>OY856187.1:212873402-214154812 GCA_963693315.1 Diogma glabrata
GAATGTTTGGATTATAGAAAAATTTCTTCGATTGCGTGAAATCGCTTAGAAATTGAAGCAGTTTGTTTGTTTGAAACGTAAAAAAATTAGATGTGTTAAATTCCACAAAGTAGAGGAAGCCGTTACAAAATGGATTAATATAATGAGGTCTAACGATGTTCCTCTACACTATCAAGTTCAAATTCAGGATTTTGCAAACTCTGGTGTATCGAACCTTTAATATAGAGCGAAAACACTCTTAGTTGCCGTTTATTTTATTTTATTCGGTGACAAAAAGATAAAGCAACTATCATAAGCAATTGTTTCAAAAAAGCGGGGATAACTACGATCGTATACTCCTACAGTGCCGATGATTTGAGTGATTTGTCAGTTTTATGGAAACATCCAAAGACCCAAGCTATCCTATATGTTAAGCTGACAACACTAAAAAATTTGTAGTAAAAAAATTTGTAGATAGCTGTTGACTTATTATGACGATTTATAGAAATTCAAATAAATTTTCACTTTTGGTCGGGAATGATGATCCTGCCTACTCCAGTCCCTGCTTTTGGCGAATGAGCTAACGTGAGATATCACATACCACTAACAATAACAGTGATATGTTACTAGCCAAAATGTTATCTTAGGGGTGCTGTCAGATGAACTCTATTCAGTCAACGATAGCCACGTCAATGTTATGGAATGTACCTTGATGATGGAACGCTATTTATTTTTTAAATAAAAAGAGTTATGTTATTAGAGTTGCAATATGTGTCACAAAAGCACATAGATACCTGGTAAGATCTCAGTAGCACAACAATATGCGTTCTGAGGTGTTGATGAACGCTTTTTCAAACCTTTGCGGATCGAAGGCACTCGTGACTTTTGATTCGGGAAAAGCATTCCATATGTACGATGTATGGACTCTCTCTTTATTTTGTCTCTATGACAGTTTTTTTTTTAATCGTACGGTTTATTCAACATCAAAATACATTAAATTTTATTTTTCAGTCCATGTAACCAATCAATAAATTGATCAGATAAACAAAAAGCCTCTTCAAAACATCCATTGAATTTAGTTAAGTTACATTCTTGAGATATGTGATTGACTGTCTGAAATTCTTTACCACATTCACATGATGGACAATCAACCAGACCCCATTTATGTAATGTATAGTTTGATCTACCATAGCCGGTTCTTATACGATTTAATTTCACCCAATCATTTCTTTTTAGTTCAAAACCATTTAATTTCACATTAGGGTTTTGAACAAATGTACCATTTAATGGAAGGTTGTTGTTCCAAGACATCAGCCAGAAATCTTCAGAGTTAAAATTTTGTGAAATAAGTTGTTTAGCAGTGATATACGGTGGTGTTCTACATAAACTTTGATCAGGAGCTTCCAAAAATAAATCAAACAATAAAGAATTGTTAACTTCTGAACTTCTTTGAATGGTATTGAATAACATTTCTTTACGACGAATGTCTGGTGGTGGTATATTTGACAAAACAGGTAACCAATTCAAAGGTGTTGATTTTATAGCACCAGAAATTAATCTCATTGCACGATTCAGTTGAATATTGATTTTTGGTGTATGAGCACTGTTCATCCAGATTGAAGAACAATATTCAGCTGTAGAATATACTAATCCTAAAGCAGTATCTATGACAGTGAGAGATCTCGACAGTTTGACTATTTGCACAGATCGATTGACAAGTAAAACGGGTTAAAAAATATGATTGACGCATGATGGAGCCGATTTTATCCGAGCACAGTTGATGACGATATTTATAAAAAACAACGAGATCAGCAATAGTGCGACGGTGTTGTAGGGAATAAAGAATTGGTGTTAAGTTTCGATCACCAACAATTCTTATTGCTCGTTTTCGAACAGAGTCCAAAAGAGCCAGGATGGAAACAGATGCAGCGCCCCCAACAGATCTTGGCAACAATACTCAATACATGGACGAATGTAGGACTTACAATGTAGAGTGATTGATATGGAATGATATATTTTTTACATCTATTGAGGACCGAGTTTTCTTAATTCGCACTCTTTACCATCGCCATTATGCAATCGTTCCAGACTAAGTCGATAGAAATTGTGACGACCAATAAAATTTTTCGCATTCGTTTATTTGTTTGTCACACACACTAATCAAAATATCTTTGACGAACTCGGTCGTTGATCTGGTAACAATCAATTTCTAAATTTTGGTGGAATTAAAATTGAACATACTTTAACCATCCCAGTCGGCGATTTGTACCAGGACATCGTTTACACTTCTGGCAGCGTTTCTCTGGGTGGGATTTATTCGTTCATGTATTTTCCCTTTAAAGATAGGGAGACGAACGATTTGTGCAGTGAACTATCATCTGAAAAATTATTTATTGGGTTACTGGCGATTTTCATTTGATATAAATTAAGCATAGAGTGGTGACAAAACCAAGCCTTGGGATACAACAGCACTTAATTAATTTAGTTGCAGAAGAAAACCATTCGATTGATACTGAATTGTATCGGTCGGTGAGAAAATTTTGGATAAGCTACACAAATGCGGGAATAAATCCGTACGCTACGCGTTTGCTGATCAGCAGCAAAATGTTTGAAATCATCGAATTCTCGATCTTTGATAACTTATCATAAAAATCGATGATTTAGTATGTTGGACAGTTAAAAAAAGTAAAATTTCAAAGAATTTATTTTTTTCGATTCGATGGTGAAGGTGATGTGATGAGGTAGTGATACCCAACATTTTGCTGCAGGTTAGCATCCCAGATTTAATCAAATGCAAATTGACAATCAAATTGTAATTAAAGTGGAAAATATAATTCAAGTTTGCCTTAAACAACAGAAAATTACTGATTATTTTTCAGTAAACAAAGCCGCTTTTCAATCGAATGAATTGCTGAAAGAATTGATTGTAGCCAATTAATCTAATATTGAGTAAATCATCATAAATAGAGCTAAAACAACAAAAAATGCAATTTTTTTGACATTTAAAAAATACATAACCAAAATCAAAAATTTAGACACATACAAATATGTACCGATTTAATTTTTATTTTTAACGTTTGACAACAAAACGTAAATAACAAAACATGTATGCATATGTTGAACTGATGAACCCATTTTTTCCTTAACTTTTATTCAATTCTGTAGTAGCTCAATTTACGTTCAGTGTGAACTGAATATTACCATTGGAACATGCAAATTCCGAAATACAGTAATTCACTCGATTGGAAAGCGGCTCAAACTGTCCATGCAGCTCAATCCGAGAAGGCACATATTCTGACATTCTCATTCGAATATATATGGAAAAATATGATTATATAGTGCCGGTTTAATTAGCTTTTATGTAACTTTTATGATACTAAATTGTATGTTCCTATTTTCTGTGATCGTTTTTATATTAAATAACATGTAGTATATCATTTAATATGAAATATAATGATATAATGAGCATAACAGGCAAATTTGCTTATACTTTTTTAATTTCCATGGATATAACGTACCATGGTTTATAACGTACGCTTACGTCGGTACCTTGGCCGTACTTTATAAACGAGTTTTACTGTAGTTAGAACGTTAATCCACCAAAGGATTTAATATGTTATTAAGGAATTTTAACCAAATTAAACAAAACTATTCCAAAATTGCATTGATAAAGCAGTTTTCGTTTATGTATTTAGTGTATTTAGTTTGGTTGGTTTGATACATTTTTGGGATTATTCTGTTGCTACTTAAATGTTTTATTTAAACTAATCAGACATATCCAATTCTTTTTGTACACAAAGCTGTCTGGTCCCGAAATCTACCTATTTCTAGCGGATATACGTGCCGCTTGGACTTTTTAATTATCCAACATACTTATTTATAGCAAAACCATATACCTACTAGTTTCCCATAATCTTTCTCAATATATATTAACTCTAAAATCTAAAGTATTCATAATTCAATTCAATGAATTTAAGCTTCAATTGTATTCCTTTTTCAATTAAATATATTTGGTAAAAATCGATTTATTATTACAAAATAAAATAGTTTAACAGTTGATTAAATTTTTAGATACTACGTTAAGTAGTAATCGACGTGAAAAGAATTTTTATTAAGATTCATGATTGCAGATTATGTTAGCGTATAATTTATTACCTACAATAATTATATATTGATATATGTGTTTTGATTTGTAATAGTTTTTCCTCACAAAAGTGGTGCTAGTTTCTTTCCTACAAATTAATTTATTTTTTTGGAGCTATATGTATACCAATATACGTACAGTAACATGTTGAAATTTTGATTTTGTGACTCAGGTTCTTTTTTTTTTTCATACCATAACATTTTATATTGTTTGTATGACACAATGTTAAAAATGAGAAAATATTCTAAATTTTACGCCCACTTTTCGACATTTCTCGACGTTTGATGTTTTGGATCATAGCAATTCTAAGTAAGCAAACAAAATTCTTCCTGTCTATTACCTTACCGTCAGTATAGCAATAAAATCTAGTAGGTTAATTTAAAAAATTTTATATGCTGAGAACAGCAAAACCAACATGACCAGAGGCTGGTACACTTAACACTTACCTTACTTACCGAAATCACACCCACTTTTCTCTGGGCAGCGATCATAATAAAATTAGGGACGTTGGTAAGTTAGCATCAATCAACCCGCGGTTCAGAATATTCAGCAAAAGTTTTTTCTGACGTTTGTTATTGCAAAGGCTTTACGGTATTTAATAGCGAACAAGAGCCTCAAACTTTAGTTCGAGTACCTCAAGTAAGCTATAGACCTGTTTCACAACAGCGAACTACAGTTCATCTTTCTTTACCAAACCAACTGATTCTATTCAGTCATTCGTCCACGATAAAAACCACAAAAATTATTTCATAAATATAATTTATTTACAATTACTATTATTAAATCAAAATTGAATTACAAACGACAAAATGCCCTTTGCATATAGTTTAAATTTGTAAAGATGAAAAATGAGAGCGTGAACTTTGCATAAAAAAAATGTTCTTTGTTGTTAAACAAAATCACTTTAAATTTGACCTCCATCGAAATTCCATTTTACTATCTAATCTGTGTGATTGTTGTTTCTCGAATAAAACACAATATTTGTACAAGTGATGGTCAGGTAAAAAGACACCATAAATTCAAAATTGTAATAAAAATGCAATTAAATTAAACGTTTTTAGATTATTTATTCTATTTTTTACTAAGTGTTTATGTTAACGATTCAATTTATTAGTAATATTTTGTTTTGCTTTGTGTAATTGTTTGACGATTTAGATGAAACATTTATAGTTTCTGTGTTTTTTTGGATAAAGGTCAATAGACCACAGATTTTATGTAATTCGAATCAATAGAGGAATTTGAAAGTAAATTCATAAAATGTATATGATGAAAAGTTTTTACTATGTTGTGTCAGACAATCCCTCGTAATTCATACTATGTATATAATTACAATAACATTAGTTTCATCGTAAAATAAAACAATAAACGTAACCCTCGTCATATCATCATATGCATTTAATTTCAAATTACAATCTAAATTAATTCTCCACTCTAGTTTTAAGAGATTTTCCAGATCCGTGCAGCAAATTATACCGAACAATTTTTTCAACAGACACTAACGTGTTTGTACGAAACTGCAATCAAATAAAAATTATTTATATAAGTCAGATGGAATTAAAAGAAAATTTGGCAGTGAAAATCAACCCTATGAGTTTAAGTAATCATGGTTTTGCTGTATAAACTTGGTGTGAATGAAATGTCAATTTTAGCATTCAAAACAAGTTATGGGTGCTAATATCATGAGAATAACAAATAAAGTAATGTATCTGTAAGGTTCTGTAGCTTGTTTTAAATTCTTTCGATCGGGCTTTGTATACATAACAAGAAAATTCAAGATGCACTAGAAGTCTGTTAGAGTGTTAGACAATCGAATAGCAGATCACAAATAAATTTTAATTCAATCTAATTCCAGATAAATCCTGAAGGGTGACAAAAATTGCATATAATCGAAAATAAAAAAATTAAATAATAGAAAATAAATAGAAAATAGGGAAAAAAGGAAAAGTTAATTCATTTTTCTACGTCAAGTTTTTGTCCTTACAATCATCATCATTATCATTATTTCATGATGTAAATTTATTGTCCTTTTTATATTAAATAGTTTTTATTCATTTTATATGAAATTTATTTTATTTAAGGGTGTAAAGAAAGCTATGATGGCAGAACGACACCGACACACGTCGAGGGGTTAACTCAGTTGGAGATGAACGAATCGAAAATCTTAGTAAATGTATTTTAGATAATGACAAAACATTTGTCTAGATTATACAGTTTTTGTTCTGTTTTAAAGAACAAAGTCTATTTTGTTTTTGATTTTGTTCGAATGAATTCAAATTAACTAAATTAAATTTTTGAAAATGAAATGTCGTTTAAAGGTTATTTATTGAAGTTATACTTCTTTGCGCTCGTTGTAAATATTTTGATGGGGTGTTAATCGAGAAACCGCGTCACGCTTGTTTAAGTTATATTTTAACCTTTATGCTGTATGGTAATAAAGACGAAATTAGTAAATCAACCTTATGCTGTATGGGAATAAAGACGAAATTACTAAATCAATCATATTTTATAATAATAAAACATTATTCGCTTAGTTATCTTTGATCAATTTTTTTTTCACTTTTCGGAATTATCATTAAAAGGAATAGTTAATGTATAATGTGACAAACAAATATGTACATTTATATGAAAATTATGTTAAATTATTTTTTAACAAATACATATTTCTAATTTACAACAAATATGTTCTTATGGTTTGCAATTATATAAAATATGTACATATTTCTATGCATTAGCACCAATACGATACATATAAGCATTGCTTATATATGATTAAACAAACCTGCTTGCATTAGCAGAACTGCCCTCACATGTTCCAAAAATTGGAAATTGACGTTTCTTTTCCTCTTCTTAGAAACATTGATTAACCAAGAATTTGCATTGGAACCTTAGTATCGAAGAAAAAGATTATGAACAATATCAAAGCTACAGGTTTAAAGTGTTTTACTTATTGAGTGAAATATGCTTCTCCATTACTTTCAAAACTATTCTTGTTATTGCAAGGGGTCTATAAAATATATGCAAATATGTTAACAAATGTTGTGATTTGACTGTTTTAATAATGTAATAATATATAAGTCTGAATTTACAAATTAAATTAGTCTTATTATTAATTTTTCCAATTTTTGTTTTAAGTTGTGGGAAGGAATGTCGAAATAAGACGATGACCATAAAGCGATAAAACCCATTAAACGAAAATATTCACTAAAAATGGTGGTATTTTTTAACCGGCCGGCGTATGCATCAATGTAGTAGAGTATTGCAGACAATCGATAAAATATATTTGCAAATTGCAATACGACCCTCTTCAGAACAGCAAAATTTCTGGATTGATAAATGATTATAAGTCTACATGAAATAGGACGCTTAACCAATAGCAATGAGCCAGTGTACCTATTTTTTATGACGAGTACGGTGGTTTCGGAGTAAGTAATTGACAATTGTGACATCCAATAAACAAATATATTTACGCTCACCTAATTGTTCGTGACACATTGAATTATTTGAATTAAATCTTTGGAATAAAATTTTAACTTTTTTCTAACCGTAATCATTTGCCATCTACATTTATAAAAATTACACTAGTTTACAAATTTTCAACTTTTTTTGTCTCCCTGAATAAAACCCAACTTTTCTTATGGATTTGGAACACGAATTTTTAATCTAATACGAAAACAACCTATATATAAATCAATTATGTTGCAGAGTTTAAATTATTCTTATAGTTAAATTTTTTTTCCAAATTTTGAATTTTGACTTTTTTTGGGAAAACTTGAATAAGTTGGTGCAAATTGCACCAATATTCGTATCTTTTACCTTAAAAGAAAGAAAATTAAAGCTACTATAGGCTCCAAGAAATTAAAAAAAAATAGTGTCTTTATTTGTTCAAAATTTATGGTGTTGAAAATGGAAAAATTTAAAAAAAACGTGAATTTTTCGTATTTTTTCAACTTTTTACGACTGTAACTTCCAGAATCCTTAACGGATTTTTACAAAATATAACTCAAAATGTTTGTTGGCATATTTACTATGCAATTATATTATTAATATATTCAATTTGTTTGTTTTGTAAAATATGAGAGCCAAAAACCGAAACAACATTTTTGATCACCAAAAAATTTGGTTTTTCGTGAATATCTCAAAAACAAGAGCTAACCAAAAAAAATGAATATGATATTCGTGTTTAGGAGGTCCAAATCTATAAGAAAAATTGGGTTTTATTTCGGGAGATTTTTCTTGTAAGCTAGTGTTATTTAATTATTATTTGTCTGTCAAATGTGTTTTAATTTTAACATACATTTAATATGTAAATTTATCTATAGCTTTAGAGATATTTACTTAATGGCTTTTGGCTGACTGTAAAATGATACTATTACATTTTTTTCAAACTTTTTATATACATATTACTAATAAAATAAGCAAAATTAAATGACATTAAAAAAAACTATAGGAGAATTTACTCAAAAAAAACCAGTTTTCAACCACTTTATCTGGGAAGCACGGGCATCGCCGTGCGGGTACCTTCTAGTAATTAATAATTATTAGTTTTTTGAATTTTTTTTTTTGAATAATATTTTTTTTTTCTTTTTGGATAGTATTTTTTTTTTATTTTTTGACTAAGAAAACTAAGAAAAATCGACGATATACTTTTTGAATAATAATTTTTTTTGAATAATATTTTTTTTATGTATTTTTTGAATAATATGTTTTTTTTTGCTTTTTTTTTGAACGATATTTTTATTTTTTTGTATTATATTTTTTTTTGAATAACATTTTTTTTTTTGCATAATATTTTTTTTTTATTTTTTTTTTTTTTGAATAATATTTTGGTTTTTTTTAGTTATTTTTTTTAATGTATCCTATCTGTCTGTCTGTGTGCGTGTGTGCGAGCGAATGGCCAATTAATTAATTGGATTGGATTAATTTTTCATAATTTTCTTAGTATTAGAAAACAATATCAGTAAACCGCAATGAAACAACACAAACAAAAAATATTAAAAAATATAGAAATATTTTTATATCACCAAAATTAATTATTCAATGTGCTGTTTGTTTTCATTACTTTCACACAAAAAATTTCCTTCGCAATTAAATTTAGAGGAAAATAAGAAATAGTTGAGCAATTTAATATTACGCAAGTCATATTATCCCATAAAAAGTTAAATAAAACAGCCATTTTATAAAATTCTACCGTTCTTTATTTATTTTATGCTTTTGTTTATTATTCTTAACATTAAATAAATTTCGTCTCACTTCGTTTTTTGTTATTCCTAAAACATTCGCCTGAAATCTGTTGTGTTTGCATGGATGTGCTAAGCCTTTTTACGAAATGTGCACTGTATGGTAAACATCATGTGCATGAATGTGTTAAGAACAATTTTGTGCATGGGGGTTTTCTATCATTTCATGCATATTTTTCAAAAATGTTTTACTGGCAATATACTATTCGGAGCATTCAAGATTTTTTCAATTCTAACTAGCTTTATTACCGTATATGAGAAACTGTTTGGTTGAATTTTGAAAGAAATATGAATTTATGATTTTGTAATATTTTCTCGAAAAGTAAAAGGAAGGTTTTTGAGTAGTTTGCTGATTGTATCATCTTTCACTAAGTTATGTTAATTGATGATCTGTTATAATTTTCCGGCAACGTATTGATGTTTCGTGTTAGTTTTGTAATAAATTTCTAAACAGAGATAAAAAAATAAATCTACTTTAACAAAGAGTTTTATGTTTGATATACATCGCTGCCCAAAACTAAAAACCATGTCCTCAAAAAAGTTTTTTGCCGAAACCTATATCAAAATCCTTAACCCAGACCGAAGTCTTGATATCTCAGAGCCTTGAGATTTCAGCCCTCCCATATTTTTTAGTTGTGTTCATGTAAAAATAACAGTTCATATTTTATAAATAGTACCATCGTGGACTTACGTGGGCTTGTTGCTAATGTTTCTAACCCTTAAACACATTGTGGTAAATAAACGATCCAAGAATGTGGTGGTCATATGCCAAATGTCTTTTCCAATAATTTAAGGCTTCTAATGAACACTAATAATATATCTTGGTGTGGTTTAACATGGTACCAAACTAGAAGTGGTTAACGTGGAAGGGATACTAAGTTGAAAATTCGTTGTCGGATCTCTACAAAAGATGAAAGCTTAGCTCGAGGAAACATTAATTAATAGTAGATAAGTCATAATAAATATATACAATCAAAAATCTTAAAATTAAAGTAATTGTTGTTGTTAAGTCAAGCAAACTTGGTTTTTACACAAGTATTTTTAACATAATTTTTTTGTTGAACTAATGACATAAATTTTTTAGTCGTATGTAAGAAAAACAGACTTCCATGTTCAAAAATTACGCAAGATCATCTTTAAATTTATTAAAGATTCAAGCACGATCTTTTGTGGGCGTTTACATGAAGTAGTTCTATATGTTTTCAGATTTCCCTTTTTTTGATAATTCTTCCGCTATTTTCAAAACATCAATTATGTCATTGCGACAACCATCATACTCATTCCACGATTCTAAGTCACTTAAAGTTTCCCAAATTAGCCATTTACTTACATAAAAAATATCATCAGTTGAAGATGTTGTTTTGTTGTATAAGCAATCATATCGTGATCATTTAGTAAAATTATTTAATTATATTTTATAATTTTATTATATTACACGATCTTCAACTGAATTTGTTACAGACAAAACATAGTAAAGTAATTGTGTTAATTTGTTTGAAGTATTAATAAATTATTTTATAAAATTAAATTAATGATTGAATCTTGAATTAATGAAGTAATTTAATTAAACTTTTGATTTTCAGCTGTTAGAAGTGCTTGATGATTAATGCTTGAAAAATGAAGAATTTTGAATGACATATTTATTTTTAATTGTGATATTGTATATTATTGTATATTTTATATTAATGGAGTATGAAAAGCTATAAAATATAACAAATTTGCATTAACGATCCGTTTTGTGTTGTTGTTTTTACCGTGAATAACTTTCTCTCACTGTCCAACCAGATATAGTACCCCATGCATATGTAATTAAACACTTTAACAAGAATTACTGAACTAATTATTGACGCAACTGGCACTGCACATAACCAGGACATTCTGAGTAGCACCTTGGTTAATTCTAATACAAAAATGTTCTGGCATAAAGAAAACCCACTTCATCCACTGTAGAAAACCAAAAAAACAGTAATCTTTCGCTAAAAAGTCAAAATCTAACACTCTAGAGTTACTCTAGAGTTGAGTTTTATAGATCTCAGCCTAACATCAAGACCTTTTCCATTTTTGGTATATGGAATATGTTATTATTACCCCTATTTTGGTGGCATTGCTAGAAAAGTCTATTAAAACTGCCGGCACCACTCTACTTTCAAAACCGAACCAAAAGAAATAAATGGCTCGTCTCGCATAATTAAAATTCAAAATCATAAATAAAACGTAATGGCATATTACGTAGAAGTGTTGTCATAAGCTATCTAACTTTCTTTACCTTACATTATAACACAACAAAATGTTACGTTATAGCAAGGTATTTGTTGACCATCTAGTAGTCAATGGTCTATGGTTTTCCATATGTTTTTCAACCAAAAACAAAGTTTGCTGTAATCGCTGTAAAGTTATTTTGGCTTGACCAAATTTGAATTTTTCATGCATGTTGGGGTGCCCCGCCTCCAACGTTCAAACTAAGCACTTTAAGAAAATTCCAAACTAAGTTGTATTTTTTATTTTGTCCATACTACTTATATGCCAAGTTTCAGGAAAATCAAAACGTGGTTATGTTTTCACAACCCGTATTTCTTCTATAGTAATCTAATAAGAGTAATATGTTGTAATTTGCCAAATATGTCTTCTTTAACTTAAATTGAGTAAACGCAATGCTTTAACTTTTAATCGAGTGATCAAACTTTCTTAAAGTATGAATGCGAGATAAACCGAAAAATTTATTAAATATACGTACAAGGTTGTATTGGTTATCCTTTTACCTCAGGTTAAATGTCTTATAACCCAAAGTATTAATAATCTTCCTAAGCGGAAAATTAAACTTTCTTTTGACTCAATCAATCTCAGCAGCATTTTGATATCTTTAATTATATGCTCCAAACTTTAAAATTTTATAATTATTAAAACCAAAACCCACGACAAAAACTGTCTCTCAAGCAAGCGTTATCCGCGTAATATCACTTAGCGATCATGATTTAATTATTTTTTTATTGTTGTTTGTATAATTGTATAAATAAAATTCTCTAGGGCAAATTCTTGATTTTCTCTAACTCACATGTAAGTGGTGTAATTAATGTAACTGCTAGTTATCGATCAACTGTCGATCATTAAATCCATTGTCGAATTTAATTGTTTTTCTGCTCTAATTTTATTCAACTATGTATTTATTTCGCTTTTACGTTTTATGAGTTGCATGTACCCAAAATGATGATCGTATTGCCTTAAGTGAATTTAACTTTTGTTAAATTAATTTGATAAATTGATCTTTTCTATATTGATGGGATATATACAACGTCCTTGAGAATGATTAGTGCTTTTATGCTGTGAATTTACGTATATACATTTATTAGTAGCATTACTTTAATTTTTTATGATTTCAAATTCGCTTTAAAATTGATTTTAAGTGAAAGCATTTTAAAACTATTCTTCTTTGAATGAGAATTTGCGAAACTATCTCTATAGATAAATGTCAAGTTTTTCATTTATCATAAATCCAGTGCTTCAATTAAAATTGAAATTTCGTTACAAATTGTTATATTTTGTAATAAATAAAAACAAATAATTCGATGAAGTTCTTATAGAGCATAAAAAAGTGACAGTTAATAAACCGAAGTGGGATCTTGATTTAAAATGTGAGGCAATAAACGAAGCAACACCTCCACAGTTAGTTCAAATAATTTATTATGTGAAATAAAAAATCAACCATAAGCAAAACCTTGAATAGTTTTATGGATTTTTTTGAGGTATATTTGTAGTTTTTGCCAGTTACTCATATCAAATTTATTAGAAAACCCAAACTTTAATTTGTTCTGGTGCAAAGATCAATGTAATATTTTATTTACAAATATCTAACGCAAAGCCTTTAGTTTATGGAAAAAGTCGGATATTATAAGATCTTCAAAAGTATATCTTACAAGAGTATTTTATAAACTGCGATTTACTTTACATCCGCATAAAATAATTTTCCATTTGTGGTTTATAATTTTAGAAAACAGAAAAAAAAATTAAAACCAAACAAGCAAAATAATTCAAGGTTTCAAGAAATCGTTTAATTAAGATGATCATAACCACCGATGATGATTATTGATGATCATTCAAAAATTGTTTTTAATTTTGTCCGGTATTTCCAGTATGCGAAAATAAACTAAAAAAAAATAAGGAAGTTCCAAAATCTATTTTCAAAAACTATTTGATGAGCTTCAAGTCAAAATGAAAGGTCTAATTATGGTAATATGTATAAAAATCAATTCACTTTAAGTAAAGGTTACAAAAGATTATTATTATTATTATACTAACAAATAATTGAAAATATCAATCAGATCAACCATATAATTATTATTGAAATACATATTTCGATCTTCATTTGAAACACACGCTGTTTACATACTTGTTTTGAAATAATTGAAACATTAAACAAAAACAACAACAATTCATGCAAAAGATACATATTTTATTATTTATTGTGATTACATAAATATTTGAAATGCAGATTAGTGTGATTATGACCTGAAGATTAAAATTTTTATCGGTTGTGTAGAATGTAATTGCATCAGTGATACTTCACAATAAAATCACTTTAGATTTTTTGTTAATTTTTTTTTTCATTAGAAGATGATTGATTACTAGTGGTAGCATGAAAAAATTTACAAGAGTTTCATCACTTGATAGATTTATGTTGAATTTATTATTCCTTAATATAATAAATAACTCCGATATTATGTCTTGTATTTTAGTATATTACTACGAGTTTGTTATATTATTATGGTTAAACCACATAAATAGAATTTCTGTTAATCAGCGGTTGACAAACGAATGTGTATTACGAAAGATTTCTGGTATATATAGCTGGTATATTCAAAGGTATGACAGAAACTTTCTCAGATAAAACCTCCATTTCTCATTACTTATTACGGATGAACTCGAACCTTCCGTTTTGGTGCAATATTCGAATTTTAGAAAGCCAAACAACTGAAGTTGGAACTTGGTTTCAAATATCTATGGACTAAAAATACAATTATCTACCTTAGGAAAGAAGATGCATCGATCATACATACGGTAAATTCATTAAATGATTTAAATAAAATAAAAAATTCTACTATTATATAGGGCAATGAACTTGTTAATCAGTAATAAAACCTGTATTGTAATAAGTGTGTTAGATTTAGTAAATATTAATTATTCTACCTCTTTAAAGATCAATAACCTTAAAATGAGGTCAGATTTATTTAATATTGTTTACTTTAATATTAGAAGTCTACGTAATAAATTAATTGATGTTGAAATGTTTATAAATAGCCAGAAATCCCCTGATATTCAGGTGGTTGTACTGACTGAAATTTGGTTAAAAAAAAAAGTGAGAACATATTTTATAATATTGAAAGATACAAAGCGTTCTTTTCCAATAAACTAAATGGCTACGGTGGTTGTGCTATTTATTTAAAATCCAATACTATTGAAACTGAAGTGCTCAGCGAAGAGTTTGAAAATAATAACTTGCTGGCGGTTAATTTAGGCAATGAGAAATTAAATATAATCGCAGTGTATAAATCACCTGTTTCTAACTCAGAAAGATTCCTATCTAAACTTTGTTCTATTCTTCTGCGGTTGCCTAATAGCATAATTGTTAGCGATTTTAATTTTAATTTGTTATTGCAAAGTAATGAAATACGTAGGCATAAGGACGATATCTACTCTCGTGGATTTGCAGTGCTTAACAAAGTTGGCGTTGCGTATTCAACCAGAAGCTCAACAAATTCTGAGTCAATTATTGATCATATTTTGATTGATATTTTTAGGTTTACATATGACTTTTGTGTTACTGAAACTTGTTACTGAAACATAAACTAATCGCACTAAGCTTTAACTGCAACTCTAGCCCTTCACACTGTAAACGTACCAAAAGTATCCTAGATTATTCTACCATATACAAATCTTTGGACTGGAGGTGTGTTAAGAGCTGTGTAACGTTCAATGAAGTAATTCATTTTTTCCAACGCACTATAAATGATAACACTCGTCAAGTAATCGTTCCACAATGCCATAAACATAAGGACTGGATGACTCAAGAAATTCTACCAATCATTGTCGACCGTGAAAGATTTTATAAATACAAGAAAAAATTTCCAAATAATCCATATATCAATTCCAAGTATGAATTTTTTTAAGCTAGCAAAAAATAAAATAATCGCAGCTAGAAAAGAGTTTAATGTTCGTGAATTTAATAAATGTAACGGTTCGCCGCGTAAATTTTGGGACTTTTGGAAATCCACCGTGTTGAATAAACCTGCCGACACATCTAATTCAATCTGCCTTGTAAGAAATTCGATAATCGTAAGAGATCAGATGTTAGTTTCAAAAGAGTTCAACTATTTGACTGATTCCCCACATTTGGTTCCGAGTACAATCAATTATTCGAATTAATTTTGTCAAGATAACTGTGTACGTTGTTGTCACTTTGCAATAGAACCCACAAATATCTTTGAAGTTCAAAATATTATAAGTAGCTTAAAAAACAATTTGGGATCGGGTCCTGATGCAATTTCATCCAAATTTGCTAAATAGTTTCAGAATAATTTAAGTATCGTTCTTTGCAAACTCATAAATGAAAGCATTTGCAAAAATTAGTTTCCAGATGTTTTAAAATTGGCAAAAGTTGTTCCGATTAATAAGTCTGGTTGTCTATAAACAAAACTACAGGCCAATATCAATCCTGAGCGGTTTTTCAAAAATCTTTGAAAAAATTATTTCGTCAAGATTGGTTTCTTTTATTGACAATGAAAATGTTATCTCTGAAAATCAATATGGGTTCTGTAAAAATTCTAGCACAACGTCAACATGTCTTGCGTTGACTGATTTTATTAGTAAAGAGATCGATATAAAACAGCATGTGTCTTGTTTATTTCTTGATATTAAGCAAGCATTCGATTCAGTTAGGTATCCATTACTACTTCTTAAGCTTCATAAAATAGGGTTTTCGAAAGAAACAATTAAATTCTTCGAAAGCTACATAAGAAATCGCGAACAGTATGTTACTATTGGAACTTGTAAAAGTATGTCGACGCAAATTCTAAAACGGGTATCTCAAGGATCCGTTTTAGGACCATTATTCTTTATAATTTTCATAAACGAAATGTATGAACTTCCTTTAAAAGTTATATTTCATCTTTAGGCTGATGATGCGGCCCTAACTTATTCATGTGGATTACTGCTCCAACTTTTTCAAGATATGCAACACGATTTAGACCTATCACTGGTTTGTTCTAGATCAACTTAGTCTTAACGTCTCCAAAACTAAATTAATGATTTTTCAGAGCAAGAAATATGATGAAAGTGGCAATTTTAACCTTCATTTGACATATTGCAATAATTAAATTGAACTAGTGCAATGTTTCAATTACTTTGGACTAATGATAAGCTCAAACTTCAAATGTGATCAACATGTCATACTCATAAAAAGTAAAATCGTGCCGTATATTTTTGCATTAAAGAAACTGCGTAAAGTACTTCCCAAAAACTCTCTTATTTTGATCTACAACTCTTACATTCTGCCGTATTTTGTTTATATTAGTCCAGTCTGGAGCGGAGCGACAAGTTATCTTATTCAACAATTGTTTGTACTGCAAAAAAGGGCAATTAAGTTATAAGTATATCCTAAACGTACCTATGTGCTATCCCAGCCGATTACTGTTTTCAGATTTTTTTCCCACTATATACGTTATTGGAAAAAGAACTTATTGTCCTGATATATAAAATAGTGACTAATTCAAAATCAGATTTTATCTATTCTTTGTTTTTTGGTCATCAGTAAAATTTCTGCTTTCAATCGCTATGTATTAGTTTGACTTCCTTAGAAGTTGTATTGAAAAACAAACAATTAAAGTCCTAATAAAATGTGTGAAAATGAGCAGAAGATAATTCTGCTTTTAAAGTTTTTTCTTTCCTTTCCTTTTGTCATTTCACATTTGTATACATTTTGTAACACAAGTTTTTTGGTTTTGTCGTATGAGGATAAAGAAAAATGCTTGTTAGTTTTTTCCTGATAAGATTGAAATGATTTTTAATCTATTTGTTGTGTTATTAAAATTAATAACATTATTAATTTATAGTTTTGATGGGTGTAATACTTCGTTTATTAAAATGGTGCAACCATTAAATAATATTGTTTCCAATGATTTAAATCTTTCATTGAAGGTTTTTTATGTATGTTTCTTGAAAACGGCTCATTCGATTTGGATGATTTAAATTGTGTTCTGTTAAGGTAGACTCCCAAGTGGTTTATTTTTTTATGACGTGAAAAATATCGTTTTTCTATGATAGCATAGGAAAAGTTTATTTTCAAGCAGGATTAATCCCCTGTGAGGTTTTTTTCCTCTAGTGTAAAAAGAATAACAAATTGTAGTTTCTATGGTATTTTCATATAATTTTAAAAGAAAGCTACTATATTAAATAGAATATGAATTTTGAAAGTTATTTTGTCGATTTCTAATTTAATAAATTCTAATAAATACCGTTTATATATTTACTATCATAGAAAAAAGTGTATTTCCTACGTGAGATAAAAATATTTTACGTTCGTGAAATTGTCCCACTGGACGTTAACTGTTCTCGTGAACAAATTTTCACTCACGAAAAAGCAGCGTTTTCATCTCTTGTAGCAAAATGTACTATTTTCAGAAAATTGGAAAAACTATATTTTTTTATGTATTTTCGCCAATTTCTCGAAAACAGCTCACTCGATTTGGATGGTTTAAATGTATTCTATTAAGATAGATGCGAAGTGGTCCCATATTTTTTATATTACCTGGAAAACGGTCGTTGTTCAGGAAATTGAAAAAAACTATATTTTTCATGTATTTTCACCGATTTCTTTGAAACAGCTTTTAATCTATTTGGACGGTTTGAGTTGTATGTAACTGATATAGATGCCGAAATGGTCCTAAATTCCTTTCTATGACAGAAAATATCCCCTTTGTCAAAAATATGATAAAACCATTTTTGTTAGATTTTCATCGATGAATGCTTGCCGCGATTTTAAGTTATTACTTCAAAAACACTTTCTTAGCCGCCTTTTGATTTTATGACTACACAAAACAAAATGAAAAAAAAATAAACTTTTTTAAAAAATAAACTTTTTTAAAAAAATAAAACCGACTTCAGAAAAAACAATCGAGGCACAAAAAAGTGAAAAATAACTCAATTGTGCCTTTTAGAGACTAAAATACGTATAAATTTTGATTAATTTAATTTAATTATACTTAGTTACATACAAATTATTACGCTTTTAAACAAAGATATTATATTGTAAAAGTTATTTTTTTATAATAGCTTTTATGTTTTGAAATTTATTTTAAATACAAAATGTTCGATGCCGGTGCCACCATTGACATCTCTTGCTTGGTATCGATTTCCAACAGTTTTGTACTACAAATAAATCTTATAATATAATAAATATTACAAAAACTATAATAATTATAATAAAATATAAGTTTTACAATATAACATCTTTGTTGAAAAGTATAATTTTCTGTAGTTATATATAATTAAATTAAATTAATCAAAATGTATATGTATTTCTGTCTCTAAAGGCCACAATTGAGATATTTTCACTTTTTTGTGCCTCTTTTGTTGTTTCTGAAGTCTGTTTCATTTTTTACGAAATGTTTATTTTATTTTCTAAAGAAAAGCGTATTTAAACCTACGATGGTCATCATAATTTAAATAATTTTTTTAATGCCGTTAGTAAACACAAAGCCATATTATATTAATCAATCAATTTTTTCAAATTATTCAGTAGTGTTATAATGTTGAAAGTCTTATTAATATATGATCAAGAATTGCACACATTTTTATGGGAATCTAAAGTATTTTTAGGCATTTCCAATCATGTACAAAATGACTTGAGTGAATCAATATGTGTTGATCTAAAAAACTCAAATTTTTTCGAAATCAAAGATTGTTTATTTATTGCCATACTTCTTGATGAAACATCAGATATATCTTATAAGTCGCAGTTGTCAACAATAGGACGATTTGTAACTAAAACACAAGAAGTTTTTGAAAGACTCTTAGCTTTTACAGATATTAGTGCAGACTGATCTGCCAAAGCATTATCACGTCATGCAATCAATACAACGGAAGAACTATCATGTGGCGATAAATTAAAAATGTTCTGTTTTTTTTATATAATCTGCTTACCGTCTATCGAAACCCACTGCACGCCACTGGTATACATACACACTGAATACACAAATACACTGAGAAAAATCTCAAATTTTAATTCAAAGAAATTAATTCTTTGAGAAATGTTTCTTTCGTTTAAAGGATAATTGAAATAAAATAGCCTTTATTTCAAAACAAATAAATACTTTGACCCACTTCTTCTTAGAAATAGCGGTGCAAAGGCTAAAATCGTTTGATTCAAATTAATTTCTGTTTTTTTAAAATCAAGTAATTCATTAATGTAAATATTTGAAAACTTTATTTTAAAAGAATTTAGAGGTTTTAGTTTAAAGAATACAAATATTTCAAACAAGTGACGATTTTGTTAAATAAAACATAGAAACCTTCAAAATAAAGGATTGCAGTTTTGTTTTAAATGTAAAGAGTATTAATTTATATTAAAATAACGATACAATTACACATCTCCATTAAATATTTTGGTGTTAGCGAATGAACACGAATCGTTAGTTTCTGTGTAAGCCGTAAGGTGATAAAACTAGAATATATATAGTGAATATATAGTGGAAACTAATTACATACGTAGTTAAATAGTGTTTAATTTGTGATAATTTAAAAAGTAAGTATACTTTACATTAATATTGTGGGAAAACCTGATGAAAGTGCCTGTTTAAATTGAAAAAAATTATAATTTCAAATAGATTAGTTTATCAAAATAGAAATATGCTCTCTCGCTTAATTTAAAATTCTATTAACTTATCCATTATAAAAGCACCCGTTTTAAAAGTGTATGGTGTTTTACGAAATAGATTTTAATATATATTATGTATAGTTTGAATCGATCGATCAATATTTTATATTTTTACTGTGAATCGAATTGGATCTTAATTCTTAATGTTGCTACTTCTTGATTAAATTCTAGACTAATTATTTTTTAAAATGGATTCAAGTAGCATAAGCCAGACTGATGAAAATATAATGTTAAGTGGAGCAACACCCTCCAATTATATATATGAAGAAAACGATTTTATACTTGTATTAACCCCTAATGATGATCTGAACAAAGCTATTGAGTTTAGAAACTTAGTATCGTCTTGGGGCTTGGCTCAAAAAACTATAAACTTTCTAGTCGATACACACGAATGCACCATAAAAACTTTAGAAGTTTTTGATTTAGACGGTATCGATGATATTTTTGAAAACTACCCAAAGGGGGATAAAATTATATTCAAGGCAGGTCTTCGAAAATGGCGATACGAAGCAGTAAATAACTATCACCGCAATTAAATTCCATATATACTATTTAGTTTTTAAATATTTCACCCTGAATTTGTTTATTTAGAATAATCCATTACCTGATTCAGAAGCGACTAGGTCATTGAATAGTAGAGTAGCAAAATAGATTGAAGAACAGCCGTCCTGTTCCAGCCCAGTTTCAGGAGCATCCACTCTTCATTCTCATTGGTAAAAACAACTATTATTATTTTGCATAAAATTGATATATGTTAAATTTAAATAAAACTTCAAATGCATATAGATCAGAGGGGGATATCCACGATATTTCACAAATTTTAAACAATAATATTAAAGGAAGACTGGTCATAGACCACTACAAGAATAATGGTTCATTGGATGACAAACATAGAAAATATATGGTTCACACAATCATTGATAATTTGATGTCTAAAGACTATAAAATAACTGGGGTTGATTTTGAGATTTTGTCAAAGAATATTGAAAATATTTTTCCTACAGAATATTCGGTATGATTTACTTTAAAAGTTATATTAATGTCAATTAATTTTGTTGGTTTGGCGTTCTATAAAATCACATATCCCTAATAATGCTAATATCCAATCCAAATCATATTATAGTAGTTATAGATATTGTTTTTTAATTATTAAATTGTTTTTTATAGAGCGAATATTATACTGGTCGGCGTGGTAAAAAGAAACCAGCTGGAAAATTAAACGATCGGTATAGCAACGCATGTTTTCGAACTAAGTTTTTAAAAGTCAAAAAAATTTCGGCAACAGAAAAAGTTCTCACATCGAATGTTAGTCCACCAGCTACTTCTGGTATGTTCATAATTATGCGATGCTTCAAATTTAAAATTTCTAAAAACTCAGTCTTAATTTTATTTTGTGTTTTAGATGACTTCCTGAACAATAAACATTGGTTAAAATACAATTTTGAACCATGGGATTTGATATTAAATAAATGGAAGGAAACTTCACATACACGCCGATCTTCGTTTAAGGCATCATCCAGCAAAAATATTGCGGATTTTTTGGTAGATTGGCCGTTGTTTAAACACCATTTACGGTATCAATTGGTAATAACTTTATATCATTTTTGTTACAAAATACGTATTTTGAAAATTAATTTTATGTTGATTAATGCAGGGTCCAACTGACTAAAGCCTAATCAGCCAGTAACAAGACCTATGGTTTTTAATGTGATTAAATTTTAATTAAATTACTTATTGTCTTGGTACATCAATTTTATTTTTTTTTGTAATTGCAAAGTGGTTATTGATCCAGCAATGTCAAACTTATAATATGATTTGCCGTGTTACTGACTTATCTGGTTTAAAGGTGGTTTAATTGTGAGATTTAAGTATGTTATACTTAAGTATAAACTACTTAAGTTCCTGGACCATTTTTAGCCGTTTAACTAACCCAACACAAGACTTACGTAATTTAGAAATATGTTTTTACATGTATATTATAGATTGAAATTGATTTTGCCTGTGAGTTTCCTACTAAATCTCAAAACTTGTTGAATCGATTTGATGAACTTGTAAAAGTTTGCAGAAACAAAATTTTTCTTACTGAAATCAAAGATAAAAGTAATCAAATATTATTAAAAAACTTAAATGAATGCGAAAATTTAGATGAAGGTCAGTTTTAAAAATATATAGTTTAGCTTTGTTTACATATCATTAATAAAACACTCTTTCTTTTACAGACTTCAAAGATATTATTGTATGTTTTTTAATACATGCAATCATCCATCAAAAAAGAATAAGTCAAAAGATAAAACCAACGATATCTGACGCTCAAGAAGATTTCGTCGTATTTATTTCTAACTTAAATGAGCTCGACGGAAAATTGGATAAAATTAAAAAGAAGTTTGGCTCTTTGCAACCGCGGATGGTTGTTGTTGGGCGCAAGTGGAAACAGATTGACGAAATATTTGTTATATATGAGGAAATTAAGTACCAATGGGAGTCATTTCGTAAGTGCTTAGATATACTTTTAAAATTGTCATTCGTGTTCAATTTGGAATATCCAATTGTTAGTAAAGAAGTTTGGTATTTTTTCCAAGAGTATTTGTTTGAATTAGAATCTAATCAAAGTTCTATTAAAAAGTATATCCAATTTTTCTCTTAGTTTTATAGTTTAATTTTTCTATATATAAAAATATTATAGAACAGGATTGCAAATTATACAATTTTGAATTTAACTCTGAATATTTGTTTAAATAAAAATGTTAATTTGTTTTTATGTTATAAAATGTTTTCTAATGTAAAAGAAATCGTACAACACTTGCAAAGCTTTCATGGAACGCCGTCTATATACCAATATAAATGTATTCAGAATAACTGTAATCAAATATTTCAAAACATTTACAAATTTAAAAATCATTTAAAAAAACACTCCGTTGAGAAACCAATTTTAGTAGAAGTGACTAATGAAGCTTTACCACAAACAACAACAGATCAAAATAGACTAAAATCTAATTTGTCTGAATTTTTTGATACTTCAATAAATAAAAACTGTACAAGTAGTACTATTAATTCAAACAATACACTTTTATTGCATCAAAACAATTATAAAACAGCAATAGAAGATCTGAAACAATTTATTTTAGAATTTTCTTTAAATCTTCACAGTGAAAAATCTTTGCCAAGAAATATAATATTTTCGATTCGAAAATCCATTAAAGATAGTCTTACCAAGCCTTTGAGTTCCTGCCTGTCTTCATTTTCAAATTACTTATCTGATGACATGACTTTTGAGTTTAATAAACTATTAGATTTCTTAAATAATCCATTCGAGCTAATCAGTACTGAATATAAATTTTTTCAATATATTGCACATTTAGGAATATACTCTGAGCCGAAGTCGTATTGATAAACAATGATTTAGTTGAAGTTTTTATTAAAGGGATTCCTTCATTAGAGAGCAGTAAAGTTGAAGGATGTTTTCTTGATATCATATTTCAGATCAAGAAATATTTTGAAACTGGTGATGTATTAAAAGAAACCTTAGCCAATATGGAAATGCTAAGTTCAAATACCACAATCATTAATTTTATTACTGCTTCTTTGTGGAAAACAAAATTATCACTGTTTAAAGAAAAAAATGTAATCCCTTTCAACTTATACTTTGATGATTTTGAAGTGAATGACCCTCTTAGTTCCCATGCTGGGAAACAATCAATTTGTGGCATTTATTATGCTTTTCCTACTATACCACAGTGTCAAATTTCAAAGCTGAATAATATATTTGTGGCCGGGTTTATAAAATCTAGAGATATTAAAGAATTTGGAATTAGTCAGTCTATTAAACCTCTTATAGATATAATAAATGAAATAGAAGCTACCGGTTTGGAAATTAAAACTCCTACATGAACAATACAAGTTTACTTTCTCTTGGGTCAAATATTAGGCGATAACTTGGGACTAAATACAATGTTGGGATATTCCTCATCATTAAATGCAAATTTCTTTTGCCGACTCTGTAAACGCAACAAAATTCAAACCACAACGGATGTTAATGAATTTCCCGAAACGTTAAGAAATCGACAAAATTATCAAATAGATGTGGCACTTTCGGATATCTTTTTAACAGGAATTAAAGAAGATTCTATTTTTAACCAAATTCAAAGTTTTCATGTCACGGACAATTTTGCTTGTGATATCATGCACGATTTATTTTTAGGTGTTTGTAAATATAATTTGCACAGTATATTAGATTACTTTATTTACCAAAAGAAATATCTATCTCTAGAAGCTTTAAATTTTAAAAAACAAATGTTCAATTATGGCGAAATAGAAATTGGAAACTTGAGCGGACCTATTGATAAAACCCATATAAAATACGGCAATTTTAAAATGACAGCGAGAGAAACTTGGACTTTCTTTAATTTTCTACCTCTGATTATTGGAAGTGATATACCACCCAGTGATAAAGTTTATAACTTTTTACTTTTATTCATTAAATTAATTGATTTGGTTTTACAAAGTTCTTACAATGAAAATACTTTAACAGAAATGGAAAGGCTAATTAAACAGCATAACACTCTTTACGTTCAATTATTTAAAGAAAAATTAAAACCAAAATACCACTTTCTTGTTCATTATCCGACAATAATTCGAAAATGTGGGCCACTTAGATATCTTTGGTGTTTCCGTTTTGAAGCCGAGCATCAGTCTCATAAGCAGTATGCAAGAAACATTACATCAAGACTTAATATACCACTTACGCTAGCAATAAAAGCCTCTTTGAAATTTTCTCAACTTTTAGTGTCTAAACAGTTTTTCCAAAATGAATTTGACCGTACAGATAAAATTATTCAGGGTCGAGATAAAGATGAAAAGTACTCAAGTGTTTTATCCTACATAGGAACTGCAAAACAGTACACAAAAAGCTTAGTTTTTCGAGGAACGAAATTTAAAATTGGACATTTTTTTAGTAAAACGGAACCACAACTGATTTTCTATGAAATTCAAGATATTGTGGTTGATCACGACAAATATTTTGCAATATGTAATTATTTCAGTAACTACATTTTTAATCCTCATTTCTATTGTTATGAAATTGGAGAACCTGCCAATGATTTAATATTAATTGATTTTTTAAGTATAAGCAGTACCCCAGTTAATTGCTGTTATTTAAACTCAGGGCGTAGAGTTATTAGAGCCAAACTTTGAAAGCTTAAATTGTGGCGTACGATTTTTAGTGATATAATGTTATATGATATTGTTTAAGTTATGTATTATCTTTTAATTTCAACAGAAATAATATTGTACCAGTATTTCTGAAACTGATATATGAATTTGAATTACTTCGGTCTGAAAGACCTAATTGTGATCTTAAGTTTTAAGTTTTATAACGTGAATTTATAATAAATAAAATAGCAAAGAATAATAATGTACAAAATGAAGTAAATTTAAGTTTATAATTTTATATGCCTAAATAAATACAAAAATTTATTTCAATTATAATTAATTGGTTTTATTGAGTATAATATGAGTTTATTTATGTGTGAGTTTAACTAAAAGGGAGGATCTGTTGAAATAATCGATTTACCATCGATTCATATTTGAAACAATGGATTTATTGTGCATTTGAAATAAAATACTCGGAGTTTAAATTTAAGTATTATAAAATTCTTTAAATTAAAACGCAAAATGGTTTAGACGAAAATCATACAAATATTTTGAAATAAAAGTTGCAGAATTTTTATTTCAAACTTTCCTAGGATTTGAATCAAAATATTAGAAACCATTGTTTTAAATAATTTATTATACTTTGAATCAAAATTTAAATCATTTTAATTACACATACAAAAGAGTTCGTTCTAAAGGTTTGAATAAACTTTAGTTCAAAGTTTTTGATTCCTTTCGTCTAAAACCAAAAAGATTTTGCGCAAAATCCATAGCCAAAAATCCTTTGAAACAAACTAAAATCTTTTGTTTTCAAGATACAATTTTTCTCTGTGTATGTTACCTAATATTATACGAAACCATTTTTATAAATATAAATATAAAATACAAAAATATAACAATAATTTATATAAAATATTAAAACTAAAATTAAATGTTAAATTAGAATCTTCTTCAGGAGTTTATAAAATAAAATGCGATTCTTGTGGAAAAATTTTATAGCGAGAAAACCGGAAGATGTTTCAAAGATAGATTTAAAGAAGACCTTCCAATGAAGAAAAGAAACAAAACTTAAAATCTAATTTTGCCTAACCATTTAGTTGATAACAATCATAATTATAACAGTTTCGAACAAAATTTGAAGGCTCTACCTTTATGTAATCTTTATGTAAAGGATTTGAAATTTACCATGGATTCAAAACACCAATTAAATTTAATTTTAAATGACAAACTTTCATTTTATTCAAATATTTTATACAATTCTGTTTTTGAATATATTAATTAAAATTTCCGTAAAAAACAAATTTCATTCATAAAATTTAAATAGTAAACCTCTAAAATTTGTTTATAAAAATGTATTTTTTATATTTATAATATTTGAAACGTTTGACAATAAGTTGTTGCTAGGTTCTTTTAATAAATTTATTTCATGTCATAGTGATATCTTAAACGACATTTTTCGGATTATTTATGGTACAAAAAGTTGAACTTTAACGTCCTAGAACTTTATAAAATGGACGTTAAAGTTCAACTTTTTGAGCAAAATTTAAAACTCATTTCTTTTTATTTTAATAAATTTCCAGTATGAAATAAATTTTTGTATTTACCTTAAACGAAAAGTGTTTTTAAAGGTACTCACTAGTAATTTCGGCCTCGGCTAGACGCCTCGGCCGTAAACAACTAGTTCGTACTTTAAAGTTTCACTTTTCGTTCTAGATAAATAAATAACTATTAAATAAATTACTATGTTAAAATTGGTTGTATTATAGCTTGAATTAAAAATTGCAGTTACTTTTTCAACTGTGTACTACAACTGATGCTGTCATGCTTTTAAAGAGCTATTTAGACCACCACCAATTACTATGTTAACTTCATAAAGGTATTTGATTGTACATGCTTCCAATACTTTACTAATCGAGATGGAAAATATTTCCCTCTTTTGATAAAAACTCAACAAAGCTTCGAAAATCGTCCCCTAACCACCAGAAATGGACACTAACCAACTGTTTGTTTTAAACTTCAATAACTTCTAATCGTGATATTTATTTTTTTTTTAAACTTGGTGTATAAGAGAAGTTTGCCAAGCCTACCTCCTGTACTTTTTTTACAAAAACTTCTCACAAAAAATCATTCACCTCTTCTCCTTATTGCATTTTTAACGCAATAAAAAATTATTAACTGTAATAACAATCAGAAATGCAATTTTCCAAACAGAAAATTTAATTTTTTCTGGTACAAAAGAAAAATCAAGCTTCCATTATTTTTTCAAATTATTATATTTATTTTTACTTTTAAGGATTTGTTATTAGTAGACTAGCAGAAAAAAATATCAAAATATATAATAGAAGAATAGAAACGGAAACTGAAAAGCATAATGACATTGTGAGGGGTTCCACATACAACATTTTTTACTTGAATGACATGAATTGACATTTTATGTAATCGACCAAAATTACATATCAAATCATGAGTGAAGTGATATGGAAAATTGAAAAAGTGTATTATTTACTGGTTGCAGGGAATATGTAATTTTTGTTATTTTGATGCATGGTCAGTGATGTATAATTAACGCAAGGGGAATAAACATGCATTGATTAATTGTTGAATACTATTCAATGAATAACTTTTGAGTTATTTTTTCTGATTTATGTCGTACCTACAGACTGATATTTAATTTAACTCCAACAATATATGTTGTCCTCAAGTAACTTAAATGAAATATGTTAATCATTTTTTCTTCTTCATATACAAATCATAAATCATCTGTAACTAATTTAATCCATTATTCAATATTACAAGCATATTCACCATAAATAACTCTGTATTTAATTTAGTACCGTAATATCTTTTCATCTTCAACAAACATAACAATTAATCATATTTTATTCTACGATTAATCTTTAAATTAATTAAGTTAATTTGAAGAAGAATAACAAAAAATATTCAATTGTAATGATGAAGTAAATATTCACACTAAATTCAAAAACAAGGATTTGAAGGCTTTGAATAAATATTCTCCATCATATCATATCCATCAAATTTATCGTTTCTAATTTTATTTTCTAACAAATTGTTTATAATTTGTTTAGTAATTAAGAAAAATAATACGTTTTGTTCTAAATACAATAATAATAATCAGTTGTAAATGAAATTAATTTCTAGTTGTTTAAGAGCAATCGGCAATTCATGTTACATTCCGTGACGCTGATTAGATAAAAGTAGATATGCAGACTTTTGGTTAATAGCGCTGGTTTGTGCAGTTGCATCGACTAAATTTTAAGATTTAAAGATCAATACAAAGATCAAAGCAAAGATCATACAGTACATATAAATATAAAGAGGAAGAGGTATATAGAGGTATATATAAATATAAAGAGGAAAATACTTTAAAATTGTATGAAGAGAGACATAAAAATTGGTGATTGCTGATATTTCATATTCAATTTTTATTTTCGCTATTTTCATTTGTTTTTATTTACAACCATAAACTTTTTTATTGAACTATAAATTAAAACAATTTAATAATTTAAAACGAAAAAATTGTTAAATGATTT
This sequence comes from Diogma glabrata, assembly GCA_963693315.1. Taxonomy (NCBI): domain Eukaryota; kingdom Metazoa; phylum Arthropoda; class Insecta; order Diptera; family Cylindrotomidae; genus Diogma; species Diogma glabrata. The sequence goes on from OY856187.1 coordinate 212,902,386, forward strand.
CTTAATAGTTGTGCTAATTTTTATAAAATGAATGAAAATAATTACGAAAGTAATTTAAATTGATTATGTTATTTTCAGTGATTATTTATCTCAAATATTTAATAAAGGAAAAGCAATATGATAAAAGCGTAATGATACGAACAAATATTTAAGTTAGAAAAAGCAATATGATAAAAGCGTAATGATACGAACAAATATTTAAGTTATGTAAATATTTTCAAAATATATTATGAAGACTTGCTGTCAAACTTTTTTCATTATGGACAGACTTATTTTTCATTGATAGAATATCCAATATTATATGTTTGGCTATAATGAAAGCCAAAACGTCAATTTTTCATTTCTTTTTATACAGTCACAGGGAAGGAGAAACTGTTATTTTTTTGTGGTAGAGTTTTATTCTTATAGATTTAAAAAAAACTCCCAATAATTGTACAATTTTCAAATGAAATATGTACGTGCGTCTATGTGAAGACATAACTGTTTCTCTTTGAGACAAAGAGAAGAAAACAAACAAACAATAAACGATTTCACATAAGTGGAGTTACGCAAAATATTGGTTGTGGTGATCGAATGGCAAAGATTTTTTTATTTGTAATTTTTTTGTGTTGAACTTTTGAGAGTACCTTTTTGATTTATATGTGTCTTTTTGGTAAACTAATTTTGGAAAAATAAGTTGGGTTTTGGCAGGAAATTTGAGTTGATTTTAAATATTATAATGTGAATTGAGAATAACTAAATTATTTTGTTATATTATAAAAAAACGTTAGTTTTATTGTTAATTTTAATTTGTGTTGAATTAAACAGTTTTCAACTCCAGAAGCAAATACACAAAACACAAAAATGAAGATAAAAAAGGGAAACCAAAAATAAATTGTTTACAACAAAAGACAATTAATGCATATAACATAAACTTTCAAAGGGGTACATCAAAAAAACTTAATGACAACTTATTTTTTCGCAGAAAAAAGAAATAAAAGTGTTTTTTAATTAATTTCTGTAAATCTGATGACCTTGAATCTGGTGCTCTGTACAAAAAAAGAGACAAAACCAAAAGTTCTTAATGACAACTATGAGTAAAATATCGATAACTATGATATAAAAACGAAGTGACAACTATGTGTAAAATATCACAAAATCGGGAGAAGAAGTGTTAAATCGAGATGTTTACAGTGATCAGTGTGGTGTGGTGAAGAGATCGAGAGTTTGGATCAATTTTTGAGAAGAAACACCAAAAACCAGTGAAAACTATTAGCGGGACATCCACCTAATCAAAGAAGTTTCTTTTTGATTATTATTGACTTTGTTTGGATATAACAATAAATTGAAAACTTAAACAATTAAGGGAGGGATGAGGCATGTTAGCGCACCCTCCCACGCAACCTGGGTGCTGTTTGAGGCACGCGTTTTTTGTCAGTGAATCCTAAGTTTCTTCTTACTAAGGTAGGTTGGAAGCATTTATGCCAGCAGGTGCTAGTGAAGGATAAATGTAGTGCTGCGTACCCAACTAGTGAACCTGCACAGACCACTAGTCCTTTGTACTTCTTTCAGATTACAATTCTCTAGAATGAAGTTCGAATCAATTAGTTTTTTTTAATTAAGAATTGAATAATTTAATCTAGTAATAGAAATATATTTTAAAAGAGTCGGTCGCATATCAAACAATTCTTCAATTAATTTCAATTATTCAAAAAAAGAAATATAAAATTAGAGGTAAAGATCAAAAATTAACCAAAAATATACCAATTGAAAAAACTTTCAATTAAAAACGAAGATTGAAAGTTGTAAGTAGAGTAGACTTTAAAAATATTTTGAAGAATTTTGTAACAACCAACAAATTCTATTAAATAGACATTTTACTTTAGCCAAACAGACCTCACACTGTTCATACTATAAATAATATATTCGTTCCGTACAATCAACCTATTTAAAATCAATTCAAAACAATATCCGGCGTAAACAAGGTTCCCTGTATAAATAAATTCCTCTTTTAGTATATTACTTGCTCTTATCCCGTATATATATATTCAACCCATTAAATGTTTTGTTTATTATTTTTTTTTGGTTTGAAATTACCATAGCCTTGTTGTTTTAAAACGAAAAGGAAATAAAGTAAATTGATCATGCATAGAAGCGTTGATGCTGAATTATTGGTAGAAGGCATTTCATATTATCAGTTTTGGCTGGATTATATTTGTAATATGATTGACTTTTTAAGGACCTACTGTTTTGTTGATTTATTGGTATTTAAATGGTCATTTCTCTATCTTTTCATTTGTTTTATTGGTACGCACAGTGGATTTGCAGTGTATGGGTTACATGTTTGTCATTTTAATAAAATGCCCATTGTGTTATTCAAAAAAAAATTAAAAGTTGTTTAATTTAATCTTGTGATTGATTTAAAGGGAAAATGAATGAAAATGTATTATATTCATAAAAAAACGATAAATTAAATATTTCTAAATAATATTTATGATAACAAATAACGTTATATAGTTGAAATAAAGACAACTAAAAATGTGGTCAACATTTTTGTGAACTTTAGTTTTGAACTTATTTTCCATTTGTTATATTAACAACAGCTCATGTCGTGAGTTTTATTTAATTTTGGGTGTTATAATATCAGCAAATTTAAATGATATAAAATCATGTTTGTTTCATATAGTACTTGTTTGTATAGCTTGCATAGCACTTGTTTCATACGCACGTTAAAATATATTTTTAAAAACAAAAGTTTTAATTTCATTTTTATGATCACTCAATATATTTCGTCTTTTTAGGACATCCTCAGAAGTAATTAATTACTCGTGATTGTGATTCAAGTGATCATAAAAATAAAATGAAAACTTTTATGTTTAAAAATTTAGATTAACGTCCGTATAAAACAAGTGCTAAACAAATGTGTTACTGAACGAACTACGGCAAGAAGTGTAAAATGGTATAAAAAAGCATATCTACGTTTAGTTAAAGAATTACATCTGGATATCAATACAAAAGACCCAGTTGCATCGACTAAATTTTAAGATTTGGGAAGTTGGGTGCTTTGATTGATGTAGTAGCATCTGTAAAACGTAAAGTTTATGATCGATGTGGGGAGGATTGTTTGAAAAAAAGATGGAATGATGGATATTTTTGGAAATGAACAACAACAGCATGATTCACCGAGAGAACCTAAAATTATTATGGATTTATTTGTTTCTCTGAAAGAATCATACAGTGGATAATAGATGGTTAAGGTTAATGGAAATATTAGAAGATGCTAATGATCGCAAGTGAATTATCATAAATACATAGGATGATAATAGAGGAGTTTGAATACGTCACAACAGGAAAATTTAGTTAAGTTTTTTTTGTTATTATTAATCTTATTACTTCTTTTCTTAATATACAATTTTGTTTTATTTGAAATGATATATTAAATCAACTGAATTAGAGATTTTCCTGGGCCAGAGGTCATGTGTACGTATGTACTTTCTTTTACATTGTTATCCTGGATATAAACCGAATAACGGTTTATAACAATTTTTTATGTATGATTGTCAGCAGCAGCTCGAGTGAACGCAAAGTTTTATCGTTCGTCAAAAGAGTATGGAGAAAATCCTGGAAAAGAGAATGAAATAGATAGATCATTTAACATTATTAAATACGATTCTGAAACCATATCTTACAGATTGTTAGAAATAAGTCTTACAGCTTGCTCAGAAATTATTAATATTTCTTGAAGAATTTTCTAAACAATTATAAAAATTTATCACCGGTCGAGGGAAATTCACTTAGAAAAATTCGTTTTTTTTGCCAAATTAACTATAAGTCTTAAAATTATAAGACAATTATTAATTTATTATTTTTTAATTCATATTTCTGTAAAAAAAATTAATTAACTATAATTAATTAAGCTAATATTAGATTAAAAAATTATTATACTAATTGTTATTGATATATGGGATTAATACTTTGCTGTGGAAAATGACGGCTAAATATAATTTAATTGTAATAAAAAATGCTTGTTTCTGTTTTGCAAGATAGTATTTTGTTAATATTTAATAAAATATAAATAATTAAAAATCACAATATTTTACTTAAACTCAGTGGCGGTTTTAAGCACAGACAAACCAGGCATTTTCCGGTGGCCTCGCGCTCAGGTGGCCTCGCATTTTTTTTCTTAGTACAAGTAATATAAAAAATTTTCTTAGTATAATAAATATAAACAACGAAACTCATTTATTAAAATTCAATATAATGTATGCGTACAGTATTTTTATAAAATATTTAACTTTACATATACATCTATTATTATGTATCTAGCATTTTTTTTTGCGTTATACATAATGCCTGGCAACCATATGGAAGAGTATGCGGTTTCTAGTCTCATTTGAAATTTTTTCTAAGCCTACTAGATTTTTTTTTAACATTTCACAGTTATTATATTTTTGTAAATATATGATTGCTATAGCTATAGTATGATTGTTATTGGTATAAAAAATGTTGTGTTATGATTGTGTGCGAGTTACAATTTTTTGGTATAATGTAAGTAATGAATGATGTAAAAATAGAGATTATTTGTTTTCCATTTCACTTCTATATTAATATTATATAAATTATATTATATATTTATAAATAAATATCAAACTTTAGAAAAAGTTTAAATTTATATTCATCGTTATTTAACTATGAATCCTCATCGTGATCGAGACACTGGAAGAAAATGGGCTTCGGGTGCCGAAAAAAAAAGAAATAAGAAAAAACATACAGATATGTTAAAGAAAATAAAACCATTGACAAGTTTTTTTAATATATCATCAGGTACTAACACAACTTTTGATGCAGGTGCTAGTACTTCGCAAGATGTTTCAGAAAAATTGGTAGATATTTTATTTTACCAGTCTGAAACATCTTTAGGGTGTTTATCTTTTGTGGTCTCAATTTCTGAAGTTTCTGAATTTGTCTCAAGAGTCTTCGTTAGCTTCCAATGATTTTGTTTTAGCTTCGAATCCCAAACTGCATGAAGCACAACAAGACATAACTGATGTGGTTATTGTTTTCGACGACCCGGCGTTATGGCTCATTGCGTTTAATGAACGAGAAAGAGTCGTTACTGTTAAAAAAGGACCGAGTCAGGTTAAACAAATTAATTTTAAAGCCGATAAATCGGGTCGCAGATTTAATACTAGTTTCTACACGAGAGTTCTTGCTAACGGTGAAGAAGTTTCTTGAAGCTGGCTAGTGTATTCTATACAAAATAATTCGGTATTTCGCTTTTGTTGCATAATTTTTTCTACCCGAAAAATATGTTTATCGTCGACTGAAGGTTATTCAGATTGGAAAAATATAGTTCTAGCTTAAAACAACATGATAAATCTCAGGATCACATTAGCTGTATGCAAAAATGGATGAATATGTCAGTTAATTTAAAATCAAATGCAACAATTGATCAAAATTTGCAGAGAATGATAGAAAATGAGAAAAACATTGGCGCTTGGTACTTGAACGTCTTTTTGCTATAGTGCTAATGTTAGCTGAAAGATCATTACCTTTTCGTGGACACCGTGAGCAACTTTATCAGCCTAATAATAGACACTTCTTGGCACAAGTAGAACTTATTGCAAAATTTGATCCAGTTATGTTAGAGCATCTCAAACGAATAAAAAATAAAGAATGCTTTGACACTTATCTTGGAAAAGATGTGCAGAATGAAATAATTGGACTTATATCGAGAAAAATACTGAAAACTATCGTATCTTCTGTACAGTCATCAAAATATTTTTCTGTTATCATGGATTGCATTCCTGATGTAAGTCATAAGGAACAGCTTTCAATTCTTTTGAGATGCGTTAAAATTAATAAGGAAGAAGTACAAATTCAAGAATTTTTTTGTGGTTTTTTTTCACATAACTGATAGTACTGGTTCATGTTTAGTTGAAACTTTTTTAAATTTATTAGCTGAGTATAATTTGGATCTAATGAATTGTCGCAGGCAATCGTATGATAATGGTGCTAGCATGCGAGGGCAATACAAAGGGGTTCAAGCTTTAAGCAAAGAAAAAAATCTCAGAGCTCTTTACGTTCCATGTGCTAACCACACATTTAATCTAATGGTATGTAATGCTGCGAAATCAGCATCAATTGCAATTAACTTTTTTGGTACTGTTCAACGAATTTTTACATTTTTTGCTGCATTAACCGTTCGATGGGACATAATACTGCAAAGTGTTTGTAAAATGACTGTTAAATAATTATCAGATACGCGTTGAAAAAGCCGTATAAATAGTATAAAAGTTGTAAAAGATAATTTGGTTCAAATTATAGAAGCTTTAAACAAAGTTGCAGATTCAAGTTCAATTGGAGTTGCTGTTTCTGAAGCTAACGGTCTTGCGAATGAGATATTCTCATATCAGTTTATACTTTCACTTACAATTTGGCATGATATATTGTATGAAATTAACAAAGTAAGTAAAGTTATGCAGAATCACTCGGCAGATATTTCTATTATGATAAAATTGGTGGAAACTACGAACAAATTTTTAGAATCATTCAGAAGTGATGAATCATTTGAAACGATTTTTAAAAAATCTGAAGAAATAGCTGAGCAATTTCACGAAGATTCAACATCGTTTTGACTTGACTCCTTTTAATTTTGATTATTTTTTGTTTATAGATAGTCTTTGATAAATAAAAAATACAAGTTCTCTTAGAATTTTTTTTTTCGACCAGGGGTCTTCACAGGGTGCCCCTCAATTTTTGTCATTTTGTGATGTGAGTGCATTTTGACGAGCGATTGTAGAAAAACTACTCAATCGATTTTCATAAATGATATGTCGTTGAATAGGTATTAGAACAAAGTTTTTAAAAATGTACACTGTTAATTTTTTGAAATAATTTTTAACGGTGTAACATAAGAAAAAAATGGTGTAATTGAAAAAAAGATGGCACTAACTTTTTTTTTTTTTTTTTTTTTTAAACTAAATTGAAGCTTATTTTATATCTAACAACTTGAGAAAGTTTAGGACTAGCATCATTTTTTGTTTTAGAGATAAAATTCGTTGTGCATATGACTGTCGGGAATCAGTTTTTTTTGTTCTGAAGAAAAAATATAAAAATGGTGATTTTTAGATTCAGATTTTTTTTTTATGTTAAATATCAAATATTTTAAATATTTTATTATTAAATGAACTTTTTAAAAAGCAATTTCAGTCAAGTTCAGCAAAATTTTGCGACATTTTGACTCGACCCGTTTTAATTTGGTCTATTTTGGTCTATATTCGGTTTAAAGATAGCCTTTGATAAATGAAAAATACGGCTTCAAGTAGAATTTTTTTAAATATAGACCAAAATAGACCAAAATAGACCAAATTAAAAAGGGTCGAGTCAAAATGTCGCAAAATTTTGCTGAACTTGACTGAAATTGCTTTTTAAAAAGTTCATTTAATAATAAAATATTTGATATTTAACATAAAAAAAAAATCTGAATCTAAAAATCACCATTTTTATATTTTTTCTTCAGAACAAAAAAAACTGATTCCCGACAGTCATATGCACAACGAATTTTATCTCTAAAACAAAAAATGATGCTAGTCCTAAACTTTCTCAAGTTGTTAGATATAAAATAAGCTTCAATTTAGTTTAAAAAAAAAAAAAAAAAAAAAGTTAGTGCCATCTTTTTTTCAATTACACCATTTTTTTCTTATGTTACACCGTTAAAAATTATTTCAAAAAATTAACAGTGTACATTTTTAAAAACTGTGTTCTAATACCTATTCAACGACATATCATTTATGAAAATCGACTGAGTAGTTTTTCTACAATCGCTCGTCAAAATGCACTCACATCACAAAATGACAAAAATTGAGGGGCACCCTGTGAAGACCCCTGGTCGAAAAAAAAAATTCTAAGAGAACTTGTATTTTTTATTTATCAAAGACTATCTATAAACAAAAAATAATCAAAATTAAAAGGGGTCAAGTCAAAACGATGTTGAATCTTCGTGAAATTGCTCCTATAAAATTAGGTACTGAGCCAGTATGCCCTCAAGTGCGGCTTAGCTGAAAACGACGTTTTTTTGAATATGAAGGAACTGATACACCTCTAAATGGAAAGTCTAGATATAAAGTAGATATTTTTAATGCAATAATTGATGTTGCATTAGTAGGCTTAAATGAAAGATTCAAAATGCTTGATTCATACAACAAAATATTTGGTTTTTTAACCCGTACCGAAAAAATGCGAAGTTTAGATGCAAATGAATTGTTGAATGATTGTAAAAATTTAGAAATATCACTGAGAAATCCTAGTACAGAAAAATCGGACGTGAACCATGAAGAGTTATACTCGGAAATAAATACATTTTTAAGAATGGAAGCTTCGGCGGAATCGAAAGATGCACATTTTGGTGGAAATTTTGAAGTATATTTAGGCAAATTCTTTAATCGAAATTTTTCCAAATTTATTTATTGCCCTACGAATTTTACTAACTTCCCCTATTTCAGTGGAAAGCGCAGAGAGGTCATTTTCCAAATTAAAACTCATAAAAACCTATTTACGTTCCACTATGGGTCAAGACCGCTTATCTGCATTAGCTTTAATTTCCATTGAAAATAAAATAAGTCGGTCCTTGGACTGTTCTGATTTAATTGATGAGTTTGCGTCTTTAAAAGTCCAAAAGGTTAAGTTTAAAGTCAATATAATCGATCCTCCTAAAATCTGCGAAAAAAATAAATGGTACCGCATTTTGAGTAGTCTTATTAGAGCATCTTCATCCAAAATAAAAAAAATACTTTATGTACATTTAAAACCTATGTGCGTTTTTTGTTTCGTTACGTTCTAATAAATATCCAAAACACAATAGAACACAAGAATCAAAAACTCAACTAATATAATAGAAAATTTGCCTATGGCCTCGCATATGGTAAATCCGCCACTGCTTAAACTTAGCTGCCAAATCGATTTCGGTTGTTACAGTATCCTTACGTTGAACACTAAAGAAATTGTATTTTATTTTATTATTAATTAAAACTAATACAATTACAACTTTCACGTAATCAAACATACAAAACAACATACAAAAACTTTTAAGGTATCCTATCCTAGCAAAATTCTAAGGCTTAATCTACAAGTGGGTTCTACCAGGTTGTATGAATGGGATATTATATATTAAAAATTATAATTATTTGAATAATGATTTTATGAACGAAAGTAGCGAACAAAAGAATTACCATCTGTTGCATACGATAAAAGCAGAGTTTACAATTTATTTTATTCGAGTACTTATTTCACTCCTTAAAAATACATAAATTAAAATTCAGTTGCAAACATTTTATCTCTGAGGATGATCAAAAGATTGAAACAAGAGAAATAATTAAATTGAAATTGTTTTTTGAAAGTTCTATTAAAGTGTATATTTAACATAAAATAATAATGTAATTGTTTGAATTTTGAAAAATAGTTTTTAATGTAAATCAAAAAGGAATCTTTTACAACGATCTACAAAAACCAATTTTTTATAAATTAAATATAATTTTAATACCGTTCTTCCTCAATGAGCAAAATTTTTAGTTTTTTCGATTTCACTCCTTTGGAGTTTTTATTTTATTTTTATTTTCTTTCATCTCATTTGTAAAAGAAGAAAATTAGTACATTTCGTCATCCTTTTTATTTATTTTTATAATAAGACTTGCAAAATTGAACGAAACATTTACAAGAATTATTTATTTTCTACGTTGAAAAGCATCAGAAACTTCAGCTTTGAAGTAAATATAAAATGTTTGAGTAAGTATTTGAAAGAAAATATTTATTTTAATTTAAGACTAAGAACGATATTTTATTATTTTTACTCCTGTATTTGCGAATGTTATATTATTTTTGAGTTGCTCGTTCTGAAAGCATCCAGTAAAGAAGTGAAAGAAGGAGCGTTTTAAACTCTAGATAAAAGTGTTAATTGAAACAAAAGTAAAGTAAAGTTAAAACTTTTAAAACAAAATAAATCTGGTTCGGTTATTGGGGAGAGTATAATATTAGTCTAGGCATTTAGAACATGTTTACTAAAATAAAGGGCTAAATTATTATTGTTGGAGAAACAACTGTTATGATTTCAGCGGAAATGTTCATAACATCTATCATGAAAACTGCAACCAGTTTGATCAATATCAGCATCATAACTATCACAGGAAAGTTGGTAATCTTCAGTAGCTGATGTTAAACGGCGTTTTGGTTTGTTGTGTATGAGAAGATATTGAATTGATTGTTTGTTGTAAAACGGACAGCTGATGTCAGTAGTTTTAGATATAATATTACCAACTCTTTGGCTTAGTCTCCTTATGAAATTGATTTTACGCCATTTCTTGGGATCTCGTTCAGAGTGTAAGTATAGAAGTTTATAAGTAAGATTTTTACATTTATTGCGTAGAACTTTGTGAACTACTTTAAGAAACCGTGGTTTCTTGTCATTTAAAGGATTGTGTTAAACTCGTTATCAAAATTGATGGGTGATAATGGATCTTCAATTAATCTATCGATACGCAAATTGATTACTGAATGTTTTATGTTAATATAGGGTGGTTCTAAGATGAGTGGATAAAAGTATCAGTACAGTAGACTTATAAAAGATATTGAATTCAAACATGGATCTTGTGTGACTTATGGAATTATGTACCAGGAATTGAGCAGTAAACTAAAAAGAACTATGATTGTTAATAAGTAGGTGATCAAATAAATCAAGCTGTTGGTCAGTTCCAGATCAAAAACACAAAATGTCATCCACATTTTATTTTATTTTATACGCAAGGAGGGATCAGTTTTTATATGTGTTATTATGGTTTTCTATATTATTCACTGTTTGTGTGCTTTTGTCACTTTTGAATTAAAATGCAATATTTAAAAATATAATTTTTTAAATATTTATTTTTAATTTTATTTTTATTTTATTAATAATAATATAAATTTCCTTATAGTAACAATTTTGAATTTTATTTTTTATTTTATTGGATATCGATTTCGACTTACGTCCTCCTCAGTTCTTAGATTATTATTACAATTTTTGCTTAAACTATGGTTTTATATACGTTTTTGTCGTAAGTCGAAATTAATATTCAATAAAATAAAAAATAAAATTCAAAATTGTTACTATAAGGAAGTATATTATTATTATTAATAAAATAAAAAAAATTAAAAATAAAAATTTAAAAAAGCATATTTTAAATATTGCATTTTGATCAGTTTTTATTGATTTCTTAATTTTTTTATTTTTGATCCACGGGTGTGACAACCCCGCGTACTCCAGTCCGCTATTGATTTAACGTGAGATATCACATACCACTTGTAATAGTAGTAAGGTATCCACAACTGCAATACTACCACACATAATTTATAATCAACAACAACATCAAACAACAACCTCAAATATAATAAAAATATCTATCGATTTAGAAAACTTTTGTAAATGTGTAATCAATATACATATATTTGTTTCAACTAACCCACTTTCAAATATTCTAAATTTCCAAAGATAATATTGCAATTCAAAACAATAATGACTCAGCTTTGTTTCAATTTTTTTTTTAATTTTTGCGAAAAAAATAAAAACTCAAAAAAAAGAAACCAAAGGAAATTTATTTAATATGGGATATTTTTATATTTTTATGGGATTTGTTTTTGTAATTCTATGGCGTGAGAGTGGCTTGCATTAGGTTAGTATAATGCTAATTGCATTGGAACTTCTTGGGTTAGAAAGCTGAAAATTTCTGAGGTTATAGTTGAAAAGTTTAATTTAAAGCTAGTATTAGTTTAAACAAAATGGACTTAAAAATGATGGAAGCATGGCCGTTTGCGTTTGTTTTCGTTTTAAAAACCCCAGGGTCTCAACCTCTGAACTTAAACAATTTGTTTTTTAGTTTTGGATAGTTTTATATTGTATCTACGTGTGTAAAAGTTTTCATTTTTGAGCTTGGTCATTTTCATAATGAAGACAACAAGGGTTAGTAAATGTTTAAAACAGCTGATTTTAGGAACCTTTTGCGCTGAGGTTTTCATTTTGAAAAAAAAAGCAAGCGCCGCACAGTCAAACGTCAAAAATACGTAAAATTAAATGTTTATTTTAACATTTAACACAATTTAAACGTAAATTTTTACAAATTTAAATTGTGTATATAAATATTTAGAAATTAAATTTGAAAAATAAGTCTGTATTTAATTTAAAAATGCAGTTTTAAAAAACCAAATCACATTGACGTTATGCAGCCAAATTCTGTAACTGTGAAGCGGTGAAGTGTTAAAAATTTCTTCGTTTCTTTTCATTGAAAAACTTATCACTTCACCGCTTCACAGTTACAGAATTTGGCGGATGGTGTTTTTTGACATAATGTCATTAACAACAAAAGAAACGATTTCATTTTATTGCCAAACAAAAAGTAAGTGTTAACTTTATAGTTTTAAAACTTTACTTACTTAGATATTTTTGCGGTGAAGTGATGAAAAACTTATCACTTCACCGCTTCACAGTCACAGAATTTGGCTGCACAACTTTACAATTTCGAAAGATGTAGGGAGAAATTAAGTTTTTCAGATTCAAACCAAACCATGAACATTTCGGCAATAAGAGGTGATAATAGGGATTGCATTGGTAAACCATCGGTATATTAGTAAAACTCATTGTTGAACATAAAATAATTTTGTTCGACATAGATTGTATACATTTTAAAGAGCTCATGTTTGTGGTCTTCTGATGAAACTGCTTCCTCTATAAATCAAACACAATTTCATTAAAAATCTTAGCAGGAACAGATGTAAATAGGCTGCAAAGGTCAAATGACACTAGTTTAAACCTAAATTGAACTTGAACGTTTTGTATGTTTCCGATGAGATCGATAGAACTTCGGACAGAACGCTTAGGAATAAAGCTCTTTAGTTCACGAAAAATGGGGGATGTTTTTTTTATGAAATGTTGGTTATCCGGTCAGGAAGGCGCAGAAGGTGCGCAGTGCTTCTGCACTATCACGATATAAATCACGAATTTTCTCAGAATATAACGTTTGGGGTAAAATTGTAATGGTATTACCTTTGTCCGCTTTACAAAGTAAATTACTACTATTGAGTTTAGATTTAATATTTTTAACTAATTAAATGTTCTTAATTGGTAATTGGTTGTCCTCGTTGTTGATGTCGTTCTTTTTATCTCCTCAGCATAAACGGCTTTTATTTTGTTCCGGTTGACGCTAAAATCCATGATTTGTGATTGCTCCAATTCGGTGGATGTCATTACATTTTAGAGAAATTCATTGGGTTAAAGTCAAACAAAATTAAAACGAAAACCGTTCTATATGATTATGTAAGTAATGGGGTGGTATATACAAATAAGTGTTTTTGCGAAATTACTTCGGTCTGAAAGACCTAAGTTTACATTCATGAGCCAAAAGTGAAATACTTACCCCAACTTTTTTTGCGTTTCTCAACGTTTTAAAACCTACTGATTCTAAAAAAGCAAAAAAGAATGTATGTCTGTCTGCCGGCCGGCCGACCGTCCGTCCGTCACTACCTAGGCTGCAGGGAAAACCCCTCGGGGGATTTCAAAAATTTATTTTCTAAAAATAGGTATACTCAAGGGACAGGTCCAAAAGGACGCTGTGTTGAGTAACTGTACCGGAAGTGTGTCAAAAAAATCATTATGTGTGTCAAAAATTTTATCAAATTTTCATATTTTTGGCTTAAAAAACGTTCATTTTAGGTGATTACGAGTAGGAACATTGAATTTGGAGAAATCTTGATGGTCGGGATTGGTATGTGAGATCAAAAACTCGATTATTGCATTATAAGTTTGTCAGTCAAAAAAATGGTGTCAAGTGCGTCAAAAGAAAGGTTTTTGTTTATTTTTTTACCCAATTTTTTGGAAAAAAATAAAATTAACTATTTGTTTGAAATGAAATTTTATTATTATTATTGAGAATTATGGCATTTTAAGTTTGTCAAAAAAAATGTTGTCGTGTGTGTCAAAAGAAGGATTTTTATTTATTTTTTTACCCAATTTTGCGGAAAAAAATAAAATTAATTATTTGTTTGAAATGAAACTTTATTATTATTATTGAAAATTATGGCATTATAATTTTGTCAAAAATTATGTTGTCAAGTGTGTCTAAAGAAAGATTTTTATTTACTTTTTTACCCATTTTGTTCTAAAAAAACAAAAATAATAATTTGTATGACATGAAATTTTATTATTATTATAGGAATATATGGCATTATAAGTTTGTCAAAAACATAAAGTCAAGTGTGTCAAAAAATGATTTCATTTATTTTTTTGAACAAGTTTGGGAAAAAAAAATTTTGCGGTTTTTATGGCGTAAATGTATTTGAAAATGAAATTGGACATAGAAATTTTTGAATTTGTTATAGTTTTTGAAATATTTTTGGAAAAAATTTGTATATTTGATTTTGTAATAATTTTTGCAATATTTTTAGAATTTTCGAAAAAGCTTTTGATTTTGTAAGAATTTTTGGAATCTTTATAGAATTTTGAAAAACTTTAAATTTTTGATTTTATTATAATTTTTGGGATTTTGAAAAAAGTTTCAATATTTGATATTGTAATAATTTTTGCAATATTTTTAGAATTTTGAAAAAAGTTTGAATTTTAAAGAATTTTTGGAATATTATTGGAATTTAGAAAAAGTTTAAATATTTGATTTTATTCTAATTTTTGGAATATTTTTGGAATTTCGAAAAAAGTTTCAATTTTTGATTTTGTTATAATTTTTTCAATAGTTTTGGAATTTTTGAAAAAAGTTTTAATTTTTGATTTTGTATAAATAATTTTTGGAATATTTTTAGAATATTGAAAAATGTTTGATTTTATTTAATTTTTACAATATTTTTGGAATTTTGAAAGAAATATGAATTTGTGATTTTGTAATATTTTCACGAAACGCTAAAGGGTCATTCCATGGAAACATAAACCTCAATAGTTGCAATGAATTTTATGTTGTGTAGAAAAATTAATCTAATTGGAAACTTGCCCGTCATTATTGATACCAAAGATAGGAAATAAACAAATAAATTGTTTAAAAGATGGAAAAAAATAAATAAGTAATAAAATTATTGTTAGAAATGCATTATTTTCTTATGTGTTTTTTTCTGTTACGTTGGTCACGTTACGTTGGTCACACAATTTTTTTTAAAGGGAACCTCTACTGTATGTAGCATTTGTAAAAAACATATGCTTATTTAAAAACAAATAACCTGTGCTTTAAAAAAAACTAAATTTGAATTTATTGAAGGCATACTTTCAGAGAAATTGCTTTGAAAGTATGAGTATGTTTTACTGTGGTACTTTTTTTGTTACGTTGGTCACAGCACTGAATTTTGTTATTATTACTTAATATATATTTAATTTGCTGCTTTTTTTTATTGATAGTATATTTCCTACCTGCATAATAGCATAAAATAACATAAATTTCATAAAATAACAATGTTTTTTATGAATAATAGGCAAAAGTATGAGTTGAAAAGGGTAAAAATGTTACGTATGTCACAATGGAATGACCCTAAATGGAGAGGTTTTTGAGTAGTTTGCTGAGTGTATCATCTTTCCACTAAATTATGTTAATTTATGATCTGTTATAATTTTCCGGCAACGTATTGATGTTTCGTGTTAGTTTTGTAAAACATATCTAAACAGAGATAAAAAATACTAGTTCTTTAACAAAGAGTTATGTTTGATATACATCGCTGCCCAAAACTAAAAACCATGTCTTCATAAAAGTCTTTTGCCGAAAACTATATCAAAATCCTTAACCCAGACCGAAGTCTTGATATCTCAGAGCTGTGAGATTTCAGCCCCTCCATATTTTTGTGATTAAATCCCCACCAGTCATCTCACGACAGTCAACGACCGGTGAAAAGAAATATTTAATAGTAAGGTTAAACCAAATTTAACCGAATTCACAGATTTCTTTAGTTAAAAGATTTACCATATTCCTGCTTATTGCTAGCGATTGGGATGTTTAAAAATATGTTGGTCTTAAGGCGCATTTTAGGTAGATTTCATATAAAAATCTACCTATTGCAATGGGCTTCATCTCAGAATTTCAGAAAAATTTTTGTGCAAAACGACTATATATGATAAGCGGAGACGAAAAAACAAAAAAAAAAATTTATATATATATATATATATATATATATATATATATATATATATATATATATATATATATATATATATATATATATATATATATATATATATATATATATATACATATATATATCTATATATATATATATATAGATATATATATATATATATATATATATATATATATATATATATATATATATATATATATATATATATATGTATATATACACACATATATATATATATATATATATATATATATATATATATATATATATATATATATATATATATATATATATATATATATATATATATATATATATATGTGTGTATATATACATATATATATATATATATATATATATATATATATATATATATATATATATATATATATATATATATATATATATATATATATATATATATATATATATATATATATATATATATATATATATATATATATATATATATATATATATATATATATATATATATATTTATATATATATATATATATATATATATATATATATATATATATATATATATATATATATATATATATATATATATATATATATATATTTATATTGTAACGACTCTTCGTTGGTTCTTTTCGATTATTGAGCAAATACGACAGTAAAAAGACGGATCTTTGGTTAACAGAATCTCAAACTTTATTTGTCAACAAATTACAGCAGCTTCCGTTTTTCCTTACAATAAATTCCAGGGTCTCCAATTTATGTACGGTAAACTTCACCGCTTTTCCACAATTTGAATCAATAATATTCGGAATCGTAAAATCTGTATTTACTATTCCACTAAGTTCAAATTCTTTTACTATTAGTACCCAGGCTCAAGTACCACCGATTATTCCTTATACTTGCGAATATTTATAAACACTTTTAATTGCAAAATTAAAACTGACTATCTGATATTTTGTTCGCTTATTTATATTCAAAAACAAATAAGCCGAATCTTCTGGTACTCACTGTAGTTTCTAGAAATCAATAGGCCACTCCTCTTTTTAATTCATTAATGTACAAATTTAATTTACATTAATTTATGCAACTTGTATTTGTTAAAGGGAGTTAACTTTTAATTCATCTTTGCCATAGAATGTAGAAAACATTTAGGCGGAACGTATTGGTTATTTATGATTAAATTAAATTAACCCATTCTGGACGAAGTTTATTACAATATATATATATATATATATATATATATATATATATATATATATATATATATATATATATATATATATATATATATATATATATATATATATATATATATATATATATATATATATATATATATATATATAAACGATATGAGGTATAACGAAAACGACCGGCACTCTCACGGTCGCATTTGTTGAGGTAGATCAAAAAAAATGTGTGTTCTATTAATATCTTTGGCAAGCTCGTGTATCAGCAAAATCCGACACGTGGTTAGGAAACTAGAGGATTTTTTCTGAAAAAAATTGATTTTTTAAAACCGTTATAACGGCCGTTTGGATACTAATATTTCAAAAAATTTAACAAATTTAAAATCTTTGGAATCTTTTTTATCAATTTATTTTAAAAATAGACCTCTGCAGCTAGAGGTTCCTGAGTGAGCGGCTCCAACAAAAAAATTTGCAAAAAAAATTTTTTTTTGAAACAACCGGCACTCTCACGGTCGCATTTATAAGGCCAGATCAAAAATCCTTTCCTAAAAATGTGCGTTTTATTAATATCTTAGACAAGTTTGTAAATCAGCCCAATCCAGCACATGGTTAAGAAACTAGAAGCTTTATACTAGAAAAAACTCTGTTTTTTAGATCCGTTTTAACGGCCGTTTAGATTCTAATATTTTTAAAAACTTCATAAATTTAGAATCTCTGAAATCCTTTTAATCAGTTTCTTTCAAAAAAAAGACCTCTGTAGTTGGAGGTTTCTGAGTGAGCGGCTCCAACAAAAAAGCTTGTAAAACACAAAATGCGTTTAAATCAACCGGCGCTCTCACGGTTGCATTTGGGGAGCCAGATCAAAAAACCTTTCTTAAAAATTGTGTGTTTTATTAATATCTTGGACGAGTTCGTAAATCAGAAAAATCTGACCCATGGTTAAGGAACTATAGGCTTTATACTAGAAAAATAAGTGTTTTTTTTAATCCGTTATAACGGCCGTTTGGATACTAATATTTTTAAAATCTTCATAAATTTCGAATCTGTGGAAACATTTTAATCCATTTCTTATAAATATAAACCTCTGCAGTTAGAGGTTTTTGACTTGTTGGCTTAAACAAAAAAGTTTGCAACAATCCCCAGCTACAATTGCCAAAAACCTTATAACAGTCAATGTCAACCTTATGACAGTCAACAAAAATAAAAGGTTTGAATGGAAGAAATTAATTTTTTTTCTTAGAAATAAACTATTTTGATATTTTGCAGTAATTGCACGACCTATGATATAGCGTAGGTTTATGTCATAAATTGTCACACACATATTCTGTGGTAGATTTGATATTTGTTTGTTGCAAAATTGGATAGATATAATTTTGCTTGTAGGGAGGTAATTTTCTTTTTAAAATTTGTTCGATATCTGTTTGAAATTAGTTTGTTTTGTTTAAACTAATCTGATACATCAGATTCTACTGGCACACAAAACTGTCTGATCTCCAAATCTACCTATTTCTAGCGGATATACGTGCCTCTTGGACTTTTTATTTGGTTAGCATGTTCAATAATACTTGTTTGTTCTTGATACCTTTCACAAATAATGGTTTTTCCATTATTTCACTTTGAAATAATGGTTCAGTTTAAAATATGGCTCAACATTTTCAGTTTTAAGATAATCGAAAGCGAAAGCACTTAAAAAATCGTTGACATTATCCAGTTGTGAAAAGTGAAAAAGTTTAAGCAAATCAGTTTGCATAAATAGTGAAATTGATCGAATAATACTATTTATAAGATTGTCTCTCCTTGCAACACTTGCAAAACTTAAGCATGCCAATTTCGAAAGGGTAGTACTTTAATTTTTTTTATAGAAACAGATAGTTTTAAAACCCTCAACATAAACCAACTGTAATAATGATGCACTTAGCCATTGGATTTAACTCTGGCATGTTAAACTTTTTCTGAAATTACATAAAAATTATTGTTTTTTAGATTTAAAATTTATTTTAGTTTTAAAATAAACAGATGATTATATTTAATATCGAACTCACCTTTAATTTGTAGAAATTCACCACAAATCAAGATTTACAACTCCAACGTTTTTTTCTAAACAAAAAACATATTTGCAAAAACGAGTCAATTATCTCATTTTTTTTGTCGGCGGTATTGATTTTGTGATACAATTGTTAATACAATTATAGTAGTTTGTTTGACATAATAGGAGGCAGATTATAAAATAAAGGGCACTTAAATTCTCAGTTGCTGCACAAGTTTGTTAAGTTGAAAGATCTTAAAGCTGTTTAGATCATAATTTTAGTGGTTGCAGAAAAATGGTTTAAATTGAACACTTTTTTCAAAAGAAGTGTAGAACATTATCTAATATTAAATCCTACTTTTAAACTTAATCGGAGATTTGTTTTTCTAAGGTAAAATGTTAATTTAGTGTTAGCAAATTTAAAAATTGCAACAATAAAATTACTATAACAATAATAGTGGGAACTTAGTGGATAATTAATGTTACCAACAACTTTTGAATATAAGAGGTAACAAGCGTTTATATTTCATTCATGAAATATCTCAAAAATTCAACTTAACATATTTAAAAATTACTCAAACTACAATACGGAAATCCGTTAGTATATGAATATATAAAATTTCAAAATTTTAGCTTCAACTTTTTTGCAGCTCAACTCAACAAAACTGTCGGTCTGCTCTAGGAATTGCTATCCCGGGATTTGCACTTAATGAGGTGGGATCCGGGAATTTAAAATGAATAAATCCCGTAGTCCCGCGATTCATAAAACGCTAGTCCCGAGATTACAATTAGCCTGCCTCCAAACTGCTGATCGATTTCCCATCACCAATGAATGAATCATATATCTTACAAAATATTAACAATAATTAGTTTTTGGTCTTATGTGGTAGATTTTGCTTTTTTTCGGATTATAAAGTGTCAGCAATAATTCCTTGCAGTCAGTACTAATTCCGAGTGATTCAATTTCGTTTCACTGTTAATGGGTTTTACCATTAAGTTTAATGGGTCGTTATATTTCTTAAACTACAATAAACAAAGAAAAATATTTTCAGCTACCAAATATACCTTCATCTTTTGCTACATCAAAGGAATCTTGAATATATATTAGTATGAGTTAAAAATTTACGTTGAAATAAAAAATTAAATCCATACATAGATGCTTAGATATAAAACCAATAAAATTGAATTGAAATATCCTATCCAATTCCTTTTTAGTACCATTTTTATCTCATAACTGACCAGAATCTTCAAAAATATCAGTATATTGTCGATGCAAATTGGTTTAAGGCTAATCGATTCATATATATATTTTATATGGTCATGTATTTAAAAAAAATTGTGGCTTTGATCCTTGAAAAAATTCTATTGCATAGATTTTTTGGTAATTTAAATGGTTGATTAGTTGTTGGGTGTCAGATCAATGGTTTTAAAAAAGCTTGGGAAAGTAATTTCATTTCTTGAAAAATATTAAATAGAACTGTAAACTATTACCATCATTTGCTTTTATAAATTTGTTCTACCTACAGCGAGAAAATTGTGTTTAAACTACAATAAAAAACTAATGCTGGAAAATTCTTAACTGTGGTATATTCACACAGCCTTAACACACACAAAAATGACATACAAAAATGGCATACACATACAAAAATGAAATAAAAGAAAATCGCCTTCAGCAATAAATTGCCATTGGAAAAACTAACAGAACCAAAAGAATGAAATTTATATTATCAAAAATCACACATGGTGATCACATCAAATACCAAACCATCAAACTCATAATCCCATTTTTATACCAACAAAAAAAAATTAAATGATAAAAGGAAAAATATTTCTATAGTTGCTCCTGCACCAACAATTTTTATGACTTTTCTGTTGTGAATAGAAAAATGATAAATAATAATGGTTCGGAGATATAGTGATGTTGAGTGGAGATGGTGTGGAATCGTATGGAACGGTTGATAGTTGATGGTTGATTGGAATGATGGCATGATGAAAATTAATATCATTATTTCATTTTCAGATAATTCAAAACAGAAAATGTTCAGATAACATTTTTATTCGAATGGGATTAAATGATTCAACGAAAGACAATATGTATACTTGAAAAATTTTGTTTGGGATTAAATACGAATATTTTGAGATTTAAGGTATGAAAAAGACTGCTTAGGATGCTGTATTTCGATGAAATTTGTTTTTAAATTAATTTAGTTTAGACCATTTAAAATTAAATAGTTTGTAATGATTCATTCCTAGTACCATTTTGAAAACATTCATTTTGAGTGGAAGGAAAATCGAATTTGTAAACATAAATCACAATCAAAAATGTTGATTGGAAATATTTTTGTTGTCATTCATCTCAGAACCTAATACTTATCGACACAAAATAAAAAAAAGCGAAAACAAAAACAAAACCATTTTGTTTTCCTTCGTGGAAAAGCATGAAAATCATATGATTAATGTTCGTCGAAGATGATGAAAATATGAAATTATTATGTGTAATTTTATATTTTAAAAGCATTTCCAAAAAGGGGTGTTGTAGTGTGTTGTTGTCAGCTTATTGTATTCATTTATAAGAAAAGTTAGATGAATGAGAGGAAATTATTTAAGAAAATGAAAATAAATTGTTTAAAGGGAATGAGTTTTAGATGATTTTAGTATGATCGAAAGCAAAGAATTTAAAAAAATTTCTTTAATCAAAAGTTTTTTCGTGTTTTGTTGTTTTGATGAAAAATTAAAGAATTTTTTGTTGTTGTCATCAAGGAAGTTAGGTTTGATGAGGTTATTAGTATTGATTGATTAAGGTGACACGAGGTATTTAGAGGAAAATGGGTTTTTTCTAAATGAAATAAATAGATTGATGGGTTTTTTTTATAAAAAGTATTGTTTAAAAGGAATTTTAATAAACATTTTTGAAATCTACCGAAAAATTTTTACTGTTCCGATAAAACAATTGGCTTAAATAGCATAACCTTTAAATTGTCTATTTTAGTTAAATCAATGATTTAGAGCTTTACTTTATGAATTATTTTCTATTTAAATGTTAAAGTAGATAAAGTCCTATAGTTAATGGCCTTAAATTTTAGAATATTAGTGACCACTAATGTTTAAATGTATAAAAAGTCTTTAGAGAACTATAGGCAAAACTCTATTAACAAATAGTTTAAAGGCATTTAGTCCTTAGAACCAATCATTTTCACTCTGATTAAAACATCGAAAGTCATTAGCAAATATACTGAAACGAAATTTAAATGCAATAGTTGTTATATTTATTACCTTAATTAATTGAAGTTTAGCATGACTATACATGTTTCAAAACACAAGTCAATTCTTGCTCTTTGAAATGTGATTGCGATTTTATGAATTAATACTATGTAAAAACAAACCACTACAAGATTTAATTTCCGACAACTATTTATGTTTACATGAATTTGAACTACTATATTGTAACGTTATTTAGCCGAGTTATTTTGTTCGATCACTAAATCAGGAAATTAAAATAATGGATGTTCTAACCGATATAATTTTTATTCGGTCAAGATTTTATGAGTCTTTGGTACACTTCTGCCATACGCAGAAGAAGACGACGCACCTGATGCACAGTAGTTGGTCAAGGATATACAGCAACCGCTCGTACCTTTTCAGGATTGGTTCTAAGGCCGCCTTTACCATCAAGAAAATAACGGATTTCTTTTAAAACATATTTACTTTTGCCAAGATTGATTGTCCCTAGACGAAGACATGGTTATGATATTGGTGAAGAATTACCTTATGCATTAGCCAACACATTGTTTAGGGTGCATTGCACAGTCTAAAAGGAATAACCTTGAAATGATATAATGATCTCCCATGGCTCTGCTTGTCTCCCAAGGCTGTTTTATCTCTTGCTTTTTCTGCAAAAAGAAGTTGTTTATAAGCATCCTTAGGATCAATACTTGAGAAGTGCTTTGTGCAATTAAGACGACTTAATATGCTATTGATCAAAGGAAAGGGGTAAGCGTCCCTTGGTCGGAGAATTAACATGACGGGCGTATAAACATAACATATTCATACCAGAACTCTTCTGAATTAACACCACTGACGTGCATCAGGTACTACAGCACTTCACGATCTTTCTTATTTGAAGCATTCGGTCAAGTCCGGTATAGATCTTTAGCTGCACAGCCAGCAATGTGGTATAATGCCATGGATGAAAATACCCCTTTTAAGTATTTTCATCAACATCGATGACATGTTCAACCAAAGAAGTTTTCCCGAGATCGGAAACCTCAAAGGACGGGAAAGAATTCTTGGCCTTTGCAAGCTCCTGAAACTGTTCAGAGTTGAGATCATGTATTTTAATGTTATCATACTCCACTCGTTTCAAGTCACTGACAAATGAACGAACGATACCAAAGTCTCCCAGAAATAGATCCTCAGGTAAAGCTCTTAATTCAAACCAGGAACAATATGGAATCGAATTTGTGTAGTGGAGCCATTCAGAGTGATCGGTACATCGACATATCCTAAAATGCTATTAATTGTACCATCCTTAAGCTGGCAATAAGAAATGCCGTTTGAATTTGCCAACTCTAAGGAATTCCTTCCTAAAATACTAATAGAGACTCCATTACCCAGAAGTCTTAGAATGTTATTACTAAAAATCCAATAATGACGATAGCTTTGAAGGCGCCGAAAATAAGTTTATTATATTGAATTATTAATCTACTACATATTTCATTTGCTCCTTCTGTTGTGAAAGGTCTGATTCGACTTGAGTAGCCATATTTTCCATCAAGGTTCCCGTGGCTGTGGTCTGACCCAAATATATTATTTTAAATCAATATACGTATCACCGAAAAATAACCTTAGCAATTGAATTTTAATCCAAAAAAAAATTTAACCAATTTAGCTTAGCAGCCAAAGTTATTTTCTTTTATTGTTCATTTTTCTTTTCCAACTAACATTAAGTTTTTATCTTTTTAACAATTGTTCGGAGTTGTTTGATAGTCTACTCAAAAATCTAATCTTAATTTTCATTTTCTTTTCAAATTGAATAACTGAATCTTGATATTTGACAATTTTTGCGGTTGAATTATCAAGTCTATAAACAAGTTAGCGTTAGAACATCGACAGTGTGCCATAAACTTTTGATGGTTTGAAGAATTGCTCCCAACTCAACAGTTTAATTTTAAAGTTGATTCAAAACATCAGACTTAAATGTATTCAATAACGTAAGAAGCAAACTAAATAAAGTATAAACATTTTAAAGTATAAACCTTTCACTTTTCATCAAATAAATGTCAAAGTTTTTGTTTGATGTTTATAAAAGGTCGCTTCGAGAATTAATATCTGCAGATTTATGTAACCCTCCAATATTTTGATTATCTTTTACCGAACCCTTCCCAATTTCAAAACTTTCAAGAACAAAAACTTCATTTTGTCAAAACTATCGCATCATAAATAACCAACCATGTACAAAACTTCAAACCAACTTGCATTTTATTCTTATATAAAAATTTTGTTTGTTTTTTATGTTTTATTTATTCAATAATTGAATTCCCAAGTGTTCTACAATACCAAATATTAAATAAATTTGACGCAAAAGAATAACCAAAAAAAATTCCTCACCTACTCCAATTTATACGTGAAGATGAACCAAGAAGTTGACCATTTTTTCGTTTCTTTAATATAAAATAAAATTTTGTTCAATTTGCATAAATTTTTTTGTAATTTTAAACATTTATTTGTACAACCAACCAAACATTTATTTATTAAATTTCCATTCAAATTCGTACACCGAGCTTGGCTGATTATAATAATTGAAAATTCTTAAGTGAGTTGCAATATTATTACCAACATCATGCATTAATGATTAAAAGCAAATGAAAATGGTGAAAACCTTAAAAAACCTAAACCATAAAAATGACAACAAAACGTTACAATCGTACTAGAAATTATATATTCACCCTAACTTATCAATCGGGGATAGAAGAAGGATGATAGTTTTTTTTACTGTAGTCGAATAAAAGAAAAGGGGAAAATGAAAATATTTTGCAATCATCTCACGGATTCATAAGAGACAAAATAAATAATTTTTCTTCTGTTTATTGTATTTGATATTGTAACAGTCGCGAGTGTTACCATTGTGTTACCATACCCCTTGGATTTATTTTTCACTAGTTTATGTTGATGTTGTTTTTATTGGTGAAATAGATTTTCATCCATATATGAAATATTACTTTACACTTGATGCCATTGTAGAAACCCTTCATTTATGAATTTGTTGTGGAGCAGCTTGCTGGAAACAAACAAATACAACTAACAGAACAATAATGCGTACAACTAACAGAATAATAATTTGAATCA
Organism: Diogma glabrata; assembly: GCA_963693315.1. NCBI lineage: Eukaryota > Metazoa > Arthropoda > Insecta > Diptera > Cylindrotomidae > Diogma > Diogma glabrata. The sequence continues at coordinate 212,928,057 of OY856187.1, forward strand.
TCCATCCAATAAATCATAACCTGCTAGTTATGGATAGAGCGGCTGTTTTAGTCGACCATGTGCCCATGGACTGGCTTGTAGACCTCCAGTTCTTTATGGCATGCTTATGTTTAATAACTAAAACTATATTTGGATAAGGCAATTAGTGGGTAGACAATTAGTGGGTTTACTTTGTAAACCATATCTATATATATAAAATTCTCGTGTCACAGTGTTTGTAACGAAACTCCTCCGAAACGGCTTGACTGATTTCCATGAAATTTTATGTGTATATACGGTAGGTCTGAGAATCGGTCGTAAACTATTTTTTATACCCTTAAGTGATAAGGGGGGCCCTCCCCCCCAAATTTTTTTGTATTTTTCAGACAAAATTTTTTATTTTTATTTTTTTATGATTTGAAATTAAAAAATACATATAATCCCTAATTTTCCCCCTTCTACCACCAACCCCCATTTTTTAATTGCGATATTAGTACTGAAATACTCTTCGATTACTCCTCCGAAACGGCCTGACTGATTTCCATGAAATTTTATGTGTGTATACGGTAGGTCTAAGAATCGGTTGTAAACTAATTTTTATACCCTTAAGTGATAAGGGGGGCCCTCCCCCCAAAAATTTTTTGTATTTTTCAGACAAAATTTTTTATTTTTATTTTTTTATGATTTGACATTAAAAAATACATATAATCCTTAATTTTCCTCCTTCTACCACCAACGCCCATTTTTTAATTGCGATATTAGTACTGAAATACTCTTCGATTACTCCTCCGAAACGGCCTGACTGATTTCCATGAAATTTTATGTGTATATTTGGTAGGTCTGAGAATCGGTTATAAACTATGTTTTATAGCCTTAAGTGATAAGGGGGGCCCTCCCCCCAAACATTTTTTGTATTTTTCAGACAAAATTTTTTATTTTTATTTTTTTATGATTTGACATTAAAAAATACATATAATCCCTAATTTTCCCTCTTCTACCACCAACCTCTATTTTTTAATTGCGATATTAGTACTGGAATACTCTTCAATTACTCCTTCGAAACGGCCTGACTGATTTTCATGAAATTTTATGTGTATATACGGTAGGTCTGAGAATCGGTCGTAAACTATTTTTTCTACCCATAAGTGATAAGGGGGCCCTCCCCACCAAAATGTTTTGTATTTTTCAGACAAATTTTTTTTATGATTTGACTTTACAAAATACATATAATCCTTAATTTTCCTCCTTCTACCACCAACCTCCATTTTTTAATTGCGATATTAGTACTGGAATACTCTTCAATTCTCAGTAGTCGACAACTGATCAATCTATTAATCTATCTATCTATCTTCTATCTACATAGCTATATATGATAAATAAAAATGTAAATGTTCGTTGGTTCAAAATAGGCAATCTAGGAATGTACTGGATCGATTCTCTTGAAATTTGGACACAATGTTGCATTCAGAAAGTTTATTATATAGTTTTTTTTAGCGATATGTGTTTCATATAGGAATGTAAGCTGTCGACAAGCACAAGTGTCCCTCACCTGCATTAATCTCAATTCAATCTGTTTATGGTCGAGTTTCACTTAAAGACTTAATTTAATCGATTAGTTATGTATGGGTGATCTGATCACCCATATATAGTTTTGTCCAATTTATCAACCATATTTTCTGATTACCGGTTAATTGTATAACCACTCCATTGTCCAGTGTTATTGTGTAACCAGTGTGTTTATGTTTGTTGATGACTTTGTATAACAACACTTTGACCTAAATGGAAGTAGTGCTAACCACTAGACCATTCAACACATGTATACATACATTTATATACATACGGTCATAAAAATGTTCTATTTCATTTTTGCTCATTGCATGGAAATTGGCTCTATTGTATATTTTACCAAATACTTCCACACGGAATGGCATTTTGATAATTTATTTGAAAACCAGATTGCAAAAAACGATTTTGTGCATTTGTTCAAAACAGCAGTTGACATGATGTATGTGATACATATATAAGTTTCAATAGGTCAGGTTGACAAAACGCCTGCTTGAGGACATATGAGAAGATTAAATGCTCAAACAATAAACGAAGTGACAATTAATAAAGTCGGCAATAAATTTCAACCGGGATATATTTTTGTCAATAAAAGAGGGATTAATGATCCGAGGGGAAGATTTCCACATTTGGAAATGCCGTCAATTGTTTCACCAAATCATGGTAGATATGTATGCAAAAACATTCGAAACAGAACGTTTAATATTCATTCGATTAAATCAAACCAAGCTTTTCTCTGAAGCACCAGTATATTTGCGAGAGCCAATTTAATATGACGGTTATTCACAACTAACGCACACACACAAAATCATCTCAAATGCACACGGCAAATATCCGATGCCAGCTTCGATAAAGATTTGTAGGAAGTTGTGACGAAAAATATGTAACATGAGCTTTCCAGAACACTGAATCCACTGAATCCAAAGTACGCAAAGTGATATCATCAAGGATTCAGTCAGTTACACGAAATTCAGTTACATGAAACGATGATCCTTTATATTAAAGAAGAGCCGCAGCAGATGGCGGTAAGGTAACAACATATAGATATGCGAAACGGGAACATGGAAATAGTTCCATAAACATGGATGGTTGTTCCATATTAATCCTTTGCTACAAAGAACATACAGATCGCACATAAACTTGGAATACGGTATATACGTAAAATCAGTCAAATACGTAAGTTAGAAAGTACTTTAATAAAGGCAACATTTCAGTTTTAGTGTGCTACAATAAAGCAGCACTGGGATGTATGTATCATTCATCAATGACACGTGCAGCACTTCACCTCCAAACTAAGTTCGAGCTATGTTTGAAATCATGCTGACCGCTTACTGTTCTTCATCTACAAGAACGTTATGGGAAAAAATGTAAATCGCACATGGTTGATGATATTTCCTGTCCAATATAGCAAAATGGTTGAAGATCTGTGCGTAGTATTCGCGAACTTAGTTCTCAATCAATTATTAATGCTCCCGCCGAATCGCGGTCAATGTGAAATTACGTCGTTAATATAAATACAATACTGATGATTAGGTTTAATATAAGTACAATACGGGTGATTAGCGTTTCAATTCAAAAGATCACAATTGTCAATTAAATTGATGTTTGCAATCACCATAAAAAAAGATCACGCTCAATCATTAAAAGTGCGCGCTTTAGATGTAGAATGGATTGATTTTCGTATGGACAGTTATATGTTGCGTAGATAGAATAGAGGCATAAAACTAGATAGCCTCTATATCTGAACCAACAATGGAGCCACAACAAATATTGTATAACCTGCAGAAGCATCGAGAAATTGAACATTAGAAACCTGTAGGTTCTCTTTTCTTAGTGAGCACTCAGCACATTGAACATATGGGTACTGAGAACATTTGTAAATCTATTTATGTTCTGTATACTGTTATATATGAAGATGACACACCTCTACAAATTCAACAAGTTGCTTAAATTTTTTTGTGCTTACTTGAAAACTTATTTGATCGCTAATTTTTCATATATCCGAACTGATCAGCTAGAGTGCTGATTATTTTTCATCCATATTTTTAAAAAGATAAATTAAAAATTATGCGATCATTCTCATTACCACTTTTTGAAATCATTGCTACTACGTCAACAAAATGTCTGTGCACAAGCTTTATTTATAAGCGTAGCAAAGCACGCCGGGTCCTGCTAGTATATATATATATATCCATGAATAGCTTGATCTGAGTATGTAGCTGTTGACCCCAATAAATTCAGACCTTCTGCCACTACGCGAGTAACTGTTTCGATCTCTTCAAGACAAAACAAATCTGTTGGGTAATTTTCTAAACCAAACCCCACTATGTGAAGCCACATGATTCATTCATATTATTAAAACCTGTTAGTGTTCTCACTTTTACTGGACGTCTTAAAGGTAATAGAAATTTTTTGGTTTGGCAGAGCCTCTCTAGAGTAAACATCTTTAACAAACGAGTCTTTGCTTTCGATATATTACTATTACGGAGCCTATAAGTCTTCCTACAGAACTGTTTGCAAAATCATTAGTCTTTTTTCCCATATGGTATTTATGCTAGTGATTTGCTCTTCTTGAGTCTGATAAAGTTCAAAGACTTCCATAAGCTTTTCGAGTAAACTTGCTATTAGCAAAAATATTAATGCTTTTTTCGGACTACTTAAAGTCTGTTGGCCGCATCGGTGCTGAATTTATGACGAAAAATTCAAATTCCTATTTGCCTTCATCAGAAGTTTTAAGAGCTAGAACGTTTGCGAGAATCATGTTTTTGTTCATTTTCATAAATTGAACATTATTGACGATAAGTTTTTTTTTATCAATATACACTTGTGTGCCCGTAAAATGTCCATTATATACCTTTTTAAGAAATAATTGTTACCATAAACTTTAACCGTCTAACAAAATATAAATTTTTATTTCGCAAATTTCGTTTTTAATTTATTTAATGTTCTTTCCGAAAAATATAAAAATTTCCTTAAAATACATAAAAAACCATTACAAACGTTTTATGATCAACATAAAAACAGAACACCTGCCAGCCTATGTATATCACCAGAAAGCATTCTACGCACAGTATGCTTCCGTTTTCAACATCAAAAGTTTATACCATTACGACTGGTAATTTGAACGAGAATTATGGAAACATTCATACTTCGACCAAAAGATAAAACTTTATAATTTTATACACAAGCAAATCAAACGAATCTCCGTTGAATGAAAATCAATACTAATTTTCAATTTTCCCGATAATCCTCAATTTTATTTCGATTTGTTTTTTTTTCTTGTTTCCCTTTTTTCTGCAAGGTAAAAGAAAACCTACAGAAAAAACTAACGAAGTATTTCTTTACGATTGTGGTTGATTTTTTATTCTCGATATGTATATATTTTGTTGTTGTGTAAAGTTTATAAAATTATGTGAAAATGATAAAAGTTTGTGTTATGATCAAAAAGGAAAAAAAGGAATATTAAAAAAGTTTAAGCATGTGACATATATCCTAGGAGTTAGAGTTTTTTTTTTTCAAGCATATTAAGAAATTTTTCATTCTTGAATTTGAATAAATTTGTTGATTGTTTTAAACAATGGGGGAGCTATGTGCATTAGTTTATTTTATTTTAATGTGATAAAAGAATGTGTGATTTGAATACAGTTATGAATAAATCTTGCCTTTTAGCGCGTATGCTATAGTGAAATTATTCACAAGGACATGCTTGTATGCTCTCTATGAGATATAAATAAGATCAAATTGTTAATAGATTTAACCATGTATATTGCATGATTTAGTTTAAGTACCTGCTGCCTAACATTAAAACTTGCTTAAAAAGTTATATGTTTGATGTACATGATTAATTGGCTGTAGTTTTGATACTGGTAATGCAACGACTTTTCTCTTTATCAATACTTGTTTCATCACAAACAACAAATTAGTATGCATTACTCAGCAGTCAGCACCATGTGATAATTGGTAAATGTAGCGATTGTTACTTTGTTTTAATATATTCTCCACTAAACAAAAATGTTGAACAGAGGCAGGAATATGTAGACAATTGTAACGTTTGGTACAATTCTCTGAATTTTTCCTTGAACTCAATTCTCTGAATTTTTCCCCGGCCCATTTTTTCCACCAAAAATCAAATCTCTGTATGGGATATCACACTTGCAGTTTTGAGTTCCTTTCCTCATAAATTCAAAACAAAATTTCCTCATCAATTATTCGCTATATTATTGACCACATGTTTTCCGTCTGAAGCTTCTGCTCTTGGGATAAATATAAAGATTCGATGAGGACATTCTACATCGCTTTCGGGTTGTTGATCAAGATAATAACAACAATTTTTCTTTAGAAATATATAACGAGGCATTAATAAAGATTAAGAATATTTGTATTATCATTTAAAACATACCACTCATTCGTTTTGGCATGTCATCATCAAACCACCCAGCTGTAAAAATCTTTAACAACGATGTACAATGTGAACAACAGTACGATACAACATTGGCTACATTTTTTGCTAATAATGAGCAACTGCTCACTGTTGAGCAGAAAAATATATATGAACAAAATCATTGGTCAATTGCATCACAGCAAGATGGATTTTTCTTTTTCGACGAACCAGGTGGTGCTGGCAAAACATTGCTCATCTCAATGATATTTGCGCGCATTCCATCACAAAATCATATTGTAATGAAATATTATTCAAATCGATTTACACTGTTGTTGATCCTTTCCTTTTGAATTCATAAATTCATTGGAATTACCTGGAATGACACCACATAATTTGCGATGGAATTTTGGTTCACCAATCATTTTGCATAGAAATTTGAATGCATCACAGCTATGCACTAGTATACGATTGGTAATAGAAAAAACGAAAGGACGAAATAAAAAAAACGGTATTGGTAATAGAAAAAACGAGAGGAAAGGAAAAACGGAAAGTTTCAAGGTGAAATGGTTCTTCTACCACGGATCCCAATGACCACCCCCCCCCCCCCCCCCCCTCCTTCCTAGACTCGCCCATTCCATTTAAACGTTTGCAATTTCCAGTTCGATTGGCATTCGTACTTTTAATAAGTCACAAGGCTAAATAATGTCAATTTGTGAACTGGATCTAGAAAGTCCGTGCTTTTCGCATAACCAATTATATATGTTGCGTCTTCGAGGGTTGGAAAACCTTCAAGTTTGTTTGTATATGAACCTCAGGGATTAACAAAAAATATTGTTCAGCACATCGCATTAAGATCAAACTATTGATCTCAATGAATGAGGTAGAATGTCGATTAAGATTGACATTAGCTGATCAAATGTTATCTACAAATAAATTGTAGGTGGTACGAGGATCACCAGGTCTTCTAGTTGACATATAAAAATATAAAGTAAAATATAAAGTTACTTTTATAATAATCGTGTTGTATCTATTTTCTTCCCATTTCTTCCCAATTACATACCGAAATATATTATGATTTCATAGTATTTTCGAAAGCGACTTATTACTTTAAATAGGTTCTCATATGGAGGTGATAAATCAGATTTTATTTGATGAGCAAACACCGTGTAAAACTATTTTGAGTGTTTCACTAAAAATTAAAGGTATTACCTTTAACAAAGCTTTAAACTGTCTGTAGAACCTTTCCATTGGCCTTAGGTTTGTAAGCCGTTGTACGATTTTTGTGAGATCTGTGTAAGCTTAATGACCACTTGAAATAACCGAAATTCAAATTGTGCACCTTGGTCTGTGATAATATATAACGGTACTCCAAATCACGAAATAGGCTGATCATTAAATGCTCTAGCTACAGTAGTTGCTCGCATGTCAACAATTGGGATTTCGTCTGGCCAACTTGTAAAACGGTCGTCAGTAGTAATATGTGTTCAAATCTATAAGGAATAGGAAGGCGTCCCATGATGTCCATTTGGATATGGTCAAACCGACCGCGTGTGGTGTCGAACCTACTAAAGTCTTAATTCGGTCCGTGTATACGGTTGATCTTGGATCGATGATAGGTCAGACGTATTTTAAACCAAAATTCAAAGTTTATAGATAAACGAAAGTGCCTTGAAGAAATTAATTTTCGTGAAGCACGCATACCGGAGAGGAACAAAGTATTAAACATATTTCGTCATAGTTCATTTGGGATATACGGACCATATTTCCTCGAGCTAGTGTCACTCCTATAACAGGCTTATGAGCATGCTCTCAAGAAATTGGTTCAAGCTTGAACCTAAAATTTTCGTCTTTTGAACAAACAATAAGCCTTGGCATATTTATTTTGTCGGGCTTTTGAAGATACATGAGTTGAGAGATATCCAACGTGGTTAGACAAAGAGTCAGTTCCTATTATGATATTATAATATTTGTCTATAATATCAGTGGTAAACATCATAATCAGTGGTAAACATCATAACTCCTAAGCATCCGTTTTTAAACAGAAAAATGAGTACTGTTGAGGATGTGCAGAAGTGTTGTATGCTCCAGTGCTTGTTTGACAAGACCAATAGCTGCACCACATTCAACAGACCAAACAAATTTAAGTTTCTTGCCTTGTTTAATAAGGACTGCAAGGTTGGTGTGATCTGATAATAATTCTATGGTAATAAATAATCATAAGCCAGTTGAGAGAATGTTGGCTGAGGAAATATAGACACGGCATTTAGACACCTTTAATAACAAAATCAGTAACCTTTCGAAAAGAATGAGCAAATGTTATTGCTTTTCATTCGCAATTTTATTGACCACCCAAATATTTTTAATGTACGGAAACAAAAATAAGCCATTTAGTAACTTATTTCATAAAACGCCAAAGTCTGTGCCGAGTCACTTAGGTCATAAGACATTTTAATGAATTTGTAGAAGACAAAAGGGATCGTTGTTGCAGTTTAGTGTAAATCTTCTGCAGTTTCAGGTAGCTGGTGGTAAGCATGTAAAGGATCAATTTTTGAAAAAAATCGTTCAACCTTACAGGTGTTTTGAAAAATCTTTATCATATGAGAAATAGGATACCGATCTGGTGTCGTTACCGCATTAAAGAGACGATAATCCGCACAAGGTCCCCAATAATTTGGCTCTTTTTGGGCACACGATGGAGTGGTGACAATACATATGAGGAAGAAGGCATTACTAATCCTAGTTTAACTATCTAATCAAACTCATTCTTAGCAAAGCGCGTCTTTTCAGCTCCAATCGACGTGATTTCGAAAAAGGAAGACGTCCTTCACCCGTAAAATATTCTTGAAAAAGTTCGTGAAATGTGCATGTTACAAAATTCTCATGCACAATATTGTGCATAATAAATGTAATGCACCATACCGTGAACATGTCGTAAACGCCTTAACATATATGTGCATGTCAGCCACATGTTTCACGGATAATAAAAAACGAAGCGAAACGAGATTTAATAAATGATAAGAATAAAAAACAAAGAATTAAAAAAAGATGGAGAGTCATAAAGTAGTTTAACATTTTATAAAAGACTGGTTTCATAATATGACTTTTTTAATATTTTTTGTTTATCATTTTTCATGTCGGCTTACTGATATTTAAATTTAATTTTTTATATTAATACTAAGAAACTTGTGGGAAAATATGAAGGGGCTGAAATCTTAAGCTCTGAGATATCAACACTTCGGTCTGGGTCAAGGATTTTGATATAGTTTTTGGCAAAAAACTTTTTTGAGGACATGCTTTTTTATTTTGGGCAGCGATGTATATCAAACATAGCTTTTTGTTAAAGTACATATATTTTTTATCTCTGTTTAGATATGTATTACAAAACTAACACGAAACATCAATACGTTGCCGGAAAACTATAACAAATCATAAATTAACATAATTTAGTGAAAAGATGATACACTCAACAAACTACTCAAAAACCTCTCCATTTACCGTTTCAAGAAAATATTACAAAATCACAAATTCATATTTCTTTGTAAATATTGTAAAAATCAAATTAAATCAAACTTTTTCCAAAATTTTAAAAATATTCCAAAAATTATTACAAAATCATAGATTAAATTTTTTTTCAAAAATTCTAAAATTATTGCAAAAATTATAACACAATCAAATAGTGAAATTTTTTTCAAAATTCCAAAAATATTCCAAAAATTAGAATAAAATCAAATATTTAAACTTTTTCTATATATCAAAAATATTCCAAAAATACTTAAAATTTCAAACTTTTTCCAAAATTCTAAAAATATTGCAAAAATTAGAACAAACTTTTTTCAAAATTCCAAAAATTATAATAAAATGAAAAAATTAAAATTTTTCAAAATTTAAAACATTCCAAAAATTCTTACAAAATCAAAAATTGAAACTTTTTCAAAATTCTAAAAATATATTTTTAGAATTTTGAAAAAATAAAAAAATTCTAAAAATATTGCAAAAATTATAACAAAATAAAATTAAAACTTTTTCCAAAATTCTAAAAATATAGCAAAAAATATTGTAAAAATTTAATAAAATTGTTTCCAGATCAAAGACCGAGTTTCCCAACGATATTTCAATTAATATGTGTGACGACCAGATAGACAAATGTGAAAGCATTCGTTTATTGGGAGTCACAATATCCAATGACTTACTCTGGAACGATCATATAATGGCCATGGCAAAGAGCGCGTCAAGAAAACTCGGCCTCCTCAATAGATGTAAAAAATATTTTACTTCGCATCAATTACTCCACATTTATAAGTCCTATATTCGTCCCTGTTGGAGTATTGTTGTCAAGTTTGGGGCGCTGCATCTGTTACTATCCTGGCTCTTTTGGACTCTGTTCAAAAGCGAGCTATACGAATTGTTGGTGATCGAGATTTAACATTAGATCTTGATTCCCTGCAACATCGTCGCACTGTTGCTGATCTCGTTGTTTTTTATAAATATCGTCACCAGCAGTGCTCGGATGAAATCAGGTCCATAATGGCTCAGACATATGTTTTTCCCCGTTTTACTCGTCAATCGGTTTGTGCGGGCGGTCGAACTGTCGGATTACTCACTGTCATAGTAATAGAATGCAAAGAGATTTCTTTGTGCGTACATCGTACACATGGAATGCTTTGCCCGAATCAATAGTCTCGAGTGCCTTCAATCCACAAAGATTTAAAAAAAGCGTCCACCTCTACCTCAAGACGCATGTTGTTGTGGGACCTACGTCTTAAAAGGTATCTATGTGTTGTTGTGACACATTTTGTAATTCCTACTACACAACACTTCTTATTAAAAAAAAAAAAAAAAAAAAATCAAACTTTTTTCAGAATTCTAAAAAATTTTCAAAAATTATTACAAAATCAAATATTAAAATTTTTTTCAAAAATTCTAAAACTATTGCAAAAATTTTAACAAAATCAAAAATTTAAACTTTTTTCAAAAATTCAAAAATTATAATAAAATCAAAAATTTTAAATTTATCAAAATTCTAAAAATATTCCAAAAATTCTTACAAAATCAAAAATTGAAACTTTTTTCAAAATTATAAAAATATATATAAAAAAATTCTATTTTTTCAAAATTCTAAAAGTATTGCTAAAATTAAAACATGTTCCAAAGTTCTCAGAATATAGCAAAAATTATTACAAAATATGTATTGTAAAAATTAAATAAAATCAAACTTTTTTCAAAATTCTAAAAAATTTTCAAAAATTATTATAAAACCAAAAAATGAAACTTTTTCAAAAATTCTAAAACTATTGCAAAAATTATAACAAAATCGAAAATTGAAACTTTTTTCAAAATTCTAAAAATATATGTAAAAAACAAAACTTCTATTTTATTTCAAAATTCTAAAAATATTGCACAAATTATAACAAAATCAAAAATTGAAACTTTTTTCAAAATTCCAAAAATATTTCAAATATTAGAATAAAATCATATATTTAAACTTCTTCTAATAATTCTAAAAATACTGCACAAATTATACCAATATCAAAAATTGAAACTTTTATCAAAATTCAAAAAATTATAATAAAATCCAAAATTTTTAAATTTTTCAAAATTCTAAAAATATTCCAAAAATTCTTACAAAATCAAAACTTGAAACTTTTTCAAAATTCTAAAAGTATATATAAAAAAGTTCTATTTTTTTCAAAATTCTAAAAATATTGCAAAACAAATTAAAAAATTAAAACTTTTTTCAAAATTCTAAAAATATTGCAAAAATTATTACAAAATCAAAAATAGAAACTTTTTTCAAAATTACCAAAATATTTTAAAAACTATAACAAATTCAAAAATTTCCATGTCCAATTTCATTTTCAATTACATTTACGTCATAAAAACAGCAAAAATTTTTTGTTCTAAAAAATTGGCTGAAAAAATAAATGAAATCATTTTTTGACACTCTTGACATTATTTTTTTGACAAACTTATAATGCCATTAATGAATGAAATTATATTTGTTAAATATAAAAACTTTTTTCAAACGAATTGTAATCACCTATTACTTTCACTCTCTGTTTAACGAAAAATTTTTAGAAAAACCGTTTAATTAATATTTTTTCCCAAAAGAAATTAAGACAAACTTCAATTTTATCGTTAATTTTATTTGTATTTCCTGACTAGTTTCGGACTCTATGAGTCCATTAACAAAGGATTTACAACTAAAGTATCCAGTGTTTTAATAATTGTTCTATTTATACTAATTATAGATTATTGAAAGATAAGTATCAGTGAGTATGTATGTAGTATGTAGTGAAAAATCATAAATTGAAATATAAAAAAATAAATATTCTAGAAAGTGATAAATGTTTATGGGTTCATTAAGTTCTTTTCTTGGTTTTCCCGAAATTTGAAATAGTGGTGAAATGATTGGTGCGTCCTCTAAATTCATTTTATTTGTTGTTTTTGTGATGTAGCTCATATATGAGTCTTATCACATCACAAAAACAACAAATAAAATGAATTTAGAGGACGCACCAATCATTTCACCACTACTTCAAATTTCGGAAAAAACCAGGAAACTGTTGAACACTTATAGAATATTTTAGAATATTTTTTTTTTTTGGATACTTTAGTTGTAAATCCGTTGTTAATGGACTCATAGAGTCCGAAACTAGTTAGTATATATAAATAAAATTGAAGTTTTGCCTGTTTGTTTTTGTTTTAATTTCTTTTGGGAAAAAATAATAATTAAAGGGTTTTTCTAAAATGTTTTCGTTAAACAGTGAGTGAAAGTAATAGGTGATTACAATTCGTTTGAAAAAAGTTTTTATATTTGAACCGTTTTTTTAGGGTTCCGTTTTTTATACGGAACACTATTGGTGAGAGTACAACGTGTTTTTCACATTATTTCGATTATCTCGTGATTATCCCCGATTCTTTCGATTATCCCCGAATAACTCCGACCCTACTTCATCGAAAATCTTGAAATATACTTGGAATGATAGAAAATTGAGTAGGTTTTAATGAAAAATATAGAAAAGTGGCAGATACTCATAACTATATTTATTAAAGGGGTGGGCATGTTAAGGTGTAAAAACATCATTTAAAACCAGGTCATGTGGGGTGTCATTTGAAAGAACATTTGATTTTAGAAATATTGTCATTTTTTTAGAATTTTGAAATGCATAGTTTTTGAATTATTATCAATAAAGTGACACGAAAAGTTGGCCCCCCTTGCATTTCGAGCCTAATTAACAGAAAAATTTGAAAAAATTCACAGAGACAGGAAGTTTGATAAACTCTGAACGAAAAATATAGCGAACTCTCAAATAATTATATTTTTGTGCTTTTAAGGGATTGGGGTGGGCAAGGGTGAAAAAAACTTTTTTTGACCCAAGCGAGTGGGGTGTCATTTGAAAGAGAACCGAATTTCAGAAACTTTGAAATTATTTTTAGAATTTTGCGATACACAGTTTTTGAGTTATTCTAAAAAATATGCAAATTCCAGACCGTTCCCCCCCCTACGTTTCGACACTGATTGAAAGAAAAATTTGAAAAAAATCACAAAGACAGGAAGTTTGCTATATTTTGAACGAAAATTATAGCGAACTCACAAATAATCATTTTTTTGTGTGTTTAGGGGATGAGTGTAAGGAGGGTAAAAAAAAATGTTTTTGACCCAAGCGAGTGGGGTATCATTTGAAAGAGCACCAAATTTCAGAAACATTGCAATTTTTTTTAGAATTTTCCGGTACACAGTTTTGGAGTTATTCTAAAAAATGTGCAAATTCCAGACAGTTCCCCCCCCCCACGTTTCGACAGTGATAGACAGAAAAAATTTAAAAAATTCATAGAGTCAGAAAGTTTGCTATATTTTGAACGAAAATTATAGCGAACTCTCAAATAATTATATTTCTGTGTGTTTAGGGGATGGGTGTGAGGAGGGAAAAAAAACTTTTTTCGACCCAAGCGAGTGGGGTATCATTTGAAAGAGCACTAAATTTCCAAAACATTGCAATTTTTTTAGAATTTTCCGTTACACAGTTTTTGAGTTATTCTAAAAAATGTGCAAATTCCAGACCGTTCCCCCCTCCTACGTTTCCACACTGATTGACAGAAAAAATTTAAAAAATTCATAGACTCAGGAAGTTTGCTATATTTTGAACGAAAATTATAGCGAACTCTCAAATAATTATATTTCTGTGTGTTTAGGGGATGGGTGTGGGGAGGGTAAAAAAAAACCTTTTTGGAACCAAACGACTGGGTTGTCATTTGAAAGAACACTTAATTAAAGAAACATTGCAACATTTTTTAGAATTCTGCGATGCACAGTTTTTTATTAGTTATTGATAAAAAAAGTGCTATTTTAAGTGTATGTATACCACCCTATATTTCGACGCTGATTTGTAGAACAAATATTCCCAATTTAGACCATTAAAATACTGGTTAAATCTTTCTTTAGCTAACATAAACAGCTATGGATAAGATTTAACCTTAAGTAACATTATTGATCAATGTAGATATGATTGACATTTACAATTGACGTCTACGATTAAACATTTATTCTGTTATCCATCTGTTATCCTGTCCATAGTCTGGCGATATAAAGACTTTACAACATAACTTTATGTCATTTATTTTTGATATTGTGTTCTTTTACATTCACGGAACCCTTGGCGAGCGAGTTTTATTCGCACTTGTCCGACTTTTTTTAAAGTGGAATAAGTCCATTTTTTCATACACTGAAAAAAACATGTCCTATTTCCAATCGAAATGCAATTGTTTCAACCTCACCGTGCGGTCACATATGGCGAATCAAACTACGAAATTGCTTCAACAACTCTACAATTATAAATCGATGAAGTTGAGACAATCACACGTAATATTTATGTGAAAATAAAATATAGTTCAATTAATCTCAAATACTTAAACTTTAAAATGAAAAATTCATTATATAAGGCCAAAGAAAATTTTTTTCAGGGAAATAGTTATTATTTTTATACAACTACTGTTATATTGGATATAATACTTTATATTTTAAATAAACCTCATTCTGTTGTTAGGAAAATGTTATCGTGTAGTTGTCCCAATCACAGTGATTTCATGTGATTTCATGTCATACAAATTTATTTGATTTTTTTCCAAAAAACTGGGCCAAATATTTAATAAAAATCTCTCTTTTGACACACTTGACAACATATTTTGACAAACTTATGCAATAATCTAGTTTTTGGTCTCCCATACCAATCCCGACCATCAAGATTTCTTAAAATTCAAAGTTTTTTCTATTCGTAATCACTTAAAGAGAACGTTTTTTAAGCCAAAAATATGCAAATTTCCTTGTTTTGACACACTTTACGATTTTTTTGACACACTTCCCGTACAACTATCGAACACATCGTCCTTTCGGCTCTTACCATTGGTATACCTATTTATAGAAACAAAAATTTTTGAAATCCCTTCAGCGGTTTTCTAGATTTCGTCGGTTGTGCCGAACGGCCGGCAGCAGACATACATTTTTTTGTTGCTTTTTTAGAATCAGTAGGTCCCCTAAAACGTCCAAAAATGCCAAAAAAAAGTGGGGGTAAGAATTTCACTTTTGGCTCGAGAATGTAATACTTAGGTCTTTCAGACCGAAGTAATTAGTATTATTTTTTATATGTAAGCCTTTTTTGAATGTTGATTTTTTTTCATTTAAATTATATTGTAATTGCAATCACACACATATATTTTCTTTTACAACTTTAAAATATGACCGCAATCATCATTTGTCGTAATTAAGTTACCAAAAATATTCGTCTAGGAAAAATTCATAACTTATTAAAAAATCCTAGACATAAACATCATACATTAAATATTAATGTATTTATGTCTGAAAGTTTTATCCAGTTTTTGTGGACATGACTTAAAAATGTGAAATTAAAAGAAATAAGTATGTCGTTAGCACTCAAATACTTTTAACTTCAACTTAATTTAAAATATGCACTAGAATATATAAAAAAAGCTTAAAAGTTATTTTTAAAAAAGTGCACGAAATGTGCATAGACTAGTGCACCATGCAAATAATGTTTATCGGGTCAGTAGTTATTCGATAAATCACGTTATGTTTTAGTGGGCCGTCAATTGGAATCCATTTGTAAGAGAGGAAAACTCTTGGAAAATGGCTAAATATCTTCCATCTACCGTAAACTGTCTTGGTGTTGGCGTTTTATCATTCGATAAAAAAGTTCATGTCGGAGCCTTAAATAGAGACACCGCAATTTTGAATTTAGTACCAAAACTCTTAATATTAGATCCATTAGCGGCAGTAAGATGACTGACTCAGCTCTAATCGGGACCGTAGTTAAGATATGGATTTGATTAAGTCCTTAACCAAGTTATTTAAGTTATCATGTTGTGCACGAAACGTTGAAGCTTGGCTTGTAGATGCCTGATTCTGGTCAACGTTGGTACAGAATTTTGATTCTGGGGGACGTGTTCTCACAGTTTATCTGCAAAAGTAAGACTTCTCAAAAGGGGTTTCGAAGTTTATCCGCAAAAGTAAGACGTTTATGAAATGAGTTTTTTTCAACCAATAACGATATCTTTTATGTGCATCGGAAAACGTGTTATTCAGCGATTGTATAACAGATTCTGTCACCGCTGGTGAATAGCCGGCTTTTTGTTTCAGCCAGCGGTAAAATCTGCAATGAGAATCATTTCCCATGTCTCCCTTAGAACGTAGCCTTTGAATTCGCTCAGACTCAGTCTATAATGTATGATTGAGAATTGCGTTTTTAATAGGGTCATATTTATTAGTCTGGAGAGGGTTCTTTATTAGATTCATAACAAGTATGGTTATGCTTCGCAGAAGCACTGCAACAACTTTACTGGTCACTGTTCAGTTTCCGGCAGTAACCTTAGTATTGAGAAACCACAATTGAGATTAGCTTTCCAATTAACCTATACAACACGAACTAGCCTGTACGACCACAGAACAACATCATTTTGCGACGTATAGTTCAGTATCTAACGTCTGACAGCCATCTTAAAGAGTCAAATATCACAAAAAAATTGTCAAGCTGTATTTAATCCCTAAATAGGGATTAAATACACAAGTCTTAACGACGTCATTAGATCTCTGATTATAAACTATTTTTGTCAAATTTATTCCTATTATAGGGTGGGCTGTTTAAAATTTAAAATTTGAATCGGCTATAAAAAAAAAACTACTAATAATTTTTTCAAATTTCTGGTTTTATTGGAAAGGTTGAACTTTGTCATTTAATAATGGAACACAATATCATTCGGGACCACCACGACTGGCTTTGCAGTACCTTATCCGATCAACCCAATTTTTCAGTACATTTTCGATTGTTTCGGGTCGAATCTCTTCAATGGCAACTTCAATTTGATGTTTTAACCCTTCAATTGTCTCTGGATGCTTTGCGTAACATTTATTCTTAATATCTCTCCACAGAAAATAACCCAAAGGGCTCAAATCACAGCTCCGAGGCGGCCAATTGACATCACAACTTCGGCTAATTATTCGATTTTCAAAAACGTGCGTAAAATATCGATGGTTGCGTTGGCTGTGTAACATATGGCCCGTCTTGTTGAAACCTTATGTCGTCCATGTCATTCTCTTGAATGGAATGTCATTCTCTTGACCATCGAAAATGTACTGAAAAATTGAATTGATCGGATTGAGGTATTGCCGAGTCAGTCGTGGTGGTCATATGAATGAAATTGTGTTCCATTATTAAATGACAAAATTCATACTTTCCAATAAAACCAGAAGTTTGAAGGCGTATATTACACTATCAAATATACTGGTCAAACTAATAATATTTGACATTGATTTGGACAGTGTAATAGCTATTAAATAATTTCCGTCATTTTGTTGGTCAAAAATAATGTTATCATCCAATTTTGATGACAATTTTTTTTACTTCTAGCGGGAATAGCAGGAAACGATCTATTTTAATAATCGATACAAATTAAAGCATTTTTCAATTTTATATTGATGTTTGTTAATTAAAATTGAAGATCAATGAATAAATTTAAAAACAAAAAATTAAATTTAAATTAATTTTTCCTTTTTTATTTTTATTTAATTTTATAAAATAAAAAGCAAATATATTTATTTTTTTACAGGTTTTCTATATTTTTTTAAAGCTTTAATTAATATTGCCTCCAGTAAATTATCAACAATATTTGGTAACATATTTGACTTAGATATTCTAACTTAGTTTGACATTTACTCTAACAAAAGAAAAAATAGTAATTTCGGATTGAAACGAAAACAAAACACGAAATACTAAACAATTAAGATATACATACATTTTGCCGAAAGGTCAGTTTATGGGTGGTCAGCTACGGGTGTGATATGCCCGCGTACTTCAGCCCCTGCTATTGACAAAAGAGTTAACGTGAGATATCATAAACCACTATCAATAGCATTAAAATATCACTTGCCAAAGTGCTAAGAGGTGCTAGCGGATGAACTGTATTCAGTCAACGTTACCACACTGACTCTCGGTTATGTAATATTCCTTGACGATGGCATGCTATTGTTTTCGTGAAGAAACGGTCCTCCATATTACCTTGTATCTAAGGGTTAATCATTGGGGAAGACAGTGCGTCACATAATTAAGGAATATGGCATCCAACTGGATTATCCGCAATCCAATTTTAGTTTTGTTCAAGGAAATTTTTCTAACACCCATTTCAAAACAACGATTTAAAAATAAGTATTTCTGATAATTTTACTTTTTGCATTTAACAGAGAACTACAAGCTATAAGACACGAGAGCTCTTAATAGGTCGTAAAAGTATAAGTAATTTTCTCTACAAAAACTAATTCTTAATACATTATTAAAACTACTACAATGTTGTTATTTTTTTATCTAACGTATTCATATTTGCCTAAGGGGAGGTTGTGAGCAGGAATCAGTAAGTAGACGTTTTATGTAACTTCTCTCTTCAAAGGTTTAAAGAACGTTGAATAAGAGCTACGTACGAAAACTAATGTTACTGTGGCATCTGGTTTAATATTTATGTGATGTTGTGACTGACACAATAATCCCTAAATCATGTTATTAAAGTTAGTTTTGTAAACACCGATAACGTTGTTATTAGAGTAGTATCATGTTTAATGTTGTCGATAAGTTACTGTTGATCCTTCTTCTAACCACAACATTTCAAATATCTATATCCCACCAAATCTCCAACCACACTATATAAAGCTTTGATTTTTATCCTAATTTTAATTCAAATTATTTTTATTACAGGTAACGAAAAAAAATCCAACCACGTAACCTTATCTAAATGAACATATTATAATCGAATTATAAAAGGTAAGATTTCTAAAGTCTATTTGTACATTTTCTTTTTAAAGAAATAAAAAAAATATGAAAAGCTTGACAAATTCCACGTGCTAAATGTCAATGATAGTAATAATACGTGACTTTGTTTACTTCCATAAAACGATTTTGTTTTTCACGTGGAAGCAATAACAACAGCAAGAACATCGTATTAATAAAAATTTGGTCTTTCTTTATTTTATCTTCCCTAATTTTATTAGAACTTTCAAAAGAAAAACAAAATTTTGGAAAGAATTTTTGGTAATTTTATTTTTTCTTCTTCTTATATCCTGAAGAAAATAAAAATTAATTTCCACTCTAATCAAAGCAAGGAGCAAAAAAACATTTGTTTTCTTTCCTGTTATTTTTCTATTGAAAAAAAAGTTATCATTAAAATTGAATTGAATTGATATAATTTTGTACCAGTTCCATTTTCTATAAATTTTATTAATTTCCCACCCACATTGATTGTCCCTTTTAAAATTAAATAAACTTTTTTAAAACAGTTATTCGAAAATTACTAGGGTGAGCTTAAAATTACACCTAGCATCCTAAAACAAAAGGTTTTGACTGTAAAATTGAAGGAATTGTTTGTATCAATTCTGTTTTTTTTTATTTCAGAAGCAATACGTATTATAATTTACAACAATTCATTTTTGCCAGTTCTTCTTTTAAGTATGAACGAAAATGACCGATAATCGGCAAAAGTGGATAGTCGTTGGAATCAGGATGGATTACTTCAGAAAATCTGATCATTGTGTTTTGACTCATTTCATCAGGCTCAGATCTACTTGTAAATCCTCACTTAACAACTTTGCCAGAATAACTAGAAGTATTGGCAAGATAATTAGATTTATCGAATGAATCCTGATTTCTGTTTAAATATTCCCGAGGAAGCATGTTTTTTCCAAGATGATTTTCCCTATATATTCATTGAACTACTCTATACTTCATTGAACTCTATGCTACACTAAAAAAATTAAAGTAATGACAATCTCATTGCGAAGTTGGCAGTTTATTATTCAAACAAAAAAAAAATATTTGCAAACAATTTCACCGTGATGTTGCGACAACAACATGAAAACATGTTCCTGACATCGGCATGACGTTTATTTAAAATTTAATGTGTTATATGTATTATAACAGTAGTTGAATAAAGTTTATAACTATTTCCATGAAAAAAATTTTCCTTGGCCTTATATCATGAATTTTTCATTTTAAAGTTGAAGTTTTTGAGATTAATTTGAACTATATTTTATTTTCACATAAATATTACGTGTGATTGTCTCAACTACATCGTTCTATAACTGTACAGTTGTTGAATTTCGTAGTTCTATTCACCATATCTGCCCGCACAGTGAGGTTGAGACAACTGCATTTCTTCTAAAAAAGGAATTTATTATATCGGCATATTACATTTTTTTAAATATACAGTTGTATAACATATGTATAATATAATCTGCACACACTACATATGTTATATTTCCTTCTTGAGAATTCTAAAGAAAAACAGTTAACTTATCACTCATTATAAACAAACAAATAAGTAGAACAAATTAACTATGTGAAACCCAGCTCATATTTCAATATTCCCATAATGCAAATTCTGTAATGCAATACAATTTAAATAAATTTGTGGAAATATGATGACTAAAATTTAATAATTTTATGAAAATTAAATTTTATCAAAGTAATGAAAATAAATGTATTTAAGGAATAAGGCAAATATATTTATTTTGTACGATTGCCGATTTTACTTATATACATAACAGATCGATTGTTTATTAAACAATCGATCAAATTATTGAAATAATAATTAATCTTAGAGAGGATTTAATTAAAGGTAGTTGGAGAAATTTCGTTACGTATTACTAATTATTTAAATACTGTAAAATTTTAAACAAAAATTAATTGAAAACTTACCTTAAAGCTAACAAGTGTTTTTTTACTTTGAACTGAAAATCCAATCCAATAGGCCCTTGTCTACGGTCCAATAGGCCCTTGTCTACGGGTTATGCATGGATTTTGCAGCAGTTAACATTTCTTTTCCAGCATAATAAAAATTTAATAAAAGTTGGAGTTATAATCAAACATCAAGACGAACTGCATGAAAACCATCATCTACTGTAGTTGTAGTGCTCTTGTGGATGATCTCCGATTAGTCCTTCAAAAGGTGTCTGGCGGTGAGCGATGATAATGATATCTTAAGATAGGATTTATTAAAATCAAAAGCCAGAAATGCTCTACTAGTTTATAGATAAATATAAATATTGCTCGAACGAAGAGTCGAAATTTTGATTTTTGACAAAATGGCATCGTGTTCACCGACTTGTTCACCGTTTTGAGAAAAACGCTTTCAAAGTTTAAAGGATATTTCACTGACTTTTAACCGACAAAATTCACTTGTTTGGCATAAAAATTACTAAATGTATAGCTCTCAAGTATAAAGTAGAATTTCTATATTGCCTTTTGATGCATGCCAATACTATGAAAAGCGTTAACTCGGGCATTGCACGTCATTTCAAATAATACAAAATATTACACTACATAACAAAGATGTGTGTATTTCCAAGAATATTTGCCAGATCGATTTTCAGAGAATATATTGAAATGTATGTTCATTCTGAAAATGCAATAAAAATGAGATCGAACTTTTTAAATTTATAACTGCGTACAACCACTTATACAGTCATAATAGCTTTTTGTGAGGAAAAAATTAGTAACAGGATGAAAACTATTGGATAAATAAGAAAATATTGCGCAAATGATGGGAAACATAAATTAAACGTGATCCGAGTTACGGGGGTGAAATGGGGTGAGCTTTAGAAATGGTTTTTCATGATTTTCAACGAAACTAGAGCTTATATCGAAAAAAGTTTAAAGCAAAAGTTGTAGGTAATAAAAAGGTCTATAACTTTTACACCAGCCATTTTTTCATATAACCTATAATTTGCCATCAAAATAGAAAAAACCGAGAAAAAAAAGTCTTTTCGTTAATTTTTATCCCCCACAAACAAATTTTTTTTCACAAAATTTGGTGAAAACGTACCTTATTATGTCTCTAATAGGATGTAATTTTTTGGAATCACAAAATCTCTTTTTACGTTTGATTTTGATTTTAAACCAAAAAAGTGACCTCATTTCCACACGAAAATTCTCCTGTGCTGGCAACAGTTTTTTCAAAAAAATCAGTAATCATTATTTTTGTTGAAAAGTCTACTTTTAGATGGTGTAAAAAAAATGAGCACTACCATGGAAAATGAATATTTTTAAACAATCTTTGAAAATAGCTCTTTAAAATCAAGTTTATTCAGTTTTTTGCATTTTCTTGAAAATGCTTCCGTGTTTATGTTATGTTAATGTTTATTTTTTTTTCACCATATAAAAGTAGTATAAAATATAAAAGTAAGTATATATAAAAGTATACTAGTTGACTATCGGTTAGTTTAGATTTATCGAATGAATCCTGATTTCTGTTTAAATATTCCCGAGGAAGCATGTTTTTTCCAAGATGATTTTCCCTATATATTCATTGAACTACTCTATACTTCATTGAACTCTATGCTACACTAAAAAAATTAAAGTAATGACAATCTCATTGCGAAGTTGGCAGTTTATTATTCAAACAAAAAAAAAATATTTGCAAACAATTTCACCGTGATGTTGCGACAACAACATGAAAACATGTTCCTGACATCGGCATGACGTTTATTAAAAATTTAATGTGTTATATGTATTATAACAGTAGTTGAATAAAGTTTATAACTATTTCCATGAAAAAAATTTTCCTTGGCCTTATATCATGAATTTTTCATTTTAAAGTTGAAGTTTTTGAGATTAATTTGAACTATATTTTATTTTCACATAAATATTACGTGTGATTGTCTCAACTACATCGTTCTATAACTGTACAGTTGTTGAATTTCGTAGTTCTATTCACCATATCTGCCCGCACAGTGAGGTTGAGACAACTGCATTTCTTCTAAAAAAGGAATTTATTATATCGGCATATTACATTTTTTTAAATATACAGTTGTATAACATATGTATAATATAATCTGCACACACTACATATGTTATATTTCCTTCTTGAGAATTCTAACGAAAAACAGTTAACTTATCACTCATTATAAACAAACAAATAAGTAGAACAAATTAACTATGTGAAACCCAGCTCATATTTCAATATTCCCATAATGCAAATTCTGTAATGCAATACAATTTAAATAAATTTGTGGAAATATGATGACTAAAATTTAATAATTTTATGAAAATTAAATTTTATCAAAGTAATGAAAATAAATGTATTTAAGGAATAAGGCAAATATATTTATTTTGTACGATTGCCGATTTTACTTATATACATAACAGATCGATTGTTTATTAAACAATCGATCAAATTATTGAAATAATAATTAATCTTAGAGAGGATTTAATTAAAGGTAGTTGGAGAAATTTCGTTACGTATTACTAATTATTTAAATACTGTAAAATTTTAAACAAAAATTAATTGAAAACTTACCTTAAAGCTTACAAGTGTTTTTTTACTTTGAACTGAAAATCCAATCCAATAGGCCCTTGTCTACGGTCCAATAGGCCCTTGTCTACGGGTTATGCATGGATTTTGCAGCAGTTAACATTTCTTTTCCAGCATAATAAAAATTTAATAAAAGTTGGAGTTATAATCAAACATCAAGACGAACTGCATGAAAACCATCATCTACTGTAGTTGTAGTGCTCTTGTGGATGATCTCCGATTAGTCCTTCAAAAGGTGTCTGGCGGTGAGCGATGATAATGATATCTTAAGATAGGATTTATTAAAATCAAAAGCCAGAAATGCTCTACTAGTTTATAGATAAATATAAATATTGCTCGAACGAAGAGTCGAAATTTTGATTTTTGACAAAATGGCATCGTGTTCACCGACTTGTTCACCGTTTTGAGAAAAACGCTTTCAAAGTTTAAAGGATATTTCACTGACTTTTAACCGACAAAATTCACTTGTTTGGCATAAAAATTACTAAATGTATAGCTCTCAAGTATAAAGTAGAATTTCTATATTGCCTTTTGATGCATGCCAATACTATGAAAAGCGTCAACTCGGGCATTGCACGTCATTTCAAATAATACAAAATATTACACTACATTACAAAGATGTGTGTATTTCCAAGAATATTTGCCAGATCGATTTTCAGAGAATATATTGAAATGTATGTTCATTCTGAAAATGCAATAAAAATGAGATCGAACTTTTTAAATTTATAACTGCGTACAACCACTTATACAGTCATAATAGCTTTTTGTGAGGAAAAAATTAGTAACAGGATGAAAACTATTGGATAAATAAGAAAATATTGCGCAAATGATGGGAAACATAAATTAAACGTGATCCGAGTTACGGGGGTGAAATGGGGTGAGCTTTAGAAAATGGTTTTTCATGATTTTCAACGAAACTAGAGCTTATATCGAAAAAAGTTTAAAGCAAAAGTTGTAGGTAATAAAAAGGTCTATAACTTTTACACCAGCCATTTTTTCATATAACCTATAATTTGCCATCAAAATAGAAAAAACCGAGAAAAAAAAGTCTTTTCGTTAATTTTTATCCCCCACAAACAAATTTTTTTTCACAAAATTTGGTGAAAACGTACCTTATTATGTCTCTAATAGGATGTAATTTTTTGGAATCACAAAATCTCTTTTTACGTTTGATTTTGATTTTAAACCAAAAAAGTGACCTCATTTTCACACGAAAATTCTCCTGTGCTGGCAACAGTTTTTTCAAAAAAATCAGTAATCATTATTTTTGTTGAAAAGTCTACTTTTAGATGGTGTAAAAAAAATGAGCACTACCATGGAAAATGAATATTTTTAAACAATCTTTGAAAATAACTCTTTAAAATCAAGTTTATTCAGTTTTTTGCATTTTCTTGAAAATGCTTCTGTGTTTATGTTATGTTAATGTTTATTTTTTTTTCACCATATAAAAGTAGGCGTTTCAAAAAACATAATGATTCCTGATTTTTTTGAAAAAACTGTTTCCCATACAGGAGAATTTTCGTGCGAAAATGAGGTCACTTTTTTGGTTTAAAATCAAAATTAAACGTAAAAATAAATATTTTGATTTAAAAAAATTACAGCCTATTAGGGACATAATAAGGTAAGCTTCCACCGAATTGTTGGAAAAAAATTTTTTTTGTGGGAGATATAAATTAAAAACCAAAAAGCTATTTTTTCTTGGTTTTTCCTATTTTCACGGCAAATTGTAGGTTATGTGAAAAAATGGCCGACATAAAAGTTATAGACCTTTTTATTGCCTACAACTTTTGCTTTGAACTTTTTTTGATAGATGCTCTAGTTTCGCTGAAAATCATGAAAAACCATTTCTACCCCTAAAAGCTCACCCCATTTCACCCCGTAACTTGGATCACGTTTAATTTATGTTTTTCATCATTTGCGCAATATTTTCTTATTTATCCAATAGTTTTCATCCTGTTACTGATTTTTCCCATTTATTGCCTGTTTTTAAGGTATCTATACCTATTAATAGATTAGTGATCACTGATCAGCTTATGGAGTGTTTTTCAATTTATTAACTATAATAGTTGACTATCGGTTAGTTAAAAAACCAGTGTGTTGATGGTGGTCATTTTTTAGTAACAATTTCAACTAGATGGGAGTCGAGCCCGTGTCCTCCGAATTCAAAGCGTGCTAACCACTTGGCCACTCAACACAAACACTTTGCATTTTAGTGTTAAATATTCAACATTTTGCTCCATGTTTGGCATTGGCATAGTCAGTGGCGAAGCGTCGGTATAGACACTCTACCCAAACATAATATGAATATGAAACTTTGTTTTTATATTGTTCGCATATTGTCAACTTAATACTATTTTGTCAAATGTTAAAATAAAATCATTAAGTTTTAATACAATAATTCGAACAAAAACAATTCAGCTATGTTTCTGAAACTTCAATACAAATTCCCAGCAAACAAACAAACAAAACTTTTTTTCTCACACTAGGTAGACGTTTCAAAATATGACTACTTATTCTACAGTAATAAGCAATAGCAACAACAACAAATTTTCAATGTTTGTTCGTTCTTAGACAGTTTTGTTTATGTCTATTTCGGTTTCTTGAGTATATTTTGTTTCTTGAGTAATTTTTTGTGTGATTCCAGATTCCACGACTTCTGAATAACAGGAACATTGGGAAAATAAATTTTAATTTTTGAATATGTTATAATTTTTGTAATATTTTTGGAATTTTACTTTACTGCTGCGTCAGATAAACCATTCATATGTGGTACACCTGGTGGATTGAAATGCCAAGTAATTTCTTTCCTTAAAAGATAAAGAGAAATATTAGCATTTTGTTTATTTAAAAATGAGAATAACTCTGTCAAATGACGATAAGCGCCGACAAAATTATTGCCATTGTCGCTAAATGTTTTTGTGCACAACCCACGTCTATCAGTGAACCGAGATAGTGCAGCTAAGAAGTTCTCGGACGTTAAATTTTTCACGCTTTCAATATGCACTGCTCGAGTATTTAGGCAGACAAAAATGCACATATAGGCTTTAAATGATTGTTGACCTCTTCTTCTTATTGGCGTTACTTTAAATGATCCAGCATAGTCAATGCTGACACACGTAAATGCGTGATCAAATGACACTCGCTCCAAAAGAAGATCACCCATTATTTGATTTTCTAATATTGGCTTTTGCTTGACACAATGCGTACATTTACGGACCACACCTTTAACTACATCCTTTGCTCTTAATATCCACCATTTTTGACGTAACAGGCTCATCGTAAGTACTATTGCTGTCGTAATTGCAGATTTGTGGTAGAATTACCGGATGCTTGGTGATATATGGCGCAAACGATTTTCTTACCCTACCTCCAACACGCATAATGCCATTTTCATCTAAAAATGGATTTAAAGACTTTAATTTGCTTTCCTTGGAAACTTGCTGATACCTCTTTAAACTTTCCAGCTCACTATTAAAGTTTGGCTTCTGGACATGTTTACAAAAAATATTTGAATCGTTCTTAATCTCAATCACCTTTAATTCGCCGAACTTACGCTGACATTTTGATAGTAAGCAACTTGATTGAAATCTCAATACCCATGCTACTATAGAATTCATCTTGCGATAACTCAAATATTTTTCCGCTAGCTCACCTAAAATCTTCTTATGAGTTGTAACTTGGAATGCAGCTGTTTCACATTTTATCTCTTCAGTTGATATATATTGTTCTTCTTGTGCTGGCCACTCTTCTTCAGGCGCTCTCAACCAATCAGGCCCATACCACCATAATCTATGTGTTAGTAATTCTGTTGCAGTTATGCCACGGGATGCACAATCTGCAGGATTTTCAGCGGATATTACATGTCTCCAATGCTCACGACGAAAATCATCCAATATGCTCCAAGTCCGATTCGCTACAAAGGTTGACCATCTTCTTGAATGTGAAAACAATCAAACCAGCTTAATCTTTGAATCTGTCCAACATAAAACTTGACCGATTTGTAAGTCCAAAGCACCAATAACAGCGTTCAATAGTTTTGCTAGTAGCACAGCCCCATCCAACTCCAACCGCGGTATGCTAAGCTGTTTTATTGGAGCGACTTTGGTTTTTGATGCGATTAGTCGTGTTTCAACTACCCTACAGTCAATACTTCTACAGTATATGGCAGCTGCATACGCCCACTGACTGGTGTCACAGAATCCATAGAGTTGAATTATCTGTCTGCTACCAAACCATCGCGGAATTTTTATGTTGCTTACTTTTGGCAGATCATTACGTATTTCTTCCCATTGTCGTTGCGTAAATTGAGGTAATAGATCATCCCATCCAATTTCCTGCATCCATAAGGTCTGAAATAGAATTTTAACTCGAACAACAGTTGGTGCCAACCAGCCAAGAGGATCAAAGGTTTTGCTTGTTTCTGAAAGTAGAGTTCGCTTAGTATGTTTTTCTTTTGATTCAAACTTAGCTAAGAAATAAAATGAATCTGTCTTAGCATTCCATACAAGGCCAAGTATTTTAGTTACTTCAGGAGTTTCTGCAATATGCTTGATATTGGTGACGCTGCTATCTTTAACAAATTGATCTCTTACAGATTCTTCGTTGCTTGCCCATTTTCTAAACTTACAGTTTGCAGATGCTAAAATCCTAGTTATGCTTTCTTTCAAATTGATTAATTCTTCTACGCTTCCTGCTCCTGTCATCATTTTTTTATATTTATTTAATTTCACTTACACTAAAATTTCTTATACTTAAAATTAATTTGATTGATAGTATATTTGAAATTATTTTGGAGGAAAGGATGTTTTTTAATGATGGTCTTAACATTACTGACTGATCGGATAAATTATATTTTTTGAGATCGTTGTTTTTTTTTTGTTTTTATTCGTTTTTATATTTTTTATAATTTCAATTGTTTTAAGGAAGGGATACTTTTTGGGTGTTTTTTGATTTTTTTTTGGAAATTTTGGATTTTGGATTTGGTAATAAAACATTTGTTTTTTTTTTTTAAATGGGAAAAGGGAATAGATTAGTTATTCTGGGTTAATAAATTGGATTTTTTATGACGGAAAGTTTTTGGATGATGGTAGAAATGTATTTGGTGTTTTGATAGGATTTATGATGTCTGGCGACATCAAAAGAAGGTAAGGATTATGGATGTTATAAGAATAGAAATTTGGGTTTTATTATTATATTATATTTAGTTATTCGTAAATAATAAATAGTTTGGATTTGGGATTTTTAGTGTCTGGCGACATCGAAGGAATGTTGGGATTATGGAGATTAAGGATGTAACTGAATTTAAAATTTTTTAATGTTATAACATTTTGTTATAATTTAATTGTGTTTTCACACAACAATGTGTTCCATGTGTCCTAGTTGCTTGTATTCTCGCATGAAAGCAATATACAGTGCTTTAAATTTTGGATCTCTTGCAAACCTCCTCTCCATTGCTTTTTGTCGAAAAATTGCTAGCCACAAGGTTGAACCAAGTTTTGACGTTTCTTCGCGAAAAAAAATTGACACACAAATTTACCATCTGACGATTTTTTGGTGGTCTGAGCGAACCATCGCTCGCATTTAATTTCTTCTTCCGTGTGTATTGATTTATCTGGTAATGATTCTGTTTCCCAAAACTTACGTAAACTGGCATCGATGTCAAGCATAACATTAAAACTCGAAGATTGCTGCTATATACTGCTCTATACATCTTCCTGCTATTACCCATCCAAAAGTTGTTTGTTCTGCTATCAGGTTATTCTTTAAGATTATTCGTTGCCCCCAGTCACTTTGTAGTACACCTCTGTACCTAGCAAGACATCTACGGAATTACGGCGATTAAATCAAGGATCTGCTAAATCTAATCCCGCAATTTGCTCTCAATCTGCTGTATCAAAATGTTTGGCAGGTATTTCTACTGCAATCTTTGGTACAATAAATGCCTCCACTTCAAATTTTTACTTACTGCTCGTCCCTGCTATTATTTCTAATGCCACCTTTCCTCGCGACTGACCAAGATTTGTATCGCCCAACCCTTCCATGGCTAGCCTACTATTCTTGCGCTGTAAACCAAGGATTTGTATACAATCTTCAGTTATAAAAGATTCTTGTGACGCTGAGTCTAGTAAGGCTCGATATTGCACAACTTCACCTTTTTTTCCTTTGATGCTTACATTTGCTGTTGGCAATATTACGTGTGTTTGAGATAAGACATTTAAACACCCTAAATCTCCAGATCCAACCAAAGCTACTGTTGCCGTCAAACTGCTTGGTGTATTTGCTTTTGTTTTGTGAAGAAGTGTGTGATGTTTTTTCCCTCATTCCCTGCAAAGCATTCTTGATTTGCAGTTGTAGATATTGTGGTTAAAATTTAAACAATTGAAACACCTACGTTCACATTTTATCAATTGTTCACGCTCTTCAATTGTTTTTGTTTTAAATTTCTCACAGTCAAAAAGTTTGTGCTCATCAGTTTTACATATTGGACAACAATTTATGGTGCAGTAGAGGTTACAAATGAATTTGATTTTTGGAGCTTTTAAAGGACAATGGTGGGTGTAAATCTTTTTGAAGTACATGCGCTTAATGATTCTAATGAGTCTGTTCGAGCTTCCAAGAACTCAAAAAATTCTAGCAAAGTTGGAAATTCCTTATCAATGGTATTGAATCGTGACCACAATGTCCGAGTATCTGCGTCTAACTTATTTAATAAAATATATATAAGCCAGGGATCACGAAGTTCTGCTTTAGCACCCAAACATTTAAGACCGCGAATGGCTTCATCCGAAGTATCTAATATTGCTCTAATATTTGCTGCTGATGCATTTGTAATTGTTGCCTGCTTATGAAACGATTCGATGTGAGAACTTACCGTGTGCCGTTTTTTATCGTAGCGCTTAATTAGTTTCTGCAGAGCTTCGTTGTAATTGGCTTCTGTTATGTTCGTATTGCGCAGAAACCATTCAGCATCACCTTTTAACAAGCTTTTAAGGTATTGAAATTTTTGCGCGGAACTGAGATAGTCTTTTTCATGAATCGTAGATGAAAATAAATCAAAAAAGGTTTGCCAGTCTTTATATTCTCCAGTAAAATGGCGTAATATTAATTTTTGGCAATTTTGCTTTAACAGGATTTCTTGAACAAGCAGTTGTTAAGTTTATCGTATCATTAGGGGCGGCTACTGCTTCAATAACACTTGTTGTACGTATCCACCCATTAAGCGACGCGATTACCATATAATAGTTATCCTCGAATGTGGCTAACCCAGAATCTTCTTTTGAATCGGAAAGAAAAATTTGCTTTTCTATATCTATAAGTGACTTAAATAATTCTTGTGCTCGTTCTATACGTATTTTAAAATCATCTACTGTCTGTCCCGATGCATTTATTAGTGAATTTACGCAATTAACTAGTTTTGTCATAGACCCTTTAAGACTCGCGCGTATTTTTTTTTAATATTCTATATCGACCGACATAGGCTCTAAAGTCTAAACTCACTTTTGCTTTGCTTCACAATTATACTATTGTATTAATTTATGTAGTACACATACACACAAAATTATAAAGTTAAAGAAAAGTTTCAACACAAAATTATTTGATTTTATTGCACGGAATATTTTTTTTCTTTTAATTATTTCAGGTTTGAGTTAACTTTATAAAAAAATAAATGTATACACATAATTAAAACCAAATTTTAATTTCACTAAATAGTTAAAGTTTATATATATATATATTAAATTTTAAAGCAAAGGTGATACTTATCAATGGCGGTGCCGCTTTGGATTGGTTTTTGGGTCTGCTTCAGGCTATAAATGCTTAAATAAATTTCCAAAGATTTGCTTCAACTTTTCACAAAAAATTCTTTATTTTAAATATTTTATAATAGATGCTCTTCAGCTGAAGGTTTGTTATAGAAGAAAGATTAATTTGCTAAATACATATTATCTGTTTTAATACATCATCTGGCAATTAAATTGAATGATTTTAACTGGTTTAAATTATAATAACATCGAAATAAAGTTAATATTAGTCGTGAATTATAAACATTTAATTAGTCGTGAATTATAAACATTAGAATATGTTTTCGAAGGTTCATCAAAAAATTATTAGACCAGTTTATACATAAATTAAATAATAAACTAAATTTTGAATATGTAAAAGGTAAGTTGTTTGTTGAATTTTTGTTGCCCCTCGTTATCTGAACGATAAAACTTAAATTTCTTGACCGAGCTTTACATCTTCAAAAATTAATATCTGTAGGAAAAAAACGAAGGCTCTCTTTAAATTTTAGTATGTTTTAAGGTAAGGATAGAATTTTTATAATGTTTAAAAAACGCTCTAAAAACCCTTGAATTACGAATTACCGACCAAAACAATCTGCTCAATCACACATTCATTTCGTACTATCAGATTAGTTTCATAAATAATATCTGTCTATTTATGACGTTCCACTGTAATGCATATTTTTCATTTCAAAACGTTTAATTGTTCTTATATTTCGATGCATAATAAATTGTTTTTTTATTGTGAAACAAATACATTTTTTTTCTTGTTTTGAACTAAAACCAAAATAAAGTAAATTGAGCAGGTACGTTGATGTTGTTTGATCTAAATAGGGAGATCCGATTTATGTGTTTTCACTGAGATATTTTTGCAATATTAATAATTTGTTAAATTCTGAAGGACCGTATGTCTAGATTTGACAGAATGAGGCTGTTTATGTGAGTGATTTTTCTCTGTCTGTTCCATTTGGTTTTTTGTTTGCACACGGCAGATTTTCGTGTATAGGTTAGTATTTATTTTTTAGAATGAGAAAACATAATCACAGCAATGGAAATAAATGGAAACCTTTTAAAAAATAAAATGGATGTGTAAAACGACATGGATAGTGTTAAATTCGAATTTTGTATCGAAATGGATGCCTGCATTTTTGATAATATTTTTAATATAATAATATTTTTACATTAATTTAGATACAAAATATCATTAATTATCAATGATAGTGATTTTTTTTTAATTAAATTCATTTTTTTTGATTGTTTTGATTAATCTCATTTTTGTGATTTTTTTGATTTAAATTCATTTTTGTGATTTTTGATTTAAATTCATTTTTTGAAAAATTGCCAAATTATAAGAAAAGAAAAATGATTAATAATATGAATTTCTATTGTGTTAAATTTGAAATGAAATTCTTGTGTGTAAAGCAAAAACTCGTTATGTTTTATTAAAATAGCGAAATTCTTTTCTCATAACCCATAACTACTTGGTATAATCTTCTTTCACAGTAGTTAAAGATAATGTAATTACTTTATAACCCAAAACCTTATAATCCAGAAACAGGTGCCCAAACTTCTGCTTGTTAAAAATGCATGACATTGGAAAACGGTAATACTCAAAATTAGCTTTCTTTAAGCCCGGAGTACTGTTTCCTTTCTTTGTTAAGTTTTCAATAATTATTTGAGCGATAATCAATTTACAACAAATTCTTTTATTTTTATAAAAAACAAAACTGTACATATAGTTTTGTGTTTTAGAAAAATAAAAAAATTTGTTGTAAATTGATTATCGCTCAAATAATTATTGAAAACTTAACAAAGAAAGGAAACAGTACTACGGGTTTAAAGAAAGCTAATTTTGAGTATTACCGTTTGCCAATATCATGCATTTTAACAAGCAGAAGTTTGGGCACCTGTTTCTGGATTATAAAGTTTTGGGCTATAAAGTAATTACATTATCTTCAACTACTGTGAAAGAAGATTATACCAAGTAATTATGGGTTATGAGAAAAGAATTTAGTGAACCAGAAATAGATACATCCTTAGTCGTGATATTATAACAAGCATTGGTTGTGAAACTGTTGCACACTTCCGCAAAAGGATTCATTTAAATAAGAGTATATTAATGGATATTATATATTAATTCATCTTCTGCAATCATCGTTCATAGTTATTAACTGAATATCAAATATTGAATTTTATTTTCCATTATGAAGTTAATCTAAAATGGCCGAAATCACCGTCGAAAATAATCAATAAAATTTATTTCATCATTCCGATTGAAATTGGAAACGTGAATTAGTTCCGTTCTGTACGTAAATTTATTTCTTTAAATAATAATTAGATTCAATACAAAATTAAGTAAAGGCCAGAATGTTTTCGAGATCGCACTTTATTACTTAACAACTTAACAAAACCTTTACCAATTAGCACAAAAAGTAATTTACGTTTTCCACTTGAACAGGGTCAAAATTAAAAATAATTTTCAATGCAATCAATTGGAAACAATTTTTTTTTATTTCTTTATAGAAGATAAGAAAATTTACAATTTTCTTTTGTCTTTTGTGTTCGATGCTCATTTAAATCTTGTTTTTTTATGTTTTACTGTATATGTTAGATGGAACGATAGATTTTAATTCTATTTTTATTGAATTTGATAATTAGTTCAAATTCTAAGGATGAGGAATATTTATTATAAAATATGTAAAAATAGGGGTTCTTTATTTAACAGTCTTAGACGTAGGTTAATTTAAATAACTTGTTTAAACTTTAAAGGGAGAAGACTAACGGAATGATTTGTAAGTTTTCAGAGAATTTAATTCTCATGTCAATACGCAATTGACGACTGTTTCCTAAATAAACAGTTTTGCATTTTCGTTTCATCTCAAAACCACACATAATTTAAATAATATATTTATAAAAAGATGAAAAACGGCTTGTGAATCACACAACATTGTGGTGTTTTCTGCACTTCCCGCATTTTTTCAGTTTTTCTCAAACAGAACATATTAACATAAATTTCCTTTGTAATGTAAATATTTTGTGTGCCCATATTTGTATTTATTTAAAATAATATTTCAAATCTAAAGGATACATATTGATCCTTAAATGAAATGTGATAAGATTATACAATAAAAAAGGATAAATTAATCAAAAAAAACAGAATAAAAAGAAAATCTGATTATCTAGTTTTGTTTTATTTTTGCTTTTATCATTATTATATCCATTTCCGTTATTCACTACAACTTCTGTTGACTTTTGAGACTTTAGTTGATTTTCTTTATATTTCCCTAACATCCTACTTTTATTTATTTTTGTTTCAAATTTTTTTTTTTGGATGACATTCAATTGAAGTTCAAAGTAAACTCTTATTTAAATTGTTGTTGTAGGGATTCTTTTTCTGTTTGTGATCATGAAGGGTGGAATATAGTATAACCATATCTAAAGATGTGGGACTTAAAATGTCACTTTTGTATTATAATAATAACCACAGATATAATGGGAAGGAACAAAAAACTTATTTTAAACTTTTTAAATTAAAATGAAAAATAAAATCAAGTAAAAAACAGATGAGGCTGGATGTAGTGCCTATGTAGCGTCAAATTAGAAAAAAGAACTAAGTGTGAAAAAGTGAAGCATTTTGTTGTTGTACACTCAGGTGCATCGAAAATAACGAATTTTTTATTTAAAAATATAAATTATAAAACAATAATTGACTATTGGTTCTTGGTTCTTGGGTGTGAACATTTTTTGAATTTTCTGTTTTGAAACTAATTTTATTGAAATTTATTATTTTTTAAAGTTTGAAATCTTAAATCTAAACAAATAAACACTAAAATGATGCTTTTGAGGAATTCCATATTTGAAAGCGAATGTTTAGCTTTTAAGTTCCATCTGTGAAATAAAAGTGTGATTTTGTTCATATAATAATAGTAGATTATCACTAGGAGACTAACTATTAATAGACTAGTTATTACTACTATCACTACCACACTAACTAATTGTCTTAATAAAACTCTGTTTCTTTTCTTTAAAGTTTTTGCATGTTAAATGTAAATATGTATATAACAATATATATGTATATCTTTATATATATAATTCTACTGTACGTGTGTATGACTGTGAACTCCTTCTAAACGGCTGAACCGATTTGAATGAATTTTTTTGTGTGCGTTTGGGTGGCGCCCCGAATGGTTTAGATTTATAAATCAACCCGGCAGAGGCGCTGCAGTCGGTATTGTCACTGAACTCCTCCTAAACGGCTGAACCGATTTCAATGAATTTTTTTGTATACGTTTGGATGGCGCCCCGAATGGTTTAAATTTATAAATCAGCCCGGCAGAGGCGCTGCAGTCGGTATTGTCACTGAGCTCCTCCTAAACGGCTAGACCGATTTGAATAAATTTTTTTTATATGCGTTTGGGTAGCGCCCTGGATGGTTAAAATTTACAAATCAGCCTGGCAGAGGCGCTGCAGTCGGTATTGTCACTGAACTCCTCCTAAACGGCTGGACCGATTTGAATGAATTTTTTTGTTTGCATTTGAGTAGCGCCCTAGATGGTTAAAATTTATAAATCAGCCCGGCAGAGGCGCTGCAGTCGGTATTGTCACTGAACTCCTCCTAAACGGCTGGACCGATTTGAATGAATTTGTTTGTATGTGTTTGGGTGACGCCCTGGATGATTTAGATTCACAAATCAACCCGGCAGATGGCGCTGCAAATTATATTAATCATGCGTGGCTTCGTGAACGAGCTATTTTAGCCGCCAAAAATATCGATGTTAACGCTGTTAACTTCAAAATACAACAGTCATTACCCGGCAATGAGATATTGTTTAAATCGATCGACACTGTTACCGATCCTGACGAAGCAGTAAACTATCCTATGGAACCTATTAATTCGCTGGATTTACCACGAATGCCACTACATAACTTGCGATTAAAAATTGGCTCACCAATAATTTTGCTTCGGAATTTAAATCCACCTAAGCTATGCAACGGTACAAGATTAGTCATAAAAAAAACTTTGGGCAATGTTCTTGAAGCTACAATTTTGAACGGCTAATTTGAAGGTGGAGTTGTTCTTCTGCCACGAATCCAAATTATCCCTTCAGACTCACCCATTCCATTCAGACGTCTGCAATTTCGAATTCGCTTGGAGTTTGCCATGACTATTAATAAGTCACAAGGTCAAACAATGTCGATTTGTGGGTTGGATCTAGAAAATCCGGTCTTTTCACATGGCCAATTATATGTGGCGTGTTCTCGCGTTGGAAAACCATCAAATTTATTAATTTATACTCCTCAGGAATAGACTTAAAATATTGTTCATCAACTTGCATTAAGATAAAATTGAACAAACAATATTGATTATAACGAATTGTTTTTAGAAAAATTGATGTTATTTCAAAATCACGGATAATGAAATTTTTATATTATTTGTCTTTCATTTCATACTTTGTTTAATATCCTAATCGCTTGAAATATCATGCAGGACAACGTCTGTCGGAATGATGTCTCTGATAAGTATAAGTTCAATCCCGACCCGACAATAATTACTTATTGTCGGGAATATTACTTTCAACAATTACTTTGAGCTTAATCACTCACAAAACTCCAAAAAATTAATATTCCCATAATGTTGTCTATATATGGCAATATATTGACCGTGTGTCAGATATTAGTTTCGGATTGATTTGCTACAACCAATAATGACTACAATGACTCAGAATGTTGACTAAATAGAAATATTTCTCATTCTATGAATTCACTTGTAGTACTGCCTAGAAGTTTAATACAAAACTCCAAAATAAAATTTTAATTCTTTTTGCATCATTATCTTCTATTTATAAAAATGAATGTGTGTATGTTTAAAATTTGTAAATGTGTTTGTATTCATCTTCATCGAATGTATTGTCACTATTCTAACTGCCCTTGCTGACCATTGAATGACATCACGATTACAATTTGTAACTTTTTTAATAACCTACCAGTAAAGAAAGCGTATATTAAACGGCATGAACACTGTGAACATTTTTGAATCTATATTTGTTCCGTATAATGTTCAATAGAGACACACCTGAAACCTTACACACCTAAAAACTTATTTGATCGCGTATTTTTATATATCCTTTGTTTTATATATAATACTAACTTTTTATATTTTGCTGATCAACTAGAATGCTGATTCTTTTACATTCATATGTAAAAAAAAAATAGAAAATCATTTCTCATTACTACTCTTTGAAATTATTGCTACTACGTCAACAAAATGTATACACACAAACTTTATTTATAGGTGTAACAAAGCACGCCGGGTCCCGCTAGTAACAATTTAAATATCTAAAGATCTACAAGCCATCTACGGATTCAGACTGTAAATGAAATTTTTGGCAAGAGTGTTTAACTGCTGAGTTTTAATTTTATATTAAACACGCATATCAGGACTGTTGAATCATTCGTATTTCCTCCCAAATACATTTCTACAAAATAACTTAATTATTCATCACTGCAGTGATTGGTGTATTGCATAGCTAATTTGTTAATTTTAAGATATATAAATAAAATGTAATCATATAATTTTCGCATGTTAAGTTCTTGCTTTTATGTAAGTACAATTAATTAACTGTATCTGTCTAAAAATATTACAATCAGTTTGATTAAATCAATTGTTTTGATGAGTTGTGGAATAGATTTATTCATTAAAGTAGTTTTGATTTAATTTATTTGTGATGAAACAATTGTAACATAAATTATTGAAATTGAAGCATATTACATACCACTAATAAGGAATCTTAAAACCACCATGAACATTTTGTCGAGATCTACATTCAACATGGAGACAACTATCAACATTTTATGGTTCTTCGAGCCGGATTGTTGTGATTCGAGAATAACCAGATTAGCAAATCCGATTCACCTGAAAGTACTTCGTGTTCAAGCTTAAGTTATAAACTGAATTCCATACTACCAACCGTACTGGTTAATGTGATGGATAAGCATGGGCAAGCATATCAATGGAAAGTATTACTCGATTCAGGCTCGCAATTTTCATTTAAAACTGTATCTTTGTCACACCAATTGCAACTTCAAAAAAGAAATTCAAGGGTTATAATTACAGGTGTCCTATCAGTCGATATTGATTAATGCGTTAGTGATACCTAAAATTATCACAAACATCCCTTGAAAAGACCTGAAATTTAAACAAACAATGAAATTTTCTGAATATTTAAGTCTGTTCCAATAAATATTTTAATCAGCACATTTTTGGGCAGTAATTGAAGATGAAAAATCTAAATCTGACAATGGAAATTTAGTTGCACAAAAAACTATATTTGGTTGGGTCATTACTGGTAACTCTGATTCATGCAAAATTTTAAGCCATGGTCAACATTTAATATTAATCTAGGTATATTATAATAGCCGTGAATCTATATACCTCTATCCTGTCGTATATCGTAACGTTTCAAATTGCAATATTGATATCGCAGTCGACTGAGCTTCCATAGGTCGAGAGTTCAATTCCTGGCATGGTACATTTTTTTATTGTGATTTTTTAATTTCGTTTTAAATACAATAATTAATGTTATTGTTTTTTATTGTTTAAAATTATTGTTATTGCTCTGTCTTTTCCCCTTGCGTTCAAATTATTATCATTTCAAAGGCAGTGCTAAAAATCATATAATAGTGGTTTTCCGATCATTATTTCCTGTAATTTTATTCCCGTGAAATAAAATAAGGAAAAACAAAAACTACTGTTTGAGTATGTATCTCTCTTTCAATATGAGTTGACATCTTGATCACAAAATACTGATTTTAACATAGTTTAAGGCTGCGAACAATTTTTTAAATTTACTTAAATTTATCGATAATGCAGTTTTTTAAGGTTATTGCTATTATCTTTTAGTAGTGTGACGTCAACACGAAGTAAAATGTAGAATGCATTCAGGGAATTTTTATGACATCTACAATATTTTCTTCAATTTTTAAGAAGAAATGTTTCGTGGCTATTCTGTTTTTTATACTTTTTGTTGTTGTTTTCTTTTTTATTTTTTCTACTTTCTTTCGGTGATTGTTGTACAACTTGTTTTAAATTTTTTAAAGAAGGAATGAATATCTTTTTTCTCAATATTTTTGTTTGTTTTTGAATGGAATTAAAATTTTTTCGTTTTAAATTTTTGTTGATTTTCAATTAGTCACAAAACGTGTAATATGTTTTATGTAAAAAAGTAAGAATTTCGAAAGTTTCATAGAACATTCTATTATTTAGGAATAATTTATACATTAAATAGCAAAGTTGGTATATGGTATTTATAATAAGGTTATTAATTACAAGATTAAATCTTCATTGCAATTAATTATTTGAAACGGAACAGATTTAATTTTACTTAAATCAAGCTAGATTGATCAAAAACATATTGCGGCAGGAATCAGAACAAGAAAATTGTTCTTTAGAAGAAACATAACAGCATAGAAAAATATAGATTTTTGACATTTTTTAAAAAGAATGTACGTTGAAAACTTTTGATATTTTGGGTGCGAAAAACAGTTTGTGTTATAATGTACATTTTTATAAATTTAATTTTTTAAGCAGATTCAATAAAAAGAAGTTCAAAATACTCAGTACAAAATTTCGTTGTCATTATCGACGTAGAGGGTTGTGAGAAAGGTCCGAGCTCAACCCTTTGCGGACGCTATGTTTTTGTTTATTATATTTTTTTTTATATAAAACAAACATTATTTCTTTTTATTCATAAAAATTCCATTTACGGCATTTAAATTTATCGATAAGTTTTTTAAAATTATTGCTGTTGTTTTTTAGCCGTTTCGTTCAAATTTATATCATTTCGATATTAATAAGAAACTTAATTTTTTAGCATGTAGTGTTAAAAATCATATAATATTTGTTTTCCGTCATTATTTTTGCATAGTTTCATTTTCTGTAAATAAAATAATGAAAAACAAAAGCTGCTATTTCAGTATTTTATCATTTTTCAAATCCAATGGTGATTGAAATTGCCTAACGAAACAATTTGAAATATATATGTCGTATACAAATTTATAGTACACCTTTGTAGCGGCAGCCTGGTAATCAGATACAATCCTCTCCGCAAAATTTTCTTATTCAAATTAACATTATCAATTTCAATTAATCAGCCAATCATTAGATATTAACAAAATACAATCTTGGTGTCCAGGGTTGTACTAATTTAAATAATAAAAATAATTTCTCTAATTCGCAAATGATAATTAGTTTCTAGATATTAACAAAATACAATCTTGGTGTCCAGGGTTGTACTAATTTAAATAATAAAAGTAATTTCTCTAATTCGCAAATGATAATTAGTTTCTAGATATTAACAAAATACAATCTTGGTGTCCAGGGTTGTACTAATTTAAATAATGTAAAATTTCTTTAATTCGCAAATGATAAATAGTTTCTAGATATTAACAAAATACAATCTTTGTGTCCAAGGTTGTACTAGTTTTAAGAATGTAAAATTTTTGCTATTTTAGATCAACCTTATCAATTTCAAATTTAGATTAATCAATTGATGCTAATAACATGAAAACATGGTATAAACACTTTCACATTTTTCGTTTAAAGACGAGAATTCCGCTCTGCCGGTTTTCGTTTTTTTTTGCATTATTGTTTTTTTTAGAGGAAAAAAACTGACAGAAGATGTGAAGGTGGAACAAAAAACATGTTAAGTTTAGAATAGTCTGGACATTGTAACGAGGTGGTTGGTTCTACCTTTTGGTAGTAAATAATTAAGAATAAATTGTTGCTGTGCTTAAGGTTAATAGTTAATAAAAGAAATGTTGTTGATTTAACCCGTGTAGTTTTTAGTTAATCATACTGTTAATTAATCATACATCAACAAGTTTTAATTAATGATACGAGTTTTTTTTTTGCTCATTACAACAGTAGCCTTGTTAGGCACCGGTAAAATATTATCAGTAGTCATATTTATGTGTATATATATACATATATATATATATATTGTATCACCACAGCCTATCTAGGCCCATCAAATAACTATAATTAATCTTGTACATTTTTGTTCAGAATATCATCAGTCTGGCAGACACCGTTAAAACCAGAATCATTAAATTAATTACATATATTTTGTACCACAGCAGCCTCATTAGGCACCGTTACAGTTAGCATCCGGAAATTTTATACGTATGTATTGTGTTACATCAGCCTTGTTAGGCCCAACAAATTATTTATAATTGCACGAGTTTTCATCAACATCACAGCAGCCCTATTAGGCACCGTTAATCAGCACCAGTAATTATCTGTAAATATTTTGGCATCAGTAACTTATCTAAAAATTATCTACGTATGTATTGTTCTACATCAGCCTTGTTAGGCCCAACAAATTTTTTATAATTGCACGAGTTTTCATCAACATCACAACAGCCTTATTAGGCACCGTTATAATCACCACCAGTAATTATCTGTAAATATTTTGGCATCAGTAACTTATCTAAAAATTATCTACATATGTATTGTTCTACATCAGCCTAGTTAGGCCCAACAAATTTTTTTTATAACTGCACGAGTTTTCATCAACATCACAACAGCCTTATTAGGCACCGTTATAATCAGCACCAGTAATTATCTGTAAATATTTTGGCATCAGTAACTTATCTAAAAATTATCTACATATGTATTGTTCTACATCAGCCTTGTTAGGCCCAACAAATTAGTTATAATTGCACGAGTTTTCGTCAATATCACAGCAGCCCTATTAGGCACCGTTAATCAGCACCAGTAATTATCTATAAATATTTTGGCATCAGTAAAATATCTAAAATTGTCTATATATGTATTGTTCTACATCAGCCTTGTTAGGCCAAACAAATTACTATTAATTGCACGAATTTTTGCTCTACATTACCATAGCCTGATTAGGCCCACCAAATATGTTATCAAAAATATATGTTCAGCAGAATAGCAGCAAGATATACTTTGGTATGTGTTGATTTATATAAATATAACTAAATATATTATTAAATTGTTTAATTGAAATTGATAATTCACCTTTTTCTTGTATCGAGGTATCTATCGCTAATTTGTTCGGTTCGTTTTTTTTTATGGTGTCAAGGCTATTGTGTGTGTGTATCTGGTTGATCATGTCTGACCTATTAATTGTCGATTAGTCATTGAATTTAGTAATTCCGTAATGTGTGACTAAGTTTTACGGGTTGTCGGGTGAACGGTTCGCCTTGCTACCCTCACTCTGTACTACGATTTCTTTTTTTTTCCTTTATCAATGAAGAGACACCGAATAGATTGTTGGGTCCGAGCGAAGCCCTCCCACACCGCTAGACAACGTCCCTAATAGAAAGAAAAGCTCGACCAGCCCACAATCCTTACAAATGGCGCCGAAACAGGGACCTGAAGGGGACAGAATGCTGATTATCATTTAATGGTTTCTTAGATTTTCGGGACTTCTCGTTTTGGAACCCTTGAATATTTTGAATTGTTTTGTTTGATTTTTGTATATGTTTCCCTTAGGTAGACTTAATAAGGGGCTTCACCCCTTACCAGGATTACAGTGGTCATGGCTCGCCTAGGTCTGTTCCGGCAGGCATGCGAACGACTCACTGTTTTTTTTTTGCATTAAAGTAGTTCTGTTTTCATTTTGTTTTTCCCACAGCATAGGTTGCAGGATATTGGATCCTCGGTTTATTTTGGACGTGTCAGAAGTAGATGGTGGATGTGGAAAGTATCGGTCGACTACGTCTAGGACGTATACCAGTAGATGCCACATTGTACTTACCCCTGCGCGTACTTGATGGAATTAGAGGACACGGTGTCTGGTGTCTATAGGCGCTGGCTGAGAGGTGAACTTCCACTTGGTTCCGATCTAAATCGGAGTTGACAGTGAGGTGTCGTATTGGACATGTTGATGACATCATGGGATGTTTACTAAAGTCCACTGCATTCTACTTACCCCGAAACAGTAACGAACCAATCTGGATAGTCAACTCTCAGTTTGATTTGTTGGTGTCAGAAGATGGCATAGTTAGTTCAGTCACATGGCGAAAGGCTAGGCGGCTGTTCCAAGTTATCTTGATCCAACCCCCCTGCAACTTCTCCGCGATTCACGAATTTGTTGTAATACTATAGTAAAGAATTCCCACAAATAACTTCTTTTTTTTTTTGTAAAGAAAAAGATTCGTTTTGTTTA
Organism: Diogma glabrata; assembly: GCA_963693315.1. Classification (NCBI taxonomy): domain Eukaryota; kingdom Metazoa; phylum Arthropoda; class Insecta; order Diptera; family Cylindrotomidae; genus Diogma; species Diogma glabrata. The sequence goes on from OY856187.1 coordinate 212,971,820, forward strand.
TAAAGTAAATTAGTTTCAGTTTTTTTTTGGAAATCATACAATCTTCAAAGGAAAAAAAAAATATATGTAAGGTCTCGTAAATCGTTTACACAGTACAGAGTAGGTTAACAAGAGTGAGCCTTCAGCCCTATACCATCTGATTCAACAAAATACATATATATACCTACCATTACGAATATAAAATATTATTATCTTCTGGTCGTTATTGAGTAATCAGGCTGCTCATATTACACTAATTGAATGTGTTAAGTATTAATTTCTATTTTCCCTTATATTATTGTATTAATTGCGTATATTTGGTTCGAACTGTTGTTTGAGCATTGATTGTTTTATTTCTCATATATTCAATATTAAGTAATTTATTCAATTTATCCTGTTTATATTGCGTTATTTAGATTTATTAAGTACTAGGTAATTTGTTTGATTTATCTTGTCTATTAATTGCGTATATTTGGTTCAAACTGTTGTTTGATCATTGATTGTTTTTTTTCCATATATTCAATATTAAGTAATTTATTCAATTTATCTTGTTTATATTGCGTTATTTAGATTTATTAAGTACTAGGTAATTTGTTTGATTTATCTTGTCTATTAATTGCGTATATTTGGTTCAAACTGTTGTTTGATCATTGATTGTTTTTTTTCCATATATTCAATATTAAGTAATTTATTCAATTTATCTTGTTTATATTGCGTTATTTAGATTTGTTAAGTACTAGGTAATTTGTTTGATTTATCTTGTCTATTAATTGCGTATATTTGATTCAAACTGTTGTTTGAGCGTTATTTTTTTGTATATATTAAATATTAAGTAATTTATTCAATTTATCTTGTCTATTTTTGCGTTGTTTTAGACTTCTCAAGTACTATCTATTTCTTTCTGCATTAATTGCGTATAGTTGGTTCAAACTGTGTTTTTTTTTGCGTTAATTGTTTTTTTATATATTAAATATTAAGTACCTTATTTAATTTATCCTGGCTATATTGCGTTGTTTAGATTTGTTAAGTACCATATATTTCTTTCTGAATTGATTGCGGACATTTAGTTCAAACTTTTGTTTAAGCATTAATTTTTTTTATATATTAAAGATTAGGTCATTTATCTGATTTTGTCTGTCCATAGTGCGTGAAAGGATTTCCTAAGTTATTATCTGGATATACTAAAAGATTAGATAATATATTTATTATATTTTGCGTATGTTGCGCTATTTAAGTTAGTAGCACTAAACTAAATAGCGCAAAATAAATTCTTTTTTGTTTGTTTTATATTAGATAGGAATATTGATCGTTTGCCCAGATAACTGCGTTTCATTTTATTTTTTTTTGTTGCAACTCCTCAGCTAGTGCGGAATATACACAATATCTAAATAATCTTAATATCTAGTGACCGTTGGAGGGTTTTTTTTTGTTCACCTAACCAATATTGCATATTTGTCACTTTTCTTGCTGTATCGTTTGTTTTTTTTTGGCTGTTCCGCTTTACGTCACATTGATTCCTTATACCTTCTGAAGTCTGCCACAGGAAGAATTAATTGGTTGAAATTTCTTAACCGGGAGAGATCGATTGCTCATTTATTTTTTTGTGTCCGCCCAATATCCTATCATGGATCGAGACCTACCATCGAGTCATCCTTACTTTGGGTTGAACCCAGAGGAACTTCAAGTAGAATGTCAGATTCGTAATATAAACATTAACCAAGACGGTTGGGCTGATGATCTGGAAGACCATGTTGGCTTTGAGAAAGAGAATTCAGCGGTCAAACCAACTCTATCACATGCTACAAATGACGTGCAAGAGCTGGAGGACATTTGTCAAGCGAGTCTTCGGTTGGTTAAGTTCTTCCACGATCTCCAACCACCATTGTCGATCCAACAGTTAGTAAAGCTATTGGCGCAAATCAAACATTGGGAAGACCGGGGAAGAAGACTAAAAGATAGCGAGGCTATTCGAGAACGCAAATTAACTGCACTTGATGCATTAGAACGAACGAAAAGAATTGTGAAAAGGGCTCTAAACAAAGTCAAACTGGAAGAACGTAGAAGTAACCAGTTCCATATGGAAAACTTAAATCAAGAGGCTGGGCCTTCTAATTTGAACGATACAAACCCATTTACTTCTACCCCTCCTCCAGTTAAGGAATTTGCAGATGAAGTTAACCGACTACTCAGTATCGTTAGCCATCGGCCGCCCTTGCCCACTTCGGAAAACAGACAGCTTCAATCACCTCCATTCGTCCAAGGTCCACCTTTTGAAAATGTATTCTCATACCCACCCCCTAAGTTTCAAACGGTGCCCATACCAAAGGCTACTCCTGCTAATGCCCCATTTGCAAATCACTTCGCCAACCAGTATGCCCACCGCCAACAATTTCTACGGTACAGCCCTAAGTGGTCAGTATCTTTTTCTGGAGATGGCCACGGACTCGACGCTCACGAATTCATCTTCCGGGTTGAGGCATCAGCTAGACGAGATGAAATTCCATTGGACATGTTGGACTCATTGGTTCCACAATACCTGTCAGGGCCTGCAGAGAAGTGGTATTGGAGTATATCACGTCAGTATCCGATTGTTACTTATCCCATCCTGCGGGAAAATTTATTACATAACTTTGGTGCACAAATTGATGATCGTTCCATATTACGAGTTTTGTTGAGTAGAAAGCAAAGATTTACAGAACCCGCTGCCGAGTTTATACTAGAGTTGAGCAAATTGAATGGCCGATTGAGTCGGCCTTACACTGACATCGAACTCCTATCCATAGCTAGGGAAGGACTTAGTCTGGATCTGCAAAATGCAACCTTATCAATTCCGTTATCTAGTCTCGACGAGCTAAAAAGAATATGCCAACAGTATGAAAAATTGTGGATCAACACCCATTTTTCTCATCATAACATCTCTAACTCGCGGAGTAACCCAATTTATAAGGTAAACGAGCTACAAAAGCCATCGGATAATGAATGTGATCCACTTTATTCAACCACAGAAACAGTCCACAACCTAGAAGCTTTCAACAGTCCCCACAGTTCTAAAATAAATTCAGTAAATCGAACAGTTATTGCCTCATCCGTACCTCGAGTCGCTAACGAAAACAGTATCTGCTGGAATTGCAAGGACTTGGGTCATAGATTCCAGGATTGTCATTTACCACCACAACACATTTTTTGTTACGGATGCGGAAGACCAGACGTTTTAAAACCACAGTGTAGCAATTGTGTTCCATCTTTTTCGGGAAATGTCAGGCCGGTCGTCCACTATACGGGAAGGGTACGTCCGGGGACATCGTCACTCATCCCGATGATCCACAAGGAGGAGGCGGCCTCCAACACGGAACCCAGCCGCAAAATCTAAAGCTCAATAAGAGTAGTTCGACATCAGACCTGAGTGCGTTACAGATGACCCCACTTGCTGTACCTTTGGCTACTATTTCAGGAAACTTTTCAACACCAGTTCTCAATTCTTGTATATCCCCAGTAAAATCTCTAAAACGCCTACACAGAGCTCGCGATTATTGGTCAACGCGTAAACTTTTATCGAAGGCCTGTGCCGCATCAATAATTTCCAAGTATAACGATCCTCGACCTCATCTTGAACTAAACCTTTTCGGGAAAAAAATTAATGGTCTTTTGGATAGTGGAGCGTCAATTAGTATATTGGGACGAGACTCCCTTATCTTATTAAAAAACGCCGGTGTTTCTTATAGGAAACTTACTTCATGCATCAGAACTGCGGATGGCACTCCTAACACAATCCTCGGATACATTAATGTTCCAATTACCTACGCTGGACGTACCAAGCCTATTTGTTTTTATGTTGTACCAAGCATACGCGGTGAGCTTTACTTAGGTATAGATTTCTGGAACGAGTTCGGCATAACTCCTTCGGTAGTTAGTGAGGTATCCCTTCTCGAACCTGGTGAGTCGAAACATCATATACTAAGCGCGAAACAATTTCAGGAACTTGAATCGATCAAGGATTCTTATCCTTCATACGACAAACACGGTCTGGGAAAAACTTCATTGCTGGAACACACCATTGATGTTGGTGATAGCGTACCGGTTAAGCAGAGACACTACCCAGTTTCGCCTGCAGTACAAAGCAAACTATATGAGGAACTAGACCGTATGTTAAAATTAGGGGTGATAGAAGAAAGTTCAAGTTCGTGGAGTTCCCCAGTGGTTCTGGTCACCAAATCAAACGGTAAATCACGACTCTGTTTAGACTCACGTAGGGTTAACTCACTGACGAAGAAGGACGCTTATCCGCTTCCATTGATTGACGGTTTGTTGGGACGATTGAGTGAGACGAAGTATATCTCGAGCATCGACTTAAAAGATGCGTTTTGGCAGATTCCGTTAGCGGAATCTTCACGCGACAAAACGGCGTTCACAGTACCCGGCCGACCGTTATATCAATTCAGAGTTATGCCGTTTGGGCTGTGTAACTCGCCCCAAACCATGTGCCGCCTCATGCATAAGGTGATACCGCATGAATACCACGAAAGAGTTTTCGTCTACTTGGACGACCTGTTACTCATCTCCGCGACTTATAACGAACATATTATCCTATTGCGTACCGTATCTAAACTACTACAGAAAGCTGGTCTAACTATTAATGTGGACAAAAGTAAATTCATGCTGAGAGAGGTTAGGTATCTAGGTTTTTTGGTTGGGGAGGATGGATTACGTACCGATCCTGATAAAGTCAAAGCAATACGTGAGTATCCTGCTCCTACTTCTACCAAAGAAACTCGACGTCTCTTAGGAATGTCCGGATGGTACCAGCGCTTTATCCCCAACTATGCCAGTGTGATGACACCCATAACTGACCTGTTGAAGAAGGGGAAGAAGAAGTTTGATTGGCCTGTCGAAGCACAGGTTGCGTTCGAAAATTTGAAGTCCCTCCTCACCTCCGCTCCTGTATTGATTAACCCTGATTACACCAGGGAGTTTTTCATCCGATGTGACGCGAGCATTACTGGAGTGGGTAGCGTACTCTTTCAGCAAGATGGTGAAGAAAATGAGTGTCCCATCGCGTTTTTCTCGAAGAAATTGAATAAGGCTCAGCGTAACTACTCCGTGTCTGAGTTGGAGTGTCTGGCCGCAATATTAAGCATAAAAAAATTTCGTGCGTACATAGAAGGTTACCATTTCACCTTGATAACCGACCACTCGAGCCTTCAATGGCTTATGTCACAAAAGGATCTGAGTGGTCGATTAGCAAGGTGGAGTCTTAAGCTTCAACACCTGGATTTCAACATCATCCACCAAAAGGGCTCCAAGAATGTAGTACCAGACGCCCTATCGCGCACTTATTGTGACTCCACGGAGGAGTTCGTTGACGACTTGATCTTGCATAAAGATGTATTAGACTTCGAGGTAGATGATCTCCTTGATGATGCTTACACTAAGTTACTGAACAAAGTAAAAGCCCAACCTGAGAACTACCCAACCATGAAACACCTAAATGAGAAATTGTATATTCGCTTAGAACCGAAACGTGACTCTATTCTATCAGATCTTCCAGTCTGGAAATTGTGGATACCCGCGCCATTAACGAATAAATTGATCACAATGGAACATGACAGTACCACGGCCGCCCATGGAGGAATAAAGAAGACTCTTGGGAGACTCCGTCGGCTGTATTTCTGGCCAGGCATGAGATTGCAAGTGCACGAATACATCTCGTCTTGTGATGTCTGTAAACAGACTAAATCTATTAATAAGATCAACCGTCCACCTATGCATACTCAATTCTACACAGAACGCCCGTGGCAGCGTATCTACATTGATTTTTTGGGACCCTATCCTAGATCGAAATCAGGTAACACTTCGATTCTTATAGTACTGGACCACTTGACTAAGTTTGTTCTGCTTAAACCTCTGCGTAATGCTCAGTCTCCAAAAATGATATCCTTTTTGCGCAATGAAGTGTTTCTACTATTTGGTACACCCGAATTCCTCCATAGTGACAATGGTAAGCAATTTACAGGTCATTTGTTTAAAAATCTTCTTTCAGACTTCAGTATTAGGCATGTGAGGACAGCGATTTATTCGCCTCAATCAAATGCGTCAGAGCGCGTCAATAGGTCCATAGTGGCAGCCATTCGAGCATACGTGAAGACGGATCATCGTACTTGGGACATCCACTTGGCTGAAATAGCACACGCTCTTCGAAGCGCCATACACAGCTCTACGCAATTCTCACCTCACTTTCTACTGTTTGGCTATCATCCTATAACCAATGGTAAGACATTCAAACTGCTTCGAGACCTACACTGTCTAAACGAACCCGATGTTGAGAACCCAGTCTTACCTGATAAGCTCTCAATTATTCACGCGACAGTCCAAAAGAATTTAAAAAAAGCTTTTGAACAATATTCACATTATTACAACCTTCGGTCTAGGCCAATAACTTTACTTCCACAGCAAAAAGTATTTGTCAAACAGCATCAACAAAGTGACTCATCCAATAAGTTCTCATCGAAATTCGCGCCTAAGTTTCTTCCTGCGATAATATTTGAGAAGTTGGGCAACGTGTTATATCGCTGCAAAGATCTATCCGGAAATGATCTGGGCGTATTTCATGCGAAAGACATCAAGACATGACCATCAAGCGAATTGACTAAAGTAAGCGATGACTGAAACCTAAACATGCAACGGAGACAGTAGTATAAACCCAGGATAAATACTAATTTATGTTTATTTGTTGGGTTGTATGTACGATACATCCCTTTCTACTTGTAACTTCTTAGCTCAGTATCAGGTTTATTTTCTGTTTACCTCCTCCTACTCAGTTAACCCTATCCATGTTCGGCAGTTCACTGCTTACTGAATTAGCGCTGCCTTTTTAGACTCGTCTTTCTAATTATCTCCCGCGGTGGGTCAACAATCATTAACACGATTCTGTGTGTGTAGCGGCAGCCTGGTAATCAGATACAATCCTCTCCGCAAAATTTTCTTATTCAAATTAACATTATCAATTTCAATTAATCAGCCAATCATTAGATATTAACAAAATACAATCTTGGTGTCCAGGGTTGTACTAATTTAAATAATAAAAATAATTTCTCTAATTCGCAAATGATAATTAGTTTCTAGATATTAACAAAATACAATCTTGGTGTCCAGGGTTGTACTAATTTAAATAATAAAAATAATTTCTCTAATTCGCAAATGATAATTAGTTTCTAGATATTAACAAAATACAATCTTGGTGTCCAGGGTTGTACTAATTTAAATAATAAAAATAATTTCTCTAATTCGCAAATGATAATTAGTTTCTAGATATTAACAAAATACAATCTTGGTGTCCAGGGTTGTACTAATTTAAATAATAAAAATAATTTCTCTAATTCGCAAATGATAATTAGTTTCTAGATATTAACAAAATACAATCTTGGTGTCCAGGGTTGTACTAATTTAAATAATAAAAGTAATTTCTCTAATTCGCAAATGATAATTAGTTTCTAGATATTAACAAAATACAATCTTGGTGTCCAGGGTTGTACTAATTTAAATAATGTAAAATTTCTTTAATTCGCAAATGATAAATAGTTTCTAGATATTAACAAAATACAATCTTTGTGTCCAAGGTTGTACTAGTTTTAAGAATGTAAAATTTTTGCTATTTTAGATCAACCTTATCAATTTCAAATTTAGATTAATCAATTGATGCTAATAACATGAAAACATGGTATAAACACTTTCACATTTTTCGTTTAAAGACGAGAATTCCGCTCTGCCGGTTTTCGTTTTTTTTTGCATTGTTGTTTTTTTTAGAGGGAAAAAACTGACAGAAGATGTGAAGGTGGAACAAAAAACATGTTAAGTTTAGAATAGTCTGGACATTGTAACGAGGTGGTTGGTTCTACCTTTTGGTAGTAAATAATTAAGAATAAATTGTTGCTGTGCTTAAGGTTAATAGTTAATAAAAGAAATGTTGTTGATTTAACCCGTGTAGTTTTTAGTTAATCATACTGTTAATTAATCATACATCAACAAGTTTTAATTAATGATACGAGTTTTTTTTTTGCTCATTACAACAGTAGCCTTGTTAGGCACCGGTAAAATATTATCAGTAGTCATATTTATGTGTATATATATACATATATATATATATTGTATCACCACAGCCTATCTAGGCCCATCAAATAACTATAATTAATCTTGTACATTTTTGTTCAGAATATCATCAGTCTGGCAGACACCGTTAAAACCAGAATCATTAAATTAATTACATATATTTTGTACCACAGCAGCCTCATTAGGCACCGTTACAGTTAGCATCCGGAAATTTTATACGTATGTATTGTGTTACATCAGCCTTGTTAGGCCCAACAAATTATTTATAATTGCACGAGTTTTCATCAACATCACAGCAGCCCTATTAGGCACCGTTAATCAGCACCAGTAATTATCTGTAAATATTTTGGCATCAGTAACTTATCTAAAAATTATCTACGTATGTATTGTTCTACATCAGCCTTGTTAGGCCCAACAAATTTTTTATAATTGCACGAGTTTTCATGAACATCACAACAGCCTTATTAGGCACCGTTATAATCAGCACCAGTAATTATCTGTAAATATTTTGGCATCAGTAACTTATCTAAAAATTATCTACATATGTATTGTTCTACATCAGCCTAGTTAGGCCCAACAAATTTTTTTTATAATTGCACGAGTTTTCATCAACATCACAACAGCCTTATTAGGCACCGTTATAATCAGCACCAGTAATTATCTGTAAATATTTTGGCATCAGTAACTTATCTAAAAATTATCTACATATGTATTGTTCTACATCAGCCTTGTTAGGCCCAACAAATTAGTTATAATTGCACGAGTTTTCGTCAATATCACAGCAGCCCTATTAGGCACCGTTAATCAGCACCAGTAATTATCTATAAATATTTTGGCATCAGTAAAATATCTAAAATTGTCTATATATGTATTGTTCTACATCAGCCTTGTTAGGCCAAACAAATTACTATTAATTGCACGAATTTTTGCTCTACATTACCATAGCCTGATTAGGCCCACCAAATATGTTATCAAAAATATATGTTCAGCAGAATAGCAGCAAGATATACTTTGGTATGTGTTGATTTATATAAATATAACTAAATATATTATTAAATTGTTTAATTGAAATTGATAATTCACCTTTTTCTTGTATCGAGGTATCTATCGCTAATTTGTTCGGTTCGTTTTTTTTTATGGTGTCAAGGCTATTGTGTGTGTGTATCTGGTTGATCATGTCTGACCTATTAATTGTCGATTAGTCATTGAATTTAGTAATTCCGTAATGTGTGACTAAGTTTTACGGGTTGTCGGGTGAACGGTTCGCCTTGCTACCCTCACTCTGTACTACGATTTCTTTTTTTTTCCTTTATCAATGAAGAGACACCGAATAGATTGTTGGAAGCGAGCGAAGCGAGCGAAGCCCTCCCACACCGCTAGACAACGTCCCTAATAGAAAGAAAAGCTCGACCAGCCCACAATCCTTACACCTTACTATGTATTTTTCTAAAATTAGTTAAGCAGAAGGTGCAGAATAGATTAGAAGATGTTGGATTACGATGGATAGTAGTTACCGGATGAAAAGAGGACGAGGGTGTTGGCGTGCGGGGAAAGGAGGAGATTGCGGAACCCATGGGATACCTCCTAGTGCTATAATAAACATAGATCTTGCACTACAATATTTGGGAAGCGGAAGAAATAATGCATGCTTTTACGTAATCAGAGGATAAAGAATTTTGTTAAAAACATTTCACAAACATGTACGAGTCAGAGAAGGCGGAGAAGGCTTTCATTTAAAGACATATTGATTGTATTAGGGGATTCAAGAGGATTCCCAGATTAAGAGTGGAATTTTGAAAGAAGTCCAAGGTTCTGTTAGCTCTATCGTGAATTTATGAAGGAATATTTAACACTGGGCCATATATCGGAGACAAATTTGGAACAGATTCCTGAAAACGCATTTTATCTACCTCACCATAGAGTTCTTAAGGATTCAAGTAACGTGTCAGCAAAGTTTACAAACGGGAAAAGTCTTGCACATATGATGTAGATGTAGTTAAAATTTTAAGCAAACATGGGTTTCATCTTCGAAAATGGATTTCAATTAGATAAAGGTATACTTCAAGGAGTTCCAAAAGCAGGTAGGGAAGAATCAAGCCGGGAAATAAGATTTGAAAAAATTTGAACTCTGCTGGCACGGACCCGTATGGGTAATAAGGAATAGAAATTGGTGGCCAGTTCAGGTTAATCACTTAACTCCACCTGTTGAAGACAAAAAACCACTGATATCTGCTTATCATGTTCAGATAGAAAACAATATTCTGTTTATAAGTTTTTACAGAGTTGCCAAATATGTTGCACTCATACTACGGTTTAGCAACAATACACAACAAAAATTAAAGGAACGTTGAAGCCAATTTAACACGTGATGAATTTCTAAGAACCACTTATTAAATTTACAAATTGGGTCAACTTGTATACTTGCATCAAGAAAAAACCAATTTATTGAAAAGTTTTAGAACTCATAAGTTTTCAAGCTCTTTAGTAGATTTCAGTTGCTGATCTATGTTGTAGTTCTCATCAATACAGAATCAAAACTTTTAATACTATTTATGCATTTTTTTTTTTTTTTTATTAATTAGTTAGACATGTTTAGCACTCTAAATATGAAATATTCATTATTTAGACTCTTTGAATATCTGAAGATACCATGTCAACTATAAAGGAAGGAGATGAGGAAAATGGAAGGAATGGGGATATAGGAATAACTAAACTAATTTTTTTAAATGATGATGGACATTTTCTTTAAATGCCTGAGGGGAAAATTCATCGGGAAATACAGAGGAAGGCATTGAGTTCCATAATTTGGCCACTCTATTAAAATAGTCGTTTTGGAAGGACACAGTTCTACAACGAGGTATTTGGACAGCAAATGGGTGAGATAACTCTGAAGTTCTTGTTCGCCGATTAAATTGCGCACACGATGGAAGGATATTTTGAATTTCCTTAGAGGAGAATTCGCTAAAGTTATATTTATAGTAGATTGACAATTCAGCCACATTTCTTCTGTGCTGGAGTGAATCAAGCTGGTCCGTCAGTTCGGTATTACCAATCAACCGCATTGCTTTTCTCTGTACAGAGTCTAGACATTTTATTGTTGACTGACAAGCACCTCCCCAAACATGACAACAGTACTCCATACATGGACGAATAAAGGACTTGAAGATTAGCAAAATTTGCTCGGGATTGAAATACTTTTTACATCGACTCAAGAATCCTAATTTTTGCATTGCAGATTTAGCGAGGTTGAACACATGTTTATTCCATTTCAGGTTATTTTGAATATCCACTCCAAGAAGTCTAACTGATTCAACCTCATGCAATTCCTCATGGTTTATTTTAATGGGAAAATTTTTATGTCGCTCTATTTGTGAAAGGCGGCATAATTTGGTTTTGGTTGGATTAAATGAAACAAGATTACGAGCACCCCATTCCATTATACGCTCCAGATCTTTGTTGATGGAATCAATTAGCAGCACTCTATCAGTGGTAACTGCAGTATGAGGTCGAAATTTAGGAGATGCATGTGATGCATGTAATGTGCTGTCATCAGCAAAACTATGGATTGGGTGCACTGTGGAAATAAGTAAGTCATTAATGTACAGAAGAAACAAGGTTGGTGAGAGTGCTGAACCTTGGGGAACCCCAGCATTGGTTGTGAAAATATTGGATGTGATACCATCTAAATTAACATGAAATTGGCGACCGGTAAGAAAACTATGAATCCATGAGACAGTAAGATGGTCTATGCCATAAGATTTTAATTTAGCTATAAGATTTTTATGCCACACTTTATCAAATGCTTTAGAAATGTCAAGTGAAATACTAAATGTTTCACCGTGGTTTTCCAGCGATTTGTTCCAGAGATGGGATACGTAGGCTAACAGATCACCTGTTGCATGACTTCTACGAAAACCATACTGCTTATCATCGATAATTCGGGACCCCTCCAAATATTCTATTAGATTATAGTTAACATATTTTTCAAATATTTTAGCCAAAACCGACAGAATTGCAATTGGTCTATAATTGTTAGGGTCTATCTAACTGCCTTTCTTTGATATGGGTTGAACGCTGGCCAGCTTCCAAGAATCGGGAAATATTCCGGTTTTATAAGATAAATAGAAAATTTTTGTTAAAATTGGAGCTAGTTGTCGAGCAAAGTTTTATAGAATGAGGGGTGGAATACCGTCGGGGCCAGCAGATTTGTTGATATTGATAGAAAGAAGCATTTTCCGTACAATGTTACAACGAAAAATAGTTGGTTTCATTTTCGTTACAACTGGGGGAATGAGTGTAGGAGAATGGGGGGTTCAACTTTGTTTGAGTTCTCTGCGAAAATACGACCCAAAAGATCCGCTTTCTCTTTCGAGTCGCTCTCGAGAATGTCATTCAGAACTAAGGTTGGAATAGAAGATCGAGTAAAATTGCTCTGGACTGATTTAACTGCCTGAAAGAAACTACGTGAGCCAGATGGGTGCTCGGCGAACTTCTTTGCTTTCTTCTGGATAAACGCGTCTTTGTCCAAGTCGTTTTTGAATTTACTAATATTTCTGGCTTTCTTATATGTGCTATGGGTTTCAGGTGTTTTATTAGCATTATTCGTCTTGAATGCTTTGCGTTTATTCCTCACTGCCTCAACAACATCCCGTGTGAACCAAGGCTCAGTTTTAGGAGTGATTAATCGATTTGGAATAAACCGCCGCATTCCTTCTTTTATGATTTCAGAAATTCTTATTGCCGATGTGCTATGATCTTGATCAACACAACAAATAGTTTTCCAAGGTGTTTCATCATAAAAGTTTCTCAGTCCCTCCCAGTCAGCACGTTTATAGTTCCAAACCCGTCGAGTATTTGCTTTAATTTGTGTCGGTGATGTAAATTGCACTATTGCTGATATTAGTAAATGGTCCGATGTTCCGAGGGGTTGTTCAACTTTTGTCTTCGTAGTATCTGGTTCGTTTGTCAAAAAAATATCCAGCAAATTAATGTTATGATGTTAATTGTCTGCGATTCTAGTGGGACACTCTATCATTTGCGTCAAACCGTGATAATCTGCGAGTATTAGTTCGGCTTGCCTTCCTAAGTCGTCAGTGCGCGATAAATACTTAAGCCATTCTTTATTATGAATATTAAAGTCTCCAAGAATGGCCAGTCTTGCTTTGGGGTAGTCCGTGGTAATCTTGTCTAGATTAGCCGATATTTTATCGAAAAAGGGACATCCTGGGGGAGAATTTGGGGATCTGTATAATCCTATTACAAACATAGTTTTATCAACACCTGAGATCTTCAGTGTTATAGAATTATGGTGCTTAGAGTCCAACTCGTAGGCCTTAATTCTCATACATGAAAGTGAATCTCGAACAAATACACAGACACCATGCTTGTTATAAAAGGAATGTTCCAATTCGTAACTAGGTATCCGGTATTTATCGAGATCCAACTTCGATGCTTTGCCACTAACAATTGTTTCGGTAAGAAAAAATATGTCAGGTTTATTTTTTCAATGTAGTGATGAACCTCGTTTAGATTCGAATTGAGTCCTCTTATGTTGGTGAAGTCAATGCTAAGCTGTTGGTTCACTCTGCGGCCATTCTGTTGAAACAAAGACTTACCCTTTGACATTGCAGGCAAAGCTACTGAAATTCGGCCAGGCCTAAATTTCAACACTAAACAGTACAAAAGAAACTGGGTATCTCTGTCACAAAAACACGATAGCAGATTTCATGCAACAGTAGCACGATAAGAGAAAAGCAAAAAAAAAAAAAGGGGGGACACAAAAGACACTAACAAAATTGAAGAGTACAAATAGAGGGTTAAAAACTAAATTCCTAACTTTTGTCAAAAAAAGAAATTTCATAATCAACTAACTGATATTTTCCAACTCCTAAAATAAGTCCGAGGTGGGAGAAGCTAGATCATGTCAAAAAACTTCACAAAAAATATCTCAATCAATCCAAAAAAAAAATCACTAACTAAAACGAAATTTTTTGCTTTCTGTTACTAAGGCAAATTTACGCTTTAAAATAATAAATAAATTTATTACATCAAAGAAATAAAGGTAAAATTTTACCTGCCTACCCCTTAATAACAGTAAACACAAAATACCAAATAATTTTTTAATAAAGAACAATCTCACCAATTATATAATTGTCTCCGCCTCCGTCCTTCAACTTTTCTATTTTTATTTTTATAAATACTAACACAAACACTATAACACTTATTAGCTACTTATAAACACTTTCAACACTTATAACCACTTATTTTCGATTACTTTTGTTTTTTTTTTTGTTTTTGATTTTCTTTTAATTTAGGAGACTACCTTCCTCGTCCGACTCCGAAATATGAATGCATGTTTCATATTGTTTTTCTACTTTCTTCGAATTGACCTTGCTCGATAAACGTAATGCACAAATCTTATTTTAGATTCGATCACTAATTAGTAAACTAAAACACCAGATTTTATTATTTATTTCACACTCATACCGTTTCACAACAACAGTCAAACAATAAACTATAAACTGTATTCCCAAACCAAAATATTCTTTTAATAACTTCAGAAATCCAATTTCCAGTATAACATAACGTCCGAAAATGATACAACAAATATTTCCATTTAAAACAACTTAAAACTTTTATTAACAATTAAAATCGCATATTTATATTTACACGATTTTATGTTCACGACACAGCGTTTCGTTTACAATTATTTCTCTCTGTTTACACTAACTGTTAACACCATCAAAATTATAATTTGAACTGTCTTTTATTATTGAAAAGGAATTCCTCAAATACGATTCTACTTTATATCGAGATTGTTCAAGGTAAATCCATTACCCTCTTTTCTAAATAAAACTTGAGAAATTCTGAGAATATTCAACGTCGTTTTTATTTTGCGTTGCATTTATTCACATTTTAATTTGAAAGTTCTAAACTGTAACAAGATATTTAAATAATGAACGCCTTATTCTTGTTAAATTGAGTTTTATTTCACTAAATACGTATTTCAAAAGCTATGCTTTCATCGACAGTAGTATCTAAAAAACTCTTTTTAGATACTACTGTCATTCTGTCAATGAAAGCACAGCTTTCTAAATACGTATTTAGTGAAATAAAACTAAATTTAACAAGAATAAGGCGTTTATTATTTTATTATTTAAATTTATTGTTGTTGTTATTTTGTCGAGCGTTGGAGCGTTTCTTCGCTCAACAGCTCACTTCTGGATATGATGCTGCTACCAAGTGCTCACTACACCTCCTCTTTGGTGACCTCCTGCAACTGAAATTTATTTAAGGCTTTATATTTAGGGTGCAATCGGCAATCCCGAATTGGTTTGGACTTCCATGTTTCGATTCGGTAGTCATTTTTAACGGTCAGATAAAATTTTGTTTTTGTTACTGGTTCTGTAATTTTTATTCTGACTGCTAATTTTAACGAATTTTTGTCCAAGTTGAGAGTGTTAACCTACTCTCAACTCGGATAAAAATTCATTAAAATTAGCAGTCAGAAAAAAGAAAATTTTACCTGGACGTCAAAGCTGACTACCGAATCGGAACATGGAACATTTTCAGACTGAAAACACGATCTGAATACTGGTCATTCTTATTGAAAAAAATTTGGTTTTGCTTTTTTGTTGGTAAAATTTGGTATTGCTTCTTTAAACAAGAAGCCGTGACGAAATTCATCCTAGTCAATGAGAGAATCTGCTATCAACGGGTGCGTGGAACATTTAACAATATCCCTGTCATTGCTGTGCATGTATCCAGAAACTAAGACCGTCGACGAGAAGGATATTTTTTACATAGCACTGGAAGTCGTATTGAAATCAAAACCAACACGCGACTTAATGGGCAAGCTAGAAAAGATATATTTTATGGAAATGTTGTGGGTCCCAACAGTCTGCATTTGAATTCAATTATAATGGCGAGATAATCACTGAGTGCACATCTTCAAATAATTTGGGAACTGCCAAAATTTTCTTTCCGCATCGATCGATTCATAAGCAGACTTGGGTCTCACCGAAAGGAAACACTCAAAATCAAAATAATAACGTAGTAGTAACAGCAAGTCCCATTTTGGGCGCTCTGGATGTACTTGACCACCTCCTTCTATGTGCTAAAATAAGGCAATATCACTAAAAAATGCTGAAACTGTAGAGAAATATCTAAACCATATTTACGAAACATTATAGAAGTCAAAAGCCATTAACGGAAAAGTTGCAACATCGTGGTGTCTAATACTGCTTTTTACTCAAATACTCTGTTCTAAACGCTGCCAAGGAATACTTTGCCTACCAAAAACCACTTCCAAAATAACCGGATAAGAACAGGGATTGACTTCTATGCGGAGACATTCAAAATATTGTAAATACTGGGCCAGTCTGGAATGATATACCACAACTACAGTGGCACACGGTATCCATCGTATTTATAGGTTGCTAGTGACCTTGGGAAATATTCGATGCTGGTTATCTTAGTAACGCTCGTACATGGAAAAAAAATTAATTCACTGATATTTGTGATATTGGCACCTTCTGCCTCTTCTGCTAGTACACACAAACAAATTCTAGTGATTTACATAACGCTTTCGTTCCAACAAAGTCAGATATTTTTTATTAATAATTTCTCTTAAAATGTTATATGGTTTTCATAGTGGTAATCAGTGACATATTTTTTACCTTTCTTGCTAGCATTTTGTCTCCCGTATGAATGCCACCAATTTTGTTTAATTTATTTACTTTATTTTATCAGATTCCTACATAGTCGGTGCTACCACCACTTTGTTATATTAAATATAAGTTGATGTTATTCTTATTATATATTTCTCAATAAATTTTTTTAATTATTTGTCATATCATAACGCATGATGTTGTCGACCAATTTCAAATTTTGAATCTTATCCTTATATTTTTCCGAAGGACCAACAAACACCAACTCTAATTTTAAAATCTTTGCATTGCATCACGAGTAGGCAAGTTAATGTTCGGACGTAAAGAAACTAATCGTTTGTTCAAAAACACAAACATTCACTTTGCAACCCCAAGCAAATATTTTGCTGTTATGTCAAATGTCAATCATTATTTAACACTCGCACCTTTTACAACATCTTTAAACACCATACCAATCATTTTAAAGTTTGCCAAAGCTTAATCCTATTGAATTCATTAAAAATTTACAAAAACTGAATAAATTGAAAGTAATTATTATTTTATTTAAATTCTTTCTTACTGATTCGAATTCATTCCCAGCACATTTTAACATAAAAATATGTTGTTTTCCTTAATAGAATTTTCTATTTACTGAACCACTTCAAAAATATATGAAATTATATTTTACAGTTAATTTCCTCTTCATCAAACTACATAATTTTTAAATTGTCTTTTTCTATTAACATCTTCACATTCTTCCTTTAAGAATTCTTATTTACAAAAAAACGAAGTTAAGGAAAAATTAAATATAATAAACATCTCATGAGATTACATTTTATATTATAATTCTAGCTCTATTTTCATTTCCATCATCAGAAACATAATTTTATTTTTTATTTTTTATTTCAATTGTATTTTTTTTAATAATTTCCTTTGCTCACCTTAAACCTTAAAAAGTAGAAAATCCATCTTACACTTTATCTTTCATCTAATCGTCACTGACGTTATAAAGCGATGAGTAAGGTGGAAAATGGAAAATTGTAATCAACTGCGAATTTTCTTTTTTACTTTTTTTAAGTAATAGTACAAAATAAAAGAAACAAATTACAAAAATGATGAAAATTAAATGATTAAATGAAATAAGTTGGGAGGCAAGATAAATTGAGATCGTTATTCTGTGTAAATTTAATATGAAGTTTAGGACATTTTTGAACTCTTGTCATAGCAATTGTTTTTTGTTTGCTTATTCTCCCAAGAACTTGTCATTTTCACGAAAACTGTTGAAATGTTTTCCTCATATAGTTTGTATGTCAATTGAACAAACATTAAACAAGATTCTCAAAATGTTTCCAAACTTTTCAATCGCAGTTCATGATCAAAGCAAGAAAATAACTGTAAACAAATTAAATCAAAGAATTTTCTTTTAAGAAAATTAAATTTTATTATATCCTTACTTCCACAATTTATTTAAGTTTAAAATGATAAAATTGGGATAAACCTTAAAACAAAAAAAACACTAGAAGAGGTGGATTGTTGCTGAGGGAGTATTTTTTCCATACAAAAGGGGTTTTTATTATATTGATTGTAAAGTAGATTTATTTGTAAAAAAAAGCAAATATTAAGATAAAAACAAGGAGTTGTTTTGTTTCTGTTTGAAGAAAATATAAAAAAATAATAAAAGTATCATTTAAAATTGATGAAGAACTACAGTCTGTTAGAAGCGATATAGAAAAAAAGGATAATCAAATATTGGAAAGAATGTTTTTCTAAATGGGGTTGGTAATGATTTTACGTTTAAGTTATTTACATTTTTCTTACTAAGCTGGAGTTCGTTTAAGATTTTTTGATTGTTTTTATTAAATATTAATGAGTCTTGTTGACAGTTAAAATTTATGGGGTGAGAATAAATTCCAGGTTTTTTTATGTATTTCATGGAAATTTATTTTGCTAAAACCAAGCAGAAAATGAATTGACAAAAACTAGATTTGGTATAGGAGTTTTTTAGAAAACTATCAACAGATGATAATTTTTGTTTTTTTTGTAATCTCCTCTGTTAACTTTACTATTTCTTTGAAAAACCATTTTTGTAGCGTAATTTATGCTTACAGAGAAAATATTTTAATTAAGCAAAATATTTTCGCTATTATTTGACAAATAAACTCTAGCTACTTAGTCCAATCTAATGAATTTTCACACGGGATGGAAAATCTTGATTCGATTCGATCACCGATAAAATAAAAAACAACGATTATTCCCGAACAATGAGAAACCTCAGTAATCGTTAGTAATATAAAAAAACAAGCAATACGTGTTTTTTATTTTGTATATTTTTTCACTAGTTTTGACGCAGGGTGGTTCGAAATTTGTTAAGAAACTTAGTAACAATGAAAGTGTTAAGTTTTAGTTGCCATTTAATAAACATAAGTGTACCGCCTCTATTAAACTTCTTTGGATTAAAAGGGTATTTATACTTAAAAAGATTTTTACTTTTGTCATGAAATTTTTCAAAAATTTTAGTTTAATAGATGACGAAACCTAAAAGTAAAATTATAAACAGGCGTTTTGTTTTTCTGCCGAGCAAGACCCATTTGAATATTTACTAACAAAATATACCAAGTCTGGATTGTCACAGTTTTAATAATTTAATAACTTAAAAGCCTTATGTAGTACCTTAAAAACAAAAATATGTACTGCCGTGATCGGTTTTATTAGTCGCCGTCCTAGTTATAAATTTTTACAGGATGACGCCCACTCTCATAAGGGCACAGGTTATTTTCAACTGCACCATACAGCTTGATGCACTAAGACCTCAACCAAATTGCTTACTATCCAGATTTCAAAGATAAATGAGCCAGCATTTGTATCGCTGTCAGCCATCTTGTGTATGCCAGTACCAGATCCCATTTGGGATGGCTGGCTCGGTTTGATTAACTGGTTAGCTCAGGTACCTCGGATTCGCAACTCCCGTGTCATGTTCTAATCAGCCAGTGCTTAACATCCATTCAAGCCCCATTTAACTTGATACTTTCATGGTCTCTGAAATTCTCAACAAATTTCGAACAAGCCTGTGTCAAAACTAGTGAATAACAAAAAACACGTATTAATTATTTTTACTATACTAACGGTTACTGAAGTTTCAATTGGAAATGGTCGAGTACGACTTTCCATTTCAAATAGCTGCTTCATCAAAAATATTCATATGTACTTCGCTTCATTCAAGACACTTAGCCTTTGGCATGTTTTATTATAAACTGAGTATAAAAAATACATTTCTCCTTTTTCAAATTGAATTTTTGCTTTACATTGTACATTGAATCCATACACTACCACATCCCCTAAATAAACAAAACGTTTTGGGCATAATAAACGCAAAAACGAAGCGAGTCCAAATTTAAAACATGCAAAGCTACATGCATCAAACGATAGAACTGATTTTGTTTCTCCACTTTTCTCTGCAAGGTCCCCAATTTTATTCAAGTTTCTGAAGTCTACCACAGCAAACCATATATTCCCTGTGTTTTTTCACTTTTTAAGAACGATTAAAAGAGGTTAATTCCACAGTCTTAGTACTCTGAGAAATTACTTTATCATCTATCTCTAGCATCTAAGAGAACTGTACATTATTAAATATCTACGTCAGCTTAAGAACAGGCCTTGACAATGAACGTTGCTTTCGAAATCGATTGGCAAATAAAAATATTATAGATATAAAAATTTAGTGTGTTTTTTCTCAAATATAATTTCAATATTATTTTGGTGAAATCTAGTGCTCAAAAACAATATTAGTTATGAATTATCTATATAGGCTTTGGAAAACCGTGTTGTTTTCTGATGAAATTTGTGATCTGGACGACCGACGTTGAACCCCTACAGTTAAGATTAACTTCATACTTGGCATACAAATAGCATAGGATGAAAAACTACACAGGTGAAAAAGTCGAAATTTGAACTTGACCATTTTTGATTTTTCTTGGCATATAAGTAAAATGGACAAAATAAAAATACAAATTATTTTACAGTTTTTTTAAAGTGCATAGTTTGGGCATAAAGGGCACTCCAACATGCATGAAAAATTAAAATTCTGCCAAGCCGATGTAGCTTTGAAATTAAATTGCTCATAAACGGCTATACTGATTTTATCAAACTTTTATTTTTGTTTGATAAGTGATTAGTTAATCGTTTGAAAAAAAATTAATTAATTGTTTTTGAAATTAATTTTAAAATAAAAAAAAAAAATTTTAGGATCGAAGATCAATTGGGATTTAATTTTTCTTATTTTAATTAGTTCTATCTTTACTCTAAAATATTTCAAATATTCAAATAGGCATTAATTAATTCGTGTTCTTGAGATATTTAATTTTAAAGATTTTTAGTCCGACAAAAATTTTAATTTTTCGTAATTTTTTCGAACAATTTTTATCAACAAAAAATTTTAATTTCTTTTAAATTTTAATTTTTTTTTTTTCAAAAATTGCTTGACCTACGATATCAGCGCCATCTTTAAAAATGTATTTGTTAATATTATTAACAGGGTAATCAAAAACTTTGCGGTTTATTTTTTACCATTTACATTTGTGTACCAGAACCAACCGATAACCACAACTAATATTTAGCGCGACTCCACTTATGTCAAATCGTTTTTTGTTTGTTTGTTTTTTTCTCTTTGTTCAGAGAAAAACAGTTATGCATTCCCATAGACGTGCGTAGCTTTTTCATTTGATTCAAAATTGTAATTATTGCAAGTTTTTTTTAATCTAGAAGAAAAACACCATACCAAAAAAAAATAATAGTTTCTCCTTCCCTGCAATTGTATAAAAAGAAATGAAAAAAAATTACGTTTTGGCTGTATTATAACCAAAATAAATTTGTCCATAATGAAAAAAGATTGACGGCAAGTCTTCATAATAAACTTTGAAAATATTTACATAACTTAAATATTTGTTCGTGTCATGTCGTTAGAAGATATTGCTTGTCCTTTTTAAAATATTTGAGTTAAATAATCATATCATTATAAAAATTGATTAATTTGAATTAAATTAACAATCTTTATAAAAATTAGCACAACTATGAAGAAAACATTTAATCTTTTTCCCAGTTTAAATTGTTTAATTGTTTTTAATCTATAATTTAATAACATATGTAGTTTGTAATTGTTAATAAAAACAAATCCAAATGGAGAAAATGGAAATTGAATATGACATATTAGCGATCACCATTTTTAAGTCTTTCTTCCTACAATTTCAAAGTTATGTTTTCTCTATATTTACATATACTCTGAGACCAGAACACGAATGTCATCTTCTATGAATAAGAATCGAGCTAAAATTGAGAGGAATACTATGAGGAATTTTTTATAACAAAAACATCACGACAATCATGTAGAATCTTTTTTATAGACGTGCCATGAATCCAAACAAGAAGCTCTCAAACAAGAACGCCTCGATTTGCAAACTCCACATTCGTCCAAAATCTTAAGCTTTACGTCCTTGCATCATAATGCACTATTAAAGATCGAGACGACGTCGAACTAGTCTTACACTGATTCTACAAGTTATTAATTTACGTTTCAATTTTTTAATAAATTTCCTTTTATATATCAAATAAATTTTTTTTCAAAATTATGTTAAATATTTTGAGTGACTCAAATAATGACGATACTGGTGACAGATTTTTCAAATTTGAACATAAACATATGAAAGTACACTTTATAATTGGCTTTATAAATAACTATTTTTTATTAAATAATTAAATTAAATAGTGATCAGTAGACAGAAAATAATAAACTAAGCCTAAATCTAATAAATGCGTGTTTATGTATATTTTAGGTTTTCTTATACTACGCTATAACAATAGACTAATTTTTAATTTAAGCGTTAACATTTTTTGTCTAGTCGGCTAGCAGCCCTGATGCAATTGATAAACTTCTTCAAAGTATAAAACTTTCTTATTGGTTCAATATTAGATCGATCGATTGTATGGATTGCAAAAAATTTCATAATTGTCCCCATGTTTTTATTGATTCAGTTCTTATTAATAAAATTAAAATCTGGTTATTCTTTTAAAATCTAAATTGATGTTGTCTTGATTTTTTGTATGTTTCAAACTCTTCTCTTCAGAATCAAATTAAATAAAGAGCCATTATGTTATGACAGATATATAGTTTTGATTGAAATAAGTAAAATGTATTTTCTATAAAATTATTAGTAAATTTTGAATATTAATCATGTTTATTCCTATATGTTCGTTTAATGTGTTAGGAATGTTCTACCAGTCTGTTCATAATAAATTAATAATTATTTGTCATGGAAATTTGAATTCTAAGAGTTGCAAAACTTTAACGGCAAAAAATGTTGAACCGAAAAATATCAGCACGGTGAGCCAACTCAGAAAATGCAGGCTCACGTATACAAACAAAATTGGGTTGAAAAATTAACTGTCTAAAAACCACTGAAAATGCTGGTATGCTAGAAATAAATGCACCATATACGAAATCATTTTATTATTATTTATTCTTATTCTTTTTAAACAAGCTTTATAGAAATACAAAGGATTTAAAATTGGATTTCTTTGATCAAAACAAACTATACATAAATTTACATACAAAGCTCAAAGCACTATATCGTCAAACACTAAAAATAATAAAGTTTTGCACAAAACTATAAAATTGCAAATATTTGGATATTAAATTTCCAATATTTTGTATTCTTACCCTTCCAGAAGACAATAACCGTTTTATATTTTTCTACCGCTTGTGTGAATGAAAGGATTAGGCTAGGGAATAAAAACGGTTGTTTTACATTTATATATTTTTATTATGTTGATTTCCCAAATCCTACATAAAGAATATTTGTGTCATAGTTATGTTACCATTATTGCTTTCATGTAAACAATTTTAAAGATTTTTAGTTTTGATCTAGATATTTATTTTACATGGAAGGAAATTTAATGATTTGGATTTTATTGTTTTTATCAGAGTTTTATGTGCTTTCATAAAAAAGTGGAGAATCTTTGGAACACCTGTTTGCTTAAAACTCCAAACTTCAACCAGCACTGATGAGTAATTTGGATGAAACTTAGTTTATAGTTTCGTGACAAGAACTACAACAAATCATTCAATACACTTCTGGTTTTCTAAAATTGTTTAATTATTTTATTTATTAACAACCTGGGGCAGTCACCCTAGAACCCCTTTCAAAACGTTTAATGTCAAAACTTCCAAACGTTATCTGAATTTGTGTCAGAATAACTGAAAAACACTTTGCCGTTATTGAAGAAACTGGTAGAAAATATACCAAACCACGTTTTCCTTAAAGTCTCACACTACGATTTTTGTGGGAGCTTTTGTATCAAATTGATAGAAAGCACTATACTTGTAAATTCGAATTATGAGAATATTTCTATTTAGTCATCATCCTTAGTTCATTGATGAATGGATTTTGTGAGTGATTAAACATAGGGCATGGTTAGATTAATCGATTGTTCGATTAATTGATCGTTTGCCAAATTGTTCGAAAAAAAATTTTAATCAATTAATCTAAAATTAAGTAAAGTTTAAAGAAAAAAAGGGAAGTTTCTTATGTCACAATTTTAATAGTAAAATATGCTTTAAACTTTAGACCTTATAGTTGACCTTATTTAAACCTTATAGTTGACTTTGACTATTCCTTTTCATTCTTGAGGCAAAAGTTTATGCTTAAAATTCAATTAAAATAGTACATTATGATGCTAGGACGTAAAGCTAAAGATTTTGGACGGATGTGGAGTTTGCAAATCGAGGCGCTAGCCGAGATTTGCACCCACATTAAGTCCAAAATAGCTTACGTCCGTGCATCATATACTATTTTTTATTCGCCTCAAGCAAAATATTTTAAGAAAAGTTGTTTATTCTAAATTAAAATTATAAATTTTCATAAATTTTAAAATAAAAATATGTGGAACAAGTAACCTTTGACAAAATATTTATTATTTTTTCCAAATTATTGTGTAGCTATGACAACAAATGATAACAACTATTTTAATTGGATAATGAAATTTTGAATTTAAGGGTTGCTTTGATAAAAAAATTTATTTTTCATAGAATTTAAACAAATACAAATGCTTTTTACTTTTTTGGACGTAGCTATGACAACAAAATAAATAGTTGAAAAGTGATACTCTAAAGCCGCAAATCACAGTAATAAAGTAACACTTTAATATGTAGGCGAATAAAAATATATTTTTTTGTATTCAATGTAAACACATTGTCCATTGTATACTTTTTCCAACTTGAATCTTGATGTGAAAAGATTTTGCATTATTGTGAATGCAACATTTATTTCGATATTCAGCAAACAAAGTAATTAAAAAGAGAAAACATTCTATAATCGAAATAAATTCGAAACATCTCCTTTAAAGTTATCAATATTTCAAGTCCTTCGCATTTGGAAATTGACGTTCTTCTTGAATTGTTGTACAATTTAAAAATAGTTTGAAGGGTGTCCCCGTTTTACGTTTAGCTTTACAAGTCACGTAGTTTTCACTAAAATAACACCCAGTAAAAGAAGTAATGAATTTTATTATCAGTTTTAATGTCATTTTTATACGTGAATTTTAGGTTTAAGTTAGAGAATGGCTAAAATTGAAAATTTGCAGATCGTAAAAATTATAACAATGACTCTTTAATTTTTTTTAGGTTATTTTGATAAAAACTTGAATATTTTGTGATTCGTTTTGGATTATTTAAGTTACTATTTAAACAGGTAATTTCGAGATCAAGAATTTTATTATTTACAAAGACAGTTGAGTTGTGAATAAACATTTTATGCTTTTAGTTATACTTATACACCAAATTTATAATTAATAATATCATGGATAACAACAAGGAACAAATTGACTGGCTAGAAGTAAAAGGGAAGCGTGCGGATGTATGGCAGTATTTATTGATAAACAAAAAAGATAATAAACTTCTGAAATGTAAACAATGTAATACAACTTTTAAATTGCATCCAACAACCATCTCCTACAAATATCACATGACACACAAACATAAGATTACACTGCAACAAACATCTCTAAATGAATCAAAATTACCGACCATTCCTTCACTTTTCCAGAAAAATAAAGATAAAGAAATATCTCCAGCAAATGTTCTTGCGAGGCTTACTGCCTTGAACAGAAAACCCTTTGCTACTTTAGCTAATAGTGCCGAAATAAAAAAGGGTTGGAAAGCCCGAGGACTGAAAATTCCACTTACCGAAAAAGAAATACAGCCGTTAGTAATAAAATATGCAGACGAGATTCGTGAGCATATCAAATCGGATACATTATCCAATATAGAACGGTCTGTGCGATATTCGTTATCACTTGATGAATGGACATCCAAAGCAAATCGACGTTATATGTCATTGAACTTACACGGAAACAAATCATCTGTTATTGGGTTAGGATTAGTACGACTCTTCGAATCAATGCCAGTTAGAAAAGCTGTTCAAATTATTAATAGTAAAGAGTTCAATATAAATGCTTCTAGACACATTGTAGCTATAATAACAGACGGTGCTTCTGTTATGAAGTGTACCGCACATTTAATGGGAATTCCTCATCAAGCTTGTCATAGTCACGGCATTCATTTAGGAGTTGCTGATGTGCTGTATAAAAACAATGATACGAACCTACAAGTTTCTATGGATCACCAAGAATGTTCGGGCAACGCCGAAATTCCTGAAGAAGACCATTCTAGTTCAGACTCTGATGACAGTTGTGAGGAACAAGATAGTGAAACTGGCGTTGATGAACACTTTTTAACGGAGATGCGAGACTGTTTCTATAAGACTACAGTTTACCAACATAATTCAAAAAGTAAGAATAATAGTAAATTTGTTTAAAAAATCTCCCCTAAAAAACGATTTGTTACAAAAATCTTGCCAAAAAAAATTTTCCAGAGAAGTGAAATTAATACTGGACTCTCCAACAAGATGGAATTCACTTCTGCATATGCTAAAGCGATTCTTAGAGTTAAAAGATATTGTTAAATCAATTCTACAAGAACTATCACTTGCACATATGTATCCAACATCAACAGAAATTAATTCAATTTGTATCATTAGATATAATTGAAGCTGGTGCTTTAGCACTTGGGAGAAGAGATTGTAGTTTGACTAAGGCGGGCTGCGTATTTGATTTTTTGCACCGTAAACTCAAAGAACAAATTTCCATGCCAGTTGGATTGCGTTTTTATGAGTCAATTCAGAAGAGAGTAAATGAAAGACGACTTTTGAAACTGGAAAGGTTGTTAGAATATCTCGAGGATTCTCACTTATATTTAGAAAAAAGCAATCGAGGTGATAGTATACAAATATACTACACGCAACACGAAATAGCTGAAACTACTAAGGAATTGCATGACCGATTATTTGATGTTGCTAATTGTGATGAAATTGTCGAAGAACAAGAGGGATTAAAATCCAATGAAGTTGAAACTCGTTTTGTAAATAACCTAAAGTTGTTGAACGCTGAAGAACTGCAAAGGTTGTTGCACACAAAAGAAAAGTCTACTGTCTCAGTTTTATCGGCCAAAATTTCTTTACTTGACATTAAACGTGAAATGAATGTGTTTGAGCATACGAAAGTAGGACCAACTACACTAGAAAAGGTGTACAATTGTTTACTAAGTAAACCCCCAACATCAGTGGAAGTCGAAAGAAGCTGGACTTTTTGTTTCAAATCTCCGAACCTCTTTAAAAGATGCAACCATCGATACTTTGTGCTTTTTAAGAGCAAAACTTACCAACTATGAGAACTTTGGTAGTTCTGCAGAAATATAAGGAACATATATAACATTATATTTTTATTAACTTTGAAATATTAAAGCACAGAAATATATTATTTGTTTATTAATGTCTTTTGTTGCATTATTTTGTTTTAAATGTTTAAACCGAGCTTTGTTTCATATTTTAAATTTATTAGAAATTTTTTTTTGCATTTGTAAATTTGCAAATTTTACAACCGTAATCAATTAAAATGCATTTTCTTTTAATTTCAAAATTTTAATTTATTATTACAAAACGGCATAGTTTTGTAATAATAAATTATAATTCTGAAACTAAAAGGAATCCAGTTTTATCGATTAATCAATTAATCGGTTGTAAATTTTCATATTAATCGTTAATCGATATTTTGTCCCAAACGATTAATCGACCATGCCCTAAACACAAGTGCCTGCATGGACGGATCATGAACTTTTTTTTATTTGTACTTATTTTATTTTAATTTTATCTATTCTATCATTTTAGTAATACATTCTTTAAAGATATGTAAAAAAACAGCTTATCAATGTGTTTTACCTTAGAACGCATGTCTTAAGAGATTTATAGGCGTTGTAATGACACATATTTTTATTCCTACTTCAAAGTTACTATTAAAAAACTTCAAATTTAAAAGTTGTCAAACCGTTACAGTTAAGCATTGTGTAAAACTTCAAAAGCAGGTCTATCTAAACGTCACTCCTTACAAAATCTATCCATTTATCATTTCGAATTCTTAAAATTTCTTAAAAATTGAAATTAATTTTAATCAAAACCTAAATCAACAAACACAACAGAAATTAAGTCCAAATTTTAAAACTAAAAGAAACAGATAAGAAATTGAATTTATTTTTTAACTAAACCATCATCCATCAAAACCAACTTAAAAATATATATAACCAAAGGGACGACACAAATTTATTATCAAATTTATTTATTCTTCACTGAATTTTATGTTGCTTTCTCTTGTATTAAACAAAAACGTAAATATTAAGATATTAAAATAAATAAAGAAAAATAAAACAAATTATATGACAAAAAATTAATTTTCCTTAAACACAAAAATTTTTTCCAAAATAGATGAGGAGATGCATAAAACGATGGAACAAAAATGACAAAAGGTTTTCTTTTCTTCTTATCAAATTTTAAGATTACATAAATCAAAAAGAAAATGTGAAAAACTAAACAAAATGAAAATGTAATTTAAGGAATTATGCATAGTTAATAGAAGATAGATTATGAGTGGAAGAGGCAAATAAACGATAACAAACTTATTCTAGCTGAGATTTGGAGACTTTCATTTCCACTTTTCAACTTAACCTCGTTAATAAATGGAATGAAATCTAATTCTGTGTTGATTTAATTTTTTATTTGTTGTATAGCTAAACGAATGACCTTACAGTTTGAAGGGTTTTAGAAGAGGATGAAAATTTGTCTGTGTAAGATATATAAAAAAGAGGAAGATTGATTACAGCAAATTTTGTATTTAATGAGATAGTGTGTCGATGGGAAAGATTATGAACAAATTAAATATCATAATTTGTATATTTTTGGTATGATGTGGGAGTTGGTGATTAGGTTAACTGGGAACTTTATTAGTGTTCAATATTGAAATAAATTAATTTGTAAACAAAAGATTATCTCTATCTACGATGACAATCCACTACAACTATTGATGTGTTCAAATTTAACAGTCTTTCGCAAAACAAAGTATCTCTTTCGAATTTGGACGTTTGTTTACATTGATATAAAAAATTAGATTTTTTAGAGCAAGATCTATTTAATTTCAGTCATTTTAATTGTCGGTTGAATTTAATCAAATAACATGTTGTTTGAATTTGATTTTTTAACAGACATGTCGTATGTTTTTTAATAGCAAACAGCTATTTCATATTAGATTTAGAAAATAATTAACCCCACCAAAATAAATAAAATTTTTGTAGTGAAAAATATAAGTTTAACGTTTTATATTAGGTGAGGTTGTTATGGCCGTCTTAAAGGCAGTATTTAGCCGAGCTTCTCAAGAAACAACAAGTGTCCCTGACGTTCAACTCTCAAACGTCCGCCAGATCCTAAAATGTGCGTACACCCAGAAAGCTGTGTCTGATCTGAGCCAGACCAAGATACGAGCAAAGAAGATAGAGAGGATTTCCTCCTTTTTCTCGTCATTACAACTGCGACAGGAATCACCAGAAAACACTCAGTCTGCTCGCATGTTGGCCGATATGAAAGTGCCCTATATTGACACAAGCAATCATGCGGGTATCTCTGAGATTTGTCGATATCAATCGATCAGACCTAGAGCGGTTCAATGCAGGTCAGATCTGCCTGGCAATCATGCAAGTGGTGCCCTTTGACCATCTTATATTCGTACTTGTATCCACCTCCTTTTGGAGGGGCAGTTTGCATGAAGTTAATGTATTTCCACCTCAACCATACTTGTTGTCACAAAGCAGAAATTCCTTGCCGAGCAAGTTTGTTGCCCTTCAAATTCTCTGATGTACTGAAATACTCTAGATAAAGTGAATGTTGAACTGCTCAGCAATCTCGTTAAGAGCTGCCTGACAGCTCCGCGCTACTTTCAACGTGATAAGGCTCGAGTCTGCCTATCCGTAAAGATACCGGCAACGATGATTCTATCCGAACCTGCAGAATTAAATTACTTAAAGTTTTTAGCAGATTTAACCTGTGGTAGTGATTTGTTCAGCGAAGTCCTGACTAGCCCTGCTATCACGTGAAACGACCGTATTTTTCTCAGAGCAGTCAGTAAAATGCATTTCTAACGGGAGTTCTAATGACTCCGTACTGGAGGTGGTCCACTGATCGTCCAGCCGTTGAAAATGACTTGGGACGGTGGTCCACCATGGCGGATATGATTTGGTCTTAGGGTTGTTGAGAGCGCAAAGACCCTAATGCGACTTCAATTTAAGAATCAGTCAGCGTGTCTACCAATTTATCCAAGTTGAGTAGATTCAGTCGTTTTTGGGATTTCAACTGGTAGTGAGTCACCCAGAATACCTCTTATGGTGTCCTAGTTTGTCCGTTTCCAGTACAAATGCTGAATTGCACACAAAAAAAATTTATAATAAGAAGACGGATTTAATTGAATACAGAAAAGGGACTCAGACGACCCCAAGAGTCGAAGGCACCAAGGATCATCACACTAACTCCATTTCAATTATTACATGTAGTAAATTTAAAATGTTTCACTCATCCCATGATTGTATAGGATCCAAATCCTCACGCCTCTTTAATTTTAACCAATCATCGTGTTCAAACTATTATTGAGCATTATGCTTCAATCAAAGATGAGCCAATGGTCCCGGTGATGCGGTTGAGTATTGATGATACAATGATTTCCAGACAGATCAAATGAACGTTGAAAACAAACACACAAAATCTTTCTTTCCAATTGAATTTTTATATAATAATTATTTATCCTTGAGAAATAAATTTTTAAAGCAAAAAAAAATGAGATCAACTTACAAGATTGATACCATTCTCCGAACTCTCATCACCAGCACATTCGACCAAGTATATAAAAATCTTTACATGAATACGCATTATGATCAGAATAAGATAACAAAGAAAAGAACCAGAGAACTGAGTGTTCAAAAAGGAAAGGAAAAAAAATGAAAAAATATTATATCGTCAGCGTTGAATCGGTAAAATACTTTTCAACGCTGACAGCTTCATTCCAGGTACAACGTCTTTGTGACAGAGTAAAAAAACATTTAGTCTGTGTTTAACCAGAATGCAGGAACAAACTTTACCTGCGTCTTTCACAAACAACATTTTGTAGGTTTGAGTTTTGAGTTCAAGTATCCATTCATGGAAAACCTTAGGTTCTTGGATTAAGACAACATCTAGATCCTCTGCCAATTTGAGCAAAAGAGCAACGGTCGCTTATTAACAGAGGTGGAATTTGACTTGTAGAATCTTTAGCATGAGTCATACCCTCCACCTCCACAACCGACAACATCCGACTCTTCACTTGACTGAAGATAGTATAGTGATCAGGGAGTTTGCAGCCCCTATCGATAAAGGTTACTCGTGAAACAAGCGTCACTGTCGGTACCAATTGTCTGGCACTGCAAGATATCAAACGTGCGTCTTGCACTAAACAAGGTTCCCTTCATGGAAAAATCATACTTAACCGATTCAGTAGCCCCTGGTTTATCCTCAGTCTAATCCTTCTTAAATTCCTTTAAGGCAACTGCTCCAAAGCCGAAATTTATCCCTTCATCACTGTCAGATAACTGAACCAAAGATTCTTTACTAATAAGAATGATAGTTAACCTTTCGTCACTCTTGGAATCCTTAAGCTTAGCTATGCACCAGTTGTATATAGGAAGATCTAGATTGCTATACTGTAGCATTTACAGTACCTTACCTGGATCTTCGCGCTTTCCTTTTACATGATTTCGATGTCAACCATCATCTCTGCAAACCGGAATCGACCCGATTTTTGGTGACTGCTTCTAGAAATATGTCGGCAAGTGCTGCTACCCTATTTCTCCAACTAGCCTGCGTGATACTACCGTCATCGTAACCTTTACCTATGACAGTTACTACGAGTTGATCTTTCACATAACTAAAAGACCAAGCTGCCATCACCGTTGGTTGCTTAGGAGCAATGTCGAAGTAGAGGCACAAGTAAGGTTTTCGGACCTGAATGTGGTATACTAATAATCAAAGGTTTTTAAATCCCGGTCCGTTTCATCGCAATCCGGAACAGTCTGAAACCGTTTAAATGCCTTCCAGGCTTGCCTTCTGGCAGTGTATGACAGCTTTGAAAGCCTGGAACACTTGAAGGGATCCACCACGTCGGCGTATGTGTTCCGACTTGCTTGTCCTGAAAGTTGACTTACGTAGACAAGGCAATTTACACCTGGAGGAGGAGGCGCAAAGCACGCATCGCATGACACCTTGATCCAGCGTATTTGGAATCATTTAACGGGACCCGCTTCACATCTGGATCATTAACACATGTGCAAGAAAGGAGCACGTAGAATAGGAGGTGATTAGTATTATGGAACGAAAAAAAGTTTTTTAACTAATTATTATAAAAAGTTTTTTACAGTAGTATAACATAACATTACTAAATATGTACATCAGAGTTGTGTAAGTAATTAGTAAAATGAATTAAAAAAATTCAAACCCACAAATTCATTTTTTTTAATTTTAAGTTTTCCGATTTAGAGCTGGGTTATAATTTTATAAAATCACCATTTGTCATTGTAACAAAGAGATATACATTTTTAAAAAAAATTTAAACATTAAAGCTAACAAACCTGTTCATTGTTTTCACAGTCTGGTTATTGTTTTTATTCCTAATAATCAACAGACAGGTCTGTCAAATTTACAAACAGAACAGTCGATTGAAATTGTTGGTAAAAGAAATTCAACCGAAATCTAGAATCAAAAGTCAAAACTAACAGAAATATATGTATGTTGAATCAACGGCGATATCTTTTAATTCTAAAAACATTGTTTTTGAGTTGCAGAGTGATTCCTGATCGAACTTGATATTTTTAAACCACTCACATTTGTACTGAAAGCAACTGTTTTAATATCTGAAAATTTATATCATCCTTTGTCCATAATAACAAGAAAGTTTCTTCAACGACCACACATTCAGTTTAATAATGTAACAAATTTCTTCCAAAAATGCAAATGAAATCAAAAGTCTATTTTGTATAATTTAAAAACATAACCTTTGACATCCACTTTACAAATAAAATAACATTGCTACATTAGACTTACCATAAACATAACTTTTGTGTAATACTATAAAAAATTGTTTTTATTTCTATTTTCAAAACCAAACGATTCATGGCATAAGTAAACACAATTAACCCAGTTTACTCTCTTCATATAATGAACCATAACGAAACCAATTTTCATTATAATAAAACTTTAAATTATTCACACAGAATAAATGAAGTAAATTGACTCATCTATTTTTGTAACAGTTTTTGCTATGACATAGCTACACTATTATACTAATAAGCATACATAACTATAATCATCATAAGAAATGATATGGAAAACATCGGAGATAATGAAAAGAA
This sequence comes from Diogma glabrata, assembly GCA_963693315.1. NCBI lineage: Eukaryota > Metazoa > Arthropoda > Insecta > Diptera > Cylindrotomidae > Diogma > Diogma glabrata. Next base: position 213,005,405 of record OY856187.1, read on the forward strand.
TGAAAATTTGCTAACTGATTATACTTGTGTGGTTTATACGCAATACACATATATTTACATGTATGCAGATCTCATCAAACTAGTATTAACATGATAATAAGTTGTTATTTGACATTACAACCAATGTTTACTTTTTATTATTGTCGTTCATAAAAGCCAGGCATTTTCATCCAAATACTAGAATCAGAATAATAATGCCTCTTTTTGCTAATTTCCATAACCTTAAAATAAAATTAAGAAAAGAAAACACAAAATTTTCCATACCATAAAACTGTAAGATCTTTCAAGTAGTAGTAATACGTGAAAAAATGCCATTTGGTTTTTCTCCTTGAAGTTTACACGAAAGTGAAAATGAGTCAAGTTTTCCCTTGCTCGAAAAACCCTGAAATTGCGTTTGAACGAGAGAAAAATTTCACAAGAGAAATGAAAATGTAAATACGATTGAAGTTTGTTAATTTTTATGTTTTATTTCTTTTCCTTTTTTTTATCATTTTGACCATCAAAAACATAAAGCTTAGTTCAAGTGTTTTTTCTTTGAAATTGAATTTTCTTGGGATAACGTTTTTTTTATCTTTGCGTTTTTGATTTTCATTTTATTTTTTATTCGTTATGTAATTTGCATAAATTGAAAACATAATCTTGGTGGTGGGTACTTTGTTCTTCTTTGATGTGTTTTAATCAAAGATGGTGGACTCAAGTTGTCATTGTAACATTGAGTGCTGATTTTAAAGTTAGTTTATGTTATGGTTAATGTTAAAGCCTGTTTGATTAATAACTTTAATAGTGTTTAAAATAAATCATTCGTCCGTATAAATCCAATTATTTTCTCTTTACCACAATTGCAAATTTGGTGAGGTAATGCAATTATTCTGAAATGGAAACCTAACAGATTTGGTAAATATATATTGGTTCAAATCAAAACGGAACGAAATAAAAATTGGTAAATATTTATTGGTTTAAATCAAAACGAAAGATTGGGCTTTTTATCATTTATGGACAATGTGGGGTAGAGAGTCTCCCAAACCCCTGTTTATTTTAAACTTCAATAGTAATTTTAATAAATTTAAAGCTCAGTATATATAATGATTGAAAGTTGAATCAAGACGCCAATAAAATAAAAAAATTGAAAATTGACCCTGTGCCAAACTTAGGAAAAGATAAAAAATAGGCATTAGGTTTTCGAGAAAATCGGAAATGGTCGGGTTTCATCATCGGCTTCTTGATTCGATTTTCCATCTAATAGAAAACCTAGCTAGAAACTAGATTTGTTTAAACCTTGTAACGACGGACTATTTTCAATTTTTACTCTAAAATAATAGTTTTCAAATTCAATAATAATTTTATTAATTTTCTTCAATTGTAATAAACCTAAACATTTATTTGTACCACTGTACAATTAAACATTTTTTTAATGATTTAAATAAACTCAATTTGAATTAAAAATACAAGTTTTGTATAAATGATTGGTTGTATTAGTGGAAATTGCTGTTACATGATGGAAAATAAAACAGAAGATCTGGAAGATTGTGTATATAAGCGATCAAATTTGTTTGATCGAGATTAGTAAAATTTAAATCGAATCAGTGTATAAAATTAAATCAAACTGATAAGTGTTCAGTAAATTAATAAAATTAAACAAATAGTGATGAATCCTTGTTATTATTTTGTAGAAAATTAACAAAATTAATGTATAAAATTATTTTAAATAAAGTTCTTATTTACAATTTGAAAACTTAAAAATTTTGCAAGTTTAATTAAAAAACAATAGTTATGAAATGTTGTATATGTAAATGTGTGAACTTAAATCGTTACGAAAAGCATAATAAAAATAAAATAGCATGTCACGGATTTTCAACCGATACAAAATATTTAAATGCATGGTTAAAAGCACTAAATTTAAAACATTGGAAACCACAGAAACACGATGTAATTTGTTCGCATAATTTTGAGGAAAATTGTTTAGATCAAAGTTCACCGTTAAGGATACGTCTTAAGTAAACTGCAATACCTACTATTTTGAATCAAATGTCTGGGGAATCGTTAATAAAGGGAGTTATCACAGAAGATAAACGAAGACGTAAAATAAAACATGAAGAAGACAACATTCAAGATAAATTAATGTAAGCTTTTTATTGAATTTTAATTTATATACTTTTTGATTTGTTTTTAACTAAATTATTTTATTTGTTAGCCAATTAATAAGTTTATTTACAATTTCAAAGTGATTTATGATAAGAGATTTGCAAGTGTTAATTAGTTTGTCGTATAAATTCACTGAACCGGTGTAGTATTACAGTATTCATATATTTTTTGAAGCTTTCCGGTGTAAAGTAATATTATAATTTCAACCTTTGCTTAAAAAACTCGAATATAGAATAAAAGAGGTAGAAAAATAGAACCGACTTCAGAAAAAACAAGAGATGCACAAAAAAGTGAAAAATAATTCACAAAAACAAAAGAGGCACAAAAATAGAACCGACTTCTGAAAAAAACAAAAGAAGTGCAAAAAAGAGAAAAATAGCTCAATTGTGGCATTTAGAGATCAAAATAGTTATACATTTCAATTAATTTAATTTAAGTTTACTTTATAATACTAATTATACATTACCTTATTATACCTCTTTTGTTTGTCTCTGAGTTATTTTTTAAATTTTTTGTACCTCTTTAGTTTTTAATAACCTTATTTTGTTTTTAATTACCTTATTATGCCTCTTCTGTTTGATTTAGTTATTTTTCACTTTTTTCTGGATTATTTTGCACTTTTTGTGTTTCTTTTGTTTTTAATTGTTTTGTTTTTTTAATACTGTAAGGTATAATTAATATAATTAGTATATATGTACACATTTTAATTAATTTGGTTATGCTTTATTAAACTAATCAAACCTTAACTCAATTAATTAATTAATTAATTTTTCTGAGTTATTTCCACTTTTTTGTGCCTCTTTTTTGTTTAATTACCTTATTATGCCACTTTTTTTTATTGTTTTGTTTTGTGTTTTAATAAGAGAAGGTCAGGATTATAATCAGTATATACGTATATATTTTGATTAATTTAATTTAATTAAACCTTACCTTGTTATATCTCTTTTGTTTTTTTCTGAGTTAAGATATAATAAGTTAAGGTATAATAAGTATAATAAGGCATAATTGAATTAAGTTAATAAAGTAACATAGCAAAAATAAAAGAGGCAAAAAATAAAACTGACTGGCAAAAAAACAAACGGTGCAACAAAAGATTTCCAGAAACAAGATCAGCTTTTGGTGTGTATTAAAGATTAAACAAATTGATGAAAGTAGACCATGTAACTACTATTTGTTCTCTTTTTAATTCAAGTTCAAGTTTTTAAGTCTGTTAAGCCGTCCTTTTGGTTGCATGAAGTAAATGGTTGCGTGTGAGATCGACTATTAAACAAATTTTAGTCAGAAAGTCAACACCTCTAATTGGTTTACTAGCTAACGGTACGACAAATGAGTGTTCAAATTATCTGCGATGGCCCATATCAATATTTTATAAATTAGAACCAAATGTGTTGATCTACGATCCATTACTGCCTGATTATTTTAGTCTTTAGGTTATTGTAACAATCGGTTGTTGGAAAAATGGATAGAATATGACAAAAAAGGGATAACACTCGAGGCTTGAATACCGCTAATATAGCATCATATTTTTGAAGACTTTGAGGCACATTTTAATTTGTAAAAATCATTAGCTCGGATCGGATTCGATAAACATCGGTCGTCATTTTAGACGTTATGTAACTACAAAGTTAAATTTCAGTAAAGATGTTTGAGTTGATTGATTGGCTGATTTCTTAAAGTATGCACCAGATCTAACGTCAGAGGTTGCGTGTTCACATTACGACGGGGTCACCAGTTATATTTTTACTATAGAAAATTCAATGAACATCGTAGAGAGAGAGATATTCATAAGAGAGATATCCAAAAATCTCACTTCTGATGCACATCTGAGTTAATTTACATAAGTTTGAGTAAACCTTGATAAATCCTACCATTTTTTGATTCAATTTAATTTCAAAACCTCTTAAGTTCAAAATTCTACAAAAATACCTAAAACAAACCTCATTAATAAATTACCTTCTAATTTTCATCTCAAAATCAATGTAAACATTATCTTCAAATTAAAATTCTAGAAAAATTAAGAAGAAAATATTACGAAAAAAAAACAAATAAATTTTTCATTCTTACACGAATTTACAGAGATTAAATTTTTTGTTCATATAAATATTCACCTTACCTCGAATGTGCGAATCCCCTCGTATTTTAATTTTCTTATAAGAAGTGTGTTTGTTGCGTTCGATATCTCTTTAAAAAACCATTTTTTCTCCTTTTTTCCATCGAAATATATTCTTATGTTGTATGTACGTACATTTATTTGTTCACCCTTATTGCAATACATTTTATGTTCATCTGTAAATTATTTACAAACAAAAATTATTGCTTACTTTTTCTACTCTTACTTTAGTTTTAGTTTTTTATACTGTGTTGTTCGCTTATTGAAAATGGGGTAGTTAAGTTTTGTACCCCTTAAATGAATTAGAAATAAATGTTTTGCTCTTGAATTATTTGTATTTGTTTGAGACGAAGGCGCATAAGTTCAAGTTAGATATTTGTATTGAATGAATGCAGGTTGTATATGGGGTTTGTGTGTAACGGTCAAATTTAATTTGAAAAAATGAAAACTGCTATCAGGTTCACTGTTCTACCTCCTAAATTATATTATTCTACAATTGATGATTTATTTGTTGACTTATGTTTATTTTGTTATTTTTTCTAGGTAAACGAGCCTCGTGCAATTCTCTCAAATAAAATAACATATACTAACCACAAAGCAGGTAATGTGCTACTAGATTTTTTAATGAAGTATTACAGAAATTTGTTTTTACATTCATTAAGTTTTAATTACTCCTGAACATTTGTCCTGTAAAACTAGATATTGTTTGCATCTCGCTCATTCATTAACTCGTAAGTCTTTGAATATTTTAGAACCAATTTATGATCTCCATTTTAATTCATTATGTTTGGTTACGGTTAATGTTATAATTTCTATATCAACTATTTGTTTTATAATAAAATTTATCATCATTTACTGTTCCTTTTGAATTCCAAGAATAAGAATATGTTTGTGACCAACCATCCGTGACGAATCAAAATTCTTCGATATAGAAACATTTTGTTTCGAAGTCCAAAATTGATAGTATTAATAAAAAGATGTATTAAAATTTTACTAATATTCGGTCGAATTACGTTTTCCATTTCAATCAGGGCATTATCTTACACTTTGTGTCATCCATTGCATTTTATTACATTCCTATAAGGGTTGATGTGTATGCTCATTATCCATTACATTAAGCCTTAAATATAACAATTTAATATGAACAACCATATTCGAATAACACTTAAATTAACAAATTGCATTGTTGCCCGACTTGTCATTTGTTGACATTTTCATGTTTATGAGTAATTGAGTATTTATTTAATGAGTATTTATTTAATGAGTATTTATTTAATGAGTTAATATTGCCAGTCTTAAAATAATTTTTGTTTAAACGATATTGAAATTTAGAAGTCGTCATATATCAACTTCTTTTGCTATGATAGTCATAGTGTTTATTTAATGTTTATTTTTAATGGAAAATTTTGTTTTGTATAAAACTTTTGAATTTCACTTATGATCCAAACTCAGTAAACTAAAATTCAAACATTTACCATCAAACTAGTGTGAGATTATATAATACTATCGTCGCCATACCTGGACAACCTCTTTTTAACTTAAATCAAGAAAAACCACCTGCGCAAGTTCCCGGCTTAATTCTTCAGGCCTTTCAAAATGCAGTAGTACAAATAACCAATTCAATATAACAAGAATAGAATACCGAGCCGGATTCCATACGCGTTACTAATATAAGTTAGAAGTTAGATTTGTACTGTAAGATTGAAACAAACGCTTTATACTGAGAGTGATATAAAACTAAATCAACAAAATTTACCGTTGGGGGAAGATAGTAAAGTTATGAATTTATATCACACTATTATGGTTTTAAACTATCACCAACCTAATGCTGGAAAATAGAGCTATTAAACGGTTTGTGAAATCAATCAACGAGATGCGGTTAGTGGAGTAAAAATAACCGTGTAAGGGAAATTCGCTTACTCAAATGTGGAATTAGTTGAAAAGATTGAAAATTATTACTACGACTTTAAACCAAAACTGCTTAAATGGGACAAAATGCTTAAAAAACAGCATGACGCCAACAACCGCAATTACAATGTGGGTGATCTCTTTCAAAGCCAAAGTCAGATTCTAAATGAGATTTTCAGTGTGTCAAAAAGGTTAAATGAAAAACGTTTACCTTGCGTTAACATACCAGTTTTTGGCGGTAATTGTATAGAATTTCCGTCTTCCGCGACGTCTTTGAAGCCTCAATATGTCACAATCAGAACATTTCAAAGTATATAAACTACAATATCTAAAAAGCTTTCCTAGAGGAGACACATATTATTTTATCACCAGTTTAAGTGTTACTAATGCGAATTTCGACAGAGCAAGGAATAAGGTTTCAGATTTGATTAACGTAAACAAGTGCAATATTTATTATAACAATTTAAAAAATAGCCTATCTTACATGAAGACTAAACTAAACCTATTTTTAACATAGCGGATGTCTCGTGTGAAGTCGTCCAGGGCATAAAAAAATATCGGCACAAGCGTGATAATCCTTGGTTTATAAAATTACAACGAATAAATTAGACATTAATTCCAAGGGAGGATTGACAAAGGAAACAGTGGTGATTGATTTTCCTACTTTGCGACGTGCTAGAAAGCTTTAGTTCGAAGAAAATATCAAAACGTAGTACATCAAAAAAGTTAACGCTTAATGGAATATAGAAATAGAAAATGTAAAAGGTCCTTGAACGTAAACAACTTTCCGTTGATAAAAAACTGTACTTCAATTGTTTATCATCCACACATCAATCTACAGTCTGTAGATCGTGATACAACTGCAAACTATGTATCTAAATGTCAGCACCATTTATCACTACATCCTGAGACCAAATCTGCAACTGTCCAAGAAACATGTTCATAGAAATAGATTTAACTATTTTAAAGATACAAGAATTTCACGATAAACATATCATGAGGAAAACATTCAAAGCATGATTTTGCAGATGCAAGTGAGGTTGCATACTCCGAAGTCGGTTGTAGCAGGGATAAAAAGAAGCTATTGTTATAAATTTTAAACCAATGTCACACCTATCAAAGGAATTTTTCTGGAATATTTCAAATTTTTAATACCGAGACATCTATAATTTTCTTTCATTTTCAGTATTATTGAAATTTAATTGGAAAAAATCACAATGAACTTCAAAAGTTGTTTTCTTGATTTACTGTTTTTACAAAAACATTTTGTGTTCTTAAAACCCCTGAATTGTTTTCTTTTTTTGTTCCATCATCAAAAAGATAAAATGACAGGTTTTCAACGATGTGGCTTTGAAGAGCGCTGGTTATTATAGTTTTCCAAAGTCATTTCAAGCTAGACAATAAAATGACATATTTTTAAATCGACTTTGGATTAAAGATGGTACTGTCAACTTCTCTCTACTGTTAATCTTTGCTTTTCCAAATCTGAGTTGTCAAGAAAAAAGGGTGCCATAACTGTGCCAAAAAGGTGTGCCATGCTACTGTTTGTACTTCAGTTGTGTTTGTGAGAACCAAAACGACAGTTTGACAACGTTTTCATTTTTGAAGAATATTTAAAAAATGGAAAGTATGGCGGTTACAGTTTGCAAAATCCGTACAAATTAAGTTTGGGATGTTGATTAAGCTTCGTCAACTGTGAAGAGAGTAATTAAAAAATTTAGATCGCCTGAATCAATTGTGGAGGATATAGACAGAGTCCTTCCAATATAAGGCAGTTCAAATGTTAATATCGAAGTATTGTGTGAGAGTGTTGGTGCAAACAAGAATTGTTTGTAATTAAACTATGTAGCGCATTGTTGGAACAGCAAACTTGATAAAGGTGGTGAAACATACGTTATCGCCTTAGACATCTCCAAGGCATTCGATCGAGTCTGGCATGCCAACTTGATCAACAAGCTCGTTGCGTATGGTTTTCATCCCAATATTACGAAGCTGATTCAAAATTTTCTATCCAACCGATACATTTCGGTCTCCTAAGACGGATGTTCTTCTGAGTCTAAACTAATTAATGCTGGTCTACCTCAAGACTCAGTATTGTCCCCAACCCTAGTTTTGATTTATATCAACGAATTGTTGAAAATCACCAGCAATCCAATAAATAGTTTTGCAGATGATAGTACTCTGCACAAGTCGTTCGAGCCCCTTCCTTCAAAAGGTAAAATACACGAGAGTGTATTCTATATCTCCCACCCGGAGAGATGCTGCCATAAACGTGAATAAAGACCTAAAAAAAGTCGCCGATTGGGGTGACCAAAACCTGGTCAATTTCAACTCTACCAAAACACAGCTGTTGATTGTTTCCAGATCAAAGACCGAGTTCCCCAAAGATGTTTTATTCAGTATGTGTGATGAACCAAAAGGTGAATGTAAAAGCATTCGTTCATTGGGTGTCACAGTTTCAAATGACCTACTCTGGAACGATCATGTAATGGCGATGGCAAAAAGCGCGTCTAAAAAACTCGGCCTCCTAAATAGATGCAAAAAATGTTTCACTCCATACCAATTGCTCCATGTTTATAAGTCCTATATTCGTCGCTGTATGGAGTACTGCTGTCAAGTTTGGGGTGCTGTTTCCACCTTGGCCATCTTAGACTCTGTTCAAAAGCCGGCTATACGAATTGTGGGTAATCGAACTTTGACATCAAAACTTGATTCCCTACAACATCGTCGCACTGTTGCTGACCTCGTTGTTTTTTACAAATATCGTCATCAACAGTGCTCAGATGAAATCAGCATCATAAAACTTATTCTTCCCCCCGTTCCACTCGACAATCGGCTACCGCAACCAATCAACGGTCGAGATCCCACGCTGTCATACTGGCAGATCGCAGAAAGACTTCTTTGTCCGAACTGAATACAAATGGAATAGTTTGCCGAAATCCTTATCTCAGGTGACTTCAACCCGCAGAGGTTTGAAAAAGCGTTCATCATGACCTCAGAACGCCAGTTGTTGTGGGACCTAGGTCTTAAAAGGTATTTATGTGTTGTTGTGACACATATTGTAAACCCTATAACACAACACATTTTATTCAAAAAAAAAAAGAAAAACATTAATTGTGAATTTAAAAAAGCTCTCTACACTGTAAACTAACTAAAAATCTGGCTCTTCATCTGTAAAAAGCTCAGTTGACACAAACACTTAAACACAATGACCATGCACAGCGGAGAGAATTCGTTGAATGAAACTGCACGTCAAGTTTGAAGTGGGTGCTAATCTTTCGAGAAAATTAATCCTAAGCAAGGAGACTCATTTTCACCTTAATGGCTTCGGTAATCGTTAAAATGGCCATTTTGACAGTAAAATCAAATGCGTCTAAAACATGTCACCGTTTTGTGCGAATTTTATGCTACAGGTATCGTTGGACCATACTTCTTTGAATGTGAGGGTTGTCTGTGACTGTCTGTTTTATTTCTTATCAAGATGACATGTTTATTTATTGCAACTCCGTTTTATGAAATTATCCTTGTATTTCCACTGCACGGAGTCCATTTATTTATTACCAGTTGGTTTCATAAAAGTATTAGAGATTTATTGCAACATTTCCCATATGGGTTCAAATCAATCTAAATCATCTGAATATATTCTGCAATATATTTGAGGTAATCGATGATCTGATTCAACCAACAATATAACCTCCCTAAAAAAACAAAGTCGCATTTTCATCTAATTGGGAAATTTTTTTAAAAACCGAACACCTTTCTGACCGACACATTTTTGATTTGGCTGAAATTTTAACTACGGGTTTTATATCAAAACTAAAGATATACGTCTTCGAGGATTTTTTTTTGAAAATATAGCGGTTCTAAATTTCCAGAATCTCGTGATTTTTGTGTTGAAAACTTATTTTCAAAAATTCATGACTTCGGTTCTATTAAAGATAAAAACATTTTTTTTATTTTATTTTAAAGTTAAAAGATGATATTTAAAAAAGAAAGAGTCTAGAAAAATTATTAATAAATTTCTATTGTTATAAACAAATAAAAGGTTAAAATTTATTTTTACACATTGCCCCACCCACGTAATGAGTTTTTAGTATAACCATCATAATTTTCTACAAAAAACGTATTTTCAATTAATGGAGAAATGATTTTTACTGTTATAGAAATAAATTAATTTATCGAGCTCGGCACAACAAAAAATTCCATAAATGGATCATTCTGCGAGGAGATTTTTTTTGAAAAATAGAGATTTCGAGAATTTTGTGATTTTTGGCTTGATATCTTATTTTAAAAAATTCATAATTTCGGTTCTGGTTAAGATTGATACTTTTTTCTGTTTTATTTTAAAGATAAAAGATGAACTCCGCTCTATTTTCCGAAAAACTCATCGAACATATATATCTTTTTTTATATAGAACTCGTAAAAAAATTTCAGCAGAATCAAAAATGTGTTGGTCAGATTTTGTCCTGAATGTAGAAGAATGATCCATTTATGGAACTTTTAGTCGTCCCGCGCTCGATAAATTAATTTTTTTCTAACAGTAAAAATCATTTCTTCATCAATTAAAAATACGTTTTTTATAGAAAATTGAACGTAGAATACGATGGTCGTACTAAAAACTCATTTCGTTGGTTTTTATTTGTTTATAACAGGAATTTGTGAATATTTTTTCTTGACTTTATTTCTTTTTTAAATATCATCTTTTAACTTTAAAATAAAACAAAACAGAAGTTTCTATCTTTAACAGAACCGATGCTATGAATTTTTGAAAATAAGTCTTCAACCCTAAAATTACAAAATTCATGAAATCTAGAACCGCTATATTTTCTAAACAGGTATATCCTTTTTTTTATATAAAACCAATAAAAAGGATTTCAGCCAAATCAAAAATGAGTCGGTCAGATTTTGTCCAAATCTGGTCAATTATAAAAAATGCTCCAATTTCATAAATTTATAAAAAGTTTTCTAGAGTTTTACTCAAATTTTTTAATGTTTCAAATATTAAAGGTTCGTTAAAACATGTAATTGAAATTAGATATCTATCATCTTATTTTTGGCTAATTTATTTTAAAAAATATCAATTTCATTCAATTATAATCTTTAATTCATTCCTTACAATTTTATGATACGTAATTACACTTTTAAATCATTCAGTGATTCATCGAAACCTACAAACATTTTCAAAACGAGAAAGTCATATGTGTATGATTGCGTTTTTAAATGATGCGTCTATTTTTTCGCCAATTTTTTAATCATACAATTTAAAAGTCAAAAAATCATAAATTAAAAATTTAAATATTTGACTTATGTGTAGAAAATAATATTAATTTTCCATCATTTTCCTTAATATTATGAAAAAGTAACTTTAAATATTAGTAAACCGATACAGTGTTTCATGCACGGCAAACAAAAAATGTTAAAAAAATTAAATAATTTCTTAATTCACTAAAATTAATTATTCAAAATGCCCGTTTGGTTTTTGTGTTTGTTTTCATTACCTTCACTAAAAATTTCATTCGGACATAATTTTAGATGCAAATTCAATTAGAATTCATCAGTTTAATATTACGAAAGCATTATTTCATAAAAGGTTAAATGGAACTCAATTTTAAAATGTGAAAATATTTTTTCATTCTTCCATTCTTTTGTTTCTTATAATTATCATTGAATAAATTTCGTTTTTATTATTCGTAAAAGACCGAAATTTAATCGAAAATGTGTCAGTTATTTTACAGTTTACTTTCGCTGAAATTTTACCGTGTCGTTCATCAAACTTATTACGTGTTGCGTCTAATATGTTTAAATAAAACAAATAAAACTGATTCACAAAATCAATAAAAAAATTAATTTAATTGTTTAATGTATCTCATCTCTAGTGTTACTTTGTTGTTACTTCGAAGGTTTTCGCTGATAATTTTACTCCTCTAAAAATTTACAGCTATAGCGTTCATAAACCTTTTAAAGAAACTGCCAACAAGCACAGGGCTTTTGTTGTACAGTTATTTTTTTACCGTTATGAACCAAAACACCGGCAAATGTCAGAAGAAGTGAAAATAGTTTGAAAATTTTGTCACGATCCACGAATGTAATATTTAGTCTTTCACTCCGAAGTAATTCGAGTATGTTTAGGATGTTTTGTAGTTCTGAGAAAAAAATAGTTCTAAATCAAGAACGATTTTAAGACCATTGACATTTTCAAGCCAATGCAACAATGCTATCTTTGTTAAATGTGTTAATTTAGAATTAAAATAGAAATATTGTAAAAACCCACAAAGGCCAGATTTTCTTGTATTCTTTCCATTTTGAAGTCGTTATAACTAAAACCCTTACATGAGCCTTCAAATTTAAAATCTTATAATATAATCTTTTACTTTAAATATAAACTGACATTAAACTCTTTAAATTAAAATATTCTTAAATCTAAAATCCATGGAATTAAAAGTTTAAGAAAAGAATATTTCCTCTTCTAAAAATTATTCTATTTTTCTTACATTCTTGAAATACTATATATACTTTATGCTAGGAAAGGCTTGATTTTCCAAAACTTATTGGTTTTTATTATAAGGTTTGTAAACTATGAAGTGAATTTAAGATTAGTTTAAAAAGATCATGAAATCCTGTTTTTTTTCTAGAATAAGTCCTGGGAAAATAAGAAAAAACTATTTTAAAATTCATAAAATGATTCCTTGAATATGAATTTTATTTGCAATCAAGATGTATTGGTATAAGGAAGTTTTATATTTATTTCGTAAGAGTCGTACGTAACATAAATTAACTCAGTGCTTAAGATTGCTTTTGTTCTCACGGACGGTTGGGTTGGATTTGGTTTGGTAACAATTAATCAAAACTAAATAAAAACTTTTCCTTGACGAAATACAGTGAAAAATATAAAACAAAACATAAAGTTTGTGATTTCTTTTCTATAGTTTTTCATTCACTCAAGTACATATTGTTACGTGAACATCTGAAAAGAAAATATATATGGAATGAATAAAGTGAGTCGTGTGTATGTGGTTTAGTAATACCCAGGAGTACTGTTAAAATGTGTTATTTTTATGTTCGTCTTGTAGTTCATTGTTGAAAATGAAATATTTATTTTAATGTTAAAGAGAGATGGAAATAACTTAAATGGATTGTTTTGTGTAACTTTTGTTTACCCTTATGTAAGGGTAGGCTGTATTGGTTTGTTTAAAAGTCAGTTGTTGTTGAATTATTTTCGTTGGAAAAATGAAAAGAATATGAAAAAAAAATTTGATATTGTTGAAATTATAAATCAAATATGGAATTGAAAATTGATGTTAAAACTGGGGATGTTACAGGTGCCGTTATTTTCATTTGATTGAACAAAACAATTAATTTCGATCATTTTGGTTCTCGAGTAATTAATATCGTTATGGAAAATATTTTTTAAACTTTTCCAATCATCTTTTCCAGAAAACTGTTACCTAATAAAGTTGAAGAAATTGATTTTTCTTACATTCATTTGCCAATAACCAAAAATTAAATTAAAAACATTTTGTTATTTTATAATATAAATTAAAATGATTCTTTAGGTTTGTATGATAAAAGTTTGTCTTTCGTCTAGACTCTAGACCAAAAGTAAAAATAATATTTTTTTTTTGAATAATTTATGTTTTGTTTACTTAGATTTTTCTCCAACTGGAAATATTTCTTTTCTTTTTCCCTATTGTTACATTATACAGTTAACAGTCAGAATTTTGTAATCCGATTACGTATGAGGAAATTTTTTAAGGAACTGTTTTGATTTTAGTAAAATTAAAGTGTCAGCTTATGTAAACATTCAGAAGCAAAGAGAAAAATATTAAATAAAATTCATTATTCATTTAAAGAAGTTAAGAAGTTATATAACCCATTTTCTTTTATTTCTATTGAAGTTACTGTTATAAAAATAAAATATGAAGGGGCTGAAATCTCACGGCTCTGAGATATCAAGACTTCGGTCTGGGTTAATGATTTTGATATAGTTTTCGGCCAAAACCTTTTATGATGCCATTGTTTTTAGTTATGAGCTGCGATGTATATCAAACATAAAACTTTAACAAAAGTACAAGTATTTGTTTATCTGGGTCATTCTCCTGAAAAGGGGTAGTTTGAAAACACAAATTTTTGAATTTTAAACATGAAATAAAAATCGTTATTATTATGTTTTCTATTAGATAATAACTTGCTGTATTAAGTCATACTATTGGCCCAGATCATATTTGAGAAATTTTAAGAAAAAAAACTTTTAAATCTTTACTTGTCCACAGATGTGATTGTGGTAATAAACAACTACTACCATAGTGATAATAAACAACTATTATGTCTAAAGAAACCTGATTTTGGATCCGCCAAAGTGTACTGCTTGTACTTCCTCAGAATATTTGCAGTTATAATTCTGTGAAAAATCACAGTGTGTAAGGATTTCATTTTCCGACAAGCTTTTCTTAATTTTGCTTATAACATGATAATAATGTAAGTTAATTTAAGTTTTATCAACAAAAATCATTTATAAATATTAAAGATCACCCTATTATTGTTTGTGTCACGTCTGTTACTTAGCTGTCCCGACGGAGACATTGAATGTCCACGGACGTGATGTCCACGGATGTGATAAATTCATTTAAAACATTCTGTGAATGATTACATTTTGGTTTTAGGAAGTTGTTCTTTGAAATGTATTATATATATAATTCACTTTTACTATAACTGCAATAAAAATTTAAATTTAGTAATTACTTACAGAATTATGATGTCCACGAATGTGACTCTATGATCTTGCCCTACTTAAAATTTTGATGTTCTATGGCAATTTGAACACTATTAGAACACTCAACCTGCTAACAAAAGTTCTCGAAAGCTAATATGGCTGACTGACAATTTATAAATCATAGATTTGGTTCTTGTGATGCCATCTATGACGAAATAGAAGAAATAAACATTTTGTCCACGGAAGTGACTGAAATTCTTGGGACATTCTAGTTTCTGCTGTAAAACTGATTTTGTTAATCTGTTCATGATAAAAGTTTGAGGTACAATAAGTAGACATATTTATTTATTTCATACAGTATATTTTTTATTTTCAATGTAATTATTATTTTGATTTTGAATCTTATTATTTTAAAACTTCAGTCTTGGGACAGTCCACGGACGTGATTTATCACGTTTCGAGATCATATTTTTCAATAAAAATAAAACTAAATTGCTTCTTTTATACTGTTGCTTAATTCTCTTAGAAACACGTTGCAATTTCCTCTAGCATACACAGAATTTGTGCAATTATTTACATAAGAAAAATTGCTTGGACATGAAATGTATCCTTTTTGGAGAATCACCCATCTCTGTTTAGAAATTTATTACAAAACTTACACGAAACAGCAATACGTTCCCGGCAAATTATGACAGATCATAAATTAACATAATTTAGTGAAAAAATGATACATACATACATATTCTTAAAAAATTGCAAAAATTAATACAAAATCAAAAATACAAACTTTTTTCAATATTCCAAAAATATTCTGTAAGTTATATCAAAATCAAAAGTTTAAACTTTTTCAAAATTCGAAAAATATTTCGTTACGACCTAAAACGTCGCGATATGCCAAAAAAGTGGGGTTAAGAATTTCACTTTTTTCTCAAGAATGTAGTAGACCGCTTTCAGACCGAAGTAAATTTCATATGGCAGTTTCAATATTTTTGTTTATTTAGTTATCTCGATGTTGATTCAGCTACTTAATCGGAAGTATTTGGCTTATGGGGCGTTATTTATTCACGACAAAACAATTTCAACGCACAGAAACGAAGACAACTATGTGTGGAGTCACATAGTGCACTCGGATAATTGCCTATGATTTATTCTGTCGAAAACAATTTAATTATTTCCCAGTTCCCAAAGCAATATCGAGCTGACCAACAATTATTTCGTTAAGAGATTATAAACGTTTCTGGGTTCGAAGGGGTTGAAGACTTATTGTTGAAACTTTGATTGTGTCCTGAATGTGTCTATGTGTCTATGAATAGCCAAATCCCTTTTTTTAAAGAAACAAACCTGGTTATTTTGACGCATTTTAGCTTAAGCGGTCTTCAACACTCATTGGATATCGATGGTCTGAGCTCAGGTAACGCTGTCATTAAAAGAAAACTTTTTCCACAGGTCCATGACTTTTAGTTTTTTATCATTCTTTAATTGATCCAAAATGTACTGGAATGTTTGCATATTCCTTGATTCCAAGAGTTACGAAATCGAAATTCGACATTTGAATGTTCCACGTGTGGGGTTGACCTGGAGTGGTTTCTATATACCATATAATTTTAAATTGGAAACGATTATCGCTAACGCTGAACTTCTAGAACAACATTTTGAATGAGCATAAAAATTTCAATTTTCACCCAACTTTATCTATTAGTCGCCCAATGATCTGACAATGTGCTAGAATTTACAACTTTTATTGAACTAGGTCTTAGAACTTTATTAACAAGTAAGAGTTTCAGCATCTGATCACTTGAAGCGTTAGAGCAAAATAATAAGGTCAAACAATTCTATGCTACATTAAATCCATTTGCATTTTCTGAAATTTGCCTACTTATGTTCTACTTGGCATTCGATTTCAGAATAGGCGGTATTCATCAGCATTCTATATCTGATCCGAAGGATGATCATCAGCACTCCATTCCTGTATCCACCATTTTTAATTCTTTAAATCAGTTTTAAAGAAATTGCTTTAGATGCCTTTACAACTGCAGATGCGATTTAGTCATTAATTTTAATAGTATGAAGCGTGTGCCATTTCAAAATCTCCTGGTGAATGAGGCTATTGCTTGTTCGAAGAAACAAATCTTCATATAACTTTGACAGTTCGTCACATAATTAAGAAATATTCCACTTACTGGATTTTTGGCAGTCCGATTTTGTTCGTCGCTTTTACCCACTTATTTTAGTTTTCTTACTTTAGTTTCTTTTATCCTATCATGAAATATTTAATTGACCTATTTAATATATTTTACGTGAAAGGAATTATTATTTATTTATTTCTAACCATTCTTTTAAAAAAATTTTGACGTGGGAACTTGATTTTAAAAAGTTTTCATGTATTGTGATGACTGATGACACATATTCTAATTTCTACTACTTAACATATTTTATTAAAATAAACGGAGATAGTCTTGAGGACTGCCGACTGAAGTGAAAACTTAAAACTGTAAAATAGCTGAGTTTTTATGGTCTAAATACAACAAAATCTTTACTTACTTTATCACACTGTTACGCACTGATAAAAACATCAAATTCAATCAAAAAGAAAAAACCGAAATATCAATCAAGAGAACGGGAGTAAAATTATTTATAATATATTATCATTAATTTCAACAGTACTCAGGTTATTCGTACTATCAATTGCGTTTTCTTTATTAAAAAGTATGAAGAAAAACACACAAATCAAATAATGACAAAACAATTTTTTTATTTTACTTAAAATACAACAAAATCTTTACTGACTATGCCATACTTACACACCACACCACACTTTAACCGAAAATCAAATTCAATAAAAAAGAAAAAAAACAAATTATAAATCAAGAAAATAAGAATAAGAAATAAAAAATAACAAATGATTACAATTTATCTCCCTCTCTTTTAATATTTATTTTATATTTCATATTTATCTAGCGATGACTCTAGTATATAACATTTTTCACCATACAAAATCGCACAACGCGCCTAAAAAAGTTTTCAATTCAAAAATGGTACAACAGAAAATAGACAAAATGAAAACAGCAACAAAAAAGCATAAAAAAACGTATTAGTAACAAAACATTTCTTTTAAAAACTGAAGAAAATATTGAGATGTCGTAAAAATCCCCTGAATTCATTCATTGTAGATTTTGCTTCATATTGACGTCACACTGTGCTAAAAGACAATAGCAATAACCTTAAAAAACTACATTATCGATAAATTTAGTTTTGATTAAATCAATCTTTTGTGATGAATATGTCAACTCATATTGAAAGAGAAATACATACTCAAATAGGAGTTTTTATGTTCCTTATTTTAATTGACGGAAATGAAACTATGGAAAATAATGATGGGAAAACCTTTATTTTATTACTTTTAACATTGCCTACCAAAAAATAATTAATTTTCTTGTTAACATCGAAATGATAATAATTTAAACGAAACGGAAAAATATAGTAGCAATAACTCTAAAAAACTGCATTATTGATCAATTTAAAATTCGTAAAAAGAATTTTTTATGGTTTTTATGAATGCATGAAAAAAAACAATAATTTTAATGGTATTTAATAAAAATTTTAAAAAAATTTACCACTCCAGGAATTGAAGTCTCGACCTATAGAACCTCAGTCGACCGCGATATCCATATTGCTATTTTAAACGTTACGATCGGATAGAGGTATTTTATATTCAATATATTTATTTAGCGTGATGATAACTCGAATATATAAATTTTTCCCATACAAAATCGCACAACGCACCTAAAGAAGTTTTCACTTAAAAAAATACCCGACCCCCCTTCAATTATTTTTACTATGTTTCTTATGTTTGATGTTGTTTAAACACTTATACTTGTTCCAACAACCATGGCTTTTCTAAGACGCCTTTATTTTATTTTATGGTTCTTCCAAATTTTCTTCCAAATGGTGGGTGGATGACAAAACCACATTGGATCTTGATAAAACTTTGGTATATCATCCATGAATAACTGGATAGAAGATCTAAATTAATTTCAAAATTATACAAAATAGCAGGGGACGTTCGAACAGCTGTAAGTTTGAATCTTCAATAACTTCTAATCCTGGCTTTTATTCTTATTAAGACTTGGTATATAAGGTTTTGGTACTGTTTCCAATATTTCTGCATATGCGTCTGTGATTTCCGGCTTGCAATCGTTTGTGACTTCCGGTTAATAATTTTTTTTAAAGTGTTTATCGATTTCCATGAAACGGTGGTTAAAGGTTTTAATCAATATGAGAAAGATCTCATTAGCTTTTGGGGTACATTGGACAAAGGGTTGAGGGGTCCACCATACAACAGATGGTTTTTTTTACTACGTTTTTAGTGCTTGTTGGTAGCAGTTAACATTCGTTGGTGAATAAATTTTGATGACACTTTGGAAAAGATGCACATTTGTATGGCACGGAACTGATTACTTTTTGAGCAATATTCAAGAACTACCACTTTCTTGTCCTCCGAGCACTTATTTTTTGGAAAGCTCAATAATCGAAAAGCTAATAATCGAATTGGATGAAATTTGATGAAATTCATAAGCATTTACTGTACGGATTACAAATGATCTTTATCGCAACTTCCGGTTTTTCACTTCCAGTAAAAAACTTTTTGTGCCGTTTTTTGTATTTTTTTCAGTGTCCTTATTCACACTACAGCCTACAATAATGAAGCAATTATTATGAAAATTTTGAAAAAGTTTTCAATTAGTGTGAGAAGATAATGATCATATTTTGTGACACATAGACCAAAATGGCGGGGAGTTTACCATATAACCGCTGTGTTTTCACACTTTGTTTTTAGAGTTTGTTGGGAGCACACAGAGTTCATTAATCAGTTCCTTATTTAATTTTGATGACACATTGACAAGAGATTGCGATTTTAATTACATTACTGATAAGTTTTTGAACAATATCAGATTTAGAGTCCCCACCACATGGGTGCCTCACGCACGAGCACCTGTTTATTTGAAACTTCAATAACATTAGTTCCATATAATTGATTTTGAGTAAACTCGATATATATGCTTAGAGCATGATTTGTAAAAGTTCTGCATACCAACTTTAGGTTTGTCACTTCCAGTAAATTTGTTTTAACTTTTTCTATTCGTTCAACAGAATTTATGTCTGTTGGGATACTATACAGCTTTCTTTAATGTTCTTATAATTAGAACTACGCGAAATCTATAACATTGGTTAGTCATTAATTTAAGTATTTTTTTGTTTTTTTTAAATAAAATGTGTTGTGTAATAGGGTCTAGAGCATGTGTCACAACAACACATAAACACCTTTCAAGACCCAGGTCTAGACCTGGATCCCACAACAACTGGCGTTCTAAGGTGTTAATTAACGCTTTTTTTTAAACTTCTGCGGGTTGAAGCCACCTGAGACTAAGTGTTCCGGCAAACTATTCCATTTGTACGCAGTTCGGACAAAGAAGTTTCTCTGCGATCTGCCAGTATGACAGCGCGGGATCTTTACCGTTTCACCTGTTGCGGCAGCCGATTGCCGAGTGGAACGGGGGTAAGAATAAGTTTGAGGCATGATGCCGCTGATTTCCTCTGAGCACTGCTGATGACAATATTTGTAAAAAACAACGAGGTCAGCAACAGTGCGACGATGTTGTAGGGAATCAAGTTTTGATGTCAAAGTTCGATCACCCACAATTCGTATAGCCCGCTTTTGAACAGAGTCCAAGAGGGCCAAGATGGAAACAGAGGCAGCACCCCAAACTTGACAACAGTACTCCATACAGGGACGAATATAGGACTTTTAAACATGGAGCAATTGGTATGGAGTGAAAAATTTTTTGCATCTATTTAGGAGGCCGAGTTTCTTAAACGCGCTTTTTGCCATCGCCAAAAAAATAAAATCAAAAAATTAAAACAATCAACAGCTGTGTTTTGGTAGAGTTGAAATTGACAAGGTTTTGGTCACCTCAGTCGGCGACTTTATTCAGGTCTTTGTTCACGTTTATGGCAGCGTATCTCCGGGCAGGATTAATTCGTTCGTGCATTTTACCTTTTGAAGGAAGGGGCTCGAACGACTTGTGCAGAGTACTATCATCTGCAAAACTATTTATTGGATTGCTGGTGATTTTCAACAATTGGTAAAGTATTGTCTCCAACCCTATAAATCAAAAATAGGGTTGGGGACAAAACTGAGCCTTGGGGTACACCAGCGTTAATTAGTTTAGACTCAGAAGAAAATCCATCTAAGGAACCCGAAATGTATCGGTTGGATAGAAAATTTTGAATCAGCTCACAACATTGGGATGAAAACCGTACGCAACGAGCTTGTTGATTAAGTTGGCATGCCAGACTCGATCGAATGCCTTGGAGATGTCTAAAGCGATAACGTATGTTTCACCACATTTATCAAGTATGCTGTTCCAACAATGCGCTACATAATTTAATAGATCGGTAGTTGATCTTTTGTTGCGAAAACCGTATTGGCTGTCGGATATTAAATGATTTTCTTCCAGAAATTTTGAAAAATGTGTATTAATATAATGCTCGTTAACTTTGAATAGGACCGATAGTAAAGCTATTGGCCTATAATTTGAGATATCGGATTTTGGTCCCTCTTTGGGGACGGGCTGGACATTTGCCAACTTCCAGCACGAGGGAAATATACCAGATTTATAGGATTGCTAGAATATTTTAGTTAAAGTTGGTGCAAGTTCTTTGGAAAAGGTTTTTAAAATAATGGGTGGAATATTGTCCATTCCTGAGGCTTTGTTGATGTTTAACCCCTTTATAAGTTTAGCGACTATTTTGGGTTTGAATTGAAGTTCATTCATATTAACTCCTGAAGACTGGATTTGGGGTATTTCTTTAGGAGTTTCCAAAACAGTGGAGTTCAGAGCAAAGCGTTCAGCGAACAAGCTAGCTTTTCTTGCGGGATCATTGACGATTAAATCACCATCAATAATAGGGGGAATAGACAATTTTGTACCAGAATTTAAAGAATTAATGGCACTGTAGAAACTCTTGTCAGAAACAGACATAGACGTAAGTTTTGAGGCTTTCGCTCTGTCAATTTCAGACTTTTCGTTTGAGATAATCTGGTTAGATATTTTGTTGGCCTTTAGATATTGGGATCGATTTGTGGGAGGTTTGTTATGAATCTAAATATTAAAAGATCTACGTTTGTTTCTAAGTACCGTTTTGGCAGCTTTCGAATACAAGTATTTTTGTTCGGGTTTTACTATGGAGAAAGGCACAAATTTATTGAAAGCAAATTGGATGGTTTCTGTAAAGTTTTGAGCAGAAACATTTACATTGTCAGTGTAAAAACAATGACGGTCGAAAGGGAAACCATGGAAAAAATTTTGAAGACCACTCTTATCCATTTTTGAGTAGTGAAATATTTTACGGGGTTTGGGAGCTGTAGTTTTAAGTAAATCAGTTTTGATAACTGATGAGATTAAATAATGATCAGAATTTTCAATACTACCTTTCGCGACACCGACACTCGTAATATCTGGCATTGCGGTAAGATAGAGATCTAAAAGAAAACTATTATCACCGCCATTACGGGGAGTGAAAGTCGGGCTTTTAACAATTTGGAATAGGCCCTGAGACGCGGCAAAAATTTCTGCCAGTTTTCCACTATTGTCAACATCGTCGGTCGATTTGGAGAATTCCAACCATGATTTGTTGTGGACGTTGAAGTCACCGGTAACGATAACTACACAATTAGGGGACTTTGCTCTAATCTCGTCCACAATGATTGTCAGTATATTAAAAAAGTTTGGGTTACGTTTGTTGGGGGACTGGTATAAAGCTATTGTAAAAAAAGTCATTTCTGGAAGACAAATCTTTAAAACCATTGTCTTGAAGCCGTCACCGTGTAGCTCAAAATTTGGACAGCGCGTGTACGCAACACTCTCATGAATGAATGCGCATACGCCCTGATGGAGTTTGAAAGCTGATTCGAGCCTATATTTGGGACTAAGCGATTCTATAAAGAGAAAATTTCAGAAACTTGTGTTTCTGTAAGGAATAGAATGTTCGGTTTGTCGTGCTCAAGATGATGTTGCACGTGGTCATGGTTAGCGTTCAATCCGCAGATGTTTTGAACATGTATTTTAAAATTTTTTATTGATTCATATATGTTTTGTCCCTGCAAATTCCGTGGACGTGCTGCTTTATGGTCGGGTGGATTGCGCAAATTTGCTTTACCACTTGCAGACTTATTTTTTTTCGGTTGTACTGCCATATATATATCAAAAGGTTTATTTTATTTTTTTATGTTTTATTTTAAAATGGATAACTAAGTAAAAAATCCTATCATACAACAAAATATGACATATGCCAATATTTCATGATAAGATGAAGAAATAATAACAAAATAATAAGTGGAAAACAAATTGTGAGAAATTTGCAGAAAACAAAACAAAACTAAATGCCAATAATCCAGCTGATGCAGCGCACCCCAGACGCACCGCCCACCACCTCAATCGAGGCACAAAGCCCACACATAACTACGTGTTGGTCCGATTCCTCGGAAGAGCTAATGAGCGGTACCGCTACGGAACGCTGCCCCGCTAAGACTGGAAGTGCTGCCGTTGACTAATTAAAGTTCGTCCACCAGCACCCTAAGATATCATCTTGGCTAATGACATCTCCTGCCATTGCCAGTAGTATGTGATATCTCACGCTAACTCATATGTCAATGGCAGGGATTGGAGTACGCAGGGTAGTCAGACCCGTAGATCAACATTGATCATAATCGATCAAAATCAATCCCTCCTGCGGGAGGGATATTAGGTCACTTATATGTATCTATATTTGATGGATATTAGGTCACTTATATATATCCAGAACATTTTGTTTCCAGAGCTGTTGTAAAGTCAGTCTATGCATCAGCGTCGCACTATTTCTTGTTGTCTTTAAACCGTTTCGTTCAAATTAATAGCATTTCGATATTAATAAGAAAATTATTTATATATTTGACACGGAGTCAGTGATCGCAAGCTTACCGATATGCAACTGATGTACTAATATGTTGTGTAACCGTTGTTATTCTACCGATATGTGACTGCTGTGCTACTGTCTAGTGCTACCAATATTTCTTTTACCATCATACTACTCTTTTGCTACCGCTTAAGCCATGCCCAATTTTTTTTCCTCCGACCGTGAAGCACTGTGCCACCATTGTTCTACCACTTTTGCTACCAATACGAGAAAATTACCAATGTACTTTTATTATGCGATTAAAATTTCAAGTTACTGCTACTAAAAATAGCCTAAACATCTTCAGAAAGTCCAGAAGTCTTTAAACGTAAAGATATTGTTACGTTTTTCCAACCTTACTTGGAATTGGCCTTACACTTAATTCGATAAACATAATTCCCAATCTCTTCCGAGTTCGATCACTGATTAGTAAGCAAACACACCAGGTTTTATTAAGTATTCAGCCCTTTAATCGTTCCACAACAACAGCAAACAGTATTCCTAACTAGAATGTTCCTTCAACAGCTTCAGAAACTCCAGCGGTTTATTGTAGAAATTTCCAGTTCACAAGCTTTAAAATAATACACAAAATATTTCTACGCAATAAAACTTAAAACTTTATTCACAAACACTAATTTAAAGAATACTTCTATAATTTTAACTTCACTATCGCAGGTTTAAAATAAAACTAATTCATTCCACAAGAGGCAAACTGCTTACATACGATTCTGCATAGTTCTCGACCATTCGAGGTTACTGTTTAGAAACCTTGAGAAAACACTAGAATATTCGAACGTAAAATAGTTATGATGATTTGAATCATAAAGTAAATTTATGTTGACTCAAATTCTAAGAAAAACAACAACAACAATATTCATTTCATTAATTGGTTGTTGTGTTTTGTTGTGATTTGATTTTCCTGGAAGTGACCGTGATCGTCTAGATTTTCCTGTAATCGTCTAGGTTTTTTTGTAATCGTAACAATATCATAAAAATGCCGATTTCGAAAATCAACCCAAAAACAGTAACTCCTTATATCGGTTGGTTAAAAATTGCTGCTTACAAGAATTTGTTTTTGTATCATAAAAACAAATCTATGAAATGTGTGAACTAGAACGGTGTAAACCTGAGATACAAAACTATCAGAAGCTTCGAAAAATGCTATCACAGAATTTAACAAAATATCACAAAAAAGAAAATAAAGAAAGAAAAGGGGATATTGAGATATTGGTCTACGATTCCAGTAAAGCGAGTTTGAGGTAAAAAGATCAATTCGTTTCTGAGATATTTTATCTTTATACAGATAGACAAACACGTTTTGACCCTCATATCTTAGGTCAACCAGAGTCAGATCTCTAGATCTAGAAATCAATGCCACAGCATATATTGGCCTAAAATATATAAGTTTACTAAAAATGACTTCAATAGGCCAAGTCGTTGCTGAGATATTGTCTCCACAGACAGACAGACACACGCAAGTACGGGATTGCAATCGCATTAAGTATAGCTTTCGATAGTTTATAGAAAAACAAAGAAGTTGTTTTTCAATAGATTTGACAATGTAATTTGCATAGTGGGATGATAACAGAAGCGTAGATTCGATGAAACTAAGCTTAACATTAATAAACTTGTGCTTTTCTCTCTTGATTTGTTTGCACGAGAAATAAAGATGGACTAATCGAACTAATGCTTGAAATTTCAATAAAAGAATTTTTCCACTCTTGGTGTAAAAAATGTTTTAAGAAAGGTTATTGTTTTCATGATTTATAAAATAACTTGAATAAAAATGTTGCATAACGTTTTGCCAAGTTCTTTATCACCAAAAATTATAATAAAATCAAAAATTCAAACTTTGTCAAAATTCTTAAAATATTCTAAAAATTATAACAAAATCAAAAAATGAAACTGTTTTTAAAATTCCAAAAATATTGCAAAAATTATTACAAAATTAAAAATTTAAACTTATTTTCCAACTATGTATTCCTGTTATTCAGAAATCGTGGCATTTGGAATCACACAAAATTACTCTTTTTGTTAAAAAACAACATTTAAGCTGCAACAACTTGATATTTTCCAACTGTTCCTATTATTTGGGGGGAGGGGTGGAAACTGGATAGAACCATATTACAATGTCCAATTTCATGTCCAATTACATTTCATATCATACAAATAATTATTTTACTTGACAAATGTTTCCCATTTTATGTTTCTCAGAAAAATTGGTTAAAAATATAAATGAAAAACATTCATTTGACACACTTAACGGTATTTTTTGAAACACTGAAAAATGAAAATACAATAATCGAGCTCCATGGTCTCACATACCAATGCCGACCATCAATATTATGACTTAATATGAACGTTTTGTAAGCTTTTTTGCTTTTTTAGAATTAGTAGGTCCTAAAACGTTCTAAAAGAACTGCTATAAAAAGTACGGGTAGGAAATTAAATGACATAAACTAAGATTCCATGATAAGATAAAGGGAATAAAATAAAATAAAATGTAATGCACAATTTTTTTTGAAAATTAGCAGGAATAAAAACACAAAGGGGTGATCCATAATCCAGCTAGTGGCATATTTCTCATCATGTGAAACATTGTAATGCTCAATGATTAGAGTCAGCTTATAGACTAATATGGATGCTCATTTCTTCGAAGAAGCATCCCGATCAGAAATTTCTCAGGGCTCAAGTAAGGCCCTGATCAGGTTTGCCCTAATCCGGATCAGGCGTTGGTAGGGCAGCCTGATTGGGCCCTGATCATGAATGTAACGCTTTTGCCCTATCAGGCCCTGATTGGGATTACCGGATCAGACCCTGATTGGGATAATCGGATCAAGCCCTGGTTGGGATACCCGGACCAGACCCTGATATATATTTACATATTATATACATAAATTAACCAAATTAAAATTAAAAATTACATTTTAAAAAATTAAAACATACATACTACCTTAATCACTATTATTATAGTCTTTCAGCCGAGAAGCGATAACTAAAACATGCATGAAACGATTTTAACTATATATTTCTAAAATGGATAATACTATTGTGAATTTTAACCAATTGAAATTTCAACTAGGGGTCAAATACGAAAAACCTGATCAGGGCCGGATATATTCAAATAAGGTTAACAATAAAAGGGTATTCTAAATCAGGCCCAGAACAGGCCTATATCAGATTGCCCTAATAGGGATTGCCCTTGTAGGACTGACCAGGCCCGGATCACGCCCTGACTGCATTCAGGTTTTCCCTAACAAATTTCTGCTCGGGATGTAGCGTAACTTCACCCAAAAATATTTCATATCTATGATATGCCCTTAAGAAATCACCTTTGCTGGTGATATCTAACTGATTTTGCCAGTCCAGCATTATGTGATATCCCACGTTAACTCGTTAGGTCAATGTTAGCGAATGCAGTATTTGTTCAGCTTATAATTGGTTTTATGGTTCCTATACACTTCATTTCCTAATACTTTAATAAAAATTTTCCACAGACATTTGAAAAAAATTCTTTAGACGCTTGAGCGGATACAATTTTGGAAAACATGTTATTTTCTCCACTGGTGCTTATTTTATTGTTTTCAATCATAACATCACCCTTCCATAAATATAATAGTTTCTTAGCAAATATAACATAATAAAATTCACTACAATAATCATCACATAAATCTTTTTGTGTTTTATATACTAATTAAATTTTTCATGATATCACACTAAATTAAGCAAATATAAAAGTTCAGTTAAAAATCAATTTTCGTTTAAATATCGTAATAAAAGGAAAATGAAAACAATAAAACACGGGAAAATTTTTGGATGGTAATATAAATTTTTGATATTTTTTACACCTCTTAAAAATTGTTGATGTCATCTCAAGTTTACAGAATTGTTTAAGCTTTACGTATGCAAATACATAGTTTTACCATATATTAACAAACGATTGCTCACCCTGTAAAATAAACATATTCTTACCACTAGTGGTTATTTTTAAGAATCTTATTACTTATGCAAACGATTTTTAGTGTCGTTTAATTTAATTTTTGGTTTCAAAACAAATATCCATTTGTATCTGTGGTATAATTTCCACATTTCCTAATGGAAATGTGGAAATAATAATAATGGTAATAAAAATGGTAATGAAATAATGGTTTTCGGTTGACTATAATTTATTTAAAGTGGATAGGAAAAAAACAAAAGGGGGAGAATGCTGGCAGAGGACAAACATAAGAACAAACATAATACAAAATTTAATAATTTTATCAATAAATTTTCGTTTGGTTTATGTTGTAAGAATTTATATTGTTCCATAACTTTATGGAAATAAATTCTTAAAATGGAATTAATGATTCGATAAAAAAATTCTCAAAATAATTTTTAAATTGATTTATTACCATTTTTTTCCAGTGTTCAAGCGATTAGGGTAATTTTCGTTCAAAATAAATCTTATTTAAAAGCTTTAAAAATTTTCCTCAAAAAACCTGTTTGCTCGCAACAATTTCTTTTCTTTTTTTTTTGTGCTTTTCTTATTTTTAATCTATTTATTGTTTATAAAATAACTTGTGCTTTTTTACAAAGTATATTGCCAGTTTTATTCGAGTTCAAACTTAAAAAACAATAGAAAAATCAACTTAATCGCCTTTGACAATTATTGAAATTACTTAAATTTTATGAAAACCGTGTTCTAGACCGAGTTGTGAAAATTTGACCATTTTTAATTCGCATGAAACTTGGCATATAAGTAATATGGACAAAATCAAAAATAAAACTTATTTAATAATTTGACCATAGGGGGCAGCCCAACATGCATGAAAATTGAAATTTCTGTCAATCTGATGTAACTTTGAAATTAAATTGCTCAAGAACGGCTATACCGATTTCATCAAACTTTTTTTGGTTTAATAGGTGTTTAGTTAATCGTTTGAAAAGAAAAATTAATTGATAGTTTTTGTAATTAAATTTAAAATTAAAATACTAAAAAAAATTTCAAAGAGGGTTGAAGATCAATTGAAATTTAATTAAT
Organism: Diogma glabrata; assembly: GCA_963693315.1. Lineage (NCBI taxonomy): Eukaryota > Metazoa > Arthropoda > Insecta > Diptera > Cylindrotomidae > Diogma > Diogma glabrata. Next base: position 213,034,290 of record OY856187.1, read on the forward strand.
GTTTTTTGGTTTTTAATATATTTTTACTTTAAAATATTCCAAATTTACAAAGAGACGTTAATGTGTGTTCTTAAGATATGTAAGTTTAAAGATTTCAGTCCAAATTATAAACAAAAAATTTTAACCACTGAAGTTCGAAAAAATAACGAGAAATTCGAATTTTAGTCGGACTAAAAATCTTTAAAATTAAATATCTCAAGAACACAAATTAAAACCTCTTTGTAAATTTGGAATATTTTAGAGTAAAGATAAAGTAAAGCCGTTTTTGAGCAATTTAAATTCAAAGTAACATCGGATTGGCCGAATTTTCATTTTTCATGCATGTTGCCCTATGGTCAAACTATGCTCTTTAATTTAATTGTAATATAAGTCGTATTTTTTATTATGTCCATACTACTTGTATGCCAAGTTTCAGAAAAATCACAAATGGTCAACTTCAAAATTCGACTTTTTCATCTATCAGTGTTCTTAACATTGGTAACTAGTTCAGAAATAAACCCTTTCATCCCAATCCGTCTAACATTGCTGCCCTTTCATAGAAATTCAATCAATTTTATTTATTTTTAGTCTCGCTGTGTTGTCGAACAAACAAATTTGTATATATGTGCTAACTTCAAATCCTAGATTGATAAGAATAAAATATTACGAGCAAAACAACGATAAAACCGTATGAGATAGACAAAAAGACGGACACCACAGTTAAAAAAGTTATGGACAAAACGATCAAATTTGTTTAATGCTCTCATACGTTTGATATTGAATAAATTAATTCTTTTTCAAACTAATTCATTCATCTTACACCTTTGCATGAAACATCATAAAATTGTCGAAATCTCGATAAACTGCTCCCTTACCATAGAAAATATGTTGAATAAATAATATACGAATCTTAATGAATAGAATCTTTAACATATTCTCCAATTCATCATCCCAAAAAGGATTTCGTGATTTATCATTAATAAATCATTGTATCAATATTTAAATAGAAATTAAAATCAAATATTGTCTAAATACAGAAATCTGTTAAACAAAGAAAATTGGAAAATTTTAATTATTTTCCTTTTCCTATAACTTTATCATTGTCTTAGGGATGAATATTTTTCTAGGGGATTTACATCATATTTGATTTATTTGAATTTTAATACCGTTGAGTGATATCGAATAAAATATTTATACAGAAGTCTATCATTGTACCAATATCTTGCCACATCTGTGTTTGAATTTTTCATACTTTTTCCAACTTTTTAATTAACAGAAAATGTCTGTTCCGATTTGTGATGACATAAATTTCAATAATATTTATTTCAATTTTTAATTAAAAATTGAAAAAACAATTTACTATTATACATACTGTTTGGCGTCTGTGTTATAAAATGTGGTCGGTATATTGAAATGGAAATTATAAAGATAAAATTCCAATGAAAGTAAGAGAGTATTTATGGTTTCATTTCACTTCATGAGATTGTTAGGTTTTTATTGAAATACTGTATTTCTGTTAAACACTAAACATATCATCAAAACTTACCCATTCCATCGAATAATAATTCAAAAATCCAAACCAATCACAATACCGATAAAGATTTCCTTTTATCTCTATTATATCCATAAATACATAGAATCAAAACAAAACAATTCAAAAATTATTCCACGTCAGATAATGATTCTTATATAATATCTTGGTTTCCTTATCTAATTTCTGAAATCTTCTTTTACTTTAGAAAACACAAAGTTGGAAATCTATAATAAACTGAAGTTTATTAAGACTGTTTTTAGTTTTGTGAATAAAACTATAAGTTTGAGTTTAAAATTTTTTTATTCCATTCTATTGTTTTGTCAGTTTTTTGTTCCGTTTGACTTATGACATGACAGAAAATTGTTGTAATTTTGATTATTTTTATTGATAAAACAACCATGGATTATCGGACTTGGTTGAAGAATCTAACAGCACTAAGGATGGTGATTGATTACATTTTACGTATACACCTTTATGTTGCACCTATATGTGAAGCAAAGGGACATTATTATTTTCTTTAATAAATTTAAAGAGGTCAGTCAAAAATCGTTTAGCACCGTCAAAATAGTGTTACCGCTGAAAATGTCACTAAATACACCGTCTACGTGCAACAAATCTTTGTAGGACTGCAATAAACGAATCTGTGGTTAGATCGTTTACCAATTCAATGAGTATTGCTTTAGTACTAAAGCTCACTAAAAGAGCTATGTATATGCTTCATTTATTTTCTTGCCACAATATAATCAAACGAATTGTTAATGGTCCAGCATAATCGACACATGTCTTCATAAATTTTCGTTCGTATGTAACTCTGGAATTTGGTAGACTGCCCATAATTTCCTCCATTATTTTCTGTCTATATTCTGTGTCGAATACAAGTACTGCAGTTATGAACTACCTTACGAACCAACCCTCTGCATTGACGTCATTGACATCGTTAGTAAAAGAGTTTTGCCTGCATGACAATTTGAAATGTGCAACTCTTCTACTAATTTTCTTGTGGTGCTATGTGTAGCTGGAAAAATAATTGGTTGTTTTGTCTCAAACGATGACATACAACTTTCAATACGACCCCCTACTCGCACCAATTTATTATCATCGATGAATTTATTTAATGCAGAATTTCTTTGCTTGTTGAAACAGATTTTTGTTGAATAAGGAGTCTGGTATTCTTCTTGAAAAATTGTTTTTTGAACCCATTGAAGTATCTTAAATGTGGAGATCTTTATCTCATTTTTGAAAGATTGTCGTTTCTTTAATTTTCTTCTTTAAGTTAAGCGGTTTTATTGAATCTTAATACCCAAGAATTTATTCTTACTATAGCATAGAATTACGAATTGTCTGCTGACAATTTTCCAATAAATTCAAATCATTCTCTGAGACAAAAACTTTTTTTTTGCCTTCTTGGCTTTTTCATCATCAAGTTTGGTAACATTAATTAGAATTATTATTGATTATCTAGGTCGGACCATCGAAGGACCACAAGGAAGATTAAATTAAATCTACTGAGCTTATTCCTTGGGACGCACAATCTGCCGGGTTGCCTTTTGAACGTACGTGAAGCAATTAATATGTTGAAGTAAGACTGTGAATTTCAGTTACTTGATTTGCAATGGAATTTTTCCATTGTCGTAGTATTAGTGACACCCAATTGAGAACTACCATTGACTCCGTCCATGCATATATCTTATAATTGTTGAGATACTGTGTTTGAATTGTTGTTTGAAATAATTTCGATAAAAGTAATGCAGCCCAAAGTTCCAATCTTGGAATTGAAACTGGGTTGATTGAAGTTTCACCTTTTGTTTTTGCTGCAATTATTTTTATAGAAACTGTATTATCTTTCACTACTATCCTTGAATATACAGCGGCAGCATATTGTAACGGCCTAAATTATGCAGTGGTCGTATGAAAATCAAGCTTTAATAATGCAAATGAAAATCAAATTTTATATATTTGATCAGGTTAAGGTGATTTGTTTATATTAGTATTAAGTGTAGAATCCGCAATTTAATATTAGTATATATAAATTAAGATATTTGGTTTGAAAAGGAGATTATATTTTTGAATTCATAACGGAAAAGTTCATCTTGGTAATAAGAAATATAAATTATTGATTTTTTTTTTTGAAAAATTAATTTTAAATTAAGCCGCAATTAGACTATTGCAGAACTCTGCAATATTTCTGCAATGGTAGTGTGTAAAATATTCATTGCAGAAAAATTTGGCAATGAACTCATTGCAAAACATTGCCATGAGTCATAGCAATGTTTGCAATGATTTCATTGCCAAACTTTTCTGCAATGAATATTTTACACACTATCATTGCAGAAATATTGCAGAGTTCTGCAATAGTCTAATTGCGGCTTAAAGATAGAAAAAAAATTATTTATCGTTGAAATTGTATAGAGTTATCGAAAATATAAAAAAAAGAATAATTGTTTTAATTTGATAAAATATAAAAAGGAATAATTGTTTTAAATTGATAAAATATAAAAAGAGATAACTGTTTTAATCTGAGTATAAAAAAGAATAATTGTTTAAATTTGATAAATTATAAGAAAAATAATAATAAGTTGAATTCAATTTAATGTGATTAAAAAAAAATTTATTTAAAAAAAAAATATTTATAAAAGCAAAGGCTTTAAGAAAAAAACAAAAAAAAATTTGTTAATAATTTTATTGCTAATAACAAACAAAAAAACAAATCACATATTATATTTTGTTCGTTAAAAAGAGAAACAAAAATTTTTTATGTGAAGTGGACCACACACCTTGTAAATCCATTAAACAATTTTTTGTAGAGAAATCAACAAAACAATCAACAAAAAAAAATCAACACAGAAAATCCACAATAAAAATAAAGGAATTAATTACACATATATCATAGCATAAAAACAGGAAAAAAGGCTAACCAATACTACATCAAGACATCAATCAAGATTCAAGACATCATAAAACTGTAAACGATTTTATTTTTCTTAATTATAATTGTTTGTTTTTTTTTAATTTTATTAAAATTTAAATACCTAAAATGATGATTTTTTCCTTTCATTTCTAAATTTGATTATTCGTATGAATAAATATATTTTCTAAAATTAACCATGTCAGTAACCTGTTAGTAATAAAGTGTTAAAGAATTCGTAAGAGAATGAGTGTGTGTGACATATAGTGGCAAATTAATACGCAGTATGTTTTTGCACTATATTAATTAAGCGCTAAATAAAAGAATCCCCCAAATAGTCCAGTAACTTGTCGCCTGAGTATATGGGGTAGTATGCGTCAAATCCGGTAGTTCTGATTTTTTGCAGACTTGTTTATGATGTTGGCCTAATGAATAATCCAAGTTTGTGACCTCGAGCGCCGAACGCAACTTCGTCAAAAATCGCAAAAACCGCGAAAAAATCGTTATTTTTTCAAATTTTGGCGATTATAACCCTAAAGGACTAGTTTTTTCTTTAACCTTTTTTGGGCCGTTTTTAAAGTAGACTAAATTTTCTACAATATGCTACTAGAACTGTCTCTGTAGACCCACTAGTTTCCGAGACTAAGCCTTTCAAAGTTTATCATTTTTTTCGAACTTCGCAATTGCTTGCAATATACCTTTGTAGAGTTTTCTACATCCCTGTCCTAATAATTGTATTAATAGATATATGTGTGTAGTGACCGATGAGAAAAGAAGATTATGTAACTGTACCTGATCATTTTTGTAGTTGCAGTAGCAGATATCCCAGAAGGTGACGTTCTCTCCGATGTCGAAATGGAGGATAACTTGTGGGCACACGACGTCGACGATTCATCACCATCCCCTGATGGGGATATGCCATCCCAATACGTCGATCCAGATACGGACGAACCTCAAGCGGAACCTTCCAAGAGGGCTAGATTAATTGAATTTTTTGATGTAGTCCAGTAACTTTGTGAGTATGGGGTCTGAGAGTATGGGGTCTAATCCGGTAGTTCTCATAGTATGCGTCAAATCCGGTAGTTCTGATTTTTTGCAGGCTTGTTTATGATGTTGGCCTAATGAATAATCCAAGTTTGTGACCTCGAGCGCCGAACGCAACTTTGTCAAAAATCGAAAAATCGAAAAAACCGCGAAAAATCGTTTTTTTTTTCAAATTTAGGCGATTATAACTCTAAAGGACTAGTTTTTTCATTAAAATTTTTTTAAATGTTTTTAAAGTAGACTGAATTTGCTACAATGTGATACCAAAGCTGTCTCTGTAGACCCAACAGTTTCCGAGATTAAGACTTTCAAAGTTTATCATTTTTTTTGAACTTCGCAATTTTTTGCAATTTATACCTTTGTAGAGTTTTGTACATCCCTGTCCTAATTACTGTACATCCCTTATAAATACAGGTGTGTGGTGGCCAATGAGAAATAGTAGATTGTATTACTAGTGCGAATAAGTTTTCCAAACAAGAGTTAGTTTGCAGCATGACCGTAGGGAGTGCTGCAATAACTCGCGTTTGGAAAACGCATTCGCACTAGTTATACACACCATTTTTTGTAACAAATGCATAAAATTTATAAATTTTGATTTAATTGTTAATTTAATCATTTATTTCCTTTTGCTGAACAACTGTTTGGAGAATATCAGTGTGGTTTCCGGCCGAGGTACTACCGATGCACTTTTCTCGATAAGGATGATTTCGGAAAAGTATCGAGAGTTCAACATACCTGTGCACACTGTTCACACTTCTCATTTTCTTTTTTAACATCCCATCATAAAAGTACAGGGCTTCGATAGTATATTTAGGGTCAAAGTTCCTTTAGAACGACAGAATTGTAAAAAATTGCGAAGTTCGAAAAAAAATGATAAACTTTGTAAGCCTTAATCTCGGAAACTAGTGGGTCTGCAGAGACAGTTCTAGTATCATATTGTAGAAAATTTAGTCTACTTTAAAAACGGCCCAAAAAAGGTTAAAGAAAAAACTAGTCCTTTAGGGTTATAATCGCCAAAATTTGAAAAAATAGCGATTTTTTCGCGGTTTTTGCGATTTTTGACGAAGTTGCGTTCGGCGCTTGAGGTCTTGGATTATTCATTAGGCCAACATCATAAACAAGTCTGCAAAAAATCAGAACTACCGGATTTGACGCATACGGTAATGTATAAAGTTACTGGACTAAAAAGCGAGCGATCCCAATTAAAATTAAAAAAAAGACGTATCAATAGTTAGGCGTAGTCCAACATGACACTATGCAAGCTCTGAGGTGTCTGCAAACCCATGAATCTCCATCTTCGATGTAACTCCTAACCACTTTGTGAATGTGAATTGTTTTCAGTATTATAGGAAGCTGTTACCTTAGTTTGAACCATTTTTTCTGTGTCTATGGTAGTTGATCATTCCAGTCAAGATCAATAAGCGAAAGCTGCTGAATCAATATTTTGATAAGTGCCACTGCACACTCAAAAAAAAATTGTAAAATTTACAGAGATGTCATCCAATTCAACATACATTTCTGTTACTTTTGATCCTACAAATTGTTTGTTGAATACAACAAATTGATGTCAGTTGAATTTATTTTACCAACAATTTTTAACGAACAGTTTGTAAATTTTGCAGACATGTTTTTAATTATTACGAACAAAACCACAACCGGACTGTTAAAATAACGAACATGTTTGTTAACTTTTAACATTTTATTTTATTCATTTTATCAAATATTTCCAAAACTATTATAGTTAGTTATATAATTAGTTTATATTTTATTATAATACTATTATATATGCTTATATTTTTTCTATAATGTTTTTAATTCTAATTTACCGAAACATAATTTACCTTTATAGACATCTTTAAAACAAAACTGTTGACTTTCCTTAAATTTTTTAGAACATCTTTTAGAATTTAATTTCACTAAAATTTCACTCATTCTTCACTCACTTCCACTAAGTTCACTATAAATTTCAAGCCCTTACTACTCGAATTTTTTCATATTTACGTTTTATATTTTTGATTTTTGGCTATTTTATTCAACAAACGAAAATCAACAAACTGCTTGTAAAAGTAGGTAAAAATATTTTACAAACATGGTTGTTGAAAACTGGCAATTAACAAACATGTTTGTTAAAACAATAGAAAGTCAAATAACGCGTCCTTTAAATAAATTCAACAGACCATTGTTTGTTGTATTTTACCTACAATTTTTTTTCAGTGTACTGACGCTTTAACGGATCCTAATCCAGATATAGATATTTGATATTTATAAAGGTGAAGCTATAGTCATTTTGCATTTAGCATATTCCTCTGTAATGAAAGATCTTTCGGATCCAGAGTCAAGTAATGCACGACACTGTTGAAACGTACCAGGTGAATTCATTAACATTATAATAACCGTTGGTACACATATCGTATTTGTAACAAACTGATTTGTTCCAATATGCCTTTAATCGATATAGCTACGCCACTGTCCAATTTGGTAGGTTTTTTTTTATTACATTGTTATAACGGCTTAATCCTGTCTGTGTAATTTGTACATAATTGTTTGCGTGTGGGTGATTAATTGTTATAATCGTTAATGTTGTTATCAAATTAAAAATCATTCGCAGATCAATTGTGCAAGTGATAAGAAATATTTAAAATTGAATTTAAATAATTAAATTTAAATCTAACTTCTTATAAAAAAAAATAAAGTTTAAATTAACTTGAAACAGATCATCTAAAGGAAAAAAAATCTGATAGTTAAAGTTAGCAGGTTAAGGTAAATTCTAGTAAATTTATATAATTTCATTAAAGTCAAAAACAAAATTGATTGGTGAATTTGTTTCTTTTCTCTTGTTTCGTGTAGTTTACCGTGGATTAGCAGTTTAAAACTATTACTCATCAATTTGCTAATCCACCGGAATTTAACTGCAAACATTACAGCGTAATACCGGCATTGTTAATTGTATATATATTTTGTTGGCGTACAACTGTACAACTATAATTGAGTGCAGTTTTTATTGGAATGAAAATTTGATATTCGGGAAAGAAATCAACAAATCAAAAATAAGAAATAAGAATTGAATAACGGAGTTCTTAAGAAGAAAAATTATTATGTTGTGATGGGTTAGCTCGTTCAAAAGTTTACGAGTTTAGTTTTAAGTTTTTGTGTTTGTGCTAATTTAAAAATTTAATAGGTATAAAAAATACAATCGCCTGGAAAACAAAGCCATGGTTTTGGGATTCACAGCTATAGTAATGTTAATGTAAGTTTATTTTTCTTATTTCGTTAATTTATATACACATTTAAATTCAATATTTATTCTTATTAAATATTTATTTTTATCTAAAATATTAAATAATATCACAGTGAATTTTTCTGTTATTAGAGAACCGTATTATTAAATATATGTGTTAAAGTAATTTAATTATACAAATTTATATAGTTTTAAAATATATAACGCATTATACAGTATGTCTGTACGTCACCAATATATAGTACCAGTATCGGTAATGCGAATAATTGTTTCATTTGAATAGTTTTATGTTTGCTTAGTTTTTCTTTAACTTTTATGAAATAAATACTGTGATTTGATTATCTTAAGTTTAGTTCTTTTTCTTATCAATCTGTACGCGCATGTATTCTTGATCTTGCGAATTGTAAGTGTTTGTAATATGATGTTGTAAATAGGATAGTGCCTGGATGATATCGACATACCACGCTGGGCGTGCAATAAAACATAATGCACGGGGTGGGATTAAGTCCACTACTTTAATGTTCGTGGCATGTTAGTGATGTTCTGGAAAGTAAACTTGAATTTACTGTGATATGGTTCAATAGTTTCTGTTGTTTTTTTTGGTTATGAAAAAAGGTTCACATAATCTTGATATTATTTCTTTTACTATTATCGTATGAAACACGATCTTCATATGCAGCACAATCTAGCTCTAAGCAGTTTTGATGACTAGGACCACGCCACCTTCTCTCTGAGTCATAGCCTCGCAAATGTGCTGCGTCATCAAATAACGCTGCTAGAGATTCTGATAACGGCCAAGAATTAATCAAGGTCGTTACATATTCATATTCATATTCGACTGTAAGGCATTCGTATGTGAATAAGATATTTTCGAAATTGGATTATAAATTGTGTCTATCCTTGAAAGACACGATTTTACTGAGCCATCGATTTTTTTTGAACTTGTTGTAGTATTTGCTCTGATGGTTGACGAAAATGAAGCATAATATGATGTTTCTTTTTACATATGTTGCATTTACTTTTGGATTTACATTGGTAATACACGAGACTACAACTAAGACAGTTGTAGGACCTTGAATTAGCCCTCATAAATTTTCCGCGACCTGGAATACTACTTTCTTTAAACCTTGTACATTCATGCAATGAATATAATCCAACTTTATAACAGGTGCAAGTAGTGTCTCATGTAATGTGCATTGACCTGGTACTTTGAAGCTGTGCATTACCACGCACAATTCTGTTTTAATTTTTTAATTTATGTTCTTAACCTTTACTCAAAATTAAAGCCACCGAGTTGTAAAAACTTTTCACGCAAATTACGATAAATAATTGATTTTATACGGTTTAATTGAAATCCGATTCTACGGTTATTTATCCCACTAATTTTTAGTATTGAACAAAAAACACGTGTGCACTGATACAGAAAAGGAAAAACCAAACTCACAAGTCGCGTTTTATCTAGTTCTTTCATAATTAGCAAACACGGGAAAAAATATGTTTTAATCTACAGCTATCCGTAAATGCTAAACTGCAGTTTATTTCCAATTAAATAGACACTTGTTTAATTCACAAAAATTAGTTTAAACCTTAATGACGTTTTTACCGAATTTCACTCAACGGACGACAAAACAAACAATAATTATTCTATTCCTTCGATTCACCCATTAGAATTTAATGAAACCAAGCCAAATTTTAAGAAAAAATTATATTACTCACTAACACGACACTTGGTTTTAATAAAATTTTAGTAACAAAAAAAACAATCAATTTAGGTGTTTTAATAATTACATTAAAAAAAACTCTAAGAAGTAACTCTGAACGACGCCTTCATTTAATTCCGATCGACTGTCTTTCAAATACAAAATGTCCATGTAGATATAACAAAATCAAAACAACATGAATCAACTATTTTGATATATGAGACAGCAATCATGAAAACAAAATTATTGCAAAAAGGGTTGAGAAATATAGGAAAAAAAATACGATAAGTTGTATTGATCAAATATATTCATGCAAAAGAAAGTTTTCCAGACAAATAAATTTTTGCGGGGACAACAGCTTCGTAACACAGTACTAGAGTATCACTTTCCAAACTGCTTAAATTTAATTTGTATTAACTTAATTCTTCTGGACCCATTCATATACATAGCTGAAGCACGTCCTGTTTTTTTTCACATTTAAGACAGGTTCAGTTGTTAATTGGGCTCGTGGTAATATTATGTTTTCTTCCACACCGATAACACTGACTATATCGTTGTTGATCTCAGCCATGAACTTTATTTTAATTACTAAAATTTGAACTTTGCTGCTCACTACTATTTTCTGTCAAATTTTGTACTTTATAGAAACGTAGAATGCCAACTGTATACTGGAGACTGTGTCCTTCGCCGGAATTTTTTTTCAATTTACTCAATTTTATGGTCGCTTTTCGCTTGAAAACATAAATTTAATCGATTAGTTTTATATGGATGATTAGCCCATAAAGTGTTTTTGCAATTTATCAACCATATTGGTTAACTATCGGTTAATTCGAAAAGCGGTGTGTTGATTTATGTTAATGTTTTGCTTAAAAATACTTTTACCTAGATTAGAGTCGAAAGAGTTGACTTTTATTAACTCGTTATATTATTATATGTGTTTAATTACCACTCTATTATTGGAACTATTTTTAACGCTTTGTATTATATCACCTTTTATTTCTACGACACTATATTGTGGTCGTGATTGTGTTGTTGTAGACTCGTTTTTAGACATTTCCATATTTAATTTGGTTTAGACATATTCTATGGTTTGGTTATCGGTAAGACAAAAATGTTCGTCCGTACCACCGACAGTCAGCAAGGTAGACTACTACTACAGTAGGATACGGATCTAACGAATGACAGCTGAACAAATCAGCTGCCTTCATACTTTTTCGACTGTTGCTAGTGGCTGTGATGAATATCAAAGTTTGTTAGTTCAGTCACGCTTCTACAGGAACCAAACATCGCAGAAAAAACAAGACATGACTCTTTCTAACTTATGATCCATTACGACAGTTATGAACAATATCAATCTTGAAAAGTTAAATTTCAGTTCGAGTATATCTATCACAAAGACATTATTAAAAAAATTTGATAAATCTAAAACCTTTTAATTCATTAAATGAAAATCCATTAGCACACCCTTACAAATCATAGACTCACTCATTTATTCACTTTCATGACCTTTAGAAAAGAAAAACTATTAATTCACAGTTCAGTTCCTTAAATTAAAATAAATCTTCGACCAATTTAAATCAAATCAATAGATCACCTAAAAGACCAATCATCAATTTTTCTTTACATAATCGAGGGTTATCTCCTCCTGTTACTAAAACGCAGAAAAAAAATCACAAATAAACTTCAAAAAAATCTATTGTTGATTCCTAAAATTGTAAAAGTGATGAAAAATGAAAATTAGTTTGAGGGGTGGAAAACGGTTGGTCAAATTTTTTTTTTAAATTTTCTAATACACATAGCTTTTTCTTTAAAATCTATTTTTTATATTAATAAATCAAGGTCAGAAGTTTGTCTTATTTTTTTTCTGACAAGGGCGGATAGCTTTGTTGTTGCTTTTAGTTTTTTCGTTGGTTCATGCTGACATGAAATATGAAGTTTAATTTAACTATCGGTATTGAAAAATTATTTTCTTTTTTCTATGAGAAAAAGGAAAATGAAAAACTAAAATGGTAAAAAAATAAATCAAGTCAAGTCAATATTGATATCGAGTTTTATAAGATTATGATGGATGGTGGTTACGTTAATTTTGATAGGAATAATAAAGATGAAAATTAACGATGGGAGATGAAATGCAGTAAATCATTATGTGTTAAATATGTACCCTAGCTACCTGGCGTTAATAAAACAGATTGAAAGTGTCCTCATCCAAAATCTGTTTATAATGTAAATCTAACTCCAGACGGACATCTAACATTGCTTAAATTTCGAATTATCGTAAAGTTCGGTTTTACAGTAGTTTATCTAGTATTAGGTTGGTGGTGGACAAATTACTTTTATTAAAGTTGGTTAATACAAATTATATTTGTTTTTGTATTATGCATCTACTGTTCTTATGAACATATTCGTTTGCATGAACATATAATAGTTTAATTAAAATGTGTTAATTCCTGTTGTAGATTCAAAAAGAAGAACCTCTGCCATAAACGGTTGTAGGTATATTTTCTCATCCACATTTGATTTTTTGCATTCTCCTATTTATTTCCGCTACCTCAAATCACTTTGATATGGCTTCAGGGCCACGACTTAACTTTTTTTTGCGCTAGGGCCAGCGATGAGCAAATAGATCACAGTGATATTATTGTTAATAGTTCGGCATATGTTTATTGATTATTCATTCTTCTAGAAGAAAAACCGTATATGACTTGCTCTTTCAACGTTCCATATTTTCAATTATCCACTTGTGAAAAATCTAAACATAGCGCCAGATTTACTCCACATCTGTGGGTAGAAAGTTATCTTTTTCTAATCTAAGGGGTTGCTAAATTCTATTTTTTAAAGAAATAGCTACACATGACGATTAAAGTTATTTAATTTCAAAATGAATAGTTTGCCGCACATAATTTTGTAAACTTTCAACTGCTCCTTTGTCGTATCTACTATTTTTATTCAATGAGAAAATTATACAAATTTTGTCGTTTTTCCATTCAGTTTTTTCTATAATCTGACAAACATAAAACCATTATTAAATTTGGGGATAATAAATATTAAAATAATTTTGAATAATAACAAAAATAAACTTTTAGAAAAAAAAAATGGTAAAACCAGCATTATTATGTTATGAAGAGGGTTGATTTGAAAGTGTTTGACGTAGTCTAATTATTTTAGATTTCGGTTGTTCTGACAGGATTATGTTAAAAAATGCAATAATTAAGTTTAATGCTTAGTAGCCTTCATGCAGAATATGTTCTAAAAGTAAATCTGTCGATGCACATTATCCTGATTTATATATAATTTCCCACCAAATTACACGAGCATTATTTGACATAAATCTCAAAAGTTTTTCGTTTTCAATTGATTTTTTGCTTTAGACAATTTTTGTCTTTTATGTATTCCATTTGCCAGATAAATCTCTATTTAACACTAATTTTTTTTTGTCAACAAAAAACAATTTTCATTTGAACTCACTTTATAAAGTGAAAAATCTAGAAGATTTTGTAAAGATGTACGGGTAACACTATGAGGCAGAAAAATTAAATTGATGACACAGAGAAAATGGAAAAGTTTTTTTTAACAATTTTTCTTTATTATTAGATATAATGTTGTTAGAAATAAAGAAATCAGAAAACTGGTACTGTCCATTTGATTGAAATATTCATGGAAATGGTAAGAGTTAAAGGTTTCATTTCAAAATGAAAGATTATGTACCATTATCGCTGCTTGGTGGCGTAATGGTATTGACAAATAATACAATATTTGTTTGGTATTTTATTGTTATTTAGACAAGGGTTGAATACAATTGGTATAAACGAAGTTTTTTTTTAACTGCAATTTGCTCTCGAAAAACTCTAAATGGCTATTTTTTCTTCTGACTGCAAGAAATGGAGGGTGAATTTTTGAGTTTTCCGATTATTCTTTAGAACTCCAACAAATAATTTATAGACGTTGAAATGGTAAAGTTTAAACATTTTATAAGAATAGACTGAACAATAGAACTTTTCTCATACATGTGCATTCCTAATTGATTAGTTTCTAAGAATGTGTTCTAATTCTAAGAATAGACTTCGGCGTTACTAAAACAAAAAAAAGAAGGATTGGTCGAATTTGTCAGAAGTTGGAGTTCATATGGATATAACGACATGAGATTACCCCTAGATATTGCAAATGTTATAAAGTTCGCAAACACAGGTAAAGTTTAACAACGGTTGTACGGTAGCCTATAAGCAGCAGCTTTTTGGAAGCTTTCCCACCATTTTGTTCAAAATGGCCTAAAGCAAATTAGTTATTTTATTTCTCATATTGCCTCTTCTCAATTTCACTTCTGTTGATTGTTGGATTGGTTAAAGTTTTTTAGCTCATACAGCTATGAAAGAGATTTGAGATTTCGAAAATAAAGTAATTCAGTTTGCAGACCAATCAAAATCAATTTTATAAGAGAATGTAAGTAAAAATCTTAGGCTAACATTCTCTTTGCAAAGAAAATTTAAAAATGTTTTTTTTATTTTAATCCCATATCAATATCATCAACAAATTCTATTTCCATTGATCTAATCAGATACGAAGAAAAACACTTTAGGAAATCGAATTTAAATTATGCTTAAAAATTTCCATAAAATATCAATTTAAAAGTTTTTGTGTAAAATTTATTAAGGGACGAAAGCTTAAAATATATCTATGAGATGCATTCACAACATTAATATAGAATGTAAATGTAGGTATAGTTGAATGTGGACAATATATTGAAATTGAATTTGATAAATGTTCAAAATTATATAATTCTATTGAAATTGTCTATATAATTAATATGAAAACATAATCATTATTATTGTTATTACTTTCACTAGGGGCAGTTTGATTTATTTAAATTAATTTTAAATGTTTACAAATGTAATGAATCAATTTGTATTATATGAAATTTTATTTACTTTGTTGATTTGTATATGGTTAAGGTGGAGTCGTATTAAGGGTTGAGTTCGTAAAATATAAATAGATAAATTTGTAAGAACTTATTGGCAACATAATAGAAACTTTTGTTACTTTTGTTACCTTATATCAAGTCATTATAATCATATTAAAAACAAGGAATGAGAAATTAAATTACAAATAAAATTTAAGTTTTTTTTCCTATGTTGGACGCAAGTTTCAAATTATTACAAAATCTCTCCAATCTATACAAGAATATTTTTGGTTTTCAACAAAAAGTGTTGAGAAATAAAAATTAGAATCAACTCCTAAGACCAAGATCGCACAGAAACGTGCGATATGAATGGTTGGTGGACGTTGAAACCTTTGCAGGCCACCGAATATTATTGATTCCGATGAATCATTCTACTTTTATGTAGTTTGGACAAGGTGCTCGGTTTGGCTGTTTGTATAAACCAAATGACCATAGACACGGGAATAGGAATATATTTCTTCATCTCGATATGAAAATTTATATTTTATAATTATCTTCTACCCATTTTGTAACTTCTCAGTACTAAGATTCAAAATCGTACCCCATATATGCAGGTTTTAGTTAGCGAAAACATCTTATAACTTTGAAGTTTGAATGAACCATAGTGGTAATAAACCTATGTTATTTTATCAACATAAATAAAGATGAGGGGCATTCTTCTATTATTAAGTAGATTAAATAGAAAAATACGGCACTTTCGACAACATTAATCACGGAACTTTTTCAGTGGGTTAAAACCATAAAGAAGGAACCTCAAACGGTTTCGATTGCTATACGATGAAGAAAGAAAACTATATGTAGACCTTAAAGATATTTTAGATACTTGGACTACTTGTTTTGAGAATTTTTGTGACCAGCAGCAACACACAAAAAAGGAAAATTTGAAGGCAAGGCCGATAGTACGGCACGATAGTCTTTTCTCAATAAAAAAATGTTGGGAAAAATGCCGACAGTTAAAGAAATTTGACTACCAACTTCTCGTTGACTTCAACTATGCCTACTACTTTCTGTAACAGACGATTTTCTAGGCTGCTCTGTTTTCATAGGAATTTCAATAGAAATAGTTTCCAAGAATATCGGGGAAAAACTATTTCCTGTAAACGTTAACTGCACCAAACTTTCAGCCAAAACCAATTACTAATTACTCTTATGTCTGAGAAGGAGCATACTTCTCCTTAAAAATTAAAATGTCTAGACGCTGACCAACGAAAAGCCATTAAATTGATCTGCAATTGAAATCTTACCAGCGGTAAGGGGTTTGGTT
Source organism: Diogma glabrata (assembly GCA_963693315.1). Taxonomy (NCBI): domain Eukaryota; kingdom Metazoa; phylum Arthropoda; class Insecta; order Diptera; family Cylindrotomidae; genus Diogma; species Diogma glabrata. Next base: position 213,050,908 of record OY856187.1, read on the forward strand.
TGGTTCGTTACAACATAGAAGGAATGTCGAGGATTTGACGATGTTTTACAAATATGTACATAATGAATTAGTACTTTTCTAGGGAGATCATATCAACACTACCTCAATGATATCTTCGAATATTCATAGACGTTAATTTAACATTTATTAAATTGTAATAGGAGGTGTGGTGGTTCGTGCAGTTCCACCAGATGGTCGAGCGCGATTTTTTATTTTAGCCTAATACTATAATAACTGCAGAAAAATGTTAATCTTACTATCATTCAACTACCAACATCAAACTCGTCGACCAATTTTAAATCAACTCAATTCAAAAACAAACTAAAAAATTATTAAAAAAATTGAAAATCCGTACCGTAAAAACAATTTATTCCCACGAAAAAAAATCTTATGGCTGCAGTTTTTGTTTTGTAGCATTTATGGAATGAAAAAGAAACAAAAGAAAACTTTGTTGACTAGTAACAGACATTGGTTTTAAATAACAAATATCCTTAAGAATATAAAAAAGTTATAAAAGGACGGGCACAGAAGTCTTTAAAAATATATATAAACATGTTTTGGAACTATGCGGGTAGAATTTTACTATCTACGAGGAAGATAGAAAGTACAGTACATTTGCCGTAGTTTTGGTCGGGTTTTACAGGACAGGACGAAGGGAGGAAGTCCAGCAGACTAAATTCATCCTGAGAATCATAGGAAAAACTAAGAAAGAAAATGGAAAGCGAGCTTGAACCCAAGTGCCAATAAAGGTTCCCAGGTTCTACCGAGTGAGCTATCCGGACAACACAACACAATTAAAACCGAGGACCATAAAGGTAAGCAACATAGGAAATTTTAATTTCAATTTTTTTTTAATTTCTCTTTAAATTCTACTTTAAAAGAACCTAATTTCCAACCTAAACCTATTTCTAAAGTTTCTTATAAAATGAGGCGGATAATTTTTCGGAAAAACATTGTTCGAAAAATGCTTTTAAAAATCAATACTAATAAGGCAACAGGCCCTGATTTTATTCCCCCGATTATACTTAAAACATTTGCTAGGGAGCTAGCACCAATCCTCACTAAAATCTTCTATTTGTCATATTAGAAAGGAATTTTTCCTGAAATTTGGAAAATGGAAATTTAATTTAATGAGCTTAGAGTCTTCCAAATTAATTAATGAGAGACAATATGAATTTCGAAAAGGAAGAGCGACGGGAGATTTGCTGTCTTTTGTCACTCATATCTGGAACAAGTCGCTTGAAAACTTTGGAGAAACATTCGGTGTTGCTCTTGATATTTCCAAGGCATTTGACAAAGTTTGGCATAACAACCTTATATGCAAATTGAGATCCTATGGTTTAGACGAGCAGCTTATATCTTGGACACAGAGCTTTATTCTGATCGAAAATTTCGGGTCAATGTTGACGGTGTATCATCGAATACTTTTTCAACTAATGCAGGAGTTCCTCAGGCTTCCGCTTTGTCACCAACTCTTTTTCTTATCTATATTGATATCTATATTTTCTTATCTTAATGATTTGTTGGACTCAACGGTTCATCCTATACATAGTTTTGCTGATGATAGCACGCTTCATGCGTCTCATGAAGCACCTAAATTATATACACCCTTAGCGCTTAGTGAGTGTAGGTCAAAATTGATAGATTCCCTTAACACTGATCTTAAAACAATTATGGATTGGGGTATTGCTAACAGTGTTGAATTTAATGCAAGCAAAACACAGGTTTGTCATTTTTCTAGGATAACGACACCCAATCCTTTTCCATTAACGTTTGGCCCCAAAAATCTTTAGAGAATGAGTCTGTCAGACTTCCAGGAGTTGAGATTGAAAATAATATGAAGTGGAATTCTCATATTTTTAATCTGGCTAAGAATGCTGTTCAAAAGTTAGGATTTTTGGGGCGATGTCGTAAGTTTTTCGATAGCGAACAACTTCTTTTAGTTTATAAATCTTTTATACGTCCCTGCATGGAATACTGTTCTCACATGTGGGGTGGAGCTTACTTGAGTAGTCTCAACTGCCTTGATTCTGTACAGCGTAGAGCTATTAAACTCATTGGTAACCCAAGTCTTAATAACGGTCTTGATTCCTTGCAGCACAGAAGAAATGTTGCTGATTTGACTATATTTTATAAATATATTATAGATGAACGAGCTTCTGAAGAGATCAAATCGATTTTACCTAAATCAGCAAACCTTTCGCGTCACACCAGAGCAAACGTAGCAGCGCATCACTTTACAGTTCAAATAATTAGGTGTAGAACTGTAGCCTTCCAACGTGACTTTTTCAACAGAGTCTCTCATCTTTGGAATGCCTTACCTTCCTGGGTTTTCCCTGATAAATTTAATCCTCAAGGCTTTAAAGTTAACGTTCATAATTTTCTCAGAGAATCTTAATTTGCATTCCATTCTTATCCCTAGTTGGCTTGGTATCTTCGGATATTCAGAGACGTTAATTTATAATTTATTATAATTAACACTAAACATGCCTAACTTTGAATAAAAAAAAAAAAAAAGGAACAACTTTTTGGACAATAAGATACGAAAGGAGAACTAGCGGGAAGTATAATAAAATAACGCACTTCTTTGGAATGATATATTTCTTGTTGTGGGGCAATTACGTATTCCAGTTCGTATGCTGCGTTACCAAATAACCTTATAGCTTTGGGTTTCACAAATTTGGAAGCTCATTCGGCCGTTGCTTTCTGGTGTAACACAAAACGAAGTTTTGGAAGTCGATATCTCCGGGGACAAACACACGTTAGGGCTGGAATGTAATTTGTTTCAAAAACAGGACAGCCAAAAACATGGAGCACATTGGTTTCTAGCAGTTCACAAGTAGCCTCGGAAATAAACTTAGTGAGATGGTTTAATACAATCAAAATTGCTGTATGCTCATCTTAATAATTAGTGGATAAAGACCGATTATATCAGTTTATAATCGTTGGCCGAGTCTTTCCGATTTCAGAGACGTTATCATGGGAGCACGAAACATAATTTTAGGGGCTTTGACAGGCTGATAGATGTAACATTTAGAAACATAGAATTTATTTTGCGTGGCCATCCGGAGCCAAAAGTGAAATCAGCGTAAGTAATATTGGGTTTTTGCAACTCCACCGTGGGCAGACGTAGGAGGATCATAGACCCGGCAATCATCTTGGTCGCTTGCTCTTCGGGAATCTACAATTTCCAAGTCTCACCATCTGGTCTAACATCACTCTCGGAGAAACTAATTTTTTTAAACATAAGTCCATCGAACTAATTTATTTTAACATTACTAATTAAAAATATTTGTCACTGTTGGCAGCAAGGGTATTTAGATCAGTTAAAAATATCAGTTTTCTTCAATGAAAAACATCCTCAAAAGAGTATCTGGAACCACGTTTAGCTTACCACGTCGATGCTCAATATTAAAAGTGAATCCTTTCAGCTTAAAACTCAATCGTGCAAGACTCCAGACGACCTGACAGATTCGTCTGCTGCATGAACCACTTGGGTGAGTTGAGTTGTAATCAGTAATGATCTTGAAAGGGTGGCCCTCGATGTATTCACGGAACTTCTTAATATCTAGGACAGCATCAAGGCATTCTTTTTCGCTGATGGAATAATTACGTTGAGCTGAGTTCAGTTTCTTGGGCTTATCTAGGATAGCATCAAGACATTCTTTTTTGCTGATGGAGTAATTACTTTGTACTGGGTTAAGTTTCTTGGACATACATAAATATGCCATATATGGTGTTCAATTACCCTTTCTGTGCAACTGTACTAGTACACAGTCCAGACCAGCATTACTCACGTCGCGTTGTAGAGTAAACAGCTCGGAAAAGTTAGAATTCACCAGAAATGTCACAAAACTCAATGCTTTCTTTAACGAGTTAAAGGCCACTTCAGTTTCGGGAATCCACACTAAATTGTTAGTAGATTTTTTTAATGAGGTGAACACAGAAATAAACCGACGGTAGTAACCAGCCACGCCTAAAGATCTTCTAATCTGTTTAACCGTCGTTGGCCCGGTGAAATAAGCAATCGTGGTGGTTTTGTCTTCATCGATTTTTAATACATCTTTACCTATATACAACGTAGCTCAAGTATTTATCTTTCGGGATTAAGAAATTACACTTCTTAACATTGACCGTTAAGTAAGCATGTCTTAGACATTTTGCGACTTCTTTCAATACAAAAGAAACTTTTGTAATGAAGACAGCTTATAGCTTTTTGGCTCGTACCATCTGCAGTTTTGATTTTGGCTGTGGAGAGTGTAAGAAGATTGAAAGTTTGTAAAATTTCTTACGCGAAAATACCACTGATATCACTGATATAATCGCTCCACTATCTAGCCAACTACCTTAGGTCATTTGGAAGAGTAAAAATTGAACAAATAGTTTTAAAACGGAAGGGTTTGCAAAAACCCCAGAACGACGCATTTGAAGAGTGGATCTCGATGGGGATTTGGTTTTTCCAATGGCGTCAAAAAATATTCTGGCAGAAGCCTGACAGCTAAGTAATCTTGAAATCACTGCTTATGGAACTTAAACGGAAGAGTAGGTGGAGTTATCACGCTACTCAGATCTCGTTTGAGAATAGTTATTTGCGGTTTATATTCCGTTGTCTTTGTCGAAAGTTTAAGAGCGTTTGATTTTAAACAAGAAGCGGTTTCCTTCACAGTTGAGAAGCAAGTATGGTGGTAGCATCTTCAGCTGGGAGACATAATGGAAATTTCTTTTCTAAAACTCCAGAGCTGGAGGTGTAGTATAGGCTACCAGAAGTTGAATAGGATCTATGTCTGAATCGTGGGCATTTTTTAAGAGTTTTGGGAGCGAGGGTCGAGGGGGATGGTGTCCCTCGACGGTTTTCCTAAACATGTCTAACTTAGTATACAAAAATAATTAAACCTCTTCTTGGATGACCGCATGTGCTAGCTAACACCAAACTCAATTCATTCAAGACGCTGATTAGACCGGTAGTAATGTAAAAATGACAATTCACATATGTGTACCCTTTCACAAAATCCGATCTCGGGGTAGACCACAACTACAATCAGACACGGACGCAATGAGCAAGCATAAAAGAAACACCTGCCAAATTATAACGTAACTATACCACTATTGCGAATGACCGTGTTGACTATTAGAAGCTAGCTTTCTCACCAGCGCTATACATAGAGCAAAAACGCCATTTTTTTGGGTGCACGAAATCTGTCTATTTTCTTTTAATTTTAAAAATTTTTTTAACAAAAAGTTCTGCGTGATACGCATTCGTTTATGTGTCACAACATTAAATAGATACCTTTAAAAACCTAGGTTGCATGTTACTGGTAACAGTGCTATATTTTAGATACTCTTAATGTTCTTTTTATTCCTATTCCTATGCCTATGCCTATCGTCGCCCAAGTTAGAACCATAAGGTTTATGCAACATTCCATATTGTCAGTTGGTACCAACAGTGAACAACTCCACGGGTATATTTCTGTGACGGCAAACTGATTAGTTCTGAAACTGTGAAGAAAATTGAATGAAGTGATGGAAAGTCTTCCTGGCACCTGTTAGTTTAAACTTTAATATCTTTAAGATTTACTTATTCAGTGATACTAATATGTCGTAAATGTATATCCTATATTGTTTTGAGAAAACTGATTTTAAGTTATATACAGTTATTTCGTCCCGTATCCGTATTACATTCCATGCTCAGTGAAATAGTACAACTAAAATTTTTGTTAAAACTATTTATTAAAGTGCACATAAGTTGATCTAAATAAATATTCAAATTATCAAAAAAGCCCAAGATAATGCGCGATAATAACTAAGTTTCGTGTTATAGTTTCTAAATATTAAAGTTAAACAATGGAAAATTTTCCATAATGAAACAGTTTAAACTGAATTAATTCTGAAACCATAGAATATTTGGAGAAACATTTAATAATAATAAAACAAACTTCAAGAGTTAGATATAAATCAGCCTAAACGTTTATTACCGATTATAACTTTCTCATTGGTGTGAAGCCGGTGAAATTTTATAAACCAAAAATCTAAAACCAAGTTAAGCAGAACTAGTGTTTCCTGCTATAATATTTATAAATAAATTTTAAACAAAATCAATTAAAATCATTAAACACAATAAAGTCAAAACTTTAGGTGAAATTTTTAACCCCTTTCAAAAACATTTATAAATCTCTTTTAGAAATTTTCCAATTGAATTATAATTTAAATTGGGAATTTTATTTGTTTCATAGAGAAAAATAATTTAAAGATAACAGATTAAGTAATCTTAACAGTGGGGAGGATGCATATATGAATCAATGAAAATATTTTGCCTATACTGGCACCAAAATATAATTATCCAACAATTCCGTTTTGAAGGGTTTTAATATAATTTTGTTTCAATTTCTTTAATAAACATACATATATACATATAAGTATATACGTAAAGGGATGATTTTCATTGAAATCAGCGTCTCCTTCTATTTCCTTATCGGTTGTCCCTTCGAAACACAAAAACCTCCTGCGGCGATACATGCAAATTTAATTAATCTTGTTCAAAAATATACCAAAAAAAATTCCATGTTTTTATTTCAGTTACGAAGAATTTTTTTTTATATTTTAAAATTATTAATTTGCAACCCCTAAATTGAAAAGGAATAAAGTACAGACGAGAAAGTTGTTTTAAAAGAATTTGTTTTTTAATTTTGAAGTTTAATTATTGAATTTTTTTCGTTTCAGATATCCGTCTGTGATGATTATAGCCTGCCAGTTGATTTTGTAAAAAAAAGACCGTCCAGTTTTGATCCGTGTTTAGCTGAACGAATACCTGATAATTGGGCATCACCTAGTCCGTTATCTGAACATGTAAGTGAAAAATAAAAATAAAATATGTAGAGCCTGATAATAACCTGATAACAATAAGCAATAACAACATTTGTTATAGCGTTATGGCTCTTATCAAAAAGAAATTGTATGAATTGTCTTGCTGCTTTTTAATAAAAAAATTATCCATTCAGAAATCAATTTTTCTTGCTATTCCGGAAGTAATTTTATAATATCATTTTAGATTATAATTTTAACGTTAAAAAACTAGCTGCATTAGCTTCAATGTGGTTGTGACACGCAACTGTACATATAAAAATTAATTAAAATGCATAGAAAATAAAAGTTAAAATATTTTTATGCGCTTGTCAATGTTGCATTTGTAAAGAAATTATTGCTTCAAGATTTCAAAACTTGTCTTCTGACAAGGTGTATTTGAGTCAACATAAAAGTTGTAAATTATGTTGTTTTCTAAACACGGATCTTTTAGAAATTCATTTAACTTAACCTTAACAAAATGTAAAATCATTTCACACAGTTTTACCTATAACCAAACCAAATCTGCAGTTTTAAGTTTATTATTAGTGTGTATTTGTTATTTATCGCTGGTTCGGGATGCAGGTAAGTGAAAGCGTGATCTGGCGTGCGGCTACCTTACACTCTTACCACATTCAAATATCTCATCGTCCGTCTTAAGAAGGGGCTGCAACTTTAGGCTCAAGGATATCATGACTTGGGTCTGCGTTAAGGGGGTAAATTAATTTAAGTTCTTTGCAAAGAAGTTTTTCAATGGTGCTAGTTTTTAATTTCTGCTTAAAAATATATTGCTAAGCCAAAACGAATGAGTATCACATAACATATCAAAAATTAACACAAATTAACATAACAGCAATATCAAATCAAACATCTTCATCTATAGCTTAAATACTTTATTTTAATGATTACAACTTCTGCTTAAAAACAACATTTATTCACTATCTGATATGTTTACAACCCAATGTTTTTATAGAAAGCTTCTCGGAAAATCTATCTAATTAACATTAATGTTGTTTTTCCATAATTACAACTGTTGTCAAAAAATGGCGTCCAATATTGAACAACAATTAAAATTCCGAATAAACCTTTGCTCTGAAAACTCATTCCGCCCACTTTAAGCAATTTTACCCAAACGTCTACCTTCCGAGTTTTATAAAAATCAAATAACAAAGCTTTGAATTATCAAAGTGGCAAATAAACATCTGTTCAGCAGAAACTATCCCCTCTTAGAAACTCCACCACATTTCTCTCATTGACAAATTTGGTCTTAAAGATTTTAGAACTATGGAAAACTGCATCAAAAAATTGTGTACTGAGTTTCATCAAAATTAAATGACAGGAGTTGAATTTATTGAGGTTTCATATATAAACATTTTTTCCGGAGTTCCTTCGCCTCTTTGTTCAATCTTACCCAAAAGTTTTAGAGCTACGTTGATTCATACCAAAAGCCTATTGGATTCCATGTTTGCTTTCGAGTTTTTGTTATGCGGATTGACGGGCCGACAGACAGATAGAAATGTTTATGCTTATTCTATACGTGTTTTTCGTAGACGTGAAACTATCAGATTAGAACGTAAAAAATGCGCATTTATGAATTTATAAATAGAGCTGTTTACTGTAAGTATAAACTCGATCATTCGGTTGGCACAGTTATTAAGCTGTCACGGTAATATCACATTCGGCTGTTGTGTCTTGAATTCAGTTGTTGTGTCTTCAAATTTGGTTTTTTGAAGATAAGACAACCGAATTTGAAGTTATTGTTAATGGAAACATTGAGTTGAAACAAAAGAGGTTTTAGTGACCGATTTTTCAGTGATTGTTCACTTTTCGTGTTGGTGGAAGAGATATTATCACTCTGTAAGTGGTAAAATATCCAATAATTGGAAAACAAAATCTGAATAGTCATTTTCTATATTGTAATGATTATCTATTTTAGAGAGTACTTGGTGCAATGGCTAATTAGCAAATATCAATTAAAGTTCTAGTATCTATAGGTACATGGTCCTTCATTGTTGTGCAGGCATCGTAATAAAATAAAATAAAACTGTGATAAATAACACTTGGCTTCAATAGACTGATTGTGGAATTGAGAAAAAAAAATCGAAGAATTTTTTCATACTATAGTATTCCGTGTCGCAGAAAATAGCAAATTCGTATTAAAATAGTATATTTTCCTACAAGAGATTAAAACATTGTTTTTTTCGTGAGCAAACATTTGTTCACGAGACGCGTTAGCGTCGAGTGAGACATGTTTACGAACGAAAAACGTTTTTATCTCGCGTAGGAAATGCAATTTTTTCTATGATATAATTATTATAATTGATATTTACTCTAAATTATAAAATTAGAAATCCACAACAAAACATTCAAAATTCATATACTATTTTTTCATGGTTACGTTGTTTAAAATACTTTGTAAAATTATATGAAAAACCATAGCAACTATAATTTGTTATTCGTTTTCACTAGTGAATTGACTTTTCGCAGAGAAAAAACATTTATTTATTTCTTTTATTGCACTTTTTTCTCAATTCCCAATTCACAGGGAAATGCCGAAATAAACGCACATGAAAAAAAAAATGAAAGTTTGACAAAAGGATTAAATTCTTGACCTATAACTATATATTTAGGTTATTTATTTATTTATTTATTTATTTATTAATTTTTTTATTTATTTATTAATTTGTTTATTTATTTATTTGTTTATTTATTTATTTGTTTATTTATTTATTTATTAAAAATTTATTATTTAAATAAATAAATAAAAAATTAAATAACTAAATAAAGAAATAACTAAATAAATAAATAAATAAATAAATAAATAAATAAAGATATAAATAAGAAAAGAAATAAATAAATAAATAAATGATCAAATAAATAAAAAAATAAATAAATAGATAGATAAATAAATAAACAAACACATATATAGAGAGACTAAAATAAAACATTAATTTTTTATTTATTTATTAATTTATTTATTTATTTATTTGTTTATTTATTTATTTATTTGTTTATTTATTTATTTTTTTTTTTTATTTATTTATTTGTTTATATATTTATTTATTTTTTGTTTATTTATTTATTTATTTATTAATTTTTTTATTTATTTATTAATTTGTTTATTTATTTATTTGTTTATTTATTTGTTTATTTATTTATTTATTTATTTATTTATTTATTTATTTATTTATTTACTTATTTATTTATTTATTTACTTATTTATTTATCATTTAATTAATTAATTAATTTATTTATTTATTTATTTATTTATTTATTTATTTATTTATTTATTTATGTATTTATTTATTTATTTATTTATTTATTTATTTATTTATTTATTTGTTTATTTATTTAATAATTTATTTATTTATTTATTTATTCATTTATTTATTTATTTATTTATTTACTTATTTATTTATTTATTTATTTATTTATTTATTTATTTATTTATTTATTTATTTATTTATTTATTTATTTATTTATTTATTTATTTATTTATTTATTTATTTATTTATTTATTTATTTATTTATTTATTTATTTATTTATTTATTTATTTATTTTTTTTTATTTATCTATTTATTTATATATTTGTTTATTTTTTATATAAAACTACAGAGCTTGTTCCCTAATGATCTACAATTATATTAACATTTATTTTTAACTTAAATTAATAAAATTATTTTTAAAATAATTTGATTTTTAACCTGGTTTTGGCTGTGCCAAACTCAAACAACCCGTAAAACTCATTGAAGTTGGACGAGATAACGTTAATAGGCTCTTGATAGTCATAATTAGTACGGTGAAAGTTTAGTGATAAGATTAAGCGAGTTCTGAGATTTATGGAAGGAACTTAAAAATTGAGTCCTTCCGAAAGACAAATGGACTGCACTCTGATTTCGAGGAGATCTGCAACAAACAGCGCTCCAGTAATACGTCTCTGGTACTCCAATAACTCCACATTTAAATTGACACATTGGAGAGTATAAGGAGGAAGATTTTTCCTATTTTCCCAATTTGCAACATTGTGGTTAAAATTGAATAACCTGAATTTACCAACAAGATAGAAACGAATTTATTTTGGACTCGTTGAATTCTTTTAATATTCCTTAATATGAGTAGAATTCCATACTGTTATGGCATATTTTAAATTACATCTAACACAGCATGTGTATATAGGCAGTAATGTGATTAAGCATTTAAATTCTTTATCCACCCTGAAAAGGAAACCCAATATGGATAAAGACTTGGTTACTATTTTATCAATATGCAGATTGAATGACATTTGAAAGTCAAAGTGTACTAAAGTACTTAGTAATCTAAGTCAAATTTCAGAAACTCTAATTAAAATATTATTTAAAAGGTACACAGGGACATATAGGGACATAGTTTAAGACATCACTTTACATTTATGTACTTACATTTAGCTAAACCATGTTTGTTTCACACCATAGCTGAAGCTTATTCAGATCATCTAGAAGACTTATGCAATCATCCTGGGTTTTTATGGTATAGTACAATTTTATATCATCAGCATGTATATGAACTTTGCAAAATTTAAAAATATTGACAACATCATTAATACATAAAATGAATAATAATGGTCCAATATGCGACCCTTGAGGAACGCCAGAGTGCATAAATATCTCAGTACACCTTAATCCATTACTCTTACCAATATGAATGGATATTGCAACTACAGTCACTACATGCAGTCAAACCTACAACTTAACTACATATATTTTTTGATTCACCGTTTGAATCCGAAACCGAACTCACATTGCACAAGATTTTTTTGAGGTCTTGTGGTGGTCCAAAACGGGATCCTATATAGAAAAGTGTTGCTCTCGATATAGTTTTGAAGTTAGTCTTGGGCGGATTGAACAAATTATTAGAATTGTTTAAACATTGTAACGCACATTATAACGAACACGAGGAATTGCGCTCCTTGAGATTAAAATTCCAACTAGGCTTCTTAGTCTGTGAGTTCGATTATGTCGGCTCAGTTCATCACAAACGCTGAATTGTACGCAAACATTTCAAAAGAAAACGAACTCAAATGAACAAAGAACAGGGGATTACCCCAAAAGACAGAGGGGCCAAGGCCATCACCACCACTACATCAAATAAAATTATTACTTTAACAAAAAATATTTCACTCACCCCATTATTTTCAATTGGAGTTGTGTGCCTTGAGAATAAAATTCCAACTAGGCTCAGTCTGTGAGTTTGATTATGTCTCCTCAGTCCATCACAAATGCTGCACACGCAAAAATTTCAAAAGCAAATAGAATCAAATGAACAAAGAACAGAGACTCTGACGCCCCCAAAAGACAGAGGAACCAAGACCATCACCGTCACTGCATAAAATATAATTATTACATTAAAACATGTTTCGCTCGCCCCATTATTTGCAATTGATCCAAACATCCATCCTTTTTTTAGTCAATTATAGGTTGAAAAAGAATCGTTGCACCAAAATCGTTGCACCTAAACAGGCAATATGTAGAGCAATAGTAATATAATAATATACATCAACCGATAAGCCAAAGATTGAGGTGATCGTTGAATAACAATAATGCAATATAATAAACAATCGATGCGCCAATGGTTACAGAAGATTGTAGAGCAATGGTAATAAAACAATAATATAACTCAATAGTTGCTACTAAATGAAGAGTTAATTATAAAACAAAATAAAATATCGTTGTACCAGACGTCATGTACTCATTACAGGAATGATTAAAACTGACGTAAAACTTTTCTTTCTATTAGTGTTATAAAGATTCAATTATATTTATTCATTTAATTAGCACATTTTATTAAATCTGACTAAGATTAACATCTGTTACAGCTCCAAATTTTTATTAATTGTTTTAAAAAATTGTAATTTCTTCTATTTCACTTTTTTAATACACAACAAATAATATTAAAACTTTTTGTTATTATTAATGGGAAGTTATTGTTTTTGGGTCGATTTTCGAAATCGGCATTTTTATGATATCCTTACGTTTCATGACCTCCTGAAGCTGTTTAGACTATTTTTAGCTGGCAGTTTGTATGTGTGTGTGTGTGTATGTATGTATCGCTGTATGTAGACGAAATTTTTTCCAACGTTTTCTCCACAACGGATGGCTCAATTTTAACGGAAATGGTCGCAATCGGTGGATCTTGGCGAGACTTAGAGCTCAGTCCTTTTCTACCGAAATTAAATCATTTGTTTTTTAGTGTTTTCCAAAAACCTAAAAATCATCTCTTGCAAATATAATGAGAATAAATAGTGATATCGAGGTCATTGACCTATCATATTGTTACTCAACATGTCAGTCATTTATAATGACATTGGTATAAACAATTGCTATCTTAGTTTTTGAGTTGTTTAAGAAAATGTGATAAAACTACGTGTTATTTTCGTTACGAAAACTCCTGAGATCTTGAGGAAACTTTTGTATGAAAATGAGCTGCAAACGCATCCGGTTATACTTAAATAGCGAAGATCTGAGTTATTTTCAAAATTTGACAATGGGGTCAGGGGGTAGTGAGTGGATCGCCTGAAAAACTCTTTATTTTAAACTTCTTCAACTTTAAACACTGAGTTCTGAGATACAATTTTATTGAAACTTAATGCATAAGTTTTTTGTAATGTTTATAGTTTTGCAATTTCTGGTTGGTCACTTCCGGTTAAAAAGCTTTTTTTATTCTTTTAAGGATATCACAACATTATAGCCTAAAGTTATAAAGCATTTTTAACGAATCTTTGAATAAACGTTTCAGTTAACGTGACAAAGAAATAATTAGCTTTTGGGCTGTCTTGTAAGTGGTCGGTGTCTAATAAACAAATGAGGATTTTTAACTGACATGGTATGCTAGTTTGTTGTGTATGATATGATTTTGATATCGATATTTTAATAATATCTTTACGTTTCAAGACCGCCTGCATCGTTCTTGACAACTTCTTTTAGCTCGGAGTCTATATGGGTGTATGTATTGTGTATATGTGAGTGTGATCCTATTTAAATTATTAAAATTAATTTATCGTATAAAACATAAATAGTAATAATGTGTATAATGTGGCTAATCCCTAATTGAGCTATTATTAGTTGTTTGATGACTTCTTTGTTTATATTTTTTTAATTTTTTTTTGTAATTATTCATTTTTCCTTTTTACTTTGATTTATGTTCTAAAAAGCATATTTTTGGATGATGCAATTAAATCATATTGTTTAACTTTACGGTCTCAAAATAGGCAGTAAAGTTAGTTTGATGTGTCAGTATACCTAATCCAGCAGTCTTGGCAACTAATTAGTTTTTAACTTTTCGGGAAGTTCTTGGCGCAACTATTAAGGTCACACCCCCACCCCACTAGTTTAATTATTAAATCACTTTCACAACTACCAAATAAATAATTGTATCTCGTTTACAGAAAGACATCTCTTGTTTCCAATATTTACCTTATTTGTAAATAAACATTTATTTACAACACAACTATTATTTTTTTTAAATAAATTGTTTTTGTTTAATCTTTACACAACACCTAGAGTTCGGACCCCTTGATCATGTGACGCACTCTCTTCTCCGATTATTAAAGCCCAGATGTAGAGTTATATGAAAGCTCATTTATTAAAGCAAGCAAGATTGAGTACGCTACTGTTGACTGTATATGGTTCATCCACCAGCATCCCTAAGATATTACCTTGGTTAGTGGCTTCTTATTGGTATTGCCAATAGTATGTGATATATCACGTTAACTTATATGTCAATAGGCACTGTGACTGATCCTCCATGCATGCATATGAAATTATAATCAAAAAAATTTTTAGAATGATAAGTGAGTGAGCATTGATGTTAAAAAATGCCACAAACAAAAAGCTATAACCTCAAATTATAACAAACCTTGTCTATAAATAAACGCGAATATGCAATCCAAAATACAAAATTTCCCTAACAAAACCCTATAACTTATCCGAAATAGATTTAATTTAAAAATTTTATCTAAAAATAAAAAGAATTTGAACCATTTTAATGAAATTCGCCACAGGCAACATAACAATTAAAACCGCTTTTTTGTTCACAGTTTTAGATTAAAATTTTATTTATTTATCTCGAAATAAAATTTTTTCTTCTACAACACTTAAAACTTATTAAACAATTTTAATTTTGAATAAACTAAATTTTTGCAATATTAACCCAGGCCAAGGGTTAGAATGTTGATAAATATTAATTTAAGCATAATTAGTATACTAGGGTGAAAAGCTTCAGTAAAATCCGATATAATTTTTTTTACTGTCGCAGTTTTTTGCATTTTGGTGCTTGTTAGTATAATTTAAAACCTTGATATACTTTTGTCGATACATGTCCTAAAATAAGCGTTTTGTATACAAACAAATATTTTAGTCCATTTATCACTGAAACTGATTAGTTGACTATCAATCAAATGAACTGGGAGGAGTTTGTGTGAATATCAAAGCCTCATTCATTTAAAATTATTCAAAAAAAACATATTATAAGATATTCCATTTTAAAAGTATTTGTTACACCTTCATGTCAAATTTTCATCTTTCTAATCTAATTTCTTAGCCTTAATTAATTAAAAAATATGTCATTTTAGTCAACAATAATCCCATCATCATAATAACTTAAGAATAATATTAGAATATTTTCATCTCCCTAAGGAAATTAAAAGTTTTATTTTATTTAAATTAACAGATTATCTGTTACAATCTTTGTTTTTGAATTTAAAATTCATAATAAATATTATTCTCATTAATATTCACCAAAAAATTAATGTTGTCAAAACTGTCATGGATATTGTTATTCTTTGACAAAAATTTGTAACGCAATAATGATTGTATATTTATTTGAAAAGATTGTATAAAATTAACGAACCGACTTTTTCTCTTATTACTATAGGACACTAATATTCACTAATATTCTAAGATCTAAGACCTTTTCAGACCCCATTCTGGGCAACAAATTAAGCTGGATACACTATACCTTCATTAAAGTGTAGAAAGATACAATATCACCGTGTTCGTGCAAAATTACCATTGGACGAATAACAGAACTCGCGATCGACGTTGTCCATTGGATATACTGCTCCATATTCCAATGTGTATGGATCGGTTTCGGTTTGGTTGCTTCCATGGTTGTAATCTCTTCCGTTTGAATGAACAAATACCGATCTACAAGCACCAACTTTATTTGGCAAGAGGGGTATTTAAGGTTTGATGCCCTATGAAACTAACCGTATTGTATTTTAAAATTTTTTTTTTTCAATAATCATCTTTGGTAATCGGTCTTCTAATAAAGTCTTTTTAAGAATCTAAATATCAAATTAATATTTTAAAAAAATTAAAACTAGAAATAGTCCTTTCTCCCCATCTTGTCTCACATATGGGTGGAGATGGTGCACCTATTTTAAGATACACCTAACTCGCTTATTTTAAGATACAAAATATTTTGAGATTGTATATTGAGACGATAAATGTTCGATAGACGATAATAATATTAGACGATGTTTATAGACATCTAGACAATTTATAGACGATGTATATAGTATATTATAAAACAAAAATAGACGATAAATAATATTAGACGATGTATATTAAGACGTTTAATATTCACTAAAATGAAATTCTAAATGAAAAGCTTTGTCATGCCCTTACAGGTCATTGTGAATTTAAAAAAAACTGGATAAAAGCATTGAGCAACACACAGAAAAACAAGTTCTTACCTGTTAGAGAAAATATTATCACGTGTAAATAAATTTAAATCTTGTCTGAGATGTTGTTATACTTTAGTACACTTACACGCTCTAAATTAAATGAAAAAATGACTAGGTATTTGCAAAAAACTGTTTTTTCCAAAAAACTAAAATTGCGTATTGTTATTGTTAAAGCACTTTGCCGAGTAATGACCAACATGCCAGCGCGAAATTACGTGGTAGCACGCATCTGATTGGTTAATTCTTTCGTGATTTATGACGAGTGCCCCGTCGAGCCCGTCATCCCGTCTTGCCCCCTCCCCCCCTCTGCCTTGTTTATATTAATTTGCAAATTAATTTGATGAAACTCTAGCTCTTCCATTTTCATCATACCTGCGGTTGACTCTTATGTGTCTCAGCCCAGACGCAAGGAAGAGTTTCGGTTTTGGATGAGATATTGCTGTCACGATTTCTTAATCGAAAAAGTGCACTGATCAAAAATTAAAACAAAGTAATTTTTGTGCAAGAAATGTAATCACAATGGAACTAACAATTGGGACTCGCAATTTCCAATGCCAGCAAATTGTAGTTTATCATAATTTCAATGCTCAAACACGTCAACTAATAAAACCCTGTGAGAATTCTAGCAAAATAAAAAAAGGTTGATCATATTTCGTGAAAACGAATAGGAAAATCTAAGTCCATTTTTGTCTTATTCTAGAATATGTACATATTCTTTTTTTTTATAAAACTTAAATGTTTTTATAGCCTAGAAATTGTGTGTGGACTAATTTTTTGAATAGTGTGTTGAGTGATCTAGTGGTTAGCAATTTTGTCTCGACCTCGACGGAAACGCGTTCGACTCCCATCTAGGTCAAAGTGTTTTAAATCAAAACATTTAAACAAATAAAACAAACAAAGCTCAACTAATAATGGACTGATCACCTATACAAAAAAATCGATCAAATTAAGTTTTCAAATAAAACTCAACCATAAAATTGAGTGAATTGAAACTAATACAGGTGTTCCGTTGACAGTCTACGTTCCTTGTCGCGCATTAACGGCAAAAAAAGATAGCTTGTAAAATATGGAGGGGCTGAAATCTCACAGCTCTGAGATATCAAGACTTCGGTCTGGGTTAAGGATTTTGATATAGTTTTCGCAAAAACTGTTATGAGGACATGGTTTTTAGTTTTAGGCAGCGATGTATATCAAACATAACTTTTTGTTAAAGTACATGTTTTTTTTATCTCTAACTAGCACGAAACATCAATACATGATGTATGAAACATCGATACGTAAACAAAAATTATAACAGATCATATATTAGCATAATTTAGTGAAAAGATTATACAATCAGCAAACTACTCAAAAGCCTCTCCATTTAGCGTTTCGAGAAAATATTACAAAATCACAAATTCATATTTCTATCAAAATTCCAAAAATATTGTAAAATAAAAAATTCAAACTTTTTTCAAACAAAATTCTAAAAATATTTCAAAAATTATTACAAAACCACAGATTAAAGCTTTTTTCAAAAATTTTAAAAATATTGCAAAAATTATAACAAAATCAAAAATTGTAACTTTTTCCAGAATTATAAAAATTATAATAAAATCAAAAATTTAAAATTTTTCAAAATTCCAAAAATATTCCAAAAATTCTTACAAAATCGAAAATTGAAACTTTTTTCAAAATTCTAAGAACATGTATAAATAAAATTCAAAAATTCTATTTTTTTTTTCAAAATTCTAAAAATATTCCAAAAATTAGAATAAAATCAAATATTTAAACTTTTTCCAAATTCTAATAATATTCCAAAAATTCTTAAAAATTCAAAAATTCAAACCTTTTCCAAAACTCTTAAAATTATAACCATATCAAAAATTAAAACTTTTTCCAAAATTATAAAAATTACAATAAAATTAAAAATTTAAAATTTTTCAAAATTCTAAAAATATTCCAAAAATTAGCGTTTCGAGAAAATATCACAAAATCACAAATTCATATTTCTTTCAAAATTCCAAAAATATTGTAAAAATTATAATAAAATCAAACTTTTTTCAAAATGCTAAAAATATTCTAAAAATTATTACAAAATCGAAAATTGAAACTTTTTTCAAAATTCCAAAAATTATAATAAAATCAAAAATTTAAAATTTTTCAAAATTTCAAAAATATTCCAAAAATTCTTACAAAATCAAAAATTAAAACTTTTTCCAAAATTCTAAATATATTGCAAAAATTATTACAAAATCAAAAATACAAACATTTTTCAAAATTCCAAAATTATTTCAAAAACTACAACAAATTAAAAAATTTCCATGTCCAATTTCATTTTCAATTACATTTACGTCATAAATACAGCAAAAATAAATGAAATCATTTTTTGACACGATTGACATTATTTTTTTGACAAATTTATAATGCCATAATTCTCTATAATAATAATAAATTTTCATGTCATACAAATTATTAATTTTATTTTTTTCCAAAAAATTGGGTAAAAAAATAAATAAAAATCTTTCTTTTGACACACTTGACAACATTTTTTTGACAAATTTATAATGCAATCATCTAGATTTTGGTCTCACATACCAATCCCGATTATCAAGTTATGTCCATATTCAATGTTCCTACTCGTAATCACTTAAAATGAAAGTTTTTTAAGCAAAAAATATGCAAATTTCCTTGTTTTGACACACTTGACGATTTTTTTGACACACTTCCGGTACAGTTATCGAACACATCGTCCTTTTTGAAAAATTTTAAATTTTTGATTTTATTATAATTTTTGGAATTTTGAAAAAAGTTTCAATTTTTGATTTTGTTATTATTTTTGAAATATTTTTAGAATTTTGGAAAAGTTTGAATTTTTTAGAATTTTTGGAATTATTATTGGAATTTAGAAAAAGATTAAATATTTAATTTTATTCTAGTTTTTGGAATATTTTTGGAATTTTGAAAAAAGTTTGATTTTATTTAATTTTTACAATATTTTTGGAATTTTGAAAGAAATATGAATTTGTGATTTTGTAATATTTTCTCGAGACGCTAAATGGAGAGGTTTTTGAATAGTTTGCTGAGTGTATCATCTTTTCACTAAATTATGTTAATTTATGATCTGTTATAATTTTCCGGCATCGTATTGATGTTTCGTGTTAGTTTTGTAATAAATTTCTAAACAGAGATAAAAAAAATACTTGTACTTTAACAAACAGTTATGTTTGATATACATCGCTACCCAAAACTAGAAACAATGTCCTCATAAAAGTTTTTTGCCGAAAACTATATCTAAATCCTTAACCCAGACCGAAGTCTTGATATCTCAGAGCTGTGAAATTTCAGCCCCTCCATATTTTGTGTGTTGTTTTGTGGGCGAAATTCAAGATTTCTTGTAAGTTCTGACGCGCAGATAACATTTGTTTTTCGATGTGTGAGTATCTTTTTCTAGTTTGGTTGTCGTTCTGTTGGCGGAGGGCAAGATGCCCTGTAAGTTCTGACGCGCTATAACCTATAATGATTTCATTCATTTTTATAGCCAATTTTTTGGATTTCAAACAAATTATTATGTAAAAATTCCATAGTAAATATATTTATTAAATTTTAATCTAAAATTTGATTGTCGCACGATATCTTATTATGAACACGAACAATGAGAAAAGGCTTCTCTATTACCGACACACATAACGTTGCCAGATTTCCTTACTGCAAATGGCGGTCGGCTTTCCGGTGTACGCAGTAGATTTTATAAATTTTTAAATTAAATATGTACGTCTGATTGCCGGTGACACCGCTGTTTTTTGAGCTTTGAGCTCAAAAATCATAGATCGCACAGAGAAACTGAACGTAAGTTTTTTTTTCGGATGTCTTTGCAAGAACATTCTGAATTTTTAATTTTTCTAACAAATTTTGATACTTCCGCCGAATATAACATAGAGTGAATGATAACTTTGAAATTGATTATTTCGCGAAAATTGTCGGTGAGATCTAAATTTTTTGATTCCAATCGATGCAGGAACGTTTATTCTGTAATATATTTTAAAATCCGACGTAAATTTTTAGGGCCTGTTCCAAAATTGTTAAAAACCCGACTTTCACCCCCCATAATGGCGGTGATAATAGTTTTCTATTAGATCTCTATCTTACCACAATGCCAGATACATATAAGGAGTGTCGATGTCGCAAAAGGTAGTATTGGAAATTCTGATCATTATTTAATTTCATCAGTTATCAAAGCTGATTTACTTAAAACTACAGCTCCCAAACCCCGTAAAATATTTCTCTACTCAAAAATGGATAAGAGTGGTCTTAAAATTTTTTTCTATGGTTTCCCTTTCGACCGTCATAGTTTTTACACTGACAATGTAAATGTTTCTGCTCAAAACTTTACAGAAACCATTTAATTTGCTATTAATAAATTTGTCCCTTTCTCCATAGTAAAACTCAAACAAAAACGCTTCGAAAGCTACTAAAACGGCACTCAAAAACAAACGTAGATCATTTAATATTTGGATTCATAATAAAACTCCCGCTAATCGATCCTAATATCTAAAGGCCAACAAAATATCTAACCAGATTATCTCAAACGAAAAGTCTGAAATTGACAGAGCGAAAGCTTCAAAACTTACGTCTATGTCTATTTCTGACAAGAGTTTCTACAGTGCCATTAATTCTTTAAATTCTGGTACAAAATGTTCTATTCCCCCTATTATTGATGGTGATTTAATCGTCAATGATCTCGCAAGAAAAGTTAACTTGTTCACTGAACGTTTTGCTCTGAACTTCACTGTTTTGGAAACTCCTAAAGTAATACCCCAAATCCAGTCTTTAGGAGTTAATATGAATGAACTTCATTTCAAACCCAAAATAGTAGCTAAACTTTTAAAGGGGTTAAACATCAACAATGCCTCAGGAATGGACAAAATTCCACCCATTATTTTAAAAACCTTTTCTAATGAGCTTGCACCAATTTTGACTAAAATATTCTACCAATCCTACAAATCTGCTATTGTTCCCTCGTGCTGGAAGTTGGCAATTGTCCAGCCCGTCCCCAAAAAGGGACCAAAATCCGATATCTCAAATTATAGGCCAATAGCTTTACTATCGGTCCTATCCAAAGTCTACGAGCATTATATTAATACACACATTTCAAAATTTCTGGAAGCAAATCATTTAATAGCCGACAGTTAATACGGTTTTCGAAACAAAAGATCAACTACCGATCTATTAAACTATGTAGGTCATTGTTGGAACAGCATACTTGTTAAAGGTGCTGAAACATACGTTATCGCTTTAGACATCTCCAAGGCATTCGATCGAGTCTGGCATGCCAACTTAATCAACAAGCTCGTTGCGTATGGTTTTAATTAGAGTTTCCAAAATACTTGAAAATTATAATACCGGTTTTTGGTATTCAAAAACTTTCAATACCGGTATATACCGGTATTCTGCGGTATTTGCATGGAGCATCTTAAAAGTTTGACTGAAATATTAGAAAACTCAATTTAAACATGTTACAAATCAATTTTTCGTTTTTCATTACATAATTTATTTCATTTCACAAGAGTATTCAAAAATTATAGCAGTATTCAACCCAATATTTTAATTTTCCAAAAAATAATATTTAAAAAATATTACTGCATTTAACATTTCAAAACTCATTCGGCTTCGAAGCTTAGTAGAAAAGTTACCAGCAACAGAAAATGTCCTTTCCCTGGATGTTGACGTGGGCTGAATTATTTTGAGAGCGGCATCGATCCTATTTAAGTTCGATGTTCGAGCTCTACTTGCTTCAAATAGCTTAAACTCCTTTTGAATTTCTGGAAATGGATCAGAACTTCTATTCTTGGGTTGGAACGAAACCATCTTTCTTATGGATTGTTGCAACTGTGTCGTCAGGCTATTATTGGATTCTTCAGCACCAGAAACTTCTTCATGCGATGATTCGGCATCGACACTTTCCGATACTTCGGTAAAATTCTTATTAATTATATTTTTGGCATATTGAATTATTGCTGATTTTAATGAATATTTGAAACCATCATCATTTTGAGATATATTTGAATTTGGATTTTGCAAATATCTCATTAACGATACTAAATCTTTGTTGCGTGGCTCATCATATCGCTTTCTGAGTGAGTCTAGCATCATTTCACTTAAATTAGACGTTTGCTCAGACATATTTTGGAACAAAAACTGGTAAACACCTTCACTGGTTAAAATCGTTGAGTTATCCTTACCTAGCTCTTTAACAGCCAACTCAATGGGTTTTAACACTTTCAAAATATCTTCTAAAACTTTAAAATCGACTTCCTCATAAAAATTATTTGTTCCAATGTCCGAGAGTGCTTTTTGAATGCATGGTTTCAATTTTATCAACCTTTCAACCATGGGAACCAACGAGTTCCACCGAGTTTTGACGTCGAGCTTTAGCATCAATTTTTTATTTTCTTGTTCGAAAACATGGTTTTGCAATATTGGGTTACGAACGGTTGACAATTTGAAAAACTTAATCAGCTTACGCGAATTATTCAATACAGATTTGATGTTCCGTCGAAAAACTCTGTTGCTGCTTCCATGAGCAGTTGTCTCTATGATATCATTAAAAATGTTACTGTTATTTGAAACCATAAGATCATCATTGTCATTACAATCTGATTCTGAATCATTATCATCTTCATCTGAATCGTTGGCTTCGTCAATTTCCTCAGCATCTTCTTCATCTGATTCGTCACCTGAACATGTTTGGCTGTCGCAGCTACGTGATTTTTTGTAGAGAACATCGGTTACGGCCAGATGAATACCGTGATTGTGGCACAGTGGACTCTCTACAGGTATTATTCTTCCATATTTTTGCATTACTGCAGCACCATCATGGGTAGACGAGATTATGTACGTTAACTCTAACCCAAAATTTGCCAATTTTTGTTTGACTAATTCTTCTGTTGTGAAAGCATTACAGGAACCGCCTATTTTGACCAGACCCAATTTATACGCAACTTTATTGTGAAGAGTTACATTTATATACCTGTTAATGTTGATGTCTGATCATTCATCAACTGTTATACTGAACTTTTCACCACATTTTTTCAAAACAGAAATTTTGTCAAACAGCTCTTGTATTTTGATTTCGTAGAACGAGATTATTAGTTTTGCGACTGTGGTTTGTCTTTTCGGCATTAGGAAACCACGCTTTTGAATAAACTCGCGTATTGCATCAGATTTTGTAATCATTCGTAAGGACAAACCGTCCTTAGCGGAACATTTCGCCAGCAATTCTTCCAAAGTTTCGCGTGTTAAGAATCCGTCTAATCCGTCGTGTGTTAAGGATCCTTTTGCAGTAGTTGTTTCACCTTCTTTGGTATTTTTGATTATTATATTATGGATGGTTGTCATGTGGGTGTTCAGACCAGATGTGCTCGAACCTTTGCACTTGATGAGGGAATTGTACACAGTACATATCGCTTCTCACTAGCCGAATCGTATGATTTTTAGCCAAAAGTTATGCAACTCTCTGGTTTTTTGTTCTAAAATATGTAAGATTTGCAGATTGCCATCTTTATTAACTTCTGAATATTCAAATTTTGAAAACCGTACACAACCGGTATTGTAATACGGTCTCGGTATTGGAAAAATTTAGTTCAATACCGGTTTTCAATACCGATACTGAAAACCGTGGAAACCCTAGTTTTAATCCCAATGTTGTAAAGCTGATTCAAAATTTTCTATCCAACCGATACATTTCTGTCTCTTTAGACGGATTTTCTTCTGAGTCTAAACTAATTAACGCTGGTATACCTCAAGGCTCGGTATTGTCCCCAACCCTATTTTTGATTTATATCAACGAATTAATGAAAATCACCAACAATCCAATAAATAGTTTTGCAGATGATAGTACTCTGCACAAGTCGTTCGAGCCCCTTTCTTCAAAAGGTAAAATGCACGAACGAATTAATCCTGCTGGAGAGACGCTGCCACAAACTTGAATAATGACCTAAAAAAAGTTGCCGATTGGGGTGACCAAAACTTGGTTAATTTCAACTCTACCAAAACACAGCTGTTGATTGTTTCCAGATCAATGACCGAGTTCCCAAAGATATTTTATTCAGTTTGTGTGATAAACCAATGGGTAAATGTAAAAACACTCGTTTATTGGGTGTCACAGTTTCAAAAGACCTACTCTGGAACGATCATGTAATGGCGATGGCAAAAAGCGCGTCTAAAAAACTCGGCCTCCTAAATAGATGCAAAAATTTTTCACTCAATACCAATTGCTCCATGTTTATAAGTCCTACATTCGTCCCTGTATGGAGTACTGTTGTCAAGTTTGGGGTACTGCTTCTGTTTCCATCTTGGCCCTCTTGGACTTTGCTCAAAAGCGGGCTATACGAATTGTGGGTGATCGAGTTTTGACATCAAAACTTGATTCCCTACAACATCGTCGCACTGTTGCTGACCTCGTTGTTTTTTACAAATACCGTCATCAACAGTGCTCAGATGATATCAGCAGCATCATGCCACAAATTTATTCTTACCCCCGTTCCACTCGGCAATCGGCTACCGCAACCAGTCAAACGGTCGAGATCCCACGCTGTCATACTGGAAGATCGCAGAAAGACTTCTTTGTCCGAACTGCATACATAAAAAACATTCGTTTTAAGTGATTATGAGTAGAAACATTGAATTTGGAGAAATCTTGACTGTTGAGATTGGTATGTGAGATCAAAAACTAGATTATTGCATTAGAAGTCTGCCAAAAAAATGGTGTCAAGTGTGTCAAAAGAAAAATTTTTATTTACTTTTTTACCCAATTTTTTGGAAAAAAATAAAATTAATTATTTGTATGACATGAAATTTTATTATTATTATAGAGAATTATGGTATCATAAGTTTGTCAAAAAAATGTTGTCAAATGTGTCAAAAAAAAGATTTTGCTTCGGTCTGAAAGACCTAAGTATAACATACATGAGCTCAAAGTGAAATTCTTACCCCCACTTTTTTTGGCATTTCTCGACGTTTTAGGACCTACTGATTCTAAAAAAGCAAAAAAAAATGTATGTATGTCTGCCGGCCGGCCGGCCGTCACAACCTACGAAATCTAGAAAACAGCTGGACGGATTTCAAAAATTTTCTAAAAATAGGTTTACTCAATGGGAGGATCCGAAACTCGAAAGGACGATATGTTCGATAACTGTACTGGAAGTGTGTCAAAAAATCGTCAAGTGTGTCAAAACAAGGAAATTAGCATATTTTTTGCTTAAAAAACTTTCATTTTAAGTGATTGCGAGTAGGAATATTGAACTTGGAGAAATTTTGATGATCAGGATTGGTATGTGAGACCAAAATCTAGATTCTTGCATTATATGTTTGTCAAAAAAATGTTGTCAAGTGTGTCAAAAGAAAGATTTTTATTTATTTTTTTACCCAATTTTTTGGAAAAAAATAAAATTAATTACTTGTTTGAAATGAAATTTTATTATTATTATTGAGAATTATGGCATTATAAGTTTCGAAGTGTCTATTGACACCCACCACGGAAAAAATCCGTAACTCTAATTTCAACCATAGAGACACGGACATTTTTAAAGAAATGAGCCGAATGAAGCTTTATCCGTTTGGCACCCACCACGGAAAAATCCGTAACTCTAATTTCAACAATAGAGACACGGACATTTTTAAAGAAATGAGCCGAATGAAGCTTTATCCGTTTGGCACCCACCACGGAAAAATCCGTAACTCTAATTTCAACAATAGAGACACGGACATTTTAAAAGAAATGAGCCGAATGAAGCTTTATCCGTGTCTCTAATATCAGCCGTGAATATTACAATAATAAGCCTTAACTCACGGATGAATACTGTCCACGGATAAATACCATCCACGGACAAATATCATCCACGAACAAATACCACCTACAGATAAAATCTGACATATATGCCATTTCTAATCCTATATATTTTTTTCATTCATTTAGAACGAATTATACAAAAAATTTATTAATCAATAATTTGATTGTAAGAATAACCTTAGTAATAAAGAATTGATGATACTGCTATGAGTATATCTCGAAATTTATTCTCTGACTCTTATTTTAAGCTTGCTGATAGTGCACCACGTTACACGAGTGACTAATATCCGTGGCAATTGGACACGGATGATTATAAATTCAAAATTTGAATTGAAAAATTCAAAATTTGAATTGAAAAATTCAAAATTTGAATTGAAAAATTCAAATATATGTTTACTATCATTAATAATTTAGCAACAACATTATATTTTTCCTAAAAATAAAATAAAATAAAATAGATAAAAAAAATTGTTCATAAATGATTCAGGTAAAAAATTAAGTTTTAACGCTATTATGAAGCACAAGCATAAAAAAAAGTAAAATGATAAATAAATTCTTTTTTATTCGCCTACATATTAAAGTGTTACTTTATTACTGTGATTTGCGGCTTTAAAGTATCACTTTTCAACTATTTATTTTATTGTCATAGCTACGTCCAAAAAAGTAAAAAGCATTTGTATTTGTTTATATTCTATGAAAAATAAAAATTTTTCTCAAAGCAACCCTTAAATTCAAAATTTCATTATCCAATTAAAATAGTTGTTATCATTTGTTGTCATAGCTACACAATAATTTGGAAAAAATAATAAATATTTTGTCAAAGCTTACTTGTTCCACATATTTTTATTTTAAAATTTATGAAAATTTATAATTTTAATTTAGAATAAACAAATTTTCTTAAAATATTTTGCTTGCGGCGAATAAAAAATAGTATATGATGCACGGACGTAAGCTATTTTGGACTTAATGTGGGTGCAAATCTCAGCTAGCGCCTCGATTTGCAAACTCCACATCCGTCCAAAATCTTTAGCTTTACGTCCTAGCATCATAATGTACTATTTAGAAAATAATTTTATCATTTTGACACTTACGTTACTTTAGAATGTTTTTAACGGTTATTTAAAATTGTTTACAATTAAAAAGTAATGTAAGATAAAATATCTTTTCAGTATCATAAATTTCGATAGAAATTGGGGAGTTTTTTAATACAACAAAAAAATTACTCAAAAAAAAAAAACTCAAACTAAAATTTTGACGAGCACTTATCTTACAGCTAACCATGAAAAAATCCAATTTCGAATTCCTTTATTTCACCATTGTAATAATATTATAGTCATTATATGGCTCAAAGCATATAAATATTCTTTAAATCTGAAATTGTAACATATTTTAAAACTAAAAAACTGAAAAAAACAACGAAAAACAGAAATAATTTAATATTTATGGAATGCGATTTTATTTTCACTTAAAATTCGCCGTAGTTACATAATTTTTAATAGAGATGGCATTGATTTCCTTTTTTCGAAATACATTTTACATTCCTACTTTCCGAAACTACCTCACCTACTTTCCTATTTGAAAATTTTGACAGCTAATTTGTATTTTGAAAACATTCATAAATATTATTTCTTCCAAATCAAGGTTGCTTTTGTTATTTTTAATATAATTATTATCTTAAATTACTACAGTTAACTGAAAAGAAAAAGTTAAGTTAAACTTAAATGATTAATAATTATTAATTATTAAACTTATTTGATTAATAATT
The DNA here is from genome assembly GCA_963693315.1 of Diogma glabrata. Lineage (NCBI taxonomy): Eukaryota > Metazoa > Arthropoda > Insecta > Diptera > Cylindrotomidae > Diogma > Diogma glabrata. The sequence continues at coordinate 213,079,061 of OY856187.1, forward strand.
GTATCGTATCGTATAATTGTATAGTATCAAGTATGTGTGGAATTATGTTTTATTTTCTAGTTTGTAACAAGTGCGACGTATTTCTTCAAATTAATAGTGAATCAGCAAACTCTAATAAGCTACCATCTGTTAAAAATTATATTTTGTGACTGGAATTCCAACTTTAGCTTTGTTAGAACATTTGCTTAAGTTTTGTTTATTTATAAGATCAGTAGATCTATAATATCACGGTCTGTACAACATCTACTCTCCGAAACACACATACTAGATATTAGATAACAATAATAAGTGTGTAACTTGTTAATTATATTTAGTTTCACTTTTTCTTTTTATTTATTTTAATTATGACCGTTGAACCCGGTTTTGGTGGTCAAAAATTTATGAGTGAAACTCATATGATGGTATCGAACCCAGATCAGTGGATAGAACCAATGGCCGATGCTGGTGTTGATCAATATACTTTTCATGTTGAACCGGTTCAAACAATTGTTGCAGAAGTTTCAAGGAAAGTTAAAGACGCTGGAATGAAGGTTTTAGCTTTAAAACCATGCACTCCGGTGAGCTTGTGAAAGAGTACATTCCCTTAGCTGATATGATTTTAATTATGACCGTTGAACCCGGTTTCGGGGGTCAAAATTTATGAGTGATATTATGCCAAAAGTGGAATGGCCACGTTAAAATTACCCCAACATCAGATATAGAGGTTGATGGAGGAGTTGGACCAGAAACAATCAATGAGTGTGCTAAAGCTGGAGCAAATATGATTGTCTAGTACAGCAATTATTCGGGCTACTAATCAAAAAGATGTAATATCACTTTTAAAAATTCTTCAGTAGTTTACACTGGTAGTCTCATAAATATGTTATTGTTTCTAATTTTAAGATGATTTGTTAACTTGGGCTGGATATGGATTTAGATATGGATATGGATGTGGATATGGATATGGATATAAATATGGATGTGGATGTGGATATAGATGAAGATATAGATATGGATATGGATGAGGATATGGATTGGACTTCGTATGGATATGACATGGACATGAATTGGATATGGATTGGTTATGTATTAAATACAGATTGGATATTGATTTGATATGGGTTGAATATGGGATTGTATATGGATTGGATATGGATTGCCTATAGATTGGGTATGAATTGGATATGGATTGGATATGAATTGAGTATGGATTGAATATGGATTGGAGATCTATTGGATATGGATTGGATATGGATTGGATATGGATTGAATATGGATTGAATATGGAATAAATATGTATTGGATATGAATTGGATATGGATTAGATATGGATTGGATATAGATTGGGTATGAATTGGATATGGATTGGATATGGATTGGATATGGATTGGATATGAATTGAATATGGATTGGATATGGATTGGATATGGATTGGATATGGATTGGATATGGATTGGATATGGATTAGATATGGAATGGATGTGGATTGGATAATAATTGAAAAGGGATTAGTAATGGATTAAAAACTGGATATTGATGTTATATTTTTTTTATATAGACCAACAAAAACAAACGTTATCAACGGAAAAAACATTAAAAATGTAAATTCAACAGTTTTTTTTAAGATGTTTAATACACAATGTACGAAAACAAAAACAAACAAAAAGAAATGATATCTTAGCGGAAAAAAACATCAAAAATGTAAATACAGCAGTTTTTTAGAGAGATTAGGTACACAACGTAAAAAAACAAATAAAAAGCAATGATATCTTATCACACGCACATTTCAGCGGTAAGAACGTCAAAGGAACCAAATCAGGAGTTTGTTTTTAGGGTTTAATACACAACATAAAACCCGTAAAACAATTTTGGAAAAAATGCGTGAAATGTGCGCTAACTGTGCATGACACAATATGTCTGTGCACAAAATTATTTACAACACATGTCATGTACATGATGTGCGCCATACCATGCACATGTCGTAATACGCCTTAGCACATATATGCACAGACATTTCAGACTCATTTGCATCAAACGTGCACTAAAATGTTCATTCACAGCTTTGCAGCAATGTATACATTTTTCAGAGACATGTTGACAGCATGTGCATCACCAGATTTACAGAAAAGTCGTATTTTGTTCAGAAAGTTTTCAGGTTCATTTTAAACACAAATGCACCACTTGTGCACTTACATGTTCACGATGAGTTTACAAAAGATACATAAATTTTCTGTATACTTCTTAGAAACATGTTTATGACATATTACAAAATATCAAATAAATTCGTTAATAGAAATATCATAACCTTATACTAACCAATGTGTAGTCCTAACAGAGCAGCTGTTATCATAGTCTTTAAGCCGAGAAGCGATAACTACAGTATATAATTTTTTAAACTATGTATATCTTAAATGGTTAGAACTCTAGTGAATTTTAACCAACTGAAATTTATATATTTCGTACACAAGTATATGCGCATTTCGTCTACATGTATATAGGTCATTTCGTAAACATGTTTCATGCGAGTTTTATAAACAAATACACAAATATAAAATTACACGGTGAACATTTGTATAAAGTAAACATGTATACATGTATACAAAACGTGCATAAAACATTTTTTTTAAAGTTCTATGCCCATTTTGTAAACATGTTTACATGATTTAAAAATGTTAAATTAAAACAAATTTGTATGACGTTAGTACTCAAATATATTTATACTTCAACTAATTTTTAAATATGCACTAGAATATTTCCAAAAAAGTACAAAATTAGTCAAAATAAAATGTGCACGAAATGTGCACCTACTCGTGCACCATGCACATGGTGTTTGTCGGGAAAGTACCAAACCAAAGAAATGATACATTTTGATAAGCAAATTGGATACTGCGACAATAAAAACATTTCATGTAACTATTCAAGCTAAAATTTTGAGGAGTGAAAGGGATCTTTTGTCATTAAACGCCCAAAATTAGGCCTTTTAAAAATAAGATACTGTGTACCTTCAAAGAGCTTTCGCGTTTGACTTGTACTTCTCTCGTTTCAGATTAAGTTTCAAATAATGCATTGTGCATTTAGAATTCGAAGAAAAATAAATTTATACTTTGTAAACTTAATTGTGTCAACCATCGGGACTATTTGTTTACATATTTTTTATTTTTAAGTTTTAGTTCATAAAATGTACATACATTTTTGTAGCTTGGTATGTTTATTGAAAATTTTAGCTTGAATAGTTATATGAAATGTTTTTATTGTCGCAGTATCCAATTTGCTTATCAAAATGTATCATTTCTTTGGTTTGGTACTTTTATGTTGTGTATTAAACCCTAAAAACAAACTCCTGATTTGGTTCCTTTGACGTTCTTACCGCTGAAATGTGCGTGTGATAAGATATCATTGCTTTTTATTTGTTTTTTTACGTTGTGTTTTAATTTAGCGCCAATTGTATCTTTTAGTATTCGTATTTATCGCTGTAAAAAAAAATTTGTTTTAAATATTTTAATTATTCTCAGGTTTTTTTATAAAATCAATTTCGATTAATCTTCTATATAAGGCTCTTTAATAACAATTTTAAGCACATTATAGACAAAAAAAATTTTTTTTGCTAAATTTTAAAAGGCTAGAGTTATGCTGCGCGTGCAAGCGCGCGCGTTGCATGTCTGTCCAAAAAAATAAATTTATTTAGTGTACAGCATATGTTGGTGATAGTAAGAAATAGTAGATTGTATTACTAGTGCGAATGTGTTTTCCAAACAAGGATTGGAAAACGCATTCGCACTAGTAATACACATTTTTTTTGTAACAAGTGCGTAAAATTTATAAATATTTATTTAATTGTTCATTTAATCATTTATTTAACAAAGCTAAAAACAAATTTAAGCTTTTTAAATAATTAAAGTGCGCCATCTTCGTTGTAATAGTTGTAAATTATACTAGCTCGAAAATATATACATAAGAATCCAACTAAAACAACACATAGGAATCCAATAAGAGCTGTCAAAATTGTAAACTTTGAAAACCTAAATAAATTGTTTTTTCTTGTAATTCAAATGATGCAATGTGTTTAAGTTGTTTTTACTATATGGTAAGTTATTTAAATTATTATTTTGATATTTTAGTGCTATAAAAATATTATATATAGATAGATATATGGATAGATTTAACTGCAAATCTCACATGCAGGTGGCGTTACGGTCTAGGCTTACAAAATATTTTGTGGTCATATGTGCGGAAAAGTAGTTTTTTCTTGTATTTTATTCTAGTACAAAATTGAAAATTTTTTACGCATGTGCTACAAAAAGGTATATTGTCGTATAAATTAGATATATTTTTATGTTTTCGACCAATCACGTTACGAATAGTTTGCTTCACATATATTTTCATATTTTTCATCTAAATTATACTTGAGGATTTTTAAAAAAAATTCCATTCTGCCATCATCAACCCTATTTTGTCAAAAATTATAAATTTTGATTATTTTTCGAATTCACTAATTAATTTTACTATAAGCTACGGAAATTCTTGAATATAAAAATAATCCACGGAAATATGTATCTGTAAAAAATGTATATCCGTAACTGGAAGAATCAGAAATTCTTGAACGTAAATACAAGCCACGCATTACCGTAGCTAGAAAGGATAGATATTTGTAACTTTGAGCAATAGATTTCGTTAACTGTAAACACCAGTCATAGGTTTCTTTAGTTGTTATTTTTGCAATGAAATTTAATATTATAATAATAATAACAACCGCGTAGTATCTGAAGGTCTGTTTTATGGCCAAGGATCTCTGACAACTTAGTTTATTTAAGCAATATTAACAGACCAAGTGTCTTGTTGCACTGAACATAGATAGTTTAATGCGTATTTATACAGAATGGGTTTGATAAACAGTCATATTATAAGTACTGTTAGTTCACGATGCTGAGAATACTTTTTTAAGTGCCAGTGTTAGACAGTAGGGAGATCGAAGGCTTTTAATTTCTTTGATGACCCGCTGACAGTGGATAATATCATAACCGGAATGCTAAACTCCAAAGAGAAGTAGAACGCTGTCACACTACTAGCTGAAAAAGTCATAACTAAAAGACGTGACTAGGGCCAAAAAATGAGTAAAAGGCGCTGGACATACAACTTATGCAAATTGGAGATCGATGAAGAAATCAGCAGTATAATATGTGATGCATGCTGATGGTTCTACGTTGAATGCATAAAAGTTTGTCACCTACCAAAAAAATGAAGAAATGGCTGTATTACGAATGCAAATAATTACGTCAGTTTTTTAAAATATTTATAATTTTATTTATAATTAATAATAATTATAATTATAATAATAATAAACATTTTTATTTTTAGGATTATTATAATATTATTAATTATAGAATTAATAATTTATTGTATTTATTGTAATTTATAATTTTATATTATATAATTATTTTTTTTTCTTTATCTCCATTTAGGAGCATAGGACGTCTACTAGACTGAACCATCTGACTATGTTGGGGGCAATCGCTTTCAGTTCACCCCATGTTTTGCCAATTTGTTTTGCTTCAGCTAGCACCGTTTTCTTCCACGTCATGGGTGGTCTTCCAACTCCCCTTTTACCTTGTGGATTCCACTCTAGGGACATCCTTGTTATGTCTTCAGGTGATTTCCTCAGTTTATGTCCTATCCATCTCCATCTCCTTTGTTTTATCTTGATCTCAATGTCTAACTGCTCTGTCTGCCGTAGAAGTTCCTGGTTACTGATGGTGTTCGGCCAGAAGCATTTGATCAGTCTTCTCAGGCATTTGTTCACAAACACCTGTAGTTGATTTGTGATCTTTCTTGTATTTTTCCACGTTTCACACCCATACAGCAGTACTGACTTGACACATGCATTGAACATTCGTAGCTTTGTCTTTCTTGACAGGACGGATGCATTCCAGATCTTGTGAAGCATATTGAACGTATTTCTAGCTTTGTTAATACGCTGACTGATATCTTCTTCAGTCCCGCCTGTTTTTGCTACAGTACAACCAAGGTACACAAATTTGTCGACTTCATCTACTTGTGTTTTGTTGATGGTAATTGGTGTTATCGTTTTGGTGTTCAATCTCATAGTCTTTGTTTTTCTGATATTAATGTGGAGATCAACTTCATGTGCAAGAGTTGATAGCTTCTGTATTTTCTGCTGCATGTCCGTATGTGTGTGTGTAAGTAGACAGATGTCGTCTGCGTAGTCTAGATTATTGAGCCGTTTTGTTGTGTTCCATTGGATTCCATTTGGTCTTGCATCATCGAGTTTTCGCATGATACTATCTAGTACTATTAGGAACAGTAGCGGGGATAGTACACAGCCTTGTCTCACTCCTCGGTGGTTGTAGTATTTATCACTTTGCTTTCCTTTGTATTGTATTCTGTTTCCAGCATCCCGATACATTTTTTTGATTAGATCAACTATTTTCTTCGGGACGCCCATTTCACTAAGTGTCTTCCATATCGCGCTTCAGTTGAATGAGTCGAAGGCGCGTTCGAAATCCAGGAAGAGGAGATACAGTGGTGAGTTCCATTCGTTTGATTGCTCTATGATGATACGAGTTGTGTTGATATGATCAGCACAGCTTCTTCCTGTTCTAAAGCCGGCTTGTTCATTTCTTAGTTTCATGTTGATTGATGGAGATATTCTTTCGAGAATGATCATCGCTAGTATTTTCATTATTGTGTTGAGCAGAGATATACCTCTCCAATTTTGCATTCTCTAAGATCACCTTTCTTTGGAATTGTTATGGTTAAACCTTCTTTCCATTTGGTTGGTATTTTACCTTTGTTCCATACATCAGCTTATAGTGGTGTTAGAGCTTCTGCTGTTATGTTTACATCTGCTTTGAGTAATTCTGCTGATATATTATCTGTACCAGCAGATTTGTCATTCTTGAGTTTTTGTATGGCATCTCTAACTTCCCGTTCCGTTGGTGGATGGGTGCTGATAGTTTCGTTATAGTTGTCATTCGGAAACTGCAAATTATCTTCATGTTGGTGGCAGTTGTCTTCAAAGTATTCTTTCCATCTATTTAGCTGTTGTTCATGTGTTGTGAGGGTTTTTCCAGATTCACCCTTTATTGGTGGAATGTTTGTATACTTGTTTAGTGACCTTTCTCACGCATTTGTGTAGTGTGCGCATATTTCTATATGACTGCTGCTGTTTCTGCAGTCTTGAGGATGCTTTCTGTATATCTTCTGCGTTCATTCCTTGCCATTTCTTTAACTTGTTTTGCTGTACTTTCATATTTGCTGCGGATCTCGGTTGTGTTCTGATGACACAATTGCAACTTGAGCTGTCGACGCTCTTCGATTTTCTTCCAGGTATCATCACTAATCCATGGTTTCCGTGATTTGTCTTGGTATCCAAGCACATCTGTAGCAGTTTTAACGTAAACTTCTTTAACTTGTTCCCATTTTTCATCAATGCTGGTGGTTTCGTTGTTTGTTAGATTGAGCAGGAGCGATTCTTTGAAGATGTTATTTGTGTTTTTTTCGCTCAATCTGCTGATGTTAAATTTCCTCTGACATGAGTTGTTGTGTTTTACAGCGGCTGGTTTAATTTTGAATGTTGCAATTACCAGTTGATGGTCGCTGTGTATGTCTTTCTTTGCCTTAGGTGTTGTTAATATTCCTACGCCTTGTTCATGTGTGTTGGATTTACCAGAGAACCATCATGTAATATCCTTCACTTGTTGTTAGTTCTCCGCTGTTTTTCCATCTTACTTCACTGAGTGACGTATCTCGATGTTATATTCTTCCATTACTTTCTCAACTTGTGCTAAGAAAAACAAAAAAAATATTTATTTACATAAAATATTTTATGTTGTTTTAAAATATATCAGGAATTTACGTAATGTCATCCCCATACAAAAACTAAATCAAACCTGTTGTTTTTATTTTAGAAATCAAAAAAAAAAATTTTAAACTTGATTTTGTTTATTACAAAACCTTTTTTAGTTATAAGCCTACTAGACGCGAAATGCAAAAAACAATAAACCTTTAAAGATGTGTTATTTAATGATTTTAAGGACTTTATAGACCAAATAAAATAAAAATATAGAATTTTGTAGTGTAAAAAGAATGAAAATATGTATATGTATAAAATTGACGTCTTTTTTTAATTAAAAGACAATCAGGCTTGTAACTAAAGACGGTTTTTTATGACATAGAAATTGGATAATTTATTCACATTGAGTCATCTAAATTTTAATAGCAGAAATATAAATATAAATTTAAAGATTTTGTTTGGATGTTTATATGTTTTAAAATTTGAATTGTATGTAATTATAAATAAAAATGCTTAATAATTAACAAAATTTTTAAAAAAGTAGTAGGAAAAGTACAGTTTTCTACTCGCCGAAAATTATATTTTGAATCTCGCGACCATTACCAACCTCGGCTATCACCTCGGCTGATAAACTGTCCTCTCGCTTCAAAATATGTTGTTTTCGGCATCGTTGAAAAATATACTATTTAAGAAAACTCTTTACGCCTATTTGTATTGCTATTTTATGATTTGAAAAAAAATGTTATAAGCTGTTGAGTTTCCGTATTATATTTTTTATTTAAACTAAAAAATAAAAAAAAAATAGCCATCTGTGATTTGTTGGGAAAAAAATTTTTTTTCTATTTATTATATAGTTTTAAAATTTTCCGTGTCTTTAAAGTGTTATTTTAGTTTTTCATCATTGTAATAAAAGTAAAATAACTTAACAATTAAAGACATGATGAAAGCACTTCAAATGTTTTCCACTCTCCATTAGAAAATAAATAAGTCAAACTTTTAACCGAAGCTCTAACGAAAATATTTATTTAGTTTTTTATATTATATATTTAATAGAGCATCAGCCAAGCATAGTAAACAAGCACTGGCCGACCATAGTAGCCGAGGATTGGAGGACCATTGGCCAAGCGCGGTAGTTACATACATGCCATTTGTGGTATATACCTAAGCATTCGTCGAGGCTGATAAATAAACAACTGCAGTGTCGATCCTTAATTAATTATTGCAGTGTCATTGAAATATCACTGAAATAAATAATAACTAAAACCGGATCAAGCAATATCAAATTTTATCAAAAAATTATATAAGGGCATATCAAGCCTGATCAAAAAAATGTTTCATTGGTATTTATAACTATATCAGGCTATATCCGACTATATCACGCCCGATATGGCTATATTAACTTTTTGAAAATATGAAATCAGCAGTAAAAACAGCAAATGTTTTCAGTGCCCTACTTCTCTTTGGAGGTTGTAATTATTATAATGTTAAACTTCACTAAAGAAATTGCAACCACAGAAATTCGTGGCGGTTGCTTACAGTTAAAAATATCTGTTGCTTAAAGTTACAGATATCTATTCCTTCTAGCTACGGAAATCCCTGGCTTGTTATTACATTCTGGAATTTCTGTAGCTTATAGTTAGGATATCCATTCCTTACAGCTACAGAAATCCGTAGCTGGTGTTTACATAAAAAATTTCTGTTGCTTAAATCTACGGATATTTATTTCTTCCAACTACGGAAATCCGTGGCTTGTGATACATTCAAGTCCGTTTCTTTTAAAATTTCCGTGTCCCAAAGATTAAAATTACGCCACGGTTTTATCCGTGGTAGGTGGTGATTTTGGATCATATGGTAAAATTTAGAGACACGGAAAAAGCTTCATTCTGATCCGTTTCTATAAAAATTTCCGGGTCTATAAGGATAACATGATGGCCACGGATTTTTCCGTGGATGGTGGCAATTTCGGATCATGTGGTAAGACTTAGATATACGGAAAAAGCTTCATTCTGATCCGTTTCTATACAAATTTCCGTGTCTCTAAGAGCCACGGAAATTTCCGTGGTGGGTGTCAATAGCAGCACCGTATAAGTTTATCAAAAAAATATTGTCAAGTGTGTCAAAAAAATGATTTCATGTATTTTTTTAGATAATTTTTTGGAAAAATAAATTTAGCTGTTTGTTTACGTAAATATAATTGAGCATGGAAATTTTTGAATTTGTTATAGTTTTTGAAATATTTTTGGAATTTTGAAAAAAGTTTCAATTTTTGATTTTGTAAGAATTTTTGGAATATTTTTAGAATTTTGAAAGATTTTAAATTTTTGATTTTATTATAATTTTTTTAATTTTGGAAAAAGTTTCAATTTTTGATATTGTTATAATTTTTACAATATTTTTAGAATTTTGGTAAAAGTTTGAATTTTTTATTTTTTAAGAATTTTTGGAATATTATTAGAATTTAGAAAAAGTTTAAATTTTTGATTTTATTCTAATTTTTGGAATATTTTAAGAATGTTGAAAAAAAAATAAAATTTTTGAATTTTATATATATTTTTAGAATTTTCAAAAAAGTTTCAATTTTTGATTTTGTAAGAATTTTTGGAATATTTTTAGAATTTTGAAAAAAGTTTCAATTTTTGCAATTTTTTTTGCAATACTTTTAGAATTGGAAAATTGGAAAAATGTTTTAATTTTTGATTTTGTTAATAATTTTGTACTCGTACAAAGCTTTTGGTAAAAACTATATAAAAAGCCTTAACACAAACACAATCCTTACAGTTTTATTATTTAAATTTGTAATGTCATAAAAGGAGAAAAATCAAATTTGCTTAAAAAATTTTTGCAAGAAATGCAAAAAAAAGTGGGGGTAAGAATTTCACTTTTGGCTCATGAATGTAATACTTAGGTCTTTCAGACCGAAGTAATATAAATACATAGCCGGGAAAAAGACGCCTGATTGAATTGGTTTAAAAAAATTCCAAATATTATAATAAAACCAAAAATGCCAACTTTCTTCAAAATCCAAAAATATTCAAGAGAATATTACAAAATAAACAATTCAAACTTTTTTCAAAAATCCTAAAATTTTTAAAAATTATCATAAAATCAAAAATATAAATTTTTTTTCAAAATTTCAAAATATTCCAAAAATTTTAATAAAATCAAAAATTTAAACTTTATCGAAATTCTAAACAATCCAAAAATTATTACAAAATCAAAAATTGAAACTTTTTTCAAAATTCCAAACATATTGCAAAAATTATAAAAATCAAAAATTCAAACTTTTTCTAAGATTCTAAAAATTATAATAAAATCATAAATTTCAATTTTCTTCAAAAGTTCAAATATATTCAAGAGAATATTACAAAATCAAAAATTGAAACTATTTTCAAAATTCTAAAGATATTGCAAAAATTATAACAAAATAAAAACTTTTTCAAAATTCTAAAAATATTCCAAAACTTATAATTAAATCAAAAATTAAACTTTTTTCAAAATTCTAAATATATTCCAAAAATTAATCAAAAATCAAAGATTGAAATTTCAAAATTCTAAAAATATTGCCAAAGTTACAACATAATCAAAAATTCAAACTTATTTTCCAACTGTTCCTGTTAATCAGAAGTCGTGGAATCACACAAAACGATTACAAAAGAAATATCTTTCTTATAATTACATTTTTTTTAAAAACATTTAATCTGCAACAACTTGATATTTCCCAATTGTTCCTATAAGTTGGGAGGAGTTGAAACTGAATAGAAATATGTCCAATTTCATGTTCAAATACATTTCAAGTCATAAAAATAATTACATACTTAATTTTATTTTTTTCCAAAAAATTGGGTTAAAAAATAAATGAAAATCATTCTTTTGACACACGTGACAGTATTTTTTGACACACTAATAATACAATAATCGAGGTTCTGGTCCCACATACCAATGCCAACCATCAAATTTTCTCCACAATCAATGTCACTACTCGTAATCACTTAGAATGATCGATTTTTTAAGCAAAAAATGCTCATTTTCGTATTTTAACACACTTCATTATTTTTTGAAAAACACTTGACACACACTTTCTTTCGCCAATACAAATTTCGTCAATACTAAACATATCAAATGTTTTAGGCATTTAAAAAAAAAAAGCTATAAAACATGCGCATTTTCAAAAGAATACAGGGTGAATATAATATAATACTATAGGGCATAGTATTAATTATTCAAAAAAACGTAGAAAAATCTGTTGGAATCCTAAAACTTTATCTTCAAAATATGATAGCACATAATATATTATCTATGTAAACCAAAAGAAATTACTAAAAATGTATGCCGGCAAAACTGCATTTCAAAGCAATAAATAAAAATTCAGAATTTAGATTTTTTTCATTCGTTCCACTCATACAAAATTTTGATTTAAAAAAAAATCCACAAATAAATGTACATTTTCAAACGAATTGCCCAATTAACATATACTGCTGACATTTAACATTTTAATTTACAAAAGACTTTTCTGTGAGAAGCGTACACCCTGTTTTTCGATGATATGATTTTTCGATGTAATGATTTATTCATTACATCGAATATTTTCGACGTAATGATATTTCGATGATATGATTTTTTTTTCGATTTTACGATTTTCGATGGTATGATTTTTCGATTTTGCGAATCAAATTTTCGATGATATGATTTTCGGTGATGTGATTTTTCGATGCTATGACTTTTCGACGCAATGAACTTTCGGTGATATGATCTTTCGATGCTATGACTTTTCGATGATATGAACTTTCGATGATATGAAATTCGGTGGTATGAACTTTCGGTTTTGTGATTTCTGGTGATTCGACGATTTGATTTTTCGATGTTATGATGCGGACTCTTCGTATGGGTACGCCAGAAATTACATACATGTATTTAAAATCAAAATACTTGCAAAAAAACATGTTTCATTTGCTATCTAGAGAGTGTACGATATCAATCAAACCAAAGTCATCAATAACAAATAATTTTGTTTGATGGGTTCTTTTTTTCATCATAGAACACATCAATAGGGTTGTTCATAATCAAACGCTACTTACAGTCATTTTTTAGAATCAAGCATTTTTTGATTTATATAAAATCCTTTTTAAAAAACCTTTTCTGAACTATCTCGTTAAAACTCCTTTTCCTAAAAATAGATAACCAAATATATAAAAACATTATATTTTATCAATAAGACCACTTATCTGAATTATGTTATACATCTTTTTAATTTTATCAAAACTAATTTGCATAAAGCAAAATAAACCGTCAAAACTTCAAAATAAACAAAACTTCAAAACATTAATGTCAAAACAAATAAATCTATAATTATACCATTTGCTACAATCAGTTTTTTGTATTATGGATATTTTTTCTGTAAACATAGAAACAAAATGTACTAGAGTTTTTTTATTAGGATATAATAATAAGTCTTACATTTGTGTTAACGTATAATAAAAATTAATCTTTGTATGTAGTTGTTAAAAAGTTAGCATATAAGTCAGATAATTTTGTATAAAATTCATTACAAATTGTGATTTAATAGTGAAATAACCAATAAAAGAAAATTAAAAGTTTTAAATAAACAGTTTTATTAAATTAAATCTAATTATTTTCTAGAAAACTATTTTCGAACAGGAAAAAAGTTACAACAAGCTTTCTCTACAACAACCAAGAGATAGCTAATCTGGACAGAGCAGCTAAGTGAAGTCACCGATTCTCATCTGATCAACGAAGTTAAGCAGCATTGAACGGGGTTAGCACTTCGATTGGTGACCGCTTGGGAACACGACTTGGTGTTGTGTTTTTTTCAAGCTTTCTCTAATTCTTCATCTCAAGAGATAGCTACCTGGGCAGAAAAATTCATTGGTCCTTCGAGCCGGATATTATCAACCAGCAACCCGGATATTTATCATCCACCAGGATATTTATCAACTATCAACCAGAGTTACTTTCAACCAGCATATACTCAGTGTAACTACACTTCATCATGGCGCTGGTACGTTCTCTAAAGCGGGTCTACGCACGAATGTCAGAGATTGGGAAGAAGGTCAACGCTCTTAAGGGTGAACCAGAAGAGAACCTAACAGCAGTTAAAGCCAGTTTTAAGATGCTAGATAGTGAGTGGTCTGATTATCGAACAACACCAGGTCTTGAAAAGGATGATGCTGATATCACTAAACTACAGGAGGACATCGAAGACCTCCACTTCAAGATCCGGGGTAAGTTATTAGAACTAGAGATTGCAGGGGGTTCCAACCAAACCACGAGCAACCAAGGTAATGTGACATTAGATACAATACTGGAGCTGACGCAGAACCATCAACAACAGCCCAACGAATTACCAAAGGTCAACATTCCTCCATTCTTTGGGGACTATACACAGTTTCCGTCCTTCAAGGACATATTTGAAGTTACCATCCACAACAGGGATAACATACCAAAGGTAAAAAAATTACAATACTTGAAAACCTTGTTGCGAGGAGATGCGGAGCTAATATTAAAGAATATTAGCGTAACCGATGCCAACTATGAATCAGCCTGGAAGACAGTGAACGATCGGTACTACAAAAAGGGGAGAACAGCAACCGAGCTCGTTCGCCGTTTTATTGAACAACGCAATGCAACGGTTAGCAACGCAGACCAACTGCGAAAGATTCATACTTCAGCCAGCGAAGTTGTCAGTGGTCTTAAAAATCTCGGACCAGAAGCAGAGAAAAGAGATTTATGGATTGTTTACATGCTGTTAGAAAAGTGTGATAGAGCTACTCAAGAAGCATGGACCGCATTCAACAACGTAGAGTTTCCAGCAATCGACGAGTTTTTTAACGTTTCTGGGTCGTCGATGTGAAAACTTAGAAACTTGCGATATGCTTAGAAAACCACGAGCAGATCGGCCTCCAATTACTACAACCAAACCAGCGATAAGAGGGTTTCAGCTTAGCACCGAAAAAAGGTCAGTAATATGTATTATTTGTAACGAAGATCATTATTTAGCCAGCTGCCAACAATTTAAAGCATTAAGTGTCGAGAAACGTCGAGAGCTGATAAAGAACAATCGCTTATGCTACAACTGCTTATCAACGTTGCATAGTGTCTATGATTGCAAATCAAAATATACGTGCAGGCTATGCAGACGACGTCATCATACACTCCTTCATGAGACGACCTTAACTCAACCTGCGGCCACCACATCACACGAATCAACATCAGCTAAATCCGATAATGCTACAGAGTGCAACCAACTGAGTATTGCTAGTAATTCAGTTTCAATATCACATTTAAAGTTACAAGCAATACTCCCGACTGCAATCATCCACGTTCCAGACCGTAATGGGAAGCTAACAAAATGCAGAGCCCTGTTGGACTCTGGCTCTCAAGCATCATTTATTACAGAAAAGTGCATACAAAACCTCAATTTGAAACGTCAAAATGCACGACTATCAATAAGTGGCTTAAGTACAAGGGGAATTACTACAAGAGGACTTTCGAGTATAACAGTATCATCAACATATTCGGATGAGAATTTGTTCCTGAACGTTTTGATCGTTGAGCAAATCAATTCCGCACTACCTTCAACAAAAATTGATCGATCAGCATTACCAGATTTTACAGCGTTCAACTTGGCAGATCCAGCATTCTATAATCCAGATGAAGTAGATCTTTTAATCGGTGCTGATCAGTTTTTCAACATTCTACGACCTGGTCAACAGTCCTACGAGTGTGGTCTTGTGCTACAAAACACACTGTTTGGTTGGGTTGTATCCGGTACATCAGGTGCACCACAGTGTTCTATCAACAATCATCATATTCAACTATCCGAGACAGAATTCAACATAGATGAAACACTAAAAAGATTTTGGGAACTGGAATCTCTACCACAACCTCAGCCGCTGTTTTCTGATGAAGAAAAGTTTTGCGAGGAGCATTTCATATCAACAGTCCAGCTAAGCGAAACTGGACAATACATAGTCCAACTACCAATCGACACCAAGAAACCACTGGGAAATTCGATGCCAGCAGCTATTAAACGACTCCATGCCATGGAAAGAAAATTTAATAAAAATCCAAGTTTCTTTCAGGTATATAGCGAGTTTATGAAGGAATATGAAGAACTGAACCACATGAAGATGATCAAATATGTTCATTCAAACGAATATTTCCTACCACATCATGCAGTGATAAAAGAAGACAGCACAACGACCAAGCTCCGTGTAGTGTTTGATGGTTCATCAAAGGCATCAAACGGTATTTCACTGAATGATGTTTTAAAAGTGGGTCCAGTGTGTCAACGCGATTTGTTCACAATTCTCATCAACTTTAGATGGCATCGAATTGCAATATCAGCAGATATTGAGAAGATGTATCGCCAAATTTTGATCGATGAACAACATCAACCGTATCAGTCCATACTATGGCGTGAAGAGGAGCATCAACCTATGAGAAAATACCAGCTGCAAACTGTTACGTATGGCACATCGTCTGCACCATTTTTAGCTACCAGGGTCTTAAAACATCTGGCTACAAGAAATATAGCATCATATCCAGAAGCATCACAAGCCATATTAGATGATTTCTATGTTGACGACTTGTTAACAGGGGCAACCGACGTTGATGCTGCATTACAACTAAAATCAAGCATAGCTAAAATTTTATCATCAGCCAACTTCAATCTACGGAAGCGGGCTTCAAACTCAAAGGAATTAGCAGATGAGATACACGCAGATTCATCTAATTCCACAGTAGCAGTGACCGAACTTGACAAAACTATGGGTGTCAAGGTTCTTGGTCTAAATTGGCATCACCAGGAAGACAACTTTAAATTTAAAGTATCGCAGATGAGGGAGGAGCAGGTTACAACTAAACGAAGTCTTTTATCAGATGCATCAAAGGTTTTCGACCCATTGGGCTGGCTTAGCCCATGTACAATTAATGCCAAGATTATGTTCCAGCAATTTTGGCTCCAAAAACTTTCATGGGATGATCCAATACCAGCTGAACTACAAAATAAATGGAACTCGTTTAAAAACAATTTATATTTTATTACAGATATAAATATTCCTAGGTGGTTACACACTACCAACACTAAAGTACAACTCCATGGATTCAGCGACGCATCAGAGCTAGCCTATGCTGCAGCAGTGTATCTACGGGTGCAGACCATTGAAGAGGATGTACAAGTCCATCTTGTCACTGCCAAAACAAAAGTAGCGCCGATCAAACAAATATCACTTCCAAGGCTTGAACTGAATGCCGCACATCTTCTAGTAAGGTTGATCCGGTCCGTTGAAGAAGCTTTGAAAATTAAAAATTATGAAACATTTTGTTGGACGGATTCAACCATTGTACTATCCTGGCTTTCTTCACATCCGAGAAAATGGACGACATTTGTGGCAAACCGGGTAGCAGAAATCATAGAAGTCATACCGAGACGAAATTGGCATCATATCTCATCCACTTGCAATCCAGCTGATTGTGCCAGCAGAGGTGTAACACCACAGCAGCTCCGAGATCATCATCTTTGGTGGAACGGACCATCATGGCTCCGTCAAGAACAATTCAGCTGGCCCTGCAATGAGAATTATATACTAGACGATATTCCAGAACAGCGAAAAATAAAAATTCCTAATCAAGTCCATATATATCATGCCAAAATAGATGAAGAAAATGTCATCCGAAGACTATTTGAGCAAGTATCATCATTTATTAAAATCTTAAGAATACTTGTTCGATGTAAGCAATATCTTCAGCGAAAATATAATGCACCAATCACAGCTGCAGATCTTCAAGATGCAACAAACCTTTGTATTAGATGGGCACAACATGAAATGTTTTTCGACGAGTTACAACGTCTTCATCAAAAATTGTCTATCAACAAAAAAAGCAAGTTACTAAAACTAACACCGTTTTTAGACAACCATGGTATACTTCGGGTAGGCGGCCGAATTCAAAACTCTCTGCATGAATTCAATACAAAACACCCTATCATACTGTCAAAGGAACATCCGTTCGCTATAAAATTGGCTGACTATTTACATCAGAAGCATTTACATCCTACAAAAAGTTTAATGATGTCAATAATACGACAAGTGTATTGGATTTTTGGAAGTCGTGATCTAATTAAAAAATCCATTAACAAATGTGTCACGTGTACACGTTACAAACGTCAACCAACCGTTCAACAAATGGGAAATCTACCTACAGCACGTGTGACTCCAAGCAGACCATTTCAACGAGTAGGTGTGGATTATGCAGGTCCAATTACTGTACGAATCAACAAGGAAAGAGGCAGTAGAACTACTAAAGGATACATCGCAATATTTGTATGTTTCGCAATTAAGGCTGTTCACATCGAGCTAGTCAGTGACCTTACCACTGATGCATTTATAGCTGCCCTCAGACGATTTGCATCACGACGTGGTTGTCCCAGTGACATCTACAGTGATAACAGCACAAACTTTATTGGGACAAACAGAAAGCTGAAAGAACTACACAGTATTTATTTAGAAGAAGTCGATAGATCAAACATAGATGCTTTTCTGGCTGAACAAGGCATTCAATGGCATTTCATACCACCATCATCACCTAACTTTGGCGGCCTGTGGGAAGCAGGTGTAAAATCAGCAAAAGCACATTTAAAGAGAGTCATCGGGGAATCCAGTATGACTTTTGAAGAATATAACACTCTCCTCATACAAATTGAGGGACTCCTGAACTCACGTCCATTGCTACCAATGCATCCAGATGACACAGATGATTTCAATATTTTAACACCTGCTCATTTTTTAATCGGAGAAACCATCACTACTATTCCAGCACCATTCCTAACTGAAGAACATCAATCTACATTATCAAAATGGAATCTCATTCAAACCATGTACAAGGGATTCTGGAACAAATAGCATCACGATTACATCACAAGTCTACAACAACGTCCAAAATGGCAACAACCACAGAATAACTGGCAAATTGGGGACTTGGTTCTACTAAGAGACTCAAACATTCCACCAGCAGCTTGGCCGAGGGGACGAATCACCGCAGTTCATCCAGGAAGGGACAACTTAGTCAGAGTAGCAACCGTGAAGACATCCACCTCTGAAATCAAGAGACCGATATCAAAACTTGGCAAGTTATTTAACATTTAATATAAATATAAGGTAGTTAAAAATTGTTTAGAAACATTTATTAACGGGGGGAGTATGTTCATAATCAAACGCTACTTACAGTCATTTTTTAGAATCAAGCATTTTTTGATTTATATAAAATCCTTTTTAAAAAACCTTTTCTGAACTATCTCGTTAAAACTCCTTTTCCTAAAAATAGATAACCAAATATATAAAAACATTATATTTTATTAATACCCAGTGAACACAAGACGTAAATATGACATCACACGAACGTCAAATATATGTGAGGTAGTTGTTACGTAAATTTGACATAAAACTGACACTCGTCATGACTATATCCTGGTATCATTTATATGATGCTTTCATGACATCACACTGATCTTAAATTTGACTTTGATATGATGTCATAATTTGGACTTAAATATGACCTTATTATGATTTTTTTAAATTTCACTAGAGGTATATCCATTTTAATTGTATATAGTTTGAAAAATTTTGCGTATAGTTAGTTATTGCTTGCTAGCAGGTTATAGAACTATAGAACAGTAGGTAAGTAGTGACCAATGAATGACAGTGGTTTTATTTAATTGTTATTAAATTTGTTTTTTAAGTAAAATAAGAATACATCACAAAAAAATTTATATTACAATGATATCAACCTTATATCATAACAACGTCACGAATATCTCCACAGACATCACATTTATGTCATAGTTATATCATTATTGTAATGTCATGTTCTTACGTAAACAAGTGGGAAATAATGATATACATATGACTTATATATGACCCAGATCTTACATAAGATGTGACTTAGCGTGATGTCATTTTGATATCACAATGACGTAAATGTGTTTTCTGGGTAAGACCACTTATCTGAATTATGTTATACATCTTTTTAATTTTATCAAAACTAATTTGCATAAAGCAAAATAAACCGTCAAAACTTCAAAATAAACAAAACTTCATAACATTAATGTCAAAACAAATAAATCTATAATTATACCATTTGCTACAATTCGTTTTTTGTACTATGGATATTTTTTCTGTAAACATAGAAACAAAATGTACTAGAGTTTTTTTATTAGGATATAATAATAAGTCTTACATTTGTGTTAACGTATAATAAAAATTAATCTTTGTATGTAGTTGTTAAAAAGTTAGCATATAAGTCAGATAATTTTGTATAAAATTCATTACAAATTGTGATTTAATAGTGAAATAACCAATAAAAGAAAATTAAAAGTTTTAAATAAACAGTTTTATTAAATTAAATCTAATTATTTTCTAGAAAACTATTTTCGAACAGGAAAATAGTTACAACAAGCTTTCTCTACAACAACCAAGAGATAGCTAATCTGGACAGAGCAGCTAAGTGAAGTCACCGATTCTCATCTGATCAACGAAGTTAAGCAGCATTGAACGGGGTTAGCACTTCGATTGGTGACCGCTTGGGAACACGACTTGGTGTTGTGTTTTTTTCAAGCTTTCTCTAATTCTTCATCTCAAGAGATGGCTACCTGGGCAGAAGCACAAAATGATTCATTTTATTAACCGAATTCGCTGCACAAGTTAGTTTATTCTTTCCACCTATGTTATTCTCCTTGTAAGGAAAAATCAAAGTAAATTTAACATCTCGGATTGCTATACAGAAACAAAATTGTAAAACATCTATCATAATCGCTATAAACCACCCACTTAACCACAAATGTTGATGTTTCAACTTAAAAAAATTAGATTATACAACATTTTGTTCGTTCAAACCAAACCAAACGTTTTGTTTTTTTGTATTCTCAAATTTAGCGACATAAAAAATCAATTATTAAATTGGGGTTGAAATCAAATAACCATTTTTGGGTAAATGAAGAGATAATTAAATTGTTTTGTAATTAAAATAACAAATAGATAATCATAAAAATATTCAAATTAATTTTGGTGTACTTTCACTTAATATGCTTTTAAATTGAATACACAATTTTGAATTTTTTTGCACATTTTATATTTGGCTGTACATATATGGCAAGTGATAATATCGAATTACTGTTTCCAATTGAAAAAAAAATAAAGAGGAAAAAAACAATTACCAAGGTAAAATAAGCTACACTTGTGAGTTTCTCTTAGCACAGGAATGTGTTACCAAAACAAAAAGTTTGCCAATAAAATACTCTACAATTAAGTCAACGTAACGGGACGGGACACATCCTAAAAACTATATTGATATTAAATTCTGAAATTTACAAAACTTCAACACTAAATTTAATAAAACAATAAAATCTACAACAACCTAATATAATGTGACAATTCTACACTACACCTCCACATATCACAATCGTAACATCACACAATGAACCTATAGTTTTATATTAATTTGAAACATATTAAATTACATTTACACATGTAGAATTACTAACGTACATCCTGAAACGATGTAATTTAAGAACCACACCTTTTTTCAATTTAAAGGAAAACCGAATCCTGTAATTAAAAAAATTTTATTCTATGTAAAGAAATATTATACAAGGATAAATATGAAGTAAATGATGATCGATATAGATGACGAAAAAATAGGGTTGGCTTTTTTATTGATTGATAGTTGATTTTTGTGTGTTTTTTATTTTGTTACAGGTTACATTTGTTGATCAATTAGCGTTCACACAACAACCAATACCAACTTCTGGAACCGCAATTGGATTGCAAACTAGTTCAACACCAATAAAAATTGTTGAAGGATATTCAGATCCAAAAGATTCAAAAAAGGTTAAAACTCGAAGACGTTTATCTAGAGATGTTTGTAGTCTTAATCGAAGTACAGGAGAAAAGTCATTAACAAAACGTGAATATTCTAAACTTTATAACTCAGGTAAGCAGCAATTAATTTACTAGAAATTATAAAAAAAGGGTTTTGGAGATACTACAACCCATAAAACATATCGTCTTTATGCCGATTAAGACTATACATTTATAGTAAACGTATTTCCGCAATCTACACAGATCTAATCACTAGATAGTAAGAGGCATCATGCAGGCTTTGTTAAGTATTCTACTTCGTTATAAAATGACAACGGTAAAATACTACAGGAACAATATTATTTAACTAAAGTATTCTTAACACAGCTATTAAACTCCAACAGTTGATTTTAGTCTGTAGAAAACTCCAGTAACAACCTCAATACTAACACACATTTTTTTATTTAAAAAAGACGTTTTATGTTTCGGGAGAAGACATGTTTTTACCATTAAAATTCACTATATACAACTAAACAACTTGTCGGCATTATTTACAACATTTCTTTGTTCTAAGCAGTTTGATGGTACGTCGTGATTGAGATGAAAACATAAGATACTCTTGTTAAACCTGTTTCTCCCACAATCATTTTATTCTGCGAAATAAAAAATCGTTCGGAATTATAAGGTGCATATGTATAAATTTTATTTATGTTAAATTCAATTTTGATTCGTAGAGAAGAAGATGAACTTCATACATTGCTCGCAAGTCCAAAGTTAAGCCGTTCGTCCCGAACCGAATTCAACTTTTCTTTGGATAATATCAATTTTTTTCGTTTTATTATTGTGGTCTCAATTACAGATCTGTTTGTCATCAAAAATACTGAAATTATTGATTCCCAATCTCCTGTATTTCACCTAATTACTTGAACCTTAAACCGGTGGCCGACGAAGCCTTAATCTATGAACCATATCATCTGACTGTGGCATAATCATATCCAAAATATACTCGATATATAGTGAATTTATTGATTTTGCGTAGCCCTAATTATAAACACAGATACACCGGCGACTCCACTACTTTTCCCAATCCCGTTCAAAAACCTATCAGTTCCTTCTCATATATTCATTTTTTGTAAAAGTTTCATCAAAATTACTTCATTAAAGAAGGCTGCAGTGTCCCAACAAATATAAATTCTGTTAGACCAATAGAAAAAGTAAAATAATCAAGTGATCAGGCGTGCAGCACCCCTTATCCCAATGTCGTTCAAAAACTAATCAGTTCTTTGTCATCAAAATCTCAATCATTTGTCAATGTGTTCAAAATTGAAATCAAAATTGAATAACGAACGAAGTTTATATGCTCGATTCAAAGAATTAAGAAAAGCCAGCAGATATATAGTGGACCACATACCAGTTTGTTCGATGTTCACCAAAAACTGTTCATTATCTTCTTACACTGATTGAAACCTTTTTCAATGACTGTAGTGTGCATCAAGACCACTGTACAAAATGCAAAAAAATGGTAAAACTATTTTCTTACCGAAGCAAAAAACGGGAAGTTGGAATGCAGAACTTTTGTGAACCGTACTAAATGCTTATGTACCAAGTTTCATCCAATTATGTTATCAGGTACAGATGTTATTAAGCTTTAAGAAAACGGTTATTTGGAAGATCCCCCACTACTTTGTTCAATATCAATTATAGCTCCTCGTCATACATATTTGCATCATTTGTCAAAATGTCTTGAAAATTAATTTATGAATTAATGTTGCATGCTTCCAACAAACATAAAAAATATAGTGAAACAAATCACCTGTTGTATGGTTGCTCCCACCTCCATTTTCCAACATTGAACAGTAATCAGTTGCCAGCAATCCTTTTGCAAATCCAAGGAATAACAATTTTGCATCAACAAATGTAAACGTGGCTTATTTAAATATAGCCTTTTATAGTTGCCGCTCAAAATCTTATTTTTTTTCCTATAAACTGATACACATAAGTGAGCGTCATGATCTTTCTGATGGGTCTGTACATAAGCTGCTTTCGTTTTCATTATAAAATTATTAGCGCCACCTTGTTTAACTAACCTTTTTGATGGTCAGCGAATTAAATTTTCTGTTTTCATGTCCATTTGCACATGCTGCTTTTTCCATTTTATTCTGGTAAACTCAATAAGACTTAGGGCTCTCAAGCAGCTGCCAGTTTGTGTATTTCTGCTCATTTCTGATTTCATATCCGTTGGCCGAGCTAACAGTTGATCTGCTATCATTTTCCTATTGTAACTGCTATCGTCACATTGTGGATAAATAATAGTCCTCTTATTAATATTTTATGTTTTTCTGGCAAGCCGGTAATGTTATTTTAAACTTCTCCTCACTCATGTAATTTTTTTATAGGTTTTCCTATAATTTTCTCCTTTGTGTTTTTGTCGTTTATGTTGTCTTCCACATTAAACTAAAGCCTTACTTGTAATTTTCCTCAAACGATTTCTTCTAAACTATAAGTGAAACGCTCACTCTTCAGGCTTTTTGGAATTCTCATTCTACATAAAGTCCTGTCCATTTAGAGGCTAATTTCATACGCAATGTCTGCTATAATCGACAATCCTCTGCATTTTAATGCTTTTGCTCTCTTCGGTTGCAGATGTTTACATTCGGCAGTTTTTTTTCTGGATGTATTTGACCTTTTTACTACATGTTTATGAATAATTTCACTCACTGTTTCCGTATTCAATGGTACAATAGAACTTTTCAATCAACATAAAAAGAAAGTATGTCATATATTATCTCGTCTATCTCCATAAAATGATGATCCATACCCATCATCAACTTCAACTGTTTCAGATATATTCCCTTGTGTATGCTGTTTGTATAACTATTATTAACTAACGCTCCCTACGTTTTTAAATTGATGGTGCTACTATGGCTTAAAAGATTTTCTGCCCCAATTGAAAGGTATTATTTTCAGCAAATCATTATAGTTTTTTGTGATTTTGGATCACCAATACCGTCAGTGACTCCTCTTTTATATTTTCAAAATATGTGGGTAAGTTGCATTGTACTTGTACTAAAAGGACAAGATGCTGCTATGCCTCCAATTACATTGCAAACAAAACTTTGACTTTATTCTTCTTATGATCACTCCAATCGTCTTTTTTCCTATATCCACCTACTTATAGCTGGTTTTGAGAATAGCTGGTGAATTTCAAGCTACTTTCGTTATATGGATGCGTCACGATTAAATACGTAACGAATATAGAAGTTTTATGCGGTCTGTTAGAATAAAAGTTCTGAGTTTGTTTTCGTTTAGAGTGTTTAGAACATATTAATTTTTAGACGTGTAGAGTTTCAGGTAAATCTCATCTGACTTTGACATGAAATGCACATTTTTAAAACTTAGTATCTTTAAAACAAATCCGAAATTACATATCTATGTTGAATTCATAATTTTGTAGCATTTGATCCATTGTTTGATGCTGCTATTCATAAAAACTACTAGGCAAAATTTTGGAATTACTTTAATTAAAAATCATGTATTGTTTGCTAAAAAGTAAAATTTAATGCAAAAAAGACAAACGAAAATACAAAGTGATTAAAATTAATTGAAAATCAGATTTTTCCATTCTCCAAAAATAATACTTCGACTACAGATAAATAAAAATATAAAGATAGATAGAATTACTCATTATGCACATTTTAACATTACACAAATTTATGAAACACAAAAAAATGGAAAAGTCAGTAACAAACTGGTTATATATAAGGATCAATGTTTCTAAATACTAGTATACTGCTTTATAATGAGGATAAATTATTCCAAATAAGTTAAATAAAACAAAAACCAAAGTCATAAGCAATAGCTGTGCCAACTGGGATCGTTGAAAACTGAACTTCAAATATATAATTAAAAAGTACTGCTTTCGGAATATGCGGTCGAAGAAGAAGCATCGCGTTATTTTTTTGCGTTATTCTTTTAAAGTTGAAATTTCTTTTATTGATTCGCAACTAATGGGCAATATATGTAGCGTTTTAGGCTTTGATGCTCTCACAGGGCAGTACCGAAATATGAAGATGGTAAAATAATAAGATGTTGCACAAATATTTCGACCTACGTGTTGGCTTTTGATGTCCAGGACACAACTCAATCCTAGCAGAGGGCTCAAGGACCTGAAGGAACAAATGAGTCAACTACATATGTTCCGTCGGTTGTTCCATATATTCCTCCACAATCCAATCCCATATCTTCCCTCACCTTCATCCTGCTCTGACAATACATAGTAATTGTTCGACTCTAAAATCCCTCCAGAGACAAAAATACTCTCCTAAAACTAATTAAAATAAGAAAAGGGAGAATTGCGGCGCATATATCATGAGATTGCATTGTAAAGGAAATACGCGAAAATAAGAAAGTCTACCGGTATTTACAGTCAATCGAACACGTTGGTTTTGTTAAATGGTGTTTAATTTAGAGCAAGTTTCACCTCTGCATGGCGGCTGTGCTTAACTAACAAAGTTAGAATTAAAAAAGTCTGCTGAGCGCTGCACCTGAAGCCCTTTCCAGTTTTACCTAACTTTCAACCGTTATATAGTCCGACGCTAAGTGGCCAGTGAACAGTTTGAACCCACAAGCCTTAGATTAAGATCATGCTTTACAGACTCAACTATTCGGCCGCTAGAAAAAAAATCTAATATTGAGAAAACATTTTATTTTTGCTTAAAAAATAAGGGACGTGTACTATAATTATAGAGAATTTAGTAGATAATAAAATCTATTACTTTAGCATAAAAACTAACTCTTATAAAAGTATAAGCTTCTTTGCAATCTTATCATTATACTGCCTTTTCTCTTAGAGCAAAATTTGTGTCAATGAATACCATTGCCATCAGTTATTCCTTGAATAAACTTATGTATACTTATGTATACTATGATTGAGTTTATTAACAAACATGACAATTTTTAACGAATTGAACTGTCTAAGTTCCTTGACCTGCAAGCCAGTGTTTTAATCATATAAAAAAGTGCGTTTGCCGAATAGAAATATTTTTAAAAACGTACCGACACAAATTGAAATTTGTTTAGCTATCGATAAAGGCGATCATCACAAAAACAATTTTATTGGCACGCTAATCAACATTCGCTTGCGACCGTTGCTGTAAACACTTTAAATTTTTTCTAATAAACACCTTTTTTGTATTTCACCTATACCTATACACCCACGTATGAAGTCGGTTAAAAAATTGTTGGATTCTGTGTCGGTCGTCAAGATCACAAATTTCACATATTAATCATAAGTATTTTAAATTATTTTAGTTTTTACAGTTCTGGTTGTAAAAACTATTAATAAATCGATTGTGTTAAACAAAAACAACCACTACAACACACACACAACAACATTTGATCACTCCTCTGATCTTATCAAAAAAAACACGCGAAAATTGCAAATTTTTTATTTCTCTCGTAATGAGTTAATCGAATCAGATCCAGAAAAAAAAACATCCCTTGTGGTCGTTTCACTAAAATCCGCAATTTATCTCATTTGAAGATCATTTATCGTTTAACTTATTACAAACTAACTAACCCATTCAAAACCACCCTTGATGTTTACGTAGGTGAATTGAAATAAAATACTTTATAACTAACCAGACCTGATATCGAGGACAAAAATTGGTCAAAACAAAATTTAATATTTCAATTAAAAAACAAAAACAACATAAAATTATAGTAATTTCCCAAGAAATTTAAATAAAACCTTTAATCCTTCGTAATCTAAATAAACTCTCCTTAATTCTCAAATATGACTAATCCATTTGAAATTATTATACACATTTGCGTTACAAGAAACAATTTAAACGAAGTAAAAATTCTTAAGTAAATAAAACATTATATTCGCGTGTTCAAAACAAACTAGCTTCTTAAGGTATTAAAACAAACAAAAGAAAACTAATAAAAATGTCATTTGAATCGTTGGTTATGATGCTAAGTATACAATCTTTCATTTGCAGGTGAATTATATTGAGGTATAAAGTTGGAAAATTAAAAGAAAATCTTTCGTTTTATTATATGTTGCAATTTATCTAAAGTTATATTTTTTTGTAAAACATATTAAAATGGCGTGATGTTAATTGGTTTATTGTGTTGAGATTATTATTACAAAAACATTCTGATGTGTTAGCACAATCACAATGATTCATCGTCAACTTATCAACTAAGTTTACATAAATCAACCAAAAAATACTTCAACAACCAATTCTTGTAATTAAATTATAGGAAAATCTCTTACACAAACAATAAAAATTGCAAAAAAAATATATTATTTCCCTTTTAAATTTTCTACTTAGTTTTTTGTTTTTGTAAATCATGAAACGCACGAAAAGAAATCATTTTCATTTAAAATTTTGAATTTCTATTATGTTTTCCACTCAACAGTCTTAACAATAAAACTTTTAAATTGACACAAAGAAAGTAAAAACAAAATTCAAAACTTTCTTAAATCAAAAAACAAAAAAAAACTGCGGAAAAACAATTTCTTCCCCGATTTATATGTTTCGTTCTATTTTCATTTATTTTGTACAAGAAAAATCATAAGGAACTCATTTTCACAACAGTTTTCTTGGAGTATATAAATTTATATTATCGTCATAAAATATAGTAAAAAAATTTTTAACTGAATAATTTTAAGAGGGAATAATATATGGAATGATGATGTGAGTATATACTGTAGAGCTTAAGAGATATATTGTAATAAAATAAAAACAGTTACTCAGTATTGAAGTGAAACAACCGTAAAATTGCAACATTTCATAAACGTCAAAAACAGATTTTAAATTGTTTCTCTATTGTTTTTCATTGTTGTTCTGTTTTGAAGAAGATTGCACTGTCTGAAAAACAGATTCAACATTAATAATTAAAAAAACTTTATAATATTTAATTTTATTTCACAATAATTTTTATTTCATTCAGAAGTACTTTCGCTTATAGCAACTTCAGGTGATTAACTAAAGATACAACATTGAGTAATAATTATATATTAACACTTTAACGTAGTTAGCATTCTGAAGTAAAACAAAACGAGAGCATCAATTAGTGCTGGTTTCCGTTTCAGTAGATAAATAGCAACTCTAGCTGTTTCTACAATAGCCGTGTTCGATTTGCACGGAAACAACTGAAAAATTGTATGCAATTGATGTTGTTTTTTCAGTTATTTCAGTCAAAACTCAAATCGAACGCACCTAATATTAAATAGAAATTGATCATTTGGTTTTCTAATATGTATTCAGTTAGCTAGCATAGTCTGTGTTTCCGTTCATATCGGATAAAACCGAGAATAAAGAATAGAATAAATATTGGATTATATTGTTATGAGTAATTGTAAAGCTAAAATAAACAAAAAAACAGAGGTGCTCGGAGGACCTTCCATTACTTTGTACATATTTACATCTTTTTTAAAACAGTCATCAAAATTAATTGATGACCGAATCACCTGTTGTATAGTGGATCCCCCAACCCCTTGTCCAATGTACCTCAAAAGCTAATGAAATCGTTCTCATATTGATTGAAACATTTTTTAACCAACCTTTCATGGATATCGATTTGTAACTAAAGGCTACGGTAGGGATAAACACTTAAAAAAACTTTTTAACCGGAAGTGATACGCCAAAAGTTGGTACGCAGAAATATTGGAAACAGTACTAAAACCCTTTATACGAAGTCTCAATACGATTGAAATCCAGGATTAGAAGTTATTTAAGATTCAAACTTAAAGATGTTCTCGAGACCCGCCGCCATATTGTTCAATTTTGAAATTAATCCAGATCTTTTATTTCCAGGTTAACCTAAATCTTATACCAAAATTTGATCAAGATCCCATCCGGGTTTTCACACACCCAAGCAACCACACACCCTCCCAACGACATGCATTTTTTATTGCTAATTTTGATAGAGGATGGTCCAAAACAAAAGCTAAAATGAAATTTATGTTATCGACATTTCCTGAAATTTTATTAATTTTTACAATAAGATATACCGACGGAGTTGTTAAATCCAACGAATTTCTTTCCAAAATACTAATAGTGGCTACACTATATCCAAAATGTTTTTACTAAAAATTTGTATTGATAAATGCGGCCGAGTAACCCTAATACCTGAAATTATTAATAAAAACACGTTTTTGAAATCAATTTAGTTTTTACGCAATCTTCAATAACTACGATCGCGTTGAAGGCGCCGAATATAAGTTTTATGAAATCGCGCAATCGCAATCGCGCGATCGCAATCGCAATCGCGCGACGCAATCTGCTAGAAACTGCATTTAATCATCCTTCTATTGTGACAGGTTCAGTTCGTTTTGAGTAGCCATGTTTCTTATTTGGATCCTCGGACCTGTTGTATTCTGACCCGCAAGTACACCTCCCAGCAACCGTACTCCCAGTCTGTAGTTTAAATCCAAATAGGCTTGACAGTCAGGCCGATTTCGCTATATTATATCGGGTTTGTGACACTTCCAACAATATAATTTAAATTGATTCTGGGAACAATCAGGAGCACGGTATCACAGATGATATTCTCAGCAGTAGTTGATAGATCCGGTTAGATGGATGATAACGGCATAATGAACCTTTTCAGCACGCAAACCAGCCTGGAATCGTAAACTTTCCCAAGTAGCAAAAATAGTGATTGTTAGTACTTAAAGAAAGATTTAAGAAGACTTAAACAAAGCAACGCGCCTTCTTAAAGAAGGATTTAAGTTTTAATTAAGTACAAAAAAGCCCATGTGGGCGGTCCGATAGAACGAATTAAGAAGCGTATTTTTATCTTATTTGCTTCCGTTATTTTTCAACTCCTTCTTAACTCCAGCTTAACCCTTTCTTAAATCGGTATGTCATTTTTTTGTTATATACTATCAAAGTCAAAGAGTGACGCAGAATTTTCTATCTCTCTTTATCTATATTAAATTGATTCAAATTAAAGTAGTAGACAATGTTGAAATGAAACAAAAAATATGACATGTTATGCTGTTTTAAAATTTAATGAAAGAATTGATAAATAAATAAAAATTATATGTAAGGTTTAAAATCAGTTTTAAGAAAATATTAAAGCGATATTTGCAAACGAAACGAGTTTTATGGTGAAATTGGAACTTCTAGCTCCTTTAAAACTCACGCGCCTCCATGATTTCTCTAATTTATTACAATTGTTGAAAATATGCCAAAATTCAATGCGCCCTAAATTATATTTTAAATTATTTGTAAATCAAAACCGACCCGACATATTCATGCTCACATCGTTGTTAGCTATCTAAATATAAGTAAAAATAAAAAAAATCTTGCAATATTTAATGTTTATATTTTAACAGAAATTTTTTCAAATTAATTCTTAAAAATTGCTGTGTGAAAATATGGCGGAATTTTGTTCTTGCTCAAGTAGAAGGAAAATTCTCAAATTAAGTTCAAATATCTTCTTAATTTAGTATGACACAATACCAAAAAAGTTGATATTCCTTCTTGATTCGGGAGAAAAACCAAGAATGAATATATACTATTTTGGGTATGATTAGTTTTGATTTTTGAACATGTACAGTGGAGAAAAAAAGGTGATGTAATCTACAATGAGTTAGTTCAATCAAATTAATTTTGTAGCATGATCTAAAATTAAGAACAACATACAAAGCATTTGTCTAACGGCAAAACGTTTTGTCAATCGTACTAAATTGTATATGATGCTACAAAATTGATTTGGTTTAACTAATATTGTAGAATTTACCAACATATTTTTTCAGTGTGCATCACTACAAACTTATGGTATGAGACATACCAATATTCGACGTATTAAAGAAGGCACAGCATACTGATTTAATACTTCTAATATACATACCAAATTAAGAAGCCTTTAAGAATTCTTTATGCGTGCTCATCCATTCCGATTTAAGATGTTGATATGCATACCAAATTAAGAAGTCTTTAAGAATACTTTAAGTGAGATCTTACATACCGATTTAAAACCAAGATGAGAGTACCATTTTAAGAACGATTTAAGAAGCATTAAAGAAATAAAAATTTAAAATACCAAAAAACGAATGAATTAAGTTGAAATTAAGAAATGACATCCCAAAGCAATACCAATTTTGCTACTTGGGTCCTTATACAGGTGGTTCTGGTTCATCAGCAAGCTCATCCATTTGATGCAGTTCACTGATCCTTTGATCTTTTGTCCTAGATGGAGCTGGTGCAGGCTACAATCTTTCAATTTTCTAAAAAAGTGTCCATTGATGTTACGTTGGCCGCAAGGGTAGCATTTTTGAAATCCGCACTCACCTTCCCTGGCTATTTCGATCATTTTAATTTCGAAAAAAGGACGAATCAACCGGCGATTAAAAGCCCCAATTTCCACAGAGCAATTGCTTTTACTTTTTTTACAGATCAGGAGGACACGTAAGACAGCTTTGTCTCTTAACTCTTAACACAGGGTAAGCCACTACTGAATGTTCATGAGTCAGATTCAAATAGTAGCGAATGCAGTCGCCTTGAAGTATGGGGGGACTATTTACCTGAGATCGTCTCAGCTCAGCAGATAAACTCATGGACATCCAATGAATGAGTATATCCCGTGAAAAGAGGAACCTAATTTGAGTCATAACGACTGAAATTGTTTTTTCGTTTCTCTCGATATCCTTCGAACGCCAATAGTGGAGCAGCGCTATGATGACCGTGTGATTGGTTATAAGAAAGTGGATCTACAAGTGGATTATTGTAAAAAGATCTTCAGCTCTTAGAGTTGAACCTACGTTACACGTGCGAAATTCCCACCCTTGGACTCAGCTGTTGAAATAGTGGTATTCTCAATGGCTCTTGGCTTTGCTGTGGCCGGTCTAGATGTCCTAGATCCCATAATGCTGGGTTATTGGTGTAGATCTGTCATTAGCTTGAAATTGTGGTGAATGTAATAAGGATGGAATACTTGGTTTACCCTAGACGTCCTGTTTTTGTAGCAGCAGAGAATGCAAGACCCTCCTTGCTGGTTGTAATTTGGTGCACACAAACCTGTGTCTCTCTCGTAAATCTTTCCGTACCCCCAACTTTTCCGCACTCTCTGTGTAATTTTGTACACTGTACAGAAGCAGTTCAGTTTATAAATATATTTATTTATATATTTGTATGTTAATTATTTATTATAGAAAATTATTTATTATAAGAAATATTTATTTATTTATTTCATATGAGAATAAGAAATTCCCAAACCGTACCAGCCTGATGACAAAAAAAACAATTATGATTCTAATGATCATAGTCACTTGAGCAAGAATCCCATGCTCGGGAGCCTCCTCCAACAATGGCATGTAAGATATAACTAGATTAGCCCTAACGAACAAATTCTATACCCCAGATTATTCAATACCTTAACAAAGACAACGCACAACTGTCAAAATGTGGCCCGAACGACCAAATTCTACCGACCCAGTTTTGGTTTCTCTTCCTAAAAATAAAATATTATCAACAAGAAAATAATAACATTCCCGGAGAGCACTTCCGAGTGCCAAACTTTAAGTCTCAAAGCTCCCATTGTTATAGTTACTATTTTGAAGTAAAGAAAGGTATAAGAACAAATTTATTTAATATTGAAAAGGGTGAAGCCCTTAATAGGAAAATAAAAATTCATTGAAGAAGTTCATGGTATTGAAGAATCTTACTACTCTAGATGCTATCTCAATTGTGACCACTCCTCTCCACCAAAAAACTCTCCAAAGTGCAGTGGGAAGCCAATCAGTCGGTCGATCCCATATTTTAAATTAACATAGGCGACCTATACCCACACATGAAAAAAATTTATTTTAATTAAACGCTCTCCTCTGAGGTTGAGCAACTAAGCCTTGACTGGCGAAGACTTCAGCAGCCACACTCCTCTCAAGTCGGAGAAGCGTAGCCTCAGCCTATATCGTTATTTTGGCAAAGTTTCGTCTGACCCTTCTTAATACTGTGAGCGTCACGGGCTTAGTCAATGAAACTTTCTGTTCCATTTCCTGGTAAACAACGACCAGTGAGTCAGAGGTACCAATGACTTTTGGGCCTTGTGTCTCCTCCTACATCTCCTGCGTTATGGAGTCTCACAACACCCTGTTCTTTGTTTTACCAAAAACATTGCAAAATTTAAAATTTATGTATGGGTCATTCTTTTAAAAACGGAACACCTTTCTGACCGACACATTTTTTATTTGGCTGAAATTTTTTTATCGGTTTTATATCGAAAAAATTTTTTGGTAAATATAACGGTTCTAAATTTCAAGAATTTCGTCATTTCTGGCTTGAAGACTTATTTTCAAAAATTCATAATTCATTCTGTTTTGTTTTATTTTAAAGTTAAAAAATGCTATTTTAAAAACAACATAAAGTCAATAAAAGTTATTAAAAAATTCCTATTGTTATAAGCAAATAGAATGTTCAAATCGGTCTTTAGTCATATTCCCGAAAATTTTGAAAAAGTTGACGTAGGTTCTTTGTTATACAATAAGTTTAGTAATACAGTTTATGGTAATATGTTTTAAATTTAAGAAAAATTGATTTTAAAAATATATTTATGTTTAATGAAATTTATTTCATATAAAATACGAAAACTTAATCAAATTTAATAAAATTTCATCAAAATTAATAATAATTGTATTATTCTTTTTAAGAATTTGAACATTTAAAATTTATGTTTGGTATAGTAAATAAAATTTTACAAATTTCATTAAAATAATAAAAAATAATAAAATATAGGCCATTTCATTTACAAACAATGTAATTTCAGTAACATAATTCTGATGTAATATTTTCCTTAAACCTATAATAATTATTTTTCTGAGTGTACACAAACTGTGTATCTATCATCTTTATAATTCTACGATTATTTGCTTATGACGTATAAGCACTCAAAATGGGCTACACTTTCGTGACCCACTTTTACTCTCTATCTAATAGCAAAAAAACGTATAGTTTCATATCAAACTAACCAACTTGGTTTTTGATGTGAAATGGGCTTTGTAGAATTAAAAACTCAATAATTTATTGTCAATTTGAAGAACGAGCCGGGTATTATATTAACTATGAGGGCCCAGCGTGCTTCACTATACGCTTAAAAATAAAGTTTTTGCGTAGACATTTTGTTGACGTAGAAGCAATGATTTCAAAAAGTGGTAATGAGAAATGCTAGCATATAATTATTTTTTATTTTTAAATATATGAATGAAAAATAATCAGAACTCTAGCTGATCAGTTCGGATATATGACAAATTAGCGATCAAATAAGTTAGAGATCAAATAAGCTTACTTGAAAACTTATTTGATCGCTAATTTTTCATATATCCGAACTGATCAGCTAGAGTTCTAATTTTTTTCCATTCATATATTTAAAAAGAAAAATTAAAAATTATATGCTAGCATTTCTCTTTGCTAGCATTTCACTTTTTGAAATCAATGCTTCTACCTCAACAAAATGTCTACGCAAAAACTTTATTTATAAGCGTAGTGAAGCACGCCGGGCCCTCCTAGTATTTATTAATCATTTAATTTCCACACGCATAAGAAAAAGTAAAGAGGTGTCAAGGGACACCCGGATGGAACGAAGTTCCTTTCGATTAATTAGTGAAGGAATGGTTGTAATAAAAAAAATATATTTTTTTAAGTTTGGGAAATATGGGAAATTTGGGAAATTTGGGAAATTCGGGAAATTTGGGAAATTGTTTCTTTAATTTCTAATGAATAGAAAATAAAAAAATTAGTGAAGGAATCGTAATAAAATTTTATTTTTCTGGGCGTCAAGGGTGTCAAGGGTGTCAAGGTGTCAAGGGTGTCAAGGGTGTCAAGGGTGTCAAGGTTGTCTAGGGTGTCAAGGTTGTCAAGGGTGTCAAGGTTGTCAAGGGTGTCAAGGCTGCCAAGGGTGTCAAGGGTGTCAAGGGTGTCAAGAGTGTCAAGGGTGTCAAGCGTGTCAAGGTTGTCAAGGGTGTTAAGGTTGTCAAGGGTTTCAAGGGTGTCAAGGGTGTCAAGGATGTCAAGGGGTGTCAAGGGTGTCAAGGTGTCAAGGGTGTCAACCATTAAAATATTGTCGTACTAATCATCGTACTTTTCGTGAGAAATGCTAGCATGTAGCAAACGCCACCATGTTCACCGGGCCCACCCCACAAAATGTCTACGCAAAAACTTTATTTGTAAGCGTAGCGAAGCACGACGGGCCCTCACTGATAGAGTTCTAGAGTTCTGATTATTTTTCATTCATATATTTAAAAAGAAAAATTAAAAACTATATGCTAGCATTTCTCATTATCACTTTTTGAAATCATTGCTTCTACGTCAACAAAATGTCTACGCAAAAACTTTATTTATAAGCGTAGCGAAGCACGCCGGGCCCTCCTAGTATTTTTAAATCTTATATTTTCTAAAAAATTCACACCTTACGCAACAAAATTCTCTTAAAATTTAACAAAACAAAACAACAACAACAATTTTTTATCTTATTTGAAAATTTGGAATTTCCCGACACAACAAAAAACTTATACTTTTAAATAATAATTTTATTGATTTTCCTCAAAATCTTTCTTCCTAAAACATATAAAACAACACAACAACAACAACAACAAAGTATAGTAGAATTTTTTTGCCAGCGAATTTTTGACAGATAGGACGCAGCAAGAGATAAAAGATGAGACAAAAAGCAAAACAGAGATGTATTATTTATTTTGGGATAAATTTGTTTTCAAAACAATTATATTAGTTAAATTTCTACTTCTAGTTCGTACCATTTGTTTGTTGTGATATTTGTTTCCATAGGCGTCGTTATTTTTATTATAATTATTTGTAATTATCAAAATTTTGTTACGTTGCCTACAAAATCATTAGTATTTTTACTAGTTTTTGGTTTTCTATTATAATTGGTTGAATTTCAATAGTAATTTATTAATCTTATGCGTATTTTTTGTCCATTTCAATGGGACCCCAATAGTTTTTTTTAATATTTTAATCGAGACACTGAATGTGCAAACAATATGCGCATGTGCAAACAATATGCGCATAACAAACAAATTTCGTGTTCGCTGGCAAAAAAATTCTACTATAATATAAAAATACTTGTTTTGCACAGAAAGATTAAATCAATTTTATGAAATGTTTCTTTAATTTCTAATCAATAGAAAATATTTAAAAACAAACGAAAATAAAAATTAAATCAAAGAAAATCAAAGAAAAATAATAATATTTAAAAACAAAGAAAAATAATACGTTCCTCCCTAATAATAATATTTAAAAACAAAGAAAAATAATACGTTTATTCCCTCCGGAAGCATTTCAAAAACTAAATTTTCTTATTTCGTTTCGTTTGTTGTTTCGTGTTTTGTTTGAATCGTTTTTTATATTATCTTAAAGCAGGCTACAGACCTTCAATCAATTTGTCAATCAATTTAAAACGAAAATAAACGAAATAAAATTTAGGGGATTTTTACACTAAATTTTATTTCGTTTATTTTCGTTTTCGAATTCATTGACAAATTGATTGAAGGTCTGTTGCCTGCTTATCGTTTTTGTGAAAAAAATATATACTTGGGCAATTCCATTTGATATTGTATAGGGGGGGTCTTTAAATGCAAAAATACATTTTAATTCGTCTATAACTTTTTATTTATGATCCGAAAAATCCCAAAAATATTTGAAATCTAAGTTACACTAATATCAGTAAGCAGTGAAAATTTGAAATGAATCAAAATTCGAATAAAAAAGCCTTAGGCTGTACAAAGTTTTTTTTAGCGTATTAATATATAAGATTATTGCGTAATAAAAAGTCAGTCAAGTGCGAATATAATTCGCTCGCTGAGGGTTCCGTGTATATTAAATTTGAGAAAAAACAGTTTATGTTAGTATAGTTTCACGTTTATTTGAAATTATAACGACCAAAAAAAAATTTTTGTTTCGATTTAGCAAAATCCCTACACCTATGAATTTTTTAAATTTTTCCTTTTGTATTGTTTCTAGATCAGGAGAGGACCAAAATAATGTTTACATTTTTGAAAATAAATCGAAAACTGTGGTTTCTAAAATTACAAAAAAAACTATTTTGTACTACAAAAAAAAATCACCATTCATATGACACACCACATGACATGATCAAAAATAATTTTTTTTCAAAATTTCTACTTACTCGCGATCAGTATAGTTAATGCTATTGTGGTGGTCAACATTGAGTTATCGTTATTTTTCGTGAGCATATTTCTTCTTCTTTCTTTTATTTATCTCGTTCTTTCTCTAGTTTCTTCTCTAGCTATCTTCAGTTTCGTCTGGATGGTGTCTCGACTCCATTAATGACTAACCACACTGTGTTCATCATCGTTTGGTGGTTGAGCAACGAATGCAAAACAATTTAAACATCTACTAAATTTTATAATACATTTATGTCTCGCTTCAACACTTAGTGATTTAAATTTTTCAGAAATCCAAACACAATGTTTAACATTGCAAGCAGGACAATAGTTCTCCTTTAGTTTGTGTATGGAATGTTTTCGAAGACCTGACTTCTGTCGTTCTAAAATTATGACTTACAGTTTGATTCATAGATTCCAATATCCTGAAACGTGTTTCCACGAATCCTTGAAAATCCTTCAATTTTGTCAGTTCCGAAAAATCTCCTAAAAACAGTAGTTTTTGTGTTAAGATATGAATTATCAAAATGTCCCATGATTCATGTATTGAAATCTAAAATTGTTATTTGTTGCAAGCACGCATCCGTGGCGTCTACAAAGTCTTTTAACGTGCTACTATTTTCGATATTTATCTTAGGTTGCCTCAAAAGAACTTTTAATTAATATTTGTTTATTCCCATTACATTTTTTAATTTGTTCCAGGCTGGAAGATTATCGTTTGTGGTAATAGTTACATGTTTGATAATCTTTCAGCCTCTGCGCCCAAGCAACTATACAACTGTGGGTTGTTGACTGTTGTTGTGTACCATCGTTTCAAATAAATCATGAAATGATCTCCATGATTCATAATCACCATTAAATAAAAAATATATTTGGTTAGTTAGTAAGTAATTAATGCACTGAAATATTTCCTAATATTTTAAAGGATTGACTGGCCGTTTTTACTAGCGTGTAAGGAACACGTCACAAAATCACCGAAGTTGATTTTTATTTTTTTTTTTGATAAAATCGTAGATACTTTCAAATATCTCATAAAATATGCAGATTGAAAAAAAGTCTTATGAGCATTTTTGTAGGAAATTTAATTTTCTAAAAAAAGGTCCCAGCAATTTTTTTCCTAAAACGTATAGCTCTCATGATATTTTGAAAAAGAAAGATAGCGAAAAAGTACTAATTTTCTTCTTATGCTATAGAATAGAAAATAATTGTGACAAGAAAAATCAATATTAGTACTTTTTCGACAAAATATTATGTCACCTAACTTAGCACCGCCATTTTTAAGAAAATTAAAAACAAAGATTGTGCTGTATTGTGCTACAGTTGTGCTGGATGTGCTACTCAGAAAGAATGTCATATCACCAATGGAAAAAAGTTGGCACGCTGAAACAATTTTTCGAGCAGAAGTTAGCCCCGCCATTTTTAAAAATCTGAAAAACAAAGGTTGTCCTGTATTGTCCTCGAGTTGTGCTGGTTGTGCTATTTAGAAAAAAATTTCATATCCCTAGTGGAAAAATTTTATAACACTAAAATCATTTTTTCGAGTAAAAGTTAGCCTCGCCATTTTGGAAAAAAAGAAAAACAAAGGGTCTGCTGTACGGTATTAGAGTAGTTGTGCTAGTTGTGCTATTCAAGAACAAATTTGTACCACCAACAGAATAATATAAACACGCTAAAACGATTTTTCGAGTTGAAGTTAGCCCCGCCATTTTGAAAAAAATTAAAAGCAAAGGTTGTGCTGTATTGTGCTAGGGTTGTGCTGGTTGTGCTACTCAGATATAGTTCCATATTATCATTGAAAAAAAGTTGGTACGCTAAAATGACTTTTCGAGCAGAAGTTAGCCCCGTCATTTTGAAAAAAATGAAAACCAAAGGTTGTGCTGTATTGTGCTCGAGTTGTGCTGGTTGTGCTACTTAGACAAAAATTTCGTAACCCTAACACAATTTTTTTACAAAATTAGCATCATTTTTTTCGAATAGAAGTTAGCCCAACCATTTTGGAAGAAATCAAAAACAAAAGAAGTGCTGTATTGTGTTATAGTTGTGCTGGTTGTGCTCCTGAAAAAATATCGTATCACCAACAGAATAATTTAAACCACGCTAAAACTATTTTTCGAATGAAAGTTAGTCCCACCATTTTGTAAAAATCAAAGAAGAAAGGTTGTGCTGTATTGTGCTACAGTTGTGCTGGATGTGCCACTCAAAAAGAATCCCATATCAACAATGACTAAAAGTTAGCACGCTAAAACGATTTTTCGAGCAGAAGGATATTTTCGAGCAGAAAGCATTCGAGCAGAAGATTGAGCAGAAAATTAAGCAGAAGTTGGCCCCGCCATTTTGAAAAAAAACTAAATTGAGTGCTGTATTGTGTTAAAGTTGTGCGAGTTGTGCTACTCCAAAACAAATTCGTACAACCTTTGTTTTTCTGATTTTTGAAAATGGCGGGGCTAACTTCTGCTCGAAAAATTATTTCAGCGTGCCAACTTTTTTCCATTGGTGATGTGGCATTCTTTCTGAGTAGCACATCCAGCACAACTGTAGCACAATACAGCACAATCTTTGTTTTTAATTTTCTTAAAAATAACGGGGCTAAGTTAGGTGACATCAAAATATTCATCACTTGTTTTTAAGTTTCGAAGAATTTCGAGTTTTATTTCAAAATATCATAAGAAATATATTTTTTATGAAAAAAATGACCAGTACCTTTTTTGTACAAAATTGAATTTCCTTTAAAAATAATTATGAGATTTTTTTTTAAATCTGCATATTTTAAGAGATTTTAACGATTTTATCAAAAAATCAATTTCAATAATTTTGCGGCAGTTGTTCTTTTGACTGAAAAAAAATTGCCATCGTGGTTTTTTCATCACAAAGAATTTTTTTAGGGGGCGTCTCCGAAAATTTAATTTTTAACGACCAGTCTCCTAAGCATACATACCAAGTTTAATCAAAATCAATTATCAGTAACTGATGTTATTGAAGTTTTAGATAAACAAGTGCTCGGGAGGACCCCACCACTTATCCCAATATCATCCAAAAACTAATCAGTTCTTTTTCATTTAAAACTCCATCTTTTGTAAATTTGATTAATGAATAAAGTCTGTATGCTCCCAACAAACTTTAAAAACAAAGTGAGAAAAGTCAGCAGTTGTATGGTGAACCACCCGCCATTGTGATCAATGTGTCCCAAAAGATGATCATTGTCTTCTCACACTAATTGAAACCTTTTTCAGAAGTTTCATCAAAATCACTTCATTATTGTAGGCTGCAGTGTGACTAAAGACACTGAACAAAATGCAAAAAATTACAAAAAAAATTGGTTCTTGGGAGACCCCCGCCATTTTGTGCAATTTTGAAATGAAGCCAGATCTTCCATTTTCAAGTGACCCGGGATCATATACCAACGTTGCGTCAAGATAACATACGTTTTTATCAACCACCCACCGACAGGCATACACCTATTTTTGGCTATTGAGATAGAGAGTGGTGCAAAATAAAAGGTAAAAGAAAATTTAGGATGTATGTCAGTTTTTTTTCGATAGATTGCATTACTTCACATAATTGGAAATTGTGGTGAAGAAAAAATCGATTGATCGGTCAATCGATTAATTTCTATGAATTTATATCAATTATTTGGTTTCAAGTTTGAGTACTTGATTTAATTCGTTAATCTTGTTCCAGCAAAAGACTCCACAGAAAGACTTGACGACAAACAAAAATGATAAATTACAAATATTGTTTATACTAAAATGTTTTTGAACGCTTGCAATAAATGAAGCCAATCCGTTTTTCTATTAACATTCTAAGCTTAGTGCACAAAAATCACAGAGTAAGGCTCCAACCAGAATACTTGATGAACGAATGTTGGCGGATAAATCGTGGACTCTCCCAAGGCTTAAAATCACTTATTTTCAACAAATAGATTTTGTTATGTCAAATATCGTTTTAAACTAAACCGTATCGGTTATAAATTCTTCATCAAATTTAAAACCGAATCGTGCACATAGTAAAACGAATAAAATCTTTGCAGTAAAACCATTTGTAAAACGTATTTACGTTATTTAGTTTATTTTTGTATATAAAGATTGAATTATTTAAAAAATGTGATATCAAACTCATTTCAGAAACATGAAAATAAAAAAACCTCTAAAGAATGCGCGAGTGCTTCATTCTGTACAAATGTGTATTATGCTATTCATTTTTCCAATTTTTATTTCTGGTTTTTCACATTCCAACTTTTATTGAATTTTGTGTTGTGCTCTATGTGATTGCAGATATTAGATTTTATATTCGTATTATATTTAGGGTAAACGAAAAGTCATACAATTCATATAAAAGAAGGCCTCCGTTATGAAATTTAACGAAACTGAAAGAGATAGAAGGAGTTATAAAACTCATTCATTCATAATGGGATCATTTTTTTTTAATAGAAATATTTGTTTTTCATGAAAATTGTAGGCGAAAAAAATGGAATTAAATCTATTTTTGTGGGGGTATAACATAAATCGTCGTTTGAAATTAGGGAGATTTAAATTTAAAACAATCATAATCGTAATAGAGGAATGGTGGTAATAGCAATGATAATATAATTCTACAAGTTTTCCAAGAAACAATGAAAATTTAAAATGCAATTACAGTTAAGTTGATGATTGTTAACGAAACAATAAGATTTGAAAGTGTCATGAATAAAAAAAAATATTTGATGGCTTTATTTCTAAAAATTTGATTAAAGTGTTTTTGGTTGTAGAAAATAAATTGTTGAGATTATTTGAGATTATAATTTTCTAATGAATGACTTTCAATAAGGAAGTGGGAAAACTCATTTTTCTTTTTGAGATGAACAAATCTGATCAACGTCGAATTTATCTTTTCAGTGTAAATGAAACTGTCAACAAATCGACTGAATGTCTATTTTAATCTTCTATTTTTTCCAAAAATTCAATTCAATTCAACCTTTAGAACTTGTTGGTAATAAATTTTCGGCAACATAAAGAATTTAATTTTATCTTATTTCGTTAAGAAAAATCTTTCGTAATTTTTCATAGACAGTATCAATGAGAACAATTTTATTTTAGAGATTAAAGGTTATGAGGAAGAAAATGTTCAATGATTATGAAGAAGAAGTTCCTTTAGGTAACGGACACACTTTATGTAATCAAAAGAAGGAGAAGTAGAATTTAGTTCAAATTTAGTTTCATTAGATAGTTTTGCAGATAACATTTAGGCTACTTAAGTCAAATAGAAAAACGCATGAACGAATAAATTGACAAAAATGTGTGGTATACTGATCAATCAATATGTGTTGCCAACAAATACGTGAATTTGACATCACACTTTTCTTTCATCAAAGTTGATTCACGAACGAAGGTTGTAGTGCTCCAACAAACATTTCACCGTAAGTGAAAAACCTGCAGATAGTGTTCCGAGTTTTTGAAAACATTACTAAAACCTTATAAACCAAGTTTCAACGAAATTTAATGCTTGAATTTTATAAGCTATAGAGGTTTTAAATAAACAGTTGGCAGCACGTGAATAACCGTGAGAAAAATTAATAATACATCATCATTAGACGAGAGCCAAATGCTAACTAATGTTTAAAAATAATGTTTATAGTTATTTTATTCACCAATTGGTTTTTAATTTATATATTGTCACGTTTTACTACATTTGTCGAATTGGCCTAGCTCTGAATTTGGTAAACGATTAGTAATCAAACACACTTATAACGTTGCCCTTTGGCCACGCGATATTAATTTTGTTTTGGTGGAGGGATGGAGCCTTGCAGTGCATTTCCTTACCTCAATTTCCTTTGTTTCTCTTGCACTAACACTAACACAATTATTACTGGTAACCACATAACACACAACCACTAATTGCCTCAAAATTGAAGAAAATCCCCTTACAATACCGCCCCAACCCTCCATTCAACCATTCCCAAAAGTAACTAAAAATTTAATTAAAATGATAAATAAAAATTTCCAAATATTTGATTAAGACATTATAATAAATTATTATTAGGCATATATATATATACATATATAAATATACATTAAATAAAATATTTATTTAATTTTGATTCCAATCGTTTCTCACTCTTTCTAACTCCAATCCCAACTGTTCCTCAATATTTCCTGGCTCAAATTCCAACTTGTTTGGCTTGGTGCGGCTTGTGTCTCAATTTTTCTTTGGTGATGGTTTCCCCAATTTAGCACCTGAGATGTATCTTCTCCGACTTTCCAAACTTAAAGAGACTCTTCACTGCATCATCAATTTTATTTATAGTCTCGTTTCCTAATTTCCCCAAACCATTATTTCCGGCAAGATTTTTTTATAACCATGTCTTGCATGATGTACACATAAAATACTCCAGACATTTTCTGTTCTAATTCATAATTTCCCTTTATTTTTATTGAAATTACCAGATATGGTTAAGGTAGATGTTGTTTTTCTTCAAAACTTTTATTCCTACAGGCATTTGATATTCTTCTTTATCGATTTCCACTTAACATTTTTTT
Organism: Diogma glabrata; assembly: GCA_963693315.1. Classification (NCBI taxonomy): domain Eukaryota; kingdom Metazoa; phylum Arthropoda; class Insecta; order Diptera; family Cylindrotomidae; genus Diogma; species Diogma glabrata. The sequence goes on from OY856187.1 coordinate 213,123,386, forward strand.
AATCAGTTTTACAAAAGATCAGCTGGTGTACATGAATGGTATATATAGATGTAGCATGTATTGGTTTTAATTATTTTGTCTTTCAATTTATTTGTTTTTCTTTTATTTTTTGAATTATTTTATTTTATACTAATTACAACTAATACAATATATCTGATCAATACAACAATTAAATTTACGTATACAATTTGATCTTCAATGAAATAAATTTAAATCTATCTTTATATAATACAAATATTACCGTATTTTTAATTTTACGTTAAAACAGAAACAATTATTATTTTACAATAATTACAACATTTGCCTTTTATTTTTTTATTGAATGAAATTCAATAATATAAAAATTCAGTTCCTGTTTGAAAACGACACGACAAATAATTTTGATTTGATTTGAAGCTCAATGTTTCTAATATAAAAAATCTCCCGCGTTACACACTAGGTAGGCATTATTAAGAATAACACACCTGTGGTTTCTCAATAACAGGAAAGCAATACAACAAACAATATGCCTATATAGAATATGCCATCAACAGCTTTAGAAACTCAAAGTGAAGCTTCAAGAATTAAAATTTTAAAAAATCATCTAAAAATATAAGTTTTCAGTGTAATATTTTTATAAATCTTCACTAAGTACCTTTCAACCAAAAATTTACTGAAATTGAAAAACCCGTTCAAACATAATTTGACTTTAATCTTTGATTGTCACTAAATTTCTTAAGAAATTTCAATTTCGAGCAACCCTGTGTCAAAACCAGTGAAATTTTGTTTTTGTATTAAATTTTGTTTTTATTGTGCTAACGATTTCTGAGGTTTCGATAAAATTGGAAAAAATCGGCTTTAAATTTCTTATTTTATCGACGTCTTGATTCGATTTTCCATCTATGTATATTGGAAATACGAAACTAAACTTGTGCTCTTTGAACATAAAATCATTTGCCGGTTGTTCAATTGAGCATAGCCCTTATTTTTTTTCTTTAAATTAATCATCAAAGCTGATTTTTCATTTTTTTTTTCAGACTCATCAGCACCAAAATCCTCAGAAGAAGAAGAAGAAAATAATTTTAACGAAGAATTAATAAAAACACAGGTGCCTGAACTAAATTCTCCTGATAGTATATCTGAAGATTTAATAAAACCTCTACATTCAATAAATCAACATAAAAGTCTAAAACGCCTTACAACATCCATAACAGCAACATCAGAACCATCATCACTTCTTGCATCAAATCAAACAGTTAATCCAAATTTAAATACAAATTCTTTGTTTATCGCACCCTCAACAACTTCATCAAAACGTAATCCATCACCATATTACTATTCCGATTTATTAAAAAATCGTAACGAAAACGGGGAAACTGATGAAAACTTTGTAGGAAAATTTGGAACGAATGAAAGCAAAACTAGTCAAGATAAACCAACAATTGGAGCTGGCAAATATCGCAAAAGTAATAGCTTAGATACTCCGATTCCAGAAAAAGAAGAAATACCAGTCCCTAAACGATATTCAATAACAGAAGACGGGGTACGCATAATACGTTGTGATTCACCATCAACAACAACATCAGACGATTCAGATTGTACAGAATGTCAAAAACGTCGTGATTGGCATGCTAAAGCGTTAGCATTGGTACGTGATAGTTGTAATATATTACCAAAATACTCTCCCAATTCCATGCCGCCACATCGTTTTCTAGGGCCAGCAGTTTGTGCTTGTGCTGCGCCCGATTTTGGGGATGATCATGATGAATTATTTCGTCCACGAAGTATTTTTTATGTCCATCAGCAAGGTGCTGACGAATGTGCTGATTGTACATTAAAAACTGTAACCAGTACAACAACAACAACAACAAATAATACAAATACAACAAACTATTCAATTGACAATAAAAAAAATAATTTAAAAGACGACGACGAAATGTCTGGAAAAGGAAGCGGTGGCCATGGAAGTGGTGGTAGTACAGGTGGACGAACACGTCAAATTTACGAAACTGCTTTCGATTGTAAAATATTGAAATCCGATGATGATTTAGACGATGATTTAGATCGTTTAACAAATCATTCAATTTTACTACAGCTAAATAATTCAACTAATGCAACTGTACACAACTCTAAAATGATAAAAACGAAAAGTAATCAAAAACTTTCATCACGTATCAAAAATAGTAACAGCAATAAACAACAAGCAAACAACCAACAAACTCAAAAAATAATAAAACCCTCAAAGTCCGATGGTAGTGCATCGACAATATCACAAGAAATGGAAAATATGCATTTAGATAATTTAAATAACGCGAATACAGTGTCTTCCTCACAACTTCCATTGCGTGGTTATACTCCATCACCACCATCGACTGCACCGTTACCTGTTAAATTTCCTGCCAAACATGAACGATATTTTATTATGAATAGCATCAAAAGTGCACCAAACCTTCCATCATCACAGGTCAATACAAATACAACAACTCAAGTTGGTTCACCATCAGCACAACACCCACGCTTACGTGAGTTACGTTTACCAATAGGTGATGGTCGAACACAAGGTAGTGATGATGGCGGGAATAGTATAATGATAGGAAATTGTCCACCATTACGTCCACGATCCGTTGTTTTAGAAACAAGTAGGGTATTAGAATTGAAACGTAGTCATCATCATAAACCATCTCACCAGCAAACGCATGGTACAAGTGGAAGAGGTGGAAGAAAAAACTATTCTTCAACTGAAAGCATGGCAACATCAAGTAGCGGTGGTAGTATGGAATCATTACGATCAAGTACAAGTGAAGGAAATAGAAGTTCTTCTAGTTCTGAATCTCATCATTCAACATCATTAAGTTCACATAGTTCTGATTCCGGGCCCAGTTTAACATATCCATTACGTGCACCGGTTTTATTACATTCCAAATTACATATTTTAAGTCCGATTTCTGATAAATCTTCTCAGGAACCTGGATCAGAGACATCGGATATAAATAATCGAAATAATAACTCACAAAAAGTATCACCGGATGAAATAATTTCAACAATAGCAAATACAACAGGAATTATCGGTGGAACTATAAATAGTAAATTAAATTCGAATATGGAGGAGACAGATAACAGTCGACTTCGAAAAAGGATTCCACAAAACAAGAATTTATTAACCGTTAAAGGTAAAATTAGTATTTAAAGTAACACCACTGATTCCGTTGATTTTTTAGATGTTTTTAAAGTTACAGGAGATGAAATACAAGGCTCCGACAGTGGAATATCTCTTCAATCAAGAGACGATTCGAAACGTAGTAGCGCGTTACAACATTTAGGTTTTCAAAAAATTGGATTATCATCTTTGGATAAAAATAAACCAGATAACTCAACACCATCATGTTTGCCACAAGATCTAAACGATCTTCCGTTTGATATGCCAAAGCTAAGGAGACGTAAAATTATACCGCAACAGGTGAATAGCTCGATTTATAGTTATAGCTATATTTTTTCGGATTGATTTTATTTATGTATCGTAGGATGCGTGTACATCTGGAAGTGCAACATCTGTTGATTTAGGAGAATTACCATTTGATATGCCTAAACTTCGAAGACGTTTAAGACTATCGCAACCTTCGTCAAGTCAACCTCAAACAACGACAGCTATTATACATACAAGTACGGAATCAAGTGGAATATCACAAGCATCATCTAGTCAATCTGTTAGAGAGGATAAATCAAATTTAGGTAAGATTCTTTTTTATAGTTTTTTTTTGTTTGTTTGTTAAATTACTTTTGTGTTAGCTTAAACTTTTTTCAACATTTAAATTTTTGTATGCTGTATGCTACGATGGAAGCCTTTCAGTTTTTTCACGATCAAACAATTGTATAACAGATACTTCCAACCAGATTGAGAAGCTTTTTAGATGTTTAGGTGTGTTTGGAAAGTGTTCTGGTATACGTACTTCCCAGATTATACACTTGGACTCGATTACCAAAATGGAGATTATTACAATACTTTTTAAAATAATATTGTCAAATTGCAACAGCATGCAAATCATAACATACTACAACAAACAAAAGAAGAAAGAAAACTAAAAACTTGTTTTGCTTAACGGAAAATAAACGACCGATCCATGAAAAATCGAATCAAGACTACAATAAAAGAAAAAAATTGATCCTGACCGTTTCCGAATTTATTGATAAATTGTTTGTATGATAAAAAAATAATACGTGTTTTTTCATTTTTATCCTAGTTTTGACACAGGGTGTCTCGAAATTTGTTAAAAATTTCAGAGATAAGGAGTTTTCATTTAAATTGTGCTCGAAATGGTTAACCGATTTTAATATTTTTTTTGGTTTGAAAGGTTCTACGGTTTTACAAAACTATTACACTAATAAAAAAATTATACTTACTTTTATATCATTTTTTAAATTTTAATTTATCAAACATGAGGATTTCAAAAAGTACCGTTTTTGGTCCTTGTTTTCGAAAAGAGAGATATTTATATATATTCAAATTTTTTGTATTTTGTTCAACAAATTTCAAAAAATTTTTACATTCCTAAAAAAATGGAAACTATGCCACCATTTTCTCTATTATCAATTACATTGTAAAAAAAATGAAACATCTTATTAGATCCTTTAATAAGTTCGATGAAAAATTTAATTCAATTTATTTCGTTTTCAATATCTTAAATTTCTATTTATCGTTTGTTCGTATATTATGTTTAAATTTATAATGCATCAATTCGATTTATACTTTTTTCTTTAAAATGAACAAAAATAAATTCATCTAAGAAGCTGCCAACAAGCAAATAAAGAAATTAAATGAAATTTATCGCTTCGAATTGAATAAAATATCTTTAGAAAATGAGCTCAGTTTCTGAAAAAATCTTGAATTAAGATTTATATTTTTTAAGATAAATTACAAAGATTACATTTGCAGATTTTAGCGAAATTTTTTTTAATAAGAATAATATATGCATAACGAGTACAGAATGATACGTAAAAGTTTAAAAGTTTAAAAGTAAAAGTTTAAAACACATGACTACTGAGTGCTTTTGTTTCTGTGTGAGTTTTACACTGTACTTTTTCTACGACCAAACTAAAAATAAACTTATTCATTTTATATTAATTTAACATTTGATTCAATTTGTGCAAACTATAAATGTTTTTAATTGTTTATGGTATGATTTTGATGTTTTGGTTATATTTTCACAGACTGTTACCTTGGTGTTTTTTTTTTTGTCGCAAGGTTTGTTTTTATTGAAATATAGATATCATGATACTAATGAATTCTATTTACTTTAATACGCATTAATGCGTAATAAATTTATTATGTTACTACTAAGTACATATGAAGTTCATAATAAACGAACATTGACAAAACGTCCAACCTTATATTACTAAAAACAGTATCATATGTAACACTTCACTTTCTAACTTAGTCGTAGAAAAAACATAACCCGACAATGAGTAAACAACAATTATCAACGCAAACAAAAAATAATGAACATCAATGGAGTTTAAAGAAGATATGCTAAAGGCTAATTTTTAGATGTAAATTATTTAGATGCTAAAATGTCTAAATGATTATTTAGATGCTAAAAAAAAATAATAACCATAATATTCATATACGAATAACCTAGCATTATCAATGTGGATGTTGTTATTTTGGCAATTTTGCAAGACCACCAACATTGATTATCTAACGATTAATCAAAGATATTTGAAGATACTACCTCAACAATCTAGCAAGAAACGATTCCACTGAATTCCAGAGATTTCTAAAGTGGTTTGCTCAGTTATAATGTAAGCTAGTGGCGATAACTTCCAGTTCCACAATAATAATTTCAACATATACTAAAAATAAAAACGTTTTCGTACGCACGGTATTGCGTTATACGTATTGTAATTTCTTATTACTGTGAATCAGCCTAACAAAAATTAGTACAAGTTCTGGTGTAAAAAGAGAAAAGTTGACTGTGTTTTATAATGTCACGTACTTCAGGTGAATAAAAAAGATTCTCTATAGTTGTTTTTGTAACATCATACTAACAATCAAAATCTCCGATATCATAGCCCTACTGATTCACGCCATTTGCAATAAACAATGAACATTCCCAAGTATAACAAGATGGATCTCAAATTTGAGTTCCATTTTTTTAGTACAACTTAGTAACTTAAGTTGGAACTCAATGTGTGTCAACTTCATTGTACAAATGAGTTCCAGATTTTGGCGACAAATTTAATACAACTTATTAACTTAAGTTGGAACTCAATGTGTGTCTAACTTCATTGTACAAATGAGTTCCAGATTTTGGCGACAAATTTAATACAACTTATTAACTTAAGTTGGATCTTAGTTACGGATTAAGGTCCAAAAAATTGAAAAAAAACTGGAAGTAGTGATACTTGGGTTGCCATATGCAAAAACTTGGATTAGTGTTTTTTATTAAATTTTTTCGAATTTTTTTATTTGGAGTTTTAGTTTTCCAGATGGCGTTATAGGCAATATGGTGATTTTTTGAATTTTTTTTATATTGAGTTTTAATTTCCAAATGGCGCTACAAGTTCACGATTGTTTTTGTGCTAAAAAATGAGTTAGGCTTCTTTATATCGGAGGTTTTGTAACAATACAAAATTTCTTTTGATTAACTATCAGCGCATTCTATTAACTGATAGATGAATTATAGAATAGCATGAATATTAGACCAAAAAAGCAACGATATAAACGATCAAGATATCACAGTCATAGGTAGTGTTCGGTCGTGCAATATCATAATAAATATCACGATATTTTACGTCAAAATTTTTTCTTCTATAACTTCACTTCTTTGAATATTATGTCAAACCGAACCGAACAGTCAAAAGATAAAAAGATGGATTTATACGTCAACCTTTATAGGTCACTTTTATTTCAATTAATTTTAACACAAAAGATATATTTAGCTCGAAAACCATAAATCAATTATATCAAGAATAGTTATTACAAAAATGTAAGCATAAACAACACAAAACCAAAAGCGTCAACAACCAAAATAAAATATTTTTATTGTCACCTAAATTCAAAACATTTTAACATTTAAAACCGGCAAAAAATCTGATTTTTTTCGTGATAAATGGCTGTGTATAGACGTATAGTACTTCGAAAAATCATGATTTTTTTTATCACGTTGTCTCGACCGAACACTAGGATAGTAATTTTGGTTGTTTTTCTTTAAATTTGATAAGTTTACATTGACAGTTACGCTTTTTTATCGGTTAAATATTGTCAATATTTAAAAATGCTCTAACGAATAATTAAATTTATTTTTCTTTAAATCGAAATTTCATTCAAATCAAAAAATATTACTGAGATTTTATAAGTAGAATATTTAGAATTCGAGAGAAAATAGGCCTCTAGCCAAAAAGTGAATAAACTTTACTATAGTATAGCTATGATAATCGTTTTTATTAAATTATTTCCAAATTAAATAAATAAAATCAAATAATAAAAGATTTTTGCTTCACGCTTCAAAACAGTAAATATTTTAACATATATTTGTTGTTGTAGAACGATATAAAAAAAACAATTGGAAAAGAAACATGTGATTGTGAACTGAGATTTGTGTAGAAACTAAATTGTACATTTTGCTACAAGAGATGAAAAACTGTTTTTTATTCGCCTACATATTAAAGTGTTACTTTATTACTGTGATTTGCGGCCTTAAAGTGTCACTTTTTAACCATATATTTGGTTGTCATAGTTACGTCCAAAAAAGTAAAAAACATTTGTATATTAAACATATAGAAATTTTTATCAAAGCAACCTTTCCATTCAAAATTTCCTAATCAAATTAAAATATTTGTTATTCTTTGTCGTCAAAGTTATTTGATTTGTTTGAAAAGAAATAACAAATGTATTGGTCAAAGCCTGCTTGTTCAACACACTTTTATTTCTTATTTATAAAATGTTTAATTTTGATTTGGATTAAACAATTTTGTTAAAAAATTTTAATTGCGGCGAATAAAAAATAGTATATGATGCACGGACGTAAGCCAGTTTGGACTTAATGTGGTGCAAATCGCGGCTAATGCCTCGATTCGCAAACTCCACATACGTCAAAAAACCTTAGCTTTACGTACTTGCATCATAATGTACTATTTCGTAAGTGAAAGTTTGTTCACGAGACGCGTTAGCGTCGAGAAAAACAGTTGCAAGAACGTAAGAGCTTCAGAGCGGCTGTAAGGTAACGGCATTCTTTTTATTTTTTTACGGTGGCCGTAAAGTAAGTTTCATAATTTTTCGGGGACAGTAAAGTGCCTCCATTTTCTTTTCATATTTTTACGGCAGCAGTAAAGTAACATGTTGTTTTGAAAAAAATTTGATGTATTTCATTTCGTATTTATAAAAAATTTGCTGAAAAAATAGTGTATTTAATTCAGAGCTAAAGTGACTTTTCGTGTTTCGTCTATAGTTGCCGGTCTCCCAAAAACCGCCAGTCTATAGACTTTTTATAACAATGGAATATATATTATACACCCAATACGACGCGTGCAGAAGCCGTTGTTTGTTGTTGAAATGTAATTGGATTATGGAGCTGAAATTATTGCCACAACACTCCCCCTTCCCTAGTATCATTGAAGATAAAACAATATAGAGATTATTGTGCTACAGCATTAAGGAAACGAGTAGGGGTACGAGTGGTTCTCTCTGCCTGCGTATTTGTGGATGCAGAACGGAATATCTGTTGTAGTGGAATGGACGAATATAACCCTTTTAGATGATATAATTGCCTTAGCGTCACGTTGTTTCATTTTTGCGGAGATAGAAGGAAAATACTGGAATGTCTCCGAAGTAGAAAAGACATTCTATAGAAGACGAAGTTTCGTCTGCGCGACTGAGATTAGTACTCGAAGTAGGTGATTTTTGAGTTAAGTCATCTTCAGATTGTGCCCTAAATCAAAGTTTTAATATGTCGATGGTTTTAAAAGGCTAATGTGTTGACCTTTACGGTCAATAACGAAATTTTTATCATCGCTGTTGATGACTGGGAAAGGACCTTCGTATGGAGGTTGCAATGCTTTACGTATACTATAAGTCAGTATCTAAAAAGACATGCGAACAAGAGTCGAGAGGTTTGGAGCTGACAATTTTAAGAGAAGTGTGTCTTGGCGCAATGGCGAGACAAAGGTAAGGTAATTAAAATGTGGTGTCAATTGTGAAACAAAATCAGATTGAGGAGCGGAATTAGAATTCTGGCTAAAAAATTGAGACGTATGTAGACAAGCTCACCTGATGAAGACTGGAAGTCTTCATGGAAAGTGGTTCGTAAATTGAGATAGTATTGACGGTAGTATACACATCCAGTCCGTACGGTAATAGGCCATAATTGAATATTTAAAAGTTCGGTGTCAACGTTCAATTAGTCCGTTACATTTCGGATTGTAAGTTCGGTAGTTCGTTTACGGTCGAAACCGATTAGTTTTGTTAGCTCGTTGAAGAGATTAGATTCGAATTTGGAGCTCTGATCAGTGACGCTTACAGAACGTACTACGAAACGAGCGATAAAATTTGAGTAAAGAGCTGATGCTACAGTTTCAGCTGTGACATCCGAGATAGGAATGGCTTCAGGCCATCAAGTATATTGCGGTCAATAATTGTGACACAATAGCGTTTGTCCTCAGAGGTAGGAAGTGGACCAATAATCTCTATATGAACCTCAGGAAATCTCTGAGAAGTTTTAGGATAATTACCTAAAGTAGATTGAGTGCATGACGAGAGACCTTTGCATTATGGCAAGTCATAAAGTTCTGGGCCATTTATCATTCATCATTCTTAATGGATGATCAAATGATTTTATCAGTAAGGATTTTCACAGAATTGTGGACTCCTGGGTGAGATAAGTTGTAGAGACTTTTGCAAAAAGATTGACGAAATTGCTTCGGAATAAAAGGTCGTGGATTACTAGAAGAGGAATCATATAAAACATATTTGACGGTACAATTGCCAAACGATAATGGAAAGGATTGAAATCGAAGTGTGGGACTAGTGTCCACTAATGCCTTGAGCTCAAGATAATTGTACAGCGTCAGCAATTTCGTCATAGTTAATGTTTTCTGGAGTTGATATTTGCTCATCAACATTATCTACTTTAGCAACTACATTATCAATTCCAGAGATGTGGCGAATATCAATCGTGAAGTGAATGAATTGGCGAGGACTTGCTTTGGCATTATTCTGTGACAAAGCGTAGATGAGAGGCTTATGATCGGTGAAAAGAATGAAAATTATACCTCCAAAAAGAAACCGAAAATTTTTAATTGCAGAGTAAGCTGCAAGGAGTTTGCAATCATAAGCGCTGTATATCTTTTACGTTTCATTAAGTTGCACAGAGAAAAAACTAAGAGGTGTCCAACAATCGTTAATTTGTTGCTGGAAAACGGCGCCAAGTGCCTTGTCGGAAGTGTCAATCATTCCGGAAAGTTGGGTAGAGCATGAGGGATGAGAAAGAGTTGTTGCCTCACTGAGTTGCCGCTTGCTTGAGTCAAAGGTTTGAATGGCGTCTTCAGACCATTGAATTACTTTTTGAAACCATGGAGATAACCGTTAAGGATGGCTTGATCGCCTTCAGCGTGAGGAATAAATCTAGGGTAGAGTTTATCATTCCCAGGAAACGGCAGCGTTGCCATACCGTTTTGGGACGTTCGTAACGATTAATAGCATCGACACGTTCAGGAGTAGATTTGATTCCAATTGAATCAATCGAATGTCCGAGAAAGTCAACGTTGGTTTCAGCAAACTTGCATTTATCCACTTTGACAATCAGACCAGCGTCAGAAAGACGCTCGAAAACAGTTCTAAGATATTTAAGGTGTTTCTCAAGGGCGGTTAATAGGTTATCTATGAAGATGAAACAGAAATTTAGGTCTCGGAGAAAGGAATGCATAAACCGTTGGCAAAATCGCGTTTATCAATAGGAATTTGATGATATGCGCGGACGAGATTGATTGTGAAGAAAAATTTAGATCCATGAAGTTGATGCGAAAAATCATGGATATGAGGAACAGGATATTTATCAAGATATGTGATATTATTCTGAGCAAGAATGTCACCGCAAGGTCTCCACTCGCCGTTCTTCTTTTTCGTCCGAGATGGAGAAGAGAGGCCCAAGGACTTTTAAATGGTCGCCTTGGGATAACATTACGTCAAATTCTTGCTTTGCAATGGCCAGTTTGTCTGAAGCAAGTCGACGATACTTACATGAAACGGGAGGACCATGTGTTTTGATAACGTGAGTCATGTTATGTTTCACAGGTTTAGCGAGATTATTTTTGGACGTTAAGTCCTTTTTCCAAATTTTTAAAAATGTCGAGAATTTCGATATTAACAAAACCGTTGATTAAAATTAGAGAAGATGCTGGAGAAGCGGATGGTTTAGCCATAGAAAATAAGAAAGTTAGTGGATCGACTAGACGTCGATTTTCAATGTCCACTAAAAGTCCGTATTTGTTAAGGAAGTCGACTCCGAGAATAGGGATAGTAACATCGGCGATAACAAAGGTCTGACAGAACGTCTGAAATCAATGTTCAATTTTAGAGATCGTGTACCATAAATGCTAACTTTAGTCGCGTAAGCTTCGTAAAGAAAGAAGTTTGATTTTCTGGAGAGTTTTTCCTCCACGGATAAGGGAATAACTGATACTTCGGTACCAGCATCAACGATTGATTTGATTTGAAGAAAGTATCGATTGCACTGAAAAAATTGAAGTAATGACAATTTCATCTCGAAGTTGGCTGTTTATTATTCAAACAATGAAAAAAAATTTGCAAACAATTTCACCGTGATTGGGACAACTTCATGAAAACATTTTCGTAACAACAGCATGACGTTTATTTAAAATTTAAAGTGTTATATCCAATATAACAGTAGTTGAATAAAGTTTATAACTATTTCCATGAAAAAAATTTTCTTTGAAAACATATCATGAATTTTTCATTTTAAAATTGAAGTATTTGAGATTATTTGAACTATATTTTATTTTCACATAAATATTACGTGTGCAGATTGTCTCAACTACACTCTAAAAAATCGATATATGAAGACGTACATTTACCATTATAATAAGCCTTATTTTACGTCTTTTTTTAAGTAATATTCCTCACGGAGTTAAAAACTCCACCAAGAAGGTGTATTGTAATTATTTAACGACGAAATACGTAAATTTTAATTTTTTTGTTGTGTTTTTACGACAAAAAGTGTTAAAATGCATCCAAAGATTTAAAATTTGAATATTTGGTTTTTTTACTCTTCTATTGTTGTAAATTTACGAATTACTATGTGCGAATAAATTATATACGTATCAAAACTAAAAATACGTTGGAAATGGAATCAAAAGTTGTTAATTGTTATAAATTTTTTCTAAGTTCGGATTGTTTTTTTTTATAATGTTGTGTAGTGTCGGATTAATTATTGTTTATAATATTTAAGTGTTTTACTTGTAATATAAGCTTTTCTTTCATATTATAAAAATTAAAAATATAATTATTGTTATATATGGAGCTTATTTGAAAAATATTTTTCAAACACTACGTAAGACTACTTAATAGGAGATCAAAAAACATATTTAACATTAACAGATCATGGATACTATGTACGTTCGAAAGCTCTTTTTTAAATATATTTCCAATTTTATTAATTATATTTATTTTACAGAAACATCAATTCAAAACGATGAAGAACGAGCATACATATATATTATTATTGAACGCGTTTAAACATCAGAACACAAAGAATTAATTTTAATAATAGACTTAAGTTTAGCTTTTTTTATAATTTTATAATAAAAACCCAACCAAATTAATAATTTTAATATGTTATTAAGAGATATTAGGGAATGTAATCCCGGGATTGCAATCCCTAGGAGATATCTCAAACAGTCAAACAGTCAAACTATTAAATTCTTTGTTAGATATTTTTCAAATATAACTCAGAAAATGTAATTGATTCTAAAACTCATCAATAATTTTTCAAAATCAATAATTTAATTTTAAGGTTGATGGCCACGAATGAGTGACTTATACAAGAAAATTGAAATTTTTCTTTTTTCTTATAATTTTAATGTTATAATTTGTTAATGAATTTTTAAATGATTTTCTTTTTATGAAATAAAGATTTATTTTTTTATGCAGCAAAGATAATTTTGTATTTATTGCAAAAACACCTTTATTGATTAATTTACACATTGTGACGTAATATGCAGATAAATCAGTGTAAAATATTGTTAAAAAATACGTCTAAAGTTGTATTTTTACAGTCAATATTACACAAAATTAAGACTAATAATACACACTTTAGTGTATTTTAACTTACAACTAATTGCGTATTTTTACTGACTTTAAAGCGCTGGTTGAAAATTACTCTTATTATAAATGGTAACTGAATGCCATTTATAATAAATGTAATTTTACACGGTTTTTTTTTAGAGTGTAGATAGTTCTATAATTGTACAGTTGTTGCAACAATTTCATGGTTCTATTCGCCATACCTGCCCGCACGGTGAGGTTGTGACTGCATTTCGATTGGAAATAAAACATATTTTTTCCATGTTTCTAGTAAATTGGTTTTGAGTGCCAAGATAGGAGCCCGAACAGTGGGTAGAAGATTTTCCATCCAAAGAACTTAAAGAGTTTCCTCTTAAAAGGCATTTTGAATCCCGATTCAGGAGTCATATCTTGGAGTAAATCTTTTTCAGGTTTTACCAAGATATCACAACTAACTTCGCTATTGTGGTCGTGATCATACTAAGTAGGTGCACATGCTTAGTTTGTTGGGACTTTATATGATATGCCGCAACAAAAATTGCCCTTCTAGGGTGATGAACCAAAGGTCTACTGTTTCAGACCAGAAAGGGGGATTTTTAATAGCTCCATTACTATATTGTGGCATAGTTGCCGAAGAAGATGTAGCTGGAGATGGTGGAGGAGGCGGAGTGGGAGTGGAAAGTGGTGAAGGATTTGAAGAAAAACCTCTAAGGGAACGTTTTGGGTCCGTAAGAAGCAGCAGTTGCCTCAAGCTCTGGTGTACCTGCTAAAACTGCTGGGAACGGGTGGTGGCGGAAAAGACTAGTTGTGATGGCAACTAGGTAATAGAATGCTGCGGCGATTAGCACTTCACCAATCACGATTGCGCAGATTGCAACCAATATTGTAATACCAACAACAAAAACTTCTTCTACTACATAAAAATATTTAAAATATTCGAATCAACAAAAATGTATATGGTAAAAACAAGAACATACTCCCGGTAAGAAAAAGAAAAAAATTACCTGTATTTTTGGTTGTCGTGGTCACCAGTTTATTTTACACCAATGGAATATATAATATATACGCAATGCGATGCGTGTAGAAGCCCTTGTTTGTTGGAATTGTTGTAATGTTATTGGATTGTGGAGTTGGAATTATCGCCACAGACTCAACACAAAAAGGAGATCTTAAGCTCATAATTAAATAATATACTATTTTGTATGTTATCATAGAAAAAATATATTTGTCATGGATTGCTACAAAAACCTTTTTCATTAATTTATATTATTAAAAATATAAAATGTTTTGTTACATGGGAACTATATTGAGTGGTCGTTAAATGATTTCTTTACTGCAACTACAGAACTACATTTTCTCGTTATAAGAAAAATGAATGATATAATATAATTACTGAAATATTTAGAGAAAAAATTAAATAAATATTTGATTTAATGCTAGGAATTTTATTTTTTGGTAAATCCTACATTAAAACAAGTTTTTTAAATTGAATTTTTTCAGTGTAACATCAGACATAAATAACAGAGCGTTTCTTCTTTTTACTTGCAGCGAACACATCATTCCGACAAAATTTAACATTGAACCTGGGTGAAACACGTGCACCACGTAAATTTGGAACTTTAGAATTTGGAACATCGCGGGGTTTAAATTTAAACGTTGGTAGCACCTCTCAAATAGGGGTTGATCTAATTGATGCAGCAATTCCATTGGATCGCCAAGGCTGGTATCATGGTGCAATTAGTCGTATTGAAGCAGAGAACACATTACGGCCATTAAGTGAAGGTAGTTTTTTGGTTAGAAATAGTGAATCAACACGACAAGATTATTCACTTTCTTTAAAGTAAGTTTATTTGTTTTAATTAAGTTTTACAAATATAGTTTTTTAATTTTATTTTTATTATTGCAGAAGTGCAAAAGGTTTTATGCATATGAGAATACAACAATCAACAGAAACAGGACAATATATTTTAGGACAGTTTAGTCGACCATTTGAAACAATACCAGAAATGATACGTCATTTTTGTTTGAATCGGTTACCGGTACGCGGTGCTGAACACATGTGTCTCTTAGAACCAGTTGTCGCACAACTCCTCTAAGAACATAATACGTAAATATTTTATTATAAAAACAAAAATGTTTCCTTAAAATTTATATTATTGTATATATCAATTATTATAATAAAACAGAAATTATATTCTTATTATTGTTACAAGTATATTAATTATAATACAACAAATTTTTTTGCCAAAAAAAAAACAAAACCAATAATAATAATTAAATTTTTCATTTTCCAAACATATAATTTAAATTGGAAAAATAAATTTTTTATATACAAACAATACATACAACTGTGAAAATTTTTGAAATATTAATTAATTAAAAGAAAAAATTAAAGTATATAATACAAACAAAAATTAATTAATTATAAAGAAAAAACTGTAGATATTAGTTTATAGTTTTGATTAAAAAAAATTATTTAACTTGAAATAGTAATTCAATACTTTATGCACTCAGATCTAGCTAGATTCGTAATTTAATGATGGTGTTTGTAGTTTTTATGGTAATTGCTGAAGAAAGTTAAGTTGAGTTGAGTTCAAGCTTTTACAATAAATAGATGATTGATTATTCATATATTTCAAAATCATCTAAGAAGGGAATCAACTAAGTTTTTGTTGCTCGCTCTTTGTAGGACTAAAATGAAGCTGAGTTGTTGTGAATTTTCAACTAGACGTTAAGAAATATATAAAGTCGAAAGAGGCTATTATTTGAAAATTTCAATTACTTCGGTCTGAAATTTTTTAAATATTAATACCACTTTTTTATCAAATATTGCTGTCTGTCGGCCGGTTAATCGTAAAGTGCGGCGAAAAAGAAAAAAACTGACTTGATTCAAGTTGAATACAACTTTATTGCTGTGTTTAATAGTCATCTTTCTCTCCCAAAACTGAAAACAATGTCACCATTAGTATTCTGCCTTAAACTATATAAAAAATCCATAGCACAGAGAACCTTGAGAATTCAGTCCCTTCATATTTTTTTAGTAGATTTTACTTGGCTCGCCGGTAACGACATTTTATAATTTGGATAATTTATTTTACTGCTTTCAAATTTCCAAGACATATATAGGTGAGATACTTCTGCGGCTTTAATACATCGAAAATAATTAACAAATTGGGGCAATATGGCATTGATTTCGTTAGAACATGAATTGTGAATATTGGCTAAATATGAGCAAACCGGTTATGTATAACTTTGCTATAATTAATTTGATTTGCAATTTCACAATCAATTTTAATCAAATTTCCAATTAATCACACACAACTGAGGTGTTATAATACTGTCACAGCACCAATGCTTATGTGTAAAAACTCTCAATTCATGGTTTGATAAATTACTTAAATATAACACAAAACTGTCTATAAGTAAAATATTTACGAAAACATGCCATGTATGCAAGCATCAAAACATTATTTTGAATAAATAAATACATAAAGACATGTTTATTCTAACGCATATTTTATGCCAATTTGACACCAAATGTGTTTTCTCATGCTTGATCTTTTTCTCGAAATTTACATGTCACGTCTTCAGGTTTTGGCTTGGGAAGTCTTCATGTTTTGGATTTCAGTTCGATCTAACCTTTTAACTGCCTATAAATGTCTATCGTGGTATTGTCGCATGAAAATTGCTGTGAAAGTTTTGTCACAAAGGTACCCTGATTTGTTTGTGTTCAAACTAAGTCCAGATCAAATTCGGTCACTACATATTTAGCTTACTTTCTGTCTTAATTCAATATTAGCAGGGTTTACCAATAGCATCCAAATACACATAAGACTTTATTAAGGCATGTTAGTACATTGTTCATAGCACGCTCAAACGTAGCTGGTCCTCTTTTAATTCCAAAAGGCATTTGTTTGAAATGATAATATCCAATTTCGGTAGAAAATGCTGTTTCGGTTACCAGTGGGATTCATAGCTATTTGATGGTAGCTGTTTTCAACGTACAATGTTGAAAAATAATTTGATTTGCCTTGCTGATCCAGAATATCAATTATGTTGGGTAAGGGGTATACACATCATCGTCGGAAATCAACAACAACTCTCCATTGCTTTTTATCATCAAGCGATTTCTTGGGATAGTACTGGACTATTCCAAACACTAGTACTGTTTTTGATTATATCTTCCTCTAGCATTTCTTCAATTTGTCTGTTAATTTTCTTTTTGATTGAATGAGGTAGGCGATACGGTTTTATATTCGCCGGACGGAAATTAGGCTTAAGAGGAATGTTATGTTGTGCAGCCCTCCAAATAAAAGAAGAAGTGAGTTTTTTTCATCGTCATTTAGTATTTATAATTTTATTAATTATTTGTCATTTGTAACATCTCGTTACCTAGATTCTAGTATTATACTAATTTTTGTTTTTCATTTTGGTGGAATTAAAGTAATGAACTCTCTTTTTACTTATTGGTTAATTCTCTTTTCCGCAACAATTGTTGCGATAAAAAATTGACGCACACTGACTGGAAGAGATTGAAAAAACTTTACAGAAAAAATACCATTGAAAAATGTTTGTTGTGTTGAGCAGAATCCTAGTACATCATGAAGAGTTCCTGAATTCATATAAAACAAAAGATGTGATTGTTATTTCTAAATCGACTGAATAGTTGATGTGGCGGTGAGGAATGAACCCAAAGAAGTATAACTCAAGCATAAGACTTCAGAGCTTATAAAAAAGCAAGAAATTTGTAGAAACAAATAAGAAAGAATATTCGTTTATTAAAAACACTATAAAAATGTTCGTCGCATATCATTTGAACCGCCTGTTTTATTAACACTGATAAATTAGTCCAAAGCAATTACACCCGATCTTCAATTGAATCATTAGATCTGAATGAGATTCACGTGATCGACTCCAATAGCCGCCAATTTTATATAAATCTTCACTTACAATGGAATATCATGAAATGACCATAGCAAATTATGTTTTATGGCCGTTGAGAGAACACCTTTTCTATGATTGATATTTATCCAGATATTTATCCAGATATTTATCTTACCACAGAAATATCATGAATTAGATGCTTCTTCCATTCATTGTTTTTTTTTGTTGCAGCTTGAAATTTCTAAACCTTTCGAATCTGCTAAGGATTCTAGCCCACAATCAATCTAGCCCGTCTAGCCCACAATCAATCAATATTTTAACTTTCTCGCTCTTAAATACTTCCAGTTAAATCTCAATTAATGGTGACACTTTTATGGTTTGATCAATTTCTGTTATAGGAGTTGAGCTACTTAATTCTACTGACATGCTTTGTTCCCGAAAATGTTCCCTATAGTTGGTCATCTGTTTTATTTGCAAGTCTTACATTTCAACTAAAATTTCGCCTCATTTGTGAATTATTTCTAATATATAGTCTGTTGCCTATCGAATTGCAAGGTTTTGAGATTTATTGCTTCTATATTTCAATTGCAAGGTTTTGGCATTTATTGCTTCTACATTTTTAAAATCAGTGTGCTGCATCTGTGTTCACCTCTTGCACCTGTGTTCGCCGTTTTGAACGGTGACGTGCTGTACAAAAAGTGGGCGATCGAATTTCGATTCCCTTTAACGCCATATCTTTGTTTTTAACAAATATCGTCAGCAGGCCTCAGATAAAATCAAATGTGTCATCCCTCACATATATTCTTTGCCCCGTTTTATTCGTCAGTTGGTTGGTACAAGCAACCAAACTATCGTGATATGATAATGTCACAAAAACGGAAGGACTTCCTTATCCCAACTACATGGAAATGGAATGATTTGATTAGACAAGTGTTTAAAAAAAGACGTATGTTGTTGTTGTTGGAATACAATATGACACAATCTATCTCCGATTCAATATCTGAAGAATTTATTTGTATAAATCGTTGCCTTAGTATACTTAAAAAAATTTCTCTTGATTTTGTTGAGCTACCTAAACTGGATCCTATACATTTATTCGCAAAATAAAAATATTTTTTCAATTTACAATATGTTTTTCTTATTTAAACTTCACAATAGTATGTTGTGATGCCAAGCGCGTGTGAAAGTAGCTGCCTGACCGATAGCGATCCATTTTCAGTCTGAAGTATTCGCAATAAATGCAGCATCGAAGGGAGCTTATGTGAAATGTCAAGGTCATTAGTATTTTTACTGATAGCTAGATTAAAAGGAAGGATCGAAAGGATAAGTTCACTAGTCGAACAGGTTCTCATTTGATGCAGCAACACCCAATGGTGCAAGGTGTTTAACATATTCACTTCAGAGGTGAGTTGTTAAACACATGGTAAGCTTTGTCGTAGGAAACGATCCAACATGTCACTTTTGTGTTAAAGAGGATGAAACGGTCCCTCATATTATATTATAATACTTTGCTTCTCAACAACTGTATTTTTACGGTAAACCAGCACTTGGAATATAGAACTGTTGTGAACCGTAATATATACCTATATACCAAGTTTCATCCATTTCGATTTAATCAGGTACAGATGTTATTGAGATGTCAAAAAAATCACTTTGTTCAATATCGCTTTTTTCTTTCTATCTTTTTTAGAGTGTCATTAAAATTAATACACGAACCAATATTGTATGCTCCCAACAAACATAAGAAATATAGTAAAAATATCACCTTATCAATATGGTACCAATGTACCCATAAGCGTAACTAGGTAGGGGCCCAGAGGGAGCGGCCCCCCCTAGACGAATTTTGGCCCTCCCTAGAAAATGAAATTAATGAAACATATATGTCTGTTAGAGAAAATGAAATTGTATTTTTTTTTTAACCAAGTAAATCACTTTTTACAATTATTTCAAAAGAGAATTAGTGGTTGTGATATATGATCACTGCCACTGGAAAAAAACCATCTACCATTAAAGTATTGGAATCAATAAAATCGAACCAGATTTTGAAAATTTTAAAAAACTTACAGTTTATACCACTGATCTTCGTTTCAAATTAATAAGTAAATTTCAACTTTAACAAGTTTGTCATTTCTCGTGAGGGTTAGGCGACAGAGGTTCATTCTCCAAACCAAAAATGTTGTCAAAAGTGTTGTAGGGAGAAAATTTTGGGATTACGGGATTGCCATATTTATTTATTTATTTATTACTCCATTAACAATTCAATACTGAATATCCCAAAGATGAAGTTCCCAAAGATTTCCAATTTACTCGATTTTTCGCTTTTCGTCGCCAAAAACAGCTCGCATGTTGAACAATGCTGTCCTTCCATCTTCTTTTAGGTTGACCCCTACTTTTCTTGCTTGTTGGTGTCCAAGCCTCTATAATTGATGGTGATCGGTCTGGAGGATACCTTGCAACACGGCCAGACCAGTTCTCCATTTCAATTCATTCGTGGTGGATACAACGTCTTTAACTCAATATGTAAAATTGTGAAATGCTGATAATTATTCAATTTCTTTGAAGTAGTTTTTATAAAAAACACTAATTCAGCTTCTGTTTTAAATCTTATTTATTTTTTAATTTTTAATTTTTATTTTTTATTTTTATTTTTTATTTTATATTTCGCCTCATTGGCATCATCGGAAATTTTTTAAAGAATTTAGAAAATTTGGTTAAAACATTTATCTATCTTAACTATTTGACATTCACTGATACTGTAATTACGGATAAAAAACATCATTAAAATTTAATACTTAAACGAATAAATAATTACTAATCTGAATAAATTAACATAAAACACATTAAAAAGATTACTTACATGGTCTTTGGTTAAAATGCTAAAATTTTAAATATGAACTAGACTATAATGTTTCATTTAAAAAAAATATTGTT
The DNA here is from genome assembly GCA_963693315.1 of Diogma glabrata. Taxonomy (NCBI): domain Eukaryota; kingdom Metazoa; phylum Arthropoda; class Insecta; order Diptera; family Cylindrotomidae; genus Diogma; species Diogma glabrata. The sequence goes on from OY856187.1 coordinate 213,144,471, forward strand.
ACTTTTGTTTTTGTTAATAAGAGCGCAATTGATGTTTGAATTAAATATGTGCTTAATTTAGATATAATAAATTGCGAGAATTAGCAATCACCAAGAATGATGATAGTGTCATCTGCCTATTTAAATGCAAACTAAAATCTATTTGCTATAAACCCAAGGTAAATTTGAGACATCGAAACCTACGCTTATCTTAAACATAAACCTAAACATACCATGAGAGTTGAAAATTTATTCATGTCGAGTTGAAATTTTATTACTGAGTTGAATAAGTTTTGATATTTAACATGTTAACGGTATTGTATTTATTATTTAATTTATTTGTTTATTGTGTCGAAAATCAAATTGAATTCAGTTGTTCAAGGTGTTGTAGATGTTGAGTAATGTTTTTTGATTGAAGCTCAAGAATTGTGTATCCGTTTTATTATTTACTGTATTTTTTTGATTCATATAAATGTGTATCATTTCTAAGGTTTCACGTTTTCTTTTTTTGGTTTCGATCTCTAAGATCTTTGTGTTTGTGAAATCAAAGGAATGTTGGTTATCTTTGGCATGTTTTGCTAGAGCTGTGTTCTCTGCTTGGTTAGAGATATCCCGTTGATGTTGTTTTAAACGTTCGTTTAAGGTTTTTGAGGTGTGACCAATATATGATTTGTCTTGACAATCTAAACAACTTATTTTATAAACTACATTTGAGGTTTTTGAAGTTGGTATCTTATCTTTTAGTTTTGAGAACAACATCTTTTGAGAAGTATTAACTGTCTTTTTCTTTAACGTCTTTAACTTTGGTTTTCCTTCGGATCTTCTGATTGCTTATTCTGTCTGATATTCTTATCTTCAGCATATATCTCTCCATATTCCTCTGAGCAACAGCAAGTTTGTTCTTATCATCTTCAGTTAAAGCTCATGTTTGAGAGCCATAAGTGAACACGGGAATTACGAACACGGGATACAAGAGTAATATAATCTTCTTTTGTGGTAAATTGGAAGTTGACTTTTGAAAAACTTCTTTAAACTCCAAAACGAACGCCATGCTTTTGATATTCGGTCATCGATTTGTTTTTCTTGTCTATTTTTGAAAGATTGCACTTGGCCTAAATATACGTAATCTTCAACCGCTTCGTATTCAATGTTTTCGATTTGAATAGATTCAACATTTTGGTTATTCATTATCTTAGTTTTCATTACATTTTGAGTCAAAAAAATTGGCCGGGTTTAATCGATGAAAACACGATATCCTGTTAAAAAGTAAGTTATATTAGGTTTGCATGGAGAGATCAGTTTTTGTTGATTTGTAAATTTTTGTTTGAGAAGCGGTGAAGCGTTAAACATTTCTTTATTACTTTTCATTAAAAACTTATCATTTCACCGCTTCACAGACAGAATGTAGCTGCCTGTTATTGGCATTATGGGTTGACGTGAGGTTTTCTATATTACTGGCAATAGCAGAAAGTTTTCACTAGCAAAGATGAGTCCTTAGGGCGGTTGAACTCTATACAGTCAACGGTAGCATCCTAAATCTTAGTTATGAAATTTGTCTTGATGATGTCACGTTATTGCTTTCTCGAAGTAATAAACTTTCATATATTTCTATATATGCATGCGGGCTTTAATCCTTGAAAAAGACTAGCATTTGGAATATTAACCCAAATTTAGTTTTCGTGCTGTATATTCCTTAATAAAAATATTTGCATCTCTTTAGCTTGTACTGAGTAAACTAGAAAATCACAGCAACACATTAGCTTGTAGATTGACTAATGCCTCAATGAAACCGAAAACCGAAACATCTAAAATATTAAAATATTTCTAGATTGGAGAAGTTTCTTTTTTCTGAAGGGAGAAGTTTCTTTTTTAAGTCAAAGCCATATTAAAGTTTGTTTTAACGATTATATTTAACGTTACATGGAGCAGCAGACAAGGGATGTTAAATGGATGATTGAGCTTCTCACACTGCTGGATAATCGAGCACAGATTACAACGACAGTGCAACTGAGGATGTGGTGCCGGTCGATTTATTAGAGGAAAACAATTTGTAAAAATAAAATGCAACGCCGTATTAATTCAAGCGTAATGCCTTTATTAAAACCGTTTTGGTCAGAATACAAGTACCTAAAATATTAAGCTGGTCACCCCAAATGGAATCAAAATGAAAATATTTCAGAAAAGTGGTCATAGGACATAGAGAACCTTATTTGCAACGCATGTATAATAATCGTTTGACCATTCCACCAACAAGTGTGGAATCGGAACGGGCTATTTCAGCCTCCCGAAATAATGAACTCAAATTAAGTAATAGGACAATAAATCAGTTGACGCGATACGTGATTTTATTTTTCCTTTGTTTTAGCACCGGGTGGCACGAAATTTGTTAAAAAATTTAGACACAACGAAAGTTTAAAATTAAATTGTGCTCGAACGGGTTAACCGATTCTAATATTTTTTTTTATTTGAAAGGTACTAATACTAAGTTTACACCAGGATCTAATAGGTACATACTATACTTATTAGGTCGACTATGGTCGATGTAAACAGTTATCAAAAAAGTACGAACCAAATATTTGGTAGGATGATTTGCTACGTATCAAATTAGGTACGTAGCAAATAGGTATTATTTTTACGGTGTGAACACTAAAATTAGGTATGACATTTAAAATAAAAATAAATCAACTTATTTTATAAATATATATTTATGTTTGATGTGATTTTTTTGCTGAAATTAAAAGCAAAATAAATTTTAGCATTAATTTAATAAATGTTTTCAGTTTTTTATAAAAAATATATATGGAAATTATTTTTTCCTAACCAAAAAATTAACAATGAAAAGGACGCGCTAAAAATTAATATGTCATACCTAATTAATAAGAGTTTACATCACCGTATCAAATTTAAAAAGTATGATGGTGAAAATGGCTAGCAAATTTGATACGTAGCAAATTAGATACTGGTGTAAACTTAGTATAAGTAACACTTTATCAAAAATTTGTACTGATAAAAAAACTTTATATTTTTTATAATTTTTTCCAATTTTAATTTGTGAAACATAACCATTTTAAAAAAGACCTTTTTTCTTTTATTTTTTTATAATTTAAAAGTTTATTATTTACTCAAACATATGTCTAAATAACTTAAATAACACATTGCAATTGCACTCTAGAAAAAAATAAAAATTAACCTCAAATCCCCTTTATGTATAAAAAAAGAAAGAAAAACGGGAAATTTTTATTATTTTAATCATCAAAACAACTGGGCCAGGCCCACCCTAGAACAATTTCTTAGTTACGCCAATGAATGTACCACAAAAGCTAATACAATCTTTCTCATATTGATTAAAATCAATTTTGAACATTTCATGAAATGAAATTCTATTTCTATTAAACTGTAGACTAGTAGAGATAAACACCTGAAAAAGAGTTCAAAATAAAGTTTTTAATCGAAACTATATTGAAAACTGTACTAAAACATTATATACAAAGTCTCAATAAAATTAAAAGCAAGGATTAAAAGTAATTGAAAATTCAAACTAACACGTGTTCGGAAGATCCCCGCCATTTTGTCCAATTTTGAAATGAATTCAGATCTTCCATTTTCAAGTGAACCCGGATCATATACCAAAGCTTTATCAAGATCCCATTGTCGCGTTCTTTTTCTCGACAATGTTGACTATTGTTAACAATTGTTAACTTTCGTCGTTCTTTAATTCAATAATTTTAACATCGTGTAACAAAATGACGTCATGATGTCGTTCCTAAATTCAATGTTAAACTGTCAAAAGTTAACATTTTGTAACAATTTCCAACTCACCTCCTAGACATGAATTATAGAATGTTGTTATGTCAAATGGTATGTTGTGATCTATTTATCTGTCAAAATGTTTATAATTAAGAGATTCGTAAATACAATTTCTTGTTTTGTGTTTCGCAATTGAGTTTTATTATATATATAAATTAAATAATTTTAATATATTTAATTTATGTGCTCAAATAGAACAAATTTATTTTTCACAGATCAAAAGTCTAATATTTTTCTCTCTCTCTCTCTCTGGCGTTTACATCCCATGGAGGGATTTTGCCGTCTGTGCAATCAGCTTCCAATCGTCTCGTTCCATGACCAGTTGACCCCAGTTTCGACATCCTATATCACGAAGGTCTTGGATGATGTCATCACGCCAGCGTTGTCTAGGTCTTCCTCTTCGACGAACACCAGCTGGTTGTTGTTGGGACGCTTTTTTAATCATTCTATCTAATGGTGCCCTTTCTACTTGACCAAACCATCTAATCCGGTTAGATTTAATGAATCCGATTACATCGCAGCCTCCAAGAAGCTGTCTGATTTCATGATTCATTCGGATTCTATACTGATTTTCAGCAACTTTACATCTGAACGTCTTAACGGCAACTTTACGTCTAATATTTTGTCGTTCTTAAATTATAAATCAACATTGTTGACAAAACTTAACATGACGTTCCAACACAATTTTATGACATTTTAACAATGTTAGAAAATGTTAAGAAAAAGAACGTGACACATGCGTTTTTGCCACCTACCCAAAATAATGAAACCATCTGTTTAAAGCCCTTGGGTTAAAATGAATAATAAAATACCAAACCAAACTAATTTCAGCAAGCACCATAAAACTAAACAAAAGCCCAAAAATTTATCATTGACATTTTTTGTTAGGTTTCAATGTACATATTAAAAAAAATTAAATAAAGATATTAGTTTCCCGTTACTATTTACTTACACTATCACAGACAACTTTAATTATTTAGTTATATTATTCTTATTAATTAAATAATAGTTATTATAATTATTATTATTCATCAACGGAAAGAAAAAATTTAACAAAAATTAATGATTAATGATTTATTATTATAAATAATTAAAAAAAACAAAAGGAATGTAGTGATATTATATAAACAAAAAATTAAAATTATAAACCAAAAATTAAATAAAAGAAAATTTTAAATTATTTAAAATAAATATGTTTTATTTTTTGACTACGTATGTGGAAAGAATTTATTCGAAGGTAAGGGACCACAACTGTAAGGGAGAACTTTCACAAAGATGGTATTTAATATTTAGTACAAAAAAGCTTCCATTTACTACTTACTATGCTCCAAGTAGAATATTTGATCACTATGAAACCATTTAGTTATGTTTGATTGTAATAGATGGCTCGTAGTCGAGCAAACATAGTTGAAGATACAAACCGTTGAGTTTTAGAACGCCTTTTCCGATAACGATATGTTTTTGACAAAAATCAACCGGTTGTATCAAAATCGAATATTTCAACCATTCTTTAATAGTATTTTAATCAATAAGTGTTTATTCATGTAGTTTATACTCAAGCAAACGTTTAAAATACGAGCGAGAATTTTTAATTTGAAGAAATAAAATGCATTAAACAAGAACAAGAAGCGATTACAATAATTTATCCTCTGACAGAGAAGGATGTTTTAAGTAACCTGTTTTTTAATCATCAAATATAAAAATAGAAACATTTTCTTCTCAATCAAAACACTAAATCTTTATTTTTTTTAAATTTTATTAATACACTAAATCTTAACTAGATCCAACTCAAAAAATAAAAGAATTTAACTTAATGTGATTTTTACAAGCGAAAAATACAGAAGCAATTGTGATTGAAATTTTAAAAATAATATTTAATACAATCAAAACAATTTGATTAATACAATCATAAAGTATGGAATAATGACCATCCTTTATAGAAAAATTTTCATAATTGCTATTAATAGTTGGAAGAGGATAAACCTTAATTTTATGCAAAAATCATCCGATGGAGCTAATGGTAAATGTCAAAAAATGTTGTTATCCCAGGCAAGAAACTGTAATCGAAATCGTTTTGTAATAGTATATTACATATCTAGAGTTGTAAACAGCATTTTACATGCGAGGGAAAATTTTGCGCACGAGACGCGTAGCGTCGAGTGCAGTATCTTCACGAGCATGGAAAATGCTTTACAACTCGAGATTTGTTATATACTTTTCCTACGACTTTGTTTTAATGCCCAAACGCATATAATTACTTGAAAAAATGAACTCCTAATTATAAATTAAATGCAAATAGTTTACAAATTGTGGTAGGCTTTGCATTATTCTGTGTCAAATGAATTGAAATATTTAATTTTTAAAACTCAAATTTTTCTTTAAATAAAAATTTTTATTTTTATTAAAAGCGTGCGGTAATATATATTGAAAATCTATTACCGCACGCTTTTTTTTACTTACCGCACGCTTTTTTTTACTTACCGCACGCTATTTGAAATAATCAATTTACATGTCATGGATAGTGTATGTAATTTATAATTTACTGTGATAGGAGTAGGAAATAGTATATTACATATCTAGAGTTGTAAACAGCATTTTACATGCGAGGGAAAATTTTGCGCACGAGACGCGTAGCGTCGAGTGCAGTATTTTCACGAGCGATAGTTTCGAATTGGAGAAAAAGAGGCATACCTATTATATATTGTCATATCTCACTCTAATTAAAAAATATGGCGTTTTGACATTTAAAATTGCACATTTTTCATTTACATATTCGCGCGTAACATGTATTTGTTGATAAATTAAACAATATAAAGTTAAAATCTTGTGTATAATAATATTAGTATATTACATATCTAGAGTTGTAAATAGCATTTTACATGCGAGGGAAAATTTTGCGCACGAGACGCGTAGCGTCGAGTGCAGTATCTTAACGAACATGGAAAATGCTTTACAACTCGAGATTTGTTATATACTTTTTCTACGACTTTGTTTTAATACCCAAACGCATATAATTACTTGAAAAAATGAACTACTAATCAGTGGCGTCATTTCACCAAAATCTTGGGGGGGGCGAGAATTTAAATGACATAAAAAGATTTTTTTCGTAAAACATTACATACACATTTTTATACACACATATATTTAAAAGCATTTAAATGCATCGACTTAGAAATAAATATAAAATGCTTGTGAGGTACATTGGTTACTCTGCTAGTCTGCTGGTGTTGTTTCATCGAAGAGAATGCCGCAAAGTTCTGCCAAATCCCTTCATTTGTTAAAAATAATTTCAAATTTAGTATCATCTCTGCATTGTTTAAGCATCAAAAAAGTAGTTTTAATTAAAGCGCTTGTGCTAGAAATTATTATATCTTTCCTTTGTAACTGTTCAGAGAGTGAATTTGTAAACGACAGCAGATCGTGCTGCATAGAAAAAAAGGATGATTTTTCAATACGATTTTTCAGCTCCCAGGCATCCCGGGATTTAAAATTTATGAGTCACGTAGTCCCAGGATCTATAAAACACCACGGGATTGCAATCCCTACGTGACTCCTCTTATGTCGAATCGTTTTTTTGTTTGTTTGTTTGTTTTCCTTTATTTGTCTCAGAGAGAAAGAGTTATGTCTATCCTAAACTGACCAGAGCCAAATCGTTAAAATGTGGGACAAAATGCAAACATTCTTCCAAATACTAACTAATTAGAATTTTTATTGCGAGAAAGTGGAACGGTGAAAACGTGCTAACTATGATTGTGCATAAATTTACTATTTAATGCTTTCCTTTACTATTTGTTTACTATTTATTTCTTCAAAAAATTCTTTTATTTTAATTGGACATTCAACCGTTAGGAAATCTGCTTGCAGTGGTTCGTACATTTTCTAAATTCTTTCTAGTGCTGGCATTACCGCCAGCCAGCGAGTTTCACTGTATCTAATAAGTTGGTTATGTTCGACATTACTTTTGCCGCAAAACTCCTTCAACGTCTCCAGCAAAGACAGTAAAATATCCAAATTTTTTTAACCCTGCCATTTAAATCAGCAGCATTTCTCATTGCATTATTTAGAATACGGGCTGCGAATCCAAGACCCAATGCACTCTGGTTCAAATTCGAGTTTAGCTTGTTTTTAAATTTTCACCCCTTGACGTGACACCACTAAAATTGGTGTTCGTGTTATCAGCACAAATTGCAACAAAATAACAACAAAACTTGTTTAAGCTACTGGAGCTGGCGGCTTATAGCAACGCTTTTTATGTTTATCTGTATCTATATGTCTTTTAATATCATAATGTCCACTGTTAATTTGCAAATTCACTCCGACTGGTAATACACCAAACTTTTGCGTCGTTATATTTTGATTTTTTTATAAAAGAATAGTCCAATTCAATATCGTATAAGAATTTACGTAAACGTTTTCTATCCGTCTTGATTTGCAGGAGAACTTTTTAAATATAATTTTAAAAGTTAGTATAAATTTACCTTTTATAGTAGCTTAAAACTTTTGTTACACAAGTAAAGACTGCAAAACAATTGAAACAATTTATTTTAATTTTACTAAATAATTAATATCTTTTCTGTATTCTGTAAGTATAAGAGGTATACAGTATACCTCTTGTTCTATCTTTTGCAAATCTATACCATTTATCAAGTTTTTATGCTGTTTGCTTTGTTTGTTCTTTATTGAGAAAAAAAATTATATATTAGATAATAATAATTTTACTTTGGAGCTACCTAGTTAAAGTGTGTTTTAAACAGAGTTTGAAACGCTACCTATACCACTCCTTTACTTTGTTCTTTCAGAGTGCGTAGCTTAAAAAAAATATAACACTCTCACATACAGGAGTAAAAATAATAAAATATCATTCTTGCTACTAAATTGAAATAAATATTTTCTTTCAAATACTCAAAACATTTATTTTTGCGTCAAATTTGATGCTTTCCAACGTAAAATGCTTCGAATGATTCGTTCAATTATTCATGTATTGTTAGAAAAATGGATATAAAGGATGACGTAGAGTGACTAATTTTCTTCTTTTCCAAATCGAATGAAAGAACAGGAAAATGTAATCTGCTCCAAAGGAGTAAAATCGAAAAAACAAAAATTTTACTCTTACGAGTAAGAACGATATTCAAATTATGAAGATTTTAATTTTTGAATATTATTTCAAAGGATTGAAATGAGTGCTCGAATAAAGGAAAATTGTAAACTCTGGTTTAAAAATTTAAATTTTTATGAATTTATACTCAAAACTGAGTCTTTTTAAGTAAAATATTTTGTATTTTGTTTTTCATAATATACTTTCGATCCCTCGTATATACACCGGGGAGATGTTTCTATAAACAAAGAAACCTTTTCGCTGAGGTAGATCTGTTAGACATTAAAATATATGTAAATTATTGAAGTGAAATAACTGAGTTTAGTATTTCTAAGAAAATTATAGTTAAAACACTATTTTAGTAAAAAAAATATTGCACTGGTTTGTTCTTTCAATATGGTTAAATTAACATATACATAACATTATACAAACTGCAAGAAAAAACTGTGAAGCCATTGCTTTGACTAAGATATTGCGCAAACTGTAAGTAGGTAGATATAAGGTTTTTTGATTATTTCGATAATGCGGGCAAATGTGGTGGAAATATTGTTTCGTGGGACGCTTCGTGGGACAGATTTCTCCGTGAGACAAGGCAATGAAATGTGTGACATTTTCACGCAGCGTGGGACTTCTGGTCAGTTAACTACACATAAACGTGCGTAAATTATTCATTTGATTCAAAATTGTACAATTATTGCGAGCTTCTTTTAAATCTATAAGAAAAACCTACCACAAAAAAATAATAGTTTCTCCCTCCCTGTGACTGTATAAAAAAAATGAACAAAGATTGACGTTTAGAATACGTTTTGGATTTTATTAAACCAAACATATAATTTTTGCTATTTTATGAATTAAAAATTATAGTCCATATAGCGAAAAGAAGTTGTCAGCAAGTTTTCATAACACTAGTTTTCATACTTTGAAAATATTTACATAACTTTAATATTTGTTCGTGTCGTTAGAAAATATTGCTTGTCTATTATAAAACATTCACTATTATAAAATCACTGGAAATAACCCAATAAATTTAAATTACTCCCGTAATTATTTTCATTCATTTTATAAAAATTAGCACAACTATCAAGAAAACTTTTGATATGTTATAGGATTTTATATTTTAGAATTGTTTTTAAAAGAGTCTTGTAAAGTTTGTACAATATGATATAGATAAAAAACAAGGTGAAACAGTCAGGGTTCTCCAAATAAGTGGGGTATAATTAGGTTGTGTTCTCCTGCATGTACTTACTTTTAAGTTTATAAAAATTACCAATAACAATTGAAATTTGAATGTTAAATACTGCACTATAAACTCTCGAGGAACCCTATACTGATGAAATATTTTGTTTCCTCTGGCTCAGACACGAATATCTTATAAACAAAACACAATCGTTCTTCTAAAAGCGGTGATGCCGTGCACCTTATAGTACGATAGAATTTTGTCAAAATACGCACCCACGGCGTTTTTGGAAGAACGATCGTGTTTTGTTTATAAAACTGATTTCATCAGAAGATTAGAAGCAATACGACCGCCTTTCGTATTGGTGGCGCTCTAGTCCTTGATACAAAAAACGATAACGGTTTGAATATTGCGGTGAACTGTACTTTAGTCGGGCCAAAATAATATGTAACGTAATAATTATATTATCAGATATATTTCAATTAATAGTATGCGATAAAATTGGTATATTAGTTAAGTGAATCTTCTAAAAATTAGACGAATTTACAAAATAACAGTGCATTGAAATTTGTATAGTGTATAATTCTATCACGATTGTATGGTTTTATTGAATCGGTGTATTGATAGTATCAGATCCTTGGGGGGGCCAATGCCCCCCCCCCAGCCCTACCCAATTGACGCCCCTGCTACTAATTATAAATTTAATGTAAATAGTTTACAAATTGTGGTAGGCTTTGCATTATTCTGTGTCAAAATGAATTGAAATATTTAATTTTAAAAATCAAATTTTTTTTTAAATAAAAATTTTTCTTTTTATGAAAAGCGTGCGATAATATATATGAAAATCCATTACCGCACGCTTTTTTTTACTTACCGCACGCTATTTGAAATAATCAATTTACATGTCATGGATAGTGTGATGTAATTGATAATTTACTGTGATAGGAGTAGAAAAAATATATTTCAACAGTAAGGCTTTTCAAACGACGACTTATTTATGGAACGTAACTTATTCTAAACTTATTCTAATAGTTATACTGGCGAGGTGACTTATTTTGTATCTCCTTTCCATTAAAATCTAATCTGATATGTCAAATATACTTTTTATTTAATTTAGTTAATTGACATAATTGTTATATATATATTTAAGCTTATACTAATTAAGTATGATAGAAGATTCACGAAAATATATCCATATATCAAATTATTATCTGACTTGTTCCTTTTGAAATAAAAATTTTTCAACCCACAGTGTTGCTGAACTATACACAAAGTCAGACGAGTAGCACTAATAGCCGACGCTAAAACATCAACAACAAAGGAAAAATTAAGCTCTTAGAGTTTATAACACTTTTAAATGTTATTTTATGTTTGTTTTTATTTTATAAATTCCTTTTTTATTAGTTGTAAACATCTCACATATGAAAATAGTTCACATATGACAAGCATTTATTGAAACTAGACTCACTGCACACCTATATTTAGCGTCGATAGTATCGTTAAGTACAACCCTATATAGAATAGTTATCTGTAAGATATGTAACCAGAGGTTTTAGTGAAGAAAATCAATTTTTAATTATCTGACGGATATCTTTATCTGGAAGATAGTTGCTCGGAGGTGTGAAGAAACCGGGCATAAGTAAGTTTTTAATGTTATGTATATATAAGAAAATATGTATTCTGTCTAGAATTATTTTAATTTTATTTTCATCATAACATAACCTATAATTTGAAGTTTCAGCATTTATTGATTTGATCGCATCCATATTTCTTTAAACTATTCCTTTTAATGGTATTTTTTTCTCATTTCAGGTTCACATTTATAGGTCTTTTGTTGAAGTTTTTATAACTATTTTTAATAAAAATATGTAAAATATGTGTTTAATATTATAATAAATAAATTCATTAATAAAAATTATTACAAATATTTTAAAACACAACCCAAAATACAATGCATACTCTAAACTTTCGATTACATTTTAACTACCAGTTTCGATTTTGTATCGAAACAGGTTTCGATTAAGTTTCGATTACTTGTTCTGATTTGGTATCGATTACAGTTTCGATTTGGTATCGATTACAATTTCGATTACGGGGGTGAACACGTTTTTCTAAATGTTTACGATACAGTATCGAAACTAAATCGAAACATGTTTGTATTACTTGATTAAATATGTAATCGAGACCGTATCGATTAAGTACTACCTGGGATGTTATTATAGTTTTGCATTTAATTAAGGTGACCATATTTTCAAAAACCCAAAAGAGGACAAAATGTTAACAAAAAAATCTTTATATTTAACACAAATAGTTTTAAATTAAATTTCATTCAATTAACTTGCACATAGATATAATTAAATATCTAAATTATAAAAAAATAAAACATATAATAGCTGTTATTTTCCCTAACAAGTGCGCGAAGTTGGTGATTCCGAAACGAAAGCATGGTGGTACCTGCTTGAGGTTCGGAATAACCTTCGCGCGCATGTTATGAACAACGTTTTTCCTACAATCGTTAAAGAACTACTATTTCCTACAATCGTCTAATTTGAATGGTTTAGTTTTGCCAAGATTTAAAACTGCTAATTCATCGTGAAAATCAAGTTGCAATGATTGCTATGTAACAAAAAATATGGAAAACAAATTGTGCATGTGGGAACTTTTGTGGCAATAAAAATTTTAGAAAATAACGAATCAGATGACGAAAACTGGATTCGCGAGGACATTCAAGCAGCCGCTGACCGGGCATCTCAAGAAAAAAATACGAGAAAACGTATAAATAATCAATTAATTTCACTTATATTCTTGAGTTTTTGACTACTGACATTCCTGCACTAATTGATCACTTTGCGCACACGATTTGCGTGTGGGAATGATTAATTCTTAAACGTATAATGGTTCAGCTGCAATCAAAAAAGTTCATTCGAACTTCATTCAAACTTCATTCGACAAAGTTGCCTTAGATTTTGAATGAAAAATTTAAAAAAAGAGTTGGCAAAGAATTTTTTTGAAAAATAGAAAAAAAACAAAAATGAAGAAAAAAGAAATGAATTCGGGGAAGGTTTTTAAGAATGATGGAGGTTTAATCGTTTTCAATGATTTGTTATAAATTAATAAATTTAAGTTATTTGTATATTTTAATCTGTGTTTATCGTAATAAATAATATTTATCCACGACTACTAAAGAATATATACTTTCCATGCGTATTTCTTTCAATGTAATTGTATTCATTCCAATTTATATAAAAAATTCTCTTTTATTTATTTCATTCCACTTTATTTATTTATTTATTTATTTCAATTTAAGTACTAGCAAACGGAAATATTTCCAATAACATGCTAGTTATAAAAGTAATACAAATTAAAGACAATATTTAAAAAATAGTATAAAAATTACAATAAAAAGTTTAAATTTAAAAGTAATACAAATTAAAGACAATATTTAAAAATAATATAAAAAATTACAATAAAAAGTTTAAATTTAGTTTATAAAAAGATAATTTTAATGTAATAAACCAAGAATGTGTAACACAAGATAAAATAAATAATATTAGAATTTAAAATATATAAGAAAATAATATTAATTTAATTTAATTTAACAATTTGTAAAAGGCTTCTTTTAAACTGGACTAAGTTGGAGCAAAACAAATTGATTTGATTGAATTTAACGTTGTGGCTGTACTGTAATCTAATCAACGGTGAATGAACTCTTAGATTAGTTAGAAAAGTATTATAATACAGAGTGTACGAATGCCTAGTATTATAACAAGGTGTGGTATTCAAACGAATTAGACTAGCCAAATCTGATTCAATACTATGGTTAAGAATTTTATAAAGGGTTGTTTGATCAGCAATAGTACGTCTTTGTTCCAATGATAATATATTATATCGTTTTAATCTATCTTTGTATGGTTGATATGGGAAGCTTAATTTAAAGTTCAGAAATCTAGTAAACTTCCTTTGAACCCTCTCAATATGATCAATATGAGTTTGATATTTTGGATTCCAGACCGGCGAGATATATTCTAATGAAGAACGAACTATTGAATTAAAAATTGTAATAAGTGTTTTAGACGAACGAAAATTTGAACACACTCGCATAACAAAACCAAGCATTTTGAAAGCTTTGTTAACAATGTCTTGAATATGTATATTAAATTTTAATTTGTTATCCATAATAATGCCTAAATCACGAATACTATCTTTTTCGCATAGAGTTAAATTGTTAATATTATAAATAAATTGTAATTGAAAAGATCTAGGCTTAAGCTTAAAGGTAAAACATTTATTAATGTTGAGATATAGATCGTTACTTTTGCACCACTCATATATTTTATTAAGATTATTTTGAAGCGCTATACAGTCAGCTATGGATTTGATTGATTTAAATATTTTCAAATCATCAGCAAAAAGGAGTGCTTTGCAATCCAAGCGTAAGCAAATATCATTAATAAACAAAATAAACAATAAAGGCCCCAAGATTGAACCTTGTGGTACACCCGAATGAGGACAGAAAGAAAATGATTCATAGTCATTAATGCATACAAATTGAGATCTTTGTTTTAGATAAGATTCAACCCACCTGATAAATTTTAGATTCAGACCGAAATTACGTAATTTTTGAAGGAGAATATTATGGTTAACTTTATCAAAGGCCTTTGAAAAATCCATATATATGACATCAACACCAGCGCCAGAGTCAAGCGATTCATAAATATATTCCGTATAGTTAAGCATATTAGTAAGAGTTGACCTACTCTTAAAAAACCCGTGTTGGTTTTTAATAATATTAATATTAGTAAAGTCAAACAGTTTGTTGTGAACAATTCTTTCGAAAATTTTGCTGAAACAATTCAATGTTGCAATTGGTCTATAATTTTCTACATCAGTACTGTCACCAGTTTTCAAAATTGGAATGATTTTAGCTATTTTCCATCTAATAGGAAAAACATTATTTTCAAAAGACTTATTAAATAGAATGGTTAATGGCTGACAGATCAATGCAGAATTGTTTTTTAAGAAAATAGGAGGAATTAGATCAGCTCCAAAACCTTTATTTAGATCAAGTTAATTTAATACCGCTAGTACTTCTTCTTCCGTTACAGAAAATAAAGAATCTTCCAAAGAGATATCACTTATTGCAAATGTTGGTGTGGAATTAAGATGGGTACTGGTGTACACAGATTGAAAATAAGTCGCAAAAAGATCACAAATTCCTTTGGTTGAACTTTCTATATTGTTTTTAAAACGCATTGATGCTGGGATAGCATTAGTTTTTTTTAATTTTTTTGTAAAAGACCAAAACTTTTTAGGATCTGACGAAATGGAACTTTCAATATCACTTAAATAATTTGTATAACATACATTAATTTCCCTTTTAACAGAGCTCCGCAAAGAAGAAAACATATTGTAATAATCAAGATCACCAGTTTTTTTAAACTTTCTATGAATTAGATTTTTAAATTCAATCATTTTTAACAAACTTTTTGAATACCAGATGGGATATTTACTAGATTTAATTTTGAATTTAGGGACAAATTGATTGATTAACTGATAAAGAACATCATAAAAAGCATCAACTGACTGATCAACATCTTTATTTCCAAACATATGACACCAATTAATTTCAGATAGAGCTACGTTAATTTCATCATAATTTCCTTTGTAAAAATTAAAGCGTACAGATTCATCGGCTTTTAGGAGATCAAATTTTTTAAGATTTATTGAAATTTCAATCGGTGGATGATGTTGATCAATTTTTGATAACACATCCGTAGGATTGCTTACCGTAACATTGCTTACATGCAAATTGGATAAAACCAGGTCTAAAATCCGATTAGATTTGTTAGTTAAATGATTGAATTGGGTAATATCAGTGAAACTCAATGTTTCGATAAGTGCTTGAGCTGGTCTAGTGACACTTAAAAGGCTTGGTTCCAAGATATCAGCAACAAATGACCACTTAATATTAGGTATATTGAAGTCACCAACAATAAGAAAGTTAGAATCAATTTTGTGTGTATTTATAATATTGTTGATATTTTCAAAATAACCATCATAATCCAAGATAGTTGCATTAGGATAAATATAAGGTACGTTCAAATATAATTTTTTGTTTTTAAACTTAAGACAAACCCATATCTCCTCCAAATAAACTTCCCATAATGGTAAACGAAAGCTTTGAAATTTGGAATTAATTGCTATCAAACAACCCCCACCATCTTTTTTATTAGGAAAAAGATTAAGATCTCTATCCCTTCTATAAACAGTGTATTGATTAGAAAATAATTCATTATCAGAAATGTTATCATTTAGGTATGTTTCAGTAAGACATATTATATCATAATTAGACGCAAGTAAGTTTTTAAAAAAATCATTTGTTTTGCTTCTAAGACCATTAACATTTTGGTAGTAAATTGATAATAACATTATAAAAACTATGTATAAAATGAATAAAATGAAATAAAACAACTAAACTAAATAATATTAAAAAAAAGGAAATTAATTAATTATCTCGTAAAATTTGAATTATTTCAGCAGATGTAACTTTAGTGATTTTATCATTATCGAACTTTCTTACCAGGATATCGCCATTTTGAACCCATACATATTTAGCTAGTTTATCAGTTAATAACTCTCTGGCTTTTAAAAGTAGTTGTTGCTTGTAAGGGTTAAGATATTCAGTAATGTAGAAGGTGTTACGACCATTATCAATTGATAAATCATAGCCAATATCACTTATAATACTATTTCTTTTCATTGAAAGTTTTTTAGCTTTGAAGCCATCCAAAATTTTTTGTTTTGTCGAAATATCGTCACATTTCAATATAATTACAGGAATAGTTGTCAAATTCCTTTTAAGAGACCTTGAAATACTTTTAATATTATTAGAAGTTGAAGAAACTTCATAGTAAGCTAGAAGTTTTTGTGTAATATAAGATAAATCTTCATCAGCTTTAAAAGGAATGCCATGAACAACAAGGTCAAAGCTGCGTTCATTATCATCCAGCGATATTACTTTAGTATTAATACTCTTATTAACACTCACAGTATGCTCAAGAATTTTCATTCTCTTCTCCAAATTCTCCAGTTTAATATTGAAGCCGTCAATTAGGTTGGAGAATGAATCAACAGTTTCTTGAAATAATTTGTTGGAAATAGTTATTGCATCTAAATCCATTTTATCTTTAGTAAGCACAGTTTTTATATCATGTGCTTCATTCTGAGATTCATCAGAAACCACAGTTGGAACAGGAACTGCAATTGATTTTCTTGATTTTAATGGAATGCATGTGCTGCAAATCCAACCATTAATTGCACCAGAAGTTATAAGATCAAATTGATCTTTAGTTAAGCTCAAACATTTAGAATGAAAACTATTTTCGCATACGCAACAGCTTAATCCAGATTTTTTTCTTGTAATGTTAGATGAACAATGTATGCATAACATTTTAATTAATCATTTATGATTAAAACCAACATATAATATACGTTTAAAATTGGATAATTAGAAAAAATATTAAATATAAATTTATTTTAATATCAAATACAAAAATTGAAAATTGTGAACGGAAAAAACAAACACGTCCGATGCGATGCACACTAGATTAATGAAAAAAAGTTAATTAATTAATTAATTAATTAATTGATTAATTTTTTATAAACTTTATTTATAAAAAATTCCTCTAACAAATTCAAAACTTGATTTGTTGGTATAGTAATACATATAAACAAGCTTAAACAAGAACAATACATATATAAATCTGAAATAAACAACAAACGTTTTGTTTTTCTTGTTTTCTATGATAAATTAATTTCAATATTGCGATATAAAGTTTTAAATGAAAACTTTATATTATTTCAAATATTATTAAAGTCGTGGATAAAATAGCATCTTGTATTCGCTTAGGATGAAGGCAATTTTTCACTCGGATGATTCCCTCCACTTGCTACGCTCGTTCCGGGAAACTTCATCCTCGTGAAGAATTGCCTTCATTCTAAGCTCAGACAAGAATCTACTATTCTTAATAATAATTTTTTGTATGAGTAAACCATAAAATGCACTTTTACAATTCAAAATTTGTTCCTAAAGCAGGCCTTTTTTACCTATTGAAATAACAATGCCAAAATTGCAATAACAATGCCTAAAATTGAAATAAAGTTACTATCGGTTGTAATACCACGAGTCATTGAAATTTTTTCGAAAATTTTTTGATTTTACGAATTAAATTATTTAGCAACACTGCGAATCAAAGCACACACTAAACCACGAGTCCGAAGGACGAGTGGTTTAAGTAGTGGTTTGATTGAGCAGTGTTGCTTAAAAATAACTTAATGAGTAAAATTGAAAAATTTTCTAAAAAATTTCAATGAAGAGTGGTATTTAATGAGATAATTTTTTTTTAATTATAATTTTGTTTAAAATATAATTATTAGTTTCTAAATAAAATTTTTTCTACAAATTATTCAATAATACAAAATTATGTAAAAATGCAATTCACAAATAATAAAAATGTCCGTTTTCATTCACAAATGGTTGCATGTTTATGTTTATTTGTCAAAAATAAATTACAAATTTATAACAGTTATGCGCCTACTAAGATAAAAATATATTTCATTTTGTTAGAAGAAAAAATGACAACAAAGAATTTTCATAACGACAAAGCAAAATTATCGACGACAAGAAGAATTGCCGACAGTTAAAGCAAAGCCTACTGTTTAAATATCATAGTTTGTATGAATGAAAAATAAAACTTCTGACAGCAAAAAAAATTATCATTACTATTTTTTTTAAAAACTACTTGGATAAAATAATTTTCTAAAAAAATATTTTACTATTTTGTGTAAATATATGTATTTTTATTTACGCAAATAATACAGAATCTTCCTCGTACAAAAAATCTTGTATAGAATTCCAGCAACAGCAACAATTTCACTCTCAAGCGGAAAAATCATACTTTACGTCCTTAATACATAAATAGATATTTTTATCAGTGAAAAAAAGAAAGTATTATGTCATTGTGAATTGTAATGTATGTACATATATAAGATTTATGTTTGAGCATTTTCAAAATATACTTTGAATTTGATGAGAACTGAGAAGTATATATTTTGTTTAATTAACTCCAAATTGGATAGTACAGTGCAAGGCGGTTTGGAAAGATATGATTATTATAATAAAGCCAAATAGGTAAAAGAAATAGGAAGAAATAGGTAAAAGAAATAGATCATTTTTTTGAAATTCGAAACAAAAGAAGATTTTTTGTTTCCAAACTGGTTCAATTGTTTTGTATTAAAACATAGAACAATGGAATAAATATTTGATGGTTGTACATTTAGGGCCATATCGACAAACCCAAATAAAATCGCAACTACAACTAAAGTGTCAGTTTTGGTATTTTTAAACCACATTAAATCTTCAGTTTTAAATGTAGATTAAAGTTGTAGTTGCAGTTTTAGGTATACGTTATCAATAATATTTTATAATAAAATATTTTGAGACATTATAGTCCAGTCATTATAGGTTTTAACTGCGGAAAAATTTCTATTGCGCTGAATTTTTGTATGCACCTTTATTACGGCATTTTAATTGATATGTGAAAAATCGACATTTATATCGTGCCGGCTAAAAAAGTTATCAAGGTCAAAAGGTCACGAAAATCTGTTTTCCGCGAATATCTCGCGATCTATTGCTTGGAGGTCGATTAAGGTCATTCAAAAATTGTTTATCGTCCAATTATCTACAAAACATACATCAATCATTTTTCTGTAAGATCAACCATTTTTTTAGCAGAGCTCTGAGAAAGCGACTATACATTATGATTATGCACTCGTTTCCGCACCACGCATTTTTTACATGGTTTTCACAGTGAAAATAATCCATGATATGTAATAAAAGCTTTTTTTTATTTGAAAATGAAGAGTTTTTTATTTAAAATCTGAAAAATACAAAAAAATAAACTTAAAACTGACTACTAATTTTTATGCATACATAATTTTTTTTTATTCACTCATAGTCGATATCCTCAGTTTCTCTATTATTAAAATTTGCTGACAAAACATTTGGTGGAATTATTCCTTTACTTAAGTAGTCGACATCTTCATTCCCCTTTTAAGCATGATTGCCCACGGAAATGTTCACGAGCTTTTGAGCATCTCAAACCCATTTTTTTGCATCCACACTTGCCACCACAATTTTTTGTACAATTACAATAGATTGTGTTTAGTAGATCATTGGGTGCTGGTATAATAAAGTTGTTACTGGCTGAAGTATGTTATTTTTTTACTCCTAACCCCACTATTTTGCATCAATTTCTCTTCCTAGTTTGTATTTTATAATACACTCGAAAAATATGATGTTGAGCTGCTGAAGAAGGAGGTGCCAATAACGAAAATTTCACACCTGTATTTTGTTTTGTTAGCTTACCAAAGCTAAAATATCTATAATTATTTATCGAATGTTCTGATATTGGAGCACCGTACATTGCTAGTAGCACTGTATTGCAGCATCGACAACTACTTCTCAAGCGCAATTTTCTTGGAGATATTTCTGCGGAATTTTTTAAATCAGATATTTTTTCAAACATCTTCATGACTTTAATTTTTGCTTTGCCAAAAAGTGTTGAAGTTGTATCACATCCGGTCATGGCATGGAATAAAAATTAAGCGGCTGTGATATACTTGTGATAAACATGGTTCTTGCTGACGTAGTTTAAAGGTTGCGATACTCAAATTGTTCGTATAATTTTTACGACAACTACGATGAACATTTAAAGAAGCAACAGTATTTAAACATTCAATATTACCATCACCTATTTCCATACTAGCATTTTTTAATGTTTGCAAGCCACGTGTAGCTCCTACTAAATCACAATCAGACAACAATTCACTGCATATAAAATAATTATCACTCATTATGCAAAATTGTTCAATAGCATGAAACTACTAAAATAACATCTTTAACACTCAAGAAATATTTCTCAACTCAGCTAAACACAGTCGGTTAGACACTCTCGATAGCGGGTCCGACAGCGGGTCTCGGAACAATAAAATACAAAACATCTGCCAGTGGAGGTCGTTTGCTTCCGAATCCTCTATAATATAAGTATATTTTTTACAAAACACCCGAGCATCAGTTGAATGTTTTGTTGTGACACTTGACAACATGAATAAAAAGTAACTGAATCCTTGGTGTACGGAGTACAATATCGTATGTGAATGCATTCTAGTCGCATTTTCAGCGCTCTACCCTAAAAACGGTTGATCTTACAAAAAAGTGAGTAAGACATGTTTTGTAGATATTTGGACGATAAACAATTTTTGTTTGACCACAATTGACCTCCGAGCAATAGGTCGCGAGATATTCGCGGAAAACAGATTTTCGTGACCTTTTGACCTTGATAACTTTTTTAGCCGGCACGATATAAATGTCGATTTTTCACATATCAATTAAAATGCCGTAATAAAGGTGCATACAAAAATTCAGCGCAATAGAAATTTTTCCGCAGTTAAAACCTATAATGACTGGACTATAATGTCTCAAAATATTTTCAATAGGAATTTTTCCGCAGATTGGGGCTTATAACTTCTAAAATAACTGGACTATTAATATATATGTGTAATTCAATTGTATTTTTTATAAAAATTTTAACTAATTGAAAACACTAAATAATTGTTATTTCATGCAAATCAATATTGTTTTGTGTTGCATTTAAGTTGTTTTTACTATAAATACATTATTATTATTATTGCAATAAATTTTAATACATAATTACTGATTTCTAATTATTGCTGTGTGTTCGAAAAATCATAGTTTTAAATTATGTTTAAAAATACCATCAAAATCTCAACTAAATTCGTAGTTTTAAAGTGGTTTAAAAATACCAGTTTTGAACATCAATTTCGAAAAAACTGTGACAACAACTAAAAGTTGTAGTTGCGTCTGTCGATATGGCCCTTAATTTTCGGTTTGAAATATATCATACTAGCAGAACCCGGCGTGCTTTGCTACGCTTATAAATAAAGCTTTTGCCAGACATTTTGTTGTCGTATAGATGTATGAATGAATGAATAAACATGATAATGAGATATGAAAGCGTAATTTTTAATTTTTTTTTTTTAAAGTATGAATGAAAAATAATCAGCATTCTAGCTGATCAGTTCGGATATATGAAAAATTAGCGATCTGCAAATATGTTTTCAAGTAAGCAATAAAAAAATTTAAATGACTTGTTGCATTAGTAGAGGTGTGTCATCTCTATATTATACAGTGCAAAAATAGATTCACAAATGTTCACAGGGGCCCTATTCCCGAACACATATTTGTCAATCGACAATATTGTCAATTTCACCAAAATGCTTAACAACTTTGTTTAAAAATGGTATTCGGTAACTCATATTTGTGTCAAACAAATTATAACAAATTTTTACAAAATTATAACAGATTTTTAGTACTAGATTCGTACTTTTGACAACTAACTTTTTTAATCTTAAAAGATGCAAAATAAAATAAAAATATATTTAATAAATAAATATGTTTTAATGATATTTATTTAAAAATATGATTATTTAATATTATTAAAAACTTAGTTTTGCGTTATAAATTAATTTTTCCGCCAATCGATGAAATTTGTATAAAAAAGTCAACACTCAAAACATAAAGAAAAATTGTGATTTGGACAGTAACTATATTGCTCTTGTCAGATTCACAATATTGTGTTGAATTTTCACCAAATTGGTGTTACATAATACGAAATTCACAATATTGTGTGAATTTACAATATTGTGATGACATTTATGTGTTCGGGAATAGGGCCCCAGTGCTCATGCATTGTATTTGCTCCCGAGACGAAACACACAAAAACTGTTCCAAAGAAGTTTTTCTATATAGAAAAGAGAAAGAAATGAGAAAATGAAAAATGCTTTCAAATTGCAAAATTCCAGTGAATTACAATAATTACTTTGATCTTAATCACTCTCAAAATCTCTAAAAAATTTATTTTTTACACTAGATAGTGTAAAATTTTTGTTTATTTAACATTATAGACCTTTTCCGAAAAAAACTTGACATTTTTGATAAGCTGGGGCCCTATTCCCGAACACATATTTGTCAATCGACAATATTGTCAATTTCACCAAAATGCTTAACAACTTTGTTTAAAAATGGTATTCTGTAACTCATAGTTGTGTCAAACAAATTATAACAAATTTTTACAAAATTATAACAGATTTTTTGTACTAGATTCGTACTTTTGACAACTAACTTTTTTAATCTTAAAAGATGCAAAATAAAATAAACTTATATTTAATAAATAAATATGTTTTAATGATATTTATATAAAAATTTGATTATCTAATATTATTTAAGACTTAATTTTGCGTTATAAATTAATTTTTACGCCAATCAATGAAATTTGTATAAAAAAGTCAACACACAAAACATAAAGCAAAATTGTGATTTTGACAGTAGCTATATTGTTCTTGTCAGATTCACAATATTGTGTTGAATTTTCACCAAATTGGTGTTACATAATACGAAAATCACAATATTGTGTGAATTTACAATATTGTGATGACATTTATGTGTTCGGGAATAGGGCTCCTGAATTGGATTTCAAAAACTTTAAAAAATTGTTAATATTTGCAAATCAAGATTGTTTTTCGTTGTCTTTAAGTTGTTTTTTACTATAATAATTAATAATTAATAATGATAATTACTGATTTCTAATTATCATTTGACATATTCCATGCAGCAATACAACGAATTAAAGTTTAAAGAAGAAACCCTATACCCATCGCATATTGCCGCTATCTCATAAGAAAGGAAATTCGAAAAACACCCGAACATTCAATTTATATTGAGTCATTTTTATTGCAACTTATTTATTTTAATATGGAAAGAATTTCAAAAGTGCGTGCACGAATAAATCAGAAGGTTTTCCTAACGCGTTAGTCACATACAGTGTGAGAAGCATGATGAGAAGCACTTATTCTCCAAATCTAGTCCACATACTTGCAGTAACTGTCCTAGTGCTTTGTTGATGGTCCTAGTGCACCGGACACTAAACGTTTGAATTCAAATGCCATATCTGTTGTAATCATTGGAATACGTAGTAACACTACATCTTACCCTTCGAATTTTCCATTCAAAATTGTAGCTTCAATGACATTGTTCATCATTTTTTTCACCGAAAACTTCAAAAAAATTTGTGCAATTTCAAAGTATTTGACATATTTTGAATTACAATATGTGCCACACAAAAGCCTTTTAAGACGTAGATGGACGCAAATTTCTTTTTTTCGGATATTCTTTTAAGGAATAGAAAACTAAATAATAAATCTTTTCACATAATAATATACGACATAGGGCAAAATTTCATGATAGGATGGAGGAAATAAAAATAAAATACATTTTTTTCAAATTTGCAGGAAGGCAAAGCTAAAATTGGGTTACTAATTATCCCAGTGCTAGAAGCATATACCAATATCATATAACGCATTGTTTTCCTCAATCCAGCATATATGACACACATTGTAATTCCTTTAGTACCCAAAACACATTTTATTTAAAAAAAAGTAGCGTGTCATTGTCAAACAATATTCCATAACTAAGACTAAAGGTCCTATCGTTGATTGAAAAAAGTTCATTCGCTAGTACAGCCTAAAATATCACTTATCCACTTATATCAGGGACATCTACTGCCATTGCCAGTGGTATAAAATAATTCACGTTAACTGATTTGCCAATAGCAGGTACTAAAATGCGCGGGGTTGTCACACCCATAGATCCAAAATTTTAAATTTTACATATGTTCCTGCGTACGGGAAGATATAATAAATTCATTGGTATTAATGCATTGTTACCGTTTGCAAATCACTATTGCAAACGTGTTGCCGACTAAGTGCCGTCATTTTTAATTAGTTTGTTCATCATGATGGCTATCCGTGTTTGATTATACATAAGCTTTGCTTTTTTGTATAGTATATTTGTGCGTATTCCATTTCGTGATGTTTAATTCCAATATTTGTAATTTTGATATACAAATGTAATTGTTTGTCAGATTAAAGTTTCATTTTTCAATTTCATAAAATTATGTTCAACGTAAAAGCATTGGTCAAAGCAAGCCAAGTTTATAAAACGATATATAAATAAAAACCTAATTAAGATATTTATCAACATTAGGACAAAACCCCTTAAGATAATTATAAGTTCCCTGGGGTTCCATTTATATACATAATGTATAGCCTATGTTCATCGGGAATAATATAACTTTCAAATAGTGCAAGAATTTTTGAAATAGGTGCAGTGGTTTCGGAGATTATCAAATACGAACAAACAAACATTCATTTTTATATATATAGATAACTGATAAGAATATTTTGACAATTTTGAATGAATTAAATTGCAAGTTTTAATCAACATTGGGAACTAAAATTAAATAAGAGGCTATATCTGGCAAGGGTGTTTAGTGAAAGATGTGGATCTTTTGAATGTGGATAAAGAAATATTAATTTCTTTCTTTGGAAATATTTCTTGGATGAGGTTTCATGGATGAAAAAGAAAACTATTGTTTCAGCAATCAACAATAATGGATATTACTAGTTTTTATTATATTATTATTTTTTTTTAATGAAATAATTTAATTTTATTATGGAAGTATTAAGGAAGGAGGAAAGATAACTATGGTTATCATTAGAATGGGGTGTGTTTATTTTATAATTTGTTTGTTTTGTGTAGCATTCTACGGTCAGCTGAGGTTTAACTAATGTAAATTAAATTTTCTTTTATTTTGTAAATATAATTATTTTGTTTTTGCACTTAAAATTTTTTTTTGTAATGGTGAATGAGAGCAGCTCGAACATGCAGGCTGAGCTAGGCTAGTGCATATACTAGGAGTGCAAGCTCTCAAGGAAGGGTTGAGATTTAGTATCTCAACCAACCTAAACCATCCGACTATTACAAACGATTGTAGGGAGAATAAGTTAAATAAAATAAAATAGTAAAATAGTTAATATAAATAAAAAAATATAATAGAAAAATTAGACTTCAAAACATAGGAACCTTTTCAGCATTTAATAGTTTTCTGATTTGTGCACCTTTTCTAGCAGTTCTTTGTTTATTTCGATTTCCTACAAAATTTTCAAAAAATGTTTGCAAATTCTTTATATTAAAATCTTTATTCATAAATAAAATAACATTAGTCGCCTGGGGCCCTTTTCCCGAACACATATTTGTCAATCGACAATATTGTCGATTTCACCAAAATGCTCAACAACTTTATATAAAAATGGTATTCTGTAACTCATATTTGTGTTATATTAGACACAAACCAATTATAACAAATTTTTACAAAATCATAACAGATTTTTGGTTCGTACTTTTGACAACTAACTTTTTTAATCTTAAAACATGCAAAATAAAATAAAAATATATTTAATACATAAATATGTTTTAATGATATTTATATAAAAATATGATTATTTAATATTATTAAAGTCTTAATTTTGCGTTATAAATTAATTTTTACGCCAATCGATGAAATTTGTATGAAAAAGTTAACACACAAACATAAAGCAAAATTGTGATTTTGACAGTAACTATATTGTTCTTGTCAGATTCACAATATTGTGTTGAATTTTCACCAAATTGGTGTTACGTTATTATAATACGAAATTCACAATATTGTGTGAATTTACAATTCACATTCACACTCGACATTTTTGTGTTCGGGAATAGTGCCACTGTTGGCTGTTACCATGCCCACAAGAGCTTCTCCATATGATTTTTTTCTTCGTTCGTGGCTCGTGCATACAAAAATGATAGTTCTAAGCTTGAACACCAGATTTGAAACTTTAGTAAAAACATATTTTATATTTTTTTGTGTAATTTTTTGCATAAGTAACATGCTTAATAACAATAACCAATAACAAGAAAAGAGGACAAAAGATTCCAAAACTAAAAGAAGAGGACAAAAAGATGACAAGTTTTCTTAAGATGACAGTTGGCCAAAAACGAGGAAAGTCCTCTTCAAAAGAGGGCGGACTGTCACATTAATTTAATTTTGTTAATTACAGTTATATGTTATAGCAAAACTTTTTATTAATTTTATATTTTGTATTTCTTCAATTCAAATTCTTTTTTTAATTGAGGAAATACAAAATAAAAAATTAATAACTACACTCGCAGCGAAACAAATTTATAGTATAAAACAAGCCATTGTTTTTTCAGCATTGTAAAAATCGTGAACCAAGAGCACCATTTTGAAATATAGAACTCAATATAAGCATTTTTTTAAATTTAGCGCAATTTCGAAACACAAAAGCTACATATAAAAATTTTTAATTAAAAAGCTAATCCATCTTTTTGCATATGGCAATTGGCAAGGTTTATTATTTTTTGTATTTGGCATCAAACAATCGCTTTGACTATAGAGGGTTTTGATTATAGTTAAGCAGTTTGATATAGTTATTTATTATCATTGGATGTTGACGATAACAAACCGATCGGTATTGAAGATCGACATTCATGATACAACCACAGAATTCAAAATCATAGTTGGTATGGATATCATCTGTCCAAATTAGATGAGAGATGGTATACTCATACTAAAACTATAACTATACGAAAAAAAAATAATGCAAATATTGGCTAAAATAAATTTGACTGTGTTGCTGCAATTCGAATTGTTAAAATAATCAAATTGGAACCAGAGTATTAGACTTGGATCTCTGTTGTTATGAATGTCGATACTTTAATACCAGAAATCACGCTAACGTTCTATTCTTCTATAGTATCATTGAATACATGGCAGTTAATGGTTTAAAAAAATTCAACGTATTCACTGCAAAAGTAAGTTAAAGCAATTGTTATGGAGCCCGGACCGTCAAGATATAATTCTTATATTTCTTGCAATAAAACACTATCACTTGAACTTGGGAATCTTCTTTATTTTACTTATTTTAATATTAGCAAAAGTAACTACTTTTTTACTTAATTTCACGACGGTCTAAATCGGAGTCCACTTATATTATTTTTTAGTATTCTTAAAGTTAAATTAAATTAAAACGATTGGAGGGGAGTGTTAGTAAATAAGTATATGGATTTATTTAATTTGTAATAAAGGGAATCAATAATGGAAGGCGTGATAATCAAATTATTTATTATTTTATTATTGGTCTGAACATTTATCATTACTTATAAATGCTCTGACCTACATTCGATAATCGTTTTTTCATAACACTTATTTTAAAGTCAACAAACGAATTTGAAACAAATTTACATTTTTGCAAACATAATTAAAATTATTATTCGCAAAAGTGTTATGAAGCAAATCAATTAATTGTTTTGTTCAAAATAATTGTTATGAAATCAAAACGCTGTGTCGCATTTTGACGAGGTTGGGTATGTTGGGAATAAGGTTTTTGAATAATTTAAAATTGGGAAATGGAACTGGAGGAACTTGGAACCTAACACAATTGAAGAGGATGCTTTGGCTCGTGTTTCTGTTGAAAAGTTTTTTTTATCTCGTTTGTTTTTTGTATTTTGTTTAAAAATTTGAAAACATTATGAAAGAAATTTGATTCCAAAACGTCAAAAGATTAGTTAACTATGGTGGTACAACTTTTGAATTGAACACCGTTTTATGTTAATATGTTGTTAGGTAATTTATAACCAGGTGTGTTAACGCACTGAAATGTTCATATGGTCAAGATTTAACGATTCGAGTCCTCAAAGCTGTGGTGGTATCATGAAAGCCGGTCGTCAGGACCAGTCAATACCAAATATAATACTATAAATAATTACAAACCAACATTTTATGTTAATAATACTAAATATCTCCCGTTAGCGCAATACCTACCGAATGATTTTTGTCAAAAACTTTTCGTTATCGGTTTTCATGACACCACCATTGATTTATGATGACGACGATCCACGTTCGTAGCATCAAAGTGTGTTGATCGTTAAATTTTTTCCTTAATATTAATTTAAAATTTTAAATTTGATGTTTTTAATCTTTGATTTTGTGATTGTTGTGTGAATTGAATAAAACGTTTTGTGGTCATTTAAGTGAAAACTAAATACAATAAATATAAACTACTAAGTAAGAAAAATAAATCAAAATCTAAGTGGATAGCTGTGTTTTTGCAGTGATAAGTTCCCTAATTCCTATTGAACTTGTATATAATTATTATTATTGTGTGAATTCATAGTGTTATTTTCTATTTAAATTTTTTTTTTCAATCTCGTATTTAAGTGAAAACTAAAGGCAAATATACTATACAATTTTTAAAGGAAAAAAACTAGTGAACAAAAAACAATAACAGTAAACCTCTTGATCATAGGTTAAAACCAGAATTCAAAATCAGAATTCAATCATTATAATTACATATAATAAAGTTGTATAATTTATGATTTTGTACAGTGGCAGAGATAAGTAACTAAATTGAATTATTTTCTGTTTTATAACATATAATAATCTAATCATAAATCATAAATTACTAAAATTGTATTTAGTTTTTTATAAAGACTATCAAATTATAAAAATATCAAACCAAAAATCTGCAGATTTGTTTGTAAAGATGAAGGTTTTTTGTTCTATTTGTGTGAAGTCGGTTACCAAATCTACAAAATCCATCCATTGTTCCGCATGCCTTCACATACTCCATATTAAGTGTGCTGAGATTACTCAAGTTGATGTGGAATATCTTAAGGAACAAAACATTTTAAATCAATGGAAATGTCTGAACTGCATCTCCAATAAAAGGCGTAGCAATGCCAACTTTGATGTATCCGTTTTGGATGAGGAGGAAATCAATGAAGAAGTTGATCTAACATCAACTAATAAATCTCTATCTTCTGAAGACCTTCAAGCTATCGGGGGTGTCATAAAACTAATGATCCAGTCTGAAATCTCACCTAAATTCAGACTGGAATTCGCAGAATTGAACAAATCTCTTGTAAATATTTCAACTGAAATCAAAGCATTGAAAGACGTAATTGAAGATCAAAAACAAACAATTGAAACCTTAAACAAAGAAGTACAACACCTCAAAACTGATAGATTTTCGCTTAAATCACTCAACACTCAAAAAAGCCTTAATCAGAATGAGATTGTTTATAGCAAGTCTTTAGCTAGCTCGTCGTCACATTCCAATCTTGATGTAATTGAGAATATCAACAACAGTCTGCTTCCACCTGAGTTACAACCATATCAGAGTCATAGTAACTATGATGAAATAGTGGGCACAGCATCTATTAATGATACGATTCGCTCTGTTGAAACAGTACACTACAAACATCTTTATGTCAGCAGACTCGATCCTAACACAAAAGTTGATGATATGGTTTCCTATATCAAGAACATGCTGAACATTGACGATAATAGGAAATTGTCTATTCGTTCATTGACTCCAAGGAATATTGAACTCAGTCGCTTGAACTTTATTTCTTTT
Organism: Diogma glabrata; assembly: GCA_963693315.1. Lineage (NCBI taxonomy): Eukaryota > Metazoa > Arthropoda > Insecta > Diptera > Cylindrotomidae > Diogma > Diogma glabrata. Next base: position 213,174,980 of record OY856187.1, read on the forward strand.
AAGATCAGTCTAACTGAAGATTTGTTTGATTTGGCACTAAACGCTACCATCTGGCCTAAAGGTGTGCTGGTTCGTCAATTTGTTGATCGTCCTAAAACATCATCATCTTCAAAAAACTAAGAACTAAACAACTTTTGCTCTCTAGCGTCGTAAGATGTGATAATGTTGCTGTTCAATATAATAATGCTGTTAAAAATCTAAATCATATTAGTGAGCTAAACAATATTCTTCAAATTCATTTCAACAACTCTAGTGGTATTCGATCCAAGGCGGATAAAATTTACATGTCCGCTTTGAATACAAATTTTGATGTTATTGTTTTAGTCGAAACTTCACTGACCTGCAGCTTTAACTCTGAAGAATTTTTTCCTCAAAACTATCTAGTGTTTCGTCGTGATAGATATATAAGTGAAGAATTAAAAGGTGGAGGAATTTTAATTGCAATTAAAACCAGCTTCAAGTCTGCTGTCGTATATACTTCATCTAGCGAGCTTGAGTTTCTAGCTGTTAAAATAAAATGCGGTCGGATTTGGATTTATTTATGCGCAACCTATATTCCGCCTAGAAGTTCACGTGAAACATACATGAAACTAATTGATGCAGTCGCCACAGTTTTAGCTTTAATGGATGAATCGGATGATATAGTCATACTTGGTGACTTTAATTTACCACTTATTGAATGGTTTTGGGTTGATGAGGAGGAATTTTCTTCAACGTCAACAAATGAGCTGTCTAGTGAATTTCTAGATAACCTTACTAGTTTTGGACTTAAACAGCATAATCGCATCTTCAACAATCAAAGTAGAATGTTGGATCTCATTTTTTCTACATGTGAACAGCTTGCAGTCTCTGTATGTGAGGATTTAGCGGGCTGCTCTAGTATTTATCATAAACCATTACAAATTGAATTAAATTTTATTGACTGTGTTGATAATAGTGATAAATCATTTTCGTATTTTGATTTTTCTAAGGGTGATTATAGTTCTTTTAATTTGTTCTTGAGTTCCGTTGATTGGTTTTCTTTATTTAACGGTCTTAATGTAAATAATTGTGTGCGTAAATTTGATGAAATTTTAAAAAGCGGGATAAATAAATTTGTTCCTGTTTTTCATAGTATTGAGTCATATCGTGAACCATGGTTTAATAAAAAGCTAATTAATTTGAGAAATCGCCGTGATAAAGCTCAAAAATTTTACAAAAACAACCAAACCACTTCTGCTTACTATACTTTTTGCGTTCGTCGTAATGAATTTAAAATTTTGAATAATTTCTTGAATAGATCATATTTGTTGCAGATAGAATCAGAAATTTCTATCAATCCTAAGAAATTTTGGTCGTTTATCGACTCAAAGCGAAAAACTAATGGCTACCCTAAGACCATGAACTTAAATGATGTGTATGCTTCGAACCCTGAAGATATCTGTAATTTATTTGCGTCATATTTTAAAACAGTATATTGCCCTGAAGATGGCGAATCAAACTCTCCGTTAACTTGCTCCTTATCTAGTAGTCCTTATAACCAGTTGAAATTTTCCATGGAAGAAATCATTGCGGGATTGAATGAACTTGACATCTCTAAAGGTGCCGGGCCAGATGGCTTGCCTCCCATCTTATTCAACAGATGTGCATGTACCGTGGCTGCTCCACTAACGTTGATTTTTAACATGAGTTTATCCTCCGGTATATTTCCAGAAATTTGGAAGTTATCTTTCATAAGACCAATTTTCAAATCTGGTAAGCGTGATGATATTAGTAAATATAGGGGTATCGCTTTAATTTCAGTGTTGCCAAAGTTTTTTGAAAAACTAGTTAAAAATTTTTTGGAATTTCATATTAGAAAGTTTATTGCTCCAGAACAACATGGTTTTTTATCTGGACGTTCAACTACAACCAATTTAATGTTATTCTCGCGCTATATCTCGGATGCACTGCAAAATTATGAGCAAGTTGATGTAATATACACTGATTTTAGCAGTGCGTTTGATAAGGTTAAACACCCTAAATTATTACTTAAGCTTGACAAACTTGATTGTGAAATGATTCCTATTAAATGGATTTCATCATATCTATCACAGCGTACGCAGTATGTTAAAATTGGTAATCATTGTTCTACGTCTTTTAAAGTAACTTCTGGTGTGCCGCAAGGTAGTCATCTTGGACCTTTGCTTTTCATTCTATTTATTAATGATGTTTGTAAATGTTTTAAATTTCTTAAATTCCTATTATATGCAGATGATATGAAGGCCTATATTACTATAAAATCAATCACTGATACAATTAATTTCCAAAGTGATTTGAATAGATTACATATTTGGACTGTAGAAAATGAGTTATTTTTGAATATTTCTAAATGTAAAATTATGTCAATTTTTAAAAACAAATCGCCTATCTTAGCTGATTATTATTTTTGCAATAATAGCTTAGAAAGAGTTTATAAGTTCAAGGATTTAGGCATTATTTTCACAGCTTCATACTCATTTAATGATCATTTTGACTACATGATTGGTCGAGCTAATTCAATGCTAGGGTTCATCAAACGTAATACTAAATATTTCTGTGATCCATTAACGCTGAAAACGCTTTATTGTGCATATGTCAGATCAATTTTGGAATATGGTTCTGTTATTTGGAATCCGCTGTATGTTACCCATTCGTCACGGATTGAAAGCGTGCAGAAAAGGTTTCTTATCTTTGCTCTTAATAGATTGCCTTCAAATAACACTCGTCAGTTTTCTTTAGAACCTTATGAAAGTCGATTAAATCTGTTAACTTTGAAAACGCTGTATAAGAGAAGAGAGGTTGCTTGTGCGGTTTTTGCAAGAGATATTTTGTGTTGTCGCATAGATTGCTCAAATTTATTAAATTTTTTTGATATATATGTTCCATCTCGGCAGCTTCGCCAACGTGATGTATTTTTTGCGATTAATTTTAGTAGTACTAATTATGGCTCTAATGAATCAGTAAACAATTGTATGAGAATTTTTAATAAATTCTTTGAATGCTTTGATTTCATGAAATCGAGAAATGTTTTTAAAAGATCTGTAAGTAACCTTTAGGCATTTTGACTTAAGTACCTTTATTAATTTAATTTTGTTGTAAATTTGATTGTAATTTTTGTAACTGTTGTGTTTTATTCTCGTTAATGTATTAGCCAAATTAATATATATATGGATGGCAGTAAATAAATAAATAAATAAATAAATAAAATGACGAATGAAGCCGATTTATGTTGGTCAAGTCTATAAGTTGGTGGTTTAAGTTTAATCAGAGTCAGGTGGAACGTGATATGTTGTTTATTTTGTTGCGATATTTTATCGTTAAATTTTATAAAGTTTAGTACTGATTTGAATGAATTGACGACAAGAAAGCTAAATTAATTGCAAGGATTTCACGATAAGTTTATCATTGTTATCCATAACACTCGTATATTTTAGTTTAAATTGTATTGAAAATAAATTAAGGTTTTGAAAATGATAGCCGAGGACTGTCAAGTAAATTTTCGATGTCTAAATGTTTGAATCTGGTATTATTAAAATATTACGATGTAAAAATAAGAGCTATCATATGACATCTCACTTGCCTAGGTATAAATATTCTTAAACTGTTTTCGCTCCTGTCCAAGTTAGAGCATTATAAAAGTTGAGCAGTTTATTAACACTTTTGTTAATTTTTTAAGCAATTTATTTTTTATTGACTTTCTATTTTTCTCATTTATTGCGTTTGAAATTAGGGCGAAGACGGAAACAAAACACATTACTCTTAATATATCAAGAAGTGGTATTCTTTTAAAACAATGTCAACCTTTCATATAAAACCTCACTTGAGCTACTCAACACAGGGTAACTAGGTTCAGAGATGGTCAGGGAGAAAGCATACATTTTCGAGAATATGACAAAACTAAAGTACTCAAATATTAAAAAAAATAGATTTGCTAGTAAGAAAATCAACCTTTCATATAACGTTCATATGAATCCCTCCAAAAAAATTACTTACAATCTTTCACTTGAACTTTTTGACTCCTAAAAGATTAAAACGCATTGATCCAAGTAAACTTTTAAATTTTCTTTTACTTTCATGGTCAATTCGAGATTTTTTCATGCGGGATAGACACCAAAGGTTCGTCGTTTTCAATTCAGAGTACGATTCTATAAAAATTGGTATGAACTAACGCATCTTTTCCGAATTTTTTATTTTTATTCTTTGTTTGTATTAAAGAAAATACCAAATTTCGCTCAGCGTAAGGATAGGACAAGCGTAGAAACTCGAGCGTAGCATTAATTCGACCTGTGCTAGCCTTTGGAAGTGAAAGCTGGACACTGACTACCAGCAACTGTAGAATTCTGTCAAACATTCGAGACATAGGTCATATTCATATACGAACAATTTATGGTTCATGTAATCTTGCTGAAAATCAGTATATAACCCGAATTCCAAACGAAGCATGAAATCACACAATTCCTTGGGGGAAGCCATGTAATTGGGTTCATTAAATCCAATCGGATTAGATGGTTTGGTAATGTTAAAAGAGCTCCATTAGATAGAATGATAAAAAGTGTTCCAACAACAACCAGCTGGTATTCGTTGAAGAAGAAAATAAAACAACGTTGGTGATGACATAATCCAAGATCATCGTGATATAAGAAGTGAAAACTAGGGTCAACTAGTCAAGGAACGCGATAAATGGAAGCTTACTGCACAGACCGTAAAATTTCTTCATAGGATAACTCCACAGAGACAGGGCTTGAAATTGAAATAGTGTTGGTTGTTTTTATACGCAAGGCATTAGTTTTGTGTTGCAGGTGTACATCATGTTATCGAAAATGAAGTGTTCACTAAGAATGTGTTAACACGGTACAGATCAAGTCATCATAGGATTAAAAAATTTTATACAACAGAAAATTCAGTTGGTTTTATGCTAAACAGATGTCAGCTTTAGTGCATGAAATGATGAAGTCAAAGGCCAAAACCCCCGATATATCATAGCCCTACCCATTCACGCCATTTGCAATAAACAATGAACATTGCCATATGCAAAAAATTGGATTAGTGTTTCTGATTAAATATTTTTGAATTTTTTTTATATGGAGTTTTATTTTTCCAGATGGCGTTATGAGCGTTATGGCGATTTTTTGTATTTCTTTTATATTGAGTTTTAATTTCAAAATGGCGCTACAAGTTCACGATTTTTACTGTGCTAAAGAATGAAGAAAGGTTCTATATCGGGGGTTTTGGGTTGGCATAAAGAACTAATGCCCGATTTCTTCAGTTCTAGATAAGTTGTCGATAAGTTTATCTAAAAGATATCTAACAGAATCGATTTTCTTCACCTTTAGATAAGGTTTATCTACCAGATAAAATTATTCGTTACTTGAGGTACCAGATATATAGCAGATAAGAATCAAAGTTTGACATATGTAATTGTTAAATATGTATTTAAATTTATATTTATAAAAGCTAACTAAGTATGGTTGATAAAAACAACATTGCAAATTTGATAGAAGGTTCAAGAGGATATATCCCAAATCATTATCTGGCTTGTTCCTTTTGAAAAAGTTTTTCAAAAAATTCTTAGAAGCTACTTAGGACTTCTAAGCCCTTTAACAATAATCGTATTCTACCCTAGAGAGCTAACAAAGTTTTAAAAATATTTTATGGTCTTTTCTGGGTTTTTAAATCCTTAGTTTTCTAAAAAAAAAATACGAGTCAAAATTTCGGCAGAGATGGTCACCCAAACAGTGTTTCTGAATTAGATACAAAGTCAGATGAGTAGCACTAAGGCTTTGTGCGAACTCACAAATATTTGACAGAACAAAGTTTTTGGTGAAGGTGAAATTTATAAAAACAAAATTTTGACATAAGGTGAAAAACTTCTTAATTTTTGTTTGCTGAAATATATATAATATATATATTAACATATATATTACTTTTGCGCTTAAAAAAACTTCTGTAATAAATTGTTGTTCCATTTGAAATAATTTGTTATGCCTATTGTCACAATTTGATGATGCTAAATAGCTATACCAAATTTTGACGTTTCGATATGGTGAATATAAATTCCAAAAGACAAAATTTTGACAGTTTATAGTTGTCATTTGTCATTATTTCGTGAGTTCGCACAAAGCCTAATAGCCAACGCTATAACATCAACGACAAAGGGAAACTTAGGCTCTTGCACTTGAGCTTCTGAAGACTGGATTTGGGGTATTTCAGACTTCAGTTAATGTTTTCGAAACAGTTGAGTTGTTTGTTAACATTTTAAATGTTATTTTATTTTTATTAATTCCTTTTTTATTAGTTTTAAGCTTCTCACATTTGACAATTATTAAAAATAGTTCAATTTTGACAAGCATTTAGTGAAAATAAACTCACTTCATTGCTATATTTAGTGTCGATATTATCGATAAGTGCAACCCTATCTAATAGTCATCTGTTAGGGCCGATTGTATGAATGCGATAAACAATCGGCCCTTATAGATATGTAACCGAAGTTTTAGTGAAGAAAATCAATTTTTAATTATCTGACGAATATCTTTATCTGGAAGATAGTTATTCGGAGGTATGAAGAAACCGGGCATAAGTCGTCTGCATGTCAGACTATGACTGTATGTTTGCTTGAATATGCGTTTATTTACAATAATGTGAGCGTTAATATTTTGTTTGAAATACACATGCAGTGGTGGTATCATAAAAGCCGGTCGGATTGTTATCGTTATCGATAATAAAAGATTATATTATTAATTAAATAATATATTATGAATAATTACAAACGCAAACCAATATTGTATGACGCCATTTAATAATATCAAACATCTACTGTTAGCTCAAAACCTACCGGATGATTTTTGACATAAAATTAACGTTAAAACAATGGTTGAAATATTAGATTTTAGTACAACCGGATGATTTTTGTAAAATTTAATTGTACTAGAAATAATACATTCGCGAAATTCCACTAAAGACCATCATCTCCATCTATTGGAAAAACAACTAATTTTAAGTCAAATAATCGGCAATGCATTTTTAAAATTATAAAACAATTTTTTTTTAAATGTATATTTCATAAACTGCAAAATAATCATGATACATAAAAATAACGTGAACATTTGAATTGTTTCTTAATATTATTCATAATAAAAGCTATTTTTTAATATATTTAAATTTAATTTAGATTAACATACATAATATGATCGCATAACTATAATAATTTTAATGTGCGTTACGATAATGCTTTTTTAAAGAGATTTTGCGTATGACTATCTGGTAAATTAGGATTACGAGTTAGTCAATCTTCAACAATCATAATCTTATGCGTCAATCATCTAACACAATATTGTCTATTATTTTATAATTAAGAAATAATAATAACATTTAACATATTTCAATAGTATAATATAAAATTATTTAAAAAGAAAATGCTAAGCAAACAAACAAAAAGTCTCCGAAATTAATTGGAGATAATTCATGAATTAAAATTTTATTCGATAAAAATTATTATGTAAATGTAATGAATGTATTTGGTATCAAAGCTGTTTTTTCTTGTATTTTATTTTACTTCTTTTTGATTTATATTAAAATCATATTGCACACTTATAATTAATTAAGATTAAATAAATTGTATTTATTTATAATTTGTACGATGGTTTTAGTGAAATATTGGTAATTACTTAAAAAAAAGTTTTAATTTCCCAACGATTTGGGTACATTTATCGTTTAACGATATCTTTTCTAATCTAAGATCTCAACCGTTTATGTACGGAACAATATTTCAATAAAACATCGTTAATCATCCTATGATCTAAAAGCAAAAAATTCAATAAAAATGTTAATAAAAAAAATTAAAATAACAGCAAATCAGTATCAAATATAATTATTTAATAAAAAATAATTGATTAGTGAAAACGTGAGTGTGTTAATTAAACTTTGCGATTTCTGGGTTGAACGAACATCATCTTTATTAACATTTTTTTTATTTTGTTTTAATTTTTTGAATATTGTAATTTCTATTAATTAATTGTTTTTTTGTTTTTGGATATGTGGAAGAAGAGAATTCTCTATTCTAAAAACAAAAAGGTAACTTAATATTAGTTAATATTGTTAATAAATTTTTTTAAATAAATAAATAAAAATAAATAAATTGGGTTAAAATTAAGCAATTATTATAATTTATTCTTATATACTTTCTAATCGTTACTTGCTTTTTTTTTGTCATTTTGTCGTGTAAAATTCCTTAATGTTAAATTGTACTTTTCTACTGGATGGGACGAGAATTTGTTATACGTATATTTGTTTTTTTTAAATAATTTGATTAAAAAGTATATAAAACAAACCTAAAGCAATAAATATGGATTAATTTTATTAGTAAATAAATAATGAATTAACTTTATTATACTAATATATTATTATTCTTAGGATTTTCTATTTTTTTTTTAATTAAATAAAAATCTTTAGAAAAAAAATAACAAAAAAATTAACAAAATAATCTACGGTTTTTTTTATTAATATAGTTTGTTTTTGTTATCTTTTAATTATAAAATTACTTTCTAAAAATTAAAAAATTTGTTATTTTATTAGAAATATCTATCATAGTTTTTAAGAAGACTAGATTTAAGGATTTTTTTCTAATTATTTCTAAAAAAAAAAATACAATTCCCAAAAACTTATATTATTTTGTGTTATGTGTTTATAATATTTTTTTATTATTGTTCGTTTACCAAAATCCTGATGATTTTCCACCAGGTGGATTTTTAACACGAATACAAGCACGATGCTCGGATTTATCCAATTCTTCTGCAAATAGAAAGAAAAAGAAATAATAAATTCATAAACGAACGGCACTCATTTTTTTAATATGTTTTTTTACAACCACACTAGAAACATCAACTATTTATTCTATATATGTAGTTTCATTGGATTCTTCAAATAATTTTTCATAACGCATTCACAAAAAATATTAAATTTTGTTCTAAAATATAAAAACAAAAAAATGTATATGTTAGACATTCACAAAAAAATATAATTTAATGATTCGAAATAGAGGATTTCACGAAATTGATTGCACCCAAAAAAATTAAATGTTACACATCAAAAAATTTATAAAACAATTTAAATACAAACTAAGCACGTCATTTTCATCGTAAGTGGTGTACCAAAGAATGTATTTCAATTCATGCTAACTTATGGCATTGTCTAAAGACTTTATTTAGAGTCTTGAAATAGCCAAAAAACTCAAGTCAAATAGAATCAACTAGAGTGGAATGGAGAAAATTTAAAGATTATTTGGCTAAGCTTTATAAATAATGATATACGAATTTTATTTACATTTCTGAGCGCCAAATTCGTCTGAGAGAACTGAGGATCTGATCGCAATTTTTTTTTTGCGATGCACAGTTTTTGAATTGTCATCAAAAAGGTGGTCCAAAAGTTGGTCTCTCCCCTACGTTTCGACGTTGAATGATAAAAAGTTTCGACGTTGAATCATTAAAAGTGCACCTAATTGAAGAAACTGTGACGAAGTATATTTCGGGACACACCACTTCTGTATAAAAAATGTTATTGTTACTTTCCTTTGTCACAAGATGCCCGATTCCAGATTTGAATCAACAAATTTTTATGTCTCATGACATTAGTTAGACCCATCTCTCAAAACCATGTAACCACGTTTCAGTTTTGCTAATAATGCAAAATGTCATTAATTTAAATTACAACCGTTCCCATGTTTCAGTTTTGCAATCTTGCAAAACATTTTTTTTAGAATTTTGCAATGCACAGTTTTTGGGTTATTGTCGAACTATGACCACTTTCAGACAGTTTCTTCCCTTACGTTTTGACATTGATTGACAAACAAATTTGTGGGGACCCAGATTTGTGGGGTGTCATTTGAAAGACCGCCTAATTTAAGAGATATTGCAATTTTTTTAGAATTTTGCGTTGCAAAGTTTTTGAGTTATTGTACCAAAAGATTTACCAAACAAAAAATGGTGGGGTGCAAAATTTCAGAATATATTTTTAAGGAAGGGAAGTGGAGCATTTTCATATGATACCCTACTCGACTCTTTAAAAAATGTATTGTTTAAGGCCTCCCATCATAACCCTGTAAAACAAACGAAAACATCATCTTTTATACGCATTCCAAATTTCAGGCCTATAGGATTTATGGCTTACGAGATAATCAATGTAATGAAAAAAACATGTTGTACTCTCACCAATAGGGTTCGTTATAAAAAAAAGAACCCTAACAATACCCATTAATTTCTTTTATCATATTAAAAATAGCCGAAGCTTCAAGAAAATCGGAAATGGTCGAATTAAATTTTTTTATTTTATCAGCGTTTTGATTCAATTTTAATTTCGATTTGTAATTAATAATTTTAGTTAAAGTGTATTCCTTGATGATTCCACACTATTGCGTACTCAAAACAAATCCAGTAATTATTTTTTTTCCTTCGTCAATACCAACAGTATATCAAAATTTCAGATTTCTTAAAAATAGTCAATTTTTTTCGATGTAAGTTTTCAAAAAAATACACCAATAATAATAATTTTAATAATTTTTGGTTACGAAAAACCTGCTAGGTTCTATATTAAAAATTGAATTTGATTAGAAAAACCTGTTAAGTCACAAAAGTGGTGATAAAAAAATAAATACTGAATTAAATAACCTTTCTTTTATTTTATACAAGAAGGTACCCGCACGGCGATGCCCGTGCTTCCCAAATAAAGTGGTTGGAAACTGTTTTTTTGGAGTAAATTCTCTTATAATTTTTTTAAATGTCGTTTAATTTAACTTATTTTATTAGTACATAATATATAAAAAGTTTGAAAAAAATGGGGTAGCGAAATCCGAAATTCGACGTCCACGCCGTGCTGCCTGGGTAATGCTGACAGAATTAAGTTGGTGTATTGGAGACAAGCATGGTAAAAACTGCTTAGTCTATGACGCTACATCACGGCGAATTGGCGCCTTACAACCAAAGCGACTCAAGCGTCTGTTCTCCGTGTCAGGGGCGGCTTGGAGCGGGCGTCTGTCTTGAATCAAGCGGCTCGCTATATAAACGTGTGAAAAGGTTGTTTCTGGTGAACTTAATATGCAGAACGGACCCATTAACGACAATTTGGGTTGGGCCTAAGGTTAACACCATAACCCCGGAAAAAAACCAATATGTTAAATTTGGTTATCAGAAAGAAAAATAACAAAATAACAGACCCGGACATAAACACAGAATTTTACCTGGACGTGAAAAAGGACCAGACTACAGAATCGGAACGTGGAACGTGCGCAGTCTGAGCGCTCCTGATGCTCTTATAAGTCTAGAAACAGAGGCTGATACTAAGTTTACACCAGTATCTAATTTGCTACGTATCAAATTTGCTAGCCATTTTCACCATCATACTTTTTAAATTTGGTACGGTGATGTAAACTCTTATTAATTAGGTATGACATATTAATTTTTAGCGCGCCTTTTTCATTGTTAGTTTTTTGGTTAGAAAAAAAGAAGTTCCATATATATTTTTTATAAAAAACTGTAAACAGTTACTATGTTCTTGCTAAAATTTTTTCACTTTTAATTTCAGCAAAAAAATCACACGAAACATAAATATATATTTATAAAATAAGTTGATTTATTTTTAGTTTAAATGTCATACCGTGTTCACACCGTAAAAATAATACCTATTTGCTACGTACCTAATTTGATACGTAGCAAATCATCCTACCAAATATTTGGTACGTACTTAATTGATAACTGTTTACATCGACCCTAGTCGACCTAATAAGTATAGTACGTACCTATTAGATGCTGGTGTAAACTTAGTATGAGAGGTATAGGATGGATATTATTGCTCTACAAGAAACTAGACAGCCGATAATCGGAAAACAAGATTTGGATAGTCACTCTCTATACTGTAGTGGTAATCCTTCTCGAAGAGAATTTGGAACTGGCTTTCTTGTTGGTGCACGCATACAAGAAGCCGTGATGAAATTCATCCCGGTCAGTGAGAGGATCTGCTACCTACGTGTACGCGGTACATATAACAATATTTCTCTTATTGCCGTGCATGCACCTACTGAAGCTAAGACCGTCGACGAGAAGGATACTTTCTACATAGCACTTGAAGAGGTTATGAAACAAACACCAACACGCCACTTCATTATGGTTCTTGGTGACTTTAATGGACAGGTTGGAAGAGATACCTCTTATGGAAATGTGGTGGGTCCCAACAGCCTGCATTTGAATTCGAATGATAATGGTGAGAGAATGACTGAGTTTGCATTATCAAATAATTTGAAAATTGCCAGTACGTTCTTTCCGCATCGATCGATTCATAAGCATACTTGGGTCTCACCGAATGGAAACACTCGAAATCAAATTGATCACGTTCTAGTAACAGCACGTTTCTTTTCGAGCGTTCTGGATGTGCGATCCTTTAGAGGTGCATACATTGGAAGTGACCACTTCCTTGTATGTGCTACGATAAGGTTCCACTTCCCATATCCAGGCATTCCAAAATTCAATCAACGGAAACGTTTTAACATCTCATCATTAAAAAATGCTGAAACAGAAGAGAGATATCAAATCCATATTGCTGAAACATTGGAGAAATCAGAAACCATTAATGGAGACGTCTAGAAATTCATGGTATTTGCTCAAAGATGCTGTTTTGAGCGCTGCTGAGGGAATACTTGGACGACCACAGAACCACTCCCAGAAGCCATGGATGGATCAAGCATGCCTTGATGCTATTCAATACAAAAGAGATTGCTATCTGAAGTGTCTACAAGGACGCAACACCAGGTCCACGAAGGAAACTATAAACTGGCAAGACAAGCCGTTACAAAGCTATGTAGACGAACGAAGAGAGAATGGTGGAAGAGACAGTGTGAGGAGATTGAAAGCTTCAATAAGGAACATCAATCGCGTAACTTCTTTCAACAGGTTAAAACCTTAAAGAAAGGCCCTCAAACTAGATCGACTGCTATTCAAAACGAAGATAATGAACTACAAGTAGACCTTAAAAATATTTTAGATACTTGGGCCGCTTATTTTGAGAATCTTCTCAACTTAAGTGACCAGCAACAAGTCGGGCGACGAGCACAGCTTATTCGTGCGTCAAAGGTACATGGAGACGAACCAACCAAAGAGGAATTCGAAGCGGCGCTGTCAAAATTAAAACACAATAAAGCACCTGGTATCGACGATATAACATCCGAAATGATTGTACATAGTGGCGAAACTCTATTCTCAAGATTGTTTGAACTTGTTCAAATGATCTGGAGGACTGAAACCGTGCCACAGGACTGGAACACAGCTATGCTGATACCAATCCATAAGAAAGGTAATCGCCTACAATGTGCAAACTACAGAGCAATCGCTCCCCTCTCCGCATATCAAGGTTGGCAAATATCATGATATTTATATAAATATCAAAATATCTGATATATATCAGATATATATCCGATATATATCCAGTTCTGATATTTATTTTTGAATAAGTTGTTTATCTTACATATTATACAATATATGGCCCTTTCCACACTTGTATGCAGTGCAACGCATCACACCCTCGTTTCTTACCTCTTTGCCTATAAACTGGAGACCAGTAATGCAGCAATGGAAGCAACTGAACCATAAACATAATGTAACTGGATGATAACTTCGAACAATAAATAACTGCCATTCAAGGGCCAGAGAAAAAAGCCAACAATACCCTATACAAAGTTATATAACTGGTTCAGTAACGGTCAATTACTGGCAAACAGTAATTCAACAATTTTCGGGTACTGGCAACTATGAGTCATGCACTGGCAAGTGGCAACTATGACTCGGCCATTAACATAATTTTACTTATTAAAAACTTCGGAGATAAATGGTTGCCCAATAACAATAGCCAACTAATGTTAACCATTAACGTGCCATAGCTTACCCATTTGAAGTAAACTTTTCTGATTAATTTCTCTAAACCGTACATTGACCAATTCATGGTTCCAGTAATGGCCCAATAACATTAGCCAAGTATTGTTTACCATTTATGGGCCAATGCTTGGTCATTCAAAGGTAACTTAATAATAGCTTTTTTATGTTAATCATATAGATCTGTCAATAAATGGTTCTCGTACTGGCCCAATAACAAAGTCAAGTACTGTTAACCATGGACCAGTGCTTGACCGTATTTCAAATTCTGGAAAACCCTGTTGGGTATAATTATTCCATTCCACCACACACACCAGTGGTGTGTATTTTTAAACTGAGATTGAAATACATATTGTGGAAATAGTGTAGATTCAGTTGAAAGCGCCATTACAAATTAAATGAAATCTGAAATAATTATATTTAAATAAGGAAGTAAATGCTTCTTCTCTTTGGCGGTTCTTCAAAAGTTTACCTAAAAATCGATAGTCAAGCATAAATTAGGTGATGAGGTGCATTTAAAGCCATGTGACCATGTCTCTCCTTCGATAAAAAAGTTTCTTAACATCTAAAGTTTGCTATATTTTAAGATCGACTTCCAGTTTATGCCAAATTTCAAGTACAACGGCAATAGTCGTTTTATCTCTTAGAGTTCTATCTAAAGCGACTGCTTTTGTCTTTAGATAACAAAGTATATGTTTCGCATTCATTTAATAATATATTTAATGATATTCAATATTTTCTTATGTCAGGATCTATGTAAATCTTTATGGTCTTGGCATAGCTGAATCAGGTTACCTCGATTTGGCATGCGTTTTGCGGGTAGTGCTGCGACTGTTAACAGTTTTTCCAACTTTAAGGTAGAAATAGTCAATTATTACTTTTTTTATAAATATCATGATATATATCAGGGAATAAATATCGTGATATATATCAATGATATATATCGGATATATATCATTGATATATATCATGCCAACCTTGCCGCATATAAGATCTTTTCCTACATTTTGCTATCCAAAATCAATCCTTTTGCTGAACAACTGTTTGGAGAATATCAGTGTGGTTTCCGGCGGGGCCGAGGTACTGCCGATGCAATTTTCTCGATAAGGATGATTTCGGAAAAGTGTCGAGAGTTCAACATACCTGTGCACCAACTTTTCATTGATTTCAGGCAGGCCTACGACTCTCTCGAACGAGAGACTCTATGGTCTGCTCTGGTGTCAATGGGAATTTCTGGTAAACTTGTATCACTATGCAAAATGACAGTACAGAACTCTCAATGCTGTGTACGAGTAGAAAACGAAATATCAAAGTTTTTTAAAGTCGACTCCGGTTTAAGACAAGGTGATGCTATCTCTCCTATACTTTTTAATTTAGCCTTGGAATATGTGTGCCGCCAAAAGGAACTACCGACTAATAACAATATCTTGTCAATAAACTCAGTATACAGATGATTGCTTACGCTGATGATGTTGTCATCCTCGGCCGAAGTGAAGCTGTTATGAGTGGATCCTTGGATCACCGTATGTATCAACTAACACCAAGCTCAAGTTAAACAAGACATTGATGAGACCGGTTGTGATGTATGGGTCACAAACGTGGACCCTTACACAAAATGACGAATCGCATTTATCCGTATTTGAGCGTAAGATCCTAAGCTACATTTTTGGTCCACTTAAGACAGACGATGGAGAGTATAGAACCCGATATAGCTTTGAGATCAGAGACCTTCTTGAGGGTCCTGATATAATAGGTTGCATCCGTTCTAATAGGATTGCTTGATTTGGTCATGTTCTACGAGCCGATTCACAGTCTGGAATGATTAGAAAAATGTACGTTAGTACCCCAGCGACCGCGAGGTAGACCACGACTACAATGGGAGACTGACGTAATAAACGACCTTAAAAAATCGGCTGCCATGGTAATTATGTCGCTGTTGCGAATGCCCGTGGTGAATATTCAAAGCTGATTAGCCTGGCAACGCTCCTACATGGAGCATGAACGCCTTAAAAAAAATCATTTGGCAGTCAGTAAAAGCCATTAAGTAAGTGTCTCTAGAGCTATAGATAAATTTACATATTAAATGTAAATTAAAATTAAAACACATTTACAGACAAATAGTTTACACACAATAATTTTTATAAATATAGATGGCAAAAGATTAAGCTTAGAAAAAGGTTAAAATTTTATTCCAGATTTAATTCAAATAATTCAATGTGTCGCGAATAATTAAGATGTATATAACTTTCATATAAATGTACAAATTTGTTTGTTACATAATACATTATACCTCAACTATTTATTTTAATGACAATTATTGTGTTTAGTGAAAAAAAAATCGATCAAAGATAACTGAGCGAATAAAACGAAATTTGAATAAAAAGCCAAATATAAAATATAATCAACATTTAGGCAAACCCTTAAGAAAATTAAAATTATTAATTAAATAAAATTAAATTTTAAAATTCGGGCTCCGAGGTGCATTAGTACCTGTTAAGTACCTTCTCCTGACAAAATTCCAAACTCCTGTGTGCTCCAGATTTCTCTGGAGAGCGCACACAGACAGACATACCCTTTTGTTTTATTATTATAGATTCTAAGGAATACAAATAAATGTTCAGAAATGTAAAATCTTTTTAATAAAATATATTAAATTTTTTTTAAAAACGTTTTTCGTCTCCTGATAATTTACTTAGTATGCTGTTAGTAGGTTTACACTCTAAGCCGACGATATGTAAATCTTATTACATAACTTCTACTACAACTGTTTGTTAATTAATTTAGTAGATATTTATCATTGAATAGATCCATGCACTATCATATCATATTTAGAGAGAAATGCGGAGAACTGGCGATAGAATGCTGGATTTTGTGAAATTTAAATTGTCTGTAAAATGAAAACTGAATTTGATAAAAAATTAAAAAAAACATCCAGAAGGCGGTTTATATTAATTTATAATTCAATGTTATCGTTAGAAGAAGGAAATATAAATTTTTTAGAATCAGTTAGAGAAAGTTCATTGAAGAAGTTTGAAAACTCATCACTACTTAGGGTGAATCATATATAAACATAATATAGCGTGAATCACAAGCTATATTTGAATTACTAATTATTAATTTGCAGATGTATAGCGTAAAGAAGAGCTATATTTCCAGTGCTACAGACCTATACCAATTGAAGCCAACACTTGTCGCAATTGGAATTATAAACACACTGACTGTGAGAGACTGCAAAACTTTTAAGAAGAAAAACCTTGGAAAAACATTTCTTGTGTTTGCACACCAGCACTCATTTGTTAAAGATGGAAACTAATTACTAATTACGGCCAAAAATGAGTCTTGGTTCACACGACATGTTGACGAGACGGTGAGGAATTAACGCAAAGCATCTAATGGATACAATTCAGGCAAACCCCTTTGTACTTATAAGAAAGCAATAAATATCAAAAAATACAAAATAGATTTGCATCAATTTTGCTAACATCGGTTTTTCATCTATTTTGGTTACATATGTTTCTCGCAGTTGAATGAATTCTGAGCAATTTCGCTCGATACTCCGACATTAGTTATCAATGACATGTTCGTGACCAACTCAAAAGTAAAGGTGGATCTTTTGGGTCGTATTTTTGCGAAGAACTTAAATTTAGTTTAAAATCTTCATTCTGCAACACATTCCTGAAAGGTGAAACAAATCTTCTGGCTCCGATAGTATTTCACATAATATTTTTATATAATATACATAATTATATACAATAATATACATAATAATATACACAACCGGCTTATCTCTGAATCTTGGAAGATGACAAAGGTTCAACCCATTTAAAAAAACGACAGTCAGATGGACTTGGATGATTATAGACCAATTGCAGTTTACCTAAGATATTTGGAAAATATGTTAAATACGTTCAACTAGAATGTTTGGAGGTGTCACGAATAATCGAAGATAAGCATTATGGTTTTCGAAGAAGTCATGCAAAAGGTGACCTATTAGCCTACATAACACATCTGTAAAACAAATCTTTTGAGAACCATTGTGAACCATTCAATATTTCGCTTGATATTTGATAGTGTGCTATAGACATCTCATAGCACTATTAAAATCTCTTGGCATAAGGAGCATAAGGAGTGCGATCAAAATAATTCCTTTTAAGATACACCATACGCAATTACACGTGCGTTGAGTGGCCTAGTTGTACCACACTGGACTACGAACTCGGAGGACCCGGGTTCAACTCCTATTCGGGTCAAAGGATTAACAACTATCAACATACCTGTTTTCCAATTAACCGATAGTCAACTGATATAGTTGATAAATTGGAAAAACTATGGGTTGAACACTCATATAAAACTAATCGATCAAATTAAGTCTTCAAGTGAAACTCGACCATAAAATTGAGTGTATTGATGAATTTAATACAGGTGAGGGACACATATTGACAACCTACGTTCCTATATGGAACAAATACGGCAACAAAAAAAAAGCAATTGGACGAGGTTAAAGTTAAACTTCTTGGAGCTGTCATAAAAAATACCCTGAAATGGAACACATGTTCAGTCTTGCTGAATCTGAAATTCAAAAACTGGGCTTCTTCAGTCCGATATAAGAAGTTTTTAAATCTGAGCACATTCTGTAGATCTATAAGTCATTTATTTACCTATGTATAAAATACTGTTGTTATGTTTGGGGAGGTATACTTGTTATTCAATAATAAAATGTCTAGACTTTGTGGAAACAAATGTAATACGGTTGATTAGTAATATTGAGTTACTTGATCTTGATCAGCTTAATTGGCTTCAGCACCAAAGTAATACGACCAAACAGTCAATCGAATATAAATGCAACTTTGATTCGTCCTTGAGATAAATTCAAAGCATCCTTTCCTGCCTTCCACAATTCAACTAAGAAACAAGAAGTCAGAAATATTCTACCTATTTGCTGTTCAAATATCTCGTTGAAGAACCTTTTCTTTTTAGACGATTATTTTAATAGAGTGACAAAATTGTGGAATTCATTCACCCCTCCGTTTTCACTGACGAATTCATCAATCAGACATTTCCAAAAAAATATCCATCGTCATTTAAAACAATACGTCTAGCTATTCCGATATCATAATACTATCTACTTTCCAAAGTTCTTCTTTTTTTAGTGGACATGATATTTTTGGCTATTCAAGTGTGTTTAAAGATTAAAAATAAAAAATTCAAGAGTTTAAATATTGAATATTTCACATTTAATGTGCTAAACTTATCCAACTAATTCATAAAAAAGTGCAAAAAAAGAACAATTTTTTTTGACAAGCACATTTCCACCTCTATCTATAAAGTTCACAAGAGTTTGATGAGGGTGTTCGCTTCTTTGATGCAAATATATGGTAAGATAAGAATCTGTTCATTACCATCATAGGGTTAACTTTAGAGGAATTTGATTTGAACACATGATCTATTCTAAATTGGAGCGAATGTTTGATGTTAACAGATCGTTTACTGCTCTTATTTGGATTCTGAATATCTGTTATGCCGGAGAGATAATTCAACCGACGGATAAATATCAAGGTGAATGTTATTTCTTTGAAACTACTAACATAAGTGCACCACTCACAACGTCATTCAATATTATTATATTAAGCGCATTTTTCATAACTATTGTTGCTGCACCTTCTTTAACAATGAAATCGATATATTGGCACTTTCGATATTTCATTTATATGCTGAGGATTCAATATGTTTGTTTAAAATCATTTTTTATCAATTAGCAATTGTTCTCTAAATACGGCAACACAAAAACTAACTCGATTTCCAATTAGAAATTCTCTGCAGCCAGTGTGACTTTAGAAGCACACAGATGTTTGAGAGCCCCAAAAACAACAAATATTAAAGTTCCAAAAAAATTATTATAATACATACCTTATAGTAAGGTGACCAGACGTCCCACTTTGGCGGTTGCTAGCAATTTGTACCGCGTCCCGTGGCGTTTAAAAAATGTCTTGCAAGACATGCACGATAAGCTTGGAAACGGCGGAAGAAGAAGTAACATACGGTTTTAGCAAAAATTACTATAGAGAACAAATGGTTAGAAACAAATCACCATTTTGAAGCAAACCTTGTGCTATACAATAATGCACTAAAACCCCTTTGCCAGGAACTAATACTGCAAATCTAATTTAACAAATTCTTGTGAAAATTTTCATGACATCGACAGAGCAATCTTCTGAAAAAAATTCTTACTTAAATGAGAAATATACCAACGAATTAAAATGTTTTGTTTGAGAACAGGGTGGTCCGAAAGTTTTCAGCAAATTCAATTTGAAATAAAATCGCAAGAGAAGGGCTTACCACCTGATATCAACGGTTTTATATATGTTGGAAAGCTAATTATCTGGTCTAACGGAGGATTAAAATTTTTGGTGATAAAAATATAAAGAAAGAAATTTTTAAAAGATGGCACTGATGTCGTAGATCAAGCATTTTTTAATTTTTCAAATATGAAAGTTCCAACCTATCCTAAAATACAATAAAATTTAAATGAAAGTTTTTTTGTTCTACATATATTATTTTTTAAACATCTTAAGCATCTCAGGTCAAAATATTTTGCTTTTAGATGATATTTGTGATCTGCACGACCAGCAGCCGGGTGATCGATTTCATTCTTTTACTTTTTTATTTTTCAAATATTTTAAAGTGTTTAATTGGAAAACAAGGTGGTTGAAACATCTCTGGAAATTCAAACTGAAAGTAAATTTGAAATAAAATTATAAAATAACGGCTCAATCGATATCAACAGTTTATGTGCGTTGGAAATGTAATTAACAGGTTTATCGGCCTATCTAACAAATACACGGTAAATAATACACTTTTGTTGACACTGGCACTAATAAAAATACTATGAATTAAAATTTTTAAAGTTGGGGCTGATGCCATAGGTAAAGAATTTTTTGAATTTTTTTTACAATATGAAAGCTCCTAATTTACCTTAAAACATGGCAAAATATAAAGAAATAGTTTCTTTTTGTTCTGAAAATGTGCAACTCAAGTCAAAAATTTTAGTAGTAAAACTAACTAAAACTTGTCCTGAGATGAACACATGTAAAATTTTACTGTGTAATTTTGTTGATAGATTTTTCTAGTCAATTGTCTTTCCAATGCATATATAACCATCGATATTGGGTGAAACGTTTTCTTGCACTCTTGCAATTCGTTTGAAAGTTTGAATTTCCAGAAAACTTTCGGACCACCCTTTTCGCAAACTAAACACTTTAAAATTTTTCTACAAACACAATTATTTTTATTTTACCTATACTACTTATATTCCAAGTCGATCGAAAATGATCCTGTCCAAAAATCTACTTTTTGGTTTTTCCAGGACACGAATTTCATCTCATAATTTTTTAATGTATTGTATTTGTAAAGCTTATGTTGAAATTTAAATAAATATATATTACAATACTATTTTTGCAATCCATGAAAATTTTTGTTGCTCCATATAGACTAAATTTTTAATCCAGAACTTCTTCCTCCAGGTCCATGGTGTCCCACTTTACCAATGTTAAATTCTGATCATCATCAGGACATTTCTTAGTGCTAAAAATATTTAACTAATTCGAGCTCCTTCCGTCAAAAGGTAAAATGCACGAACGAATTAATCCCGCCCGGAGAGACACTGCCATAAACGTGAATAAAGACCTAAAAAAAATCGCCGATTGAGGTGACCAAAACCTGGTCAATTTCAACTCTACCAAAACACAGCTGTTGATTGTTTTCAGATCAAAGACCGAGTTCCCCAAAGATATTTTATTCAGTATGTGTGATGAACTAATAGGTGAATGTAAAAACATTCATTTATTGGGTGTCACAGTTTCAAATGACCTACTCTGGAACGATCATGATGCCTCCTAAATAGATGCAAAAAAATTTTCACTCCATTCCAATTGCTCCATGTTTATAAGTCCTATATTCGTCCCTGTATGGAGTACTGTTGTCAAGTTTGGGGTGCTGCTTCTGTTTCCATCTTGGCCCTCTTGGACCCTGTTCAAAAGCGGGCTATACGAATTGTGGGTGATCAAGCTTTGACATCAAAACTTGATTCCCTACAACATCGTTGCACTGTTGCTGACCTCGTTGTTTTTTACAAATATCGTCATCAGCAGTGCTCAGATGAAATCAGCGGCATCATACCTCAAACTTATTCTTACCCCCGTTCCACTCGGCAATCGGCTACCGCAACCAGTGAAACGGTCGAGATCCCACGCTGTCACACTGGCAGATCGCAGAAAGACTTCTTTGTCCGAACTGCATACAAATGGAATAGTTTGCCGGAATCCATAGTCTCAGGTGGCTTCAATCCGCAGAGGTTTAAAAAAAGCGTTCATCAACACCATAGAACGCCAGTTGTTGTGGGACCTAGGTCTTAAAAGGTATTTATGTGTTGTTGTGACACATATTCTAAACCCTATTACACAACACTTTTTATTAAAAAAAAAAAACAAAACGCCACACATCACTTACAAGAGAAACATCAATAAAGTTTGATTTGCATTGAAAATTTTCTCAAATCGGCTCAAAAATAGTTATTTGTACATAGCAGGTTTAGATTACATCGCAGACACGTATTTATCCAGTTTAAATTTTTTTATTAGACTCAATTAACCACTCTCTTCACTACTATCCAATCTACTGAATGAAATCTAAATTTGGGAGAGGTATGCTTTCAGCTTTCACTGTAAATGTAATTTTACCTTATATCTTGTAAGATGACATGAAATTAAAGACCTGTTAAAAACTAAGAAGCCAAGAAACAGTTGGATTACATATGCCCTAAGATCCTAGTATAGCCTAACTGATACTATAGACTATATTAAAACCTTTGGCAATAGCAAAAGAAATACTGAATATTTCATATTACAAATCTATTGACAGATCACTGGTTGCATGCTTCTTCGGAAGTCATACTGCTTTTCATCGTAAGGTTATATCCATACCGTAAGGTTATTGCTATTTACACATTTTTTAAATATCTTTTAACAGTTTAGTAGGACCTAGCTCCATCTATCTATCTAGCATAACAATTGAAGCCGTGAAATATTCCAAACTTAACATAGAAATTTGTAGTATATCCTAAATAAAGCATGAAAAATAATAGTATTATCACTTTTGTCGGCATTTTATAAACTTCTCATACACCAAGCTAAATATATCGCTACTAGTTTAAAACTTAGGCTATACAAAATACAAAAATATTTTAAGACCAAACATAGTCGTGTCTACTTACCAACCAACGAAAACGACGAATCTTGTAAATTCCTTTGTCCCTCTTGTCTTGGTGCTCGCCCTGATGGTGTATTTAATAACAAATTTTCTCCTGGAAGGCTTAATGCTGGTCCAGTTAATATGCAATCACGTTCACTTAAATTCGATTCAGGTATTTGTATTTCTAAGTTTCTACTAAAATCTAGTAATTTTATTCCATTTGTTATTTGATCCGATTTATTCTCATCATTTTGTTTCAGTCCATTCAATGCATCGTAAACAAATGGTGGATAAACAGGTGTTTCAATAAAGGTTCCTTGACCTTCAGCAACACGTATTGCACCATCGTCAACGCAAACACGTCCCTGAACAACAACATATTCTGGTACTCCATGACATTCCATTCCTTCAAATATATTAAAATCACATGCTTGATGATGGGTTTTTGCTGAAATTGTTCGTGTTACATTTGGATTCCAAATTACTAAATCAGCATCAGATCCAACATCGATATGTCCTTTTTGTGGATATAAGTTGAATATTTTTGCTGCATTTGTACTTGTAATAGCAACAAACTTTCGTGCATCAATCAAACCAGTACGAACACCTTTTTCCCATACAACAGACATACGATCTTCAACACCATTTACACCGTTCGGTATCTTACTGAAATCCCCTTTTCCTAATTCTTTTTGTGATTTATTAAAAGTACAGTTATCACTGCCTGTTGTTTGAAGATCATCTCTGTAATTATTTTTTGTATTTCAAATTTATTTGTTTTGTTAAAAAACAGAAAGAATTGTTAGTACGAAATTATTTTAATTAAATAATTATCATAAAAGCTAATATGTTAATTAAAAACATGATGACTTTTAGTATGTTAGCCACAATTACACCACAAAAATGTCTAATATGTTTTTGTGATTAATTACTTATGTTATGTGATATAAAGATAGCACCGAGTAGAAATAATTATAAGTATATTAGAACAAGTTATAAGAAATTGAAAATTTGGGAGTTCTTTAATTGACATTAGGCTAGGTTTGGTAACAAAGTTTCTATCCTTGTAAACGATCGATTCATAATTTTATTCTGGTTCGCCATTTTTCGCAATTTTAATTAACTAATTTAATCATTTTTCTGTAAATTGAACCGTTACATTCGCATCGCGTGATTGAATTTTAATACAAAATGTTTCTAATTCTATTACAAAAATAAAAAACTCACAATGCCAAACTTTTAATTAATTGTGTTGCCGATTCAGGATCACTTCTAATTGGTGGACTTGTTATATAGTAAATTAAATCATTTCGTTTGGCATTACGCATGGTTATTCCTAAAGAACTAGCTAATGTTTCCCCAAATACAGTAACACCGTTACGTCGGGCGCGTGATATTACATCAGATGATTGTTTTGATGTCACACGTGTTACGTAAATTGATGATTTAGCCTAAAATTAAATTTGTTACAAATATTATATAATGATTTTGTTAATAGAGTTTAATTGTGAACAAAGAATTGACCATGAATAGAAAAATAAAATTAAAAAACAAAAATAATAAGCATAACCAACATGCTATTAGTTTTAATGGAACTGTCTATAACTTGTTTCTACTTACTGAGCTAATAATTTCATCATAAATTCGGGTGTTGTTGGATCAGGACGTAATGGTGGACTTAGTATATGAGCTGCGGCATGATGCCAGCATTTGTTCCAATAATTTGTTCCATCAGAACCTAATGTTGCTGCCAAAGTTTCGCCAAATATTGCATTGTTACTATAACGTTGACGTGCTCTCGCAACTTCTATACCAGCTGATTTACTCATACAATGTACCACATACAAAGGAGCTTTTGTCTTTTAACATGCATAGACAATATTATTAAAGAAAATTATTTAAAATTAAAATATTTAAACCAAGTAATCTACACCTATAAGTTTGTTTACGAATCAATTCGACAAAGTAATTTCTATGGATTTGGTGTTTTACCAAAAGATTAGAAAGTTGGCCGTGTTATTGTAATCCCTTTATGTAAACCCTGTAAACCCTTTATTAAACGGACAAACCATGCTGCTGTCAGCATCAGGCAAAATCTTTTGCTAGCGTTGTCGATTCTACAATAAAATGTGACTTTTTTGCATGTCACATTTTTTCTGTTGGATTCTCGAAAAAAATGTTGACTTAAAAAAATTTGCGTTTTTTTCTCGCTTTGAATGCAAGTTTCAAAATTTTTTGACTTTGTTTAAGGAGACAATGCAAAAATGTTGCCTAGTACACTAGAAAACACTAGACAAATACACGTGTATACATGTGATATGAATGAGACGTCCATTGCATATTTATTGGGATGCGTTATGTATCAGAACCTGTAGAACGATCGAAAGCGTTTAACGATTGACCTAAACAAATGGGTTCACAGCAGATATACTCAATGTAAGTATAAATTAATTTTAAAATTTGTTGCGTGAAGCTCCCGTGCTGTTGCATGTAAAAAAGCAAGTCTAACCCTTCAAGGTGGATAGATTCTTTCCAGCATTAGGATAGTAGAACCAACATTAGTCTCAGCCCATGGTTAAGCTAATGGCAAACTATGTAACAGATTTGTAGCTAGGAACAGAGGGACTAATCTTAATCGTGGGGATTGGACAGAACGAACATATTTTGATGCCGAGAACTTTGCTGGCTGTGTTTGTATGCTCACAGGGTTGAGCTTCAGGCTACTGAGGGGATGGGGAATAATGAACGCCATAGCCTATACATATTTAGGTGAGCTGGAGATACTGAATAAGCAGTCCCCGACCAAGAGCACAACACAATTAAATCCAAGAGCGTCTGTCCCACAGTGGGCGGCTTACTAGACAGCGTCTGTCTTCATGTTAGAGGCGGCTGTTAATTTTGACTTGGCAGTAGGTGTAAAATGCTAAGAGATGGTAACTCCGAAAATAATTTCCCGATGGAAGGTCGATAAAACATTGAAAAGACGCCGAAGTGGAAATGGTGAGGCCATGAGAGTTCAACTACCTTCGCCGAAAAAAAGTAAAACGGCCAACAAGATCTTGAAAGAATCTAGGTCAAGATCTGTACAGAGCGTGATCCAATTGAGAGAACAGCAGTTAGAGCTAATGAACCAAAACGTACTCCCTGCGTTGACTGTTGGTTATGCGCAAATGCTAAAAGATGATAGCGAACCCGAAACTAAAAAAGCTCGAGGATTGTGTCACTAAGATTTGGAAGACAGCTAAGGGCGAACTGTTTCTTGGACTTAAAAAAGACGAACACAACAAAGGCTTAAGCTAGTGTTAGGCCGGTGTGCCAAGAAAATCTTATAGAGTGTCGCGACATAGATCAAGTAACAACAAAAGAAGATATCTGCGTTGCAGTCCAGACCCAATTTTCTACAATTGGGCCTATTCAAACTTTTGTAACCAAATCTGTGAGAAAAATGCGAAACGGGACTCAGACGACAATAATCAGTCTCCCCACGTCTGGATACATCCGAATTGAATGGGTAAGATGCAGACTGCGTGAGCGAATCCCTCCAACAAGCTGTTTCAGATGCCTTGGTTACGGTCATGTAGCAACGCACTGTAAAAGTGATGTGGATCGAACGGGGATAAGTTTTAGATGCGAATGAATAGGATATAAATCGAGAGACTGAAAAATGCTCTCATGTGCTCTTTTAACAGTCAGTCTTTAACTTCACGGGAAGAAATCTGGTCTATGATACTGAAGTAGGTCCTAAGAAGCACAATATAACAGGAGGAGTACCCCAAGTATCGGTCCTTGGACCACTGTTACGGAATATCATGTACGAATGTGTTCTGAGAGTACGTGTGCCGGAACAAACAACGATTAAAGGCTATGAAGATGATATTACCAGTTGTAACAAAGAACCTCAAGGGTAAGCAATTGTTACCAGACCACGGTTACAGCATGGCTGAACAATACAGGACTAAGGTTGGCTGATCACAAAACGGAAGTCGTACTAATGAGTAACAGAAAATTGGTGGAAGATATCGATATCCAGGTTGGTTGAGCCAGATCATAACATCTGACCAGCACATGAGGTATCTTGGAGTCGTCCTAGACTACAGACTCAACTTTAACGACCACCTAATATATGCTGGTGACAAAGCCAACCGAGTGGGAGCTGCTCGTGCAAGGCTGCCGCAAAGCATTTGCGGCCCCTAGACAACCGAACAGAAAGCTTCTCAGTGGCTTTAGCACATCAATATTGATTTAAGCGGCCTTCATATGGGCCTCAGCGGTGAAAACGTCATCTTATGTTAGACCTACCAAAACGGCCTACAGACTGACATCGTTAGGCGTAGACTGTGCTATTCGCACGGTGTTTGATGAGGCCGTAAATGTTATTGTGAGTAGGATCTCGATATTGTAGCAAAAGGGGTGTCGGCACTGAGTGCAACACAAAATGGTAGTTAAGTAAGGAAGTAAACGTACTACCCTTAGAAGTAGGGCATTACTTAAGGTATTTGTTAGACTTGATCTGATGCTGCTCAACCATGGTACCACGGAGACATATAAAGGAAAAGCTGTTCAATTATAGATATCACTTTTGCAAGTGGCACACTCTCGAGAAGAGCACAATGGAGGCTGTCTGACTTGTATACGCACAGTGACCATCGACACCATTATGACTGCCTCTTTCTTGTAGGTAATACTGGTTGATGGGCTTGTCAACCGTTATGTCCCTTTTAGACGACAGAGCGACATTCTGTTTGCATGTCACAAAAAACACATAAATTTAAATAGTTTGTTGATCTTTTGAGTCAGACAACCAGAAAAAGTAGGTGCTGAACCTAACTTAGAATAACCAAACGTATGAATAGTTTCTTCTACCGCAGCAAATGTTGCAATTTCAACATTCCAAAGTGCATGTCATTCCATTCCAATTCTAACCAACCTCTAGTACAGTTCCATGAAAGATTCTGAAGTCTTATGCAAGAAATCAATTACGTTTTATCATCAAACGAGATGTAAAAATATAATATATACAAAACCTATTTCCCTTTAGTGCACAGCAACATAACTCTTTCGGTCTGATCTAAGTTCGTTTATACAAACGTAAATCAAAATAAATTTATAGCAATCTAGATTTTTTTTTTAAAGAAAATAATCTTTGGCATTTGTCCATGTTATGATATTTACAGTCAAATCTAAATAATTCTTTTAATTTATTTGATTGCAATCTGCAAAAGTACTGATAATGGCTAAAAATTCCTTTATCATTCTTGCTCACTAATGTCAATTTTCTTCATGTTTGAATTCTTTAATTTTTATCTAAACGTTTATAATTCCAATGAAGAAATCGTTTTAGAAAATTAAAAATTTAAATTCGGTAACTTTTATAAAAAAAACCTAGTAAACAGAAAAGATCATCGAATATATGATTCAAGCGTCAACTACAATGCTTAACTGTACAGTTAGGAAAATTACATTCGATAATTAAACAAAAAATAAACGAAGATACTGACTAAAATTTCTTTTAATAAAATAAAAATAGAAATTGGTGTAGGATAGCTTAAAGTAAAATTGAAAATAAGAAAAACTATAGAAATAAATATATCATGATCGATTGGTGCAAATTGAGTTATTTCCTTTTTGTATAATTTTTCTTACCTGATGTGCAATAACACATGCACGATTTACAGCTTCCGCTTCAACTTCTTCATTTCGAGATAACTCATGACCTTCTGGTCCTGTCACTCCAGAATCTAACAATTTTTTAACGTTTTTTGCAATAATATCACCGTTTTCAGCATGTACCATAGCAACAGCGCCAAGTTCTTTACATCTTTCAAAGACTTCATATAATTCTGTATCATTCAATTGATATAATCCTTTGTAAGCCATAAATACTTTAAACGAATTAACACCACGTTCCTCGCATAATATTTTCATTTCATCTGAAACAGATTTCGACCACCAGGTGATACCAACATGAAGGCCATAATCACAGCATACTTTAGGATCAGCCCAACAACGCCATTGGTCATATGCTTCTAATAGTGATTGACCTTTAGTAGGAAGAACGAAATCGACTGAAAAAAAAAATGTTACATAAATAAATTATTTTGGTTACATAACTTGAAAATATTACTAATTGTTGTGGTTCCACCAGCAACAGCAGCTTTGGTTCCTTGATAAAAATCATCAACAGCAACAGTACCACCAAATGGCAGTTGCATATGAGTATGTGGATCGATTCCACCAGGCAATATTAGTCGACCAGCAGCATCAATAATTCGTACACCACCTGGTACAATAAAATCCGATGTTGGGCCAACATATTTCACTTTACCATCCTCTATATAAATGTCAGCATTAATTGTTTGATCATGATTCACAATTTGACCACGTTTTATATATAAACGATTTTGAGCACTCTGAAAAGAGATAAGAAATCATATTAGTATACTTAAAAACATTATTGCTACAGAGCTAAATGTCAAGAGTCATAAGATTAATACGAAATCACTAAACGATAAAAGCTGATGCTTTTGTTGTGTTTACTATACAGATATCTCTCATAAGAAAATATAGTTATCCGTCGTCGCGTCGCTCGTCGTTTTTGTTGCATAAATACCCACATTAAAATTTCTTCACTTTGCTTTTATATCTGTGGATAAATGATATTTCAATCCAGAACGACAAAAGCCATTATGTGTCACTTTACTCTATTTTTGTTAGAGCGAACGAAACAAATTGACTTTTTCATGGATAAAAATTACTCGGCGCTCCATATTGTGGACATGAGTAAGTTTATTAGCAGATGTTTCAAAGTATTAGCTTAAAGTTTTTGTTTTTATAATTCGATTCATACTTTCCATATATTACTTCGATCTGAAGGATTACTTCGGTCTGAAAGACCTAAGTATAACAATCTCGAGCGAAAAGTGAAAAAACTTACCCCCATTTTTTGCATTTCTCGACGTTTTAGGTTCATAACGATTCTAAAAATGCAGAAATGTTTTTGAAAAATATATTATGGAAAACATTTTTGACTACGAACTATGTTTTAATTCCTTCCAAATTATAGGAACAGCTGGAAAATATCCAGTTGTTGCAGATGAAATGTCGTTTTTTAACAAAAATTGTTATTACTAGGTTGCAGGTGTTTCTTGAGCAATTTTTTGTGCGATTCCAGTTTGCACAACTTCGTAACAGGATTGCAGGAATAGTTGGAAAATAAGTTTGAATTTTTGATGTTATAATTTTTGACATTTTGAAAAAAGGTTGTATTTTTGGTTATAATATATTTAAAAATATTTTGCAATATTTTTTGAATTTTGAAAAAAGTTTCAATCTTTGATTTTGTAAAAATTTTTGCAATATTTTTAGAATTTTGAAAAAAAAATTAAATTTTTGATTTTACCATAATTTTTAAAATATTTTTGAAATTTTGAAAAAAGTTTGATTTTTTTATATTATTCTCTTGAATATTTTTGGAATTATGAAGAAATCGGTTAGAGTTTTAGATTTTCGGTAAACATTTTTTTGCAATTTTTTCAATTTTTTTCAGTTTTTAATGGCACACTAAAGCCTACAATAATGAAGTGATTATGATGAAACTTATGAAAAAGGTTTCAATTAGTAGTGATAATGATCGATTTTTGGGACACATTGAACAAAGTGGCAAGAGGTCCACCATACAACTGCTGACTTTTTACACTTTGCTTTTAAAATTTATTGGAAGCATACGAACTTCGTTCATTAATTAATTTTGATGACATTTTGAGAAAAGATGGTAATTTGAATGACAAAGAACTGGTTAGTTTTTGCACGATATTGTGACCTCCCGTACGCCTGTTTATTTGAAACTTCAAAAACATCAGTTCCTGATAATTGATTTTCATTAAACTTGTCATATATGATAAGAGCATGATTTATAACAGTTCTGAATTCGAACTTCCGCTTTGTCGCTTCCGGTTTGTTACTGCCGGTAAAACTTTTTTACTTCTTCTATTCGTAAAACAGAATTTATGTCTGTTGGTTTACTAAATCTTTCTTTAAGGAACTAATGTTGGTGAAACTTTAGCAAAAGATAAAGATTGATGTGTGTGACAACCTTGACAACAGTCCCTCACCTTGTGGGAAAAAGGTTGGCTCTCTCAGGGCACCGAAGCTGCATGTTATGATCAATCTATCTAAGGATAGAAGATTTCTATGCAGACCATTTAAGCCTATAGGCTTTTTTCAAAATGGTCTTTAGCTCTTGAATATGAGAATGGCGTAATGGACTTACCAGTCTACATGTCAGGATTTGACTACATGGTCGACTCGCCGAAGAAAAAACAAACAAAAAATAGCAATTCACTCAATATTATAATCTTGTTTTATTTGAAGACTTTCTATGGTTGATCGATCAGAACCGGATTTTTCGAATGGGTTTTTCCAATTTATTAACCATATTGGTTGACTTTCGGTTTGTTTTGTTTGTTTGAATTTTTTACTTTAAAACTGTGACCTATAGTGGGCGTCAAACTCGTGTCCTCAGAGTTCGAGTCCAGCATGCTAACCACTAGCCTCTTAACACACAACGCCCGCGCATCAATTCACTCATATTTCCCGTTGTTGATAGTTCATTTCGTTCTCTTAACATTTCGATCACTGAATAATAATAATATTTGAAGAAAGAAAAGGGAAAGGAGGGAAGGAAGAAGGGAAAAGGGAGAGAGGAAAGGGGAAGAGAAGAAGGAAGGGGAAGAGGGAGGAAGGAGGGGGAAAAGGAAAGGGGAAAGGACATTTTTTTTGTTGTATCCTAATTTTACTTATTAGTTTTTAGTAGTTTTATGCAGATTTTATAATTAATACTTGTATTGAATTCTTTTTTTAGCTTGTTTTTAAAGTAGAAATAATTCATGAATATTGGTAATTGTGCTTGATTAAATTGAATTATTTACAAAATATATGTACGATAAAAAAGGATTGGCCTTATGTATGTATAATTGTTGAATTAAATATATACATAAATAAGGAATAACAGGAAAACAGTACAACCATAATAATCTATTTTTAAAATATTCTTTTTTAGCTCCGCAGCGATTGATTATAAATTTAGTGATGTGGGTCAGTTCTAGAAAGGTTTGATCGTATTATAAAATTCTTCTATCTGGAATATTTCCAATAACACAATTCTCAGTAATTTTAATTTCTCATATTCATTTGTTTCTTTGAACTTGCCTTCGTTGTTGTTTTTGTATGTTGATAAACGTTGACCTAGGTCATATACGTTTTTTATTTACTTCCACATTTACAAAAGACCGTTACTATGTTGTGATTTTAATGTTGTCAAGTGTTGTTGACAAATAAAGTTATTCTGTATGAATAGTAATTATATTGTTTTTGTAAAGATTTCAATTGGCAACCCTAGTTTTGGAGGCTTAACTTTATTTTTTAAGCTCTCTTGTGATTCTCATACGTTGTTAAGTAAAGTGAAATAATAAAACTAGATTTCAAGGTATTTAAAGGTTTAAAAAACAAATTGAATTACTTCGAAGAAGACGTCATGTAATATGTTTGTTATTCTCAAATTATATTTTGTGCGAATATAAGTTTTTGTTTAGTTGATCTTAGAAAGATAAATTAACGAAAATAGCATATACTTTTATTTTATATAATGACAAAATTATTGATCGGAAGTCCGATTATCAACTAATATAAACAATTGAATTTAGTTTTTCTAATCGATTATATCGAATAAATTTTTTTTTATTTATTAAATGTTTTTTATCAAGTTCTGTTGTTGTTCAACCATGCGAACAATTCTCGATGTTAATACAAATTTGACCTATAACGGAAGCTTTTAAAGCTCACTCTAACTATACAAGGAACTTAAACATTTAACATTTCTTTACTTTAAATTGTTTTATTTTTTCAATTTAACTTTCCAAATTTGTTATTTTTTTCAAAGAACCGCAACTATTTTATTATTATTCTTAGGAATAGTAATAACTTTTATACCAAAAACGTAATTTATAAGTGTAAAAATATAAATTTTATTGACATTCAATTTTTTTTATCTACCAAGACCGATGAGAAACATTAAATGTTAAGAAAATAGTTGTTTGTATATTGTTGCTATTAATTAGAAACATAATAAAATTCGAAACACGTGGATAAATACGGTTATGTGGTTAATGAGAAAATAAAATAAAAATACTTACTTACATATAATATTTGCTTTGTTATTTATTTATTTTGTCTTAAAAGAATATTTATGAAATCTTGAGATGGTAGAATAGTTTCTTTTTTACTTTTATGTAATTTATGATAATTTATTTAGTGAGATTTTTTTGTAGGAATTGTTGTATAAGCTCATCGTTTTCTCTATCGTGGGTTCAAACAACATAAGTAGCGAAGTTAATATTTGAAATTAATGAAAGGGGAAATTAATTTTTGATAGTAACATAAATATTAAATATTGCTAATCGATTCGTAGGAGTTAAATTGTTGACTTGATAAATAGCAATCGATTAGCGTTTAACAATCTTACAAAATCCATATATAAACTCGATTTAGTTATGCTTTCTATTTAGTGCAAATACAAATGCCTTTTTCATATTGTTTTGTTCGTAATTTATCTTATCTAATTTTGGGTTTGATCACCGCCTAGATCTTGTCGTATTTTGGATGACATGTTAGAAATTTCAACATCGATAAATCCTATGAACTACCAATCTCGAATTAAATTGATCGAGTTCCACATTATTTTGATGTTTCAGCATAAGACTATTAAAGCTAGTTTTTGTAGTAGGCATTTATTATGGTAAGTAGTGCATTTATTAAAATGAAAAACTCTCGATCCTTAGATAATAGATTGTACCGATATGCTACGAAGACAAAATGTATATTAATTGTAGGGATCCCATGGATGATGAATCCTAATGAAATGATGTTTGAAGCAATTTACAATACATATTTAATTCATTCACAAACATAACACATTCATTTTTGGATTGTTTCCTTTATTTTCAATCAAATCAAACAATCCAAAAATGAATATAATAAATTTAAATTATCGAGTCGTTTTCAACAATTATCAACACTCAAGTCAGATAATAGATTGTACCGATATGCTACGAAGACAAAATGTATATTAATTGTAGGGATCCCATGGATGATGAATCCTAATGAAATGATGTTTGAAGCAATTTACAATACATATTTAATTCATTCACAAACATAACACATTCATTTTTGGATTGTTTCCTTTATTTTCAATCAAATCAAACAATCAAAAAATGAATATAATAAATTTAAATTATCGAGTCGTTTTCAACAATTATCAACACTCAAGTCGTTCCGATAAAATAACTGATTTTATAAAACATTTTGTAGTGGAAAAAACTTAATAAAATGTCATCAAAGCGACAAAACTTAACTATTGACCTGTTTATGTCATTTTCTCATCACAACATTAACTCAATCAATAATATTTACTGTAATTCTCATGAATATTATTTTTAAAATACAACAACTTGGAGTTTCATTAACATTAAAGCAACTTCTTCAACAGGTTGAAATACTAAAATTATATATTTTTAAATTGAAATTGTAGAAAATGATCGTTTTTCATGATTTTCATGAGTTGATGATTTCTATAAATATAATAATTATGTATAATATAATCTGTTGCCAAATAGAACACAAAATCGAAAGAAAAATTGTTTATGCATAGGAACGATTATAGACAACACGATTTTTTATAGCCTTAATTAATTCACAAGTGCATTGCAGATGCTGTAATTCACGTTCACATCATTAACAATTTCTTTAGAAATGTTTTCTTATTTATTAAGTTTTTTTCTTTTTTTCTTGGAATAAAATAAGTGGAAATTTTTATTGTGACTTGCGTTTGGTTAGTTATCGATTTACACAAAAATAGATTGGTATCAACAATATTAAACTGTATGGGAGGTTATGAAATTGAAATAATTCAAAGCAGAAAGACGGTCAAGTGCGAAGCCAGCTCGATTTCCGCGGGAGTCGTAAATAGAAAGAACAATATTACCCACATATTACCCGCATGGAGAAATCAGTTTTGTACTAATTTATAATTTTTTTTTATTTTTAAACTACAGATGTGACATCCCCGCGTACTCCAGTCGCTGCTATTGACATACGAGTAAATTTGTCAAATCACATACATACTGGAAATAGTAGTGCGTCAACTGTAACTCTCTTAGCTGTGGCATATTCCTTGATAATGTGCACGCGTTGCTTGCTCGAAGAATCGAGCCTTTATATAACTCTATATCAACTTTAATCATTGAGAAGACAGTGCGTAACATGATCAAAGAATATGTCAGCTGGATTATTGGCAGCCCTATTTTAGTTTTGTTCCTTCAAATTTTTAAAACAAGTTTACGTTTACCTCTTTAATTTAATTTTATTTTCTCTATCCGATCATAAAATATATGTCTGCCTATTTCATATTTTATATGTGATAAGATTTATCGTTTGGTTATTCATTTTTATCCAGGTAAGAAAAGGTTAACGGACCAAACCTGGGTCAAGTCCGCGCCACAGCTTTTGAGGTTTGGGCCAGGCTTAACATTTTCAAACGGTCTAAGCTTGAAGCAAGTTTGGACTGATGTCCTGGGGCCAAGTCTGGCAAATGAGCCTTGGCTCCTCCAGGTTTACCAAACCAATTTTTCTCCAGACCCCCTTAAATGTGTGGAAAAAGTAACATATTTAAAAATAATGATAAACATAATATAAATTGCAGATGTTTACAATGCATTAGACTAGTGAATAACGCGTAATATAATAAAATGAATCTTGGCTCACTCCAGACATTTACAACTGGCACAGACAGACGAAGTTAACTAGCCAAGGTTTGGCTTTTCAAAACAGGCCCAAGTTTGGTTCGTTGTTTAATATTTCTAGCTCCTACCCGGGTAGTAAGAAAATATATAAAAATTAAGAAAAGATTTCCGTCTATCAATATCTTAATTCTTAACACGCATGTTTTTGTGGAACCTTTGGCTTTTATTTGTTGGAACACAGATTGTAATTCCTACTACTTAATTCCTACCTATTTTATTAAAAATATTTTGCGACGCTGATGCATAGGCTAACTTCACTACAGCTCTGGAAACAAAAAGTTCTAGATATATAGTGAGCTAATATCTATCAAACACATACTTCAATTAATGGCTAACCAATGTTATAGATTTGGCGTATAAAAACATTAAATAAAACATTAGTATCCCAACATACATAAATTCTGAATATAGATTAAATAAAAAAATAATAATTTTTTACCGAAAGTGGCAAACCGGAAGTTGGAATGCAGAACTGTTGCAACCCACACTCTTAACATATTTGCCAATAAAAATCAATTATCAGGAACTGATAATATTGAAGTTTCAAGTAAACAGGTGCTCGGGAGGCCGCCACTACTTATACCAATATCGTCCAAAAACTAATCAGTTCTTTGTCATTCAATCTCCATCTTTTGTCAAAGTTTCATCAAAATTGATTAATGGACGGACTCTGTATACTACCCACAAACTTTAAAAACAAAGTGTGAAATGTCAGCAGTTGTATATCCGTCACTTTGATCAACATGTTCCAAAAATTAATCATCTTCTCACACTAATTGAAACCAGTTTCATAAGTTTCATCATAATCACTTCATTGTTGTAGGCTGTATTATGAATAAGACACTCCAAAAAATTCCAAAAATTGATGTTATTGAGCTCTCAAAAAAACAAGGGGTCCGAGGACCACTTTGTTCAATATCGCTCAAAAAACAATCAGCTCCTTTCCATACATATTTGCATCTGTTTTTAGAGTGTCAACAAAATTTATTCACGAACGAATGTTGTATGCTCCAAACAAACATTAAAAACAGTGAAAAACCATCTGTTGAGAGGAGAATCGCAACCCTTTGTCCAATGTACCCCAAAAGCTAACAAAATCTTTTTCATATTGATTGAAATCTTTTACCAACGTTTCATGAAAATCAATTTGAAACTATTGGCTACAGTAGTATAGAGATAAACATTTAAAAAAAAATTTTTTACCGGAAGTGACCAACCGGAAGTTGGTATGCAGAAATATTGGAAACAGTACTAAAACCTTATATACACAAAAAAAAATGTTTACCGGAAGTTGGTATGCAGAAATATTGGAAACAGTACTAAAACCTTATATACCAAGTCTCAATAAGATTGAAATACAGAATTAGAAGTTATTTAAGATTCAAACGTATAGGTGTTTGCAGACCCGCACACTGAAAAAAAAATTGAAGTTCATGACAACCTCATCTCGAAGTTGGCAGTTGATTATTCATGCAAAGAAAAATTATTTGCAAACAATTTTACTGTGATTGGGACAACTACACGATAACATTTTCCTAACAACAGAATGAGGTTTATTTAAAATATAAAGTGTTATATCCAATATAACAGTAGTTGAATAAAGATAATAACTATTTCCCTGAAAAAAAATTTCTTTGGTCTTATATCATGAATTTTTCATTTTAAAGTTTAAGTATTTGAGATTAATTGAACTATATTTTATTTTCACATAAATATTTCGTGTGATTGTCTCAACTTCATCGATTTATAATTGTAGAGTTGTTGAAGCAATTTCGTAGTTTAATTCGCTATATGTGACCGCACGGTGAGGTTGAGACAATTGCATTTCGATTGGAAATAGAACATGTTTTTTCAGTGCAGCCATTTGAAATGAATCCAGATCTTCCATTTTCGAGTAAACCTTGATCATATACCAAAGTTTCATCAAGATCCTATGCGTTAATGTCACCCACTCACCCGCTCACTCATTTGCAATTGTGTGAAGTAATGCAATCTGTCGAAAAAAATAATTTTACATACCCCAAATTTTGTTTTTTCTTTTGTTTTGGACCATTCTATATCTAAATAGCCAATACATAAAAGGTGTATGTCTGTGGGTGGATGGAGGCGTTATAACAAGCCTACATAGGATCTTGATGAAACTTTGGAATATGATTGGTAGATAATGGGTTGATTGTGTTTGAAAAGTTGAAAGCGTTGAACGCAAAATGAAGAGTTTTTGAGTAGTTTGCTGATTGTATCATTTTTTCACTAAATTATGTAATTTTTGATCTGTTATAATTTTCCGGCAACTTATTGATGTTTCGTGTTAGTTTTGTAATAAACTTTTAAACAGAGAAAAAATACTTGCACTTAAAAGCCTTTTGCTGAAAAATATATAAAAATCCTTAAAGCCGAAGTGTTGATATCTCAAAGCCTTGAGTATTCAGCCCCTTTATTTTTTCTAGTTACAATGCCTTTTGTACTAATATGTGGTACATAATAGGAATAACACAGAGGTTGTCAAGAAAACTCAGGCTTCTTAATAGATGCAAAAAATATTTCCTTCCAAATCAATTACCCTACATTTATATGTTCTATATTCGTTCATGTAATGTATGGAATGTTGCTGTCAAGATTGAGGCGATCCATCTCTTTCCATCCAAAATTTGACATCCACTCTCAATTCTCTACAATACCGTCCCACTGTTCTCTCATATTTTTTTATAATCGTTACCAACAGTGGTTGGATGAAATCAGATGCACCATGTCTCAAATAAATAATTTTCTACGTCAAGTGGTTGGTGCTAAAAGCCAAACTGTCAAGATTCCACGCAGTCATTGTGATAAAATGCAAAGGTGCTTCTTTGTCTGATCCGAACTGCAAATAAATAGAACGATTTGACTCAATCAATAATTCGGGAGGTTGCAATCCATAAGAGTTTTAAAATGCGTTCATCAACACCTCACAAAACATGTTGTTGTAAGACTTAGGATTTAAAATGCATCTTTCTTTCGGCCTCTTTATATTTTATATGTGATAGGATTGTCCATTCTTTTAAACAAAAAAAACATA
This sequence comes from Diogma glabrata, assembly GCA_963693315.1. Lineage (NCBI taxonomy): Eukaryota > Metazoa > Arthropoda > Insecta > Diptera > Cylindrotomidae > Diogma > Diogma glabrata. The sequence goes on from OY856187.1 coordinate 213,214,042, forward strand.
AAAGAAGTTGCCCAATAACACCTCATAATGTATTTTGTTCTGAGACTTAGGTCTTAAAAGCTTAATCAGCGTTGTTGTCACACACCGTTACAGGTAATTAAAAATGTGGGTAAATTTGCAAACCCTAAGCATACACCAAATCTTGTATTTTTTCGTTTTTTTAAAGTGGCGCAGCTAAATTTCCAAAATTTAAACAGTTAGTTAGTTAGTTAACAGTTAGTGTTTAAACAGCTTTCTTTCATGGCAAAGCAGCACAACGCTAGCACAATTTTAAAAATGACTAGGATAAGATAACGGGCATTTGATTCGCTTAAAAATTTTATTAACTAATAAACCCACCAACATTATCTGCATGCTGCATACGCACCTTTATACTCGTCTATACGCGTGCACGTTTTTGTTTTGGTAATTTTTAAGTTTTTTTCTAAATATTTTAGAGTATATTTTAAATTTAGTTGAAGTTTAAAAGCAGTTGAGTTCTAACGTCATACATATTTGTTTTAATTTAACATTTTTAAATCATGTAAACATGTATACAAAATGTGTTTAGAAATTTCAGGCAAAATTTTTAATTTTCACAACGATTGACGGTGCCAGCAATATTATTAAACGAGCCAAGTACGTGTATCGTATTTGCAATTACTGCTATACACACTATCATTCTTCAACCAAATATTTCATGTTATTTATTTATCATAGTGTAAAATGTGTTACTTTCATGTTTGTTGTTTGTTATCCAGAGTTTGGTAATCCAATAAAATCTGATCTGGGGTTTTTATGTGATGCTTTAAAAAAAACAATTTCGTTTTTTTTTAAACACAACACAAAACCCTATAAACAATTTTAATTTGGATTTGCCGTAAAACAATTTTAAAAAAAGTACTTTAAATGTATTCCATGTATGCATTAATTTTGCATGTTACAAAATTCCCGGGCACAGAATATAAACAATAAGAATTATAAACACAGAATAAAAAAAATGGAGAGTGAGTTTAACATTTTCTAAAATGACTGATTTCATTAAACTTTTTATGAGATAATATGACTTTCGTAATAATAAATTGATAAATTTTATTTTAAAACCATCTTTTTTGCGAAGGTAATGAAAATAAACAGAAAAAGCAAACGGCTAATTTGAATAATTAATTTTAGTGATTCAAAAAACTAATTATATTTATTTAACATTTTTTGTTTGTCATTTTTCATGTTGGTCTACTGATAAATTTATTTATTTATAATATTAAGAAAATTATGGAAAATTAATATTATTTTTTATATGTAAGCTAAATATTTAAATTTTTTGAATTCTAATTTTTTTTTTCATTTAAATTGGAGCGTTAAGAAAATGGCGTCTAAATTTTACATTTACAAGTCATCTACACCTTGAAATGAGATCCACTGTGCTAAGACCGCTAGTGAAGTTATAACGATGGCCATAATTTTTGGTTTAAGAAAAGGCAGAATAATGTGATATATTACCAAACAAAGTTTGTACTTCTTTAAAAGCCAGTTTGTATGCACAACTAAACGATGTCATCATTGGGTAAATTCTAACCGATTAGTAAAGTTTCAGAATTAAGATTCAGATTAAAATCCACTGCAATTTTGGGTCTGGGCTTTAATTTACCTAGCTTACAATGCCTTCGATCCAGCGTTTTGCAATAAAATCCATAGCCGTCTTCGGGCTTTTACTAAAGAAGACCAATTATTCAAATCTGAATTAAGAGAATAGCATACGATAGGTGAAAATTCCTCAAACGTCAAACTATGTAAAAAGAAATAATTTTGGAAGTCGCACTGGCATTTTTGCAAAGTTCGAAAAAAATATAATTTACCCTATTTTAAGTTACAGGATGACCCAACATATTATCAATATCACATTTGCCAGTTTTCCCATAAAAAAATGATTTTTCCACAAGATTTTTATTTGACAAAACTTATTCCTTCTTTCATTGAAAAAAAAATTGTAATTGTAATACTTGCAAGATAGCAGCTCCCAACAACTCTATCGTGAATGTATCTGTTTTTAAAATTTTACACAATTTTTATTTTAAGTTAAAATTAAGTTATATTTTATTTAATTTTTTTTTCTAATTCAATTATCTTATCTTTTTCATCCATTTCCTATTCAGGAAAAATTGCATGAAGTCTAGACACTAAATAAACGATGGGCGTGATTCAGAATAAATTCACTTTCATATGCTTGTTGTGTAAAAAATTTTATGAATCGATATTTGAAAGGGTAAGTTGTTTGTGGTTTTAAGGGCAAAATAAGTAAAACGTGTGGCTGCAATATATTAAAACTAGACACAAAATTTCAAGATAAAAGGTGTGTTCGTTTTCTAAAGAATTTTTCACACTATTCGTAAGCGAACAGTAAATTGGATAAAAGTGTGACAAATTTCAAAAAGTTTTTGGACATACCTTTATACTTTGCAGATAATTTGGAACGCAATATAAAAATCAAGCAAGGTCAAAGCTTAAATAAAATAAGCTTAAATAAAGAACGCAAAATAAATACAAATAATACCCCACCCCACATGCTTAGTTATTTTAATTGGAGTCTGTTAGTTTATGCACATGAACAATACAATAACGCTGATCTAACCGTTTGGTTATTTGATTTTGATGAGCCAGATGACACGATTTTGGAATTACTTCAAACTAACACTAGATTTACTCGTTAATATTCGTATTTAGTATTATAAAATGGATGTGTATCAGAAATACAAAGACAAAACGTTATTATCGTTGTCATTTTTTAATTGATTCTTAATCTAATATCTAACAAATTATTAATTATCAAGTTCTATCTGGAATAACACCTACACACTGTCTCGTCTAAATAAAACAAACAAGTGAAAATGATGAGGGACAGTTTTTCTCTTAAGCCTCGTTTATACTAAGATTGTTTACAAGCTGCTAGTTGGCGAGTTTAAAAGCTGGCGAGTAGATTGTAAAGTGGCCAACCAATCCACTTTTTCGGTAGATCTGCTAGTTAGATTGTAAACATGATTACACTAGGCGAGTTTACAATCTGCTAGTAAACTCGCTGAATAGTAGATTGTAAACTATCTTAGTGTCAACGAGGCTTGACAAAAATTGAAATTAATGGTAGATCAGAAAATGCAAATCGTTATAAAGGTGTATGTAATGGACTAATGACCAATGAGAATTAGAAATCAGTAATTATGTATGAAAATTTATTACAATAATAATAATAATTTAACTATAGATTTCGATTCGATTTTCCGAATCAAGAGGGGATGTGAATCCGATTTTCTTGAAACTTCGGTAATCGTTAACATAATAAAAAAAATAATACGAGTTTTCTATTTATCTCTTTTTCCTAGCTTTGACACAGGGTAGCACTAAATTTGTTAAGATATTTAGAGACCACAAAGTTTAAAGTGCAATTGTGCTCGAAAGGGTTAACCAATTTTAATAATTCTTTGGTTGCAAGGTAATTAGTGAGGGTTTTAAAATTTTTAATTATTCAAACATGGCGAAAATTTTTTACTTATTTTACACGAAATTTTTCAGTTTTAATTTTGCAAAAATACTTAATTATTTGAAAATTTAATTTAATACACAAAATATGGCGTGGAATACAATATTGAAATTTTAGATCGAACATTTGACATGTGATTTGTCATTTGTGTCGCGTCAAACCACAAGTAATTATCAGAGACGGAAACCAGTTCGTTTGAACCAAACCAAAATCACTGAACCAACGAAATTTTGCCCAACTAAAACCAAACCAAACCGTTTTCAAACGGATTTGATTGAACCAAACCAAAACCAAACCAGTTTTTAAAATAATATTTAAACCAATGTTTTTCTGTTTGGTTCACGGTTCGGTTTTATTCTTAAAAATTTGTTCTATTACATACATAAATTGAAAAAATCTACACATTTCTTTTTGAAACTACTATTCTTAACTAAATTCTGAATCTGAACCAAAACCGAACCGAACCCAAACCAAAAAATTATGCAGTCTTTAAGCCAAAACCAAACCAAAAACAAGTTTTAAAACATCAAGAAACCAAAACCAAACCAAAAACCATTATGAAAATTTGTTATTAAACCAAAACCGAACCAACTGAAAAAAACTTTGGTTTTCATCTCTGGTAATTACATTAAATCAAGATGGTGATTTGTAATATTTATTTAAAGGCGAATTCACCATTTCGAGCATTCGGTCGATCGCCACACACAGAACAAACATTTTGAGTTTTCAAAATTCAAATCAGCTGTCACAATATTTTCGGGGAGCAAGTGTCTATTGAGATCAAGGCTCCTTTCCAAACGACGATTTATTTAAGGCTTATTACTTATGTGCCGCCATATTAAAAATGTCAAAAAATCATTAGAAAATAATGTTTATAATAACATACGGTTACGATTACATAAAAATCTAGAATATTACAGTTTCTTCCAGTAAAATCAAATCACAACAACAAATGAATGAAATAAATAGTGTTGTTGTTGTTGTACATATTCTTAGAATTAAGGTCAACATAAAATAAATGATTTTATGAATCAAATCAACGTAATGTAAAATAATCGAATATTCTAGTGTTTTCTCAAGGTCTAAAGAGTGACCTCGAATGGTCGAGAGCTATGCAGAATCGAATATAAGCAGTTTACCTCTTGTGGAATGAAATTAGTTTTATTTTAAACGTGTGACAGTGAAGTTAAAATTATAAAAGTGATCTTTAAAGTAGTTTTTGTGAATAAAGTTTTAAGTTTTATTGAGTAGAAATATTTTGTGTATTGTTTTGAACGTTGTGTTACTGGAAGTTTCTACAATAAATCGTTGGAGTTTCTGAAGCTGTTGAAGGAATATTCTAGTTAGGAATATTGTTTGCTGTATTGTTTCCTGTTGTTGTGGAACAATTAAAGGGTTGAATAAAACCTGGTGTTTGTGCTTACTAATTAGTGATCGAACTCTGAAGAGATTTGGGAATGACGTTTATTGAGAGTAAGGCCAATTCGAAGTAAGGTTAGAAAAACGTAACAATACGTTAGTTTAAATTTGGTTTATAAAAACGTTAGATCAATTTAGTGATAGATATTAACTAAATTAAATAAACAGTGTATTTGACAAATCAGATTAGATTTTTATGGAAAAATAGATACAAAATAAGTCACCTCGCTTGCATACTTATTAGAGTAAGTTTAGAATAGGTTGCGTTCCACAAATAAGTTGTCGTTTGGAAAGCAACCCTAAATTTTCAACATTTGGGTTTTTTTTATTGATTAGTTAGACATGTTTAGTACACTAAATATGAAATATTCATTATTCAGACTCTTTGAATATCCGAAGGTACAATGTCAACTATAAAGGAAGGAGAGAAGGAAAATGGAAGGAATGAGGATATGGGGATAACTATACTAATTGTTTTAAATTACGATGGACTTTTTCTTTACATACCTGAGGGGCAAATTCATCGGAAATTACAGAAGAGGGCATAGAGTTCCACAATTTGGCCGCTCTATTAAAACACTCATACTGGAAGGACACAATTCTACAACGAGGTATTGGGACAACAAATGAAACAAGATAGATGGGTTGAATTTTAACTGTCTCCTTTAGAACAGAAACTCAAAAGTTTTAATTTCCATATCGCCATTACGGCCCTATTTCACTTAACATCACTGCATAAAAGTCTACAAACAAAAGCAAAAAAACAAACAAAATGATATTACCGGAAGTTTAATGCTAGCTACTTTCATATTTGATTTATTGATTTATCTGTAACTATGATGGCATATTACAATGTTAACATTTTTGTTGGTATAAACATAGAATAACAATGGATCAATAATAGTTGTCGTAACTCATAGCTCATAATTGAATAAGAATTAGAAAACTGACTATATTTAGTATTTCTTGTTTGTTGAATATAAATACATTTACGGGATGTTTTGGTAAAATGTATTTCCGTGAAATATGAGAACTTAATATTATAAGACATGAAATAAAATTTGTTTTTAATTTAATTAAACGAAATAAATCTCATTTATTCTAACTTTTAGTCCCTTCGTGTACGCACATTTTAATTTTTTAAATGTAATCATAAAATTAAAAAATTAAAAGTCGTAAAAGTGTGGTTGGAATTGAAAATAAGTTAAATTTTAATAAATTATGTTAGGATTTGTGCAAGAAAATTATAAGATTATGTTTGTCATGTTCGTAATTGCCCTTAATTGTATTTACAGTTAAACTTCTCATGCAACTTGTTTGTATTAGAAATTGCGTGCTTTTTTTACTCATGTATTTATTATTGATTCAGTTAATTCACTTTATTTTTCTACAATAACTTTAATTTTCCTACTCCTACTACTTGAAGCATTTTAAACATGTTCGTGCTCAATTGAATTTTGCCTTTTTTATATGTATTTACAAGTAATAAACTTAAAGCAAATATTATTGCTTAAAGTTATAAGCTCGGGAGGATATACACGATTTGATGTTCTTCTGATTTTATGTTTTGAAAATTTAGAAAATAATAGAGCTTTAATTTGGATTTAGATATGCGAGCCGAACTATAAACCATGACTAGAGATTTTAATCTATAAGAAAAAGAATTGTATTGTCAGATTGTCATCAATGTTGTTTCAGTTGAAAGATGGTTTAGTTGCATATTTTCTATAATTAGTTTGTACGAATAACAAAATATGTGGAACGCAACCACAACATACGCTATACTAAAAATATTTCGATTTGTTCGAAGTTGATAACCTATGGCTTAAAATAAAGATTAAATTACTTCAAAAATTTAATTAATTTTAAATATGAGTTTAAATTTAAAAATAAATCTAATGGATCAGTCCACGGACATTTATTTCTGATTACAACAGATTATAACATATGACGTTATACCCATAAATTTATTTGTAATAGTACAAACCGTAACCAAAAAGATAAAGTTACACTGCCAATTAAATACTGCATTTGCATGAAAGACTGCCTCTTCCAAAACTAAATATCAAAAGTGTCCAACTTTAAAAAAAATTACTATTAAAAACTGTACATTGCAAAATTCTAAAAAAATGCAATGTTTCTTAAATTAGGTGTTCTTTAAAATGACACCACGATTGACCAGGCTTTAAATGATGTTTTACCCTGGGCTTCCAATACTATTACCGGTATTAAGGCCCGGTATTACCGAATTAAAGCAAAAATAATATTTACCCACAGAAAATTCATCAAGTTAAATAAAATCAACTAAAAAACTTTAACTACAACTTTAATTGTACGTTTGGTTAAGTTAGGTTCCAGTGGCTGTCAAAATAATACAAGATCTGGACAGCACAGTTAGACTTAATAGGTCCGTAGTGATACCACAGGATCTACTTCCCCTACTCGAACCTTTTGGAGTTTCTGATGAAAGTAAGCATTTCAATAATTTTAAAATTACTCAAGTCGGTGATATAGTTTTTAATTTGTGCGAAGCAAAATTAATTTGTCATATATGGGCCAATGCACACATACATACAACACATACAAAATAGATGGCACTTCAATGGTAACAACTAATTCTTTTATTTAGTGAAATTTTTTTTTTAAATTTATTGCACCATTTTTTATAAAAATTCATATTTTTTTTATTGAAAAAAATAATTAATTTGAATTGTATTCTTTTTACTAATTGAAGGAAAATAAATCTTAGTAAAGAATGCCCAATTTAAATATTTTGATTATCTTTAATTTAATCAATTTTCAAGCAAAAATGCTTCAATTGTTCTATTTAATGGGATATCGGTACTGCCGGTGATTCCAATAACGTGAGGAACTTAGATCGGTATTACCGGTATTGACAAAAACGGTAATTTTGGAAGTCCATGTTTTAACCCTTCTCATTCACACCTCCTTTGTAAATATAACTATGTGTATTTAGCACTTCCCTATATTATATTTTTCATTACAAACTTCCTAATTATTCTATCAATCCAAATACTTTTTAAGATTTTCGACCAATTAGGTTCTCAGCTAAGCGAAGAAAGAAAACACAAAGAAAACGCCATTATTCAAAATTATACAAAAAATGGTGAGGTGTAAAATTCCAAAATAGCTTTTTGAAGGAATACTGAAGTGACGCCTTTTCATATGAAACCCAACTCTATAAAAAAAATTATTTTTCACATCGCAATTATTAGATAAAGTTGAAAAGGTTCTTGATCCAGTTGTATGTTTTGTTTTTTGTTTTTCCTTCTTGATTATGTGGACCAGATTTTAGTATTTTTAATTTTGGATTTTATGAATCCATACACAAGATGATATCTGTACTAATTTATTTTTTTATATTTTTTATTCTTATTTTAAGTTTTTGTTTACATTTTATATACATCTGTACATTTTAATTTGAAGACATGATATGATGCTTGGATGCCGACGTTTCGGAGCCTTGGTTTGCTCCTTTTTCAAGGCGACGATATTTCTATTTTTTTATAAAAAGAAAAGAATGGGTGAAAAAACATATTTAAAAAATTACAATCAAAACATTGCTTAAATTTAAAAACTTAATAAACTAAAAATGAAAAATAATTTTTGTATATATAAAACTTAAAAAACTAACTGATAAAATTAACAACACAAATAAAATAAAATAAAAAATAAAAAATCTTTTCCAAAAAGGTTAATTGGGCTATTATTTTGAAAACGTACATTTTTTTGTTGATTTTTAAATTTTTGATTTTTAAAAAATCTGAAATTTTGATATATTGTTGGCATTGACAAAAGGAAAAAAGTTATTTCTGCTTTTATTTTTTGTGTACTCTGAATCGGAGTTATGCGCGGTTGAATTTTGAGGCTTTTTCACGTAGTTTTTGGTAATGGTGGCAATGTTTTGTGAATAGGTGCCACAAATTTCATCCGACTTACGTATATTTTTGCAAGTAAAAAGGAAAATAATTGAATAATTGAAATAAGTAAGTTTAAAATTAATAACTTTTCTCTTTTCCGCTAGGCGGCGCGTAAAACCTTGGTTTACTTCAAAGCTCATATCTCAAAAAGTAGGCTTTTTTTTTTTTGTTTTTCACAAATTTTAAAGTAAACATATGCAGCTATAAAATTAAGAAATAAAAAGTCAGCAATTCAATATGGATTTTTTCTTACGATTTTTTAAAGTTTGGTATATGAAAAATTCACATGTGTTTTTTTATTAAGTTAATAATCCTGTACTAAATGTGGATCTAATAAATTAAACATTTCATATTTTAACACCTGCAATAAATTTGAACCATTTTCTGTGCGGCGTAATGGTTAAAAACTTATTAAAAATTAATTTAAGTTAAGTGGTAAAATAAAGGAATTTAAATTATTAAAAGGGTGTGTAAAATGTTTATTCATTTTAAAAAATGTCTATTCAGCCCCTTTTTACTAATTAAAATCTCATTAGAGGCTCATAATTTTAACATTTAAAATTTCTAATGACGCCCACAAACGGTTTTTGACCAAATTATACTTGCATCCAATCAAAATATATTAAATTGTACTTACCTAATTTTACCTGATTCTACATATGTCAAAACTATTTCAAGGGTATATATATACATTGATTGGATTGCCTTATAATCAATTATATTCCAAAATATTTAGCAGACATAACGTTTAGAAAAGATAATAATAGAAATGCCTTTCAAATTGTGCTGTAACTTGTACGGTCTCAAAAATCATCAGCGGACATCAAAAAATGTGAAACTGGTCACACCAGCTGTTATTCAAAAAGCTGCGACCCTAAATTTTACTTTGCGTGATGACCAGTTTATATGTGAAACATGTCGCACTTATATCTATAAAGATAAGGTAAATTTAATTATTTTATTAAAATGAATAAAAATTCATATGCAACTAATATTTTCTATACAGCAGCTTTCATGTTCGGAAACTATCGTTTGTGAAATTATTTCTATAAATCAGGATGTTGAAAATGTTCCAACGAACGAAAATATTCAAATACCTCCAGCATCTTTAGATCCATCACCAGTTTCGGTTGATACTATATCTCCACCAGTTCCTGAACTACTTAATGACATTTTAGAAGATATTAACAATGTTCTTGGAAGGTTAGCCGAATCTCCTATCAAACAAAATCATATTACAACAGGAAGTTATAAAAAAATTGCAAGTGTCACATCGGCAATAAGTCAAAGAATATTTCAAGTAGATTCAGTTAAAGTGTTATCACCAAACGAGGAATGTGAATATACATCATGGCTTATGAACCTTAAAAAAGAGTTTAAAGATGCCAGCTGTAAATCAAAACAAGCGTTTTTGTTGACAACTCTACCACGTAAATTTTGGTCAAATCAACGTTTCCAGGATGAATTTAATGCATCAAGACGACTGGTGGAATTCGCCATGGATCTGTTGGAAACAGTAGGTCCTTACAGTTGGCCTCAAAGCAAACAAGTGCACAGTTTGTCACAAAATATAGTAAAACAAATTCAAACATACTTCTTATCAGAGGAAATTAGTAGAACACTGCCTGGCCTTAAAGATGTTGTTACTATTACAGAAGGATCGACAAAAATTAAGAAATCAAAGCGGTTGGTGTTATGGACCCTCACCGACATCTACGAAATGTTCTTGGAAGAAAACAAAGAACTCAAGGATTCCACTGTTTTTTACCGGATAACACTACACCCGATAAAATAATTGCCAAAATGTTTTCTTTTTCTGATGATCATAAATATTTCAATTTAAAGGCAAAAAAAAATATATAAATTAATTTTTTAATGTATTTATTTATAATATTGATTAAATTATAATGTTTATAGGAAAAATATTTTTTTAATGTTTTTTTCTAATGTTAGTGGCCGTGGCCCATTTCTCAAAAATGCCGATGAAATTGAAATTTTGACGTTTCTCGCTGAAATATTTTATTTTGTTTTGCTTTATTTTCTTCTACAAAAATTTAATTACGAACAAATAATTATTGAAAAACAAATATTATTTGAATTTCAACACAATCTGTCAAAATTTACTCAAGTACGATAGCAGAGTAAATTGAAATTTTTTGGTCGATTTGCAGATTCAATTTCAATTTCAATTTCATCGAGAAATGGGCCACAGCCAATGTTGGTGATGTTGAAATTATAACAAAATCTTCGATCATTGGTATCTCCAATTCTTATTCTGAATAAAAACCTGTTTCTCAATCAGAAATACACAAAAAATGGTTCAAATTTATTGCAGGTGTTAAAATATGAAATGTTTAATTTATTAGATCCACATTTAGTACAGGATTATTAACTTAATAAAAAAACACATGTGAATTTTTCATATACCAAACTTTAAAAGATCGTAAGAAAAAATCCATATTGAATTGCTGACTTTTTATTTCTCAATTTCATATCTGCATATGTTTACTTTAAAATTTGTGAAAAACAAAAAAAAAAAAGCCTACTTTTTGAGATATGAGCTTTGAAGTAAACCAAGGTTTTACGCGCCGCCTAGCGGAAAAGAGAAAAGTTATTAATTTTAAACTTACTTATTTCAATTATTCAGTTATTTTCCTTTTTACTTGCAAAAATATACGTAAGTCGGATGAAATTTGTGGCACCTATTCACAAAACATTGCCACCACTACCAAAAACTACGTGAAAAAGCCTCAAAATTCAACCGCGCATAACTCCGATTCAGAGTACACAAAAAATAAAAGCAGAAATAACTTTTTTTCCTTTCGTCGATACCAACAAAATATCAAAATTTCAGATTTTTAAAAAATAGTTGTTTTTTTTTCGATGTACGTTTTCAAAATAATAGCCCAATTAGAAAGTCAATCGAAAATAATAGTAAAAACAAACCTTGTTGTTGATAATGTGGAGAAGAAATGGACTGTAGTTTTTTCATATTTTTCGGAGACGATGAAAAAGTTGTGTTGAAAAGAGAAATAGGAGAAAAAAGAGGGTGGGAATGAAAAAAGCGGAACGAATATGGTTTGAAAGTGATCGAAGGAGGGGAGACCAAAATATAGAACCCTAGTAGCAGTGGTTTATTTTTGACTAGTAAAGACGAGAGTTTATTGTGAGGTTGATGTTGTTCTGATATGGGAGCGAGTTTGGAAGGATTTGATGATGGGAAGGTATTTTGAATTGAGGTAAGTGAGATCAGCCATCAAATTGATGGAGTTAGGCTTTAGCAGGGCTATGTAACACGATTCTAAAAACGTGCGGTGGTGAAAATGGGATTGTGAGGATAGGATCTTAGGATGGTTGAAGTCAAAGGAGTGTCCGGTGGTTTTGAAGTGCTCAATTAAGGCGTTGTTAGAATCGTCAGGACGTTTAAAAACAGAAATATGTTTTTGAATTCTAGTTTTTAATTGCTGTTTTGTTTGACCAACGTAAACTGCGTCACAATCAGCACAATTTAGCAAATATATGACATTCGAACAAGCCATAGTAGAGGTTTGATCTTTGATTTTAGAAAAAACAAGAGTTTTGAGGGAAGTAGGGTAGGAAAAAGCTAAACGAACTTCAGGAAAGTATCTATGAAAAAAATTTGTAAACACGTGGGTGAAACCGTTGATATAGGGAAAAGGAAAGTGTAGATACCCTGCTCTGTTCTAACCCCGCTCCTTTGTAGATACCCTGCTCTGTTCTAACCATATCGATTCCCATACATCTTTCCGCCTACGATCCACTGCCTCAGCTCTTCCAAAAATCTACGGTCTCCCTAAAATACACAAAGAGGATATCCCTCTCCGTCCGATTGTTGCCAGCTACTCCTCTCCTTCCTTTAACTTATCCAAATTCCTTAACTCCATCCTCCTACAAGTTGTTGATGCTTCCCTATTCAATGTAAAAAACTCTCTTGAATTTAAACATTTTCTATCTAGCAAAATCATTTCACCTGACCACTCCCTAGTTTCCTTTGACGTCATTTCCCTGTTCACGAACGTCCCTGTGGCGCCATAAGTAACCGATGGGACCGCATCCAAACATTCACCACCATTCCACAGTTGCTATTCGAACAGTTGATACTTTTCTGTACAGTCAAAACTTCTTACTTCACCTTCCGCGATCGTATTTATATGCAAACCAGAAGTCTTGCCATGGGCAACCCTCTTTCTCCCACCCTTTCTGATTTAGTTCTAGAAGATGTCTTGAACAGATCCCTAGACCAGCTCCTCTATTCCCCGTTTTTCTTCAAAAAATATGTCGATGACATCATTTGCTGTATTCCATCTGTTTACATTGATGACACACTAACATCCCTCAACTCCATCTCTCATTCCATTCAATTCACCCATGAAATAGAAACGAATGACCAAATCAGTTTTTTGGACATCAGCATTATCCGCAACCACAACCGCAGCATCTCCACCGACTGGTACCACAAACCCATTTCCTCTAACCGGCTCTTAAATTTTTTATCTGGACACCACTTCAACACTAAATTCAACATTGGCTTTTCCTTTACCAAACGCGTCCTCTCCTTGTGCGATGAAAAATACAAACCTCAAAACATCCACAAGATCTACCAAATCCTCCAAAATAATAACTTTCCTTCCCACATCATCAATAGAATCCTGAACAAATACCTAACCTTATCCTCATCCTCTACCCCTCCTCCTCCTCTTGTCGACCCCGTCTACTTTCCTTTTCCCTATATCAACGGTTTCACCCACGTGTTTACAAATTTTTTTCATAGATACTTTCCTGAAGTTCGTTTAGCTTTTTCCTACCCTACTTCCCTCAAAACTCTTGTTTTTTCTAAAGTCAAAGATCAAACCTCTACTATGGCTTGTTCGAATGTCATATATTTGCTAAATTGTGCTGATTGTGACGCAGTTTACGTTGGTCAAACAAAACAGCAATTAAAAACTAGAATTCAAAAACATATTTCTGTTTTTAAACGTCCTGACGATTCTAACAACGCCTTAATTGAGCACTTCAAAACCACCGGACACTCCTTTGACTTCAACCATCCTAAGATCCTATCCTCACAATCCCATTTTCACCACCGCACGTTTTTAGAATCGTGTTTAGAAGCCTAACTCCATCAATTTGATGGCTGATCTCACTTACCTCAATTCAAAATACCTTCCCATCATCAAATCCTTCCAAACTCGCTCCCATATCAGAACAACATCAACCTCACAATAAACTCTCGTCTTTACTAGTCAAAAATAAACCACTGCTACTAGGGTTCTATATTTTGGTCTCCCCTCCTTCGATCACTTTCAAACCATATTCCTTCCTCTTTTTTCATTCCCACCCTCTTTTTTCTCCTATTTCTCTTTTCAACACAACTTTTTCATCGTCTCCGAAAAATATGAAAAAACTACAGTCCATTTCTTCTCCACATTATCAACAACAAGGTTTGTTTTTACTATTATTTTCGATTGACTTTCTAATTAACCTTTTTGGAAAAGAGTTTTTATTTTTTATTTTATTTTATTTGTGTTGTTAATCTTATCAGTTAGATTTTTAAGTTTTATATATACAAAAATTATTTTTCATTTTTAGTTTATTGAGTTTTTAAATTTAAGCAATGTTTTGATTGTAATTTTTTAAATATGTTTTTTCACCCATTCCTTTCTTTTTATAAAAAAATAGAAATATCGTCGCCTTGAAAAAGGAGCAAACCAAGGCTCCGAAACGTCGGCATCCAAGCATCATATCATGTCTTCAAATTAAAATGTACAGATGTATATAAAATGTAAACAAAAACTTAAAATAAGAATAAAAAATATAAAAAAATAAATTAGTACAGATATCATCTTGTGTATGGATTCATAAAATCCAAAATTAAAAATACTAAAATCTGGTCCACATAATCAAGAAGGAAAAACAAAAAACATCGCAATTATTAATCACATCGTAGCCCTGTAAAACAAACGAAACCTAATTTATTTATCTCCAAAACGTGATCTTGTGTGGATAGATAAGTTTTATACGCATCTCACATTACAGGTCCATAGTGTTTATAGTTAACGACATAAGCGATACAATAATATAATACATATAATAAAAAAACACGTTTTTACTCGCGTATATATTAAAGTGTTGCTTTATTACTGTAATTTTCGGTCGTAAAATGTCAACTTTTAACTTTATATTTTGTTGTCATAGTAACGTCCAAAAAAGATAAAAACATTTAAATTTTTTAAAATTATATAAAAATAAAAAATTTTACCAAAGCAACGTTCAATTCAAAATTTCATAATCCAATCAAAATATTTGTTGTTTTTTGTTGTCATAGTTTGTACAATTGCATTTGCAATACAATTTGTTTGAAAAAATAACAAAATATTTTGTTTAAAGGTTAATTGTTCAACTTATTTTTATTTCAAAATTTATGCAAATTTTTAATTTTGGTTAGTAAAATGTTTTTGTGTTTAGGATTTGTTATACATGTTAAAAAGTTTTAAGAGCGACAAAAGGTCTAACTACAGAATTCCACATTCTGGTTCTAATAAAATGTGTCAATAATCCAATCTGATTAGCTCGATAACAAATGGTGGATAATGGTGCATAATGTCCTAAATTTTTTATGTTAAACTCATTATAAGCAATTCCTATTTTGCTGTTATCTGGGTTTTTTTTTTTTTTATTAATTAGTTTAGCACACTAAATATGATATATTCATTATTCAGACTCTTTGAATATCCGAAGATACCATGTCAACTATAAAGGAAGGAGATGAGGAAAATGGAAGGAATGTGGATATGGGGATAACTATACTAATTGTTTTAAGTGACGATTGACATTTTCTTTAAACATTTGAGGAGAATATTCATCGGGAAATACGGAGCCGGGCATTGAGTTCCATAATTTGACCCCTCTATTAAAATAATCGTTCTGAAAGGACGTAGTTCTACAGCGAGGTATTTGGACAGCAAATGGGTGGGATAATTCTGACGTTCTTGTTGGTCGACTATACTGCGCACACGATGGAAGGATATTTTGAATTTCCTTAGAGGAGAATTCGCTAAAGTTATATTTGTAGTAGATTGACAATTCAGCCACATTTCTGCCATGTTGGAGTGTATCAAGCTGATCAGTTAGTTCGGTATTGTCAATCAACCGTATCGCCTTTCTCTGTACAGAGTCTAGACATTTAATTGTTGACTGACAAGCGCCCCCCCAAACATGACAGCAGTATTCCATACATGGACGAATAAAGGACTTATAGATCAGCAAAATTTGATCGGGATTGAAAAATTTTTTACATCGGCTCAAGAATCCTAATTTTTGCATTGCAGATTTAGCGAGGTTAAATACATGTTTATTTTATTTCAGATTGTTTTCAATATCTACTCCAAGAAGTCTAACCGATTCAACCTCATCCAATTCCTTATGGTTTATCTTAATAGGAAAGTTTTTGTGTCGCTCTAATCGTGAAAGGCGGCATAGTTTGGTTGGATTAAATGCAACAAAATTCCGATCACATCATTCCATTATACGTTCCAGGTCCTCTTTAATAGAATCAATTAACAGTTCTCTATCAGTGGTGACTGCAGTATGAGATCGAAATTTAGGAGATGCATGTGATGCATGCAATGTGCTGTCGTCAGCAAAACTATGAATTGGGTGCACTGTAGAAATAAGTAAATCATTTATGTATAAAAGAAACAAGGTGGGTGAGAGTGCAGAGCCTTGAGGAACACCAGCATTGGTTGTGAAAATATTAGAGGTAATGCCATCTAAATTAATATGAAACTGGCGACCTGTAAGAAAACTATGAATCCATGAAACAGTAAGATCATCGATGCCATAAGATTTTAATTTAGCTATTAGATTTCTGTGCCACACTTTATCAAATGCTTTAGAAATATCAAGTGAAATACTGAATGTTTCACCATGGTTCTCCAAAGATTTGTTCCAAAGATTGGTTACGTAGGCTAACAGATCACCTGTTCCATGACTTTTACGAAAACCATACTGCTTATCATCGATAATTCGGGACCCCTCCAAATATTCTATTAGATTATAGTTAATATATTTTTCAAATATTTTAGCCAAAACCGACAGAATTGCAATTGGTCTATAATTATAAGGGTCTATCTTATTGCCTTTTTTTGGTGTGGGTTGAACACTAGCCAGCTTCCAAGAATCGGGAAATATTCCGCTTTTGTAAGATAAATAGAAAATTTTTGTTAAAATTGGAGCTAGTTGTCTAGCAAAGTTTTTAAGAATTAGGGGTGGAATACCGTCTGGGCCAGCGGATTTATTGATATTGATAGATAGAAGCATTTTTCGTACAATATTGCACAGAAAAATAATTGGCTTCATTTTTGTTTCAAAGGGGGGAATAAGTGTAGGAGAATAGGGAGGTTCATCTATGTTTGAGTTTTCTGCGAAAATACGGCCCAAAAGATCTGCCTTCTCTTTTGAATCACACACGGGAATGTCATTCAGGACTAAGGTTGGAATAGATGATCGAGTGAAATTGCTCTGGACTGATTTAACTGCCTGAAAGAAACTACGAGAGCCAGATGGGTGTTCGGCGAATTTTTTTGCTTTTTTCTGGATAAATGCGTCTTTATCCAAGTCTATTTTGTATTTACTAATATTTCTTGCTTGTTTATAGGCATTATGTGTTTCAGGTGTTTTATTTGAGTTATACATTTTAAATGCTTTGCGTTTATTCCTCACCGCCTCATCAACATCCCGCGTGAACCAAGGCTCAGTTTTAGGAGTGATTAGTCGATTTGGAATAAACCGCCGCATTCCATCTTTTATAACGTCAGAAACTCTTTGCGCCGATGTGCTAGGATCCTGCTCAACACAACAAGCGTTTTTCCAAGGTATTCCTTCATAAAAGCTTCTTAGTCCCTCCCAGTCAGCGTGCTTATAATTCCAAACGCGACGGAGATTTGCTCTAATGGGTGAAGGCAAAGTAAAGTTTACTACTGTGGATATTAATACATGGTCCGATGATCCAAGGGGTTGATCAATTTTGGTCTGCGTTGTGTTTGGTTCATTTGTCAAGAATAGATCTAACAAATTGCTGTTATGACCGGCATTATCTGGGATTCTAGTGGGATGTTCTATCATTTGCGTTAAGCCATGGTAGTCTGCAAGTATTAGTTCTGCTTGTCTACCAATGGGTTTGCCTACATAGTATCTTTTGCCTTGCCGTTGATGCTCCATATATAGGAGCGTAAGCGGTTTTGAAGTGTTTCTCGACTGTATTAACTGTAACATCTCAATTCATTATTCTGGTTGAGTTTCAGTCTTAATTTAATCGATTATTATTTAGATGCGTGATCATGGGCTGGTTTTATAAGTTTTATCAGAAATATTGACAGATTTACGAAATTTAGAAACACAGGTTTGTTAATACTTTTTTATTGAAAAACACATTGACGGCGATAGGAATCGAACCCGATTCTCAGAGTACAAATCCAAATAATTGTGTAGAACCGGTTGAACAGATATATAATTTATCAATATATAAAAATTAACCGTGTTGAGTCTATTGTTAAAGTAATAATACAAGTAGTTATACAATCGACATACACTGACTCAGTACTCACTCAGATATATAAATAACACAATACAGTTTATGCAGTTACACAATATTTTGTTATTTGAACTTGACCATTAAACCATTAATTTTAATCTTTGTTTTGTTTACATATTATTTCAAAACAAATATTATAAACTGGTAAAAATAACTTTAGATTTGAACTAACGATCCATGAAAAACGAATACGATCAGAAACAGGCACTTTGAATGAAGACCTGATATAATCTGACTTTACCCGCACCAGTATGTTCAACAAGTCTTTGGTTTGGATGTATTCTACGGTTCAATGGAAAATCCAGAATGATGAAGAGGACGAAGTTTAGTAAACAGTCTTGGGATTGAATATACAGACCCCAGATATCCTTGATGGACGAAACTGATTAAAATTGTGTAACTCCTTAACGAATCAATACAACACAACAAAAATCTTAAGACTTGTAAAAGATTGTTTCTTTCTATACATTGATGTACATTATGTTATTATTAATACGTGTTGTTTTTATAGTAACATGTCTACCTCGATGAAATTTATTGAGTTTTTACGCCAGCAAATCAAATAGTTTATTTTTAAAACTAACACTTTTGAATAATTGAATTTTATGAATAAAATAATGAAAAACACTTGTTGCGCATAACAAAAATATTTCCTAAACCTAAACATAAAAGTTTTCATAAAAAGGAGTTTAATGACTAATGAGTAATGACAGTGGAAAAATTTAAGTAAATAATTGATGATGAAGATTCAACTTCGTAATAGTCATCGCCTCGGTAGCGTAATTGTAAAGCGTGTCTGCCGTAACAGGATTCAAATCACGTTACTGATGAGGAAGGTTCTAGTAACAAACATGTAAAAAGAGAAGTAGAGTTCTTCTCTGATAAAAATCCAAACATACCTTCGAATTGAAAAAAAATCAAATTATTTCGTTAGTTGCCTGAGCTTGATTACTAACAAAAATCCTAAACACAGTTGTTTTTTATTTTGCGCAACAACAACGTCTATTCATTATGAAAACATATGAGTTTATTTTTTTCCATCAAATAGAGACTAATGTGATAAACGAATTCTTCAATGCACAACTGCTCAGTTTAGACATTTAAATTACTGGTTAAGTTTGAATGACCGGAACAAGAAGAAATCATTATAACGATAAGTCGAACATATAATTAAAATTCTAGAAACGTGTATATTATACTTTTAAATATATATTATTAATTAGCATTTAGGACTCATATCTGTTGAACTCATATCGGCTTGGGAGCATAACAGTGTTTTATGGGAACGGGTTAAACTGATCTCTTGAAACTGATTATGTTTTCAACCGTCTATGAAAATAATCCCATTCATTTTTTAACTAATTATTTTATTTATTCTAAATGCTTTAAATTACTGTGAATAAATTTAATGCTTAATAAAAATACGAGTAATTAACTGTTTATTTAATAGATGTATAATTAAATTATTGTTAGAAGTTATATTATGCACATAAATTAGTTTACTGTAATGTTGCAGTGGTCTGTAATATATTTCGTCTATTCAAATTCTATCTTATATATCTGACCGATTAGGAATAATTACTTTTAAATTAAAAATTTGAATTTTACTAATGAAAAAAATATTGGATATATCAAACCAGCTGGGTTAAGTAACAAAAACGGATGTTATCTTGAATCTTGATTAACAAAGTTTAGTTTTTAATATAAAACAAATTTTATTTTTCAATCTGACTTGTAACCTTTAATTTAGATTATATACAATCAAATATTATTTTTTTTTTCACTTTCGTACTGACGAAGATTCAACTACAACTTGTTCGTTGACGCAAATAATCGCCCCTCTTATGTAAACAAACAAACAAACAAATATTTTTACTTATAAAGAACAATGCTCCATATAAAAGAATAATTTAACAATTAATGTAGCCGTTAATAAAATTTACGTGCATTAATAATGCACACAAAAAACATTAAGAGAAAAAAATATATTTTATGAAATTTAATATCTTTGACGTTTAAACTAATTTTATTTGTTATAATTTTTGTCATTAAATATTCTTAACTGGGGAATTATAAAAATAATTTTATTTTCAAACAAATATTATGACAACACTTTTTTAATACGATTTAAATACATAATTGAATTAATGAGTGACGGGTTTGAATTTATGAGAACTAAACCAAATCGAACAAGTAACAGCAAAATTTGTAAGCAAAAACCTTACCGCTGGCCAAACTGCATTTAGGGATCTAATTATTTTGTAATTATTGTTGTACTAAAACGAACTGTTAATCATACTCCATGTACGTGTTATAGTTACACCCTCATTTTATGTAGAACTTATCATAATATTACTGAATAATTTACGATATAAATATTTATTGTTGAATTTACTACAATTACAAATACAACTTGTAACAAGCTTTTCAATTAAAATAGATTAACTTAATTGAAGCACACTAAGTATTTCAAACAATATCCAGTGATATCGTAAATTTACACAATTTTCATACATAAATGTTTGATTTATTTTGGTTCAAATATTTTGTTTCAGTTCTAGATTATATAATTGGATTTACGCTGTGTATCGATATATTTGTCATCAGACATGCCCGGTTTCTTCATACCTGCGAATAACTATCTTCCAGATAAAGATATCCGCCAGATAGTTAAAAATTGATTTTTGCAACTAAGTTGCAAAATCTACGCTTTTTCGTGCGTCATTTTAGTAATTAAATGAGATTTATTTAAGCACTAATCTAGTACATTGGTCAGATTCATTTAAGTACTACTTGTAGTTGTTTAATAATTTATTAAAGCATTAATAATAATGGTTTAACGATTCATTAAAGTATTAATAATAGTTCAAAAATTTAATGAAAACGTTATATTTTGTTCAAATTATAATTATTTGTTAGAGTTGAAGTTGAAAGAGATTTCTTTGTGCGTACATCGTACACATGGAATGCTTTGCCCGAATCAATAGTCTCGAGTGCTTTCAATCCACAAAGATTTAAAAAAAGCGTCCACCTATACCTCAAGACGCATGTTGTTGTGGGACCTACGTCTTAAAAGGTATCTATGTGTTGTTGTGACACATTTTGTAATTCCTACTACAAAACACTTCTTATTAAAAAAAAAAAAAAAAAAAAAAAAAAAAAAAAAAAAAAAAAAATAGTACAAGAGTTGAATATACAACCCCGTAAATTGGTATTATCGTTTCCCATTGACCATGCAGACGAATTTTCTAAAGCACTACGTTCTTGTAGCGTACTTTCAGTGATCGTCACCTTTTGTGACGAAATGATTCTCTTGATTGCTTCTCTGCTCGTACTAGCATTAGCGACCGAAGAGCTTGATGAACCAACCGTTGACATTATACTCGCGACTGAAGTAGGAGTATAATGGTCCAAAATTCTGTGGTCTGTTTCTTTGCTCGTATTATCATTAGCGATCGAAGCTGAAGTCGTAGCCGTTTTAGTTGCGATTGAAGCAGTTGATGTATCATCGCCCAAAATTCGTTTTGCGATTTTGCATTTGTTGGGAATGGAGCTGTCTACATAACCCTCAGCAACGTTACCAGATTTCCATCCGCCAAATCTCTTCAATAACGAAAAATGCGCACCCGTATCCACCAGCAACGTGGCACCACTTCTACGGAGGCAGTGTCCCGCGTACAATTCAGGACTTGATAATCCCGAAAATTCCGCAATCTTCTTCGGAATAGCTCCAAAGGTATTTATACCAACAGGTTGACTTATACCCTTTCCGGTGCGATAACCAACAAAAAATCGTCGATTTAGTGTTTTGGAAGGACGAAGTGAAACGTATTTTCGAAATACAGCTAGCAAACTGATGTTACCAAGAGATTCCTCAGTGATGACGAACTGACGTGGAACTTTTGTCTTCGTTTCTATAATGTTAACAACCACAAATTCACCTGTATCATTTACATCATCTATTGATAACTTAAGTAACTCGTCCCTACGACAACCACCAGCTACACCAACTATAAGTACAGTCTAAAAAATTGCATGAAAAAATCAGAACACATAAAACACCTTTATGATAACGTTTACCTTTAACAACAAGTACTCACTATCACTAGCAGTCGATAGAAATTTTTCGATTTGTTCCTTGGTAAATGTTTTTGATGTTTTCGCGAGGTGACCTTTACTCTTCCTTTTCAAATAAGTTATCAAAGTCGTGAATGATTTCATATCCACGCTGGCGTTCAAATAAACCATAGTTCTTAGTTTAGAGTACTCGCACCACAATGTTGAAGGTTTCATGGATCCTAGTTTTCTTACAAAATAGGCCAGCATGACCGTTTCATTGATTGTTGTAGTTTTTGATTCTTTGAACCACTCATCAAAATTTTTGTATGAAGTTTCGTACGCCAATTTCGATTTTTCCGGTACGATTGTAGAAATAGCTTCATTGGCTGCTTTTTCTGATATCTGACGATACAAAATCATCATCACTTGAACTCATCTTGATATTTTTCACAATTGGCAGTATGAAAACTAAAAGAAAACTAAGGCTACTTACTCCTTATAAGATCAAATTGGTTTTCTCAAAACGTACTAGATACAAATGCAATTTGTTTAATTGTTTTTTTTTATTAAAGTTTAATTTTGCAGCTTCGTTACAAAAAATCTTGGATGAAACACGTTGCTAAATTAGTTGTTTTAAGCACTCGATGTATTGTCAACATCGGCTTCGCCTCGGTTGCCGATTTCACATCTCGTGCTTAAAACAACATAATTTAGCAACTTGTTTCATAAATAGCTATTTCTTCACTAAAACCTCTGATTACATATCTAACAGATAACTATTCTGTATAGGGTTGGACTTATCGATATTATCGACACTAAATATAGGCGTGAAGTGAGTTGATTTTCAATAAATGCTTGTCAAATGTGAACTATTTTCATTAGCTTGTCAAACGTGAGAAATTTAAATGTAATAAAAACTGAAATAATAAAATAAGAACAAACATAAAATAACATTTATAAAGTGTTATAAACTCAACCGTTTCGAAAACATTAACTGAAATCCATTCTTCAGGAGCTCAAGTGTAAGAGCTTAATTTTTCTTTGTAGTTGATGTTATAGCGTCGGCTATACTCATCTGATCTTGTATCTAATTCAGGAACACTGTTTGGGTGACCATCTCTGCCAGGATTTTGACTTGCAGTTTTTTTTTAGAAAACTCAAAATTTAGAACTTAGAAAAAGGCCATTTTAATATTTTTAGGACTACGCTACGTACGTTCTCTAGGGTAGAATGCAATTATTTTTAAAGGGAATGCATTTATTTTTAAACTCAGAAGTCTTTAGAAGCTTCTAAAATTTTTTTTTAGATGCGATATATTTGCGATATATTTACAATCGATTCTGAAACCACATTAAAACTGATAAATTTATTTCAAAAGGAACAAGCCACATAAAGATTTAATATATGAATATTGAATATATCCTTGTGAATCTTCTATCAAATTTCCAATTTTCTTTTTATCCACCCTACTTAGTTAAAGCTTTATAAATATAAATTTAAATTAAATCAATAATTTATGTTAATAAATTATTGTAAAATAATTCCACAAAACAATCTTTAATAAATATATAATATTTATTCGACGCGTTTCGAATGTTATACATTCATCTACGCCCTACGGGTACAAAAAATATATAACTAAATATAAATAAAAACAAATATTCATATTTAAAACTTTTGAATGAAAAATGGCAAACTAACATTTTATGAATTAAATAGTTAAAAATAATTTGTATACATATAAAATTTACTTGTTATTAGGAAAAATATGATATGTTGATCAAAATATTATGAATGTAAATAAATTGAATTTTATGAATTAAAATTTACAAAATTGAATTGTACAAGATATTTGAATTAAATAATAGTTGGTCGTTTAAAATTAAATTTGGAAATTTTTTGAATGCTTTATAAATTTCAAACTCTTCTAAAGAATCCATTAAAAAACCTTTCTTACATAAATGCAAAGGTTCTAAATTTTGTACGAAGCTGGTGTAGTTATGGTTATTATCATTTAAATGGTTTGCAAAAAGTGACTTTAAATTTTGTTTATTTTTGTTCATAGGAATATGTTCTTTGAATCTTTCTAAAAAACTTCTTCCTGTTTGTCATATATAAAATTTGTCAAAGGTATCAAATATTTAAATATATATTTAACAATTACGTCAAACTTTCATTCTTATCTGCTAGATATCTGGTACCTCAAGTAACGAATAACTTTAACTGGTAGATAAGCCTTATCCTAAGGTGAAGAAACCCGATTCTGTCAGATATCTTCTAGATAAAGATATCGACAACTTATCTAGAACTGAAGAAATCGGGCATTACTAATATAAATTCCATTAGAAAGAGTTAATTTTGCTATTTTCTAACTAACATTATCCAAGTTATCCTATATTCGACCAATATTGATGGTAATTGTACAACTCACCTGTAACAAGAAGTATAAGTGATATCTGTTAGAATAAAAGTTTTAATTAACTTAAATGTTGTTTTCACAATTATTATATATAATACATAGTCTATAACAGTATAATATGACAATAGAGTCATAATAGGGTAGTATGCAATACAGGTACAGATGTAAATTTACCGGTAAAATATTTTTATGGTAATTTTACCGTAAAATTACCGGTAAGATTGGTAAAATTGGTAAAATAGGTAAAATATAAAACTGGATCAAAAAATTAAATTATAGTTGCATTTTTAACTAATTCAAAATGTTCGTTTATATCACAATCATTTCTATAGGCTATAAAAACATTAGATGCAAATCAAATATATTTTTATTGAGTTAAATATGCTTAGGCATGCTATTATGCAGAGTATTTATAGACAGGAATATAAATAATTAGCAATGGAAAATTCTTTTATATCTAAAAAATGAACGAAAATCGACTGTTGTTTACTTAGCAGTACATCTTGAAAACGGACAACACGTTTTTTGCACATCTACAAAAATGGAACAAATCCTGGACCAACTGGCTACAACGATGACAGCTTTCTTCACTGTTATATGTCCGAGTTATGTGTTTGTAAAGACAATACTATATTCGGAAATGTTTACGTATTAGTATTACACATGGAATGGAAATATAAAAACATTTGAACGGGGGGCAAAAATTCAAAAAGTGAGTCTACAGAAAACCAAGCATATTCATTGAAACTTAATATATGTTCAAACGATAAATGCTACTTTTATCGCATGTGGTTGGAAAATGAGTCTGGTTCAACGTTTTTCAGCATTGATAATTGTCAACGACATTAAACGTGTGATGTGTCACTTCAGATATGCCACAACCGACGATGGGTCAGATACATTAATTACGCGTACAACAACCAAAATCTAATTCGTGCATTGTTTCATTCATGGGAAAAATATAAAAGGTAAATGGCTAAAAAAATTTTTTTTCTCAAACTCGAAACAAAATTTATAATGAAGGGCTGATAATGTTTCGTTGCGTTGTGTGTTCTTAACCGTGTGAGAATTCCATCGATCTGCTGCTGTTGCTGCTTCGTTTAAAGTAAAACTGCAACGCGAACGAAA
Organism: Diogma glabrata; assembly: GCA_963693315.1. Taxonomy (NCBI): domain Eukaryota; kingdom Metazoa; phylum Arthropoda; class Insecta; order Diptera; family Cylindrotomidae; genus Diogma; species Diogma glabrata. The sequence goes on from OY856187.1 coordinate 213,240,132, forward strand.
TTACTTTCAAATTATTTCTAAATATTCTAACTTACTATAAGAATCACGATTTGTGAGAAAACGAACTATACTTGCGGCCAACAATAAATACATCTATCTACAAACTTCACAATATTATTCAATCTAATATTCAAAGCGAAGAAATAATATAGAAATACGTCTACACTGCTAAAGAGCCAAATGAAGCATTTTGTTTTCTAACAGAATGTTTTTAATTCACTCGATCTGTCATAACCCGTACTGCAATTGAAAAACAGTTCACCGCAGTGTACCGATGAAATGCATAAGATTTACTCTTTTATTTGTATCAATTGCTCGCCACTGCATAAACTCACTGCTGAGCCAAACTGCATATCATCTGAAATGAAATGATTTGCTGGGATCAATAATCTTGGCTAGCGCCAATCTAAAGCTATTTAAAAAGTGTTCAATACCTCAGATGCATTTTGGTCTAAGATCTAGGTTTTTAAAGGCATCTTGTTGTGATAAATATTCTTGTTGTTGTAATAAATATTCTATAATTCCACAAAAAAAGCAGAAACTTTGATTCATATTAAACAAAGGTTATTCAAATTTTACTGCAATTTTACCAATTTTACCAAGCCTAAGTAATATTACGTAATATTACCAATTTTACCGGTAATTTTACCATGGGTAATATTACCTTTACATCTGTAAATACAGGTGTGTCAGTTAATAAAATCTTTGATTGTCCATTTCATTTTCATTAGCACATTAGATTTTGATTTCGTTTTAAAATTTGTGGATCATGTACAAACACTTCCGCAGGCTTATGGCTTTGTTTTATCTACATTTTCTTTATTTCAATTCTTTTTAAACTACGAAAACCGAAGACATAAACAAAAATACATTATAGATATCAACTAAGAATAATTAAGTAATCTAAAACATTTAAAACGTAAGCCGTTCACTTTCCAATGCAATCCAATCCTCGCCAATCCAATCCAATCTAATCGAATCCAATCAGATCCATTCCAATCCTATCCAATCCAATCCTATATAACCCTTGTAATGAGAGGTTTGGTAGACCGTGAAGGACTACCAGTCGGTCGTGGGCGCGAAATACAACCTGCTGCTACTACATACGAAACGCGTGCCTCAAAACTCATCTCCAGAAGGGATACCTCATACCTGCGATGTCATAACTCTCAGAATTTAAGTTATGTTAGCAAATCATATTACCTTAGTTTTAATGCGACATAAATTATCTTATTACCCTGATTCGTTCCGAAATTACTAAAGATGACTAGCTATTCTAAACTGTATGAGAGGTTTACTGTCGTTGCAATTAAAGTTGTACCAAATCACTCTATTAATCATACCAATATAAGACAAAAACGAAACTTACACTAAAAAGATTCTGTTACAAGTTGCCGAGGTTTCATATCCAGTTTTAGTTGTCCCTGTAGTGAGTAGGTTAGAACATGCTTGGTAGTATTGTAACTTTCTCTAATATTTCAACCAATTTAAGAGATTTGTTTGACCGAACATAACCTTTGCATCACTCGGTATTTGGAGATAACTTTTTTCACAGTCAAAATTAAAACAGCATAAATTTTACTTTTATAGAAAGAATTAAATTCACCATCATATTTGATAAATTCTAACTAAATCAACATGATAGTACAATTTTTACTTCCATTAATTCTTTTTAGGGTTCCGTACTTAGAAAAAGTAATAACAGTACCCTATTGGTGAGACTTCGGTGTCCGTCCGAATTTCTATATAATCAATTTACTCACAAACTATAAGTGCTATCAACTTGAAATTTTCTACAGTTATTAAATGTGTTGTCCCACACCTGATGATAACAAAAAAATTTCAAATATTTGTTTTTATCTATATTTTATGGACATAGATAAGGAGATAGTAAAACAAAAGATTTTTTTAAGGGATCGAGTTTGGTCTAGAAAAATCGAAAAAAATGGAAGTATTTCAAAAAAAATTTTCATTGAATTTTCGACTACTTAGTTTTTGAGTTATTACCAAAGACGAGTGGTTTTTTTTGTTCCCCCCCCCCTTAACTTCGAACATTACAAAAGAAAAAATTTAAAAAAATTCATGGGTATAGGGATTTCGCTAAATCGAAACCAAATTTTTTTTTGGTTGTTATAATTTCAAATGTTCATTAGAGGGGGTTTAAAGCAGAAATTTTGAAAAAAAATTATTTTTGATCATGGCATGTGGGGTGTTATATGAAAGGTGATTTCATTTTGTAGTGTAAAACAGTTTTTTTTGTAATTTTAGAAACCACAGTTTTCGATTTATTTACAAAAATATAAAATTTTTTTTTGTCCCCCCCACCCTTTTTTATTTATATTTAAGTTCGATCAACCACAAACAGATTTAAATCATAATAAGACACACATTTTTATTTTATTTTTTTTAATCGCTTATCCTCTACGACACTAACGACCAGTGAAAACAGCACGAAAACCAGTGAAAACAGCACGACCAGTGAAAATAACTTCGTCTATTACTATACATTAAGATTCATAACCTTGAGATTCAATCGTCATTTAAAAATCGTAGAACCATTACTATGTATTGATTTTAGAGATGGAGCTTAGTTTTGGCAAAATCTTTCCATTAAAATTTACCCTAGATTTGTAAGTTACGCCGTTCCCAAGATAATAGTTTTCCAGATTAAAATTCCCAAATTGGTTAAAAGTTTCAATTTTAAACAATACAGACCGTAACGGGATAAACTGAACAAACATAACAAAAACTCAGAGACGGACTATAAAGAATTATTTATTATATTTTTACAATACAAAAAAGGACTCTATGATGACTCGTGAGTACACTCTCATCTTAACTGCTAAGACCCCACCTACCCAGATCTAACCTAACTTGTTGTTCCAAACCCCAACTAACTCAATTTTTTTGTCAGCCAAAAAAATTAACAAAAAAAAAACAATAAGCAAAAAAACTTAAACTTATTTTAGGTTCCCATAAATAGACAAAAATATATGGAAAATAAAAAGAATATGAGAGTCTTCCTTGAAGTGTCAGATGTACTTGTAAGAAATAGTTTAAATAATAATGTGTTTGCAAAGAAGTGGGTTGAGAAGTTGTTAAAAATATTATACATAGATTTTCGAATAACGCTATAGTATATTACTATAAGTAAAGAGAACGGGAAATGGAAGTACGATTGACACAGAATAAGTTGCCCATTACAGGACAGGACGAAAGGAGGAAGTCTGGCTGACTACATTTATCCTGAGAATAAAAAAAACAAGAAGTGAAATGAGAGTCGGGCTCGAAACCAAACCCCAAGATACAAACTCTCAGGCTCTACCAACTGAGTTATCCGGAGCAGACAAAACAATCAAAGTCAAATTAAAAACAAAAAAAAACACAAACAGCAAAATAAAACCAAAATAAGGTCAAACACAAAAAACATAAGGAGCCAAATATATACATATATAAAATCAAAGATAAAAGGAAGAAATGAGAAAACCATTTTGATAAGAGGTAATAGCATAATCGAGCCGAATCTTAGCCACAAAACGAAAGTAACAAATTTAGTTAGAACCAATAATATTCAAAAGAAGAAGTTGCTTAAAAATCATGGTGAAACTTTCGGTGTTGGCCTTGATATATCCAAAGCATTTCAGTTTAGCACAACCGTGGTGAAACTTTCGGTGTTGCTCTTTATATTTACAAAGCATTTGAAAAAGTACGACATAACAATCTTATTTGCAAATTAAGATGCGATGGTTTGAACGAACAACTTATTTCTTGGTTATAGAGCTTTATTGCTGAGCGAAAATTTCGGGTCAATGTTGATGGTGTTTCTTCGGATGTCTTTTCAACTAACGTAGGAGTTCCTCAAGGCTCCGCTTTGTCACCAAGTCTCTTTCTTATTTTTATTAACGATTTGTTGGATTCAACAGTTAATCCTATCCATAGTTTTGCTGATGATAGCACGCTTCATGCGTCTCATGAAAACCCCAAATTATATTCACCGTTAGCGCTTAATAACTGTAGGTCAAATTTTATAGTTTCATTAAACAATGACCTTAAAATAATTTTGCATTGAGGGTTTGCTAATAGTGTTGAATTCATTTCATTTTCTAGATTATCCACACCTAATACGTTTCCATTAAAGTTTGACTCTATAAAGATATTGTCGAGAAAGAATCTGTAACACTCCTAGGAGAATAAGTTGAAAATAATCTCAAATGGAATTCTCATATAATTTACACTGCTTGCCGTTGGCACTTGGCGTAAGTATTCAAATAACATTATGTATATAGCACTTGTTACTTTACGCAGAATTACTTAAAAGTTAATTGATAATAAAAACACAAGGTTGATTTTTAGATACTCTATGTATATTTCGGTTAAGTATCTTCACAATACTCCTGAAGATGGTCTAACAAACCGAAATATATATAGAGTATCTAAAAATCAACCTTGTGTTTTATCAATTAACTTTTAAGTTAGTCTGCGTAAAGTAACAATTGCTATAAACATAATGTTATTGGAATTCTCATATTTTTAACATAGCCAAGAACGCTGTGCAAAATTAGGCTTTTTGGGACGATGTCGTAAGTTTTTTACTAGCGAACAGCTTCTTTTAATATACAAATCATTTATACGTCCCTGCATGGAGTACTGTTCTCACATATGGGATGGAGCTTATTATAGTAGTTTGAGGTGCCTTGATTCTGTTCAACGCAAAGCTGTTAAACTGATTGCGGCAACTCAAATTTTACAAGTGAGCTTGATTCTTTGCAGCACAGACGAAATGTTGCTGATCTGACAGTTTTCTACAAGCACATTATGGATGAACGAGCTTCCGCAGAGATAAGATTAATTTTACTTGACCCGGCAAACCTATCGCGTTACACCAGAGCAAACGTTGTAGTTTATCCTTTTACGGTTCACATAAAAAGGTGTAGAATTGTCGCCTTTCAATGTGATTTTTTTAATAGGGTCTCTCACCTTTGGAATGACTTGCCCACTTGCGTATTCCCCGATAGCTATAATCCTCAAATTAAAGTTAATTAATCCTCCAACAATAAAGTTAACAATAATAGGCTTCTTAAAAATCTAAATTTATTTAAACATAATCCTAATCCCTAGTTGGCATGGTATCTTCAGATATTCAGAGACGTTAATTCATAATTTATTAGGATTAATACTAAACATGCCTAACTTTAAGTAAAAAAAAAATTTAGTATAGTTATTCCCATATCCTCATTCCTTTCATTTTCCTCATCTCCTTCCTTTATAGTTGACATGGTATCTTCGGATATTCAAAGAGCCTGAATAATGAATATTTCATATTTAGTGTGCTAAACATGTCTAACTAATTATGGTTTAGATGAGCAACTTATTTCTTGGATACAAAGCTTAATTTCCGAGCGTAAATTTCGAGTCAATGTTGATGGTCTCTCTTCGGATATCTTTTTAACAGTTAGTCTTAGCCATAGTTTTGCTGATGATAGCACGCTTCATGCGTCTCATGAGTCACCTAAATTATATTCACCGTTAGTACTTAATAACTGGAGATCAAATATAATAGATTTATCAAACGAAGATCTTAAAACTATTTTGAATTGGGGGGTTGCTAATAGTGTTGAATTCAATACGAGTAAAACACAGGTTTGTTATTTTTCTAGATTATCCACACCTAATCCATTTCCATTAAAGTTTGACTCTAAAGATCTTGTAGAAAAGGAATCTGTAAAACTTCTAGAGTAGAAGTTGAAAACAATATGAAGTGGAATTCACATATTTTTAACCTAGCTAAGAAAGCTGTTCAAAAATTAGGCTTTTTGGGACGATGCAAAAGTTTTTCAATAGCTTCTTTTACTGTACAAATCTTTTACCTTGCAAGGAGTACTGTTCTCACATATGGGGTGGAGCATTTTTTACTAGTTTGAAGTGCCTTGATTCTGTTCAGCGCAAAGCTGTTAAACTGTTTGGCAAATCAACTCTTACTAATGAGCTTGATTCCTTACAGCACAGACGAAATGTTTCTGATCTGACAATTTTCTATAAATACATTATGGATGGACGAACGTTCAGAGCAGAGATCAAATCAATTTTACCTGAACTAGCAAGCATATCCCGTAGCACCAGAACAAATGTTGTAGCCCATCCTTTTACGGTTCGTATAAAAATGTGCAGAACTGTTGCTTTTCAACGGGACTTTTTCAACAGAGTCTCTCATCTATGGAATTCCTTACCATCATGGGTTTTCCACGATAGCTTTAATCCTCAAAACTTTAAAGTTAGCGTTCATAAATTTCTTAAAGAAACTTAATTTATTCAAACTTAATCCTAATCCATAGTTGGCATGGTATCTTCGGCTATTCAGAGACGTTAATTTATAGTTTATTATAATTAGCACTAAACATGCCTAGATTTGTATAAAAAAAAAGAGTTTTGAAAAAGTGCTTCGGTGAAATCGATGGATTACCAGAGGGCAGAGCCCAGAAGTGGTCTAACTATGGTTCAGAAAGCCAAGGAGGCAGTTACTTGAGCGTAACACTTGGTGGTCATGACCTCATTGGGAACCTGTGAACGTGGTGAAATAACAATGGTGGGGTGATCTTCTAGCTAGATGGTAAACCATCGAAGGTCAACAAGATCCATACCAAGTAACTTCACCACTCACGACCCTCTCGCCGCAGTCATGATTTTCCACCTAACGCGAAATCGTAAACCCTGTTTAAAATACGTCTGAAAGATCTTCCTACCTTTGCGGTTCCTATCCAATTCAATCCTATTATATCCAATCCTATCCAATCCTATCCAATCGTATCCAATCCTCTCCAATCCTATTCACTCCTATCTAATCTTATTCAACCCTATCCAATCCTATCCAATGCTTTCCATTCCTATCCAATCCTATCCAATCCTATCGAATTCTATCCAATTATATCCAATCCTATCCAATTCTATCCAATTCTATCCAATCCTATCCAATCCTATTTAATCCTATTCAATCCTATCCAATCTTATCCAATCCTATCCTATCCTATCCAATACTATCCAATACTATCCAATCCTATCCAATCCTATCCATTCCTATCCAATCCTATCCAATCCTATCCAATCCTATCCAATCCTATTCAATCCTATCCAATCCTATCCTATCCAATCCTATCCAATCATATCTAATCCTATCTAATCCTATCCAATCCTATCCAATCCTATCCAATCCTATCCAATCCTATCCAATCCTTTCCAATCCGATCCAATCCTGTCCAATCCTGTCCAATCCTATCCAATCCTGTCCAATCCTATCCAATCCTATCTAATCCTATCTAATCCTATCCAATCCTATCCAATCCTATCCAATCCCATGCAATTCTATCCAATCCTATCCAATCCTATCCAATCCTATCCAATCCTATCCAATCCTATCCAATCCTATCCAATCCTATCCAATCCTATCCAATCCTATCCAATCCTATCCAATCCTATCCAATCCTATCCAATCCTATCCAATCCTATCCAATCCTATCCAATCCTATCCAATCCTATCCAATCCTATCCAATCCTCTCCAATCCTATCCAATCCTATCCAATCCTATTCAATCCTATCCAATCCTATCCAATCCTATCCAATCCTATCCAATCCTATCCAATCCTATCCAATCCTAGCCAATCCTATCCAATCCTATCCAATCCTATCCAATTCTATGCAATTCTATCCAATCCTATGCAATTCTATCCAATCCTATCGAATCCTATCCAATCCTATCCAATCCTATCCAATCCTATCCAATCCTATCCAATCCTATCCAATCCTATCCAATCCTATCCAATCCTATCCAATCCTATCCAATCCTGTCCAATCCTATCTAATCCTATTCAATCCTATCCAATCCTATTTAATCTTATTCAATCCTATCCAATCCCATCCAATACTATCCAATCCTATCCAATCCTATCCAATCCTATCCAATCCTATCCAATCCTATCCAATCCTATCCAATCCTATCCAATCCTATCCAATCCTATCCAATCCTATCCAATCCTATCCAATCTTATCCAATCTTATCCAATCCTATCCAATCCTATCCAATCCTCTCCAATCCTATCCAATCCTATCCAATCCTATCCAATCCTATCCAATCCTATTCAATCCTATCCAATCCTATCCAATCCTATCCAATCCTATCCAATCCTATCCAATCCTAGCCAATCCTATCCAATCCTATCCAATCCTATCCAATCCTATCCAATTCTATGCAATTCTATCCAATCCTATGCAATTCTATCCAATCCTATCCAATCCTATCCAATCCTATCCAATCCTATCCAATCCTATCCAATCCTATCCAATCCTATCCAATCCTATCCAATCCTATCCAATCCTATCCAATCCTATCCAATCCTATCCAATCCTATCCAATCCTATCCAATCCTATCCAATCCTGTCCAATCCTATCTAATCCTATTCAATCCTATCCAATCCTATTTAATCCTATTCAATCCTATCCAATCCTATCCAATACTATCCAATCCTATCCAATCCTATCCAATCCTATCCAATCCTATCCAATCCTATCCAATCCTATCCAATCCTATCCAATCCTATCCAATCCTATCCAATCCTATCCAATCCTATCCAATCCTATCCAATCCTATCCAATCCTATCCAATCCTATCCAATCCTATCCAATCCTATCCAATCCTATCCAATCCTATCCAATCCTATCCAATCCTATCCTATCCAATCCTATCCAATCCAATCCTATCCAATCCTATCCAATCCTATCCAATCCTATCCAATCCTATCCAATCCTATCCAATCCTATCCAATCCTATCCAATCCTATCCAATCCTATCCAATCCTATCCAATCCTATCCAATCCTATCCAATCCTATCCAATCCTATCCAATCCTATCCAATCCTATCCAATCCTATCCAATCCTATCCAATCCTATCCTATTTAATGCTATCGAACTGAAGTATGTTTGAATATAAGCATATTTTCAGAACTGCTTTCAAAGTGCGGAACTGCATCATCGTTGCAATTATTTTTGGTCAGATTTACACGGGACGGGAAAACATATCTGATGATTCAGATTGCAGTGACTAACTTTTCAGTTAAAATTCTTAACAGCTGAAGGCTAAAATTCTTAACCCAAGTATTGTTAAACCGATGGATTACCTATAAAACTCCAAAAAATGTATACCGTTCCACAAAAACAAACGTCATTCGCCTAATTATACCTAATTGCCTATATATTTTCAAATGCTCTATGTCAATAAACCTGTCTTCTTAATTACTCGTTAAAATTCCACTTTCTTATATTAAAATTTAGTATATTTTCTTAAAATTAAAATGTGATATCTTTTTGTTTAATCAAAGAAACTTATGTAAGTACATAAATGAAAAAAAATATTCAAATAACATTTCTTTTCTGTTTTATCATGCTTGATGCAGTTTTACATGCGATACAGTAAGTAAATCGTATACATTATTTCTATTAATTTAGTTGTTAAATCTGGAAGTTATTGTAATTATTTATGGAGAGACGTGAATTGATTAGTTTTTCCGTTATATGAAAAATAATTGTTCTATTTATTTGACTGAGATTATATTTTCGTTTGATCGATCGCAAGCTCGAATAAAAAATTAAATTAGGTTTTTTTAGCGTTTAATCAATTAGATATGATCTAACGAAACGAATCTAAATAGGTATGGCAGGTGATAAATATGATTAGAATTTCAACTATATCTTATTTGTGTGTGCAAAATTTATTAAATTTACTGTAAATATTGATATTTTTTTCAAGAAAAAATGTAACGTTGGATAGCTTTTGAGCACAAGTCAATGCTGAACAACATTCGGTATTAATTTGAAAGAATAATTTTGACTTTCGCTGTCATAGTGACAAACAATCAGTAAGGACTAAGGAATTTACTAAATAAGTTCATAAGTTTTAGTTTGGTGATAAATTAGATTAAGTAATCAAAACTGTGTGGATGTCGGTGAATCGTCAAAAAGTTCAAATCAGTGACAATTGGCGTCATTGTTAACAATAAATCTGCAAATATGCCAATTTCTAAAAAATTCAAGATCAGATGTATTGACTCTGTCAAATTACTCAAATTATTCAATTAATAAAATTGTCTCAAATTGTTTCCTTATGTGACGCAATCCTAAATTAGTTTCTCGTAGATCATTCCACTATTCCCTCAACTTACACATTCAAATTCGAGCAAACTTTATTTCGTGATCGCGAAACAAAATTTTCGCAACTGAACTCAAGAGTTTAGTTTCTACTGTCAGAGAAATAAAGTTCTCTGCATGTAAAAAATTGGCAACATTAGTTTCCATTTTCAGTTGCCATTAGCTTTTGATATTGCATCACCTTAACGGAACGATACGCGCGACTACTGTACGTAATACCTACTGGGTAACATTTCTGCCTAAGCCTTTGCAGCTAACAAAATGCGATTTGGAGTTCCATCGCTTATCCCAAGAATAATTTCTAGTGATCTTGAATAATTTTACACTAATTTCAAAAACCTTTTTCGAGATTTCTATAAGATCTCTGGTTTAAAAAGACGCCATGCAACACCATACAAATGCAAAGCCAAGGTAATGATTTAAAGATATCACAACAGTTTGAAATGAACGATCATGCAGTATGCCTACTATGGCGACCATAGTTTATGGTTTATGTTTCACGCCAAAGAAAAATTTGTACAATCTTGTACTCAACAGCCTTGAAGCGCAGGTCGGTTAACAGTGTCGATCTTTGACTTCAAATGAAATGCTGAACCTTTCTTTTTTTGATTCCCTAAACTTATTTTATTCGGGTTCTAAGAACTAGTCCGCATCGACAGTTCAAATATAGCATCGACAATTCAAATCATCGAATCGTTTTATAAAACTAAAAATCAGTAAACAGAAAGTTAATACCACCGAATTTAATATCATCGAATGGTTTGAAATTGAAAAATCATTAGAACAATATATCATAATACCGATAATTCATTTCGTCGAAAAGTCATTGCATCGAAACATCACATCACCAACAGTCATATAATAAAAAAATTTATATATGGAAAAATTATTTGATCGAAACTTGTAAAATTGAATAAGAACATCGTAGCATCGAAATATTATGATAACATCGAAAATTTTCGAAATAATGAATAAATTATTGCATTGAAAAATCATAAATATATACTGCGGATATCTGACATTTGGATTTACAATATTTCTACTTTCTAGCACTGAGTAGGTAGGGCATACGCTATTTTTCGATTTAATCATTTTTCGATGTAATGAATTATTGTTATATCAAAACCCTCGATATGCCAAGCCTGATTGTTTTTTGGCACAGAAAAATCGTGAACCTATAGCGCCATTTTGAAATATAAAACTTCATATAAAAAATTAAAAATGCAGTAACAGTAACAGGTAAAAAGCAAATTTATTTGAAAAATTTGAAGGAACAACAGGTAAGTGTAATTGCCTATAGTCCAGCTGGTGGCAGATTTATTGATTAAAGATTAAATATAGAGTTATATAAAAGCCCCTTTCTTCGAGCAAGCAATAGAGTGCCATCATCAAGGAATGTGTCATAACTAAGATTAAGGGTGCTACCGTTGACTAAATATTAAAAAACCTTTGCTAGTGTCATCTTACCGCAACTATTGCCAGTTGTAAGTGATATCTCACGTTAACTCATATGTCAATAGTAGGGACTGGTACGAGGGGTTGTCACACCATAAGATCTTGTCGTACAAATAAATATTTAAATTTTTTGAAAGAGACTAAAGTCTAGAGAGTAGAGACTTAATATATCACTTTAAACCCTTGAGACTCAATATAGCTTTAATAATTTTGTTTTTTGCTTGTTTTAATGTAAATTGTAAAGCATACTATATAGAACAAAGATTTAGTTGTTAATTAAAACTGAGGTACATAAACGTAACTTTAGAACATCAATTTTACCACAATTTGAAACCAATTATTAAGACTAAATATAACAAACCCGGTATACAAATTTTCAACATAAATGAGTCATAGCATTTAAACAAAACAAAACTGTTTCAGTACAAAAAATCCGCACACGAAGATTACCATAAAATGTATGAGAACTAGTTGAGAATTAACTACTTAATGACAGCATTAAAATTCAAAACGATATTCTCAAATTTAGTCATTCTTTCCACACCAGCAACTTCATTCGAATAAAAATAATTAAATTTAAGTATCAGTCTCATATAATTAATGCCTGAGTATATATATATATATATATATATATATATATATATATATATATATATATATATATATATATATATATATATATATATATATATATATATATATATATATATATATATATATATATATATATATATATATATATATATATATAATGTAGTTTAAGTATGATCACATGTTACAATTCAACAGATGACAAAATTAACATACATATTTAAATTTATAGTTTTGTTATGTGTTTTCAATGGCTCAAAATAATGTTTTTAATTTCGATAGTTTTGGTAAGACTTAGTTCTTAAATAACGTACCCCCTTTACGCATTCCCCCTTTACCCCCTTTACGCATTCATAGAAACTTTGCATTTTATATCTTCTGACCCTTTAACATGAACGACCAATTTATTATCTTGATGTCTGCCGCCGTTTAAACAGAATTTAGCAAAAAGTCTTATGTATGCTATGTACTTGCTACCACGTCAATTTAATAAAAATTTAATAAAATTCTTTTAAGAAAACTTACGCAAATTTATCTCAAATTTGCCTCGTACAATATTTTACCGCATGAAATAATTATTCGGTTTTCAAAAATGAAAAAACCAAGAATTTATTTTGTAATCTTTAAATCAGCAAAGCCTAATTCAACGTTAACAGTGCTTAATTATTTTTTGCTACCGTCAAAAGTTGCAAAAAAAATATGAACATGTATAATAGTTTTACAACGCATATCAAGCATAAACAACCACCTGTTTAGTCAACTTACTATTCAGTGTTTTATTTAATTATTCACAACAAAGTAAAATAGAAATACATAAGTAGATGTACATTTCTTGCAGGTGATAATGATACAAAATTAAAAACATGACAAGTTTATCAATAAATTAAATTAAAATAAAACCACACCATTCTTTACTTCTAGATCAATTGAATTTAGCGACAGTCCATGTCTCGTTACAATCAATTCACTCAATTCTATTGGTCGCGTTTCACTTGAAAACTTAATTTAACGATTCAGTTTTATATGGGTGGATCCGCCGGGTTACAGATATAAGGCCCGGCGCAAAATCCCCGGCGACAAAACGCCCGGTGACAAAATTCCCTGAGGACATAAGGCCCGGCGACAAAATCCCCTGAGGACATAAAGCCCGGCGACAAAATCCCCTGAGGACATAAGGCCCGGCGACAAAATCCCTGTGGAAATAAGGCCCGGTGACAAAATCCCCTGAGGACATAAGGCCCGGCGACAAAATCCCCAGAAACAAGAATCCCACTTACTTTCACTTTCACTGCCAAACGCCTCGATTTATATGCTTTTAATTCTATTTGGTTTTAAAGAAGATAGATAAAGAAGATATTATAAAGAAGATACGGGGGGGGGCTATCTTTGTTCGAAGGTCTGCAAGGTCGCAGAAGCGAGTCAAATAAAATTAATATTGAAACGAATAATTATACAACCCTATTCATCATGTTGACTAAGGAAATTGAAAATTTCAGAACTGGCACAAATTGAATTGAAAAATGTTACAAAAAATAATTATTAAGTAAATTTTTGAGTAGATGTATGTATGTGAAAGTCTCAATTAAAGAACAGTTTAAAACCAAATAGAATTATTAAAAGCATATAAATCGGGTCGTTTGGCGGTGAAAGTGAAAGTGAAAGGCGGAGTAGATCGGGCTTAAGCATGCTTTATCATATTTTGAAACTAAATAAAATATTATTTTTCAATTTTTTGCATGGTTTTTTGTCCCGGGCGTTTTGTCGCCGCGGGGATTTTATATAATTCTTGTTTTCTATAATAATTATATAATTTTCTATATTAGTTATATAATTCTTGGTTTCTATATTCATTTTATTTGACTCCCTTCTGCGACCTTGCAGACCTTCGATCAAAGATAATCGTCAAGTGTGTCAAAACAAGAAAATTTGAAAAATTTTTGCTTAAAAAACGTTCATTTTAAGTTTAGAGTAGTAACATTGAATGTGGAGCAATTTTAATGGTCTGCACTGGCATCTGAGACCAGAAGCTTGATTATTGTATTATAAGTATGTCAAAAATATATTTTTTCGGCGAACGGCTGTAAAGTTTAACTTTACTGCCGCTAGGAAGTTAGCCAAAGTCTTACTTTTTAGCCTGACAGCAAAAGTAACGCCTAGCAACAGCAAAAGTGACGCCATTTTTATTTTATATTACGGAGGCTGTAAAGTAGCATTTGTTATTTGTTAGTTTGTTATTTTTTCAAACATATTGTATAACCATGACAACAAAAAATAAGTTGATTCTCATATTATGAAATTTTTAAAAGGCTGCTTTGACAAAAAAATTTTATTCATACAAATTTAAATGTTTTTTTCTCTTTTTTGGAAGTAATTATGACGATACAAATTCATATTTATAAAAAGTTTGATGTATTAATTTCATATTTATAAAAAATTTAAACGTTTGCCGAAAAAATAATGTATTTAATTCGGAGTTAAAGTGACTTTTTGTGTTTCGTCTATAATTGTCGGCCTCCCTGCGGTCGGCCGTCAAACTATAGACTCAACACAAAAAGTATCACTTTAGCTCCTAATTAAATAATGTACTATTTTCAAGTGTGGTAAAAGAATTTTTGGGAGAAAAATAAAAAGTATTATTTGTATGATCATGAAATTGGACATGGAATACGGTTGTATTGTATCCAGTTTCAACTCCGCCCAACTTATAGGAACAGTTGGAAAATATCAAGTTATTGCTGATTAAATGTCGTTTTTTAACAAAAAGAATAATTTTTGTGTTATTCCAGATTCCACGGCTTCTGCATAACAGGAAGAGTTGGAAAATAAGTTTGAATTTTCGATTTTGTTATACTTTTTTTTCTTGTACTTTCAGATCATAATAGCCTTTTGACGAAAACTATATAAAAATCCTTAAGTCAAACCGAAGTCTTAATATCTCAGAGCTTTGAAATTTCAGCCCCTTCGTATTTTTTCATTTCAAATTCAGCATGAGAAATCACGTTTTCCTTTGTAAAGAAAGTTTGTTTCGTTGTAGAAAATAGCCGTTTTTTTCATGTGACGAGTTTACTTAAAACAAACGAACGCGTTTTTATTTTGCATGTTGTGGCAAGTGGCATTGCTTTTATTTCAGCTCTGTTTTAAAATTTTTTTAATGTGTGTTGAGTGATCTTCCATCTTCCAAATTACCCCGGGTCATATACCAAAGTTTCACCAAGACCCTACGTGTTTTGTCTAACAACCAACCAATCATCCAGCCCCACACAGACATACAATTTTTTTTGTATATTTGTATTCAAGATGGATCCAAAACAAACAACAAAATTGAATTTGGGTTTGCAAGATTTTTTGTCGACCGATTGCATTTCTTCACTTTTCAACTGTGGTGAAGTAAAAATATTGTTACGATTCTCCATAACCGCAATGACATACAACAAAATTGTATTCAACCTCAATTTCCCTATACCATATTTTGTAAAAGTTGCTTCATAACACTTAATAAAGATTTAACTTGCACTTTTGTACGCAAAGGTTTAATTGGCGGTGTTACCATCAGATGGATTAAACCATCAGATGGATTAAAACTGCAAAGAGTAACTGAAGAATGCGCTGAAATAACAGATAAAATGATCGCTGAAATAAAGTTAGAAAACAACTTCTATCAACAAGAGATGTTATTATAGTTGCAAACATTGTGCGGATGATCATTTTTAGGATGAACTTTGTGAAAGCGGAGGGACTCGTCTTCGATTTTGGATGTGGGATCTAAAAGGTTAATAATGTTGAAATGCTACTACTGTTGAGAAATTATGAACAGAAAAATCCAGAAACACAATCCAAACGGTGAGGGAAAGAAAGGTCGAACAATGCCGACGTGTAATCAAACTGCGACAGTTGGAAAGGAACCAAAGGCGGATGCATGACAAGGTAGATAGTGTGAGCAACTAAAATGAAGTGATTCAAAGGACTTTAAACTCGAACGAGTTGCAGCTGCATACACAAAAAATAGGAATGGTTCAGAGATAGAGAGGAGTAAAAAACTCAAAGGAAAAAGATAAGGAGAACGTCAAAAGTAATGAGACTCCATGACTCATCAAGGTGGGCAGACAAAGAATAAAGTGATGTGATGGCCAAAAACGTAGAAAGAGATAGGAAGTAGTTCTTAACAGTATGAGAAAATGGAAAAGATAAAAAATAACGATTCAACAATTGAGGGAGTAATTTAGAACATCTTTGCGACAAACAGGCTTACGTGGCGGATAATGTTACGATTCTACATAATCGCAATGCAATACAAAACAAAATTGTATTCAACCTCAATTTACCTTATACAATATTTCAAAACCAAAACCAACGTCACATTGTAGCCAAGAAAAAGGGTTAAAGCAAAAAATAAAATAATAAAAACAAAAATAACATGAAATAAAATATATACAAAATAATGACGTAGATTTCATCAGAATTTATGGAGTTTTCTTTGTAAAGAATGTAGAAATTAAGAAAAATGGTATATAAAGAATTCCTTTTGCAGAACAAAAGTTTGTTTAAATTAGACTGCAATAGTGAAGAGATTATTTTAAATTAGACTAGTAGTTAGAACAGTTTATATGGACAGGTATTAGAACAGTTTATATGGAACGCGATTATGTTAAGTGAAATTAATTGTAAACGTAACGCTGTATCGTAAACATAAAATCGTGTAAATAGAAGTAAATATATTTTTTAACTGTGGATAAAGTTTTAAGTGTTATTTAAGAGAAATTTTGTGTATTATTTTGGACGCTGCAAATCGAACTGCAACAATCGAACATTGAAGTTTCTTAAGTTGTTGAATATTTTTGTTAAAGAATAATGTTTGCTGGAATGTTTTCGTATTGTTATAAAACAATGTCGTTGTTTAATACTTAATAAAACCTTGTATTTTTGCTTACTAATCAGCTATTGAATTCAGATGATTTGGGAATAACGTTCATCGAATTGTGAGTGAATCGAGGAAGATTGGCTGATTCGAGGAAAATAGAATAATTCAACTAAAATTATATTCTCAAATACTAAATGATTATATTTTTTGTTTAAATAGTAAAACAAACAGCAATTTATAGCAAAATCCCACTCAAAAGTGCGAAACAAAACTCCGGTCGCAACACTAAAATGGGGAAAGCTATAGTGAATTTTTACCAATGAAATTTAATCTAATTAAATAAGATTTGACCGTACCTTAATAGTGAAATCATATTTGATCTGAAATACCCTGTTTATGGTTTTCTGGTTAATGTAAAGCTAGTCGGGAAGCTGTTAAGTTTCTCAATTTTTTTTTGCTTCACACTAACTGTTTAAGCTACTATTACACAAAGGTGCAACTTGCATAATGTTTCAGATTGATATGTTGCGTGTATGACTGTAAGTATCAAAACACTTATTACAAGTTGAAAATTTAACGAAGGCCATACTAAGAACTAAGAAGATTAGCCAACTTATAATTTTGTATACTAAAAGTTTAAACAGTAGTTGTAAATCCTTTCTACTTTAAAAAATCCACTTGAATTATAGAAGCATCACTCCAAAATATGTAATCTCTTTATTTTTTTTATCTGAATTTTTTTTTATTTAATTATTATTTTATGATATCCGTTAATTAAATCAAAATTAAATGAAAAATTGTAGGACGGAAGTTTCCACAAAAAATGTTTTTCGTTCTTATAAGTTAAAACATAAAAACTATATATGTAGAACGAGTTCAAAAGAAGTTAATTTGGGTAGGAAGGTTTCATCGAAAACCCTGCAAGAAATACATTTGTTTCTAATCCAATTCTAATTATATCAACAAAAAATTAGAGAAATATACATATTACATACACGTCTGTAAAACAGAATAAAAGCATTTATTCAATTTAATTTTAATCTTAACTGTGCTTCAGTTTAATTTATTTTTTTTTATTATTTTTTGATTATTTGGAGTAGTTTTGAGTTTTGTTTGACTACAATAAGAGTTCAAATTATTTTATTTTTTTAGTTGAGCGGTAAAAATAATTTATTAATGAAAGTGTTGAGAATAATGTTAATTTTTTATAACTAAATTGTCCGGAAACAAGTAAATGAATTTTATTTTCCTAACATTAGAGAATTAAGTTCGTACAATTTTTTGAAAAATTCGTAATAACTTAAATCTAATGTTAATATATTATATTTAAAAATTACCTGTAAATGAATTGGAACTTTTTTAACTGGCGCAGCCGACATTTTAAACCAATCTTATAATTTATGCACTTAAAATTTTTACTATTTTTTTTTGTATATTTAAAAATAACTTTAAAAACAACAGCTGTTGTTTGTTGTAAAAAAATTTAAATCACCTAATTTTAGTTTTAAAAAACAATTTCGTTTATTTTAATTACAAGGTTCATTAACACTTATTATTTTCGGCTTATTGTGTTATTTATAAATTTAAGATTGAAAATATTAAATTTTAAGATTATGTTTTCACTTTAAAATTTTAGGTAAATCAAAGTTGTTGAGCCTAAAATAGAAAAAATAAAGTTTTAATTAGTTAAGACAAATAGTGTTATTTAAAGAGAATTTTAGGCGGTTTTCTGTGTTATTTCAAGTTCATTTAAATGACTTCCGTTATATTACTGTGTCAATATAAATCTTAAATAAATTTTATTTAACGATAACAGATCGACTGTTAAAATTATTCTTGAGTTTCTTTAAAAAAAAGTTTTATACCAATTTTTTTAAATAAATGTTCACGATTTTGCTGTTCATATACTAACTAATTAAAACACACAACTGTTGCATTTTATAACCTTTTTGAGACATATACACTAAAGTTAATTGTTAGATAAGAATCCAAAATTTCTGTTTTAGAAAACATTATTTACATATAAATGAAGGTTGTTATTTAAGAAAACGCGTTTCGTGTTTATTATAGTAACATAATTGATTTTATTTTCGTTAGTGTGAATATGATGTTCGGCAACCACGCCAGCAGAAATTGTTTAGGGTTCAAAAAAGTTCCTGATCAGATTTGCTCTAGTTCGATTTGGCCCTCATCATGAGTGTAACGCTTTAGCCCAATCAGGCACTAATTGGGATATTAGGAACAGACTCTTATCCAGTTTGCCATATAAAATTAAATACGGCAAACCCTAGTATGGTATTTTATATCAGGTTGCCCAATTAGGAGTCAAATACGAAAATCAAGGTCGGATATATTCAAATAAGGTTACCTAAAAGGGTATTCTAATTAAGGCCCGAAACATTTCCACATCAGCCTTAATAAAACTCCCATTTTTGTTATTAATATAAAAAACTGTGATTTACATACGTCTATTGTAATCTACATACATATTTCAAACCACAATATAAATAAACATCAATTTGCTTATCTTTACACTCCTTTGCATTAAAACCAAAAGTGTGGCAATTGCAAACGCAATGATGAAGAACGTAGATGTTTTTGCGTTTCAAATTGTTAAAGAACAAAATTTATATTTTATCTTTCTGTGAATAGATTTTTCCCCTAATTTTATTTTTTCTTATAACGAATTTAATCGCAACCATATCTAGTGAAAAACCATGAAAACAGAATAAAAAAAATTATAAAATACGAGCATAAGTATAATAACAGAACAAAATTTATAGTGTCGATGACTTTTACAACTGAAATAATACAATATAATAGAAACCGTTGCTGTCATTCAGTTTTTCATGTCTCATATAGACGAAACAAAAAACGGTTGCATCGTTCTAATTTTTTAGTCCCTTATCTTTATGCATAAGACCAAACCTAAGATTGTGGTTTTTGATTTTTATTATTTTTTTTGTGGGAAATTAACATTAATTTTTAAAATTGGAATTGAGGTTATGATTTTATTTGAATTATTATAGAATTTTATTGCTCCATATCCATCAAAGATTAATATCGTATCGTAACTACAAAAGCAAGAATAGAAATGATGATCATAGATTATTTTATAATTACGATTCGATTGTCTATAGATGTATGTCTAAATATTAGAACAACGTGTTCTATCCGAGGATAGGCAAACAAATAAAGGATACAGGGGAAAAACAACGTACTTAAGTCCATTTTTTTCGAAATCGACTTAGTGCTGCTATCTATTGAAGAAATACAAAAGTTTTCAGCTGGTATATTCAATTTTGATGAATTACAAAGCCAGTACATATAAATCAATTGAAAAGAATTCGCATACAGGGGAAAAACAACTTAAGTCCACTCGGTTGTGGGGAAAAAACAACCTAAGTCCACCAATTTTCACCAAAAAACGCCTCTGGTGGTTCATTTAATTTCGTGAATTTTTTTTGATAATTTCACTAAAAACACTTTTATGAACCATGTCTATTCATTGTTTAATCCGAATTCACAAATTTTCTTGCATTTTAAAGACTTCAAACGCAAAATTTCAATTATCTCGAAATTTGATTTTATGGACTTACGTTGTTTTTACCCTGTACCCTTCAAATATTTTTACCAAAATTACTAATAGCAACTTGTTATTCAGAACAAACATAAACATGATTACCCATCTTTAATTCATAATCGCCCAAATATTTCGCGACCTCGATAAAACTTTTAAATTTTCACTTTGTGGATGGAAGACAACCGAGACTATTGATTCAGGTAATTCATTCCATTTATACGCAGTTTGGACAAAGTAATCTCTCTGTTTTCTACCCTTAGAATAGAATTTTCATAGTGTACGATATCCAAAGTTTGAGTGTTTGCACTGACCGACTTTTTTTGTGTTTTTGAATCAAATCATGATGTTTAAGCATTAAATGTTGGTCGTTTTTCTGTAATGCATTCAGAACGATTAATTAACGACCCGGTTTAAAAACACACATTCTGAAAAATGAAAAATAGGAAAAATGGTCTCCGTTAGGAATCGAAAAAGGTACCCTTGAGTTACAAGGCTGAGATTTTATTATAACTGAGTTAGAACGATTTGAGGCGACGTACGTGTTAAACGGAACAAATAAAATATTTGATGAATAATGCATCAGACGTTTTTAGTACTGTTAGTGGCGATATTTATAAAAAAAAAACAACGAGATCAGTAACAGTGCGGAGGTGTTTTATGGAATCAAGATTTGATGTTAAATTACCTACAATTAAGATTACCTACAATTTGTAAAAAACAAAAATTCCGCACCACAAACTACTGTTATGATTCTACATAATTGCAACGATATACAAAATAGAATTGTATTCAATCTCAGTTCACTCGCCACAATATTTCAATTAATCTGTTCAACAAATTCCAAGAAGGATCGAGGAATAAAAAAAATGCAAAATATGTAATGATATCGAATATTCTTAGGATTTCTGGAGGTTTCTTTGTAAAGAAATTGATCTAAAATAATCGAGAAATTAAGCACAATTATATTGAAGGAACTCCATTTGCAAGATGAGAATTAATTTTAAATTAGACTGCTGTGGTGTAAACAGCTGAAGTGGAATGCGATTATGTTAAGTGAATAAAATGTAAACGAAACGTTGTATCGTGAACATAAAATCGTGTAAATAGAAGTAGAGTTATTTTTAATTGTGAATTAAGTGTTAATAGTAATATCTTGTGTATTATTTTGGACGCTGTGTTTATACTGGCAATTTCTACATCAACCGTTGGAATTTCAGTAAAGGTGTTGAAGACTTGATAAAACTGGGTAATTTTTGCGGATCGAATCCAGGAGGAAATTTGGAAATTTGTTTATCGAATTGAGAGTAAGGTCAAGGCCAATTCGAAGAAAGGTAGAAAAACGTGCCATTAGTGATGGCGGCGGGAATAATAAACTGTTAATAATAGAACAACGAGTTGCGATAAAGTCTTAAGAATTATGGAGGAAAAAATTCTCCAAATCTCAACAAGATTTGATGCAAAAGTCGAATAGATCAAAGTGAAATTCAGGAATTTGAGGGTGATTTGAATGAAGTAGGGTTGCACCGATAAGCAATCTTGCCGATTACCGATTAATCGGCTTTATTTATCGGCCGATAGCGATTAATCGACTGCCGATTATTTGATGGAAATGAGTTAAACAAATCTGCGCAAAGAATTTTTTAATTATACTATTAATTAGAACGGGGGACTTTTCTTCACGAGTCAGGACAATTCCACCGAAATCGGAGGGCTTGGCAACATCAGTTTAAAACGTTATGCAAGTGTCGCTTTTATTTTTTTATTTATTGTTCGGCAATATTTAAACAAAAAAATTCTGTAAAGGCTTGAAACCACATACAACAGAAATAGAATTCCATACAAATTTTACAGAAACAGAATTTTTTCCTGTCAAATTTGTATGAAATTATGTTTCTGTTTCTGTTGTATGTGAATGCCCGGCTTGACTGTTGAAAGTGCTTTTTTGGATTTTTCTGGCAACTATTTTCCATTCGTAGGTAAAACAATCTGCCGTCCTCGGCTTATTTTTTACCCAATCTCTAGGTCGACTGTGGCACATTCGGCGGATTCAAGTATTTGGGAACGAATTCGTTGTCATTATTTCAAGCATGGTTACTCTGGTAAGGAAATAATAAACACTTACGTATTTATGAAACAGAAACCACGAGTGGCAAACTTCGAGAATCACACTGCCATTGCTGACAGAACGAGAAACTTTGCAACGAATTTTTGAGCACAAATCGAGGTTTTCGAATCTGAACGGAATTGCTCTTCTTAGAACGTATTAAACGCTTTTTAGTGCAGACAAAATAGCCTTGGTGAATGTTTCATGTTTCTAAGCCAAACTAATGTTTTATTGTCAATTGAATTATATAGTACGATAGATCTAAATCTGAACTCTTTATACATTTATTTTCGGTCACTTTCGATATTTTCTGGGTACTGTGAATTATTAACCCTACAAGCTGTTTAGCTCCCGGAACCATGCTTTTTCTTTGGAGATATTTCTGACTGATATGCTGCTTGTTTTCGAGCTTACATGAATTTTTCCATTATATGGAGAATCTCATAAACTATGAGCCTTGAAATTTAAAATGCGCATAAAACTAACCTGTCCACACAAAACGGCGTGGTTATTATTAAATAACGATGTTTTCGTTTGTTTTGCAGGGATACGATGTTAGGCTATAAAGAATATACGTTTTTTCCGAGTTAGCTAGCGTATCAAATAAAAGGATGAGGACATCAGTATTTTTACATTTATTTTCAAAATTTACGCCACGCAGTGTTTGTATAATTTTGATTTATAGCGGTCGCCGGTCTTTCTATAGTGTTTTTCGCTTGGTTTCGAACCTGATTGATTGAAAAACTTAAGAGTTTGGAATGGTGGAAAAATTAATAAGTTTACAATGAAAAATACAATGATGTCACAAGTAAGAATGGATAAAACCAACAATCGTAACACAGATTAGAGAAGTTCATTTGAAAGAGCTTTTAATTTAAGGTACATCGCAATTTTTTGTATAATTTTGCTTTACACAGTACACAGTTCGTAAATTAATGTCATAAAAGTGCAATTTTATGTATATGTATATATGTATGAGCCTCTACTTGTTTCGAACTAGAGACAGGTATAAAACAATTTGAACAAATTTACAGAGGCAAGAAGTTTGGTAGAAAAAAAACTCATATGCCGATGGGCACTATTTTAAAAAATGGCCCGAAAACAGCACTATTTTAAATTCACTTTTTCGAAAGTAAGAACTGTCAAGTTATCAAAAAAATGCAGAAATGCATAAACAGATCTGTCATATTTTTAAACAACCCTCAATCTTATACTTTTTTTAACAAGGTTTTCAACTATGACTGACTATGGGGTTTTAGAATTTGGAATTTGTTGTGTTTAAAATGCAATAAACAATAAAAAACGCATGTGTTGATAATCGGCCGATTAATCGGACAAAAAAGCCGATACCGATTAATCGGCAAAATGGCCGATATAACCGATTATCTACCGATTAATCGGTGCAACCCTAGAATGAAGTTTCAATTAAAGTTGATAATTTTGAAAAGAGGCCATAAGATGTTAAAACAGCGAAAGTTACTTACATATGTGGTACAACAAATAGCAAATATTAATTTAAATAGCTAATAATTATTTAAAACCATTATCATATGTCGGTATCACTCTCTTACTGCCGTGCATGAACCTATACTAAAGCTAAGACTGTCAACGAAAAAGACACTTTCTATAACATAGCACTGGCAATGGTTATGACATCAACACACTCAAAAAAAAACTAATTAAATTTTACAAACTTTCTATAAATATACACCTCACAAAATTTTTTGCAAGTTTACCAAAAATATTGTAGCTTACAAAAAAAATTATTTGAAAAAACCAAAAATTTATTTGATTTACAAATTAATTTTGGATTTGAAGGAAAAAAATGTGGTTTTATCAAAAAAATTGTGTGTTTATTCATAAAATTTTTGTAAAAGTTTCTTTTTTTTTTTGAGTGCACCACAACACGCGACTTCATTATAGTTCTTGGTGAGTTTAATGGGCAAATTGGTAGATATTTCTTATAGGAATGTAATGGGCTTAAGCAGCATGCATTTGCATTCGAATGATAATGTTGAGACTTGAGAGATTGACTGAGTTTGCATTATCAAATAATTTTTAAGAATTACCAGTACGCTATTTTCGCACCGATCGATTCGTAAGCAGACTTGGATCTCAGCGAATCGAAACACTCGAAATAAAATTGATAAAACCCTACTTATATAAGATACGCTACATTTTGAATCCACTCAAAAGAGTCGTTGAAGAGTATAGGGCTCGAGATTACTTTGAAATCAGGCACCATCCTGACAGTCCTGTTATATTAGGTTGTATTGTATCCTTCTCTCCAACATTATATTACGCAAGTAGTGGGTGACCGCAAGGTAGACCACGAATGCAATGGGACACGAAAGTAATGAACAACCTTAAACATTACAGCAGATATGGTAATTATAATACCACTATTGTGAAAAATCGTGGTGAATATTCTGGTTAGTTCAGTAATGCTCCTACATAGACGCCACAGAAGATATTGACGACGCTGACGCATAATAAGGCTTACGACACCACAGCTCTTGGAACAAAATGTTCTGAATATCCATCAAATACTTCAATTAATTGTAAAATTATTGTATTTTATTTCGAGTAGTTTTAATTATATAAACAGGTATTTATATAATCTTTATCGCCCGGCGATTTTGCTAAAGTTTTCATCAAAATTAATTCATTAAAGAAAACTGTCTATCGGGATAGACATAAATTTTGTTGAACGAATAGAAAAGGAAAAAAAATTTGGATTAGAAGTTATTCAAAATTCAAATAACAGATGTTCGGGAGACGTCTGCCATTTTGTCTAATTTTTAAACGAATCCAGATCTTCCATTTCAAGTGGACTCGGATCATATATACTAAAAATTAATCAAGGTTCCATGCGAGTTTTCGGCCACACACCCACCCGCAGACGTACAATTTTTAAGGCTATTTAGATTCTGGACGGATGGTTCAAAACAAACGACAAAATAAAAATTTAAGATTTATCAGATTTTTTTTCGAATTTTCAATTGTGGTGAAATAAAAATTAGGTCTTAAGTTTATGTACTTAGTAGACAAAACAAAACAACTATTCCAAGTTCGAGCGGCAGGATGTCCACTAGAAATAGGTAGATTTTTTGATCATATACAGATACGTATACAAGTAGAATTGGATGTGTCATATTAGTTAAAATAATAAAATTGTTTCTACTTAACAAGTATCCAACAAATTCTAAAAACCAAATTGAATACATTAACCGAAACTACTTTATCTATGCAATTTCGGAACAGTTTTGTTTAATTTGATTAAAACTACTTACAACATATTAAATCCACCAAAGAGCAAATGAACATCTTAATTCTTAACTATGTCACACATGCAATAACACCACCGCACATATAATTCAAAATCAAAAATTAGCAAACAACTTTCATACCAGAAACACTACAAATAGATATTTGTAGTGTTTCTGGTATGAAAGTTGTTTGCTAATTTTTGATTTTGAATTATATGTGCGGTGGTGTTATTGCATGTGTGACATAGTTAAGAATTAAGATGTTCATTTGCTCTTTGGTGGATTTAATATGTTGTAAGTAGTTTTAACCAAATTAAACAATCAATTTATGAAAATTTTGGTGAATGTGTAATAAATATATATAAGTATTTATTGCATCTAAAATATTTCCAAATTTCCAACCAAAATATTCCTTTTAATTCAAAAGAATATTAACTCAACTTTGTTTGTTTTTACACACTTTTATTTAACTTGAGATTTGGAGGTTGTGTTGGGTTGAATCTTGTCATCAATTTTCACATATTACACATTTTTGTCAATTTTATATGGAAAAATGTCCTTCAATTGTAAATAATGAGTATAAAAGTTGAAGTATTTCATACTTTTTTTCTCAAAGCTCTCCGTCATATACTTATAATTAATATATCAGCTAATAGATGCGCTGGTGTTACTCAAGAGATATTTTGTATTGTACCTAAGCACATTAAAAAAACAAAAAAATGTGACATTCCCATACAAATTTTAGACAGTTTTTAATTCGCTTTTGTGATCTACAATATTTAATTATTTGCATAATTGAAGTTCAGAATTTAAAATATTGATCAAAGTACAAAAAATTGATCAAATATGATATAAAAAATAAAAATAGGCGCGCCATCTCATATTTAATAATAGAACTTAAATCAAAACAAAGGAAACGTACTTAAATTTTACACTGGATGTTTAAATAACATCCAATTGTAATAGTGCAGTCAATTACTACATTCAGCTTTTGCTATATTATATAAAAACACTGAAAGACTGAATAATAAAATACCTTATTAAAATTACTTTAAATTTCAAAAGAATATTAAATTCACGGTAAGTGATTTAATTGCTGGTTTCACTTATGGGGTATTTTCTGTGAAATAATGTGGTTAACTTATTTCTAGGTAAAATTATATAACTGAAAACTCTAAAATAAAAAAATTCAAAAAACAAACTTTTTGAAAAACGAACTAAAACGTAGAAAATACAATTTCAAAGAAAATATAATCATAAAAGCAAAACCTCCGATATATAGAAACCTAACTCATTTTTTAGCACAAAAAGAATCGTGAACTTGCAGCGCCATTTTGAAATTAAAACTCAATATAAAAAAATTCAAAAAATCACCATAACGACAATAACGCCATCTGGAAAACTAAAACTTCATATGAAAAAAATCAAAAAAATTTAATCAAAAACACTAATCCAATTTTTTGCATATTGCAATGTTCATTGTTTGTTGCAAATGGCGTGAATCAGTAGTGCTATGATATCGGAGGTTTTGATAAAAGACATAACGCTTGTACGAACATATCTTTTGCTTCTTTCAACATAATATTTTGTGTGTCAATTAGAGACTAATCGTTTAATCGTTTTAAAAAGAATCGATCTAATGCCCTTCTTATGAATCGAAAATATTGAAAGAATCGATTTTTTAAAGACCGATTCTTGACATATTGCTATTTTAATGACATAGTGCTATGTTGCGTTTCAATATTTAAATACATATTTGATGTCTTTTTGTACTAAACACGAAATATTGTACTAAAATCGTGATAATGTACTAGTAACGGAAGGGGATTATTACCTCAATGTCAAATTGTTCACAAAAGACAAACAACATTGGTTGAATCAGAAAGATTATTTTCCAATGCAGCAAACGTTGCTATACTGATAAAAGATCCTCAACATTTCAATAAACTCCAATTCTTGCATTCGTTTAGAGCTGAATCTGATATTTGGATGCAATGATTTTTTTCATATATTTTAGTTCATCTGTTCAGTTTTTTCGACTATTGAAGATTTGTCCGACCTTTTAAAGAATCGATTTTTATTAATTTGAATAATCGATTCTAAAGAATCGATTCTCTTTTCAATGACATCTCATCTGTAGTGTCAAATGTCAATGCAAAATTGATTTTCTAATTTTAGATCGTTTTTCAAAAATTGCGTTTTTTAAATTTTTTTGTCTATTTTTTATTTAACTTTTTTCGAATGGGACACTCAGATAAATGAAACACAAACAAAAGAGAATTTGTTCAAAATATTTATACAAACCACAACTACACAGCTTTTGTTTTTAGTTATTGTTTTTTATCATTTTTATATTATATTTAGTATTTGGCCTCCATGGCATCATCAGAAATCATTAAAAATTATTAGATTTGTTAACTGTTCATTGACAAAAATCATATTATTAGTCAATATATTAAAATTTAGATTTACAATCAAATTAATTTTTAATACACTAAAAAGTTGTAATTATTTGGTATTTTTGTAAGAGATCTGTTTTTTCAATCTAAATTAATTTGTTTGTAAATCTAAATTTTAATATATTAACTATTTTTGCCATTGTACAATTGATAAATCTAATAATTTCGAATAGTTTCTGATGATGCCATGGAGGCGAAATATTATATACATAAAAATGATAAAAAGCAATAACTAGGTTAAATTAAAACTAAAAACCAGAGTTTAAACGATAATTATATCACTCCTATACTCCATTCTTTCAGAGCGAGTAACTTAAAAAATATTAACTAAAATATCGTTTTTGCTCCTATATTGAAATAAATACATTTTCTTTCAAATACTCAAACATTTAATTTTCGCTTCGAAATTGATGCTTTCCACCATAAAAAATAAACAATTTGTGTAAATGTTTTGCTCAATTTTGCAAATGAGATGATAGAAAAGAAAAAGAAAATAAAGAAGACAAAAACTCCATAGGAGTGAAATCGAAAAAACTAAAAATTTGCTTTTCGAGGAAGAACGATATTAAAATTATAAACACTTTAATTTAAGCATTTAAGCACTTTTATTGTAAGCTCTACTTAAAACAGAAGCTGAGTTCATGTGTTTTTTATAAATATTTTGAACTAATGATTTATCAGCATTTTACAATTTTAACAATTAAAAGAGGATTTGATCATTTTCTTATTGGAATTCAATGGCTTGAGATTATCGTGCATTAGGCTAGTATAATGATGCTTACAAAATTGGAACCCCCTGGGCTCTAGGTTAGAAGGCTGAAAAAGTCTGAGGTTAAAGTTTGTAAAGGTTAAAGTAAAGACTTCTTTCTCTACGCAGCTGACGCGACTAGGGTTAGCTCTTATGGTACACGGTCTATCTTAAACATTAATCCCATACGAGCTATCTGTCAAAACTTTATTATAGGTGAAGTTACAATTCCCATTGTTGGAACTGGTTTCCTAAATATATGTCCTTTTAGTGGCCATTAAAAAAAGACGTCTTGTCAACCTACTAACTTTATTATTCACTCTAGCTAAACTCTTCACTTCTCAATCATCCACCATCTTTAACTTTGATCAGCGATTCAGTTAATACTGAACTGACTTTCTATGACATCTGATAGATTCAACTGTAATCAAACCTACAATTAAACATGTTGTTGCTATTCTTCGTTACGAACGTCCCTAAACGGTTAAGCAACGCCACCGTTTTTTAGGTATGATTAACTTCTACCGAAGATTCATACCTAACGCGGGTGGCAGTTAAGCCATCCTCAATGATGATTTTCTTAACGCACGACCTTCAATTTCAAAGCAATTTTGTCGACTTTTTGCCATTCCTATTTCAGATATCAACGCTGAAATGGTTGCTTCAGCTCTTTATTCGAATTGGATTGCTCGTTTCCGAGTAATCGTCACTGATCAGGGCTTCCAATTCGAATTCAACCATTTCAGTGAGTTGTCTAAACTTATCGGTTTTGAACATAAACGAACTACAAGTTACAATCCTAAATATAACGGACTCATTGAACGTTGGCACCGAACCCTCAATACTGCTATCATGTCTTTTCACCGGACGAACTAGTCGCGTATTCTACCGTCAATATTACTCGGTTTACGAGCCACTTTCCATGAAGACTTTCAATCTTCAGCGTCAGGTTAGTCGACGGCGGAGTTTGTACACGGGGTAGGCAAACTAGGTAATCCCCTAGGACGTTTTATTTGAGGGTTGCAGAAATTATGAAAACAATTTATATTTTTTAGGAAAGAGGCGTAGGGGCGTCAAATTTCATTCTTGCCTAGGGCGTAATCAATCATAGTCCCGGCTCTGGTCTAAGGTACTAACATACCACTTCCTATTTCCTAAAGAATTGTTTAACTAAAATTCTAGCTTCACTCCTCAGTTCGATTTCGTTTCACAACTGAAACAACATTTTAACTATCTTCGGCTCTCTATTGCTTCAAGACACATTTCTAAAATTTTCATTTCCAAAGGTCGACACTTGTTCGCATGTCTTCTTACGTACGTAAATCACTTCAACCATCATACGAAGGTCCGTTTCCAGTCATTAGCAACAAACACATTTGAGTTTTCATCGACAGATTGAAACCTTTCTCCAAGCAACTTTCTGAAGAGAACTTAACTCAAAATTCACCAACTTCGAAAGAAGACGCGCTGCCGAAACATCGTCTTTTACAGATAATGTCCATTCTACTAATTCGGACACATCCTATTATTCTTCTTCTACCTCTACAGAAACGAGACAATGCTTCGGAAAAGCTACTGTATTTACTAAATTGGTTAGATTTAATCCCATTTCTCAACAACATCTCTTCCATCCTGTGTCTACAATTACACGAGCCGGTAGAGACACTAAAACTCCCGCTCACTTTTTTAGTGCTCTGTCACACTAAAACCTTTTTTCTTACTTCTATTTCGTCCCATCTTCGATGGAACGAAGGGAGAAGTATTGTGACGAACATTTGAATTAAAAAACTTTCAAAATTTTTAAATTTAGCAGGCGATGTTTAATAACGAAACTCCCATAGTATTTTTATAGGAAACAAAGCTTCATTTTAGTTAATTTGTTAGTGAATATTAAATTTGTTTTAAAATAAAAAAACATTGTCTATCCAATGCAAGTTTTAATAAAATTCTAAATTCTGTTATATTAAGTTGAGTGTGACTTTTAAATTCATCCCAACCGTCTTCAGTTTCTTGTATCGCAAGATCTCTTGGAATATTTGTTTAAAGTGAAGTTACATCAAAAGAAACTAAGATTTCGTCTGTGCAGTGTGAAATTTGTAACATATTTTGAAGCTCAAAAAAGTTGTTAAGAGTTGCTCAAACATTTGGATACATTGGAATATATGAATTTATTGTATTTACTATTGCGCTCGATAGAATTCCAGGCTTATGTAATTTAGGTAGTTCATAAATTCTTGATAAAGGAATTTCAAAAAGAATTAAATCATTCGAAGATTTTGAACCGAAACTTAATTAATATTGAACATTTTTGGCATGAAAATATTAAGTTTTCAGGGAATTAAAAATGAAAACTTACAAGAATAACAAGTTGTGATTACTAATAGTTCAAGCTTAAACTTAATCAAATATATTAATTTTGATATTTTATCAATGAAAAATAAATTTGTCCATAATAAAAAAAGTTTGGCAGAAAATTTTCATAATATACTTTGAGAATATATACATAACTTAAATATTTGTGGTGCCGTTAGAAAATAATGCTTGTCCTTTAAAAAATATTTGAGTTAAATAATCACTGGAAATAACACAATAAATTTAAATTACTCCCGTAATTATTTTAATACATTTTATAAAAATTAGCACAACTATGGAGAAAACATTTATTATTTTTTGGAACTTTAAATTTAGAATTGTTTTTAAGTATAATTTAATAAAAGAAATTGAAGTGCGTAATCTTTACACGCTGTTGAAGTTAAACTTCTTTGGCTACTGTAGCAGGTATTACTAAAAATATTAAATATAAAATAAATATGTCATATTGAAATTTAGAGTAGCATTTCTTGACAATATAATTTACAACAATGTGTTTAATAAAGTTATATATACATAATGTTTTACAAAGTCTTACAACGTATTACAAATTAAATTTCACGATGAATACATGTCCACTTAATTAGACAACAAGTTTTGGTACAACAAATGATGCAGTTTTCAAGAAATTTAGCAAATTTTCAAAGTATAGTTTGTGTTTCTCACTTTAGTTATCATAAACCTCTAATTTCATATTTCAATTATGATAATAATTGAATTGACTTTGTAATACATTATGTAAATATTGCTCTTTATTATACATGTTGTAAATTATATTATCAAGAAATGCTACTCTAAATTGCAATATGACATATTTATTTTGTATTTAATCTTTTTAGTAATACCTGCCACAGTAGCCAAAGAAATTTAATTCAACCGCGTGCAAATATTAAACGCACTCCTTTTTTTATTTAACAAAACAAATTTAATAGACACAAATATTTTTATTTAAAAATAAACTTTTAAAAAACGGCATATAAAATACTCATACTCATACGGCATAGTCATAGAAAATTATATACGACCACCTCGACATCTATAGCAATATAATACAACTCAAACTATCCAAACAGATTAAGAAGTTTTGATTAAATCGCCTAAAATACATAAAAATACAGGTTTTCCCAATTTTCTGAAAACGGCATTTTTCACATCATAAAAAATTATGGGACCCTTTCGAAGTCAACCCAAATAGAATACGATTTAAATTATCCAAATCGAACGAGCCGTTTTTGAGAAATCGATCAGCTTACATAAAAAAAACCCATAATGAAACACAGAACCTCCTCTTTTTTTTAAGTCGGTTAAAAAGCTAATGTGAATTTCTTTTCGTACGTCAGATCAAAAACAGATTTTTTTTATCTGACAGCTAGTTTTTGTTCGTTTCGCATGTCAGATCAATAAAAAAAATCGACCTTTTTTTGGTCTAAAATCTTTTTTTCAGATCTGAGATTTTAGCAAGATTTACGAATACCAATGCAAGTGAAATTTGACATATGTCAATTGTATGCGTTTTATTATTTAATATATGAGAGAGATTTCAAATTTTAAATGAGTTTATTATTTCTAAGCAAATAAATAATTCTAAATTAAATAAAAGTGTGTGAAGTGTGTAAATATGGTTTACTATTATCAAAGCACATGTCACAAATGCCATTTTTTTACCCATACATCAAAATTTAAAAAAAAACAGCTGATTTTATGTTCGTTTGGTCACCAAAATCTAGATCTTTTTCGTTCCAATCTGACATACCAAAAGAAATTCACATAAAATAATTTAAAATATAAATTTAAAAAATAACGAAACTCAAAATCGACACATCCAACTCATATAGCATTTAGTACGAGACTGAATAAAAATAAAATAACATTAACAAATGAATGACAATCAGCGTTGCCATTTGAGAAAAAATAAATGGAGTTTTTTTTTTAAATTTGGGCTTTTTTCGGCTTTTCAGGGTTGCATAAAATTCATGTTGTTTTGATTGAAAAAATTTTGATTTAAATGATTCAAATTTGGATTTCAAAACACAATATTCGTTTGCCTTTCTTCATTGTTGTTTGAATTTCTTCTTTATTTTATTTATTTATTTTTTTTCAGAATGTTATTTTGGTTCAAAAACTTGTCATATCGCGCCTAAAGAAGTTTTACTTCAAAAGTTTGTGGTTGTAAATAAAAACAAATCAAAATGAAAAAAAGAGAAATTGACTATGACAGATGTGTTATCAGTTATTATCACGTTCTTTTATGCCTCTTCATACAATTTAAAAGTTACGTTCTCTCTATATTTATATATACTCTAAGTTCAGACTGAAGTAATACCGTCCCAACCCAAAACAAGCTCCCACTGCAAGGAAAACTAATTTTTTTTATTTTTGAAATACAAATCAGCTAACATTGATTTTTTTATATAAAGGATTCAATTGATTTGCAAACCAAAAGATTTCCAACATTGCCTTTTAAATTAAAACAAAGACACTATTCACATGTTGTCTATCAAAAACATGGGAGTGTCCCAATAACTAGTCCCAATAATTCACTTTATTCTATTCCTATAGCAAAAATATTCTCACATCAAACAAAAACTGTTAATTTAATCGTCTAATCATTCATTTATAACAAAAAACATTTTTCAAACCGTATTTTCCCTTCTTCCGTTCGTTTAAATAAATTATTTTAGCACAGTATTTCTGTTTCATATAGTTTTAAAATAAAAAACTATATGATTAAACTGTAATTTTAAATGCAATTCCAATTTGTAATCGTAAAAAAAACAAACGAAATATTGTTAAAATTTTCTTTGCAAAAGCACAAATAAAAAAGAAAAGTTCAAGAAAATCAATAGTCAGTCAAGTAGTAAAAATGAAGAAAAAAATTTTAAAAGTTTTTGTTTAATCATAATTTTTAAATAATAAATCGAACTTAAAAACACAGAAATTATTGAATTATTTAATCTTTTACCGATTATTTTATCACTTCTTTTCTTATGATAAGAAAATTTATTTTAAAAGAATGACACAAACACAAATCTTTAATCTACTCTCAACCGAACGACTACAAATACCGAACTGAACTTTTATTTGAAAGAAAGAAAGAAAGAAAAACTTTAACTTCAAAGAAAATTTTAACCAAAATTTTATTAGAAAGAGAAATAAAACAAACCGAAAAAAGTGACATCTATGCATTCAAGGTATTAATAATCCAAACAAATACATAATTTTTTCGGTTAAAATGAAACCTGGATAAATTCTAAAAAATTTCGATCATTCAATAAACTATTGACCTCTTGTATCAAACATTTAAACTATACATCTTTATGTTTCTATCGAGAATATTCCTAAATTCATCGAACTTAAACTCTCCATCACATTATAATAAATGTCATTTTTCTATAACTATCTCTGTTTCGCTTACAGTATTTAATGTGATTTTGAATTTTTTTAAACACGATGCAATCTACAAATTATAGAATTCCATTTCAATTCATGTTCGTTGTGTATTTTTGTTAGAAGTGAAATAACGTGATCTCTTTGTAAAGAATAAAAACGAAAAATTATATTGCAAAATGTTTGGTTCACAGGCTCCAATTTTAGTTCTTAGTAAGTTTAAATAATAATTTATATGATATATTCGAATATTTAATTAATGAAATGTGTTTTAGGTCAAAATACAAAGCGAGAATCCGGTCGAAAAGTTCAGCTGGAAAATATCAATGCCGGCAAAGTATGAGATTTCTAGTTGCATATGATTAATAAATAGACATGTGGTTATCCTAGTTCGTTTATTTTAATTTTAGGCTATTGCTGATGTTATTCGAACATGTTTAGGACCTCAAGCTATGTTAAAAATGTTGATGGATCCTATGGGTGGGATTGTAATGACTAATGATGGTAATGCAATATTACGTGAAATTACCGTTCAACATCCAGCGGCTAAAAGTATGATTGAAATCGCTAGAACTCAAGATGAAGAGGTAAGTCTATGCCTATTTTAAGTTTAATGATGTTTAAATACTAATCGACGTTTTAGGTTATGTTTCTTTTATTTAATTTTTTAACAATTGTTATTTCTCCATCAGGTTGGAGATGGTACAACATCCGTTATTGTTTTAGCCGGAGAAATGTTAGCTGTTTCTGAAACATTCCTCCAGCAACAAATACATCCAACATTAATCATCCGAGCATATCGTGAAGCTTTAGAAGACATCATCAAAGCTCTTCAAACCACTTTAAGTATTCCCCTTGATCGATCCAATAAAAAACAAATGACTGATGTCATAAAATCTTGTGTTGGAACAAAGTTTATTGGTCGTTGGTCAGATTTAGCTGTTAAAATTGCTCTTGAAGCAGTTGAAACTGTTACATTAACCGAAAATGGTCGAACCGAGGTGGATATCAAACGTTATGCTAAAGTTGAAAAAATCCCTGGAGGATCAATTGATGATTCTTCGGTTTTACGTGGTGTTATGATCAATAAAGATGTTACACATCCAAAAATGAGAAGATATATTGAAAATCCTCGTATTGTTTTGCTCGATTGTGCCCTCGAATACAAAAAAGGCGAAAGTCAGACAAATGTTGAAATTATTGGTGAACAAGATTTTACCCGAATGCTACAAATTGAAGAAGAACATGTACAACGTGTTTGTGCTGAGCTTATTGCCGTTAAACCGGATGTTGTTTTCACCGAAAAAGGTGTTTCAGATTTAGCACAACATTATTTATTAAAAGCTGGTATAACTGCCATTCGTCGTCTTCGCAAAACAGATAATTTACGTATTGCACGCGCATGTGGTGCAACAATTGTGAATCGTACCGAAGAGTTATCAGAAAAAGATGTTGGCACTGAAGCTGGATTGTTTGAAATTAGGAAAATTGGAGATGAATATTTTACATTTGTTACTGATTGTAAGGATCCAAAAGCTTGTACAATTCTACTTCGTGGTGCTTCCAAAGATGTTCTCAGCGAAACTGAACGTAATTTACAAGATGCCTTACATGTTGCACGTAATTTAGTTTTGGAACCACGTTTGGTTCCTGGTGGAGGTGCTATTGAAATGGCTTTGTCACAAGTATTAACAAGAAAACAAGTTCAAGGGCCATACCGTGCGGTTGCTCAAGCCTTAGAAATTATTCCACGTACATTGGCTCAAAATTGTGGTGCAAATACAATTCGTACCTTAACAGCTTTACGTGCAAAACATGCATCACATTCGGGTGATTCTGGTCCATGTGCATGGGGGATTGATGGTGAAACAGGAGAATTGGTGGATATGAAAGTAAGAGGTATATGGGAACCATTATCGGTAAAACTACAAGTATACAAAACAGCAGTTGAAACTGCAATTTTATTACTACGTATTGATGATATTGTTTCTGGTTCAAAGAAAAGTAAAGACGGAAATGCAGGAGGAGGCGCACCGAGTGCAATGGGTGCCGGTGGTCAGGGTCAAGAATAAGTTTGGCTTAATTTTTTAAACTGCATTTCTTTATTACTAATGTTTTACTTCTATGATTAAATATAAAATTGCTTTAATCTAAACTCTAAACAGAAAATAAATACAATTTTTATGTACGGCATAAAATATAATTCAAAATTTTGTTTTACAAAAATAATTAGGGTGAGGAAAAGCCGAAACCTAAGGGCAATGAATATGTTTTTTGGTTTTCCAATTTCAATTTTATTAAGTTATAATTCATGTTTTATTCCTTATAATCTTCCAAAAATGAATTCTCAAATATGGCATCAACTCGGCTTATCTGCTGCTTCTCCACAACATTTGCATAAGTTAGTTCACAGGCATTTGTCACTTCTAAATGAAATATCATCAGATTGCCGATTGCATTTAAAAAATAGCAATCAAAATAGTTCTGTACCTAAATCTATTTCTTACCGAACGAAAAAGCGGCCGAATCGAGAAAAATGACAGAACAAAAAACAGGCCCCTCACGAAGTATAAAATATGTGGTAATCATCAAATGAAATCGGCGTGGGCACAGAGACTAGGTGCAGACATTGGGGATAAAGTAGTGAAGCAATTTTGGATGACCAGATTCCCTGAAAACATTCAACTCATACTAACATCGTTTGAAAATAATCTACCTTTAGATAGGTTAGCTGAACGTGCTGACAATTTGATTGACACATTAACTTATCGGCTGGTTTTCAATTTCAATTTACCATCAATATCCACAGTTGCAGAAAACGTGATCGATATTCCATTCCTCACCTGTAAGATTTTTCGCATCAGTTGGAGGGATACACAATTTTTTCGTCCCTCGATCTTGTTCAAGCAAACAACAAAAGCTCCAAATAATTTTTCAGCGATTCTCTGAAAATAGCCTTTATTATTAATCCACATAAATGCGTCTTGGAATAATCTAGGATTAAATTCTTAGGTCCTATGATTAATGAACACTGCATTTTGCCTGAAGTCACCGCATTTAGCCAGACTTTGAAGCAGCTCAAGAGATTCTCACCTGCTGCCGCAGCTGACTAAATTTTACTTACTTGAAAGAATACAAATTCCTATCATTTTTACCACTAAGTCCATTAATGCCTTTGAAAATTTCGAAGACAAGTTCTGCAATGCCAGCCTTTCTTGCCTATTTTCTGCTCGACTAGCAAGAATGTTCCAGTCCAGTTTCTGTCCTGTTCATCCGTCCAGTTTCTTTTCTGTTCATATCAATGACGCCGACATCAAGTGCCAAAAAATAGCGCTTCGTAAACACGTGCAAAACAAACATCAAGATCGACGATAGTAAACCTATGCCACCAAGCTCTAAGGTCATATCAGAAATAACATATCATGTCGAGTAACCCAAAAATCAGTGCTCTGGCACGTCAGACCTGTAGAAAGAAGAAAAGCATCATCAAAGCATCTGCAATCGGGAAAATATGTGACTTAGTAAATCTATAGCATGTCGGAAAAAACCATCACGTCGGATATATACCAAAAGGTAGCTAATAGCCCAGTGAACACATGCCATAAATATGACATCACATAAAAGTCATATATATGTGTATGACCTTAGTGTGATGTCATATTTATGTCATGTGTTCACTGGGATCTATACGTGTTTAATATAGTGGGATTGAATGATCCGGTACCGGACATGGAACCTCACGTCTTCAATTCGACAATCAACCCCTTACCTTCTTCCCACAAACAAAAAGCGCAGGAGGGCATTAATCAACAAAGGCCTCTATGAATAGGAAGCCATACAAGTATGTGCCGGCCCATTCTTTTACCTGGTTACCCTGGTTAAAGGTGGGTTTCCTAAGAGGCTAGCTCTGAAGGGTGTAGACAAACGGTACATAGGTACCTTGAGTAGGAATGGGGTCCGATCCAAGGCATCACAGGACTCTCCACAGGCGGCTACATCTGGTGTCAAACGGCATATAAACCCTCTGCCAGCGACAGACCACCAGCATGGGCGAGGGGACACCGAGCACTATCAAAGTGTGCATCGCTGCTGTGGTCTTCCCAGAGTTCTGAGCCTGAGTTATTAGCATCTCAGTGAGGTAAAAAGATAACTTATGAATTTGGTAGTATAGACCTAGAATACGAGGTTATTTATTAAACCTCACTTCGAAGGCTGCTACCAAAAAATGGTTATTTTCTGCTTGACTGTGCCGATAATAAATCGGCACATTAGACAGCAAATGCGGAACCCATGATATCGATCGTAAAGGAAATGCTACGTACTTTACAAATTCAGAATAAGCTAGATGTTGGGTGCAAGCATCGTAATGTTTAGCAAGTCAAACCGACCTTCCACTGCGGCATTGAAAGAAGTAGTGCCCAGTTCTACCGAGAATGCGTAAACAACTGGTTCTGCTACTTTTAGGCTTTTGATCGCAAGTGAAGAACCATCCACATATATTTCTGCAAGGAGCGATCCTAGCTCGGTGTCTGCTAACCTGCAAACATCCGTCACTGATGTGCCAAGCATACCAACACAAACCCGCACGAGCGAACTGCAGTTGCGTCCATGTTAGCTAAAGCAGCGTCACGCCAAAACATGGCCTACTGAAATTCCCCGCTAGACCACCATAGAATATAGAAGGCGAACAAAATGCGTTAAGTAAATTGCCTTAAAGTTATCCTGAACAGATTAACAATGTCGTCAGCTAATCTGAACCGCTTTATCCAGCAGGATTGTCACTATATAGTGTTCATCCAGGAACCATTAGCAGACAGCAAACAAATAAAAGGTATATCGATCAACAACAACATACAACTGATATACTTCTCAGGCCAGGAGAGACCCAGAACTACGGTTCTCTTCAACAAACGCCTAAAAGTATTTCCCTTAACATAATTCATTTGCAGAGATCTATAACAGCTGTTCAGATTTAAATCCCTCTTCCCGCAGCACTTGTACCGTAGTGTAGTCTTTGCCGTGCTTAAACTCGTTTGAAAAACAAAGTTTAATGGGAAACTTTCATCGGAAATTTCCTATAAAATCCTATTAAACAATTTTTTTTCCTTTTGAAATCGATTGAATCCTATTCAATTGTCCTATAGAAATACATACATTGAATCCTTTTAATAGAAATGAAAACATGTTTATAGGATTATAAAGTCATCAATGGGATTACTACATTTTAATTGAATTTTCTGTGACCGTCAAATTTTTTATTAAATAACTAGCAGGACCCGGCGTGCTTTGCTACGCTTATAAATAAAGTTTGTGCACAGACATTTTGTTGACGTAGTAGCAATGATTTCAAAAAATAGTAATGAGAAATGATAGCGTAGTTTTTAATTTTTGTTTTTAAAAATATGAATGAAAAATAATCAGCACTTTAGCTCATCAGTTCGGATATATGAAAAATTGGCGAACAAATAAGTTTTCGAGTAAGCTATAAAAAAATTTAAATGACTTGTTGAATTAGTAGAGGTGTGTCATCACTCATCTCTATATAGAACATTATACAGAACAAAAATAGATTCACAAATGTTCACAGTGCTCATGCATTGTATTTGTACCCGACACGAAACACACAAAAACTGTTCTAAAGAAGTTTTTCTGAGAAATGAAAATGAAAAATGCTGTCAAATTACAAAATTCAAGTGAATTACAATAATTACTTTGATCTTAATCACTCACAAAATCTCTCAAAATTTTATTTTTTACACCAAATAGCGTAAAAGTTTTGTCTATTTAACATTGGTCGCATATTGCCGCCATCTCATAAAAAAGAAAACTCGTAAAGATCGTGATGCCAGATTTTCAAAAATGAATTTCCCGTTGACGTATCGAAAATTCCCGATTTTTCCCGTTTTTTTAAGGTAAAATCCCTCAGAAATTCCCATCAAGTTTTCAATAAAAATATACATATAAATTCAATTATTTATTGAAAAAACTTCAAAAACCACCACAATTATAACAATATTTATCCTTCCGACAACTATAAATATAGGTTTATCTCTGTTTTTTACGACTATATTTTGTGTACGTTATTAGTCTTAGTATATAGAATGAAACAAACAGCTGTTAATTTTATTCTGTACCGCGAATGTGGCGGAACACAATAAAACAATTTATTTGATTGTATTGAATGCTGAAATAAATTTTATTTTATTTTATAAAAATTTTATTGCATGTTATAAAAAATCAAACATTTTCAACCAAAAAGCAAACATTTTCGCCCTGTAGCCCTATTCCAGTACATCGTGAAAT
Source organism: Diogma glabrata (assembly GCA_963693315.1). Classification (NCBI taxonomy): domain Eukaryota; kingdom Metazoa; phylum Arthropoda; class Insecta; order Diptera; family Cylindrotomidae; genus Diogma; species Diogma glabrata. The sequence goes on from OY856187.1 coordinate 213,281,453, forward strand.
AGGGAAATTAATTGTAGCGATTTTTCATAACTAGTATATGTCCGTGTCGCGGGAAATAACAAATTCGTATTAGAAAATATTTCGTTATTTCATTTATTGCACTTTTTTCTCAATTCACAATTCCCAGAGAAATGCCGGAATAGACGTACTGATAATATAAAAAACAGTCAATTCAAACTGAAGCGCATGTCCCTCTCTCGAATATTAAAAAAGCCAAAGACTACTATGATTAAAATGAATTAAATTTCCAAATGATTGTTTTTTGGTTTCTCATTAGTATAAAATTTGATGTCTTTCATCAGGTAGGGCTTTCATTAGGCTTTTTATAGACTTTTCATTTTCAAAATAGCAAATAATTAAATAGATATCGAAATTGATTCAAATTTATTTAATTGTTTGGAATTAATTATTCAAAAAAATACAATAAAATTCATTGTTTTTCCTTATTCGTTTTACTTGTTTTATCAACAAATTTTAAAATAATTCAATTTAAATTAATAAATGTTACTCTATCGGAAGGATAAAACGTTCATGGTTCGTTTTTAATGAATTTTATTCTCGAAAATTTGTAATGCTCGCTTGTTTTCCTTGAAAAATAAAATATTGCATTAAACACTTACACAATATATTACTATTGTTTCGATTCTCCATACAACTTGTGGAATAAGAAAGAACTGCTATAAAATGGAGCATTAAATCTATTAAAATTGAGAAGGACATATTTTAAAAGAAGTAAATATGTCTTGATTTCATGATTTTCAAAAAATTTTTAAATTGTAATAGATCTTTTTCGATACGTAAACAACTGCTCAGAAATAAAATAGTGATGCCAAACATCCCAATTTTTTTAATATGTTTAAAAAAGATGGATGCATTGTAATAAGTATGAACATCTTAAGGTTGTTAATGTGTCTTAGGCTTAAGCATATTATGAATGTACTTTAGTCTTAAGTTACTTGTCTGAACTCGGACTAACTTCATACTAATAATGTTATGTCAGAAGTTTATAAGGTGTGGTATATAATTACGCACAAGAAGAATTGTAAAAGAATTAAAAATAAAACATTAGTTTTGTACACACTAAATAGTATTTTTACATGGTGTCAGAAGTTAATTATAATAATCGCTAAGATGGATTTACGCTTGCCACAGCAATTGGATTGTTCCGACCTAGCTAAGGAGTGGCCAAAATGGAAGCAAAATTTTTTAATTTATTTGCTAGCAAATAATAAAGTGAAGGAAACGGAACAAAATAAAATTGCTATATTGTTGTGGTTGATTGGTCAACGTGGCACGGAAATATTTAATACGCTATTTCCAAATGATGGCAGCGTTGAAAGCATGTTTGGTATGGACATTAAAACTAATGAATTGGGTGATGATAATTCAACTGATGATCCAGCACAAATCCCTGAAAATACGTTAACTATTAGAACATTGGATGACGTCATCAAGGCATTTGATGCATATTGTTTGCCGAGGAAAAATACGGCAATGGAAGCATTTAAATTTCACATGATGTCACAAAAAGAAAGACAAACGTTTGCAGAATTTGAAACGGAATTACGCACTCAATTACAACATTGCGAATTTGAGTGTTCAAGTTGTAAATCACCGTATGCTGAAAGAATGTTGCGGGATCGCATTATTATCGGTATCTCCGATAAAAAATTGCAGCTAAAATTATTAGATGGCAAAGATGAACCGTTGTCACAAATTATTGACATATGCAAAATATTTGAGGCCGCGTCAGCAAATAAACAGTTGTTGGATCGGAAAAACAGTTCACAAGTGGAAGTTAAAAGTGTTGTCGAAGACAAGAGAAACGAAAATAAAATAAAAGAAGATGATGGAACAAGAAATACAGTTGCTGCTATAAAGCAAAATTGTTTTAATTGCGGACAAATTTACAATGGGAAACATCGTCGTTATTGCCCAGCGCTTAACGTAAAATGCAACATGTGTGGTTTAATCGGGCATTTTGGAAAATTTTGTAGAAAGAATCAACCCAATGCAGCAAGACAACAACAAAATAAGGTCGTTCACAAAGTTGATTGGGGTAATGAAACAAATTATAATGAAGGTAAATTTTATTTTGTTGAGTTAGAACAGGTTGTTAATGAAAGTAGTATAAGTTCAATTAATTGTAATTTTATTTCAAATAGGATGGAAGTAAGTCGAATAAGATGGAAGAAACGGTATATTATTGACGATTGGCCTATTGAGTTTAAAATTGACACTGGTTCGGATGCAAATTGTATTCCGATAAATTTTATAAAACAAATAAATGTTCCAATTTCAAACAATGTAAACTTTGATGTAACGGACTATAGCTCTAATAAAATTAGTATTCATGGCCAGGTTAAATTAACATGTTTTGATGTAGAAAAACAAACAAATTACACTGCTATATTTCTTGTTGTTGACAATTCATATGAACCAATACTGGGGCTTGAGTCAAGTGAAGCTTTTGGACTGATCAAAAGAATTAATCAAATTGAGGTGAGCTCCTCATGTACTGCAAATGAATTTGTTAATAATAATAAAGAGAATTTTGATGGACTAGGGAAAATTCCTGGTAAATGCTCTATTACCCTAAAAGAGAACTCTATTCCATCACTGCATTATAAAAAACGTATTCCCTTAAGCATGCATGATAAGTTAAAAACTAAGCTTGATACATTGGTACATGAGGATATCATAAGTTTTGTGGACTATCCCACAGATTGGGTAAACAACATACAGTTAGTTGAAAAACCGGATGGTGATATTCGGATTTGCTTGGATCCAAAACCGCTTAACAAATGTATTAGGCGTGAACACTTTTTAATTCCAACATTCGATGATATTATGAGTCGTTTGGTTGATAAGCATGTGTTCACCGTCCTTGATCTTTGTAATGGGTTTTGGCAATTGGAACTAGATCAACAGAGTTCTGATCTAACCACTTTTATGACCCCGTTTGGTAGATATCGTTGGAATAGGGTTCCATTTGGATTGAATATATCACCTGAGTTGTTTCAAAAGAGAATGGTTAAACTTTTTGCTGACATTCCAGGGGTTGAAGTTTATTTTGATGACATCGCAATCGCTGGGAGAACGGAGGAGGATCATGATAAAGCGTTATCATTGGTTTTGCAGCGTGCAAAAGAGAACAATGTTAAATTTAATAGTAAGAAAATTCAATATCGAACGAATTGCATTAAATTTATGGGTCATATTATTAATAATGGGACAGTTGTACCTAGTAATAAGTACATCAATGCTATAATTGAAATGCCAAAACCTGAGAATAAGAATGATGTGTTACGATTACTTGGACTATTCAAATTCCTTGCAAAATTCGTTCCAAACTTGTCACAAAGATCGTCTGCCTTGCGAGAATTAACTAAAAGCAATGTTGAATGGCAATGGAGAGACAACCATAATAAAGAGGTTGAAGATTTACTTAAATCAATCACTAGCTCACCTGTGCTTTCTATTTTTGATCCAAAACAACCAATAATCATTCAAACAGATAGTTCAAAAGATGGTTTGGGTAGCGTGTTGCTACAAAATAATAAACCAGTTGCCTATGCATCTAGAACACTTTCAAAGAGTGAACAAAAATGGGCTCAAATAGAAAAAGAGCTGTTGGCAATTGTCTTCGCTTGTGAACGTTTTCACTATTTCTTATACGGAAGGGAATTTGTTGTTCACTCTGATCACAAGCCTCTTGAAACGTTGATGAAACGTGACATTGATAACGTAACGCCACGACTACAACGTATGTTCTTACGATTACTCAAATATCCTAATATGAATATTATATACAAACCTGGCAAAGAAATGTTGGTTGCTGACTGTCTATCAAGAGCCCCACTGACTGATTCAAATGATTATGATAATGAACTATCTACAGTGATACATTCACTGGTTCGCCGAGCTTGCTTTTCAAAGGAAAACTATAATAAGTATTGTGAAATTATGAGAGAAGATGAACGATTTTGTCGTATCATCAAATACGTAACAACTAGTTGGCCGTCATATCATCAACTTGATGAATTCAGTCAGTCATTTCATAAATATAAAAACGAATTACATTTTGAAAATGGATTGTTATTTAAGGATCATCGTTTAGTAGTTCCAACAAAGCTTCAAAATGAAATTAGCAAGTGGCTTCATGCACCACATTTAGGCATTGAAAAAACGCTGACTCGTGCTAGAATTCAGTTTTTCTGGCCGGGTATGACCAAGGAGATAACAGAGTTAGTCAAGAGCTGTTCAGTTTGTGAAAAGTTCACAAGAAATAATCAAAAGGAGCCACTATTGCAAGAAAATAAACCGTTATATCCATTTCAAAAGGTTTCGGTTGATATTTATATCGGGATATGGGTTAATTGCATTAATTGATGCATATTCTGGCTTTATTATTTCCCGCTGGCTGAAAGAAAAGTCGGCTAGGCATGTTATTGAAACACTTGATCAGGTATTCTGTTGCTATGGCTACCCAACAGAAATTAAGAGTGACAATGTTCCCTTCAATTCAAGAGAATTTGAAAAGTATGCAAATGATGCAAACATTACATTAAAGTTTACGAGCCCAAGATATCCACAAAGTAATGGATTAGCTGAGAAAGGAGTTGCAATAGTCAAAAATATCCTTAAACGCTGCTATGAAGCAGGTGATGTTGATCAATTTCAATACCGCATACTGGAGTACAATACAATTCCAGTTGCCAGTATGAAACTGTCACCATCTCAGCTTTTCTTTGGTCGATTAATTAAAAGTCGATTACCAATTGAGGAAGCTCTTTTGCATCGAAAACATTTGAGTGAAACAGATATTCAGCACAAATTTGAGGGTAAACAAACAACACAGAAGAAATATTATGATCAGCATGCAAAATCGTTGTCAATCTTGAATGAAAATGAAAAAATTATTTTTAAGAAAAATGGAAAAGAATGGACATATGGGAAAATAGTTAAGAATCTCAATAATCGATCCTACATTTTAACTGATAAATTTGGAAACTATTTTCGTAGAAATAGACGCTTCATTGTTAAATCTAAGAACGATGACTTTAATACTAGTGATTTGTTATTGGAACATCCAGGTTTTTTTAATTTGTTTCGTGAAAACAATGTTGTCAATCAAAATACACAGCCTTCGGCGTTAAATCAAACTGTTCATAATGATGACAGTTCGCGATTCACACAATTAGATCAATCGATTGATCGATCAGCTGAAGCATCTATAGCTGAACCATCCAGACCTGAACTAATTGATTCAGAGTTTGCAAAAAACTCAGCCGAGGATCCAATCATTAATAACGATACTAATAATTCAACATTGCTTCCATCCTCTCCGACCACTAGTATTAACTACAGAACTAGAAGTGGTCGAGCAGTCAGACCGGCTAAGAAATACGGTTTTGATGATTAGTTATTTAAATGATGTTAGTTAGAACATTAATAAAAAAAAAAAAAAAAAAAAAAAAAAAAAAAAAAAAAAAAAATTTTTGAAATAAAATAAAAATGCATGTAATAAGTATGAACATCTTAAGGTTGTTAATGTGTCTTAGGCTTAAGCATATTATGAATGTACTTTAGTCTTAAGTTACTTGTCTGAACTCGGACTAACTTCATACTAATAATGTTATGTCAGAAGTTTATAAGGTGTGGTATATAATTACGCACAAGAAGAATTGTAAAAGAATTAAAAATAAAACATTAGTTTTGTACACACTAAATAGTATTTTTACATGCATAGAGAGCCAACTTGTAGTTCCAGGTGATTTCATTTCTCGTTTCGCAGCATCAAAATATTCCTGAAATTCAGATAACATGGTGGTCCGTTGGGGTTTTCAAAACGTACCTATCTCCCTAAGAAATATTTAAACAGCAGAAGGCTTAAATTCCATCGCGGATTTGACAATACTAAAGCCGATAGATGGCATATGCATTTAAGTAAAATTATCGGGTGATCGACATCTTTCTGAAGCCTGGTAAAACATTGGTTGGTGCATCCATTTCAAAATAAGTTTTAATTTAAAACGATTCTATTTTTAAATGTGAAAAATCCCGCACTTTCTTAGTTTTTTCCCGCTTTCCTGTTTTATATGAAATATCCCGCAAACGGGAAAAAATCCCGCGATCTGGCAACACTGGATATAACATTCAATTAACATTGGGTCATTTTTATTGCAACTTATTCATTTTAATATGGAACGAATTTCAAAATGTCGTTTTAATTCTATTTATTTATTCGAGTACTTGTGGGTACACTATATTTTTTGTTTTTCCGTCTGGTGCGTACACGAATAAATCAGAAGGTTTTCCTAACGCGCCAGCCACATATAGTTGTCCATGTCCATGTGAGAAAAACGGATTTTCCAAATCTAGTCCACATACTTGTAGTAACTGTCCGTGTGCTTTGTTGATGGTAATTGCAAAAGCGAGTTGCACTGGAAACAAAACGTTTGAATCTGTTGGGATCATTGAAATATGTGGCCTGTCTGTCGTGGCAACACTACATCTCCCTCTTCGAATTTTCCACTCAAAATTGTAGCTTCAATGACATTGTTTATCATCTTTTTAACCGAAGTTCAAAAACGTTTGTGCAATTTTAAAATATGTGACATATTTGAAATTACAATATGTGTCACAACAACACATATAAACCTTTTAAGACATAAGCTCTACAACATAATGCTTTTAAGACGTTGATGGACGCAAATTTCTTTTTTTTATATTCTTCGTAAAGAATGGAAAAGTTAATAATAAATCCTTTCACATAATAATGTACGATGTAGGGCAATATTTCATGATAGGATGGAGGAAATAAAAACAATATACTTTTTTTTTCAAATTTGCAGGAACAAAGCTAAAATTAGGTTCCTAATTATCCTAGTGCTAGAAGCATATACCAAGATCATATAACGCATTGTTTACCTCAAGCCAGCATATATAATAATTATATGGAAGCTCATTTGTTCGAGCAAGCAAACAGTTTATTCTTTTAGAAAATAAAAAAATTACGTCCATCAATACCGTAGAAAGCATGTTCTTATGTGTTGTTGTGACACACATTGTAATTTCTACTACCCAACACATTTTATTTTAAAAAAAATAGAGCGTTATCGTCAAAGAATAATCCATAACTAAGACTAAGGATACTATCGTTGATTGAAAAAAGTACATCCGCCAGCACACCTAAAATATCACTTATCCCCTTAATATAAGTGATATCTTACTGCCATTGTCGGCAGTATACGATATCTCACGTTAACTGATTTGCCAATAGCAGGTCATAAAGTAGGCCGCTTTGTCACATCCATAGATCCTAAATTTTAAATTTTACATATGTTCCTGCGGGCGGGCATATATTATAAATTCATTGGTATTAATGCATTGTAACTGTTTGCAAATCACTATTGCAAACGTGTTGCCGGCTAAAGGCCACATTTTTAATTAGTTTGTTTATCAAACTTGCTATCCATGTTTGATTATACATAAGCTATGCTTCTTTGTATGGTATTTGTGCGAATTCCATTTCGTAATTTTGAGCTTTTAATCGATGTTATCAACTATCTTTCTTAGTTGAAGAAACATGCATTACATATACAATTGCAAACCAATAACATATTTAGTTTATTACCAATAACAATAACACATTGTAAAGATGATGAAATTTGTAACATCATTATGTGTTTAATTCAAATACATATAGTTTTGAAATACAAATGTAATTGTTTCAGATTATACTTTCATTTTTCAATTTCATTAAATTATGTTCAACAAAAAAATTGATCAAAGGAATCTAACCGTATAAAACGATATTTCAAGAAAAATCAAATTAAATTATTATCAACATGTAGGCAGAACCCTTTAAGATAATTATAATGGCCCTGGGGTTCCATTCAAAAAAAAATTTGCCTGTTACCTATGCGCAAGGGTACACAACAACTTCCCAAAGTTTCATGATGATCGGATGAATGGTTTTTTAATGCATAAACGACAAACATACACACTTTCAATTTTATATATATAGAAGAAGATAAAGAATCCTATTCTACTTGACTTTATAATAGGACTAAACACATTTTAAAGGGTTGCGCTCAAAAATGATAGAAAACGATATAAACCGATAGACCGTTTTCTATCGTTTCCTATGTGGTTTTTGAATGAGAATTAATGGGTTGAAATCGTTTTTTCCCATTGAAACGGATGCGGACTCTTACGTTTTGCCTTTTATATGGCGGATGCAATTTCTACCGTTTTTGGGTGTTTCTTATCGTTATTATCTGATAGAAATGAAAATCTAGTGAAAAAATAGAACCGTTTTCTATCGTTTCCTATGCGGTTTTTGAATGAAAATGGATGGGGCAGTATCGTTTTTTCCGATAGAATGTTTGTATCGCTTTAATCGTTTCCTATCGTTTTTTGGTAGATTATCTGAATCGTTTTCAATGGGATATTTCACATTATTTTATTTTCTGTCAATTCCTATCCGTTTTAATCGTTTCTTATCGTAAAAGGCGAATTTCAGTGCAATATCCTATCGTTTTGAATCGTTTTCAATGGGTTTTTCCACTATTCGAAACGAAGATGGGGAGCTACAAGTAGACCTTAAAAATATTTTAGATACTTGGGCCGCTATTTTGAGAATCTTCTCAACTTAAGTCACCAGCCACAAGTCGGGCGACGAACAAAGCTTATTCGTGCGTCAAAGGTACATGTAGACGAACCAACCAAAGAAGAATTCGAAGCGGCGCTGTCAAAATTAAAACGCAATAAAGCACCTGGTATCGACGATATAACATCTGAAATGATTGTACATGGTGGCAAAACTCTATACTTAAGGTTGTTTGAACTTGTTCAAATGATCTGGAGGACTGAAACCATGCCACAGGACTGAAACACAGCTATACTGATACCAATCCATAAAAGAGGTAATCGCCTACAATGTGCAAACTACAGAGGAATCGCTCTCCTCTGCACAGCATATAAGATCTTTTCCTACATTTTGCTATCAAAAATCAATCCTTTTGCTGAACAACTGTTTGGAGAATATCAATGTGGCTTCCGCCGGGGCCGAGGTACCATCAATGCACTTTTCTCGATAAGGATGATTTTGGAAAAATGCCGAGAGTTCAACACACCTGTTCACCCACTTTTCATTTATTTCACGCAGGCCTACGACTCTCTCAAACGAGGGACTCTATGGTCTGCTCTGGTGTCAATGGGAAATCCTGGTAAACTGGTTTCACTATGCAAAATGACAGTACAGAACTCTCAATGCTGTGTACGAGTAGAGAACGAAATATCAAAGTTTTGTAAAGTCGACTCCGGTTTAAGACAAGGTGATGCTATCTCTCATATACTTTTTAATCTAGCCTTGGAATATGTGTGCCGTCAAAAGAAACGACCTACTAACAACAATATCTTGTCAATAAACTCAGTACAGATGATCGCTTACGCTGATGATGTTGTCATCCTCGGCCGAAGCGAAGCTGTTATAAGTGAGACTTTCAAGTCGCTTGAGAGTGGTGCTAGAAAAGTTGATCTGCAAATTAACTACAATAAAACCAAACATATGAATGTTTCAAGAGAGGCTGAGAAGAAAGATTTGATGTGCGGCGATGAACGAATTGAGGGAGTTGAATCTTTTAAATATTTGGGAACAATGCTTGACTCAAACAACAGCATACTTACAGATATAAAAGCTCGAATCGCTGCAGGTAATCGGACTTTCTACTCAATTAAACCTCTCCTTGGATCACCGTATGTATCAACTAACACCAAGCTCAAGTTATACAAGACATTTATTAGACAAATGTGATGTATGGGTCATAAACGTGGACCCTTACACAATATGACGAATCGCATTTATCTGTATTTGAGCGTAAGATCATACGCTACATTTTTGGTCCACTTAAGACAGACGATGGAGAGTATAGAACCCGACATAACTTTGAGATCAGAGACCTTCTTGAAGGTCTTGATATAATAGGTTGTATCCGTTCTAATAGGATCGCTTGGTTTGGGCATGTTCTACGAGCCGATTCACAGTCTGGAATGAATAGAAAAATGTACGTTACTACCCCAGGGAGTGGGCGACCGCGAGGTAGACAGACCACGACTACAATGGGAGACCGACGTAGTACACGACCTTAAAAAAATCGGCTGTCATGGTAATTATGTCGCTATTGCGAATGGCCGTGGTGAATATTCAAAGCTGATTAGCCTGGCAACGCTCCTACATGGAGCATGAACGCCGATTAAAAAAAAAGAAAAGATGATACAATCAGCAAACTACTCAAAAACCTCTCCATTTAACGTTTCGAGAAAATATTACAAAGTCACAAATTCAAATTTCTTTCGAAATTCCAAAAATTAGAACAAAATCAAAAATTGAAAGTTTTTTCAAAATTCCAAAATTATTCCAAAAATTAGAATAAAATCAAATATTTAAACTTTTTCTAAATTCTAGTAATATTCCAAAAATGCTTAAAAAATATAAACTTTTTCAAAAATTCTAAAAATATTCCAAAAATTCTAACAAAATCAAAGATCAAAATTCCAAAAATATTTCAAAAACTATAACAAATTCAAAAATTTCCATGTCACATTTACGTCGACATACAAAGTACAAACAGCTAAATTTTTTTTCCAAAAAATTGGCGAAAAAAGTAAATGAAAATCATTTTTTTGACATGCTTGACAATATTTTTTTGACAAACTTATAATCCAATAATTCTCAATAATCATAATAAAATTTCATGTCATACAAATAATTAATTTTATTTTTTCCAAAAAATTGAGTAAAACAATAAATGAAAATCTTTCTTTTTGACACACTTGACAACATTTTTTTGACAAACTTATAATGCAATAATCTAGTTTTTGGTCTCACATACCAATCCCAACCATCAAGATTTCTTCAAATTCAATGTTTCTGTTCCTAATCACTTAAAATGAACGTTTTTTAAGCCAAAAATATGTAAATTTCCTTGTTTTGACATACTTGACCGTTTTTTTGATACACTTCCGGTACAGTTATCGAACACATCGTCTTTTCGGCTCTTCCCTTTGAATAAAACTATTTTTAGAAAAAAAATTTGTTAAATCCGTCCAGCCGCTTTCTAGATTTCGTCGGTTGTGACGGCCGGCCGGCAGACAAACGTACATTTTTTTATTGCTTTTTTAGAATCAGTAGGTCCTAAAACGTCGAGAAATGACAAAAAAAGTGGGGGTAAGAATTTCACTTTTGGCTCATGAATGCAATACTTAGGCTTTTTCAAAACCGAAGTAATATCCCATAAGTAACGGTAGATGCCGATTGGTTTGTTTTTCTTGAAAAAATTTCAATCTTAAATTTCAGATTCAAACCGATATTAATCTGATGGCGGAAAAATACGATAGGTTACGATTGGTGTTACATATGGAATGTACGATAGAAAACGTTTAAAATCTTATTTAGTTTTACCAAAAAATTTCGGTGTCCTGATAAAATATCACACGAAAAAATCCCACACGAAATAATATCACGTCGAAAGTATCACAGCGAGAAAATCACACTATACGAAAATATCACATCACGAAAATATCACATACCAAATTCACACGCGAGAAAATATCACATCCTAAACTTACACGCGTAAAAATATCGCTTTTTAAGGCTCGTCTCCACTATCCACGCCGAACGTTTGCTAAAACCGGGCATTCACATACAACAGAAACAGAATTTCATACAAATTTGACAGCAACAGAATTTTTTGCTGTCAAATTTTTATGAAATTCTCTTTCCGTTTCTGTTGTATGTGAATAGATTTGTTTGGTGGAGACACGTAATATGAGCAAGAACGAACATTTGCTAACATTTGTTAGTTTACCGAATAATATGGCAAACATGATGATTTTGCATGTTTGTGCTCGTTCACTGGAGACATATTTTTGTCTTCACTTCATTTTATTTAGGCCTGTCATTGATAATTAAATTTGATTTTGGTTTTTTAAGTGAAAATTTAGAATAAAACAAAAAATAATTTTTGTTAAAATATTATAAAATTGTGTAATTGGTTTTAATAATGGGTTTTATCAATTTGTTTGGCAAATAAAAGGTGTCAAAGTTTTTATTGTAAAATTTTCGGCACTTTAACAAATGTTAGCAAACATTTTTTTTTAGAAAAAGTTTGGTTGGTGGAGACAGATTGTTAGCAAACGTTAGTGAACATTAGCAATTACGTTTGTTGTTTGTATTCGTGCAGTAGAGACTACCTTAAAATCACACGCGAAAAAATAGCGCATCCTAAAATCAGAGGCGTAAAAATATATATACTGAAATCACACGCGAAAATATACTATGGAAAACATTTTATTGTAAAAAAACAACGTCGGTATATACGTGATATAATATATAAATTTTAATGAATTCTATGCCAACAATTGTAACGACCATTGAGATTTGAGACACAATCTTTCTTATGAAACCGTATGCGACTTAGTAACATGAGCAATTCTTAACATTTCGATTCTTTGACCACGACTGTAATTTGTAAAAATAGTTGCTATTCTTACTGCCGTAGTAGTGATATCTCCAAAATTAGAGATCGAAGGTACGCATTTCTGTAATCTAAAAACTTGTAATATTTCTGTGTTTTTTTTTGCAATAAAATTTTTCCATAATATTCTTTCGCGTGTGATTTTAGGATGTGATATTTTTACGCTTTTGATTTTAGGATGTGATATTTTTTCGCGTGTGATTTTAGGATGTGATATATTTTCGCATGTGATTTTAGGATGTGATATTTTTTCGTGTGTGATTATAGGATGTAATATTTTCGAGGTGTGATATTTTTGTGATGTGATATTTTCGTACAGTGTGATTTTGTCGCTGTGATATTTTCGACGTGATATTCATTCGTGTGGAATTTTTTCGTGTGATCTTTTGTCATAGAACCTTCACGTCATAGCCCTATCAAACAAATAACTCCCACTTAATTTATTTTGGATCCCAAATGATTTAAGCAATACTCATCTCAAATTTTAGATTACGCGTGTAATTCTAGGATGTGATATTTTTACGCGTGTGATTTAAGGTGTGATATTTTTTCGCGTATGATTTTGGGATGTGATATTTTCGAGCTGTGATATTTTCGTGATGTGATATTTTCGTATAGTGTGATTTTTTCTATGTGATATTTTCGACGTGATATTATTTCGTCTGGGATTTTTTCGTGTGATATTTTATCATAGAACCTATATTTTGTTGTCATAATTATGTTATGTTACATGAAAAGTACAAGTGCTATCAAGTTGAAATTTTCGGTTCTATGATAAAATATCACACGAAAAAATCCCAAACGAAAGAATATCATATCGAAAATATCACAGCGAAAAAATCACACTATACGAAAATATCACATCTCGAAAATATCACATCTCCAAAATATCACATCCTAAAATCACACGCGAAAAAATATCACATCCTAAAATCACACGCGAAAAAAATTCACATCCTAAAATCACAAGCGTAAAAATACCACATCCTCAAATCACATGCGAAAAAATACTGTGGAAAAAATTTTATTGCAAAAAAAACACAGAAATATTACAAGTTTTGAGATTACAGAAATGCATACCTTCGATCTCTAATTTTGGAGATATCACTACGGCAGTAAGAATAGCAACTATTTTTACAAATTACAGTCGTAATCAAAGAATCGAAATGTTAAGAAGAATTGCTCATGTAATCAAATTTAATTATCAATGACAGATCAATATATACACGACGGACCTGGTTCCTAAATATAAAATAATATGAAGTGAAGCAAAACCCCCGATATATCATATCGGGGGTTTTGAGTGAAGACAAAAATCTGTCTCCACTGAACGAGCTCAAACATGCAAAAACATCTTGTTTTCCATATTATTCGGTAAATTAACATATGTTAGGCAAATGTTTGTTCGTGCTCATATTACGTGTCTCCATTAAACAAATCTATGTTTGGAAACGTTAAGGCTCACATAAAACAGAATTTCATACAAACTTTACAGCAACATAATTTTTCTGTCAAATTTGTATGAAATTCTGTTTCTGTTGTATGTGAAAGCCCGGCTTAGCAAACGTTCGGCGCGGTTAGTGGAGACGAGCCATAAGAAAGCGATATTTTTACGCGCGTAAAAGGATGTGATATTTTATCGCGTGTAAAAGGATGTGATCGATTATCGCGTGTGATTTTAGGATGTGATATTTTCTCTCGTGTGATTTTAGGATGTGTTATTATCGTGATGTGATATTTTCGTGATGTGATATTTTCGTATAGTGTGATTTTTTCCCTGTGGTATTTTCGGCGTGATATTATTTCGTGTGGGATATTTTCGTGTGATATTTTATCACGACACCGAAATTTTCTACAATTTTTAAATGTGTTTTCCCACGCCTATTGACTGATAACAAAAACAATTAAAGTATTAGTTTTCATCTATATTTTATGAACATAGATAAGAAGAGATAGTAAAACAAAAGTTTTTTGTAAGGAATCGAGTTTGACGTAGAAAAATCGGAAAAGATCAAAGTATTTCAAAAAATCAATGATTTATCGACTGCTTAGTTTGTTCGATATTGCCAAAAACTAGTGTTTTTTTGCTGCAACCATCCCCCTCCCCCCCTTAACCATAACATTACACAAGAAAAAATATGGAAAAATTCGTGGCTATGGTAATGTTGAAAAGGTTGAACGAAAACTATAGCGGTCTCATCGCATTTCAAATGTTATTTTGAGGCGGTTGAGGGTGGATATTTTGATAAACAAATTATGTTTGACCTTGTCGAGTGGGGTGTCATATGAATGCTTAATTTTTTTTCTAGTCCAAAACAATTTTTTTGTAATTTTCAAAAGCGCAGTTCTGTTCCAAAAATTTTCTGCTACCCTCCTCCCCGCCCTTTACTTCGAACATTACAAAAGAAAAAATTTTCAAAAATTCATGGTTATACGCAATGTTGTAAAGATTGAATGAAAACTATAGCGGTCGGCTCATCATTTCAAATGTTATTTTGAGAGGGGTTGAGAGTGGAAATTTTGAAAAAATTATTTTGAAAAAATCATATACATAGTCATATGAAAGGTGAATTTTTTATAGTCCAAAACAATTTTTTTAGTAGTTTTCGAAAACACCGTTTTTGATTCATTCAATTAAAATTCTAAAATTGTGTTTGTGAAGGACTATTCACGTAAAATAATCGTAGAAGAGGATACATTTTTCTACGTTGCAGGAAATGTGTATTATAGTAAAATATTGAGTGAAACGAAATATAGAAATGAACAAACAAGATCAGATTAGATCAAATAAGTTTAAGTCAGATGAACTCAAGCGAAAGGCGTTAGGTTGAAAAATTATGCGTTAACATACCTGTTTGCTATTCGATAGATTATCATTTAATATGGTTGCGTTGTAGCCTCTGTGAGGTTGATCAATAATTACAAACATTTTTGAAATTGTTGTTCTCGGCTAGAAAATCGTTTGAAGTATAAAATTCTTACAGTCAAGTAAGTCGAGGTTGGGGATCTGTTCTTTTCGTTAGGTCTGATAAAGTACCACTGTCAATGAAAAATAGTACTTAGTAACCACCATCACTTTGGTTTTAGCTCTGCTGGCAGTCATTGTGAATGTTCAATGTTGGTATACCGATATCCCTAATGTTTAGTAGACAAATCACTGGACTGTGTTAACAATGCACTCGTTAGCAATAATTTGACGACACATTTTTCTCCAACTGTTGTGATAGTTTTTTTATTGAAGACAGCTTTAATGTTGGCTTCAATAAAAATCCTCAAAACTGGCTCTCACACTATTTTCTACAAAAAAAATTACAAAGGAAAATTCATGAACCAACAACAGTTGAGGTTACAACAATTGATAATATATTTTCCAATAGAAATAATTTATAAGCTGGCGTTATTGAAGCTTTCTTTAGCCACCATAAACAGCTTTGGGGAAGATGCAACCCAACGTGAAACACAACATAGTTATACAATTTGTTTGAAAAATAACAAAATAACAAATAACAAATGCTACTTTACTGTCGCCGTAATATAAAATAAAAATGGCGATACTTTTGCAGCCGATTTGATTACAAATTAAAAAAGTAAGACTTTAACTAACTCCTTAGCGGCAGTAAATTTAAACTTTACAGCCGTTTGCCGAAAAAAACTATTTATAAAATGAATTTTTTTTAAATTTATTGTAAATAAAAAACTCTTTAATAAAGGCTCATAACTCATTAATTTGTTGGACCATATGCACGATGATATTCTTTAATTCTAACAGAGTTAATTTCAATAAATCCACTTGCGGCAACAGAAGAATATTCTCCATGAACATCCATTGAAACAAGTTCCTGATTATATAAACCTTTCAAAGATTTTCGTGATACAACAGTTGCTGTAAATTAAATTAACATTAATAAAAAAAAGTGATATTCTCAACTTAAAAACGAACCATTTCCTTTAAAAATTTCGACAATGACACTTCCGTTGACATGTTTTTGTGAATCTCTCAAACAATTACGTACATATTCAGCTTCTGGTGAGAACCAAAATCCATTATATACATAATCAGCTAGCTTATCACGCAAATATTTGACAATACGATAAACTTCACGATCTAAACAAAAAACTTCAAGATCATGATGCGCATTATATAAAATTGTTCCACCCGGTGTTTCATATACACCACGAGACTATAAACGAACATTAAAGATTTTAATGATTGAATGAAGTAGAATTTTTTGTTTTTTCGAACTTAACCTTTACTCCAACAAATCGATTTTCAACGATATCAATACGACCGACACCATTTTCACCACCAACTTTATTTAAAAATTGCATTATTTCGAATGGATCTTCGATTATTATACCGGATTTGAAATCAGAAATTCGTTTTGGTAGTCCATGGTCAAAAAATACTTCAATTGATGTTGAAAAGTTTGGTCCCTCTGATGGATGTTTTGTCAATTGATACAAATTATCTGGTGCTATTTCGGACGGGTCTTCTAAAATGCCTGATTCATAGCTAGATCGGGAAAAATATATAAGATGAAATTAGAAATCATATAGCGATTAAATAATTACCTAATGTGTAAAATATTAGCATCGGTTGACCAGGGTGATGATGGTGATGCACTGACTGGTATATCGTTTTTCTTAGCATATTTAATTAAATCAACACGACCTTGAAAACGATCACAAAACTCGGGTAATCTCCACGGAGCAATTACTTTCACCTTCGGCATCAGTGCATATGCACAGAATTCAAAACGAACTTGATCATTTCCTTTACCAGTGGCACCATGAGATATATATTTAGCGCCTGTTTTTTTAACAACATCCATCATTGCTACCGTTATACACGGACGTGCAATGGATGTTCCCAATAAGTAACGTCCTTCGTAAATCAATCCCATTTGCAAAGACGGCCATATATATTTTTCCACAAATTCTTTTTTCAAATCTTTTACAATCACCTACGACATGACAAAATAAAAAAAACTAATCTTTAAATTTTTGGTTAAAAACTTCCAATAATATTTACATCACTTGCACCAATTTTAAGTGCTTTTTCACGAGCAGCAACAAAATCTTCGGTTTGTCCAACATCAGCCATAAAACAAATCACTTCGTATCCTTTTTCTAATAACCATTTTAATATGCAGCTTGTATCTAAGCCACCTGAGTATGCTAAAATTACAATTTCTTTCGACATTATTAGAAATATGTGTGTTAGAACGAAAATTAGACCAGAGAATATTCGAATCTTATCAAACGAGCATTCTTTTAAGCTAGAAAAAAGTTAAAAATATGTAGGGTGGGCCATTTGCTATTTTTTGTTCAACTTTAAAAATATAGATTAAAACACATATGTTATGATTTTGTACATTGGTCTACAAGATTTTGCGATTCAGCACCGTTAATCTTTTTTGGAATCATTTAACCAATATTCGAAAACAATTAATCATCCAATGCAAGCGTTCGCTCAGCGTAAAACAAACAGATGGTTCACCCTTTACATACATTTATAAATAAAATTAATAGTTCAAGAGTGCAGCAGATAAGTATTGTCCTTGAATGTTGGTATGTACGATAACTCACATCTGATATTTGAAATACGCAAACATAACATATCAAATTTTTTTAACACACAAACACTGTTGACTACGAATAACAGTTGCTATGCAATATATTTGTCTTTTAGATATTCTAGCTAGGGATCTGCATCAGCGAACGATCTGTTTAAGGCAACACTTCGTGAAAATCGAAGAGAGCTCCTAATCTGGTAGAGTATAAATCTGTATAGGACTTCAACTAAAACTTAAGGAACACCAACTTTAGGCGATCTCACTTTTATGTACATTTGAGTAAGTGGCGTGCCATCGAGTGGGATGTTAATAACTTGTTAATAATTTCAGGGTAAATTCTATTCATTTAGTGATTAAAGATGTGTGACCAACCCGATCTTACTTCTCCTAGAGCGTATCTGGTGCTACAAGGTACTTGAATTTCTTCAGCAGCAATTTCACCACAAATTTCCACCTTTCCACTAAGAACTCAATTTGGTACTTAATTCTTTATTGTGTCTTCAACAGTTATGTAAACTTTGTCGAAGTTTCCAGTGGTTTGATCCCCTCTGACAGTATGTAGAAACAATTTAGCATTTTTCTCTATATCTTTAGGTAGTGAAGTTAATGACAAGCTATCATTACAACGAAGTTGCTCTTTATGACAGGTTCTTAGGTATTGCTTGGTCAGCATTTTATTATGTTTATGGATCGGTTATATGTACAATTTTCGTGCAGGTGATCTCGGTGAAGCATCAAATGAAGTCAGGTTACGGTTGGCAGTGCTATGTTTTGTGTTGTTTTTAAATTATTCCAGTGAGTGTCAGTGAATTGGGGTGGTCATATGATTGGAGCGTAATTTGTAGTAGATCTTCCTATTGTTTTGTATTTTGAGATCTTTGTGCTATGAACTACCAGCTAGGGTTTTCAGAACATTATTTCTGTTTTTTCAGTCCAGAATTTATCTGTTATGCAAGAGTATTGCATTGTGGTTGATCGAATGTTACTCCTAAATGTTTCGGATTTTTACCGAAAGAATAGCAATGCAGATGATTATATGTTGTATTTGACTACTTCATTTATTGTTGTAAAAAGTAGTATGGTGGAGTTGGTAGACTGTTTAGGTAAACATTTAATAATAACGGTGAGTAAACTAAACCTTGTGAAATTTCTTGTCTTATCTCTCTTATCTTGGATTTGGAATTACGTTGCTCAACAGTTTTTTGCGACCGTTTAGGTAGTTGTACAACAAGCGCTTTATTATACCTGGCAGATAACTGATAAAGATATCATTTAATAGTGCCACGTGCAACAATGTGTCGAAAGCGTTTGATAAGTTGAGTGCAACTAAGATTGTTCTGGTTGTTTTTGGTTCTTACGCATCACTGATTTGGTTTTGAGTTTTATAAAGAGAAGTGACTGTACTGTGTGATGTGCAAAAACCATCTTTTTGTCGCGTTAAAGAGTAAGCACAAGAGCAGAAATGCGGAGATCGCAGTCGCGGTATGATTTTCTCTTTTCTCCAGGTTGTTTAGATTTTAAGATGAGGCTTATTCTGGCCTTTTCCAGAAGCTTGGTATCTGGAGAGTATTTAGTGTGGTAGTGAGATACTTTGTGAGTGACTTACCTTTGTTAGCTTTGAGTAACTTACCTTTGTTACCTTTGTTACCTTATGAATGACTTACCTCTGTTACCTTTGTTTGTTGTCGTTCGTTGAGGATTCCAAAATTAAATCCATCAATTGCTTATCTGTGGTAAAACCTACGCAGTTCTTGAGGTCCTTTTTCCCCCTAAAATGTCCTTTTTATTTTATTTAAGCAGCAAGGCGAGTGGAATCTGCTTCTTTACCACAAAACAGTAACGGAGCTGCACCTTCCATCGAAATGGTTATGATGGTCCTGGATCGGAACTGGGTGCCGAATTGTTCTTTGGCGAAAACCCGAATAAATCTCGATGGTGTAGAAGTATTCAACCGAATCAAATATTCTAAGCCTATGATCTATCTTAGTGTCTTTTATGTAGTAATTCATACCTCAAAACATGTTCGTTTCAGTCTAAGGAATAAATACTGAATGAAGAAGATTGTCATCTTGTCGGACATCCAAGTAGCAGTAACGCCATGAAGCTCATATATCATCACATCTAACAGTGGGAAACTTTGAAAGAAGGCTAATTAAGCTTGGACACTATTATATGTTTAAAGTGTAATGAATACCTGGTTATATATTTATTACAGGTAATGAAGACCCTGACACACTAGCTATGATGAGCGGAGCGATTTTTCGTTTCATCGTTTCGAATTTTCGTTTTATCCGCTATTTTTTTGTATAATAGTTAGGCACGACCAGCTAAATTGACACAATGCATGATTTTCAGGCCACCATAGAAAAAATGTATACAAAATATTAAATATTATTCATTGCTTCAATATTGAGTTACCGTTGATCGTCTTGTTACGTTTTTTCCAACCTTACTTCGAATTGGCCTTACTCTCAATTCGATAAACGCAATTCCCAAATCTTCTTCAGAGTTCGATCACTGATTAGTAAGCAAAAACACCAGTTTTATTAAGTCTTCAACTTCTTGATTGTTCCACAACAACAAGAAACAATACAGCATACAGCAAACAATATTCCTAACTAGAATATTCTTTCAACAGCTTCAGAAACTCCAACGGTTTATTGTAGAAATTTCCAGTAACACAACGTTCAAAATAATAAACAAATTATTTCTAGTCAATAACACTTATAACTTTATTCACAATAACTAATTTAAAAATCACTTTTATAATTTTAACTTTACTATCGCAGGTTTAAAATAAAACTAATCGCTAGTTTGCAAGAGACAATCGCTTATATACCATTCCGCTTAATTCTAGACAATTTGAGGTCACTTTCTAGAAACCTTGAGAAAATAGTAGAATATTCGATTATTTTACGTTACGTTGATTTGATTCATAAAATCATTTATTTTATGTTGACCTTGATTCTAAGAATATGTACAACAACAACAACACTATTCATTTCATTCGTTTGTTGTTGCCTTTTGTTGTGATTTGATTTTACTGGAAGAAACTGTAATAGTCTAGATTTTTTGTAATCGTAACAAATAAAACTGCTACTGGAGATGCACCTGCTAGTATCACAGCATTTTCTGGCAAATATGAATGGGCCAATGGATATTTGATCATTAAAGTGACAAGTAAAATTTAAATGTAAAATAAGCTGTTGCATTTTGAAATCATTGATCTACAGCTATTAACAATTTTAGTATATATACAAATAGATAGTATTGGCATTTTCTAAACAATAAATATAAAAATTATTACGAAGTTGTTGTTTCCGTGAAAATTCATTTGTCTATGCAACTCTCTTCTGCATGAATCTACGCGATCAATACAACTTATCATCTTTTTATTCATGTCTTTCTCAACCCTGTTTGTAATAATTTTATTTTTATCGGTTGCTGTCATTTTGATATGTTGTTGACAATTTTTTTTTGTTGTATTATATGCACATGGACATTTTCTATTGGAAAAGCAGTCGCTCGGCATTAGTTGAAGAGTACAATACTTTGTTTTGGTTTGGTTTAAATAAATATATGAACTACCAACATTTTTTAGTGTTGATTAAATTGTGAAACTTATTCAATTTTGTTAGATTAATTAAAATAAATTAGAAAAATTTAGTAAAATTGCTACTGGAATTTAAAATTATTGAATAGAATTCTGTGTCGATATCGATTTTAGAAAAAAATTGTTTGAAAAATTTGATGATAATCAGACACCGTTTACCAAAACTTACTTTACGATAAACTTGTAGAAATTTTGAAGTTAAATATCAAACAGATATTTCAAAATATTTCAAATGAGCAACTAATAAAAAAAGTTTTGAATTCTATAACACAGCAAAGCAAACTTAAATTCTGAAGGAGATCCACAAGGAGCTGAAAAACATATAACTTTGTAAGAAGCAGAAGTTGGACGCACAAAATGTTTTACCAAACCAAGGCAAATATAAACCGTGGAAAAACAATTTTCTTGCAAACAACTTCGTAAAACTCATAAAGTTTTGAACTTTGGAGACCGCATTCAGTTTTATTGGACGTGTAGTAAAACCAATCACAGAGTTTTTCTACAACAACTCCACAAACTATTATTGCAATATCTTTCAAAATCTTAACAATTAATAAAAAACAATTGACCTAAAACTCAATTAATATTAAAAACAAACGCTGAGCAAAATTCTAGTGTTACATATTTCATAAATTACTTTTACTAAAATCTGGGTTATTTCCAAGTATTTGCTAAATCGTTTTGTTAAAATAAAATCAAAATAAATTCGCGACATTGGCGTTATATAGAAAAAAAACAAAATCTAAAGTTTTGGTCAGTGGGTCAATTGTTTCGATATTAACAAACAATAATTGCAACGCGTAATCAATTTTAAATTTTAAAGTAATAATTAATCGGTCCATTTGTTGAGTCGTTGAAATAAGTTAATCAGAAGTAGTAGTTAATCGGTAACAAAATCAAGTCAAGTGAAGTAAAGATTTTAACGAGCAGTTTAACAGTTAAACATTAAAACAGTGAATTCAAATTATATTATAATATGTAATATGTAAAATTAAAATTATTTATAAGTAATAAATTAAATTATAATGATTCAAATCGATTCGTGAAGTGAACTTCAAACCAATAAATTTTGTACATTTTTACTTTATGAATAATTCGTTTAATTTATTTGGGAAAATATAAGTGATTGGAAGTGATTAAAGTGCAAGGTTTGGTTAACAACAAGTTGTGGTATCCTGAACAGTAAAATACATGATACAGTAAATACTATTTATTTGGAGTTTCTATGTGCTTGCTAGTGAAGTGTTTGGCCTACGAATAAGCCAACATTTTATAGTGATACTGCATCTCGACTAAGCAGTAGTGTATCGAGAAACATTTACACTACACATTCAATCAACAGTAGTGTTTAACAGTCTAATTACACTACATTTTATTACATAGTAGTGGCGAAGTCATTTGCACTTCATTTTACCGTATATCAACCGACATTTGCACAGTTCAACATATAGTAGTGTTAATCAAAAATGCTTGCACTACATTTACATCATAGTGGTGCTTAACACGTAATGCTAGTAGTGTACCAAACATATATCACTACATCTTCTAATAAGTAGGGTTCAGGAAAATTGGCACTACAGACGTTCCGTTCCTTAAATTCTTCATATATCACAAATTGGAATGGTAAACACTTAATGGTTAAGTTGAGTAAATTTGGACGGTCAACGAATTTATGTCGAAGAATTTTACGCGTTTTCGGTTATCCTTTAAATTTAATATATTTCATGACACATTATATATGTCACCGTCAAAAGGGCAGTTAAATTATTTCTAAATTTTGTACAAAACGTTTTCTCGTTTATGACTGTTATTTTAAAACAATTTAAAGCCTCTATTGGGAAAATAGAAAGACTCACATAGTTTTTTTTTCAAATTAATTTGATTCTCAAGATAAGCACTCAATTTTAACCAAAATTCACTGTCCAATTTCATTACCAACCAACTCAATATTCCAAAACCAACTGCCTGACTAAAAAAAACAAAATTAAGTTAATTTTTCATGGCACGAGCCAAAAAAAATATCGTCAGCATAATTTTTTTTATGTCTAAATTAAATTTGCAATTTTTATGTTTTTCATAAATAGGAAAAAATTAGTAAATATTAAAAAAATAATTTAATATGGGCTTCCCATGTCAAATGTACTTGCGAAAAACAATAAGTGTGTTGCCCACAAAATAGATTAAAAGTATTTGTAAATGTGTATTTACAGTTTCAAGGTTCACTATAGTATATGACTATAGGTAAGGAGGTCGGAAAATGGAAGCACACCTGATAAAGAAAATCTTGCCCATTACAGGACAGGACAAAAGGAGGAAGTCCGGCGACTACATTCGTCCTGAGAATCATAAAAAAAGTAAGAAACGAAATGAGAGTCATCTTAACTTGGCGGAACAATTTCTCCAAGATCATAAATTTCATGTGTCTTATTTATTAGATCATGGCAGTGAGTTCGCCGTACTGCCAGCACATCACGTCTATTTGTTGTAAGCTCATTGTTTTCATATCTAATGGCTGTCGATCTTGGCTAGAAATCTTATGTTAGATTACTGGCATTTGTAAAGCACTCTTTGAATTTCCATAAGCTGCATGTTGGTTGCTGTTTTCGATACAGCTCTTCATATGTTTGCGTTCGTTTTTTCTTAAGAATTTTACTAAGGCTTTCTTGGCGCTAGAAAAGTACTTATCGGCATATTTAATTGGGCAGAAATTCCTGACATGTGGATTCACGCAATGATGTACGAGACATCCACCCGCAAATTGTCCTACATTTTGAAGACTGCAATAGCAGAGTGTTTGCAATGTTGTTCATGTAATGAGTTCGAGATAATTCGAGACAAGCTCACACAGGTCATAACAAATTATTTGTTAGAGAAACGGAGTTAAGCCCTTCGCTTAACCAAAATCGTGTCGATCTTAGGTTTTCGGAAAAACTTTTGTTCGTTTGTACAGCAAGCCGCTTGATCCAAGATATACATCCGCTTCAAGCCGTCCCTAACATGGTAAGCAGACGCTTGAGTTGCATTGGGTTTTAAACCGTAAATGACTCGCCATGATATGTAGCATGATTGGGTATGAGCACTCTGCTCTGCTCCTCTCTACTACACCTCACCCCTTTCTGTCAGCGTTACCCAGGTTTAGGGAAAGGAAGAATTTCGAATTTCGTTGCACTTTGAATGAATACAGTAAGCAAAAAAACTTATTTATTTCTTTGAAGCGATTTAATTTGTTGTTTTTTATTTTATAAATAGCTTTTTCTTATAGTGATTTTATTACATATTTGAAATTTCCATAAAATTATCAATAATTTATTTTTTCATTATTTAAGTTTATCTTTAAATTTATTTTAATATTAAATTTCCATTCTTTCAATCATTCTAGCTGGCTAGTTTGCCATTTAAATTAAAATTGCACACGAAATTTATTTTTAATATCCGTAATTTTATAAATTAAGCTTTTTTATATTTAAATTTAATTAATCTATACACATTGAATTGATTAATTAAAAAATATATATATTTATTTTTGTCAAATAAATTTTAAATTGTGATTTTCAATTTTAACAGTTTTACGTCTCAATTTTGGCCTAGGTTTTATTCCTGAAAGCGCTGAACCTAAAGATTTTAATTTATAACTTTAAATTTAATTTTTAATCAATTTGTTATAAATATTTGAGAGCTTTGATATTTCTTTTACATTTTTTATCATATTATTTTTTATATCAATTATGGCAAGTACAATAATTTATTAATTTTTATTCAATTAATTATATTAATTATTTTAGATTTGTTTATATTTAAACTTATGCTTTTTTATGTAATGTCTATATTTAATGAAACTGTGCGTTGAAATATATTGTTACATAAAGAAACCAAGTGTTTCATGAATTCAATCCGTAATCATCTTATTTTAATTTAGATTTCTCAACAATAAAGCATGTACATATTGCTCAGATTAACTAAAAACACAATCTTATATTCTATTTTAATATTTTAATTTAAATTGTTTTCTTCATTTATTAAAAGTATCTACAGTAAATTATAGTTATAATCCTATTACTTTGACGAAATATTAAGAACAACACAACCAAAAACGAAAAGTTCAATTTAAAAAGAAAAATTAATTTATAAATATATTTATTTATAAATATACATACCATAATAATAATAATAATAGTTTACAAATTTTTCTTAAAATTTATTAGAAATGAAAATTATTTCAAATTTTTTCTTTATAATATATATGAAACCGAAATAAAACTTTTTTGACTATCCGACAAGACATATACATATGAATTTTATGAGTTTAAATGAATTAATTTTTTAAAAATTAATGAAAACAATTGATGATTGTGTGTAGTATTATAATAGTTTTTATAATTGGTTGATATTCGAATATAGAGTTATTTTCTATAAATTTTTATGAAGTAAAAGGTAATCAAAAACAAAATTTATTCATCTGTAAATTGTTTTGCCTTTATAACCTTGTTATTCGGTTATAAATATACAACAAATATCGACAATAATAATAATATACAATATAATATACAACAAATAACTACATTTTTGAAAACTTAAGAGAAAGCGAAAAAAAACTGGCTAAGTGAATAAAAACTATCATAACCTTAAAGTATAAACTATTAGCATTAGCACATTCCTTATTTCGAATAAAAGTAAATAAGAATGTTCTATTTTTTTAACATTTGCTAGAAAATTGTAGAATATACTGAAAATGTCGGACGAAATAGATATGATAATTTCATGTTGTAATACAAAAAATTCACAAATATTTTTCACTGTTATAAAAAAGTTCCCTATACTTTTGAATAAATCAAAATAGCCGGAAGTTAAGGAAAAGAAAACTGCAGCCTTCCTTGAAGTTTGCAATGAGTTAGAAGAAGAGTTCCTTATAACATTTTCAGCAGATCAAATTAGAAAAAAAAATTAATAATTTAAAAACTGAGTTAAAAAAACAGATCTTACTCAAACTGGAAATCGGATGATTCGGCTAACAGATTGGGAGCAGGAGCTGTTTACATACTCCAATGAGAGAAAACCAAAATTTTTTTTCAATGACTAAATTAGTTTTTATTCTTATTATTTTTTATTATATTTAAGGTGCTTTCTCCAACGGCACTAGTGCTTTATCCGGCGGCAGTCGCTATTATAAACAGCAGCTTGATCACGAAAAATTATGATCAATCAATGAAAGAAAAAAACATCAACCAAGTAAAACCAATTTTAACTGGAACTGGTCCCATCATTTTCATTTTGTCGATGAGAAAACTAACACCAAAAACCAAACGTTACCCCCAGTTACAAAGAAAAGTTCTCTTGAAACAATTGACAACTTTTAAGAAATATGGTGAATTTAGCCTTCAGTTACGATTGTTGTGATTTTCAGGAAGTGCATTCTTTAAGCAATAATGAAAATGTGAAATATTTGGAAGAATCCGTGTATGAATTTCTAGAATGAAAAAAAAATGTTACGTAGAATTTTTGAAAAATCTTGTTTTGTACGCGCAAAAACAATAAATTTAAATTATTATAACTTAAATATTTTCGTAATAAGCATTTATTTTTACTTTGCGGTCTCTATAAAAATGTTTATTTTGCCGATATTTCTCGTTACCAATAAATTCAGCCATTGTTCAGAAATAAGTTGCACAAATAGCAAATTGAAAATATTTAGTAATATTTAGTACGGCAGTGTCAAAAATTAGAATATTCTACTTTTTATTTACTTCCCCCAATAGCAATGCAATACAACTCAAGTTCTTTGTTGATATTATAGTAGTGCCAAAAAGTTTACGAAGAAACGCCAATTTTTTTTTATTGATGTAAATGGAAAAAAATTATTTTTTTTGAGTGAATAGAACGTAGTTTTTGATTTAGTTTGTGCGCTTTGTCAAAAAATTAATGCCAAAGCAAGTTCGCCAATTCAGACATTTATATTTCATCAGTCAATTCACGACTGATATCCAACACATATCTGAGATTGAAAACGTAGTAGCAGATAAACTTTATCGTATCGATCAATTATTAACACCAGAAAGTATTATAAAGAAATTGCGGATGCTCAGTTCGATGACTGCGAACTTAAGGAATTAATGGACAATAGCTCCAAACTAGAATTCCGATATTTTTCATTAACTTTTGGGCAATCTTCGTCTAAAACAATTTTATGCGAAACATCTAACGCCTGGCCATATATACCCAAGCAATTTCGTCAATCTGTTTTTAATAGCTTACACAATTTATCCCATCCAGTGATTAACAGTTCCTTTAAACTACTTTCGGTCATTTGGCCATCATTTAAAAAGAAAGTCAAATAAATGACGCAGAAGTGCCTGGCTTGCCAAAAGGCCAACATTTCTAGGCACACACAATCTCGTTTGGGTAACTATGTCCCAACTTCGCAACGATTTTGCGACACATATCTTAGACATCTTTGGTCCACTTCCTACTTCTAAGGACAAACGTTATTGTGCCACAATTATCGACCGCTAAACTCGCTAGCCCGAGTCCATCCCCATATCGGATATTACTGCTGATATGGTAGCCTCAGCACTCTACTCTGATTGGATCGCTCGTTTCGGAGTACGTTCAGTAATCGTCACTGAACAGGACTCCCAATACGAATCCAATCTTTTTAGTTGTCTAAACTTATAGACAACGTCCAATCTACTCCTTCGGACACCTTCAAGCCTTTAACTTCCACTTCCACAGAGGTTGGAAAGCACAACACGGTCACTTAGTCGACTAAAAAAGTAAAATTCGGGCAGGGCGAAGTACTAAAACTCCCACTCGTTTTCCTAATGCCACGGCGTACTAAGTCTTCTCTTCTCTTTCTCATATCGTCCCATCTGCACTGGCACTAGGAGAGGGTTTTGTGGCGAACATTAGTACTAATAATTTTTCAATATATTGATAGTAACGCATAGGCGATAATAATTTTGACAGTCTCTAAAAAAGCGTAGCGTAAAATTTAAGTTAAAAATAGGAATTGATATTAAATTAATATAAATCTCAATGTTTAGTAATTAAGCATTAGTTCTATGTATATACACGAAGCAATAGAAAAATTTCATGACAATATACATATTTTTATAATATATATAAAAGTACTTTCCGTTAGCCGGTAAGATGTCATTATCGACGAGCAGTTGTTTTTTCGTATTAAATTTTTTTTGTTTTGTACGGCCGATTGGCAAAGCAGCCTAGACGTTTAGACTATGTTCCAAAGTGGAAGGGTACTGAATATCTCCAATTTTTCTTATATACTGGCCCAATAATACGCACTGGCCCAATAATACGCAATAATTAGCACCTAGAGATTACAATAATTTTATGGCATTAAGCGTTGCCATTCAAGTTTTATGTGAGCCGCGTTTATTTCAAATCTTGAATGATTATGCTAATGATTTTAGCATTTATGTGGTAGAAGAGCGATTTTATTTAATGTTCATGATTTGATTCATTTTGCAAACGATCAACCTTATTGTGAATGTCGATTCAATGCAAAATTCAAATCGACAACAAAACTTCACATTGTGAATGTCGATTGCGAATCGACGTTTGTCGATTTGGCACCATATTGGAGTCGATGGGAAAGGAAAGTTACAAATAAGAAATAGTTTTTAAAACTAGTAGAGTTGATGCAGACAAATGTGGATTTAGCAAGAGGATATACCACAGTCGACAAAGATTTTCAATTGGAAATAAAAACAAAATGGTAAATAATTACGAAAGAGTTAAATACATTGGAACATTGGACAGTGGCTAGATCAAGGTAATATATTGTAACTTATCGTACAAATAGTTTCAGATTACTAAGTTTTTTGGATTGGACAGATTTAAAATTGGGCTAAAATTTAAAGTTGAACTGAAGCAATCTTCCGTTAATTAGGGCTAAAAGTTAATTAGTTAAGGGCTAAAAATATAGCATTATATTCAGGTTGGATCGCTCGTTTTGGGTTTCCAAGATCGATAGTCACATATCAGGGAATTCCGGGATTCGACTCCGAATTATTCTGCGATTTTTCAAAACCAGAGTGAACCAGAAGTTGTAATCCCAAATGCAAAGGATTTATAGAACAGTGACACCGCATACTTAAGGATGTTTTAATGTGTCACGATTTTTCGGATTGGACCCTATTATTATCGTGTGTACTACTTTAGTTACGCACAGCTGGCCGAAGAGACTTTAAAACAACTTTAGCAGAGTTAGTATACGGTGAATCACTACGAATCGCAGCATAATTTCTCCAAGAAATTAAAGAGCCCATGCATCAATCGGCATTGGTTTCACATCTTACACAAGAGATCAAACCAGTACCACCTTCAAGACACAATACTTCTAATATTTCTATTTTTAAAGATTAAGCACTTGCACACAAGTTTTCTCCGTACAAGCGTAGTGCGATCACTTGAGCCACCATATCAAGGATGATTTTCGGTTATAAGTCGTTCAGGTAAAAATTTCACTATTAACACAAGAGTAAAACATTTGAAAACATTTGTTCTCAATTGACAGATTAAAACCTTGCTATACACATATACATTTCAGAAAGCAGGCTTAAACCTATATGTATACAAACCAAAATCAAGCAGAAACAAAAAAAAACAAATAAAGCTAAAAAAGAAAGTACAGTTCGAGCCCACAACAGTGATAACGCGCGTTGGGCGTAAAATGTTTAAGAGTTTAATAAAAAGACAACACGGCACGGCATAGAAACTCGTCTATAAAGTTCACGTTAATTTATCGGCCTTTAATAAACAGTTGGAATAAATTATATAAACCGAAATTCAAAACAAACAAAAGTAAATATATAGTAAATAAAGCTTAATGAAATTAACAAATAAATTTGTTTTAATATTAAGAGACAAAAAAAAATTTCGTGAAATTGTAAACAATTTCACTAGTGGGGGAGTGTTGTGGGAACACATGTAAAAAGAAAAAGGAAAAAACGTATTCTAGAGTAAACTTATTTTTAGTACAAAGAATGATGTTTAAGTCTTTTTAAGAACACACGATCTTTAGATATTAATTAAACATGTTGATTTTTTTGTATTACTAAAATAATAATTTATAAACGTTTAATTTTTAAAATGAATTAGTGATTAAATTAAGTTATGAATAAATTTAATGTCAAACATTATTATGTTACATGAATTGTATATCTAAAATAAAAAAATATTGAACAAAAATATAGTTCATCATCATGATGTCTATCAGGTAGGTCTATAACCTACGTGGTAGCATCGTCAAGATGCAGCTAAAAATTAAATTAGTTTCGAAATGAATTTTAAAAAACTTCAGTATTAATGTAAATCAAGCAGTGTTCCGATTTTTATTTTATTTTGCCCTTAAAAAGTTTTTGTCTCCCAAAATAAAAATTATAAATTATATATAAATTAAAATCTGCACTCAAAGAGCTAAATTTTATTTTCTTATCTTTCGCCCTCAGAATAATTTTATTTTAGAAATAAATTTTTGTATGTGGTAGATTTTATTTTTTTACTTTTATTTCGTTCAAAGAAAAGAGGAATAAAATTTCTTTTGTTTTATTCTGGTTAGTTTTCGTCCTATTTCGTTGTTTGATAAGAAAAGAAAGATTTTAGAAATTTATATGATTGAATCGTAATTTTAGATAATGATCTACATTTTGGTAAATAATTTTTTTTAAATAATTTAATAATGAATAAGTTTTATTTTATTATAATTTTCTTTTCGTTATGCATGAATTAAATTATGAAGTAAATACAATTATTTATTATTATTTATTTAAAATGATTTATTGAACGAATTTAGTTAAAATAAATATATAAATAAATAAATAAAAATTAATTAACTTTTTTTCGATTATTATTTTTGAAATTTTTTATATATTTTTGGTTTATAGCCTATTTTTATTTATTTTTATTAACAATTACATTAATTTAAATGTATTATGAAGACGATGACGTTTCGACTACATTACGTCAGTCCTCTTCAAATCAGGAGTACGTTCAGAAACTTGACTATAGTTAAATATTTAATGCACCAATCAAATCACCGCATTAAAATATTTAATAACTATAGTTAAATAATTTCTGAACGACGATCATTAAGTAAAATATTAAATACACAAATACTAATACAATCTGTTAAAATCGTATGTCAGAATAATTCTTTCATAAAATGTTTCAATTGAATAAAATTAAAACCGAAAAAATTAAAAACTAAGATAGAAATTACTAACCACCATATTGTTATAGAAAACTTGCATTTCATTCAGAATTTGAAAAATATATATGTTGCAATTTCAAAATAAATTGAACTGTCAATTTGAAATCGTTAAATTTTAAATAATGCTTATGTATATGTGTGTTTAATTTTTAACTCTACTCGAGAGCAGATTTAATTTTTAAATAAATATGGGCGGGGACTAGTGTGTTTCTGAACGCAAACGGCTGTCAAATAGTTAAATATTAACTTTATTATTTCGTTTCTGAACGACCGGATTTAAATATTATTTAAATATAGTTAACTATAGTAAAGTTTCAGAACGTACCCCAGATTATTTAACTGTTGAATAATTCAACAGTTAAATAATCTGATTTGAAAAGGACTGACGTAACGCAGTCGAAACGTCATCGTCTTCATAATATATTTAGATTAATGTAATAGTTAATAAAAATAAATAAAAATAGGCTATCAACCAAAAATATATAAAAAATTTCATTCGATTCAAGCATAAGAAAAGAAACACGTTATTATTTTTATTAATTAATTAATTTTAAATAAATTTTATTTCTATCTATTACGACTGATAAGGACAAATGCACGTTTTTCTTTTTTTTTATTAAAATAATAAAAAAACATAAGTCGCGTTCGATTTGACTGAAGTAACTGTATTAGCTGAAAAAAACTGTAGCAAATTGTTGTTGATTTTTTTGTAAGCTAAGCTATTTTATATTCATATCGACCTCACTTATTTTAATACAAATTTTAACCAAACTAAACCAAAAGAAAATAAAAACAAAAAAATTATTATAAACAAAATCTCTGAGAGCAATATGTTTATTTTTTTCAAATAACTATCTGCCAACAAAATCTTTTCTCGTAAATTTTTATTTTGCCTATAAAGCTTTTTCGTAAATTTTTTAATTTTATCCTAAGCGCAAGAGCGAAAAACAAAAAATAAAAATAAAGCCCGCATGGTTTTATTTTTAAAATAAGTGCGAGCGCCCTTAAATAATAACAATCTGATAACTGAAATGAAGCGAATATTCACCATCAATTACCTCTTAAAATTCGAACAAACGAGAAGGATTTAATATCAAATTATTAGGAAATACTGTCAATTATAAGTCAAGTGTCAATACCATCACAAGCAAAGATTACATACATCATTTGCGGTTTGACCGAGGCAGAATTACAAGGGCCTTTTCGAACACTTTTAATAAAAAAATTTGAATCACTTACTTCAATGCAATTTTTTTGACTACTTTTTATACAATGTTTTAATTTGATTTTTATTCACATGTTTATTGATAACACTTGATTAAAATTTACATAATGGGCCGATTACCCAGTTTGAACAAATTTATAGCCAGACTGTCTATATTTTCTTTCTTTTTAATCATACTTTTCATCACACATAAATCATTTAACTTGAAATTTCCCCATATCATCTCAATATAAAATGCTAATAAACCATTCCCATATATCAATTCAATAATTAATTCTGGTTAAACGAGAAAATTTTCCCCTCTACAACTACAGACAACCATATAAATTTCAACAACCGTATTATAGCTACATATAATATTATGACAAAAACTTTACATAAGAAAATTTTTATTATTTATTTAGATAGAAACATATATTATAGCTTGTGTGACGCCACAAAGCAATCAACTGAGAAAATCTTAAAAATTGGTTGATTGACCTGTAGTAAATATTAAATGTTTTTATGTTTGTTGACATGGGTTATACAACAACAACAGTAAATCATTTAGAGAATTTCTTTAGGTACGAATATTCTTATTTTAGAGTAAAACTCGAAATAGGCCCGTCGTTACAACTTTAATGTTTCCAAAACTATTGTAGTATTCCTGCATTTCTCTGGGAATTGGGAATTGAGAATAAAGTGCAATAAATGAAATAAAGAAAATTTTCTAATACGAATTTGTTATTTCCCGCGGCAACGCGAATACTAATTGAAAATATTACATCATTAATATTATTATTATTAACAAAAATTGACATCGTTTTGATAATCCAAATTACATTATTATAAATTGAAATGAATCTCTTGTTGAAAAATGGGGATTGTAAGCTAACACAAATTGCATTGCAAAAATCGACTAATCCAATAATCTGTAGAATCATCCATTGAAGTTTGTAAAATTTAACAGCATTATATTAAATTACATCACACGTTCTCACTATAATAATAATAAATATTTTTATGATATTTCAAGTTTTTAAAACTAAATTTTGTAATAGCATACGATGTGAAGAACTAATTTTAAATATGTTTGCTAATTTTTTATGTATAGTCTTAGGTTATGATTTATAAATAAGTGAATATTAAATATTCGACAAAAAATAGAATTCTCTAATTATCATTTTTATTTTTATCAATTATTTTTTCAATCATAAAATTTTTAGTTAAATAATTTTAGTTCAAACACAAAATCAAAATTGATAATCTCTTTTACATTGTATTTAAAAATTGACTTGATCGAAATGAATGGCCGATGTTTTACTAGTGAGAATTTTCTTTCTTCGTTTCTTTTCAAATATACATTGATCACCCCCACTCCCAATAGTTATTCAGAATCTCCATTACATGTTCTCAAATTACAGATCTAGTTGAATGAGAAAAAAGGAAAAAATCATCAACATTTCCTTTCTCTATCAAAACACGAAAATCAAGGCAATTAATAAATTCTGAACAACCGCAAGCTCATTTACATTGGATATTTTGTGAGATTTCCATATTCTCTCTTTGTTATGACACTTGTATGACCCTTAATTTCTATTATTGAGATAGGTCAAAAATAAAATAATAAATTGATTTACGGAGTAAGTTTTGGATGTTTTTGGTTTAGATTTTTTTATTTTGATATAGAGTAACAACTTAAATAGAAAAATATGTTGTTTTAATGGAGTTGTTTTTTAGACGGTTTTGATTTTTAATTAAGAGCAGGAATTCTAATAGGGCACATAGACATAGAAAATACATAGATCGTTTAAAGCAATAGCTGAAGTATATTTGGGTTATCATAAATACGTTTATTGTGAGTTTATATGAAAGACAAGAAGAGTCTCAGAGTTAAAAGTAGGAAATCATCGGCGTTTCGACTTTTAATGTGTATGCTAGTATTGTTTTTTTAAAACAGCTTTCAGCTTATCCATAGCCATTTCAAACTACTTTTTTGCGCACTCTAAATTATGTATGATAAATCGACATGTAAAAATAATTTAAACCAAACGAGTATAACGATAATAACAATATCAACCAATCTAAACATTACCCGATCTACTTTTACTCAATTATAAATGATTTTTGTTTATATTAAATCTAACATTCCCAACTAATCAAATATTTTTTTTAGTAAAATAGTAAATGTAGTACATAAAATAAATTACAATATTTGATTCGATTTTTTATCGTATAATTTGAGTATGTAATTTTAACTCATATTTACTACTAAAATATTTGGAATATCGTCAAAAATTGAACTATTAAATTTAGTAGTTGTTGTTAGAGTAACAATATTTTCTAAAGTTGCAAATTTATTCTATTTTTGTTTTTCAATTAATTTATCTTACATACTTATAGTTTAAAATTTTTAAATCAAAAATATACAATTAATTATATATATTATTATAAATTACAATTTTAAACATAAAGAAATATAAAAAAAAAATTTACGAAAGTTAAAAAAAAAAAATAATTTAAAATTGAATATTCGTTCGTGTACTTCGATTTGTTCCGATCATTTTTATAAACTGTTTTGTTAATTAATTATTATAACGAAACATTAAAAAAAATAATAACAATTAAAACGAAAATTGTATTTTAATAATTTTTTGTTTTTGTCATCCGATTACAATCAATTAATTTGTTTGTGAACGAAACTAAAATTAAAACTATTTACATAACATAACGATTGATTTTAATTGATTGACAAAATATTAAAAAAATAGAAAATTCGTTTTATTTCAAAAACTATAAATATTATAACAAAAAAAAATTTAAATAAAAATATCCTTTTTATAATCAAGTTAATTCGTTAGTCTACGTAGGACATAACACTTTGAGAATATAATCTGTTAAAAGAGTTGGAACTGTTGGACTATCTTCGTTGATCGCTTTTAAAACTAAAAAACAAAATATTTGTTATTATTTTGATACATCCGTATGTTATAGAATAACTGATCGATAGCATGTTATAAGTAGTTTGCAAAGGTGCATTCATGGCAAATATTTTATTTGTTCAGAAAAACCTTTGATTCTTGGGTTAATCCATTGGCAGGTATAAAGATGCTACACATAAGCAGATTCCCAAATAAATGGATTATATTACTATTTTGCAATGAATTTACTCAGAAAAACTATTAGGTACATGCCGGTCATTCAAAAACGTATTCTAAAAAATTCTTACTTTTGATTAAAATTTGTAATGTTTGGTTGTCTGGTGGACCACTATCCAAGTGATATGGAATAACAGTTGTAAGGTATTTTGGATCTAATCCTTAAAATTAAAAAAAAAATGAATTTTTATCAAATTGAAATTCTTTTTTGAAAAAAAAAATAAATTTTTACCAGAAGATTGTTTTCCTTGTGCTTTCCCGCGTTTCTTTTCAACATGATACTGTCTTCGACGATTTTGTACAGCCAAAAGTAATGATATAAATGTATTCTTTAATTCTTTTTCATAATCCAATTCATCGCGTAGTGCTAATTCCGATATTAATGTTTCAGAAAATTCTCGTATTAATACTTCCATTTCCATGTATAGTTCATTTAGTTGAGAAATACTTAATGATCGGAGCTCTTAAAATAAACATTAAATAATTTTTGATTTAATATTATACTCAAGGAATGAAAAAAATTATTTACTTTCTTCATAAAGTGGTGAACCTAAAACTTCCTTAGCCTTTTCCATAACTTCAGATTCAATAATATCGTCTTCAGATGGAGTTGTTTCATCCATTATATCATCAATTTCTTTGATAACTTCTTCAGCTGTTTTGATCGGATCATTTTCCTTAAGAATAAAACCAATTATTTTAATTTACTGTTTGTTTATATTGTAAATCAAAGGATACTTACTGTATGCAATCCCCCCAGGATCAATGCATGCATATCCAAATCATTAGCTACAGCTTCATCTTCTGAACTTAAATCGTTTAGCTCTTCGTCCGGTGTTTCGGCGGGACGTTCACCTAAATTTAATGTAGGCATATGCATTTGACGTGAATATGAATTTGACCAATCGATAGGTAAAATATTACCAAAATTTCCTGTTATCGTCCACCACATTCTAAAAGAGAGAGAAAAAAAGAAATTAATAAAAATTTTTCTGGTGTAAAATAATATTTAATGTAAGGTTTTTGTGAAATTAGTCGGATAGATCGTAAGAAAAATATTCAATTGTTTTTCAGTTTCAAATCATACAATCCAGAAATGATCGAACCCAGAAAGAAATTTGGCCATTCCGTTTATCGAATTGAAAAATGTGACATTTGTGACAGCGGTGGGATTATACGCTGTAAATAAAAGTTTTCTAAGGGAACCAAAAGTTCCTGAACTAAATAAGGAATCAGAATAACGAGAACTGTCAATAATCGGGGACAGAAGTGAATTGATATTACGGCTTCGAAAAAACTATGGAATCCAGTGGAATTGTAGAGTTACCAAGCTTGGGGTAATTAGACAAATAGTGATTCAGTTGCAGCTGACGAGGAAAGTTCTGTTGCCGAAACAATAACTTCATGCAACTCCACCTGCCATCTGCGATGACGCAGTTAATGGCTATAATGCAGCAGATAAATTTGAATATGAGACAGATAAACTTAAATATGACTGCTACTAAGGAGGAAATCACTCTCAACATCACTCAAAAACTGGAGATATTATACAATAACATGTCAATAAAAAAGAAATTACTGAGAAGCCAGTAACGCGACTGTAAATAGAGAGGAGATAAATCAGCAAATAAAGAAGTTGAACATACGTTGAACTTGGATGAGAAACTTACAAATATTAACGGCATTAAATCGAAAAGTCGAGAAGATTCAAAGTGAAATTCAAGATTTTGAGCGATACAATTTTATCGAAAGTTGATGATTTCAAAAGGAGGTTGCAATATGATGACACTGCAAAAATCACTACAAAGTTGGTTTCACAAGCAGTCAAGTTTAAATTCAAGCCACCATCATATGACGATGCCACATCTTTCGGCATCTTCTATTTCCAGTTCGAGGCCACAGCAGATCAGAACGTTTGAAATGCTGAAAACCGTCTTGCTGCATTGATAGTTGCGCTATAAGGAGAAGCAGCTGAAGTATTACAGGTGATCCAAAAAACGACCCCAAAAGTTATGAATAAGTATAATGAAGGTGTTGAAATGAAAATACGGTAGAGATCGTAAAAAAGTCTGTTAGAGAATCGAGATAAGACCGCTTACAGCAAAATGGAGAAAGTCTACAGGATTATGCACCAGCAGACTCGAATACTATTTGGCACACTCGAATACTTCTGCATATTTTATGGAACAGATAAAGATCGGGGTGTTGATTGACGGTATCCAAGATCTAGAAATAAAATTAACAGTATAATGGTTACACCTAAACCGACTTTTCACGAAACAGTCGCATGCACAATGCAATGTGAGACGGCACATAGAATTTGTATGCCATCTGTTGGATGCAGAAAAAGGGATGTAGAGAGAAACCTAAAGGGTCAAGTATTAGCACACAGAGTACGAAGCGACTGCTCAGATCAGATACTGGGTGTGTGATATGGAGTTTCGCATGTCACGGGCATGCAGGGAAAATGGGAAATCAGGGAGATCGTCGTCTTCTGTCAAGATAAGAGGAGCCGAAATAAAAGAACACGTAGGGTTTAAGAGCATCAATAGGAAACTCCTATGTTGCATTTGTAGAAAATTGGATCATATCTTACAGGACTGCTGGAACAGGAAGCGTGGCAAATCTTCGTCTGCTATTAAACGGAAAACCGTTGAAGATCGAACTATAAAGGAACAAGACGGGCAGTGGCGAGCATTATGGATGAAGTCATTTTGAGGATGAAATTTATAAGGACGTAAGACTAAGGACTCGTTTTCGATCTTGGATATGAGATTCTAAAAGTTAGCAATTTTTTTTCATAAAAAGTGTTGTGTTATAGGAATTACAATATAGGTCACAAAAACATGCGGTCTGAAGTGGTTATCAACGCATTTTAAAACTTTTGTTGATTAAACGCCCCCGAGATTATTGATTCGGGCAAAGTATTTCAATTGTACAATGCACGGATAAGAAATCCCTCTGCATTCGTTACTATGTCAGTAAGTGATTTCAACAGTTTGAGTGTTTGCACAAACCGATTGGCGAGTAAAACGGGAAAAAGAATATGGTTGAGGCATGATGGATTTGATTTCATCCGAGCATTACTGGTGACGATATTTATAAAAAAAACAAAGAGATCGGCAACCGTTATAGGGAATCAA
The DNA here is from genome assembly GCA_963693315.1 of Diogma glabrata. Classification (NCBI taxonomy): domain Eukaryota; kingdom Metazoa; phylum Arthropoda; class Insecta; order Diptera; family Cylindrotomidae; genus Diogma; species Diogma glabrata. The sequence continues at coordinate 213,320,920 of OY856187.1, forward strand.
GTTTGATGGTAAATTCCAATCTTCCTCAATTCGTATAGCACGCTTTTGAACAGAGTTCAAAAGAAACAGATGCAGCGTCTCAAACTTCACAAATATATGACTTATAAATGTGGAGTAATTGATACGGAGACTAAACATTTGTAAATGTATTAAGGAGGCTGGGTTTACTTAACGTGCTCTTTTCCATCGTCATTACTATAGATCGTTTCAGAGGAAGCCATTAGAAGTTGTGACTCTCAATAAATGAATGCTTTCACATTCGTCTATTTGTTCATCACGCGTACTAATTAAAATATCGTTGGGCAAGCTCAGTCTTTGATCTGGAAACATTCAATAGCTGTAGGGGATTTTTGAGGTCAATTAAACTCAAGTAAGTATAGACGCAGTTGAAATTTTTTCAATTCAAAGGTATGGTTGGAAGTTTTTCAGAAAAAAAAATTCAATAGCTGGGTTTTGGTGGAATTAAAATTGACAAAATTTTTTTCACACCAATCTGCGACATTTTCTAATTCCTCGTTTAAATCTATGGCAGCGTCTCTTCGGGCGGGATTTATTCGTTCGTGCATTTTGCCCTTTGAAGATAGGAGAACGAATGACTTGTGCAGTGTACTATTTATCTGCAACACTATATATTTGATTACGGGCGATTTTCAACAGTTCGTTGACATAAATTAAAAATAGTTTTGGGGATAAAACTGAGCCTTGAGATACACCAGCGTTAATTTATTGAGAGTCAGAAGAAAAGTCATCGATGGATACCGAAATGTATCGGTTGGTGAAACAGCTTAATGATTGCGGTGTGGAAACGTATTAGCAACAAGCTTGTCGATTAGGTTGGTATGCCTGATTCGATCAAATGCTTTTGAGATGTCTGGTTGAGATGCCACTATGTTGAACGTTGAGATGCCACTACTGTTGAATGAAGCAGAGAACACAGATGTTGACAGCGATGGGCAACAATCTAGTGCAGGGGCAAATCCAGACAGATGGGGGAAAGAGGTCAAATGATGCAGATATTTAAGCAAACGCGCGAAATTTTAAAAGGAAATAAAAGAGGATGCATAACGAAGCAGATAGTGTAAGCATCTTAAATGGAAATTCGAAAAAAAACGAATGGATCAGACATGCAGGGAGGTGCAAAACTCAAACAAGAAACATAATGAGAGCGTCAAAAGGAATAGAATCGAGACTCGTCAAGGTGGGCCGACAAAAGAAGAAAGTAATGACAAACATAAACAACATGCGAAAAGAAAAAAAAATTAAATTAGATTCAACAATTGGAAACAAAATTTAGAACGAAAATGTTCGGGACGAAAAGGCTTATGTGAAGGGTCGTAACATTACTCTACAGTCTACATAATCATTAAAAAATAGAAAACAAAATTGTTTTGAAAACCAGTTCCACGTATATTACATAAAAATATGACACTTTCATTATGCAGAAACCATGCAAAACATATTTGTTATCTGTATATCACATAAAAATCACTCTATTCTTTAATTGCTTAATCTTGTAATAATTTTACTGCCGACAGGTAATATTTCTGTCGCGCTATTGTAAGGTCAATTATGGTAACATATTACCAACAAACTGTCCTCGTTCTAACCTTAATGTTTAGCTAAAATTACTTTAACGTTGCTGGCAGAAATATATCAAACGAATTTATCAGTCATTCAGAAGCAAATTCATACAATAGAAGATTTTTTTAATGTAACTGTGCGTAACACCGACAAATATAACAATAGCAACAATCAACAAGACACTAAAAACTATTAAATTATTAGGTCAACAATAGTAAAAAAAACAAAAAATGTGTAAGTTTCCGCTGTCCACTTAAAGTTAAATAAATGAACGCGGGATGAAAACGTTTTTATAATTATTTAATTTGAATACTAACAAAACGTGATTTAACATATTCATAATGAAATCAAGGCAATCTTCTATACAGTTTTCTTCTTTACACCACCTGCACATTTAATTTAATAAATCAACTTCACCTTATTAGGGTCTTTCGTTGTCGTAACCGTCGTAATATGTTCGAACATAAAATAACATTTTTATTGTTATAAGTTTTTATTAAAATTGATAAAATTAATGTAATAAATTTATCGATAAAATGTTTTCGTTTTACTATAATTGTTTTTATAGTTCATTGTATCATCGAAACTATAATATTATGCGATGTGTGTATGTGTGTATAAACTCGGTGTTCCATAAACTTGTTTTTGTCCATAATTTATTTAATTTTTTTTTTCATTATAATTTGATTTTTCGGGTCTGATTTTTCATTATAATTTGATTTTTCGCGTCTTATCGTTTTATTTGCGTTAAATTTTTTGTTTATTTATTCAACAAATTGATTAAAATGGAAATAATTTGTTTGCTATAATTAGCTTTAATTTACATTTTAATTAATTTTACTTTCACAGCAACAGCAATAGAAACATTTTATTATATTTGATAATGATATTTAGTTATGTTATGGATGAAATGAAAAGTTTAAATATTGTTGTTTTGCTATGAATATTTTATTTTCAATCTATGCATTTAATAACATATTCGCAGTCAGTTTAGACATTTTATGGTTTGAGTCAGAAATTGAAAACATTTATTTTGGTGCCGAGCAAAAAAATTAGTGGTGGAAACTATAGGATAGGACTACGAGATGGTGGAAACTATAGGATAGGACTACGGGTGTATCAACTCCGTGTTCTCCAGTCCCTGCTTTTGGCATACGAGTTAACGTGAGATATCACATGCAACTGGCGATAGCAGTGAGATATTACTAGCCCAGGTGATATCTTAAGGGTGCTGGCGGATGAACTGTGTTCAGTTAATGGTTACACCCTCAATCTTAGTTTTGGAGTATTCCTTGATGATTGCACGTTATTGCTTCCTCGAAGAAACGAATTTTCATATGAAAATTTGTGTGAGATTTAATCATTGAGAAAAACAGTGCGTCACATGATTAAGGAATATGCCACTAGTAGAATTATTGGCCACTGGCAATCCTATTTTAGTTTTGTTTCTCAAATTTGTCAAACAATTTTGCTTTTCATCTTATTTTATTTTTATTTTCTGTGTCCTACCATGAAATATTAGCCCATGTCATATTTTATATGTGAAAGGATTTATTGTTTAGTTATCTCTTCTTTAAAATGTATAAAAACCAAACAAAAACAAAGATTTGCTTAAAATGAACACCTCAGAACACATGTTGTTGTGGGACATAGGTCTTATAGATTTTTATGCGTTGTTGCACTAAAAAAAAACTAAGTAAATATTATAAATTTTTTATAAATCTACAACTCACAAATTTTTTTGTAAGTTTACGAAATATATTGTAGATTACAAAAAAATTATTTGAACAAACCCAACATTCATTTGATTTACAAATTGTTTTTGGATTTGAAGGGAAAAGATATGGAGGGGCTGAAATCTCACAGCTCTGAGATATCAAGACTTCGGTCTGGGTTAAGGATTTTGAAATAGTTTTCTAATATGAGGACATGGTTTTTAGTTTTGGGCAGCGATGTATATCAAACATAACTCTTTGTTAAAGTACAAGTATTTTTTATCTCTGTTTAGAAATTTATTACAAAACTAACACGAAACATCAATACGATGCCGGAAAATTATAACAGATCATATATTAACATAATTTAGTGAGAAGATGATACACTCAGCAAACTACTCAAAAACCTCTCCATTTAGCGTTTCGAGAAAATATTACAAAATCAAATTCATATTTCTTTCAAAATTCCAAAAATATTGTAAAAATTAAATAACATCAAAAATTCAAACTTTTTTCAAACAAAATTCTAAAAATATTCCAACAATTCTTACAAAATCAAAAATTGAAACTTTTTCAAAATTCCAAAAATATTTCAAAAACTAAGACAAATTAAAAATTTCCATGTTCAATTATAATTACGTAAGCAAACAGCCAAATTTTTTTTCCAAAAAATTATCTAAAAAAATAAATGAAATCATTTTTTTGACACACTTGACATTATTTTTTTGATTAACTTATAATTATCAATATAAAATAATATAATAATAAAATTTCATGTCGTAGAAATAATTAATTTTATTTTTCCAAAAAATTGGGTAAAAAAATAAATAACTAGTGGGATGGGGGTGTGACCATAGGGGCCACGCCAAGAACTTCACGTAAGATTAAAAACTAACCAGTTACTGGATAAGGTATACTAAAATACCAAACATAAAAAACATTGTACAATATAATTTAACTGCAATAAATAAAAATAAAAAACGAAAAATTACAAAATAAATATTAAAACAAATTTGAAAAAAAAGTCAACAACAAAAAGTGAATATTAGCTCCGTGAGGGTTTTTAAAGCCTTAAATACGCAAAATTAAGATTTATTTATTATACGACACAACAATTATAATAATTTTTTAAATAGAATTTGAATGTGTACGTGCAGTGTGTAATCATATTTAAATTTAATATCATACTAACACTCAAACTGCAAACTAAAATAAGTTGTCTAGACCGATTCAGAAGGTATTGAAAGGTGAAGATATCATTAAAATGATCTCCAACACAACAACCTAACCTTATGGTAAGATAAAAGGTCATCATTTGTTTGACGAACGGAGACCACTGTATACAAGACACCTCAAAAGCAAGTTTGTTGTATCTCATGTTAACTAAAAAGTTTTACCAAACATTCGGCAGAAACACTTAATAATTGTGGCTGTTGTTGTGATATATTTAAAAGATAAAGTAAGATAAAGTCACCGAAAGTGACAAGTTGTAAAACTACTATAAACATTACAAAAACCTTATGCTCAAAGCTTCAACAAAATTAAATGTCAGGACTGAGTGTTATTGAAGTCTAAAAAAACAGTTGTTCAACGAACCACAGACATCCTCCCCGACTCCTTTGCCAAATTTTGAAAATAGCTCATTCAAAATAGCATATTTTTTATATTCAAATAAACCCGGATGCGTTTGCAGCTTATTTTAATTCAAAAGTTTCATCAAGTTCTCATGCGTTTGCGTAATGAAAATAACACCTATTTTTCAAATTTTCTTAAAAAAACTTAAAAAGTAAGGTAGCAATTGTTTATACAAATTTCATTATAAATGGCTGACATGATGACAAACAAAATGGGAGGTAAATGATCTTGATAGCATTATTTACTCTCGTAATATTTGCAAGAGATGATTTTTAGTTTTTTGGAAACCCCTAAAAAATAAATGATTTCATTAGAAAAGGAGTGGGCTGTAAGTTACGCCAAGATATATCGATTGTTACCATTGAAGTAGAAATCGGATCATCCGTTGTTGAGAAAGCGTTGGACAAATTCTCGTCCACTTACGATGATACTCACGCACATACCCACACAAACATACATACTGGCCGCTAAAAATAGCCTAAACAGCTTCAGGATATCTTGAAACGTAAAAATATTATAAAAATTTCGATTTCGAAAATCGACCCAAAAATAATAACTTCTCACATCGGGAAGTTAATAAACAGTTGACCAGGCAATCTACTCTCGAACCTCTGACCTTTTTGTCAAATTTAGAAAAAAACTCAGGTTTTTGATATTCAAGTAAGCCCGGATGCGTTTGCAGCTCATTTACATACAAAAGTTTCATCCAGATATCATGCGTTTGCATAAATAAAATAACACGTAGTTTTTCACATTTTGTTAAAAATCTCAAAAACTAAGATAGCAATTGTTTATACAAACCTCATTATAAATGTCTGACATGATGACAAACAATATGGAAGCTTCATGACCTTGATAGCATTATTTAATCTCATGATATTTGCAAGAGATCATTTTTAGTGTTTTGGAAACCACTAAAAAACAAATGATTTAATTTCGCTAGAAAAGGACTGGGCTGTAAGTTACGACAAGATACATCGATTGCGACCATTTTCGCTAAAATCGACCCATCCGTTGTTGAGAAAGCGTTGGGCAAAAATTCTCCATACAGCGATATACACACACACACACACATACAGACTGCCAGCTAAAAATAGTCTAAACAGCTTCAGGAGGTCATGAAACGTGAAGATATCATAAAAATTCCGATTTCGAAAATCGACCCAAAAACAATAACTTCCCATATCGGGAAGTTAAAAATCTTTCTTTTGACACACTTGACAACATTTTTTGACAAACTTATAATGCATTAATCTAGTTTTTGATCTCACATACCAATCCCGACTAACCAGATTTCTCCACATTCTTTGTTCCTACTCATTATCACCTAAAATGGACGTTTTTTAAGTAAAAAATATGCATATTTCCTTGTTTTGACACACTTGACGATTTTTTTGACACACTTCCGGTACAGTTATCGAACACATCGTCCTTTTGGCTCTTACCATTGGGTGTACCTATTTTTAGAATTCAAAATTTTTCAAATCCTTTCAGCCGTTTTCTAGATTTCGTCGGTTGTGACGGCCGGCAGACGGACATACATTTTTAAAACATCGAGAAATGCCAAAAAAGTGGGGGTAAGAATTTCACTTTTAGCTCATGAATGTAATACTTAGGTCTTTTAGACCGAAGTAAAATTGTAGTTTTATCAAAAAAATTTTGTGTGTTGTATATTTATAAAAATTTTTTAAAAGTGTCTTTTATGTTTTTGAGTGTATGACACTGTAATTTTTAATTTCTACTGCAGAGCACAATTTAATAAAAAAAATATTGCGGACACAGCGTTGTTGAGATTTTTATTTAAATTGGAAACTGAATTTGCATTTATGTTTGTTTTTCGTCAATTAAAAGTTTAAGCGACATCTTTATTTTCAACAGTTAGTTGTTGTTAGTGGTGTAGTTCAGCGTTTTTCTTTTCTGCTAAACAAACTTTTGATGAAATCGAATTATTTTTCTCATCGAACGAAATGTATGCATACAACATGATGTATCATGATACATCATTATGTATCAAATGTCTAAAGGATTTCGAATCCATCCAGGATTACTTTTTGAGGTGACCAAATTTGCGTGCCCATTAAAAAAAACTGTGTTGTGGTAAAATTTGTGCTACTTAAAAAGGTTTACGCTTTCTCAAATTATTTCTCTGAATGATGTATACACTCAAAAAATAAAGGAAAAATATGAAGGGGTTGAAAGATAAAATCTCAAGGCTCTGAGATATCAAGACTTCGGTCTGTGTTTTTATAAAGATTTTTATAAAGTTTTCGATAGAAGGCTTTTGTGAGGGCATTGTTTTTAGTTTTGGACAGCGATGCTCATTAAACATAAACTATTTGTAAAAGTATAAGTATTTTATCTCAGTTTAGAAATTAATGGCAAAACTAGCACTAAACAACAATACGCTGCCGGAAAATTATAACAAATCATAAATTAACATAATTTAGTAAAAATATTATTAAACATTTTTCCAGCAACGATCAATCTGACACGTGTTATTTACATTAAGCATAAAATTACAGAAGTCCAAATCCAGTTCACTTCAATAAAAATTGACTAAAAGATTGAATTGAACCGGCTTCTTTAAAATAGAAGAAATTATCATTGAAGCATAAAACCTTAATACTCCAAAAATTCAATCCAAAAGATGCAGAGATGTACCTTGGTGGAAGGGAAAAGGAACAAAGTTCGAAAGCTCTCTGTTAAAGAGAGCAAATAGGAAGAAGAAAATGCCAACGAAGACATACATATTCTAGATCCTGCAACTAAACGTACAGCAGATCATTTAGCCAACACAATCACCCCGAACCAAACTAAGCGAAATAGGCTATACAATCGTTCGGTCTGTATTAGTCGCTGGTATTTTTCCGGTATTACTTCAAAAGGGTCGAACAATTATTCTTCCATATCTCATGCGGTTGTTCAAAGCTAGCTTTTGCCTTGCTTATATTCCTCAGGTATGGAGGGAAACTAAAGTCGGTTTTATACCCAAGCCAGGAAAAAAACCAAAAGAAGCCAAATCATACAAACCCATAAATCTTTCATCTTTTCTATTAAAAACAACGGAAAAAATGCTAGACTATTACATCCGTCATGTATGTCTTATACAAAACCCTCTCAATTCTAGCCAGCATGCCTATCAGACAGGGAAATCTACTGAAACGGTGTTGCATAAAATGGTGAAAGAAATTGAGAGCACCCAAAACTACAAGGAGACACTTGTATGTACATGCTATTATTAAATGGGCACAAAAAAACCATATAAACACGCATATCATTGCGTGGATTATCAAGATGCTACAGAGTCGGAAGATAACAGCTACAATATAGGTGATTATGCGGGGACTGGTACTGCATCTAGAGGCTGTCCGCAAGGCTTTGTGCTGTCCCCACTCCTCTGACAAATGGTGGTTGTGATGATCATCTAAGCAAGCTAAATTATTCTGGCTTCAACACTGTAGGCTATGCCGACGACTAGGCAGCCACGGTCAGAGGATAACAGGACTCTATTGTTGCTGGTCGGATCCAGGTAGCTCTTAATCTTCTATCAAAGTGGTGCAATAATTTGGGACTGCCGATCAACACCAAAAAAACAAGTACTATCGGTTTCACAAACTTTAATTTCATTTCTCCTGTTCTTAACGACGATTCAATGCAAACATCAAAAGAGGTTAGATACTTAAGTGTGATCCTGGATAGCAAACTAACCTGGAACTCACACCTGAAAAATATATCCGACAAGGCAACCAAAGTTTTCTTCACATCAAAGTATTATACAACAAATTCTAATATGTGCAGCTTTAGTTTGGAGGCCTAAAACGGACCGAATAACTGATCAAAATATATTTACAAAAATACAAGCTTAGTGCTGCGCTGCTTTAAAAACCACGCCAATGTCAGCAATGGAGATTCTTCTAAAGCTTCCTCCATTGCACCTACATGTAAAATCTGTAGCGGTGTTGAGCGCTCATAGACTGCAACTCCCAAAAGGGTTTAAGCCAGGTAATCTAACCGGACACCTTAAAATTCTTGCTGAATTACAAGTTGTACTGCATGCATACTATGTTTCGCCTATACCATGCCAAAATCGATGGATTTAGACAGACACTTTGATGTCAAGATATTGGCCAGAGATCGTATTGAAAACTACATACGGTCACTGCCACAAAACGCCAGAATTTGGTACACAGATGGTGTTCGAACCAATTTGGGCACAGAAGCTGGAGTGTCTGATCCTAGAATAAAACGAACGGTTGTCTTAGGCACCAATACAACAATATTTCAAACCGAAAGTTTTGCCATTACCATGTTACGCTCTTCTATGTGCTGAAAGAAAATACTAAAATATTGAAATATATTATATTATCTCTGATAGCCAAACAGCACTCTTGGCAATAAAATCTACCCGGCTTGATTCAAAACTAGCATGGGAATGCTACCAAAATCTACAAAAAGTCACTCAGCCACACAGAAATACAAGGAAATGAAAGGTGCCAATAAAAAGTTTGTTGGACCGGAATCATGATTCGGAATGGCCAAGAGTTTGCTCAAAAGCACAATCTAAACATGGGAACTGGAACAACGTACTAAATTATGGAGAAGCAGAGAGGAACTTGTACACTCCTAGAAGTTTCGAGGTAGCTTCCCTGTTTTACCCTTAAAAACAATCTGCAAAAACTCTCTGCAAACAGAGAGTCTTTGAGAGTTGTAACGTCGTGCGTTACTGGACATAGTCCTTTGAACCACCATCTTAACAAAATGGACCTTATTAATTCTGACAGGTGTAGATTCAGCTACTCGGCCGCGGAAACAATGGAATACGTCATCTGCAACTGTCCTGATTATCATGGCACAGATACAGCCAACTTTGTCGTACAAGACTAGCACTTCCACTACCACAAGACGTCGCTCCAATTGAGCTAATATATTTTATTCAAAGTCCCAACTTGGATTCCAGAATACAACCAGTAATGACATAACCGACGACTGCCGAGCAAAACAACTAAGACAAGCACAATAGACCTTCAGGTCGCAGTGCTACTTGAACTGTAAGTCTCAAGTATACTCACTGTAAGTCTCAAGACCACTAATTAAAAAAAACGGCGGCGAGTTTTGTATGTTCCATGCCACTGCAGTATGCTTTGACAGTTGTGACTCAATATTCCTTTTTGCACACTTAACGATAACAGATTGATCCACTAAAGATTGATTGTTGAAAATTTGCCGATTTTAATATTAATTTACAATTTTTAAAGAATTATGCATATTTCAATAAATTTTTGGTTGGTGCGAAACAAAACCGAAAAAAACTCAAATGTTAACTTCAGAAAACTCAGATCAATCCAAATTACATATTTCACGGATTGTGTCCTCCAATTTTACATTGAGACAGTCCCTGTTCAACACAATATGATAAAACTTAATTATTGTCGGCGTGTTCATTTCAAAAATCTCTAGTCGCGCAAAATTTTGCAAATATATACAACAAATCATTGGGTATCAATACAAAATCGAAAATTCGATGATTCAAACAATTTGCTGATCATATCATCCATCAGAGATTAGAGTTTGTTAGAGAATCTAGTTAAAATCAGACTAAATTTAATTAATATATTGTTAGTTTAAAAAAGATGGGTAATCAAAAAACCACCACACCTGGTTAGTTAGTTTTGCCAAAACCAACACTATTTTACAAGCCATGAAACAAAATTTTACACTCACACATCTATGACTGAAAGTAGTCGGTAGTTATTAGAGTTTTTATTTTTATTTATACCAAATGATCTTTTTATTTTGAACCTAAAATTTCTGAAAATATTAAAATTTGAAATTGAAAACACATATTTTTCAAAAATAATTTTTTATTGATAAATATTATATTATAAATAATTATATTTGTTAAAAATACATAGAACAATCCTTATTAAATATCAATAGAATTCCATTAAGGTTGTTGTTTTGGTGGAACTAATCGGCATAATTCATCTGATAATGTTTTGGTTCAAATAATCACTTCCAAAATCTCTTTTATTGATGCTAGACATCTTCTGTTTCAACAGCTCGTTCAGCAGAAATTCATAAACAGTGTGGAAGAGAAAAATTATATATTAATAAAATTATAGAACGATTTTTCATTTAAAATAATATAACCTATTAAATAAATATATTAATGATTCTAAAATTTTTAATTTAAAATTGCACCTTTTTACTATATTTTCATTTACAATAAAATTTAATGCTAAATTAATTATTATTTAAAACAATTTTCAATTTTCAAAAAGGAGATTATTTTCATTTACTTCTATCTGACCAAATTGTTCAAGCAAATCATTTAAAATATTTGGATCTATTCAGTAAAATCTTCTCTATTCTTCTATTTTTGGTATCAAAAATAGTAAAATAAAATTTCATATAAAAAAATAGAAGAAATCTTCGATAGAAGATTTTGCTGAATGACCCTAGTCCCTAATGTCAAGTACAATACAAATTTCCAATTTAAATTTCTTGAGTGTATACCGTCGGTCTGGCACTTTTTACATTCGTTGTAATCACTTAAAAATAGGAAAAAATTTAAGATACTATACCAGCTTGTAAGATCCCCTCACATGATTATCGTACACAACAGAATACTTTGATTGATTCCGGTTTCTGTGTTTCGTTGAATAAAAGACAAATTACCTTTTGAAATATTAAAACACATTCTATATTAACAACAAATCATTTCAATGTCTTTGGATTATTTGTTCATAAAACACTTTTTGTTTAACTAGATTCATTGTACCCAGAAAATTGCAATTTTTTGTAGAATGCAAATTATGCAATTCTAAATGTTAAAATAACTATAGTAATAACAATAAATTGGATTTATGGTTATCAAAAGTTTGCACTAACTTTTTTATGCAAATTTCTAGGTACAATTGACACTTGTATTTTAAAACTTAATTAAATAGACACATCACTTTTTTTTAATTTATAAAGTTCGAACACTATTTATTAACTTTTGAGTAATTATTTTACACTTATTGAATAAACATTTACTTTATAAAATTCAGTTTTAAAACACTGATCGACAGCGTCGATTATCTCCGCGATTAAATATTACATACAATGATTTAAGTTCTGTCAAAAAGTCCGACTACTCTCATCTCTTTATGTATGTGTACTTCATGGCTTGTAAAGTAGTGTTAGTTTTGCCTTTATTTTAATTGTTGTTGTTGTGTCAATTCTTTTTCTTAGAATTATTTAAATAATATATGTTTGATGACGATGACTTAAATCTAATGATACATATGTTGACAAGGAAATGGAAAATGTTTTAGTTAGAATTCACTTGTATTGTTTTGTACGCTGATAACCTTTGTATACAACATAACATTTTGTTTAGTTCTCTGAGATGAAAAATGAAAAACTTCTTTAAAGGTATAATTTTCTTATTAAATCGAAAGAAAGACAAACATTTTAAAAAATTTACTACCGAAATGATCTTAGAATGGAATCAGAATAAAGTATTGAGAAATATTGCAAAATCTTTGATCATCAGAAGTCCTCCAAAAGAAAACATCTATTTTTTTCGAGGAAATCGCTTATTCACGTAAAAAAGTGGGGAGCGGACTCACAAACAACAACTGCTTATTTTTAATATTTTTTATATATTTATTTCTACACTATAGACTTCGACTGTGGAGCGCTTGTTATAAAATTTTGGTACATGGTCTGAACTGAATCTTATAACGATGATGAACTACACTTTTTTGAGAAACAAAGAGCAATGTAATGAAGATTCTTCGTAATAAAGTTTTTTTGTATACTTCGAACATGGATAACCGATATTAATGCAACTATATATGATTGCAGCAAATAACCAGCAATGGACATTAAAATGGTTTTTATTCCTTAAGCTTAATTAAGATGCAGATGATAGATTTTGAACATTTCAGTTTTGGATTGAATTGTTTTTTTTGTTTTAATTTCGATTGCGGAAATCAACGCCATTGTTTCACTCCAAATAGAGTTATTCAAATTCTATTATGACAATCAACCAGCTACTTAACTGTTTTTAAACAATTAAACGATTATATTATAACTATTAACAGTTATTTATTTAAATATATAGTTTTTATTATCTTATTAGTGTCGTCAAAACATTTCAATTGGGATAAATTAATGGTACGATCAAATTAACAAAATATGAAAGAAAAACAGAATACAAATTACTTTTAACTATGTGTTGTTTTATACTAATATCGAGTCGTTGTTATTATAAAGAACACTTAGATATGGAAGTTAATATCCATATAAATATCTTAATTTGTTTCGTACATGTTATTAAATAATTGCAGTTCATTGCCATTTTAACGGTAAATAAAGATTGTACGCACTATCCGTTTGATAAATAGTTTACTAAAACCTTTCACGTTTTATTGTTAATCCATTCAAAGATAACCAATCAAAGATTTACTATGAGCAAATTAATTACGGAATTTATAGGTACATATCTGGCTTAAATAATATATACAGTCAGCGTCAAAAAAAGTGTACAGCTAATAGTTCAACATTTACGGACTAATATATCTTAAAAGAAGAATGGAAAAATAAAATACATTTCATTTTTAAAAAGTGTATTAAGTATTAGTTTATTTTAGCAAAAACAAAAAATCAATTATTTGTTGTTATCCTTGTAATTTTAAAAAAATTGCAAAATGCTCTGATTTTACGCGTCAAAAAAAAGTGTACACTCTCACATTGTTTGATTGTTTTTTGTTATAACGGGATTTCCGATTTTTTCAACTAATTTTATTTTGTTTTGTTGCATTGTCGATACCTTCGTGTCAAAAATCCGGGCAGTTATTATTATCCCAATAATAATAATTTAATATTATTCAACATGGCCAAACAAACTACTATAGAAACACGTAATTTAGTGGTAAAATTAGCATCTCAAGGCAAATCTCTGAGGGAAATTGCTAGTATTATCGACAGAAGTCATAATATTGTGAAAAAAAATACTATTCAAATTCAAACATTTGAGAAGTGTAGAAGATCTTCCCCGTTCTGGCAGGCCGCCATTTTGTCAGTTGTGGACAAAAGAGCGATAACGCGAAGGGCTAGGGCTAATCCCTCTGAAAGTGCAGTCAAAATAGCTGAGAAACTCACAGAAACATTAGGAGCAGGAATAAGTGCCAGTACCGTTTGCCGTGCTCTGCATTAAAATGGGTTACATGGTAGAACTCCGAGAAAAAAATCAGTTAATTCTAAGAAAAACCAAAAAAAGCGTCTCGAATATGCAAAAAAGCATATATTTGAAGATATTACTATTTTGAATAAGTGCTTATTCAGTGACGAGTGTAAAATAGACATTTTGTAAAATAAAAATATGCTTTTTTCCATATTCGATACGCTTTTTTCGGTTTTTCTTAGAATTAACTGATTTTTTTCTCGGAGTTCTACCATGTAACCCATTTTCATGCAGAGCACGGCAAACGGTACTGGCACTTATTCCTGCTCCTAATGTTTCTGTGAGTTTCTCAGCTATTCTGACTGCACTTTCAGAGGGATTAGCCCTAGCCCTTCGCGATATCGCTCTTTTGTCCATAACTGACAAAATTGGCGGCCTGCCAGAACGGGGAAGATCTTCTACACTTCTCAAATGTTTGAATTTGAATAGTACTTTTTTAACAATATTATGACTTCTGTCGATAATACTAGCAATTTCCCTCAGAGATTTGCCTTGAGATGCTAATTTTACCACTAAATTACGTGTTTCTATAGTAGTTTGTGTGGCCATGTTGAATAATATTAAATAATTATTATTGGGATAATAATAACTGCACGGATCTTTGACACGAAGGTATCGACAATGCAACAAAACAAAATAAAATTAGTTGAAAAAATCGGAAATCCCGTTATAACAAAAAACAATCAAACAATGTGAGAGTGTAGACTTTTTTTTGACGCGTAAAATCAGAGCATTTTGCAATTTTTTTAAAATTACAAGGATAACAACAAATAATTGATTTTTTGTTTTTGCTAAAATAAACTAATACTTAATACACTTTTTAAAAATGAAATGTATTTTATTTTTCCATTCTTCTTTTAAGATATATTAGTCCGTAAATGTTGAACTATTAGCTGTACACTTTTTTTTGACGCTGACTGTATGTTGAAATTAATTTCCTTTCAGACTACAGTTAATCTAGATTCAAATACGTGTATGTTTATCAGTAGTTTTAATTAAAGTTCAAAAGTTATTTTAATACTTGAATATAAAATTGATAAATAATAAATAAAATTTTAATCTAAAAATTCCGAATGA
Source organism: Diogma glabrata (assembly GCA_963693315.1). Classification (NCBI taxonomy): domain Eukaryota; kingdom Metazoa; phylum Arthropoda; class Insecta; order Diptera; family Cylindrotomidae; genus Diogma; species Diogma glabrata. Next base: position 213,336,163 of record OY856187.1, read on the forward strand.
TTTATTGTTTTGAAAGCTTTCATATTCTGAAATAATAAAATAGTTTTCTGAAAGTCAACGAATAAGATTGATCTCACAAAAACAATATGTATTAATATTTTGTTTCTTTGTGGTTGGGTTGGAGTATGTTAGTTTTATTGCAAAAAACAAAACAGATGGTTATCTAATCTGGCAATATATGTTTTATTGCAAAATGCACAAATACTAGGCATCATTTGCAAACGATCAGTTCCAATTCTTGATTCACTTTGGGGGTTGATCCAAAATAATTTTCAACATCCCTTCCTCCACTGCATTCATTAATAGACAAGCATTTCACCTTTTAATATTACCAAGTATGAATGTTAGTCTATATTTTCTTTTTTTTAATTCTAACTACGTTGAAACTCGGTTGACTTGTTCAAGGAAAAAAAGTAGCTGTAGTGATCTTATCCTTCTCTGCGATAGATCAATTAAAACTCAGAACCTATGAGCCACCATGAAAATTTTTCAGACAATTTGTTTTTATATTCGTGTTTTCGAATCATGATATCGAGAATCATGCATCGGAAACCGAGTTAGATTCTTTCTTGATAGACTTTTTGGAGTTTGAAATTAGGACGTAATAACCTTTCTTTATATGCACTGTCGAGAATCGCATGTTGACACCTTTTTTCTGAATAAAAATGTAAATGTTTTTTAATTCACAATTTATCTGCACGATCAATAAAAATATTCAAATTTGTCAACCGTGAAGTGAAACTTCCAATTATCATAATTTTGTTTAATATTAATTTCGCTCTTACTATCTCAACCAACTATATCAACAATTCAAATTTCTCACGTTGATTGGATATCCGAAATCAGAATCAAATTTAAATTGTTCGATACTTCAAACAAATTACATAATTTATTCATTAATTTCACAGCTTATTTCTTCTTTCTTTTCTTCTTTATAATCTCAACAAACTACTTATCAAATAGTAAGTAATTCATAAAACGTACAAAATTCTTATAGTTTTGATCAAGAATAAGATTGAAGTAAGAAAATGAAAAAAAAAATAAACATGTTTTCGGAACAGCAGAACATCAATGATGAATGAACTTGACATACTTAACTGGAACATAAATTAATTTGATTTTTTTTTTTAATTTTAATCACAATAGTTTCATTAAATAGAGTCAATAAACTATAATTACTTTGAAGGAGTTTATACTAGTAATATGAACATCATGTTTTATTTTTATCGGTTGAAAAAATTTTCAAGTGTGATGAAAATTCAATTTTTGAGTTTATTTTTCTGATCGTTTGTATCACTTTGTGATGTGTTAAATATATTTAAAACGTAATATGGAGAGAAATTCAACAAGTAAAATATGGAGGGGCTGAAATCTCACAGCTCTGAGATATCAAGACTTCGGTCTGGGTTAAACATATTGATATAGTTTTCGCAAAAAACTTTAATGAGGACATGGTTTTTAGTTTTGAGCAGCGATGTATATCAAACATAGCTTTTTGTTAAAGTACATGTATTTTTTATCTCTGTTTAGATATGTATTACAAAACTAATACGAAACATCAATACGTTGGTGGAAAATTATAACAGATCATAATTAACATAATTTAGTGAAAAGGTTATACACTCAGCAAACTACTCAAAAACCTCTCCATTTAGCGTTTCGAGAAAATATTTCAAAATCACAAATTCATATTTCTTTCAAAATTCCAAAAATATTGTAAAAATTAAATAAAATCAAAAATTTAAACTTTTTTCAAACAAAATTCTAAAAATATTTCAAAAATTGTTACAAAATCAAAGATTTATACTTTTTTCAAAAATTCTAAAAATATTGCATACATTATAACAAAATCAAAAATTGAAACTTTATTCCAAGTTCTAAAAATATATATAAAATTCAAAATTTTTTTCAAAATTCTAAAAATATTCCATTTATTAGAATAAAATCAAATATTTAAACTTTTTCTAAATTGTAATAATATTCCAAAAATTCTTAAAATTCAAAAATTCCAACTTTTTCCACAACTCTAAAAATATTGCAAAAATTATAACAATAGCAAAAATTGAAAGTTTTTCCAAAATTATAAAAATTATAATAAAATCAAAAATTTAAAATTTTCAGAATTCTAAAATTATTCCAAAAATTCTTACAAAATCAGAAATGGAAACTTTTTCAAAATTCCAAAAATATTTCAAAAACTATAACAAATTCAAAAATTTCCATGTTCAATTATATTTATGTAAGCAAACAGCTAAATTTTTTTTCCCAAAAATAATCTAAAAAAATAAATGAAATCATTTTTTTGACACACTTGACAATATTTTTTGACAAACTTATAGTGCCATAATTCTCAATAATCATAATAAAATTTCCTGTCAAACAAATAATTAATTTTATTTTTTTCCAAAAAATTGGGTAAAAAATAAATAAAAATCTTTCTTTTGACACACTTGACAACATTTTTTTGACAAACTTATAGTGCAATAATCTTGATTTTGGTCTCACATACCAATCGCGACCATCCAGATTTCTCCAAATTCAATGTTCCTACTCGTAATCATTTAAAATGAACGTTTTTTAAACAAAAAATATGCATATTTCCTTGTTTTGACACACTGGACGATATTTTTGACACATTTCCGGTACAGTTATCGAACACATCGTCCTTTCAGCTCCTACCATTGAGTGTACCTATTTTTAGAAAAAAATATTTTCAAATCGCTTTAGCCGTTTTCTAGATTTCGTCATACATTTTTTTTTTGCTTTTTTAGAATCAGTAGGTCCTAAAACGTCGAAAAATGCCAAAAAAAAGTGGGGGTAAGAATTTCACTTTGAGTTCATGAATGTAATACTTGCTAAATGCAAATTATTTACTTAGTTACTTGAGTTTAATTGGTCTCAAAAATCCCTAGTATATGGAGTTATGGGAATAATAATTTAGATTATGAAAAATTTGAAGTATTGAGTTTAATGAAAATATTTCGATAAAATATATCGGTAAGACAGATGGGTTGGTGGACTTCACCACCTTCACTATAGCTCATATCCATACGGAAGGGACATACTAAAAATAGAACTTTTTTCACAATAATGCAAAAGCTGCGTGCAACAAAATTCTAGAAATTGCAATTTTTCTACAATTCGGCACTCTTTCAAATGACACCCCACTCATTTGGGTCAAAATGCAAATCGAGGCGCTAGCCGAGATTTGCACCCACATTAAGTCCAAAATAGCTTACGTCCGTGCATCATATACTATTTTTTATTCGCCGCAAGCAAAATATTTTAAGAAAATTGGTTTATTCTAAATTAAAATTATAAATTTTCATAAATTTTAAAATAAAAATATGTGGAACAAGTAACCTTTGACAAAATATTTATTATTTTTTCCAATGTATTGTGTAGCTATGACAACAAATGATAACAACTATTTTAATTGGACAATGAAATTTTGAATTTAAGGGTTGCTTTGATAAAAATTTTTATTTTTCATAGCATTTAAACAAATACAAATGCTTTTTACTTTTTTGGACGTAGCTATGACAACAAAATAAATAGTTAAAAAGTGATACTTTAAAGCCGCAAATCACAGTAATAAAGTAACACTTTAATATGCAGGCGAATAAAAAAGCTTTTTTTCACTCTTCCTATCACTTACATCCTCAAAACACATAGAAATAAAATATTTGAGACGTTATTGAGATGTTTTTAAAATTAAGTGCTCTTTCAAACGACGTCCCACTTAACCAGTATTTATATGGTATGTTTGCCCCTTCTTACACCCTTACCCTTAATAAATATTATTATTAGTATTTACACTTTTCTATATTTCTTCGGTCTACCTAAGACCTAAGTAAGTATTACAATCTCGAGCTACCGACGATAACAAGAAAACTATTGAATCGATTTCAAAAATTTTATGGTAATATGAATGAGCCGAAAGGACGATGGGTTCGATAACTGTACTGGATGTGTGTTAAAAAAAACAATTTTCATATTTTTTTAAAAACGTTATAATTTTCAATGGTAATGAGTAGTAACTTTGCATCTAGAAAATTCTTGATGATCGGCATCTGTATGTGAGACCAGCAGCCAAATTCTGTAACTGTGAAGCGGTGAAGTGATAAAAATTTCTTCGTTTCTTTTTATTAAAAAACTTATCACTTCACCGCTTCACAATTACAGAATTTTTGCTGCAGGACCTTAATTTTATTACAAATGTTGGAATATTTAAAAAATTTTGAAAAAAGTTTGCATTTTTGATTTTGTTATAATTTTTGGAATATTATTAGAATTTTGGGAAAAGTTTCAATCTTTGATTTTGTAATAATTTTTGCAATATTTTTAGAATTTTAAAAAATTTAAATTTTTGATTTTATTATAATTTTTAAAATATTTTTGGAATTTTGAAAAAAGTTTGAATTTTTGATTTTGTGATAATTTTTTTAAATCAATTCAATCAGGCCGCTTTTTTTGTAAAAAATTTAATTATGTATTTAAATTTTTTATAAATTAAATTAGTTATTGAACATAAAATTGGTAGATAATGGGTTGTTTGTTTTTAAAAAGTTGAAATGGCTGAATGCTAATGGAGAGGTTTAAAGGGAGGAAAGTTTAAAAAGAGGAAATTATGTTAATTTATGACCTATTATAATTCTCCGATCTGTTTTGATGTTTCGTGTTAGTTTTGTAATTAACTTCTAACAGAGATAAAATGCTTGAACTTTTACAAAGAATTAATTACTTATTTTAGATTTTTTTTAAAGTGCATAGTTTTTTAGCATACGGAATGAATCAATCAGTTTTTATTTTATAGGTAATTAGTTAATTTTTAGAGAAAAGTTTAATTAAATATTTTTTTAAAGATGGGGCTAGGGTCAAACTACAGTTAAATTTTAATTTTTTAGAAAATAGTTTGATTCTTACTCTAAAATGTGTTAAATTTACAAATCGGCGTTTTTTCGTTTTCTTGAGATATTTAATTTTAAAGATTTTCAGTCCGATTAAATCGTCAATTATTTATCCATTTACAAACGAAAATTTGTTGAAAATTAAAATTAATTACTTTTATTTTCATGCTCTCCTAACAAAAGAGGTCTAGAAGAAGCATTGAAAGGCCTTATTTCAACTCATATTCTATATTGGTAATCAAAATCAAACATAAAAACAACAAGCCAATCAACAAATTTATAAACATTTTCTCATACAATATCTTAAACATTTTTGTGTGAGTTAATACATTTTATATATAAAAATTGTTGTATGCTCATACAATTACAAGTTGATTGATTCGCTGCGTTATAAAAGTTTTAATGCATGTTTCTTATTTTGAATACACCTAAAGAATTTCATTTGTTTTCATTTTTTTGACATGTATCAATAACAAAAGCAGGGTATTATAAAATATAAAGTATTATAAAAACCTTCTTTATTATGAATTACGGTTGTTCGACATTTATTTTTTGATGTTCCCATATCACGAAAATTGATTTTTTTGTAGTATGATAATTTTGAGATCAAATTGTTGTATTAAGCGTAAGAGTGACCAAGGTATATAAAAAAGAAACGTCCAAAACGATTTTGTTGTAGTTTTCAAAAACACCGTTTTGATTAAAACTGTTTAAAACTGTTTAATTAAAATTGTTTTTAATCAAATGAATCAAAATTATTTTAAAATTGTGTTTTTGTAAAGGACTATTCAATAAGACGAAATGAGCTTGATAGGATGGACCATTACTCAATCAAGTAAATCGAGGTTAGGGATCTGCTCTTTTCGTTAGGTCTGATACAGTACCACTAGTGCAGAAAAATAGTAGCCAAGTAGCCACCATCACTTCGATTTTAGTTCTGCCGCTTTCAACTAGTTGGAGCTCTAATCCTGTCGGTATGCCGATCTCCTCAATGTTCAGTAGACAAATCATTCGACTGTGTTAACCATGCACTCGTTGGCGATAATTTGACGACACTTTTTCCTCCAACTATTGTGATGGGTGACTTTGATGTTGATTTCAATAAAAATCTTCAAAACTGGCTCCCAAACTATTTTCTACAAAAAAATTTACAAAGAAAAGTTTATGAACCAACAACAGTAGAAGCTACAATAATTGATTTTCCTCAAATATTATATACACAGCACCCTCAGCGAGCGAATTATATTTGCACTTGCCTGACTTGTATTATTCATATTTCGTTTCCCGCTAGTTAAGTTTTAGTAAATTTATCTTTAATTAAATTTTGGTTTAAATTAAATTGTTTTTATATATGTGTAGGTGTAAAGTGTAAACATCCTTTTCATTCAACTCATTAGCGTCTCGGACTGTATATCTCAAAACATTAAACTGTTTCATTGTTCAAAGGATATTTGCATATGTAATAAGACTTTTTACTCACTTAAGTGCTCGTAGACTTGAAACCATCTGAACTGTACTTTGGAGTATGGTAACTATCATTTAATAGTTGAATAGTATTCAGACTGTTTGTGGTAGGAGAAAGCACCCTATTTACCAAAGTATCTTGGAGTAAACCTCCTTAATAGTGGAATAGTAGCTTTTATCGTATTCTATATCCTAACCTCAACCTAATAATATAGTAACATAAACGTAATTCTTAACCTTTTGTTGTAACATAAGTCACCAAAACAAAAATCTCATATTACCGATCGTATAACACATATCGTTTCTATAAATAATACTAAATTCCTTAATATGTATCTTAAATATAGATTTCAATCTTATCTACACGACGGTGTAGCTGTTAACCATCAACTATATCAATAACTGATATGTTTTTAATAAAAACATGACATTTAATTTTCGGGTCAACATTGAAATAAAAACATAATATAAACAAAAAGCTTGAGAAATGTTTGGTTAATGAATTTTATAAAATTGAACAACTTTCTCTGTTTGTCTATTCATATGTATTTTGTTTAACAATATAATTATCACAGTTCATGTGAAATCTTGTAACACGTAACCACTTTGAGCAGAATCCAAAAGTAACTCGTCCCATCAATTTCAATTGTAAATAACTGATAAGTTAATCGATTTTTAAAATTTTACAAAAACTTTCACATAAATAATTGCTATAAATTGAAATCATTGAACTATTTTGCAATCATCTTAAATGTTTAGAGGAACAAAATAAATCTATTCCAAAGATTTTATTATAATTATTTTATACCACTTAGCTTTAATCTACACAACATGTTCGAATATTTTTTGTTGAAGTGGATATAATATAAGTGTCTGGGAAGTTTTTTTAATGTTAATATTTTTTGTCTACGTCATGTAATTTATAACCCATTATTAAGTTTTATTGATTTGTTAGCTCCAGAATTGTGATCGTTACTGCGGTTATTGAAATTTCTGTGGTAGTCTCATAGATTGGCTGGAACCCTACAATAACCGCTTAAAATTTTTGTTTTGCAAAATTTTGATATTCAAATCAAATTCTAAAAAAAATATGAAACCAGCTATTCTTATCAATTACAGTTATATGTATCATCTATATGTACTTGTATTCTGAGATCATGATTTATATATTTGGTTATCACAGTCATACTGCGTAGGGTTATAAAACAAAGCAAAACTAATAATAAAAAAGAATTAAAGATTAAAATATATTTTTTGAGTCAGCAGTTTCGTAATTGTGAACTAAATATAAATAAATTTTTGCTTAATTTTCATTTAAAATTGTTTAAATTAGTTAACATCGAAATTGGGGTGAGTTAATTTTTTAATAACATTGCATAGGGATAGCATAGCTGCAATATTGAACAATTGAACGTTAGTACATCGCACAGTGGGATTTTTTGTGCAATAAGTCATTTTTTCGACACATAAAATTTAAAAATGTAATGATGCAGTTTTGTAGAAAATTGATTCAGTATGAAGAATCCATAAATTGTATCCCAAAAAAACGTTTATTTGTCTTTGAAATAATGAAGTAAAGTCACATGTAAATTTTGGTCCAAAATATTGAAAACTGTTTACGCACTTCTATAGTGTTTGTACGTAAGATAACTTTATTGCTCTAATTTAAATAGGGATTTTTTTTTCAAATACAGCCTTTTCTGCGTATTTAGAAAAAAAAATTATGAAGTTCGCTCATATAGTTTAAAAGATATGATAGAATAAAATTTGTTCTATAATGTGCCGTGATTGCAAACTTCCTTGGAAGAAAAAAAAGGTTGCTAGGTCGTGCTAGGTGCTCCCGCTATAATAAAATGAAAGGTAAGACTCCGTACTATCAGTTAAAAAAAAAAAAAGTTTAAATAATTAATAATCTTTTATAAAATCATTAAATTTATAAAATCACAAAATCATGAAATTTTGGGTTCTATGGGCGGAGGGTAGTGGGCGTGACCAATTTTGATGAAACTTTATTTTATTCTTAATTGAGGTAATAAAAGGCTATGTGCCAAATTTCAAAAACTTTGGGCCAAAAATAAATTTTGGGTTCTATGGGCGGTGGGGTAGTGGACGTGGCCAATTTTGATGAAACTTTATATTTTTCTTAATTGAGCTAACCAAAGGCTCAGAGCAAAATTTCAATATTCTACGAGCACTCCTTATATTTTTTGCCAAACATTGTATGAACAAATCCCACTGTGCATCGGCAGGGGTACATAGTCTAATATGGAATGCTGACGTGCGAAACGATCTAGAAGGAATATTTAAACAAACGTTAGGGATTGTTTCGTTGGGACAACTTGTTACCCCAGCAAAGCCCCTCGGAAAATCTGATGTAAAAATTTAAGTGATAACGGTGATGGATGCATATTATGGCCAGAAGGATCAATCACCTCTTGTCCTTACATATAGCTAAAGAACATTAGTATTACCCTACATTCAAAGCAACAACTCATTACAGACTATACGATTTGATTTACACCTGCAAAAATACATTTTCTACGAGTACGACTATACAAGAAATTGTCACTTATTACGGCACAGTTTTTAGTAATTTAATTAGAAAGTTTCATTCTTGTTTATTTATTATGATGAATTCTACGTAGTGCATAATGATTGTCATGAAAAAATCATCAAATTTCGACAAATACAGAACAAACGTATAACAAATAAAAAATTTCAATTGAAACGATAAAACAGCATTTACATATATATAATAATTTCAAATTATTTCAAATATTTTTTGGGGGTTAAGGACAGGGAAAGACAGGGGTTAGACTACTTTGTTTGGGATTTAATTTATGTTGAAAAGAGTAAGGGGGGACAAAAAACGATTAGATATTGTTATTGAATTCTTTAACTTTACAAAATTTTTTTTATTTGAATATGTTACAAAATGGTGCGCTATGTGGCTTACTCTGATCTATGTTATGACGCGCAGCAGAACCGTCGAAACTCGAAATTCTAATCTTAAATGCATGAATAGATTAATTTTTGGATTTGTAAATTTTTTTTTGATCTACGGGTATGACAACCCCGCGAGTTCCTACTATGCATATAGATTAACGTAAGATATCACAAACCACAGGCAATAGGGGTGGGATATCAGTAACCAAGGTGATTTTAGAGGTACTGGTAGATAAACTATATTCAGTCGCATAAAGCACCTTCAATCTTAGTTATGGAATATTCATTGATGATGGTACGCTATTGCTTGCTCGAAGAAACGAGCTTTCATATTTATAAGATTTAAAGCTCTATATCTGAACTTTAATCATTGAGGTAGACAGTGCGTCGCGCTGATCGAAGAATGAGCCACTAGCTGCATTATTAGTTAAACCCAATCTAAATAGAAATAGTGAAATAGTGACGTACGTCATATATTATATTGTATGTGGTGAGATTTTTTACGTCCACCAGCGCCTCGGAAAGTTTGTGACTGTGATTCCTGGGTCTTCAAGGATTTTGTGTTTTTGTGACATACATATTGTGATTCCTACTACACACTACACAGCACATTTTATTAAAAAAAATTGCATTTTATTTTTTGTAGAAATTGTAGAGAAAATTGGCCTTTGTAAACCAAACTGTAATTAAACCGGAAAACTGAATCTACTTTAAACGAATTACATTTGAAAATCTTTTATTTATAACTGAGAAAACTTATTTAAAAAAAAACTAGGTACATGTCGAAAATATTTGACAAAACCAAAAATAAATTAACACAAATTATATAAATTAAAATGCATAATAAGCTTAGTATATATATTAGTATATATTTGCTGATCCGTATCTTCAAATTTCTTTTGAACAATAAAACACACAGCTTGTCCGTTTAATAGTATTACGGTCACAATTCTTGAATTGTGGAATAACTTTTCACCACCAATTTCCATATTTAGGCAACCAAGGCATAGTTGAATTATCGGTGTACCATCATATGTTTTTTGCATTGTCGTCAATGTTTTTTTCGCAAGATCAAGACGATTAATTTTCAAGAAACCATTGAAGTATGGCACCAGCAAATCCATAAATCCATAAAATAAATCAACAATTGCTTTACGTTTTTCTGGAGTTTGAAAACATTCGGCCACATAGTAGAGTGGGCCAAGTTCAGCTGAAGGTTTAATTTCATCCAAAACAACACGATACTTCTACTTTTAACATCAAACAATTCATATGACTTTCACTTGTTTCAGACATTATACGTTAAACCATTTTATTATTTGAAACATCTTTATTAAAGCAAAATTACTAAAAACAACTTTATTGTTTGATTTTTTACATAATATTTGCCAATCAAAACAATTTGATCGCTTATATACACATATTAGGTTTCCTGTTTCCCTCTCCAGTATCGTAATAAGCATTTTTCTGCAACAGACAACAATTCTACTTTTTACAAATTAAACAATCATTTATGTAAAACACGCATTATTAATTGACATTGAGTGACGTAACTTCTAATCAACAAAAAAAATGTTTAATTGCACAGTAGTACAAACAAATGTCCCTACGCTTATTACAATTGAAGAGAAAGAAAGTAATCAAAGTGAATCAATGCGGTAGATCGCTGTTCGTGAAAAAAAATAGCGATTACCACTTTTGCTTATTTACGTTGAACTTAGTAGACATAACCTCGAAAAAATGATTTGATCTTATGTTGTTTAACATATATGAACTTATGACGAGTTTTGTAACATAAACTCACCTTTAAATTTTAATTTGAAATAGATTTTGTATAACAAATAAAAAATTTCAATTGAAACGATAAAACAGCATTTACATATATATAATAATTTCAAATTATTTCAAATATGTTTTGGGGGTTAAGGACAGGGGTAAGACAGGGGTAAGACAGGGGTTAGACCACTTTGTTTGGGATTTTATTTATGTTGAAAAGAGTAAGGGGGGACAAAAAACGATTAGATATTGTTATTGAATTCATTAACTTTACAAAATTTTTTTTATTTGAATATGTTACAAAATGGTGCGCTATGTGGCTTACTCTGATCTATGTTATGACGCGCAGCAGAACCGTCGAAACTCGAAATTCTAATCTTAAATGCATGAATAGATTAATTTTTGGATTTGTAAATTTTTTTTTGATCTACGGGTGTGACAACCCCGCGAGTTCCTACTATGCATATAGATTAACGTAAGATATCACAAACCACAGGCAATAGGGGTGGGATATCAGTAACCAAGGTGATTTTAGAGGTACTGGTAGATAAACTATATTCAGTCGCATAAAGCACCTTCAATCTTAGTTATGGAATATTCATTGATGATGGTACGCTATTGCTTGCTCGAAGAAACGAGCTTTCATATTTATAAGATTTAAAGCTCTATATCTGAACTTTAATCATTGAGGTAGACAGTGCGTCGCGCTGATCGAAGAATGAGCCACTAGCTGCATTATTAGTTAAACCCAATCTAAATAGAAATAGTGAAATAGTGACGTACGTCATATATTATATTGTATGTGGTGAGATTTTTTACGTCCACCAGCGCCTCGGAAAGTTTGTGACTGTGATTCCTGGGTCTTCAAGGATTTTGTGTTTTTGTGACATACATATTGTGATTCCTACTACACACTACACAGCACATTTTATTAAAAAAAATTGCATTTTATTTTTTGTAGAAATTGTAGAGAAAATTGGCCTTTGTAAACCAAACTGTAATTAAACCGGAAAACTGAATCTACTTTAAACGAATTACATTTGAAAATCTTTTATTTATAACTGAGAAAACTTATTTAAAAAAAAACTAGGTACATGTCGAAAATATTTGACAAAACCAAAAATAAATTAACACAAATTATATAAATTAAAATGCATAATAAGCTTAGTATATATATTAGTATATATTTGCTGATCCGCATCTTCAAATTTCTTTTGAACAATAAAACACACAGCTTGTCCGTTTAATAGTATTACGGTCACAATTCTTGAATTGTGGAATAACTTTTCACCACCAATTTCCATATTTAAGCAACCAAGGCATAGTTGAATTATCGGTGTACCATCATATGTTTTTTGCATTGTCGTCAATGTTTTTTTCGCAAGATCAAGACGATTAATTTTCAAGAAACCATTGAAGTATGGCACCAGCAAATCCATAAATCCATAAAATAAATCAACAATTGCTTTACGTTTTTCTGGAGTTTGAAAACATTCGGTCACATAGTAGAGTGGGCCAAGTTCAGCTGAAGGTTTAATTTCATCCAAAACAACACGATACTTCTACTTTTAACATCAAACAATTCATATGACTTTCACTTGTTTCAGACATTATACGTTAAACCATTTTATTATTTGAAACATCTTTATTAAAGCAAAATTACTAAAAACAACTTTATTGTTTGATTTTTTACATAATATTTGCCAATCAAAACAATTTGATCGCTTATATACACATATTAGGTTTCCTGTTTCCCTCTCCAGTATCGTAATAAGCATTTTTCTGCAACAGACAACAATTCTACTTTTTACAAATTAAACAATCATTTATGTAAAACACGCATTATTAATTGACATTGAGTGACGTAACTTCTAATCAACAAAAAAAATGTTTAATTGCACAGTAGTACAAACAAATGTCCCTACGCTTATTACAATTGAAGAGAAAGAAAGTAATCAAAGTGAATCAATGCGGTAGATCGCTGTTCGTGAAAAAAAAATAGCGATTACCACTTTTGCTTATTTACGTTGAACTTAGTAGACATAACCTCGAAAAAATGATTTGATCTTATGTTGTTTAACATATATGAACTTATGACGAGTTTTGTAACATAAACTCACCTTTAAATTTTAATTTGAAATAGATTTTGTACAATAAACCGTATACAAAATTAATTAAAACATATAAAATTTCGAAAACGATTATTGAAAAATGAAATTTCATAAGAATATTTATTATTAAGATCAAAGCGATTTCCATCAACTGATTTTTATCTTAGAGCCATCTATTGTAAGTTTAAAATGTAAATAGCTAAGACACTTTTTTTAAAATAAAAACATTATAATTTAATCATTTATAAATAGAAATAAACTAGTTTGCTTGAGAATCAAAGCGATGCGGTAGATCGCTGTTCTTGAAAAAAAATAGCGATTACCACTTTTGCTTATTTACGCTAGTAGACATAACCTCAAAAAAGGTTTTGATCTAATGCTGTCCATATAATATAAGCTAATGGTGACTCGTTTAACATAACATGACTGTAAACAAAATTTGTTAAAATATAACATTTTGAAAAAAGTTTTGAGTTTTGAGAAACTAATGTTAAAATAATTTTTAAGACGAATAAATTTCATACTGTCTTTGGCTCCATCTATTGAACGCTTTTTACAATCAAAAGAAAAATCAACAAATGTCAATTTTACTCTGATTCTGTTAAGAAACAAAATTAGAAAGGAAACTGTCATAAAAAGTAAAAACTTTATTATCATTTAATTTTACTCTGATTTTGCATAAAAAAGCTAAAGTAAATTAGCTAAGAGTTAAGACCAATTTTAAAAGGGAATCTATTTGGTTTGTAGTGTGACATAAAACATTACATATTATAATTTGTTCTTTTAATGCGTATGGACATTTATTTTTGGACATTTGGGTGAAATATGTGTTTTAAATAAGAGCGGGATATATTATCTAGTGAATTTGTTCCAAATAATTTTTTTTCCTGGATTGCAATATTTTTTTCTAAAATTTTACTCTGATTCTGCGTAAAAGGTTTTAACAAGACAATTTTTTTTAAAAAGAAATGTGTTAAGGTTTAGGTGTGTAGGTTGTCATAAAAACATTATTATAATTTGTTTTACTGCGAATGACTGAATATTTCCAAAAATTTTCGGGATTCAATTTAAATTAAATTCGTTTAAAAATCTATACCGTAATGTGCCAATAGGTAGACCCTACAACAAAATATTGGAGTGTATTATTTAGAGCCTATGTCCCAAACAATAATTCAGAGTATGCAATCACTTTTTCTAGAAATTTTAAATTATAGAAATTATGGTTGGTGTGTTCGTTTTATATTCTTCAAAAATATCATTTAATGAAATTTTACTATGATGATTCGGGTTTTGACTAAGAAACATTAGAAAGGAAGTTGTCATAAAAACATTATTATATAGCTTTTTTCTTAAAAATATGTATTTATCGATCTAACTTAAATGAAATTAAAAACTGAACCGTAACGTGCCGATCACTAGACCCCTACAACAACACCGCGTGTGCTATTTAATGCTTTTGTCCCTAATAATATTCCCGGGTGTGCAAATACTTTTTCTAATGATCAACTTTTATAGCTGTCAAAATTTTTTCAAGTAGGACAGCAAATTGCATAGTTTTAGTCGATTTGCAGATACAAATAAACAAAAATTTTCACCGTAACATGTGGTTAAAAGTTTGTTGAATCTTATTTTGAAATATGAAATTACATACTCTGAAAATTATTTTGAATTCAAAAATAGTTTTATTAAAATCAGTTTCTTGTTAAATAAAACAAAAGTGAGACAATATAAATTCAGTATTTGTATACTGAAAAATCACATTGAAATTAATCTTAATATTAAAGTAATTTGAAATTAATATTAAAGCAATGATACTTGAACTAAATCTGTTACTTACATTTTTTATAGTTCTAAGCCATGTTTAATATCGAAAGTTCATCTGAAGGTGATAAACAAATTATTGTAGATTCTGGACCAAATAGCAAACATGACGAGACTTATATTTTGGTTTTACATCATTTGCTAAAGCAATTCTAGTATACTCCTCAAAATATTTGGTGCCAATATGCGAGGTTCACCCAATCAACCCACACCACTAGATAAATCTTTGGCCCAAATTATATATCTTGCGGATTATTGTCTATGTTGTTTTTATGAGCGCAGAAAAATTGGAAATAATTCAATCAATCGTTAAAGTTGGTATACGTTTATTATTTATTTCATTATAATCCAAGCTCATAAAATTTATTATTTACTACAAAAACTCGTGATATGAGCCACAAAAAACATCAAAAATGTAAATTTTAGTTCGTGAAAAAGGTGCAGTTTAAAGTTTAATAGTCAAAACTATCTGTTCAGTACAAAAAGAAGTGATATCCGGTGTCAAGTAGAAACGAGTGTAAAACAAAACATTTCCAAATAATTAGGTGACATGTTTGATATACTTACTTTGTCACTCGGATTAGAGATTAGAATTAGAAACCATTTCAACTAACTAGGTATTAAAACAAAAGTTTCTAGTAAAAATAAAAGTACAAAATAATATTTATTTATTTATTTATATTCGAATGCAAATGTGGAATGCGATATTTATACGATCGACCGAATCGAGAGAAGTGCGGAACCATCACGAAACCTCAGGACTAACATATTGTTACGTTTTTCCAACCTTACTTCGAATTGGCCTAACTCACAATTCAATAAACGTAATTCCCAATCTCTTCCGAGTTCGATCACTGATTAGTAAGCACAAACACCAGGTTTTATTAAGTCTTCAACTCCTTGATTGTTCCACAACAACAGGAAAACAATACAGCAAACAATATTCCTATCTAGAATATTCTTTCAACAGCTTCGAAACTCCAACGGTTTATTGTAGAAATTTCCAATTGACAACGTTCAAAATAATACACAAAATATTTCTACTCAATAAAACTTAAAACTTTATTCACAAAAACTAATTTAAATATCACTTTTACAATTTTCACTTCACTATCGCAGGTTTAAAATAAAACTAATTCTACATTTAATTTCGCTTTACTGTCGCAGGTCTAAAATAAGACTAATTAAAAACTACAAAAGGTATTTTTCTTATATACCTTCTGCAATACTTCTAGATAATTCGACATCACTTTCCAGAAACCTTGAGAAAACATTAGAATACTCGATTATTTTACGTTATGTTGATTTGATTCATAAAATCGTTTATGTTGACCCTATTTCTAAGAAGAGACAACAACAACAATATTCATTTCATTGATTTGTTTGTTGTATTTTGTTGATTTTATTTTCCTGGAAGTGACCGTAATCGTCTAGATTTTTCGAAATCGTAACATTACCCTCCACTTAAGCCTGTTCGTCCCGAACAGGATCTAGATCTCTCCTCCAATTGTTGAATCCAAACATTTTTTTTTTCTATTTCCCAGGCGGTTTAGAATTACTTCCGGTTCCTTTCTAAGTCCTGGGCCATTACTTTGTTTTATGTCAACCCACGGTGATGAGTAGGGATTCTCATTATCTCTAAAGTGCTCCTTATCTCTTCCCTTTGAGTGTTTCACACTGCCATCTCCCTGAACCATTCTCATTTTCAGCTGCGATTCGTCACCGTTTGAAGCTATTTGAACCCCTTCATTTACATTGCTCTCTTCACAATGGACCGGAACTTGTTTACTTTTTAACTTTCGGCGTTTGTTCAAACGTCTGTGTCGGTTGACGTTTCTTTCCCTCATCTGTTTGGATGGTGCTGGATTTTCCTCTGCACTGCGTAGTTCCTCATCGCTGCCAATATCTGTTGACTCTGCCTCATTCACAAGTAGTGGCATCTCAACATTATTTACCTTTAGGATTCCACATCCAAAATCGAAGACTAATCCCTTCGCCTTCATGAAGTCCATCCCCAAAATGACTTCATCCATAATGTCTGCCACTAGCACCTCTTGTTGATAGCAGTTATTTCCCAATTTTATTTCAGCGATTCTTTTACCTTCTATTTCAGCACATTCTCCAGTTACTGTTTGGAGTTTCAATCCATCTGATGGTTCCAAAACACCGTCAATTAAACCTTTGCGAACGAATGTTCGAGCTGAACCTGTATCCAGTGTCATGAAGCAACCTTTACCTTCAAGTTGTCCGTTGATACCCAAGCTTTCACCATTTACCGCAATTCTTGAAATTGGAATATAGGCTGCATTCTCCTCACTTTTTGGCATTACAGTTGCACCTTCAACAGGCTTCCGTTGAATAGGAGACGAAGATCTATCACGCTTCCTGTTCCAGCAGTCCTGTGAGATATGGCCCAATTTCCTACATATCCAGCACAGGAGTTTTCTACTGCTGTTCCTGAACCCTACGTGCTCCATTTCTTCGGCTCCTCTGTTTTTCACAGAAGACGACAATCTGTCTGCTTCCCCGTTTTTCTTGCACTCCCGTGCCATGTGACCCTCTTCATCACATACCCAGCATCTGATGTCGCTTCTATCTCTGTGTGCCAAAACTTCCCCTTTGATGTTCCCCTCTACATTCCTTTTTCTGCATCCACCAGATGGCATACACATCCTCTGTACCATCTCATATTGCATTGCGTATGCGACAGTTTCATGGAAAGTCGCCTTAGGTGTAGTCATTACTTTCATCCTGGTTTCTGGATCTCGGATACCATCTGTAAAAGCCTCGATCTTCATTTTCTCCATAAAATACGGTGGATTATTTGAGTGTGCCAAATGTACAAGCCGTTTTACTGCCAAAGAATAGTCCTGAAGGCTTTCCCCATTCCGTTGCAAGCGACCTTTTAACTCGATTCTGTATAACTCCTTTTTATGGTCGCTGCCATATTTACGTTCCAACGCATTAATCACCTCAGTATAACTTTTCCGGTCATTTTCTGGCACCGCCTGTAATGCTTCAGCTGCTTCACCCTTTAGCGCAACTATTAATGCAGCAAGACGATTTTCTGCGTTCCAAACATTCTGATCTGCTGCGGTTTCGAACTGGAACTTGAAGATGCCGAACGATGTTGTTCCATCGTATGATGGTGGTTTTAGTTTGATAATTGCTACTTGATGTACCACCTGGGAAATAACTTTAGTCGTTTCAACGTCCTGCAACCTCTTTTCAAAATCATCAACTTTCGTCAACATTTTATGTTCAAATTCCTGAATTTCTGTTTCAATTTTCTCGACTTTTACATCGAATGCAGTTGACATTTGTAAAAGTTTCTCATCCAAATGTTGATGTATTCCAGTTTTCAACTCATTTATTTGCTGGTTCATCTCATCTTTATTTGCAGCAAGTGTTTTTTTTTTTTTTTTTTTTTAATAAAATGTGTTGTGTAATAGGGCTTAGAATATGTGTCACAACAACACATAAATACCTTTTAAGACCTAGGTCTAGACCTGGGTCCCACAACAACTGGCGTTCTGAGGTGTAGATTAACGCTTTTTTTAAACATCTGTGGGTTGAAGCCACCTGAGACTAAGTGTTCCGGCAAACTATTCTATTTGTACGCAGTTCGGACAAAGAAGTCTCTCTGCGATCTGCCAGTATGACAGCGCGGGATCTTTACCGTTTCACTGGTTGCGGCAGCCGATTGCCGAGTGGAACGGGGGTAAGAATAAGTTTGAGGCATGATGCCGCTGATTTCATCTGAGCACTGCTGATGACGATATTTGTAAAAAATAACGAGGTTAGCAACAGTGCGACGATGTTGTAGGGAATCAAGTTTTGATGTCAAAGTTCGATCACCTACAATTCGTATAGCTCGCTTTTGAACAGAGTCCAAGAGGGCCAAGATGGAAACAGAGGCAGCACCCCAAACTTGACAGCAGTACTCCTGTTGCAGTAATCTCTTCCTTATTAACAGCCATGTTATTGTTGACTGTTTCCAGCTGTTGATTGATGTTACTACTGATTTCTTCCTGAGTAGCAGCCATTTGTTGATTCATATTGGCATTTACGGCATCCAGTTGTTGATTCATTTCTTGTTTATTGGCAACCATATTAGCGTTTACGGCAGCCAATTGCTGATTCTGTTGACTGATGTTCAAACTCATCTGTTGCATCATAGCCATTAACTGCGTAAAATCACAATTTGCAGGTGGCAATGAAGATGTTGTTTCCGCAACAAAACTTTTCTCCTCATCAGCTGCTATTGAATCAGCATTTGTACTAATCACTCCAAACTGGTAACTTTCCACAGCTACTCCACTAGCTTCCATAGCTTCTCGAAGCCGTATCGTCAATTCAGTTTTGTTGCCGGTTGTTGCCAATCCACGTTGTTCTAGTTCTTTCTTTAACTCAAGAACCTTCAAATCACTTAATAAAACCATTATTAACAGCTAACTAATCCGCCGATGTCACCAATGTTACGTTTTTCCAACCTTACTTCGAATTGGCCTAACTCACAATTCAATAAACGTAATTCCCAATCTCTTCCGAGTTCGATCACTGATTAGTAAGCACAAACACAAGGTTTTATTAAGTCTTCAACTCCTTGATTGTTCCACAACAACAGGAAAATAATACAGCAAACAATATTCCTATCTAGAATATTCTTTCAACAGCTTCGAAACTCCAACGGTTTATTGTAGAAATTTCCAATTGACAACGTTCAAAATAATACACAAAATATTTCTACTCAATAAAACTTAAAACTTTATTCACAAAAACTAATTTAAATATCACTTTTACAATTTTCACTTCACTATCGCAGGTTTAAAATAAAACTAATTCTACATTTAATTTCGCTTTACTGTCGCAGGTCTAAAGTAAGACTAATTAAAAACTACAAAAGGTATTTTTCTTATATACCTTCTGCAATACTTCTAGATGATTCGACATCACTTTCCAGAAACCTTGAGAAAACATTAGAATACTCGATTATTTTACGTTATGTTGATTTGATTCATAAAATCGTTTATGTTGACCCTATTTCTAAGAAGAGACAACAACAACAATATTCATTTCATTGATTTGTTTGTTGTGTTTTGTTGATTTTATTTTCCTGGAAGTGACCGTAATCGTCTAGATTTTTCGAAATCGTAACAATATTGTTACGTTTTTCCAAACTTCCTTCGAATTGGCCTAACTCACAATTCGATAAACGCAATCCCCAATCTCTTCCTGAGTTCGATCACTGATTAGTAAGCACAAACACCAGGTTTTATTAAGTCCTCAACTCCTTGATTGTTCCACAACAACAGGAAAACAATACAGCAAACAATATTCCTAACTAGAATATTCTTCCAACAGCTTCGAAACTACAACGGCTTATTGTAGAAATTTCCAGTTCACAACGTTCAAAATAATACACAAAGTATTTCTACTCAATAACACAATTATAACTTTATTTACAAAAACTAATTTTAAATATCACTTTTATAATTTTAACTTCACTTTCACACGTTTAAAATAAAACTAATTAAAAACTACAAGAAACGATTTCCTTATATACCTTCTGCTTAATCTCTAGAAATTTCTAGGTAACTTTTTAGAAACCTTGAGAAAATATTAGAATATTCGATTATTTTACGTTACGTTGATTTGATTTATAAAATCATAAAACAAATAGACCTTAATTCTAAGAACATGTACAACAACAACAACACTATTTCATTCACTTTCTGTTGTGTTTTGTTGATTTTATTTTCCTGGAAGTGACCGTAATCGTTTAGATCTTTCTGTAATCGTCTAGATTTTTCTGCAATCGTAACAATACCCTCCACTTAAGCCTGTTCGTCCCGAACAGGATCTAGCTCTCCTTTGTATAAGGCCAATCTTTCCAAATGTACTACTTTCGCTTTGCCTCGATGGCCTTTCTTAATTCTATAAACTACGTCATTCAACTTCGTTATAATGTTGTAAGGTCCTTCCCATGCAGCTAGCTTGCAGTTTTGGTGATAACCCTCGTTTTCGTTGTGGGTTGTGTAGCCATACTAATTGTCCTTCTTCGAAACCTTTATTATTAGATCGTATATCATATCGGGCTTTCATTCTATCACTGGTCAGTTGTATCTTCTGCCGAACAAGATTGTGAATATCCTCAAGGTTCTTCCTGATTCGGTTGACGTATTCTTGCGCAGACAATGATGTTGATGGTACCACTCCAAATTTGAGGTCACCAGGAAGTCTTAAATCACTTCCAAAAATAGTTTGAGCTGGTGTCATGGTCGTGGTGTCATGAGCTGCTGATCTGTATGCCATCAAAAATAAAGGAATGTGTTGATCCCAGTTACGTTGATTCTTACTGACCACTTTTGCTAGAAATTCCTCCAAAGTAGCATTGAATCTCTCAACCATCCCATCTGACTGTGGATGTGAAGCTGTCGTCCTCGTTTTGTTAATCCCCAGCATTTGACAAATTTCCTGGAATACAGCTGACTCGAAGTTCCGTCCCTGATCGGTGTGGATCTCCATAGGAACTCCATAGCGGCTAATCCAATTATTTATCACAGCTTCAGCGATTGTGGTTGCTTCCTGGTTGGGAATCGCACACACTTCCGGCCACTTACTGAAGTAGTCTATGATCACAAGCACATATTTATTCTGATTATCAGTTGTTGGAAATGGACCCGCTACATCCATTGCGATCCTTTCAAATGGAGCACCTACATTGTATTGCTTCATTTTTCCATGACTTCTTCGTACGGGTCCTTTCACCGCCGCACATTTATCGCATTTTTGACACCACTCCACAATTGATTGCCGAGTCCCTGACCAGTAAAACCGTTGTCGTATTTTTGCAAGAGTCTTATTGATCCCAAGGTGACCTCCACTCGTTCCTTCGTGATACTCCTTCAGTACTGCTTCTATTTTCCCTTTTGGTACCACTGTAAGGAATTGCTTTATCTTGCCATCTGAGCTTTCCCATATTCTCTTTAGGCATCCATTCTCTAACTGGAGACTGTCCCATTGCGCCCAGTACGCCTTCAAAGTTGGAGTTTTATCAGAAATTTCTCCCCATACTGGTTTGCAACCCTTATCCTTGAACTCGATGATCGGTGCAAGATCCGGATCTTCTAATTGATCTCTCCTTATGGCTTCAGCAGTCCATTCATCGTCAGGTAGCACTTGTAGTAATCGGACATCGATGATGTTCTCCTTATTTTCTTGACGACTGCAATGCTTGCATTCAACTTGACAGGGTCGTCTCGATAATGCATCAGCGTTCCCATGTGCAGTACCCTTTCGATGCTCAATGTCCAAATCGTACGCCTGCAACCGTTCGATCCAACGTGCTACTTGTCCCTCTGGATTTTTGAACTGGAGTAACCACCTTAACGCACCATGGTCAGTTCTGAGATGAAATTTCTGACCATACAAGTATTTATGGAAATGTTTGACGGATTCTACAATAGCCAATAATTCCTTTCGAGTTACACAATAATTCCGCTCCGGCTTTGATAACATTTTGGAGAAATAAGCTATCACCTTTTCCTGACCATCTATTTTCTGCGACAATACTCCTCCTATACCTTCATTACTGGCATCAGTATCCAAAATAAACTGAACATTTGGTATAGGATAGGATAGAATTGGAGCCGTACACAATCTCTTTCGGAGCTCCACAAATGCTTGTTCCTGAGGTTCATTCCATTCAAATGCCTTATCTTTTCTGGTTAACTCATGCAGACTTTTGGCAACGTTGGCGAATCCTGGCACAAACCGTCTGTAATATGTGCACAATCCAAGGAAGCTTCGTAGTTCATGTAGGTTTTTCGGTCTTGGCCAGTTCATAACTGCTGCAATCTTGTCAGAATCGGTATGAATTCCTTTTGCCGTAACCTTATGTCCCAAATATTTTACTTCTTCCTTGAAAAGTGAGCACTTTTTGGGACTTAACTTTAAACCTGCTGCTTGCAACCTTTCCAGTACCTTCGCCAAGTTCCTCAAGTGATCATCAAAGTCTTTGCCCATGACGATGATGTCATCCAAATATACAAGGCATGTTTTCCAGTGCAAGCCTTTAAGTACCCGTTCCATTAATCTTTCGAAAGTTGCGGGAGCGTTGCATAACCCAAATGGCATGACATTAAATTGCCATAGTCCATTTCCTACACTGAACGCTGTTTTCTCCCGATCTTCATCCGCAACTTCAACCTGCCAGTAACCACTCTGCAGATCCAGTGTTGAAAACAATCTTGAACCCGATAATGTATCCAGTGTATCATCAATCCTAGGCAATGGGTAGCTATCCTTCTTCGTAACTATGTTTAGTTTCCTGTAGTCAACACAAAATCTCAAGCTCCCATCTTTCTTGCCAACTAACACCACAGGTGAGCTCCAGGGACTGTCTGAAGGCTCAATCACACCAGCTTCTTTCATATCTCTTACCATTTTATCAGCTTCCTCTCTTTTAGCTAATGGTAATCGTCTTGGTGCCTGGCGTATCGGCTTTTCTGCTCCGGTGTCAATACGATGTTTTACCATATTGGTTCTGCCATTCCCTTCAGGTGTACTACAGAATACAGACTTGTGCCGCTCCAACAATTGACGTGCTGCTTTCTTCTGTTCTTCTGAAAGCCCTTCTGTCCATTTCTGCACAAGTTGCTCCATTTCTGCCTTTTGTTGTTTTGTGTTGACCGAGCAATTGATGTTTTTCTGCTCGCACTTTATTATTTTAGCTACCTCTTCACATTGTCCTATGATTGATCCTTTTTTCATTGTTTTCTGCGTATCTGACAGATTTAAAACTCTTACTGGTATTTTGTAATCAGCATCCGATCTAACTAAAGTTTTCCCTATAACGACTTCTTTAAAATTTTGATGTTCTTTGTTGGCTTCTACAACCCACAACCTGGGTGACCCAGAACCTCCTTCCAATTTTCCCTAAATGATTGTTTCTGATTGGGGTGGCAGCTTTTCCCTGTGATCTAATATTATTCGACGAACACAATTTGAATCTTCACCATTAAATTGGAGTGGCAACTCAACATTTCCGTACGTGAGTACTCCTTTGCCAGCATCAATAACGAATCCATTTGGCCTCATGAAGTCCATTCCCAGGATTACTTCATCCACAATGTCAGCTACAACCACTTCATGGTGAAAGTGAGTATTCCCAATTTCAAAGTTGACCACTTTCTTTCCTTTAATACTTGCACTTTCACCAGTAGCTGTCTGCATTCGGTATCTTCCTGCTGGTTTTAGTTTCCCTTTCACAACATCAGTGCGGACAATTGTATTTGTTGCTCCCGTATCTAACGTGATGACACAACTTTTTCCATCAATATTAGCCCTAACAGTTAGGCTGTCTCCTCTCCTTGTTAATCGCTAACCTCTCCTTGTTAATCTCGAAACATGGATGAAGGTTATGGGGCAATCGGTTGTGGGAACCAGCTTACGCCCCTTTAGGCTGACTCGTTGTAGTTTAACTGATGCCCTGCTGCTCCATCGTCTTCCCTAGCTTGCTGCACACGTTCTTCTGCTGGACGTCTCTGCATAGGCGATGCTGATCTTGCTCGTTTCCTTCTAACATCTCGACATTCTCTCGAAATATGGCCCAACTTGCCACATAACCAGCATCGTATTCTGTCACTTCGAATACTTTCTCGTGCTCTGGGCTTGTAATTGTTATCATCAGCCAACTCTACCCGGCGTATTTTAATTGATGGTTTAATAATTGCTTGTGCAGTTTCATTTGTTAAGGCATAAGCAATAGTTTCTGCGAATGTTGCTTTTGGCGACAACATTACTGCTTTTCGTGTTTCTGGATCACGAATACCATCAGTAAACGCCTCGATCTTCATTTTCTCCATAAAATTCGGTGGAGTATTCGAGTGTGCCAAATGTACAAGGCGTTCTACTGCCGAAGAATAGTCCTGAATGCTTTCTCCATTCCGTTGCAAGCGACCCTTTAACTCGATCCGGTATAGCTCCTTTTTGTGGTCGCTGCCATATTTTCGTTCCAACGCATTCATCACTTCAGCATAACTTTTGCGATCGTTTTCTGGTACTGCCTGTAATGCTTCAGCTGCTTCCCCTTTAAGTGCAACTATCAATGCAGCAAGACGATTTTCGGCGTTCCAAACATTTTGATCTGCTGCAGTCTCGAACTGGAACTTGAAGATGCCGAACGATGTTGTTCCATCGTATGACGGTGGTTTTAATTTAATATTTGCTATCTGTTGTACCACCTGTGAAGTAACTTTAGCTGTTTCAACATCCTGCAACCGTTTTTCGAAATCATCAACTTTCGATAAAACCTTATGCTCAAAATCTTGAATTTCACTTTGAATCTTCTCGACCTTTCCATCAAATGCCGTCGAGATTTGGAGAAGTTTCTCATCCATAATTTGCTTTACTTCATCGCGATTTAAAGCTAATTGCTGGCTGATTGTTTCACTAATTTCTTCTTTGTTAGCAGCCAATTGTTGATTGATGTTACTGATTTCTTCCTTAGTTGCAGCCATTTGTTGATTGATGTTACAGCTAATTTCTTCCTTATTAGCAGCCAAGCTTTGATTCATATTGGCATTTACGGCAGCCAATTGCTGATTCATATTCAAATTTATTTGTTGCATCATAGCCATTAACTGTGCAAAATCACTATTTGCAGATGGCAATGAAGATGTTGTTTCCGCAACAAAACTTTTGTCTTCATCAACTGCTACTGAATCAGCATTTGTACTAATCACTCCAAACTGGTAACCTTCCACAACTACTCCACTAGCTTCCATAGCTTCTCGAAGCCGTATCGTTAATTCAGTTTTGTTGCCGGTTGTTGCCAATCCACGTTGTTCTAGTTCTTTCTTTAACTCAAGAACCTCTAAAATCACTTAATAAAACCATTATTAACAGCTAACTAATCCGCCGATGTCACCAATGTTACGTTTTTCCAAACTTCCTTCGAATTGGCCTAACTCACAATTCGATAAACGCAATCCCCAATCTCTTCCTGAGTTCGATCACTGATTAGTAAGCACAAACACCAGGTTTTATTAAGTCCTCAACTCCTTGATTGTTCCACAACAACAGGAAAACAATACAGCAAACAATATTCCTAACTAGAATATTCTTCCAACAGCTTCGAAACTACAACGGCTTATTGTAGAAATTTCCAGTTCACAACGTTCAAAATAATACACAAAGTATTTCTACTCAATAACACAATTATAACTTTATTTACAAAAACTAATTTTAAATATCACTTTTATAATTTTAACTTCACTGTCACACGTTTAAAATAAAACTAATTAAAAACTACAAGAAACGATTTCCTTATATACCTTCTGCTTAATCTCTAGAAATTTCTAGGTAACTTTTTAGAAACCTTGAGAAAATATTAGAATATTCGATTATTTTACGTTACGTTGATTTGATTTATAAAATCATAAAACAAATAGACCTTAATTCTAAGAACATGTATAACAACAACAACACTATTTCATTCACTTTCTGTTGTGTTTTGTTGATTTTATTTTCCTGGAAGTGACCGTAATCGTTTAGATCTTTCTGTAATCGTCTAGATTTTTCTGCAATCGTAACAATATTATTATAACTTTAATGAAATTCTGTTCAACATGTTCTTAATCTACAAACTAGGGTCTGCAATATAAAATACTAGCTAATAAATTAGCTTGCATTTCTCTTATAGAATGTTCATTTTGTGTATAATATTTCACATTAAATAAAAGTCTTAACGGTCACTGAGGTTTCGTGATGGTTCTGCACTTCTTTCGATTCGGTCGATCGTATAAATACCGCATTCCACATTTGCATTCGAATATAAATAAATAAATAAATATTATTTTGTACTTTTATTTTTACAAGAAACTTTTGTTTTAATACCTAGTTAGTTGAAGTTGTTTCTAATTCTAATCTCTAATCCGAGTGACAAAGTAAGTATTTCAAACATGTAGAACACCTAATTATTTGGAAATGTTTTGACAGATAGTTTTGACTATTAAACTTTAAACTGCACCTTTTTCACGAACTAAAATTTACATTTTTGATGTTTTTTGTAGCTAAATTATTAGCGAATTTCTTTAAATATGAATACTATTGTTTTAGAGTAAAATTGAAAATAGTCCGTCGTTACAAAATAGCTACTTTATTTTTTAAAAAAATCGGCTTTTAACCCCAAATATAAGCGTTAAATATGAAAAAAAGAAAATATTTAAACATCAAAAATTTCGCACGACATTCTCTAGATTAGTGCATTGAATTAGATATTCTCTAGATTAATATGTCGATATATTGATAAGTATCGATATATCGATAAGTATACCTATCGGTATATCGATACTGATCGATATATCGACACTTATCGATACTTAAAAATATCTAAACTTTACCGATTTTTTGCAATTTGTAAATATGATTTGATGTGTATAATTTTTGTTTCGGATTCCAAGTTTATTAAATAATATTATTTGAACAAAATAATTGTAGCGAAACACTTATTTTGACGATTTCTTGCAATCTTATGCTATTTGTTTTCTGAAACATAAATTATCGTTAATGAAGATAAAAATCTTATTTTGACAATTTCGTTTACATTTATGTGAATGTTTAGAAAATTTGATTCAATGAGTGTAATTTTTGTTTCGGCGTCGAAATTTATTAAATAAATTTATACTGCGAAACACTTATTTTGACGATTGGCTCATTCGGAACAGTGTTAGTTTTACAAAATTACAAACACTAAATCAAACAAATATTAAATTAGTTAAGCCGCAATTAGACTATTGCAGAACTCTGCAAAATTTCTGCAATTTTCGTGCAATGGTAGTGTGTAAAATATTCATTGCAGAAAAGTTTAGCAATGAACTCATTGCAAAACATTGCAATGTTTTGCAATGAGTTCATTGCCAAACTTTTCTGCAATGAATATTTTACACACTACCATTGCAGAAATATTGCAGAGTTCTGCAATAGTTTGATTGCGGCTTTAGCCTTACATTGCAAGAAATCGTCAAGATAACAAAAATTACACAAGCTAAATGTTAATGTTATGTAAATTGATATTTATCGATATATCGATATTTATCAACATATCGATTTTATTGATATTTTGTTGATATCGGTATTTTCGATACCTTTTTTATATCGCCCAGTCCTACAATAATGTAATTAAGGTAAGATTATAATACAGTAAAAATTTGAAAAGTGTAGACTGGAGGCTATTGTGTAAATAAAGACTTTAAAACAAAATTCGCAACGGAGACCAAAGTCACACCATGAGGGTTAAAAAGCTGCCAACGAACCTAAAATAAGATATATTACGATAACGAACATGGTTGCAGGCTGATTCAAGTTTAAGTACATAATTTTTTAATAATGTAAATTTGCAGGGACGAATATTGAGAAAATAATGAGAAAATAATGAGAAAAAGCCTAAAATGGATTTTTTATGTTGATCAAATCGAAAACACTCTTAGATGCACCATAACACTATATAACAAAATCTTTCTAAGGTGCATAGTATTGCAAGCTTGATACACTTTGTAGGGTAGTAAAAGATGTTTAATATCAAAATTGAAGATCTAAAAAACACAAATTTTTAAAGAAAATAAATTTACATAAAAAAACATAACTGCATCATCATTTATCAATCCAGCCTTTGTTTATTCAGAACACAACGCAATGATGTCAAAAACTGAAAGAAAAGGAAGAAAACAATTCCGATAAAAATTGTTGTTGTTTCTGCATGTAGATTTTAGATAAAAATTTGAAGCGATGATGCATAAAATAGTTCTAGGAACGCGAAAAAAAAACAAATTGAAATGGATGATTGAGTCGGACTAATTGGTTTTTTGATTAAAATTATAACATAAATGTTAGTGAGTTGTGAATGACAGTAGCGATTGTTTTTGCACTAATTAGATTATTGGAAGACAAGTTTGTGGATTAATAATGAATGACATATTTTTTGACGAAATGATTAAATTACAACCATGAATGAAAATGTTAACAGATGACTGAAATGATAAAGGGAAGGCTTTACCACCGAAAAACAAAGAAATGACCCAACTAATATTTTGTTGAAACAATTAATAAATTACATAGTTAGGTTTTTTCAATCAGAGTTTGTCGCGTTTGTCACGCACTTTATGAATGTTCTTGAAGGTACATAGTAGACTATCCCCCATTTTGGGTAATTTGCAGCTTGTTATGATAAAAATAGAAATCGATTTACAAAACCTGGAATTAAGCTTTGCATGAGATTTTTTAATTTTCTCCACGATGTCAAATTCAAATGCTTTCAAACAGGCCACTCTTACAGCATGTTTTCACGTGTGCGAAAAGGAATAGTATAGTATGAAACCTGCACTTGACTCCACTATATGACAACAGTTTTTACTTATTTTTTTCTTGACATATGGAGCAAAAAATAAAGACAAAACGATTGTATTCTTTCCTTCTCAGGATCTTTTTTTCACGAAGAATATTTTATAAACAAGGTTTGGAGGTTTTTCTTTTTCATAAAAGCAATATAAACTAATACAAATTATTTATTTAATCCAAATAAAAATAATCTTCCAACAGTGTCAATAAAAGTGCTCCCATTCGATTTAAATCATTTGATAAGCAGCTTAAAAACAACCAGAACTATATAATAAATCTAAAAAAATTTTAATCTTTTACATTGAAAAACTATTACGAAGGTGAAACTAAAATCAAAATCGATTGATATACATATTTATAAATTATCCGACATACTCCATCCCATTCAACTTCACATAATAATAACATATAGATAGATCAAAGAAACTCAATAGTATTATGTCATCGCAATCATTGACACTGTCATACTTCCTAATCACTAAACTTATAATAATATTTGACTTTGTACTTGTTAAAACATAAAAACAACTAAAATTACCATGACATAATTGTTGTGTCTTTTCTTTCAATTATGGTTTTCTTTATAGTCAGTCATATGTGTAAAGAAAAACAAATAAGATCCAAATTGGAATTCTAACGTTTCGATTTTATTTTTTAAAATAGACAACATGTTATGTGTATAAGATATATTTCAGAGGTGTGTGCTGGAAATAATTTTCTTTTATTTTTTAATTTTATTTTTAAATCTAATAAAATGTGATGTTTCGTAAGGGGAACAACAAAATCTACGACTATTTTCATTACGATTTAATAGTTGTTTCCATTTATAGTAAGGTTTAGTGACTTTTATTGCGATGTGAAAGATTAATGACAGTTTCAATTTCGAGGGATATATTTTATACATTTAGGTAAATGATCATTATTTTTATAAAAACTAAGGGTACGATAGTTTATGGAAATATTTAGTGAAGATAAGACTGATTAAAATTATTGAAGAGTTTTTAACATAAACCCACCACTAAGTTAAACAATACTCCATTAATTAATAACACTAGTTTACAAGAAACCCAACTTTTCTTATAGATTTTGACCCGCTGACCACGAACATCATATACATTTTTTTAGGTTAGCTCTTGTTTTTGAGATATTCACGAAAAACCAGTTTTTTGGTGAACAAAAAGGTTATTTCGGTTTTTGGATCGCATATTTTACAAAACAAACAAATTTAGTATATTAATAGAATAAGTGCATAGCAAAGATACTAACAAACATTTTGAGCTTTTTTTGTTAAAGTCCATCAAGTTTTCTGGAAGTTACACTCGAAAAAGTTGAAAAAAAATCAAAAATTTATGTTTTTTTTAAATCTTTCAACATACAACTGCATAAGTTTTGAACAAACAATGATTGCAAATATTTTTAATTTCTTGGAGCCTACAATTAATTCAATTTCCTTTCTTTTAAGTTAAAAAACACGAACTTTGGTGCAGGTTGCACCAAGTTATTCAGGTTTTCCCACAAAAAGTCAATAAAAGTTTCATTAATACATTGAATTTGTTTGTTTTGTAAAATAAGCGATCCAAAAACTGAAATATAATCTTTTTTTCACCGAAAAAATTGGTTTTTCGGGAATATCTCAAAAACAAGAGCTAAGCTAAAAAAATGAATATGATATTCGTGTTCAGCAGGTCCAAATCCACAAGAAAAGTTTGTTTTTGGTCAGGGAGACAAAAACAGTTAAAAATTTGTAAACTAGTGTAATTAAATGATTTAACAGATGGGTTTCAAATCTGAGGACCTGTGTTTAATACCCATACAAATATTTTTGGAGTTGCAGCTGCGTTTGTGACGCGGCAACTAAACGAGTCGGACCCACCACCACCACCTAAGCACGAGTCCTCTTAGACAAATCATTCATACTCCACAAATACTTGGAAATTTGCTTTTGCCTTTGTTTTTTACCTTCCCGAATTTTTCAAAAATTGTTTAGTGTACTATGGAGTGGATATACAAAGAAGATTTCCACTAAATTTAAAGTGAATCAGTCGAGTAAAACTTGATATATGTCGACCATTCGAAAAAAGTATAGTTTTTTTTTAATCGTCGCCATTTTGTGAAATTTTGTTTCTTCCAGAGATAAAGCATAGCGATATCTTTTATATTGAAGAATTTAAAAAAAGTTTTGTTTCAGAACACTATAACACCCCATCTCCAGTCTATAACTTTTTGAATTTTTGATTTTTGTTTGTATTTGTGAAATGTCAATGTCTGTAAAAAAATTGATGTTAAAAATATTTTTCTTTACTTTTATCTTACTCTAAAAAAGGCTTAAAATTTAGACCTCTCGACCAGAACGCCCCCTTAAATTACCCAAAGATATATTGTAAAACCTAGATATATTTTGATAACCCTCCTGTTTGACTGGAGAACTTCAAAACTCAAGAAATCTTGATGAAGTGCACTAATCCGAATTAAAATTGCACCATTTGAAAATACTTCTGAAACAAGACCGTTGAAGGTGTAACTATAAGGCCAAGAAGTGACGAGAATGCAGCCTACATTCCAACGTCAAGAATAGCAGTAAATGGTGAACATTTGGGTATCAAAGGACAAATTGAAGGTTAAGGTTGCTTCATGACACTGGATACAGGTTCAGCTCGAACATTCGTTCGCAAAAGTTTGATGAGTGGCGTTTTGGCACAATCAGATGGATTAAAACAAAAACGGTAACTGGAGAATGCGCTGATATAACAGGGAAAGAATCACTGAAATAAAATTAGGGAACAACTACTATCTACAAGAGGTGCTAGTGGCAAACATTATGGATGAAGTCATTCTGCGGAGGTACTTAATGAAGGCGAAGCGATTAGTCTTCGATTTTGGATGAGGGATCCTAAAGGCTAATAATGTTGAGAGGCCACTACTTGTGAATGAGGCAGAGTTCACAGATATTGGGCATTGGCATCGATGAAAAACTATGCAGTGCAGAGGAAAATCCAGAACCATCCAAACGGACGAGGGAGAGAAATAACAACCGACACAGACGTTTAAACAAACGCCGAAAATTAAAAAAGAAATAAGTTCAGGTTCATAACGAAGCGAGCAACGTAATTGAAGTGGTTCAAAAGGCTTCAAACGGGGATGAATCGCAGCTGAAAATGAGAATGGTTTAGAGGTACGGCCGTGTGAAATAGTCAAAGGGAAATAAGGAGAACTTTAGAAGTAATGAGAATCCATACTCATCCCGGTGGGCCGACATAAAACAAAGTTATGGCCAAGAAATTGAAAAGGAACCGGAACTAATTCTAAACAGTCTGAGAAATACAAAATAGAAAAAACTGTTTGGATTCAACAATTAGAGGAGAGATTTAGAACCTGTTCGGGACGAACAGGCTTAGGTGGAGGATAATGTTACGATTCTACATAAAAGTAATGAAATACACAACAATGTTCTATTGAACCTTAATTTCCCCTATTTTTCAAACGTTCAAGTAATATTTCAAGGTTACATTATTTTTTAAGTAAAAAAAAAGGTTAAATGAAAAAACAACAACAAGAAATAAATGATTTTATGAATGAAATCAACATAACGTAATATGATCGAATATTCTAATATTTTCCCAAGGTTTCTAAAAAGTGTCCTCGAATATTCGAAAACTATGCAGAATCGTATATAAGGCGGTTTCTTTTGCAAAATAGATAGCTTTATTTTAGACCGCGTTAATGTAAATTTACGATAGTAGAAGTAATTTAAGTGCAATTAATTGTAAACAAAACGTTATACTGTGCATATAAAACCGTGTAAATAAAAGAAGTTATTTTGAAAATTAGTTTTTGTGAATAAAGCTTTAAGTGTTATTGAGTAAAAATCTTTTGTGTATTATATTGTGTATTATTTTGTGTATCTGAAAATTGGTACAATCAAACGTTAGAGTTTCTGAAGCTGTTGAAGGAATATTTTAGTTAGGAATATTTTTTGCTGTATTGTGTCCTGTTGTTGTGGAACAATCAAGGTTTTGAAGACTTAATAAACCCTGGTGTTTTTGCTCACTAATCAGTGATCGAATCCAGAAAGAGACTTGGGAATTGCGTTTATCGAATTGTGAGTTAGACCAATTCGAAGTAAGGTTGGAAAAACGTAACTATATTTTATTTGAATGTATATTTGTTTATATACGAAAGTTATTTTGTTATTAGTTATTAACTGGTTTAGAATTATGATTGAAAGTTATTAACTGGTTTAGAATTATGATTCACTAGACCAAAATTTTTTAATAGATTTTGAATTATGTATCAGAAATTTTTGTCAGCAATTAGACTCAAGTAGCTTAGGAAATCATTTGAATTTTTCTATTCGAAGTTATATTTTGTTTCTGTTTGATGTTTCTCAGAGAAAAACTCCATTTCTCTTGTTTCAGACTAGGATTCTATCCTTTCTCTTCAGTGCCATGAGAATTGTGCTTGTAGACAGTTCACAACGGCTATACAACACATATCTGGCAAGAGCAATGTGTTTGCGGATACATTACCCAGATCTAAGTTATGACATATTATTTTAGGTATGGCATATTCCTTGATGATGGTATGTTATTGCTTTTGCGAATAATTGAGCCTTGATTTAACCCTATATTTCGACTTTAATCATTGAGAAAGACAGTGCGTCACATGATCGACTAATATGCCACTAGTTCTCGGTTATTGGCATCCCAATTTTAGTATAGCAATTTTTTTTTCTAATTGATTTTACCTCCTATTTTATTTTTATTTTCTTCGCTCTATCATAAAATGAAATATCCTACTACACAAAACGTTTTATTAAAAAAAAAGATTACATGAAGAGATTGCTTTAGAATTTAGCATAGTCAACTTCGAATTGATTGAACATCGTCAAATTGGTCGAAGAGATGTATACCATATCAGAAGTAAAAAATCAGTAACTAACAGTGAATTGGGTAGGCTTGATATACAATGTGTCGTTTCTTTCAACCATTTTCAGATTGAGATGTCACCCGTTTACATGATTACATATTGAGCACTGCCGATCGATTTACTAAGCGGTCAGAAACTATTCCAATGAAAGATATCGGTTCCAGAGCCAAAACTAAAGCATCAGGATCTTAAGAAACTATTAGATTTTCACAAAATATCAACGACGGCTTACAACCCCAAAGCCAATAGGTTGGTACAGATTCCATCGGTAGTTGAAAACTTTTCTAAAAATGCAAGGTAATATCTTAAATTAGAGTGACGCACTCCGCACTGTTTAATAAGCATCCGTAAGGCGATCAAATCTGATCAAGAGTGTACCCTAGCTGATCTTGTCTATAGTATGGTCAAAGCCTTAGAATATACCTTGCAAAATATTATTACACTTCCAAAATAAACGTATCAATCCTTCGAGTTTGGAAATTTGCGAAAAAAAATGTTCGTTAGTCCCCAAAGACACTATCGGAAAAAGTCTCAGACAGATATCTATATTCTCCCAAAAAATTTAGAGGGATGCGACTTTGTTTTCATCAGAGTTGATAAGGCTGAAACTGGCCTTTCATTTTCATATGAGGGTCCACCATTCAAAGTGATAAGCCGTTGATAAGTGATAAGAATTTTACAATTGAAAATCATGGAAATTTTTTTTCCAATTTTTATATAATATAAAAGCACCACCACCATATTTCGGTAGTTAGCTCAAGACATCGAGTTCATTTTAACATTTATTTTGACAACGACTGATTTTTTAAGGAGGTTGTGATAGAACAGTAATTTATTTAAAATACCAACCATCAAAAGAAATCCCGGATTAGCATTTGCTAATTAACATTTGCATTTTACAGTATGCCTGAAACTCTATTGTGATCCGGGCCGGATCAGAGTGTATAGTAATGTAAGTCCTAATAGGGCAATTTGCATTCGGCCCCTATCAGAAATCATACATGATTTCCTTCAAGCCATTTTTTTCCACTTTGAAAATTATGTATTTACAAAAATTGTACTAAAATATAGTAGCTTGAATGCATTATTTAAACCGATCCGGCCTCGTGCGGTTACAGTAGGGCGGCCTGATCCAGTTTGGATAGTTTGAGGCGTTACAATACTGATCAGAGCCTGTTCAGTGTACCTCATCCGCGGTCCCTATATCAGTAGAGAAAGCCGTATCCCGTTTCCAGATCTTTGCCGATACATGTGCTAGTCGCGTTAAACCATATTGAAGCTAAATATTATATCATTATGTACAATAAGGGCGGCGGTAAATATCGCTTTTAAAATTTTTTAATTCCCCGAATATATTCCTCGATTGTCAAATTCTGTATCTTTTGGATGGTTTGAGAATTTTTCACCTAATGTTGGGAGCAAATTTTCATGTTGTGTTAGCTATCTGACGTCCTTCTATTTGAATTACATTACCATCCAATGATACTTGTTATATGAATCATATACATGCAAATAATTTTGTTTTATAGAAGTATAATTTTCAAACTTTCCTTTTAATAAATTGACTAGACCAGACTGATTCATATTTCATAAATTTGCAATTTATGAAAATGAACTCTATATTTTGCAATTAATTACTTTTTTCCACTGTTCCTAAAACAAACAAAAAATCACACATTTAACAAAATAATCGCGTTTCTGATGTCATCAATCATTGCGACAGTTCTACAACAAAATATTTAAAATTCAATTTTCTAAATTAAACTAAAATTTAGTTATGCTTAAATTAATTGTCCTTCATGTAATATAATAAATAAATGTTTTAGAATTAAATCATCAACGATGATGGCGAACATATAAAATAAAAACGACTGATGACCATGTGTCAAGGGAAAAACTATTGCGACATTTTGGTTTTGTTTTATCTAGTTTGATTCACAATTACAGAAAATATTGTGACGTTTTTTGATCTGCAGAAAAAGGTCAACAATTTCATGTTAGTTTGTGGTATTTATATAATTTTTTACTTTAAGGAAAAATAGCGTCACAAGAATGTTGGCGACAACTTGGAAAACAAATTTATATGGAAAATAATATTTGCTTGGAAAATCAATATAAAAAATGGTATTGTAACAAAAACAAAACAATAAGTTCTATTTCTGTTTAAGATCGATATTTATGGGACATAAATTTGAAATTCTTTGTTCTGTCAATTATGATAAATGTTATTTGCGTCATGGAATCACAATTAGACTATAATGTGAATTTTTAGTTATTGTAAGCAAATTAGTTTTTCCATTTCCTGATGTTTTGTATACTTTTAAATTTTTACACAAAAAAAATTGTTCTACATTTACTAATCAACAATATCTAAAAATATACATTAAGAAAACGTCAAAATGATTCACAAAAAAAAATTGCCAACAAATAATTTTTCAGATGGTTTCAGTTAGTTTTCAATCTTCATAAAAAAGTCATTCCAAATTTTTAATAAAATTGGCAATCAAATCTATAATATTTTGTTTCTGTTTACAAGACATTAACATAAAAGAAAAATGTATATAAAAATTATATATAAAAAAATCTTACAAGAATTTAAAAAATTAAATATTTTTTTCACAAAACATTTTTGTATATAAAAATAATTTTTATTATTTTTGTAATGAACTTGTGCCAGTTACTTATCAGCCGATTCTCATTCAAGAAACAAAACATCTGAATTTTTTCTTGCATATGTGACTATACGCATAGGAATTATACATACAGAATCAAATATCAAAAAAATCAATAAACAAAGTTTATATAAATAATTATATATTCGCATAGTAATTTTAATATTGATTGACTTAATCCAATTCTAAAAACTAATTGAATTAACATATTTAATTATTTATTAAACAAACTTAAGTATTTATATTGTAACATAATTTAATAATGACACACCAATCATCTAAATCCGTTACTAAACTTTTTGTCGAAGCATTATGCTATGTACAATATGTACATATGTATGTACATATATGCAAAAATATATATATTAAAAAAAACAATTATAAAGATTTTCCCAAGATAATCTTCTTTGTCATTAAACTGAAGACATATATGATGTGAATTTTTTTCTTAATGCATTCAAGTAAGTAGAACGCAAAATGTACGAAGTATTAAATAATTTTCATTAGCACATACATATTTTTTGAAATTATCTTTTGAAATAAATGAAATCTTAAAATTTTTTCATTTGTTTGATGTTCAGCAGGAAGCATTGTTCTGCTGTTTCAATTTTTATGAGGATTTTTAAATTATATTTTTATCACTTTAATTTTAACAAGAATTAATTATATTTATTCACCCGGATGTGATTAATTGATAACAATGAGAAGAAATTAAACAATTAAAAATATGAAGTTTTCTTCAGTTTAATTGGACAGAAACTTGGTTTAAGGCAGATATTCATATAATGTTTTGAAAATTTTATTGGTGAACCCCTCGCCATTTTGATGAATGTCTTCCGAAAGTTGATCATTATTTTCGCTCTCACACTAATTGAAACCTATTTCATAAGTTTCATCATAATCACTTCATTATTGTAGGCTATAGTGTAAAAATAATGCAAAACATAATTTTTTACGGGAAGTGAGAAGCCGGAAGTTGAGATTCGGAACTGTTGATCCGTACTAAATGCTTATGTATACCAAGATTAATCCAACTCGATTATCAGGTACAATTGTCATTAATCTTTCAAAAAAATAGGTGCTCAGTGGACCACATTATTTAATATCGCTCAAAAACTTATCACCTCCTTGCCATACATATTTGCATCATTTTTTAAAGTGTCATCAAAATTCATTCACGAGCGAATGTTGTATGTTCCCAACAAACATAAAAAACAAATCACCTGTGGTATGGTGGACCTTTCAACCCTCTGTCCAATGTACCCCAAAAACTAATCAAGTCTTTCTCAATTCATTGAAAATTTACCAAAGTTTTATGAAAATCGATTCGTAACTTAGACTATAGTAGGGATGAACACTTTAAAAACGTTTAAACGAATTTATTAACCGGAGGTGACAAACCAGAAGTTGGTATGCATAAATATTGGAAACAGTATACTAAAACCTTATATAACAAGTATCAATAAGATTGGAAGCCAGGATTAGAAGTTAGTGAAAATTCAAACTGGTGCTCGAGAGACCCCAGCCATTTTTTCCAATTTTGAAATGAATCCAGATCTTAAATTTTAAAGTGAACCTGGATAATATACCAAAGTCTCATCAAGTTCCAATGTGTTTTTATCAACTAGTTGCACACCAATAACCCCACACCACACCGGACAAAATATACGAAGCCATGTCGGTCAACACACTACAAGTATCAGCCAGTTCAATCTACCCACAGTCTACCCATTTCAAACAAACTAAGTGCCAGAGTGGGTACAAACAACAACCAGGTAACACCACTC
Organism: Diogma glabrata; assembly: GCA_963693315.1. NCBI lineage: Eukaryota > Metazoa > Arthropoda > Insecta > Diptera > Cylindrotomidae > Diogma > Diogma glabrata. Next base: position 213,374,976 of record OY856187.1, read on the forward strand.
AAACTGTGGGCATCAAGGACACCGTATCATTCCACAATTTTGGGATCCTAGGACGGATCAACAATCAATCAATCTGGTGTGTGTTACTATCACCAGAATTTCGGCGCTGCCGCTCGAAACTGTAGAGCACTCTGCAAATACGACCAGTCCACCTCAAAAACTGTGTTGATGATCGACTATAAAAAAAAGAATAGAGCCAGAGGTCGATACGGCTACAACCGAGACGACAAAGAATTACCGTCTTTTTATACGCATCATACTCAACAATCTGCTGTTCTTAGTTGATATGCCACAAACTGTCCATTAACGACGGATAGTCAAAAGTCAACGGATCTTGTCTTATCAGTTGCCAACGGCACTTTTATCAATTCCTAGCAAAGCTACTACAGCCGCAATGGCAAATATTAATACAACCACTCTAATTCATTTCAGGATTGACAACGATTACCGGTCCTATAGTCATTAATTTACCAGTTCGACACAATTGCATCGTCACTACAGACCACCAGCTAGTGTCTTGTCTACAAAAAATCTCAGCAATATGGTCGAATTATAAATTTGTCCACCATCATCCTACATGAGACAGACATGTCCCCTTCACAAAGTCATGAAACGAAACCAAGACTGGAGACCATGTGGGCATTATCGTAGCTTAAACGTGGTCAAAGTACAGATCGTTACCCAATACTCCCCATTCAGAACTTCTCCATGCACTTACATGGATATACAATTTTTTTCGAAAATTGATATTAGAGCGTATCATCTTATTCCAGTAGCGAATGAGGATATTCATTTTACGGCAATCACGTCACGACCCCATTTAACGTCTTCGAATTCACTCAAATGCCATTTGGTCTATGCAATGCCGCACAAACGTTTCAGCGTTTTATCAACTCGGTCGTGCAAGATCTTGGCTTTTTGTTCGTCTACATATACTTATGAGTTTCAAGGTCATTCAATATTACCACTATATGTCCCCCTCGACCCTTAACAAATATCACCTTGGGTTATTTTGTCCCATCTAGCATGGTTCTCGAGATAAAAGCTTGGCATTTTTTAAAAAACTCACCCTGTATATAGATGACATATTATAGTCACTTCAACACAAACGTCACTTGGAAATTTTTTTTCGAAAATAAGTCGAGTTTGTCGTCCACATATATTTCTAAATTCGTTTTCGGCGCAAACACTCTGAATTTTTTCAGCCACAAGATATCTCCTAACGGTATTTTACCATCAAATGAAAAAATTAATGCCATTTTGGCATTCCTAGTTCCAACAAACATCATACAAATTCAGAAATTCGTCGGTATGGTAAACTAATACCACGGATTTATACCGAATCTTGCTGAAACACTTGCTCCGATTCATACACACTTGACCGCTTTCCTCAGAAATCCCAAGACACCAAAAAATTTTACTTTGACTGACGAATATCAACTGACATTCAACAAGTTGGAAACGGAATTGGGCAAGTTAATGGTGTTAGTTCATCCTATGAATGATTAACAATTCAGTATCACAACAGATGCAGTCGGAGAAATTTTACAACAACGTAACAATAGTTGTTGGGAACCGCTGGGAATTTTTTTGAACGAAACTCGCTGACGCTGATATAAAATACTCCGCTTTCGATCGGGAGTTACTCGCAATTTATCTAGCTATACCAGAGTCTTTTCCAGATACTTTGTGAACGGTCGGAAATTTACAATTTTCACCGACACAAACCTCTGATACGGGCAATTCAGTCTAAACAACTGATCGAAAGTCACGACAATCGCGTCATTTGGATTTTATTAGTCAGTTTACAACAGATATCTAGCATGTGAACAGTAAAGATAACACGGTGACGGTTGCACTATCACGAACGATAGTCAATGAAACAGCATCAGTCCAGACTCCAGACTCACTTAGAGTATGATTCCATCATCAAAGCACAAAGAGCAGATCTAGAACATTAGAACTTACATTCTGGTTCCAAACGTCACGCTAGTTCATCATTGAAACTAGAGTTTTTCAAACTTCCAGTCTTCGAAATTTTATGCGATACATTATTTATTATTTATTTATTTATTTATTTATTAATATAATACAATACAGGTAAGGCAAGCCTTCTCAAAGTCTGTATTGAGTGATAAACATAATAAAACGGAATAAAGGATAGGAGAATAATTTAGAAGAAATATAATAAATGCTTAATAAAATGCTTAGAATGAAATATAATAAATACTTAATACTAACATAAAATATTGAAATTCATAACAATAAAAAAAAAGTCCAAGCGGCACGTATATCCGCTAGAAATAGGTAGATTTCGAGATCAGACAGTTTTGTGTGCTAGTAGAATCTGATGTATCAATTAGTTTAAACAACACAAACTAATTTCAAACAGATATCGAAAAAATTTTAAAAAGAAAATTAGCTACATATAAGCAAAACTATATCTATCCAATTTTGCAACAAACAAATATCAAATCAAATACCACAGAATATGTGTGTGACAATTTATGACATAAATCTACGCTATATCATATGTCGTCCAATTACTGCAAAATATCAAAATAGTTTATTTCTAAGAAAAAAAATTAATTTCTTCTATTCAAACCTTTTTATTTTTTTTTTCATTGACTATTATAAGGTTTTTGGAAATTGTAGTTATGGATTGTTGCAAACTTTTTTGTTGAAGCCAGCAAGTCAAAAACCTCTAACTGCAGAGGTTTATATTTATAAGAAACGGATTAAAATGTTTCCACAGATTTTAAATTTATGAAGTTTTAAAAAATATTAGTATCCAAACGGCCGTTATAACGGGTTAAAAAAACGAATTTTTTTTCTAGTATAAAGCCTCTAGTTCCTTAACCATGTGTCAGATTTTTCTGATTTACGAACTTGTCCAAGATATTATATTATATTATTGGCTCCACAAATGCGACCGTGAGAGTGCCGGTTGATTCAAACGCATTTTGTGTTTTACAAGCTTTTTTGTTGGAGCCGCTCACTCAGGAACCTCCAACTGCAGAGGTCTTTTTTTTGAAAGAAACTGATTAAAAAGGTTTCAAAGATTCTAAATTTATGAAGTTCTTAAAAATATTAAAATCTAAACGGCCGTTATAACGGATCTAAAAAACAGTTTTTTTCTAGTATAAAGCCTCTAGTTTCTTAACCCTGTGTCGGATTTGACTGATTTACGAACTTGTCCAAGATATTAATAAAACGCACGTTTTAAGAAAGGGTTTTTTGATCTGGCCTTACAAATGCGACCACGAGGGTGCCGTTTGTTTAAAAAAAAAATTTTTTTTTGCAAACTTTTTTGTTGGAGCCACTCACTCAGGAACCTCTAACTGCAGAGGTCTATTTTTAAAACAAATTGATAAAAAAGATTCCAAAAATTTTAAATTTGTTAATTTTTTTAAAATATTAGTATCCAAACGGCCGTTATAACGGTTTTAAAAAATCAATTTTTTTTAGAAAAAGGCTCTAGTTTCTTAATCACGTGTCGGATTTTGCTGATTCTCGAACTCGTCCGAGATATTAATAGAACACACATGTACAGAAAATTTTTTTGATCTACCTCAACAAATGCGACCGTGAGAGTGCCGGTCGTTTTCGTTATATCTCATATCGTGTATATCCTTTTTATATATAAATTTATATATAAATTTTTTTTTTTTGTTTTTTCGTCTCCGCTTATCATATATAGTCGTTTGGCACAAAAATTTTTCCGAAATTCCGAGATGAAGCCCATTGCAATAGGTAGATTTTTATATGAAATCTACCTAAAAAACTTATATATTTAAATTAATTCGACAAAGTAACTAAAACACTTTCTTTTAAATATGCCAAGAGTATTTGAGTATTTAGTATGTTCAGGAAGATTATTATAGACTTTAATACAATGAACGAAAATAGAGTCTGAGAATTGTTTACAAGAGTATCTGCTACTAAGAGACTGAAGTCTATGTGTTCGCATGGAAGAACCAAACTGTAATAAGGAAGATAAATAAGACGGATGCTGAACATGCAAAATTTTAAATAAAAAACAACACATACGGTACTGTAAATATGAGAAGAAAGAGCAACCGAGTATATGGGAAGCATAATTTAAGACATGATCATGTCGTTTAAGTTTATATACAAAAAAAATGCGATTTGGAGCGGACTTTTAGAATCAAAGTCAGAATTGTAAAACAGAACATCACAATATGTAAAGAGTGGTACAATTAACGTTTTGATAAACAGCAAGCGCATATTTAAAGGAATAAAGTGTTGAAATTGACGCAAGCAATGTAGAGAAAAATTTACTTTACGACAAACTTGATTAGTGTGATCAGACCATGTAAGAGTATTATTAAAAGTTACGCCAAGATTCTTCACAGTGTCAGTAAATTGAAGTTGGACACCATTTAAGAACAATGGAGGTAACACAATGTCAAGGCGACGTTTGTATATAAAAATACACTGTATTTTAATCAAGGTTGGCCAATATCATGATATTTATATAAATATCAAAATATCCGATATATATCAGATATATATCCGATATATATTGTTACGTTTTTCCAACCTTACTTCGAATCGGCCTAACTCACAATTCGATAAACGTAATTCCCAATCTCTTCTGAGTTCGATCACTGATTAGTAAGCACACACACCAGGTTTTATTAAGTATTCAACACCTTAATTGTTTCACAACAACAGGAAAACAATACAGCAAACAATATTCCTAACTAGAATATTCTTTCAACAGCTTCAGAAACTCCAACGGTTTATTGTAGAAATTTCCAATTCACAACGTTCAAAATAATACACAAATTATTTCTACTTAATAACACTTTAAACTTTATTTACAAAAACTAATTTAAATATCACTTTTATAATTTCGACTTCACTATCGCAGGTTTAAAATAACACTAATTCTACATTAAATTTCACTTTACTGTCGCAGGTCTAAAATAAAACTAATTAAAAACTACAAAAGGTATTTTTCCTATATACCTTCTGCAATACTTCTAGATAATTCGACATCACTTTCCAGAAACCTTGAGAAAATATTAGAATATTCGATTATTTTACGTTATGTTGATTTGATTCATAAAATCGTTTATGTTGACCCTATTTCTAAGAAGAGACAACAACAACAATATTCATTTCATTGATTTGTTTGTTGTGTTTTGTTGATTTTATTTTCCTGGAAGTGACCGTAATCGTCTAGATTTTTCTAAATCGTAACATTACCCTCCACTTAAGCCTGTTCGTCCCGAACAGGATCTAGATCTCTCCTCCAATTGTTGAATCCAAACATTTTTTTTTTCTTTTCCTATTTCCCAGACTGTTTAGAATTACTTTCGGTTCCTTTCTAAGTACTGGACCATTATTTTGTTTTATGTCAGCCCACCGTGATGAGTAGGGATAATCATTATCTCTTAAGTGATCCTTATCTCTTCCCTTTGAGTGTTTCACACCGCCATGTCCCTGAACCATTCTCATTTTCAGCTGCGAATCGTCCCCGTTTGAAGCTATTTGAACCACCTCTTTTACATCGCTCACTTCGTTATGGACTTGGACCTGTTTCATTTTTAATTTTCGGCGTTTGTTTAAACGTCTGCGTCGGTTGACGTTTCTTTCCCCCATCTGTTTGGATGATGGTTCTGGATTTTCCCCTGCACTGCATAGTTTCTCATCGCTGCCAATATCTATGGATTCTGCTTCATTCACAAGTAGTGGCATCTCAACATTATTAACCTTTAGGATTCCACGTCCAAAATCGATGACGAATCCGTTCGCCTTTAAGAAATCCATCCCCAAAACGACTTCATCTATAATGTTTGCCACTAGCACCTCTTGTTTACAGCAGTTGTTCCCTAATTTTATTTCAGCGATCCTTTTCCCAGCTACATCAGCGCATTCTCCAGTTACTGTTCGGAGTTTTAATCCATCTGATGATTCCAAAATGCCGTCAATTAAACCTTTGCGAACGAATGTTCGAGCTGAACCTGTATCCAGTGTCATGAAGCAACTTTTACCTTCAAGTTGTCCGTTGATACCCAAGCTTTCACCATTTACCGCAATTCTTGAAATTGGAATGTATGCTGCATTCTCCTCACTTTTTGGCTTTACAGTTGCACATTCAACAGGCTTCCGTTGAATAGGAGACGAAGATCTATCACGCTTCCTGTTCCAGCAGTCCTGTGAGATATGGCCCGATTTCCTACATATCCAGCACAGGAGTTTTCTACTGCTGTTCCTGAACCCTACGTGCTCCATTTCTTCGGCTCCTCTGTTCTTCACAGAAGACGACAATCTGTCTGCTTCCCCGTTTTTCTTGCACTCCCGTGCCACGTGACCCTCTTCATCACATACCCAGCATCTGATGTCGCTTCTACTTCTGTGTGCCAATACTTCTCCTCTGATGTTCCCCTCTACATTCCTTTTTCTGCATTCACCAGATGGCATACACATCCTCTGTACCATCTCATATTGCATTGCGTATGCGACAGTTTCATGGAAAGTCGCCTTTGGTGTAGTCATTACTTTGATCCTGGTTTCTGATTCTCGGATACCATCAATGAAGGCCTCGATCTTCATCTTCTCCATAAAATATGGTGGAGTGTTCGCGTGTGCCAAATGAACAAGGCGTTCCACTGCTGAGGAATAGTCCTGCATACTTTCTCCGTTGCGTTGCAAGCGACCTTTTAACTCGATTCTGTATAACTCTTTTTTATGGTCGCTGCCATATTTTCGTTCCAACGCATTCATCACTTCAGCATAACTTTTGCGATCGTTTTCTGGTACTGCCTGTAATGCTTCAGCTGCTTCCCCTTTAAGAGCAACTATCAATGCAGCAAGACGATTTTCGGCGTTCCAAACATTTTGATCTGCTGCAGTCTCGAACTGGAACTTGAAAATGCCAAAAGATGTGGTACCGTCATACGATGGTGGTTTCAATTTAATATTTGCTATCTGTTGTACCACCTGTGAAGTAACTTTAGCTGTTTCAACATCCTGTAACCTTTTCTCAAAATCGTCAACTTTAGTTACGACCTTATTTAAATCACGCTCAAATTCCAGCATTTCTGTTTGAATTTTCTCGACTTTAACATCAAATGCCGTTGACATTTGTAGAAGCTTCTCGTCTAAGTGTTGATTTATGCTAATATTCAACTCATTTATTTGCTGGTTCATCTCATCTTTATTTGCAGCAAGTGTTGCAGTGATCTCTTCTTTGGTAGCAGCCATTTGTTGATTGATGCTGCAGCTGATTTCTTCTTTATTTGCAGCCAATTGTTGATTGATGTTGCAGCTGATCTCTTCCTTATTTGCAGCCATATTATTGTTGACTTTCTCCAGCTGTTGATTGATGTTGCAGCTTTGTTGATCAAATTTTTGATTCATCTCCTCTTTATTGGCAATTATCTGTTGACTGATGTTCAAACTCATCTGTTGCATCATAGCCATTAACTGCGTAAAATCGCAGTTTCCAGATGGTAATGTTGTTGTTGTTTCTGCAACAAAACTTTTCTCCTCATCAGCTGCCACTAGATCATTATTTGTACAAATCACTCCAAACTGGTAACTTTCCACTTCCGTTCCATTGGCTTCCATACCTTGTCGAAGCCGTAGCATTAATTCAGTTTTGTTGCCGGTTGTTGCCAATCCACGTTGTTCTAGTTCTTTCTTTAACTCAAGAACCTTCAAATCACTTAATAAAACCATTATTAACAGCTAACTAATCCGCCGATGTCACCAATGTTACGTTTTTCCAACCTTACTTCGAATCGGCCTAACTCACAATTCGATAAACGTAATTCCCAATCTCTTCTGAGTTCGATCACTGATTAGTAAGCACACACACCAGGTTTTATTAAGTATTCAACACCTTAATTGTTTCACAACAACAGGAAAACAATACAGCAAACAATATTCCTAACTAGAATATTCTTTCAACAGCTTCAGAAACTCCAACGGTTTATTGTAGAAATTTCCAATTCACAACGTTCAAAATAATACACAAATTATTTCTACTTAATAACACTTTAAACTTTATTTACAAAAACTAATTTAAATATCACTTTTATAATTTTGACTTCACTATCGCAGGTTTAAAATAACACTAATTCTACATTAAATTTCACTTTACTGTCGCAGGTCTAAAATAAAACTAATTAAAAACTACAAAAGGTATTTTTCCTATATACCTTCTGCAATACTTCTAGATAATTCGACATCACTTTCCAGAAACCTTGAGAAAATATTAGAATATTCGATTATTTTACGTTATGTTGATTTGATTCATAAAATCGTTTATGTTGACCCTATTTCTAAGAAGAGACAACAACAACAATATTCATTTCATTGATTTGTTTGTTGTGTTTTGTTGATTTTATTTTCCTGGAAGTGACCGTAATCGTCTAGATTTTTCTAAATCGTAACAATATCATCTTCTGATATTTATTTTTGAATAAGTTGTTTATCTTAAATATTATTCAATATATGGCCCTTTTCACACTTGTATTCAGTGCAGCGCACCACTTCCTCGTTTCTTACCTCTTTGCCTATAAACTAAATATGGCAACTCCAATTGAGTTTATCGGCAATTTATCAAGCCTATTCGTCTATCTTCAATTGCACAAGTCCATATGACGAATACGTTTACTTGCTTTGCTTTGGCTTGTTTATTTGGCCAAATTGCATCATCAATACCTATACAGTAATGGTCCATTGCTGGCGACCAGCAATGCAGCAATGATAGAGTTCTGGCAACCATAACTGGACCATAAACATCATGTAGCTGTATGATAACTTCGAACAATAAATAGCTGCCATGCAATGGCCCATATAAGGTTATACAACTGGTCCAGTAATGGTCAATTACTGGCAACCAGTAATTCAACAATGGCCAGGTACTGGCAACTATGATTCGATCATTAACATAATTTTACTTGTTGATAATTTCGGTCAATAAATGGCTGCCATTTATTTGCCGGAGAAAAAAAAACAGCAATGGCCCATACAAGGGTGTACAACTGACTGAATAATGATGACCAGTATTGCAGCAATGACCGAATACTGGCAACAATGGCAGGGTCATATTAAAAATAAAATATACGTAAATTTTAATAAATTCAAAACAAAATAGTTAAAATAAAGTAAAAGTGTTCAGAGAAAAAAATTTAAAACATACCAATTTTAACATAACATATCAGTCTTTCAGCAGAGATGCGATAATTAAACTATAGGTGAAATTTTTCAAACTATAAGTATATGTCTAAAATGGATAACACTCTAGCGTATTTTAACCAAATGACAAAGATCGGCCATTTATGGTCCAGTACTGGTCCAATAAGAATAGCCAATTGATGTTAACCATTAACGTGCCATTACTTAGCCATTTAAAGTAAACTGGTAATTTTCCATAAACCGTAGATCGGATGGTTCATGGTTCCAGCAATGGCCCAATAACAAAACAATAGCCATGTATTGTTTACCATTCATGGGCTTGTGCTTAACCATTCAAAGGTAACTAAATACTGGCTATTTTCTGTTAACCATAGATCAGCCGATGAATGATTTTAGTACTGGCCTAATAACAAAAGTCAAGTCCTGTTAACTATTAATGGACTAGTGCTTGGTTGTTTTCAAATTCTGGAGTCCCCTGCTTGGGTAGTCATTCCATTTCACCACACCATTGGTGGTGTATTTCTGCACTAAGAATGAAATACTTATTATGAAAATGGTGTAGATTCAGTTAAAAGCGCCATTACAAATGGAATGAAGACTGAAATAATTATATATAATTAAGGAAATATATGGTTCTTCTCTTTGGTGGTTGTTGTAACCTTTACTTACCTAAAAATCGATGGCCAACCATAAATCTTCTTCGATAAAGCTTGTTAACTTCGAAAGGCTGCTCTAGTTTAAGATCGACTTCCAGTTTCCCAAGCAGGATTTGCCTGACACTTACATACGGTCGAGCACTGGCCCATTAATGGTAAACAGTAGTTTGCTATTGTTATTGGGCTAGTACTAGAAACATTCTTCGACCGATCTATGGTTTACACTTTACAGAATAGAGTCAGTATATAGTTACCTTTAAATGGCCAAGCACTGGCCAATTAATGGTAAACAATACTTGGTTATTGTTATTGGGCCATTATTGGAACCATAAATCGGCCGATATTAGGTTTATAGAAAATAACCAGTACACTTTAGTTTAAATGGCCAAACAATGGCTTGTTAATGGCTAACATTAATTGGCTATTGTTATTAGGGCAGTACTACAGTCATGAATTGGCCGATCGATGTCAGTTGGTTAAAATTTACTAGACTAAAATTCATTTTAGAAATACATATTTGAAAATTTTTTATCTATAGTTACTATTCGCTTCTCAACTAAAAGACTATGGTAATATTGAGAAGGTTGGTATGAGTTTTATAATGTTTTTCATTAGACATTTTTATTTTATTTTAAATTATGAAATCCATTTGTATTTAATTTATTTAAATTTGCCTATGATACCATTGGCCATTGCTGCAATACTGGCCCCACTATTCAACCTTGTATGGGCCATTGCTGTGTTTTTCTCTGACATATGAATAGCAGCCGATTATTGCCCTAAGTTATCATCCAGAATAATTATGTTAATGGCCAAGGCATGGTTGCCAGTACTCTGCCATTGCTGCCGTACTGGTTTCCATTACTGCACCATTACTGAACCAGTTGTACAACCTTGTATAGGTTATGCGAAATTTCAACTACAACGGCAATAGTCGTTTTATCTCTTTGAGTCTGTCTAAAGCGACTGCTTTTGTCTTTGGATAACAAGGCATATGTTTAGCATTCATTACAATGTTTGTCATAAGATTAGTTTTGTCAGAATCTATGTCAGCTTTATGGTCTTGGCATAGCTGAACCAGGTTACCTCGATTTGGCATGCGTTTTGCAAGCAGTGCTGCGACTATTATTAGATTTTCTAACGTTAAGGTAGGAATAATTAATTATTTATTTTTTTATAAATATCATGATATATATCAGGGAATAAATATCGTGATATATATCAATGATATATATCGGGTATATATCATTGATATATATCATGCCAACCTTGGTTTTAATAGCATTAAGTGAAAGTCCATTAGAACTGGACCACCTAGAAACAGAGGCTAAATCTTCATTGATTTGATCAAATGCACAATTAATATCCTTTAGCTGAGCAGAATGGTACATTTGACTGTCATCAGCATATAAATGAAATGAGCAAAAGTTAATGTGATAAGGTAGATCATACAAATACAAAGCAAATAACAATGGCCCCACGATAGACCCCTGAGGTACACCAGAAAATAACGGAAGAGGATCGACAAGTTATCTCCAATACGCACACTTTGACGTCGATCAGACAGATAAGAGACCAGGAATCGGACAGCAAGTGGAGAAAAACCAAAATAAAGCCATAATTTTTGTACCAGGCAAGCATGATCAATTGAATCAAAGGCTTTCGTAAAATCTAGTAGAATTAAAATAGAAAATTTAGATTCATTGAGTTTACTTCCAATGTCAAATACTATTTTAGAAAGCGCAGTAGAAGTACTAAGTACTTCTATCGATGGGTAACAATCGCAGAAACATTACCCCTCACTATCTTAGTATACTAAGTACTTATACTTAGTATAAACAAAGAGATCAGTCATTGGACTGCATCGTTTATCTTACCAATAATCAAAAGTTTATAGGCATAAACAATCTCCAATAAGGCAATTTGAAAATCCACAAAGTCGATTTGAACATATTCATACAGATATTGACTACTTCCTCCATCTAATGGATTCTCATATGTTTTAACCTGTGCCGATCGTTTCACTCGATGGCCAGAAGCGTACTGCATGAAAGACATGTCTGTAGCCACCATTGCTATAACATTAGTCAGAAACCACGTATCACGATTTGGTTTCCCATAGCATATCACAGCATATCAAAGAACACAATTCGAGTCTAAACTTTTCTCCGATTTGACAGAAGTTTTAAGTACACATCGCATACAAACAACGTCATATCATCCACAAGTGAATGGAATAGTGGAACGTTTCCGTCGTCAGCTTAAAGCTGCAGTTATGGCCAGAAGCAACGCAATATATTGGAGCTCAGAAATACACACAGTTCTTCTAGCTATCCGAGCTACAGTGAAAGAATAAATGAAGTGTTCACCAGCAGAACTTATTTATGAACAAACATTAAAACTGTCCGGTGAATCATTCGTGGAAAATGTTCTTTCACAGTTTGAAAAATAACGACTTTGGCGCAGCTGCGCTTTCTACTTATTTCTATTCCTAAAAATGACAGGACACGTGCAAATCAAGGACACAGGATCACAGGACACGTGCAATGACAAAACCATGGATATAAAACCAGATGAAATCCTTCAATAATTTTCAAAAATAAGTTCAAATTGTTATCTAATTACTTTAATAGCCAGTTATAAATTAAAACCAGTTATAAATTTTTTGTTGGTTAAGACATTCTCAGGAAGTCAGATATTCCCAAGATTTGTTATGGAGAAAATTTCTGAACACCCCATTTTCGTGTCAATTTTTTATTCTTTTTCTGTCATTATCTTATGTCATTATCATCTTTTTCTAGCATTAAATTTATTTCCAGCACCTTTTAAATGTTTCATTTTTACAAATTATGTCAAAACATTATTAATTTAAGCAGGAACAGTTTTATTCTCATGTTTTTTTGTGGTTTCGAAATCAACTATTTTCTTATGTGTACACAAATAAATTGTGGGTATGGAATATATATCTGGGTAACTCAAAATTGATCGAATTTGAGTTATTTGGCTTGCCGATCATTTGAAAGGGTTAAACTTTTCTATTCAAGAAGGATATAAGAATGAGTGTATTAGTTAAAGAAGATGTAACAAACGAGGTCTTGGTTATAAATGGGCAGGCTAACTGGATGTTGAAAAGAATTATGAATCGAGGAAAATAATTAAACAAAAATAAAGTCAACATCAGAAGTTAAATTAAGAAGTTTTAAAGATTTTATGTAGTGGTTTGGTTGAATTATGTTGATGAGTTAAAGAAAGGGATAGTAAATGAAGTTAAGAAGTCCGGGAGAAGTCCGGGTTAACATTTAATGTGTTTTTCGGCATTGTTTTCGAGAAACTAGCAAATATGATGGCAAATATGATGTAAATTTTATTTGTTTTATGTGACTGAGATGTGGAATGGAAATAATAATTGCTAAGATATAGTCCTCATACTGTGTTGGATTGCTGAATAACATTTTAATTTAAAAAGAATGCTTTGAAATCCTTCAATTAATTTTATTATAAAAATGTTTTTCTAATTTTATTGTTAATTCAAATTTGATTCAATAAAAACGTTTGATCAATAGGTTATGGGCCTTAATTGATATGGAACCTCAAAATATTTGTGTTATTTTGCAATTCTCCGGCGGAGATTATGCTGTATGGAAATTTCGTTTGTCCGCATTGCTTCATGAGAAATCATTGCTCCAACATATTCAGTCTTTAGATGTAAGGGGTGCGGCTGGAAGTGAAGAAGAGGCTAAATGGAAAGCTGAGGATGCGAAAGGGATGAATTATCACCCCGATTACCGTAGGCAAGTCATGTCACTTTAAATAACTATAGTCACAGTCTGACAGATGTCACTTTAAATGACATTTTAGTCGCCTCAGTTTTTCATGTGACAATAATTTTTTCAAACGTCCTTCATTGTTTTTGTGAAATTGAAGAACGTAAAATGTAAGTTGTTTTTAGTTTTGGAGTTTTTTGTTTCAGAATTTTTAGTTTTAGTCGTGGCAATTTTTATCGACTTCAATAATACCAATTTTTAAGCGACGTGACATGACTATAGTCATGTTAACTGATGTGATACGACTTCAGTAATCGGGTGTATATAATTCGTGCACTGGCGGACAGTCATGTAGAGTATGTTCAGGAGAAGGAGACAGCTCTAGAGATGATTACGAGTCTAGATGAAGTTTATGAAAGGAAGTCTAATGGGACAAAAGTTTTCCTGAAGAAAAAATTGATGAACATGAAATGTAAAGCTGGGACATCATTAGCATCTTTTTTCAAAGAATTTGAAGGTGTAGTGTGTGCATATAAATGTGCTAGAGGAACAGTCGATAATCTGGAAATTGTCATCGATTTATTGATGGCCATGCCTGAAAGTTATGTTCATGTGGTAACTTCGTTAGAAATCATGAAGAAAAGGATCTTTCCATCGAGCGTGTTAAGAGCGTCTTACTAGAAGCAGAGCTGAAGGGAGCTAGTCAGGCTATGAATGTTGGAATGAATGGAAAAGTACATTCTCATTATTTTAGAGGTCCACGAAGAAAAAAAAATGTGTTTCAAATGTGGTGTAAAGGGTCACAAGTTATATAAATGTAAAAAAGAAACTAGAAAAGAAACGAATATCTCTGAAAGAAGTGAGGATATGTCATTCGCTATGATGGGATTATCTAATATAGAACCAAATTCGAAGGCATAAAAGAAATTTCCCTGCGTTATTGATTCTGGTTGTACTGATCATATTTTGAATGATCAGGAATTTCTACAGTCAACGAAAAGTAGTCAATATTTAAATACATACATTTAGCCAAGGAAGGAGAAACAATTACTGCTGCAAAAATTGGAAACATGACAATCTCTACTATCGTGAACGGGGTCAAGAAAGAAGGCACGCTTCAGGATGTTCTTGTGGTACCATTCGAGATAAAACTTGCTATCGGTGAGCAGGATAGACAAAAGAGGCGAAAAGTTGTCTTCGAAAATGGAAAAGTAAATATTTTCATGAACAACGAAGTTATCGGATCTGGAGAATTAAGAGAGGGCTTATATTGGATGGACTTAGAAAGCATAAAGGAATGTTCAGCAAATCTTTGTAGCGAAAATTAGCGTACTAATAAACTATGTGTCTTGGCTACTTGAGTATGAAGAATGTTGTCAAATTGAAAGAAATGTCGGAGTGTTTGGATAGCAATACAACGAATAAAATAAGCTTCTGCGAAGTGTGTGTTATTGCTAATCAAACTCGTCGGTTCGTCAGCAAAACACGGCCAAAGTCATCACGCCCTCTAGAGCTTATAAGTTCGCAGATGTTTGCGGGCCATCCAACGTTGAAGCTTATGATGGAAACTGATATTTTGCAACGTTCATAGACGATTTCACGCATGTGGTTGTTGTTTATCTTATGAAAGCTAAAGGTGAAGTTTTTGAGCGATTTAAACATTTTAAAGCCATGGCAGAATCCCATTTTTCCAGATACGCTATCTCAGAGCTTAGGTAAGATAATGGTGGTGAGTACAGGTCAACGGCTATGAAAGACTTTTGTGCAGCAGAAGGAATACGTCCTGAATATACAGCACCCTATGATCCTAATTCCTAAGCTTAATTGAGTTGCGGAAAGAATGAAACGCACACTTTTGGAGAAAGGACGAGCCATGTTAGTGAGAGTGGCTTACCGAAATATCTTTGGCGCGAAGTTGTTATGACTGCAACTTATCTAACCAACCGGAGTCCGACGACAGGACTTAAGGATAAAACTCCCTATGAGATGTGGTTTGATCGCAAACCTAACCTTTCGAATTTGAGAGTATTTGGTAGCAAATCTTTTGCTCATGTTGCCAAAAGTTTGAGGAAGATAACCATAGCTTCGCATGTGTTCTTGTTGGGTATGAAGCAAATGATTACAAATTGTGGTGTGAATCTGGAAAGAAAATTGTCCACTCATCTAATGTAGTATTTGATGAAATGAAAGCTGCCAGTGCAATATTTTACTGTGATGAAAACTCTATTCGTCCAGAAATTGGAGGGAGGGAAAGAAGAAGTTATTCCTGAACCTGGTGGACGAGTAACATTGGAACATGAAGAAGGCACTCTTTCTGAACCATGCTGTACAAATTTCTGAGCCTGATGTGGAATATTTGAGTGCAGAGGAAGCGGATTTGCTGTCTAGTACCCAACAACGACCTGTACGGGATAGGAGAGCTCCACAAAGGTATGGTTATTCTGTTTGCAACTATGAAGAAGAATTTGCTTCGCGTAATGTTTTCGGGAGTATTCCACAAACTTTCAAAGATGTTGAGGGTCATGCTGAGGAGCATAATTGAAGACGCACTATTACAGATGAAATCCAATCAATAAATGACAACAGTGTTTGGAACATTGTAAAGAGATCTGAAAACGTGAAATTAGTTGGAACTCGATGGATATTTACTATGAAAGCTGGGAAAAAAGTTCAAAGACCGTTTGGTAGTCAAGGGATTTATGCAAAAAGAAACTTCACAGATACTTATTCACCCGTGGCAAGATTGGCGACTATAAGAGTATTACTGGCAGTTGGTGTTCAAAAAGGATTTAACTTCTATCAAAAAGACGTTAAAACTGCCTTTTTGCATGGTAAAATCGATGAAGACATATATTTGAAAGCTCCTGATGGTTTCAATGTCGACGATGGAATGGTGTTAATACTAAACAAAGCTTTGTATGGATTGAAACAGAGCCCTAGGTGCTGGAACAAAAGATTTCACGAATATGAAACGTTCCTGGGATACAAATGTTCTGAAGGTGATTACTGTTTGTATCACAAGAAAGCAGGATCAAAGATTGTTTATTTATTACTATATGTCGACGGTATAATTATATGTGCAGATCACATCGAAGGAGTTCCACAACTTAAGGCAGATCTTTCGTCAGAATTTGAAATAAAAGACTTAGGAGAACTCAAGAATTTCATGGAATCAAAGTTAGTTATGATAAGTTAAACCATGTTATGACTCTCGATCAACAAACTTATACTGACAATATTCTTGGAATGTCTGATTGTAATGGTCTTGATATACCGATGGAACCGAAGCTACAATTGAAAAAGAACGATGGTAAGCCTACAAAGGCTCCCTACAGACAAGTTTTAGGAAGATTGATGTATCTGAACCGTTTTGGCAACATTTGAAGAAGGTATTAAGATATATCAAAGGAACTCGAGATTTGAAATTAACTTATAGACAAAGTAACAGGCAGACTTTGTATGGATATGTTGACTCCGACTGAGCGAGTGATGAGGATGAAAGGAATGGCTGTTTTCAAGATCTTTGGAAATACAGTTTTATGGGCAAGTATGGGTCTTGTTACTACATCAACTACTGACGCTGAGTATGTATCTGCTTGGATGGCTTGCAAGGAAGGTATTTGGTTGTCTAAACTGTTGAAGGACATGGATATTGAAGTCAAGAGTCCAGTCCAAATTTTTGAAGATAACTCAGGTTGTATATTTATAATTATATCAAAGAATCGAGAGACAAAGAGATTAAACTAAAACACATAGATACCAAATTCTACTACTGACGTGAATGTGTTTGGAATAAACAGATTGAACTGGTTGCAATAGAATGAAAGAATCATGTTGCTGATTGTCTTACCAAAATTCTAAGCAAGAAAACGTTTTGGAACTTTCTACATGAACTGAGTATTCAGCCAGGGGAAGTGTTGGATTGCTGAATATCATTTTAATTTAAAAAGCAAGCTTTGAAATCCTTCAATTAATTTTATTTTAAGAATGTTTTTCTAATTTTATTGTAAATTCAAATTTGGTTCAATAAACACGTTTGATCAATATACTGCAGTACTATGTGAGCTTATTCACGCCAAAAATGGCGCCCATCGTGGGGCTTGAACTATCACCCTGAGATTACGAGTATGATGTTATCTAAAAGGTTTTTATGTGTTGATGTATTGCAATTCTTACTACACAACAAATTTTATTAAAAAAAAATGCTGTACCTCGAATACAAATGGAAATGTTTAAGAAAATTGTGAGCCTCTATTTGTCGCCAGGGACTTAAGCTTTCTCTTAACCTCACAGACAATTTTTTCATTAGTCAAACGGTACACGATAAGAACATCCGCAAAGACACAGAATTCTTCCACAAACCTAGCTAAATCTTCGGCTAAGTAGATGATATTAAATTTCCGTTGCTTCGATCAAACGTTGGCAAGAATAGTTTCATACAGCTTCGCGACCCGTTTTAAATTGTTTTCTCAAATTTTCGGCTGATCATCCCCAGAGTAATGATATATGAAGGTTGAATTTTCGGTTGATAATCTTATACCCCGAAATTTAAATTTTTAGAAATGATCAATAACGAATATCCACTTTGCTAAAAATAAATTTATATTCTGAAGCCAGTTTCAATTCTAATTTCCTCTCTACACATATTTTTTCGGTGTTACGTATACGTCATCTGCCAAAAAATAATTTCTATACAATTAGGTTTGAAACAAAATTTATTAACAAAAAAAAACAACTTACAAACAAGCTTGTAATGTTGTGTGATATGAATATATTATAAGATTCGATAACTTAATAGCTGGTGGTTCTGAATAATAAACAAAAAACCTTTTTCAAATAAAAGTCATACATTTTTATTAATTTCAAACTGTATAAAACATTCATGATATCTATCTGAAAATAATTTTTTTTTATTAATGTGAAATTAATTCAAAAATTATAAAAGTTATAATACGTTATAAACCAGCTCAGGGAGGTAGGTGCACGCGCTGATTCTAATAAAACAAAAAATATTTTTTGATTTACAAAAATATAAGCCAAGCCAATTTAACAACCTTTTTTTCGTTTCAAAATGGGTGACTAAGCAAAAGACATGCGTGATAATATTTTGATTATCAACATTTATTATAATAATAATGATGTATTTACGACAAAAGTAACATAATAATTTTTGTTATTATTTTTACGTAGGCAAACTATAAAACGAAACTTTTTTATGTTTTTCTTTCTTTCTTTGAAGTAAATGATCGATAAAATAAAAGAAAAGATAATTATGTTAATTCAATTGATCAGTTTGATAAACAAATCATTGAGATAAAACAAACATAAAATTACTAAATTATATGAGGAAGACGGGTAGTTAGATAAATGAAAAGTGAAATACCTAAAGATGTATTTTTGAAATTGACACGGGCGATTTCGGTGACTTGAAAAAAAAAATGAGGAATGCAAGCAGAAGAAAAGAGCTACGATTCACTGCCGAACTTACAGCAAACCATGGTTTTATACCCCGAATTTATATTCACCCTGTTTGTAGAAAACTATATTCCCACTTTGAGTTTACTCAATATTAAATATGATAAATTATTAAATTATTAAAAATCTTTCAAAATAAATAAAAATAACCTTTGTTCTATCCATCGCATACATAATTAAAATTTTGATTCATTTTTGTCTTACACAAAATTAACAATGAAAAATTGTAGGCGATCTATTTAATATATTTGGTCTTGATCGTCAATTAAATCATGAATTGTTTATTTAACAAAAAAAAACTAAAATTAAATCAACAAACAAACGTGTCATCATATGTGGGAATTATGTGAATTTAAACTTAAATGTGTTAAGTTTCATTTACTAAATGTATGTTAACTTTTATAAAATGAATTCAACTAACTAAGGGTATTCTATTACCAACTAGTACATTTTCCGTAAAATTCCAAAATCACATCATGTGTTGTAAAGTATTTTATATAATTACAATTTCTTTTGGTTACTTTTACCATTGATTAAGTATCAATGCTTTTACGTAAAGGTAAAATATAATAAACGTGATTTAATCAAGACGAAGGAAAAAGAACAGAGTAACGAACCTATGTACCAACACGATCTTGTTCTGTGTTTCTCCTTTTAAAAATATATTTATGTTGCAAAATAAGATAAACGTTAAATGGTATTATATTTTGTTTCTGTATGATGATATAGTGGATTGTAACAGTGTTGTTTAAATATTCGTGAAAACAGATAAATTCTCTATATAATGCCGGGGTAAAATATTCGAAGGTAAATTTAAAGTTACTCAAAAGATAGATTTGCGTCGATCAACACCTCAACAGATGTTGTTGTGAGACCTAAGTCTTAAGTTTTTATTTGTTGTTGTGACACATATTGTAATTTCTACTACACAGCAAAATTTATTTTTTTAAAAAATGAAAAAACATTATAATCGTCTCCAAAGAAAGCGAAATAATAAAAAAAACTCTAATCCGATTTATTCCAAAACCGCACTCTTAGGCGTTTATTGGCCCTTGAAAATTTTCAAACAGGAACAGTAAGAACCACTGTCCGTATTCTCAGGTTGTTTCTATTCAACCTAGACTCTAGAGCACATTACTGCGCTCGTTTGATTTAACGGTCCAATCAAATCCTGGACTGCCTTAAGCTCGTGGTGCTGTTCCAGGTTTTGGACCATTCCATCATAATTACTTCTCTCGTCGTGGATGGCTTTTGTCCTTAATCCAAAAAAGGACTCCAGACCGACAAAAGATGTTAACTTGCCAATTTGTCGGCGTCTTCATTACCTGCGATACCCGCATGATCAAGTGTACCCAGTAAACTGTAACTTTGTTACTATTCCCAAGCTTGTTTAGCTTGCTCACACAGTCCCCAACAATTTTGGATGCGATGGTGTATGAGCTTAACGCATTAACTGCTGCTTGGCTGTTCGACAAGATGGCAATTCTCTTGTTCTTATATTTTCTTCTTAAGCTGAAGTCTGCGCACCTTTCGATAGCACCTATTTCGGTCTGGAAGATGCCAAATACACATGCACCCGCCCCTGCCCACATTTGCGTACCATTTGATTCCATCGTTACTTAGATGGTACTGAGTTGATTTACCGCTCCACTCCGCTTTTTGCAGAGCTGTAGTGTATATTTCCTATCGAAGTTGAACTGTTTAATCATTTCGTCTTTAGGAAACTCAAGAAAGAGATTCTTCCTTGAAAGGCTCTCGATATTTAAACTCGATGATCTCTTTCTTTCCATACCCTGCATACTGAATCTCAGTATGGTTTTCCTGGCTACGCTCTTAACCTACAAGCGGAGGTGAAACAAGTCCTAACAGCATTTCCATTGACGCCGTAGGACATGTTTTCATTCAACCCGTGATGTAGATACAGGCCAGCCTCTTCTCTTTTTTAAACATTGTCTGCGCATTAAGTTGGGCTCTTATGTTCCATGCGACTGCTCCGTAAATGATGGCTGGTCTCACTATCATGGTATACATTCACATTGGGATACCTGGGCAGCACCTACATGTTTTACCAATTACCCGTAAGGTTTTTGTATACCATCATAGCTCTTACGGTTTTGCTTACCACCGCTTCCATGTGATTTCTCCACAGGAGTTTGCTAACGATAATTACTCCCAGATATTTAGTCTTATGTGCAGATTAAATTGAGGAGCCCTTAAGGATGATGGGTTTCATGCTAAGTTTTTGTTCTTGGTAAATCCGCGTATGCGTTTCATCCGGCCTTCTCAACGAAGTTTGAACCTCGACACCGTCCTTCGCTAAAGCTTTATGCACCCTATCCACTACAGGCATTGCAAAGATATTATCACAACGTTCTGAAGCTGCCCTTTTTTGCCCTCCTGCTTTCTTTATAGTAAGTGGTACGCACCCTGGTATACTCTTCCAGTTTCCGAATTGTTTTGATCTATTGAAATAAAAAACTATGTTTGTAAACAAATTAATAATAAAGAATAAAATTAGAAGAATTAGAAGAAATTGTGGAAACATTGAATGGAATATATATTTTGTTGTAAACTTTAGTTGACAAAATGAGGAGTTAAATTGTGAAGCATAGGGAGAGTTGTGGCACGGCATCTCTTCCAAGGCATGCATTATTTTATTTGTGTTTCAAAATTATATTGATCTCGTTCGCTTAAACTCAAGCCCTTTCAACTAGCACAAGGTGGAAATGGAATAACGTACACAGCCGGTGAAAATTCACGATCCATCAGTGACTAGACCTCATTTTACAAAATGACGCCCAACATGGGGCTCGAACCGACGACTCTGTCTCGAAGGATCTTAAGTTTTTTAACAGCCTTATCCTATTTAAAAGTTTTTCAGAACTTTTACTTGAAAGTTTATTAAACCATCATTTATTTTTCAGCTTTTGTTGCATGTTAAAACTTAAAACACTACTTCAACAAAAGCTTACAAATCCATAGCCTATATGAGGTCGTTAAAGATATAAATCTTAAAAAGAGTCTCGAAACGGTAGACAAAACTAAAGAGCTGGAAACAGCAATTTTCTCCAAAGTCACACTCTCAGACGTTTATTGGCGTTTGAAAAATTCCAGACAGGAAATCATTTTTACGAATTAATATTTTATGCTTTTAGAGGCTGATGTTTTTAAAATTTAATATAAGTTAAAGAGGGTTTTTAGGTTAGACATATTATCTATGTCTGAAAGCACATTTTCCACATATTCACTTAAAAAATGATTGATGAAGAATTAATCTTAAAATAGAATAGAGCTTACATCAGTTGCTTACAGAAAATACTGTTTAGTTTGTAAACAAACTAATAATAACGAATAAAATTAGAAGAATTAGAAGAAATTGTGGAAACGTTGAAGGGATTTTTTTTGCTGTAAACTTTAGTTGATAAAATGAGGAGTTAAAGAGCGAAGCAAAGGGAGAGTTGTAAAACGGCTGTTCACCTCTCCCAAGTCACACATTTTGGTGCATTATTACCCGACTACGAAAAAAAGAAGGTTACGTGGTTGGTTGCGATGTATGTATGTATGTATGTTCATCGTTTCCCTCATAACTTCTAAACTACTAATCACAATTTGACGAATGAGGTATCGTATGAAGCGTTTTGATCTTCTGCTGGTTATAGGTTTAATGATAAATACAATAAACTGATATGGTGATGCCTAGAGAATATAAGGTCATGACCTTAAAAAAAATTTAATTTAATGATACCGTGTTGGGTATCAAATGAAATGACTTAATTAGCACATTTCAAAAATATATATGTTGTTACTTTTAACTAGCGATTTGGCTGCATCCGATAATTGGGAATAATTTCATAATGGCTAACACTCTTATTGGATGATCGTGACCGTTTTGTTTATTGTAATAGTAAATACTGTTGTATCATTGTGTACACGATAACGTATGCGAGCTACCACAGCTATCAAAGTTTCCTCACAATTACATTTACGATCATCGTTTCGATGTTTTAAGTATTGTAAGTCGCTTTATAATCGATTGAATTGTTGAATGGATTGATTGTAGTCGATTGGTCTAATTTTCAGTAAATCGGGTTAAAGGCTTAATGATGACTTAATAAATTGAACAGCGCACCCCCTAGAGGACATAATGTCATGAAAAAATTAATTAAATGATGCCGAGCTTGGCATCAAATGAAAGGTATCAAAGGTTTGGTACCAAATTTAATTTTAAATTTAAATAGCACAAAATTTATATTTTGTTACCTCTAAATTGCAACTAAGCTTTCATGCACAAGATAATTGTGAATAATTACACTTACATAATGGCAATCAATTCAAATTAATCATCGTACTCTTGTTTATTGTGATAATAAATGCTGGTGTGTACCGCTAACTGCAGCTATCTGTCGGCCCTTATAATTACATTTACGATCATCGTTTTGATATTTCAAGAATTATTAGTCGCTTTCCAATCGAGTGAATTGATTGTAACCAATTGGTCTAATATTGAGTAAATCATCAGAAAGAGTTAAAATAAATGAAAAAGCAATTTGACATTTATAAAATACATAGCCAAAATCGAAAATTTAGACACACACAAATATATGAACGGATATAATTTTTAGATATTAACGTTTGATCACAAATCAAAAAAAATCAACGCAAAATGTTACCGTTAATGTGGGATTTTTTGCATTAAAATATTCCAATTACTTCTTTACTTACTTGAGTTTAATTGATCTCAAAAATCCAAAAAGTTACCGTTAATCTTTACTTGGGCAGCTAGTGTGCACAAGTGGCAAAGGTGTACTCTAGATAAAGCAATTATTGATTTTGGGAAGATTATTCGCTAAAGGTGAGCCCTATGTGGCCATCTGCAGAGTCGGGTCTGTAGATGGATTATTTATTTGTTCCTTGGATCATAATAAATTGCTGAAAAATCCTCATGACTCACGATCTGAAAAATCCTCATGACTCACGAAGCGGAATGTGCAATTACTTTATTACAAAATTATAACCCCAAAATAAATTAAATAAAAAAAAGAAGTAGTTTAAAAACTAAAACCCAACTACTGAAAAATCACACTTTAAAAAAAATAAAACAAGAAAATACTCTTATCTTAAACTGTTATGTACAATATAAACTATTAAATATTTATTGTCTATTGAATAAACAACTTACACATAAATAATTTTAATAAATTTAATACATATTCATAGTGATCTTCAGAGGATAGCCGTAGTCGTATGCCACCTACCCTAACAAAACAATACATTCTAACAGTAGTAAGCGATCATCGGCTTTAGGGCAAAGTGCATCACGCTATACATCTAAAGAGTGCTCAAGAGAGATGTATAGCATGATGCCCCACAGCGGATGATCACTTACAATACCCTTAGAATGTATTGTTTTGTTAGGGTAGGTGGCATACGACTACGGTTATCCTCTGAAAATCACTATGAATATGTATTAAATTTATTAAAATTGCTTATGTGCAAGTTCTTTATTCAATAGACAATAAATATTGAATAGTTTATATTGTACATAACAATTTAAGATAAGAGTATTTTCTTGTTTTATTTTTTTAGAGCGTGATTTTTCAGTAGTCGGGTTTTAGTTTTTGAACTTCCTTTTTTTATTTATAGTATATGTTTCAAAATTATATTGAGTTCGTTCGCTTAAACTTATGCCCTTTCAGCTAGCACAAGGTGAAAATGGAATAACGTACACGGCAGGTTAAAATTTACGATCCACCAGTGACCAGACTTCATTTTACAAAATGGCGCCCAGCGTGGGGCTCGAACCGACTACTATGTCTCGAAGAGTCTCAAGCTTTTTAACAAAGTCTTATTTGCTCTTTAAACGTTTTTTAGAGCTTTTAATTGATATTTTATTCGATCATCATTTATGCTTCAGCTTATGCTTGCGTGTCAAAACACCATTTCAACAATAGCTTACAAATCCATAGATACAACCTATGAGGTCGTTATTCGTTAAATTTATAAAACTACAGAAGGAGGTGATCGATCAATCAAAGTAATACAGATTGATTTCGCCACTGTTATTAATATTGACAGCTGCCTTAACATCTGCAAGGTTCTGTAGAAAAGTGGTCGCAAAAAGAATTATGTGTAAACATAGAAAATTTTTTACAGTAATCTACTATATAACAACTTAAATTGGGTAAGTCGATATATGATTAAAATTACTAACATCATCATTACAGTCTACCGTATTTGTAGCTCTGGGCTACACAGTACTAGATATTTAAAAAATTGTTAAAGTGATGCTCTTGACCGACTTTAGTTGACTAAATAAAAAAACAGAATACTCATTCCAGCATTTCACTCATCCACTTTACTTTGACAAATTCTCTACATACGTCAAATCTATAAAGGTATTGTATAATCGTAAGCAAGTAAATATAAATGTTGCCTTTTTCATACGATAACCATAGCATAGCGAAAGAGTTTCAATACAATTTTTGATTCAATTGAGAGTTAACCAAGGCGACCTGTCAAACGATTTTTAAACATGTTTTTTATATAAGTATTCTTATACTATATTTTCTTTTCATTTTAGGAATATTTTTTTTTTCTTATTATTATTAGTATAGGAAAAAAATGTTATTGACTTAAAATACTCAAAAGGAAAATGTTTGGTTTTATCTTAAATTTTTTTTTTGTTTTTGTTAAAACTTATTTAAGACTAAAATATTATCTCAGGTTACAAGAAAATTTATTGTATTATAAAAAGAAATAAAAACGAAACGTTAATCATAAAAAATAAAATTTATAAAAGAAAGATATTTCTTTTAAAACATAAAATAGCGGTACAGTATTTTGGTTGATTCTTTGTTATGAAATTTTTATATAACAGAAAAAATAGATACTTATATAACGTATCTGTATGTATCTGAATGACATAGTATGTATCTGAATGACACCAGATTTAAGATATACGAAAATTTTATTTGTTCGTGTTTGAATAGAATCACAAGACACAAACCTACGACGGTTTGTTCTTTAATTATAGCAAACATTTTATTATTTAACAGATTGGAACTGTGATAATTTTAAACGTTTAGTGCTTTGATAAAAATACTCAAGAAATTCAAAAGAAACTAAAAGAGAATAAACATCTAGAAAATGCTATTTCAAACATTATGGGATTAGTCTCAAATTTAAAAGAAAAGTTTTTTGGACCAGTCTTAAATTATTTTTTCTCCATCAATAAAAGCTTCAACATTTATATGAAAATCCATACATTCTGAATGACCGACCCCCTTCCCGCGTTGAAATTTGGCTCATACTGGGTATATCATTATAATCGAGGACATATACGTTTTGTCATTTTTATGTACGAAAAAAATAATGGATATAAAAATTAAAGTATTTCATACATTTTTTTGGTTCAAAGGTTTCCCTCATATATTCATGCTGGCAGTTAGTCAAAAGAAATTTTAAATTGTTAGCACATAAAAAACACAAAAATGTCAATGTCAAGAATTCCATACAAATTTGGATAGCCATTTTAGACAATTTTTAATTTGCTTTTGTGACCTCCAATATTTAATTATTTGCATAATCGAATAAGAACTGAATCTAACATACTATGGTGCAATTTATGAACATTTTATTGCAATCCATACAATTGTCGATCGATCTAGTTTTATACACGTTGTTGGGTAAAATTATAAATGCAGCTAAATAGTTCTCGGGTAAAGTTATAAATGTAGCTAAATAGACTCAAATCAAACTAACTTTTGTTAGTTTGATTAATGGACATAGCCTTGATTAATGGACATGTCCATGGTTAATGGACATAGCCGATTTTTCTCTGTCAATCTCTTTTTTTTGACCATCTGGTTTGATATTCTGTTGGCTTTTAGATATTGGGATCGGTTAACAAGATTTTTGTTATGCATCCAAATATTAAATAATCTAAGTATACGTTTGTTTCTAAGAGCCTATTTGGCCACCTTCGAAAACAAATATTTTTGTTGGGGTTTCATTATTGAAAACGGAACGAATTTATTAAAACCGAATTGAATGGTTTCAGTAAAGTTTTGAGCAGAAACATTTACATCGTCAGTATAAAAACAATGACGACCAAAACGGAAACGTTGAAAAAAAACTTCGGAGACCATTGGTGTACATTTTGAGAAGTGAAATATTTTATATAATGGTCAGAATTTTTAATACTACCTTTTTTGACATCGATACTCATATCTGGCATAGATGTGAGATAGAAATCTAGAAGAAAACTTTTATCACCGCCATTACGGAGAGCGAAAGTTGGGCTTTTTACAATCTGTGTCAGGTCATGAGATGCGGCAAATATTTCTGCCTGTCTTCAATTGTTGTCGTCGTCGGTCGTCTTGGGAAATTCTAACCATGATTTATTGTGGACGTTGAAATCACCGGTAACGATAACCTCACAATTAGGATATTTTGCTTTAATTTCGTCCACACGATTAGTCAGGAGATTAAAAAATTTGGGATTATGTTTGATTGGGGACCGGTATGAAGCTATTGTGAAAAAGAAAATTCAGGCAGACAAACCTTTAATACTACTGTGTTGTAGGCTGTAGCCATCACCATGTAGTTCATAATTTGGAAAGCGTTTAGTCTCAGGTGGCTTCAACCCGCAGATGTTTAAAAAAAGCGTTAATCTACACCTTAGAACGCCTGTTGTTGTGGGATTCAGTTCTAGACCTAGGTCTTAAAAGGTATTTATGTGTTGTTGTGACACATATTCTAAACCCTATTACACAATACATTTTATTTAAAAAAAAAAAAAAAAAAAAATATGGAACACTCTCATGAATGTATGCACATTTACCTTGAATCTTGATGAAGTTTAAAAGCTGATTCAAGCCTATAATTGTTATTCAGTGTTACAGCAGAAGGATAGATTTTAGAACCGTTTGTTTCTGTAAGAAAAAGAATGTGCGGTTTGTCATGCTCGAGATCATGTTGTACATAATTTGTATTTTAATTTTTTTAGAAAATACGACCTCATATGTATACTCGGCGAATCTTTTTGGTTTCTTCTGGATAAACGCGTCTTTGTCCAAATTTATTTTGTATTTACTACTATTTCTTTCCTTATTATGGGCACAACACAATGGTTTTCAGGTGTTATACTTGATTTATACGCTTTCAATGCTTCGCGTTTATTCCGCGCCGTCTCTGACGCCTCATTAACATCCCACGTGAACTAAGGCTAAGTTTTAGAAGTGATTAGTCAATTGGGAATAAACCGCCGTATTCCATATTTTATGAATTTAGAAAGTCTTAATGCTGAGGTACTAGGATCTTGCTTAACACAACAAACAGTTTTCCAAGGTGACCAGTCCCTTCCTCGATCTTGCTTCATGGTATGGCCACGATCATGGTATTCCGCGACTATCAATACAGCTTTTCTTCCTATGGCGTTAGTGCGTGATGAATACTTTGAGCATTCCTTTTTTAATTATGCATATTAAAGTCTCCATGAATGACGAGTCTTGCATTGAGGTAGTCTGCGCTAATTTTGTCAAGATTAGGAGATATTGTATCTAAAAAAAGATAACTTTGAGGGGTGGTGGGGAGTTTGGGGGTCTGTACAATCCTATCATAAACATGGTTTCATTAACAATTGAGAACCAGAATGCCATAGAATTATGGAGCTTAGTGTACAACTCGTAAGCCTTAATTCTTCTTATACATGAAAGTGCATTTCGAATAAATACACAGACATCTTGTTTGTTATAAAATCATATCATTACAAACCAAAAAATGTCCTTTCTAATATATAACAAGTCCCAGTAGCATAACAAAGCAACAAACCCATAAAACTGTCTTGATTCCATTTTCTTTTTTTCGTTTGACCACCTTTATCCTTCATTTTTGTTTTATTTCAAAATAAAACCTTAATTTCGTGTGGCGACACAATAAAACTTTTATTATTATAAAATAGACTACGCTAACTTCTCATCACTACTTCGCTTAAACACAAAAAAACGATAAGATTCGCAAAAGGATTAGAATTAGAACATATGAAAATTAAAAAAGGATAGATAGATATTTATATTCAAAACAAAAAAAACAAATCTACATATTGATTTGTATAATTTTTTGCACATGCGCTGGGCCAACCACTACCGACCGGCACGGCAATACACATATCGAAAGACCGAAACAAAAATTTCGGCGAAATTTGATTTCTTTTCACCATAAAATCGTTGAAATAAAACAGATATCCTTGAAGCTATTGAAAATACAAAAAACACAAACAAATTTTCACACAATATACGTAATAATTTTATCTTTGTATAGGTGAACAACCTCTAAACAAGAATTTTTGCAAAACAAATGATCAATTTTCAACAAAAAGAAAAAAGATGCTGATTTTTTTGTTTTGTTTCAATCTGTGTACAGCAAGTGTATATAAAAATAGTTAGGGGTAGTGGAGAAATATTTGATGGTTTAATATTTTTAGGGGATAAAATATAATGAGTCATCATAAAATAATCAATATCGAAACAGGATGAAAATAAATTTTTTTATATATTTTTAAAAAAATTACTTACTGGCACTCATTCATAATTTCCTCTTGGGTTCTAACCTGAACCGGTGCCAATTCTTCAACAGATTCTTCATAATTCCCAAAACATTTTGTAATTTTCTCATCAAATGTATTTACCAAATCCTCCAAACTTCCACTTATCGTTTCCGTAAAATTATCAACATTATTTTCTTTTAATTTATTCGACAAAACAATTGTTGTTTTTGATGATGAATTACAATTGGGTGAACCAGTTTTATTATCAACAATAGATTCCAAATCATCTAACATCGTTTGACCGTTATTTGTTGTTTGATTAATTAAATCATCAAACATAATTATATTGTTATCGTTTTCTTTTAAATTCAGTGATAATGTATCACTGAGGGCAGCTTTGAGATTATTGCTATTCGCATTATTTGATGTTTGATAATCAATTGGTCCCCATTCATCGGTTTCCTCAAATTGTGCTAGAGGGGCCTCAAATTTTAATTCGGCCATTTTACTAGCAAGGTCCCGCATTTCACACACAATAAATAATTTAATTATAACTAATTTTGTTTTGATTTATTTTTTTATTATATTTTGCACAATTTAAATACTACACACATACACATATATCATATGCACTAACGAAAAAAACAGGGCGGATTTTTTTATCTATAAAATAATTTTAGGGGTTTGATTATTTTAATTACTCAAATATGAGACACCTTATTTAACTGTAAAGTTTTTCTTATAATTAACACTTTTTTCACTAGAGATGAACAAATTTTTTTTTCAGTAAATTTAACACATTCCCCGAACAAGAATTAACTTATTACTTACGGCACCGACGGACTAAAATTTACTAAAAGAACAATTTATTTTATTTTATTTATGGTATGATATGTATGTGAAAAAACTATACATTTTTTAACAAAGAGAGAAATTTCTCAAATAATTTAAAAAACAAAGAAAGGAATAGTCAGAATTGAAATTATTACCTTACTTAAAATGAGATGAGTATAGATGTATTGTTTTTGTTTATTTTTTTTTCAATCAAGAGAGAAAATTATAAAAAGAAATAATAAAAAATTTTAAGACAGAAAGGTAAAAATAAAAGAAAATTTTATATGCTGGTGTGTTCCAATGATCTTTCTTAAATTAGAAGGAGATATATACCTCCGTGCTGTTTTTGCACGAATTTATTTTACACTAATTTGAAAAAAACGCCTACTAGAAAAAAAGTACATTTTGCTACAAGTGATGAAAACAGAGCTTTTGCGTGATTTGTTCACGAGAAGTGGTACAATTTCACGAATGTAAAATGTTCATTTTGCGTAAGAAATGCAAATGTTTTTACGATAGTAAATATATAAACGATATTTATTATAAATTATTAAATTAGAAACCAACAACATTACATTCAAAATTCATGTTCATAAAATTACACAAGAATACGATAGGAAACTACAATTTGTTATTTAGCAAAAGCGATTTTACATTGGTCGAAAAAAACATTTTCACGTTAAACGTACGCGTAACGTTTATGTTATAATTTTTCTATAGAGCGAGTTTTCTGTTCTGGAGTTTGTGCTGCAAATGGGGGATAAGAGAAAAATCACAAAAATTTTATATTGGATTCCATACAAAACACAACTTGAATAATTTTAAAAGTTATCATATATAATATCACGAGTCGTCAAATAATAGTCGATTATTTTTCATAATCATTATTACGAATGTCATTTGAGGTCCCGAGTGCGCGTAGCGCGCGAGGGAAATTTTTGACCTCAAATGGCATGAGTGGTAATGTTGAAAAATAATCGACTAATAATTTGATGACGAGTTGTTTTTAGCAGACAATTT
This sequence comes from Diogma glabrata, assembly GCA_963693315.1. NCBI lineage: Eukaryota > Metazoa > Arthropoda > Insecta > Diptera > Cylindrotomidae > Diogma > Diogma glabrata. The sequence continues at coordinate 213,406,448 of OY856187.1, forward strand.
AACGAACAGAAATAGTAACGTTATTTCATACAACATAATCCTTTGTTGTCAAACAAAATTAAATATTATTTCTTCTTAGTAGGCGCATAATTGTTATAAATTTGTAATTTATTTTTGACAAATAAACAAACATGCAATCATTTATGAATGAAAACGGACATTTTTACTATTTGCAAATTGCATTTTCACATAATTTTGTATCTGCATTTTTGTTTTACATTAATATATTAAGTAGGCGGAAAATATTCGAAAATATTCGCTGTTCCTTCCTACCAGAAAAAAATAATCGAGACAAATCGTTTTGATTTGCTAAAAAATAGTAAATGAAGCGTTTTGATTGAACCTTATTGAAACTTTATTTAATGAGTTGAATTGTCTATGAAATTTCTCATTTTACCACAATTGAACAATTTTAATTTGATTATAAACTAATATATAAAAATATGGAGGGGCTGAAATCTCAAGCTCTGAGATATCAAGACTTCGGTCTGGGTTAAGGATTTTGATATAGTTTTCGGCAAAAAACTTTCATGAGGACATGGTTTTTAGTTTTGGGCAGTGATGTATATCAAAGATAACTTTTTGTTAAAGTACATGTATTTTTTATCTCTGTTTAGATATGTATTACAAAACTAACATGAAACATCAATACGTTGTCGGAAAATTATAACAGATCATAAATTAACATAATTTAGTAAAAATATTATACAATCAAACCTCTCCATTTCCATTCCTTCATATTCCATTCGTTCCATCCATCTCCATTCATATTTCTTTCAAAATTCCAAAAATATTGTAAAAACTAAATACCTAGCCAATGCAAAATGCAATTGATAAAAAGGAGCGAAGCAAGCAATTTTCTCATTGACAGTCTAGGGAACCGTTTTTCGATGATTATTCCTCCGTGGTATGTCTAATTTTCAATATTTTTTTTGTAAACCATCTATGGCTAGATGTCGTCTTACATGCAACATTTCATTTTGATATCTTTAATAGTTTGGGAGGAGTATGCGGACAATCGAAAATCCGAATCGGCGAAGAATGGAGCTTCGCTCCAATCAAAAATTCAAACTTTTTTCAAACAAAATTCTAAAAATATTTCAAAAATTATTACAAAATCAAAGATTAAAACTTTTTTCAAAAATTCTAAAAATATTGCATAAATTAAACAAAATCAAAAATTGTAACTTTTTCCAAAATTATAAAAATTATAATAAAATCAAAAATTTAATATTTTTCAAAATTCTACAAATATTCCAAAAATTCTTACAAAATCAAAAATTGAAACTTTTTCAAAATTCTAAAAACATATATAAAATTCAAAAATTCTATTTTCTTTCAAAATTCTAAAAATATTCCAAAAATTAGAATAAAATCAAAAATTTAAACTTTTTTCTAAATTCTAATAAAATTCCAAAAATTCTTAAAAATTCAAAAATTCAAATTTTTTCCAAAATTCTAAGAAAATTGCAAAAATTATAACAATATCAAAAATTGAAACTTTTTCACAAACTATAAAAAATATAATAAAATGAAAAATTTAAAATTTTTCAAAATTCTAAAAATATTCCAAAAATTATTAAAAAATCAAAAATTGAAACTTTTTCAAAATGCCAAAAATATTTCAAAAACTATAACAAATTCAAAAATTTCCATGCTCAATTATATTTACGGAAACAAACAGCTAATTTTTTTTTTGCCAAAAAATTATCTAAAAAAATAAATTTTCATTTTTTTGACACCCTTGACAATATTTTTTTGACAAACTTATAATGCAATAAAATTCTCTATAATAATAATTTCATGTTCATTATACATTTCATTTCATACAAATAACTAATTTTATTTTTTCTAAAAAAATAAATGAAAATCATTCTTTTGACACACTTGACATTATTTTTTGACTAACTTATAATTCTCAATAATAATAATAAAATTTCATGTCGTACAAATACATAATTAATTTTATTTTGCCAAAAAATTGGGTAAAAAATAAATAAAAATCTTTCTTATGACACACTTGACAACATTTTTTTGACAAACTTATTTTTTTTTTTAATAAAATGTGATGTGTAGTAGGCATTACAATATGTGTCACAACAACACATAAAAACCTTTTAAGACCAAGGTCCCACAACAACATGCGTTCAAAGGATGTTAATGGACGCAAATCTATTTTTTTTTTTTTAATATTTTTTTGTTAAATAATGGATAACTAAACCATAAATCCTATCACATATAAAATATGACATAGGCTAATATTTCGTGATAGGGTAGGGTAAATAAAAATAAAATAAGAGATAAAAAGCAAATTTGTTTTAAAAATTTGCAGGAACAAAACTAAAATTGGTTTGCCAATAGTCTAACTAATGGCATAATCCTTGATTATGGGACGCAGTTGATTAAAGCTCAGATATATAGTTATATGAAGGCTCGTTTCTTCGAGCAAGCTACAGCGTTCCAGCATCAAGGAATATTCATTAGCTAAGATTGAGAGTGCTACCGTTGACTGAATACGGTTCATCCGCCAGCACCCCTAAGATATCACCTTGGCTAGTGATATCTCACTGCTATTGCCAGTGGTATGCGATATCTCACGTTAACTCATATGCCAATAGCAAAGACTGGAGTACGCGGGTTTGTCACACCCGTGGATCAAAAAATAGAAAAAAAATCAACAAATTAATAAAAACTGATCCCTCCATGCGTATAATAAAATTTCATGTCAAACAAATAATTAATTTGATTTTTTTCCAAAAAATTGGGTAAAAAAATAAATAGAAATCTTTCTTTTGACACACTTGACAAAATGTTTTTGACAAACTTATGGTACAATCCTATTTTATCCCCGTTAATAAAAAGTTGATTTTTTGGAGGGTTGATTTAATGATGGTTTATTTCAATTTTGTTGAAACAAAATGATTCTTTTATGACTCGGGGGCGATCTCCCCTCCCCCCCTTGGCGGTGGCTATTTTTGATCGAAGGTCTGCAAGGTCACAGAAGCGAGTCAAATAAAATAAAAATAAAAACAAATAATTATATAACCCTGTTGACCACGGTAAAATTGAAGTTGATCCTTTAGTTAATTGATCCTTTAATCATAACTCACTAGCAGGACCCGGCGTGCATTGCTACGCTTATAAATAAAGTTTTTGCGCAGACATTTTGTTGACGTAGGAGCAATGATTTCAAAAAGTGATAATGAGAAATGATAGCGTAATTTTTAATTTTTCTTTTTAAAAGTATGAATGAAAAATAATCAATATTCTAGCTGATCAGCTCGGGTATATGAAAAATTAGCGATCTGCCAATATGTTTTCAAGTAAGCAATAAATCAATTTAAATGACTTGTTGAATAGTAGAGGTATGTCATCTCTATATAAAACATTATACAGAACAAAAATAGATTCACAAATGTTCACAGTGCTTATGCATTGTATTTATTTCCGACACGAAACACACAAAATCTGTCCTAAAGAAGTTTTCTGAGAGAAAATGAAAAATGCTTTCGAATTGCAAAATTCAAGTGAATTACAATAATTACTTTGATCTTAATCACTCACAAAATCTCTCAAAATTTTATTTTTACACTAAATAGTGAAAAGTTTACCCGTCGCATATTGCTGCTATCTCATAAAAAAGAAAATTCGAAAAAACTCGTTATGATAACATTCAATTTACATTGTGTTATTTTTATTGCAACTTATTTATTTTAATATGGAAAGAATTTCAAAATTTCGCTTTAATTCTATTTATTTATTCGAGTACAGCTTGTGGGAGCACTATATTTTTTGTTTTTCCATCTAGTGCGTACATGAATAAATCAGAAGGTTTTCCTAACGCGTTAGCCACATACAGTGTGAGAAGCATGAAGAGAAGCACGGATTCTCCAAATGTAGTCCACATACTTGCAGTAACTTTCCTTGTGCTTTGTTGATGGTCATTGCAATAGTTGCACTGGAGACTAAACGTTTGAATTCAAATGCCATATCTGTTGGTATCATTGAAATACGTGGTAACACTACATCTTCCCCTTCGAATTTTCCATTCAAAATTGTAGCTTCAATGACATTGTTCATCATCTTTTTCACCGAAAACTTCAAAAAAAATTGTGCAATTTCAAAGTATTTGACATATTTTGAATTACAATATGTGTCACAACAACACACAAACCTAGGGTCCAGAATACCATGCTTTTTAAAACGCAGATTCCTTTTTAAGGAGTAGAAAACTAACTAATAAATCCTTTCACATAATAATGTACGACATAGGGCAATATTTAATGATAGGATGGAGGAAATAAAAATAAAATACCTTTTTTTCAAATTTGCAGGAAAGCAAAGCTAAAATTGGGTTACTAATTATCCTAGTGCTAGAAGCATATACCAATATCATGTAACGCATTGTTTTCCTCAATCCAGTATATATGACACACATTGTAATTCCTTTAGTACCCAAAACACATTTTATTTTTAAAAAATAGCGTGTCATCGTCAAAGAATATTCCATAACTAATACTAAAGGTCCTATCGTTGATTGAAAAAAGTTCATTCGCTAGCACCCCTAAAATATCACTTATCCACTTATATCAATGATATCTACTGCCATTGCCAGTGGTATACAATATCTCACGTTAACTGATTTGACAATAGCAGGTTTTAAAGTACGCGGGGTTTTCACACCCTTAGATTCAAAATTTTAAATTTTACATATGTTCCTGCGGACGGGAAGATATATTAAATTCATTGGTATTAATGCACCATTACCATTTGCAAATCACTATTGCAAACGTGTTGCCACGTGACTAAGTGCCACCATTTTAAATCATGATTGCTATCCGTGTTTGATTATACATAGGCAATGCTTCTTTGTATAATATATTTGTGCGAATTCCATTTCGTAATTTTTAACTTTAAATCGATATAATCGATGTTATCAACTATATTCACTCAGTTTTAGAAACATGTATTATATACAATTGCAAACCAATAACATATTTGGTGTGGATGAAAAAATTTGAAAGATCATGATGTGTTAAATTCCAATATATATAATTTTGATATACAAATGTTATAGTTATTCAGATTATAATTTCATTTTTCAATTTCATAAAATTATGTTCGACGTATAAAACATTGATCAAAGCAAGCCAACTTTATAAAACGATATTTAAATAAAAACCCAATTAAAATAATTATCAACATTTAGGCCAAACCCCTTAAGATAATTATAAGAGCCCTGGGGTTCCATTTATATACATAATATATAGCCTATGTTCATCTGGCATAATATACCTTTCAAATAATGAAAGAATTTTTCAAATAGGTGCAGTGGTTTCGGAGATTATCAAATACGAACAAACAAACATACAAACATTCATTTTTATATATATATAGATTTCCGCAAATTTTTTTTTTCATAATTGTGAAATATTATGAAATACTACGTTTTAATTAATTTGTTTAATATTTATTTTAAAAAACTAAAATATAATCAAAGGGGGGACGAAGGTAAACTTGAAAGTTTGATCCTTTATAACTTTCGATCCTTTCATTTCCGCAATTTTTGTTTTCATAATAAGGATGCAAAGGACCTAATCTTTCTATTTATCTAAAAAAATCATCTTTTTATTAACGGGGATAAAATAGGAAAATGCCCAAAACATTGGGTAAAAAAATAAATAAAAATCTTTCTTTTGACACATTTGACAACATTTTTTTGACAAACTTGTAATGCACTAATCTAGTTTTTGATCTCACATACCAATCCCAACCATCCAGATTTCTCCAAAATCTTTGTTCCTACTCATTATCACTTAAAATGAACGTTTTTAAACAAAAAATATGCATATTTCCTTGTTTTGACACACTTGACTATTTTTTTGGCACACTTCTGGTACAGTTATCGAACACATCGTCCTTTCGGCTCTTACCATCCATTGAGTGTACCTATTTTTATGTACCTGTGTACCTTGTGTACCTTCAAATCCCTTCAGTTTTCTAGATTTCGTCGGTTGTGACGGCAAGCCGGCAGACAGACATACATTTTTTTTTTTTTTGCTTTTTTAGAATCAGTAGGTCCTAAAACGTCGAGAAATGCCAAAAAAATGGCGGTAAGAATTTCACTTTTAGCTCATGAATGTAATACCTAGGTCTTTCAGACCGAAGTAATATTATTTTTATCTCGCTCAAAGAAGAAACATAAAAATTGCCAAAATTTCCTATACAAAGTTGTATGAAAAATTTAACCTATTTTCGTATTTGTTTTACGAACAGAAGAATATAAAATATTTTATATATTATGTTTAATAGAATACATTTCTAAAATGTACTCGTAATGCATTACTGAAATATATTTTTAGGTAGATTTCATATAAAAATCTACCTATTGCAATGGGCTTCATCTCGGAATTTCGGAAAAATTTTTGTGCCAAACGACTATATATGATAAGCGGAGACAAAAAAACAAAAAAAAAAAAAAATTTATATATATATATATATATATATATATATATATATATATATATAAACGATATGAGATATAACGAAAACGACCGGCACTCTCACGGTCGCATTTGTTGAGGTAGATCAAAAAAAATTTCTGTAGTTGTGTGTTTTAATAATATCTTGGACAAGTTCGTGAATCAGCAAAATCCAACACGTGGTTAAGAAACTAGAGGCTTTTTTCTGAAAAAAATTGATTTTTTAAAACCGTTATAACGGCCGTTTGGATACTAATATTTCAAAAAATTTAACAAATTTATAATCTTTGGAATCTTTTTTATCAATTTGTTTTAAAAAAAGACCTCTGCAGTTAGAGGTTCCTGAGTGAGCGGCTCCAACAAAAAAGTTTGCAAAAATAAATTTTTTTTTTAAACAACCGGCACTCTCACGGTCGCATTTATAAGGCCAGATCAAAAAACCTTTTCTAACAATGTGCGTTTTATTAATATCTTGGACAAGTTCGTAAATCAGCCCAATCCAACACATGGTTAAGAAACTAGAAGCTTTATACTAGAAAAAAACTATGTTTTTTAGATCCGTTATAACGGCCGTTTGGATTCTAATATTTTTAAAAACTTCATAAATTTAGAATCTTTGAAACCTTTTTAATCAGTTTCTTTCAAAAAAAAGACCTCTGCGGTTGGAGGTTTCTGAGTGAGTGGCTCCAACAAAAAAGCTTGTAAAACACAAAATGCGTTTGAATCAACCGGCGCTCTCACGGTTGCATTTGTGGAGCCAGACCAAAAAACCTTTCTGAAATATGTGTGTTTTATTAATATCTTAAACAAGTTCGTAAATCAAAAAAATCTGACACATGGTTAAGGAACTATAGGCTTTATACTAGAAAAAAAAGTGGTTTTTTTAATCCGTTATAACGGCCGTTTGGATACTAATATTTTTAAAATCTTCATAAATTTAGAATCTGTGAAAATATTTTAATCCATTTCTTATAAATATAAACCTCTGCAGTTAGAGGTTTTTGACTTGTTGGCTTCAACAAAAAAGTTTGCAGCAATCCCCAACTACAATTTCCAAAAACCTTATAACAGTCAATGTCAACCTTATAACAGTCAAAAAAATAAAAGATTTGAATAGAAAAAATTATTTTTTTTTCTTAGAAATAAACTTTTTTGATATTTTGCAGTAATTGCACGACATATGATATAGAGTAGGTTTGTGTCATAAATTGTCACACACATGTTCTGTGGTAGATTTGATATTTGTTTGTTGCAAAATTGGATAAACATAATTTTGCTTGTAGGTAGCTAATTTTCTTTTTAAAATTTGTTCGATATCTGTTTGAAATTAGTTTGTTTTGTTTAAACTAATCTGATACATAAGATTCTACTGGCACACAAAACTGTCTGATCTCGAAATCTACCTATTTCTAGCGGATATACGTGCCGCTTGGACTTTTTTATGCATTTCGCGTAAACCAATCTTTTGTTTTTAAGGGGAAATTGATCACGCAGACGGACATCGTAGCCGGACGGACATCTTTCAAAGGAAAACGTGATACATTCGAATGCATTAATGTATCACGTTTAATGCATTATTAATATACTTTTAATGCATTTTGTGCTAGCTGGGATATATCCTGCTTAAATGTCACATCAAAAAAGGTATAATCCTATAGAATATTGATGAAAACTGGATAGAAAAAGGACGATTTTAATGAGATCAACCGAGAAATTCTTTACTTCATAAAAATGTTGGGTAGGAAAGACTCATATTCAATGGAAAAATGGAATTAAGCTCATAATCCTTTAAATATCAGACAGTAGAGCTCCCGGGAGTTGAGCATGGGGAACCAAAACCTGTTTTTATAATTGCCATGAAAGGCTACGACCTTATATAGTAGACTAGGTTAATATTTGACCTAGTTTTAGTTTCCTGTATTGGAATTAGAATGTAGGTTATTGGTTTATTGTGGTTTGTTGTTGTTGTGTGTGTCCCAAGCCGGTTGCTAAAGGCCTTGGAAGGTCGTCAGGTAAACTAGGTTAGTATTTGACCTAGTTCTGGTTGTCTGTATTGGTAATTTCTCGATTTAAAGTGTAGGTTAGTGGTTAATTGTTGTTTGTTGTTATTGTGGGTTTATTGTTGTTGCTAAAGGCCTAGGAAGCATGTCAGATAAACTAGGTTAGTTATTTCCCTGTATGTGAGTTCAAATTTAAAATTAAAACAATAAAATAATGGTACAAATGACAAATAAAACAATTTGTCACGTGTTTTTATTCATTTTTTCTTTTTTTACATTTTTTGCTCTAAAACTAAAATTTAATTTCTTGTTTTATTTTTTGTCTTAAAATTAAAACTTAAATAAAATTTAATTAATGTTTTTATTTTCACCTTCTAAGAGTGTTAAACCGTTTTGAGGGGTTTTTATGAGGTAGAAATTTTCCTCCATAACTAATGCTGTATAATCTTCCTCGTTAAATAATTCATTGAATTTATTTGGTGCGAATAATAATACATCTCCGGTTTCGAAAATCCACTTTTTCCCAAATTTTGTGTCGATTTTTCGAATTGTGCATAATTTGTATGCGTGGTTTTCCTGCAATTCCGCTATCTTCATAAATGGTTTTGATTTCTCCTTTGCTGCGCTTGAACATTTTGCCAGAAAAATTTGTTTTCTGGTCATTTGATGTTGTTGCTGTTGTTGCTGTTGTTGTTGTTGCTGTTGTTGTTGTTGTAGTATCTGTTGTTGTTGCTGTGTTTGATGATGTAAGCGCTTTCTTTTGAGAGGTGGAGCCGCTTGACAATCGGAAGTTACTAGGTATTCGTTTAAAAAGCTGTCTGTTGAACTTTCCATGTTTATCAAATAACTATGTTAGACTACAATTGTTGATTACAATTGCTTGATATTTATACCAATTTACGATGCTTAAAAGTTAGTGGGGGGAAAAATATATTGTTTCACAAAAACAAATAAAATAACAAAACACAACAAGACAACAAAGAAAAACTCATAATCAATTAACAATAAATTAAATTATTTATTTTTCTATTTATATTCTATCCCAGTTCATTAGACTACCTTGAAGTAGATTTGCTTTATTTATTTGTAAGTTTAAACAAATAAAAAACAAAATACAACAAAACTAAAATCGCCCAAAGAAAACTTAAAGACGGCAAATAATAAAAATTTTTCCCATCTAGCACATAATCTTCTTCGTTTTCAACAGATAAATTAAATGCAATTCTTGATGCTTTTCTGTTGTTTAAAATTAATAAAAAATTTAAAAAATTATGCATATGAGAAAAAACGCAACAATAACAATAAATTAAATTATTTATTTTTCTATTTATCTTCTATCCAAGTTCATTATACTACCTTGAAGTAGATTTGCTTTATTTATTTGTAAGTTTAAACAAATAAAAAACAAAATACAACAAAACTAAAATCACCCAAAGAAAACTTAAAGACGTCAAATAATAACGTTTACAATAGATAAATTAAATGCAATTCTTGATGCTTTTCTGTATGCATACGAGAAAAAACGTATATTAAAAAATAATCTCGATGAAAATTTATCTTGTACATTAATCAACTTATTATATCTTAACTTAGCTTAACTTATTATTTATTCTTTATTCTTCTTTTTCCATCATCAAAAACAAATTGAAAAATCATTTTTTATTTTGCTTTGTTCGTGATAATTTATTTACATTTTGTAAATTATGGCGATGAAAATTTAGATAAATTAAAAGATCTTGATGAAAATTTGCTTTACTCTCCGATTTAGAGTATTGAAGTAATACAAAAACAATATGATGACAAATTAAGTATAAAAGCCTATCATGCTAGAAAATTTATATTGTATTAGTTTTGTGATTCAACATTAAAACATGGCAAAAAACTTCTAATGAAAAGGTTTATAACTTCTGGGGAAGAAGTGGAAGAAGAGCGATTTTTAATCGATTCCGAAACGGGGAAAAATATGCAGAAGTTTAACTTGCGCAGACGCGAAACTAAATTTTCGATAAAACCTGTACCAAGCTATATTGATCCAATTACTTGGATTAAAGGGGCACTCCACGATATTGTCAAATATATTACAAAAGAAGTTAGCCCAAGCGACAAAATTGGAATGACATTTTGTGGTGAAAGCTTCGAGCATCGTGGCCCTGCATGGATAAACTTTCAAACAGCAGGTGGACTGACGTTTCAGCATATTTGGGATGTGATTTCAAAGGTTTTTCAAAGCAATTCCGAGGGTGAGTACTTTTAAATGAAAATGCTGAACATTTTTTACTTTTTCACTTTTACTTTACAGGTTTAAGTACAGACAAATTTTGTTTGACCGCAACATATATCAGTTTACCTTATGGTAAAGGTAGGAAAAAACAATTTTACAATTTTGCTGAAGAATGCAAACAACGCCGTGGTATAATAACAATAAAAAATAAAGATAACTTATGCTTACCCCGTGCCCTAGTAGTGTGCATTGCAAAAATTGATAAAGAGGTCAATTTTAGACACATTTTACATGATGTCGGGAGAATTCAAGCAATTAAAGCTAAAGAGCTAATCCAAAAAGCAGGCGTAATTATTCCACAACAGGGGTGTGGAATACATGAATTAACAAAATTTCAAAATTATTTGACAAATTACAAAATTGTTGTCTACCAATATAACACTAGGGGTCGAATTGTGATATTTGAGGGAAATACCACAAAAGATGTAAAAAACCTAAATTTGTTATACCATGAAAATCATTTTAATGTGATTGGATCACTCACTGCTGCTTTTTGTACAGATTATTATTGCGAAAGTTGTCACGTTCCATTTTGGCACAAAAATGAACACAGATGTTCAAAAACTTGTCCATGTTGTCGTAATTCAACACAATGCCCAAAGAATGGTACAAATGTTAAATGCAATATCTGTAATAGAACATTTAGAGGGGAAAAATGTTTTGATTTTCATCGAGCCTCATCATGTAACTCAAAAAGTATTTGTGATACAGTGAAAAAGTGTTTAAATTGTTTGCACGTTTACAAAACAGAAAGACAGCATTTTTGTAATGAATATTTTTGTAAAATTTGTCATCAACATGTACCTTCGGATCATCTTTGCTTCATTCAGCAAGATAAAAAACAGAAAAATTTTAAAAACTGCATATATGTATTCTACGATTTAGAGACAAGACAGGAAAAAAATATTGATACACAACTAAGACAGCATATCCCTAATTTGTGTGTTTTACAGCAAAGATGTGACAACTGTATTGACGATGAATCTCTAGTTTTTTGTCAAAAGTGTAAATTTAGACAAATAATTTTTGAAGAAAATCATGTAATCGAAAAAATGATGAATCACATTTTGAAATTAAGCGCAGAATTCCGTGAAATAATTGTCGTAGCTCATAACGGACAAGCGTTTGATCATCAGTTTATTTTAAACTATGTTTTAAACAAAACGAATGTGGAACCCAAACTAATAATGAGAGGAACGAAAATTATTTTGATGATGATCAACAATGTCAAATTTATCGATTCACTTAATTTTTTCCCGATGGCCCTAGCAAAATTGCCAAAAGCCTTTAACTTATCTACAAAATTAAAAAAGGGGTTTTTTCCGCATTTATTTAATAAACTGGAAAATGAAAATTATATAGGTTCTTTACCGCCTATGAAATATTTCACCCCCGATTCAATGAAAGAAGATGAGAGAAATGAGTTTCATAAATGGTACACTGAAAATAAAAATTGCGAATTCAACATGCGAAAAGAAATAGTTGAATACTGTAGCAATGATGTGAAGATTTTGACTGAAGCTTGTTTAAGCTTCAGAAGAATATTTTTACAAGAATGCAACATTGAACCGTTTTTAGAAGCAGCAACAATAGCCTCAGCCTGTAACCTAGTGTTCAGACGAAACTTTCTGTGTTTGAACACGATAGGTATAATTCCACGACATGGTTACAGACTAGTCGACAATCAATCCGAAATTGCTCTACAGTGGCTTGTATGGGAGCAGGACACCCGAAAAATTAAATTTCAATATGCTGCTAACGGGAGAGAAAAAGTGATTGGCGGTGTCAAAGTTGATGCATTTTGTGACAGCACTAAGGAAGTTTTTGAGTTTCAAGGTAATAAAACAAAATTAAAATTCAAAACACGCTATAACACATTATTAATTTTTATTAACTTTCTAGGTTGTTTTTACCATGGTCATCCGAAGTGCCTAATCCATAAAAGAGATGTATCCTTGTATAATGATTCTAACGATACTTTAAATCAAAGGTATGAAAGAACGCTGGCCAAAAATGAGTACTTAAAATCCCTTGGATATAAAGTAATCGAAATGTGGGAATGCGCATTTCGCGAACAAATGAAAACAAACAAAAATATGTTTTACTTAAAAAACCACCCAATAATTTTTACTGCACCACTAAACCCTCGGGATGCATTCTATGGTGGAAGAACAGGCAATGTCTACACTCATTATAAGTGTAAAAACGGGGAGAAAATTAAATACATAGACGTCTGCTCGATGTACCCGGGGGTCTGTAAATATGGCAAATTTCCTGTTAAACACCCTAAAGTACATGTTGGAAATTCTGTGTGTTCTGGAATTGATTTACAAAAAACGAATGGGTTGATTAAATGTAAAATATTACCACCAGAAAACCTATTTCATCCAGTTTTACCGCAAAAACAAAATAACAAATTGATGTTCTCACTCTGCCAAAGCTGCGGAGATCAAAAAAATCAAAGTGCATTTTGTTTACATTCTAACGATGAAAGGGCATTAACTGGAACATGGGTGATTGACGAAGTTTTACAGGCTCTCAAAAAAAACTACAAAATTTTACACATTTACGAAATCTGGGAATACGAGATTACGCAATATAACAAGGAAAAGAAAGAACAAGGACTCTTCACGGAAATGATGAATAAGTTTATAAAAATTAAACAGGAATCTTCAGGTTTTCCGTCTAAATATCAAACAGAATTGGAAAAACAAAAGTATATTGATTCCTTTTTAAGTTCAGAAGAAGTTCAATTGGAATTTAAAAATATCAACAATAATCCTGGATTAAGGTCTTTTGCAAAATTAATTTTAAATTCTTTTTGGGGAAAATTTGGTCAGCGAGAAAACCAACAACAAACAACTATTGTTAACCAACCGTTTGTTTTGAATGACTTACTAACAAATCCTTCAATAGAAGTTTGTCAAATACTACCTATTAACGAGGAAGTTATAATTGTGAGCTGGCAGTATAAAGAAGAAGCGGTAAATTCTCTATCAACAATCAATGTGTGTATAGCTGCTTACACAACAGCACAGGCTCGACTTCATCTTTACAGCTATCTAGAAAAGATCGGTCACAGAGTTTTGTATTACGATACGGACTCAATCATTTATATAAGTCAAGAAGGAGAATATGACCCACCTCTAGGAGAACGTATTGGTGATATGACCGATGAACTAGAATGTTATGGCCTCGGCAGCTATATATCTGAATTTGTTAGTGGTGGACCAAAAAATTACGCGTTTAAAGTTTTTTCGACTAAAGATAACTCAGAAAAGCTTGTTTGTAAAGTTAAAGGCATAAATTTAAACCATACAACATCCAAACTAATAAATTTTGAAACGATTAAACATGCTGTTCTTCATCCGCAAGATTGGGAAAATATCGCTGTGGTTTCACAAAATATTAAAAGAACTAAAGATCATGAGGTTCATACAGTAACTGAAACAAAAAGATACCAACCGAAATCAGAAAAACGTCGATTTCTGAAAGACCATAGTTCCGTACCGTTTGGATACAAAAGGCCTAAATTTGTGTAAACTACGATTATTACACAACATAAAGGTAAAACAGAAGTCAATTTTAGTCGGAGTAACAAATATTCAGTTTTTTAGTTTTAAGCAATTTTGTAGCTTATGTAAACATAAAATAAAAGGTCGGGTTTTTTTCATATTTTTCCCGACGTAAAACAAAAGTTTTAGTGAGTTTTTCTTTAATAATTTCAAGTAAACGAAAACTTATTTATTTCCAGTAAAAACGAGGAATTATTTTATACAAATTTATTAATACTTAATTTTACCAAAATGTTTTCAGAAGTTCTAAATTATATTGTTTTTATCTACCCATGAATTGTGCGATTTATCAAATCCTAACCATTTGACGTAAACTTTATTCCCTTTTCTTTTTAAAATCTGCTCGACAAGATAGGTATCAGAAAATTTTACAGGTGTTAGTTCTGTTTCATAAAATCCCCCGGAAATTGGAGTGTTGGTATAATCGACTAAGTTATACGTAATCGGATATGTATTTTTAACTTTAACCACTTTAAAAATTTCTGTTGACCAGTTTGGTTGATAGCCTTTTTCAAAGTTTCCTTTATTTTTGCTGACTCTTACATTATCTCCTATCTTAAATTTAGCTTTTTGAAAAATTTTTGGATGCATGTATAGAGTTCTAAGTATTGATTTTTCATTTTTCTTTGAAACATTTTCTGGAGGTAATTTGATTGTTCTATGCGGTGTTGAATTATAGTTTTTTAACAATGATTGTAAAATTGAGATCCATTTGTAATTCCCCTGTAAACTGAAATTTTTCCACATCATACTTTTCAAAGTTCGATTAAAACGTTCCACGATAGATGCCTTAAGCTCTGAGAATGTATGATAATGATTAATTTTATTTTTCAACATATGTTGTTTAAACTGTCTGTTGAAAAACTCTTTGCCTTGGTCTGAATGAATATTTTTTGGGGAATCCTTTGCTTGCTTGATAATATTTTCAAGTGCTCGTAAAACATCTTCAGCAGTTTTACGTTTGACAGGTTCAGCATAAGCGTATTTGGAAAAAGTATCAATCACCGTCAATAAATATTTGAAACCTTTATTAAATTTGGCATAAGGAATCATTTCGACTAAATCAATTTGCCAAGTATCATTCAAACCCTTTTGAATGAACTTTCTCCTACGAAAATTTTTTCTAAGTGGCCTGTGTAGCTCTGAAACAATTTGTGCTCGTGACATCCTATACACAATACACACAATATTTAGTTTCTCTTTCTATATATAGAGGCAGCTGATTCTGAAAAGTTGTACATAATAGCTAAATTTTTGTAGAAATCCTCAGTCTCCCTACAGAAATCAACTTTTAATATGGAAGCTGATTCGACTTCGTTTCCGTTTACCAACGAAAGTAATGAAAATTATTTTTTAAATAAAATTACACAAGAAAACCAAATTAGTTCAACCACGAATGATTATGATGTTGATGTTGACGAGGTGACCTCGTCTTTTCAAGAATTTATACCACCACCACCATCACCACCGCAATTACTTGAAGAGGAGGAAGAAGAGGAATGGCAGGACGGTCAAAACTGGTTTGACTCTCAAACAGATGATCTGCAGGTTAACGAAGAACAAAATATCGAAGTCGAGCAAGAAGGATATTTCGAATGGTTTTTTAGTAACATTATAGATAGATAAAAATAAAAATAAAAATAAAATAAATAAAAGGCAATTGTTTTTATTTTCGTACAATTTTGCGTAGTTTATTGTTTAATATTACAGGTATCTCGAAAAATAATCTAGAAAAATTACACTGCACATTGATCCGTTGCTTTGGGATGTTAATTTCTTCATGCAACTTTTCCACTTGTTTTTCTTCACAGGTTTTTATGTATTTTTCAACATACGCTCTTACATTTTGTTCGGAATTTTTATAGTGAATCATTACAGCTTGAAGAAAATCAACAAGGTTGTTAAATATATCGGCCTCTTCTCTGTTGATACTAAGAGTTTGACTACGAATAGCTTGAATTCCTGCTTGTAAACATAATTTGGTATTTTTTATTGTTCGACTGCACAGCAGCTTTTTGTATAGATGGTAAAATTCACACCAATCACGATATTTCAGAACAATTACTTCTTTTCCATTACGATGGAATATGGTTGTGGCTTCAAATGATTCCCCCGTAAAACCAACAGAAATTCTAAAGGTCTGGTTTTTATTAAGAAAGTATGTATAGTTTAATAATAAAGACATCGTGTTTTCATGTCGAATTTCCATTTCTTTTTAACTTTCCTCTAACTCTCGGGTTACAAGACTGTAAAAAGTTGTATTTTCCAAATATTTTATGAAATAGTTTTAAAATCAACCTGTCATTTTCAATATGATTTACTTTACTGAATTGGTTCAAAAAACTTTTCATACTTAAACCAAAACATCTAAACCAAACGTAAACACAACAATATTGCCCGCATACATCTGTAAAATTACTTTGCAACTGTTTATCATTAAAAATTAAACAATGATTCTTCAAATATCTTAAAATTTCAGGTTTAGTTGGTTTCTGCCCAAAAGAATCAAAGTATTCTATACACCCCTTTTTAGGAATATAAATAGCTAACCAGTGTGTTCCAGGGTCCTTAGCCTTATCCGTGTTAACGATTAAAAGAGATGGTTTTTCTTTTACTTTTGGAATTCTATCCAGAGCGAATACCCCCTTAAATTTTTTGTTTGTACGCTGGTTACATTTTAAAATGTTAGTTATTTCTAAAGTGTTCATAAAATAAATTGACTCAGATCATAAACTTTGCTCGCTTCCTTTACATAATTTACTAAAAACTCTTTTTTAATTAGTTTGTTGGTAATGATTATATCAAAACTTTCTAATATTTGTTTAAACTCTTTAGTTATATTTTCGTTAGTCACAGTTCCAAAAGAATAATTTTCAATATTTTGATTTGTTAGCTCTTTTGTTGGAAACTTGTAAGTAAACTCTTTTACGAACTTCTTACAAGGCTCTTTAAATCCTACTATACTAATTTCTTTCACAAACAAACTGTTTTTGTCGTTACAACAAAATGTAACATCGACAAGTGCACAGGATGAAGACATGATGTAAAATATTTAGACTCACGCTTTTTCATCCTATTTATAGGTTTGTGAATATATTTCGATTTTTATCGATTTGAATGTTTGCATCAAATTCCCCATAAACAATTGCAGTTAATGTGGACGGCAATGGTTTTGATAACTTTGCTTCAATTCTAACAGTTCCTTGATTAAGTAGACCTTGGCACATTTCATTCCCTGATGCATCGGGGGTTAAATCAAAAGCAAGTAAAAAAAATCCATTGCTAAACATTGTTTTTGTTATCTGATGACCTTTATCATTATGGAATATCCCTGTTCCTTGAAAAAGTGTGTTGTAGGCTCTGGTATAACAATTATATTCATCAGAGAAACTAGTTTCAATTGCTGTATTAGGTATCTGTACCCCATTCACATTCAACGAAAATTGAGAAATATCAAAATGTTTAAAATTGTACGGGTTTTTTGATCTTTTTCCTGAATAACCAATATTTTCGGTCATACAAAAGATGATTGTAGTCGGCAATTGACCAATGAAAACGTTGTCGAGCGATATGGATGATGTATTCATAGGAAGAGTATAGGTTTTTACTTCCACACGTTTATAACTATATATAGCATTCTGTTTTTCCAAAACTGCGTTATGTGCTAATAGAACACTCGGATTAACAGTTACATGTCTCATAAACAATGTTGCTTCTAAAATTTTCAATTGAGATTCATCGGTATCGTCAGAAAAAAAATAGAATTCTGGTTTTTCTAGTGTTAGTGTAATTCGAACATCCACGTTGTTTATAAGTAAGGTAGGCTGGTTAAACATATCTACATGTAGTTTACCCATTAGCTCAACAACATTGCTATTATTATACAATTTTTGACGGTCTTTCGATCCAGAATTATTAGATTTTTCTATGTTCGCCTTATCTAATGTCCACCCTGAGCACTCTAAATGTGTGGTAGCAGCATCATTACCATAATTTAATAGCGATTCAATATATGCTCTATAGTGATAATTTCCGTCTGATGGTGTTATATTTTTCCCGTTTAATTGAATATTACATTGTTTTATTAGAGAATGTAAAAGATTGTTAACTACACTTGGCTGTGATAGTTCTTTTCCGTCTGCCCCTTTATCATTATTCCATAACCCTCCATCTTTTTTCAAAATCCGTATTTTCAATCTTAAATATGTAGAAGATAAGTCCCTATATGTATCTCCATGACCTAATGAAACAAATTCTATTACCGATGGTTTATCTAATGAGGCTATAGGGTTGTAAGAAACCTCTTCGGATCGTAGAATACTTGATTGAATAGGTTGTGCTTTAAATATATCCAATTCAGATTTCATACATTCCACCATAATTAATCAAAAATATCTTTTTCTTTCTTACGCCTAATAACTTTACGTCGTTTCGAGGTAAAATAATTTAAATTTTTGATCGACGGCTTATTTATAACTTTTCTTTTCCTTTTTCCCGACCCATACATTTCATTGAGTTTTTGAACTGCCCCGCGTCTTACACTTTTGACAATCTCTTTACCGCGATCTTGCAGAACTTCCTTAATATTTGCACCGGATACAATATCTGATAAAGCACTTATACCAGAGTTTACAACCTGCCTTTTTAGTAAATCAGCCCCCGAAGAAAATATTGGTTTCAAATACTTGAAAAGTCCCCCAAAAAAACTACCTAGGCCACGTCCTCGTTGATATGGTACAGTCGAATGTACCAACGGACCAATATCCTCAATGCCTTTCCCCGTTTGACTCAAATAGTATCTGTAATATACTCCTTCCATAATGCTTTTCATAAAACACTAAATTGTTTAATAGAATCCCCCCTTTTATTTATATACTTTTTTAAAATGTAATACAATTTTTGTAGGAATACTACTTGTTGCAAAATTAATTTTGCTACTATATTTATCACAGATTAGAATAGAAATATTATCAAAAAAATTTTTCTCAACAGCAAAATATTGTATATTTAAAATTTCTTTTTCCATTACTTCAAATGCATTTTTTGTGTTTATCGTTCTTAAACATCTCACCGTGCTATCACCCACCATATTTGGTTCAATAATATCGGTATAGACAAAAAGCATTTCTGGTTTAATTACGGGTGTCATAGGTAAATATTGCAGAAATGTTTTAAATAAATCTAAGAGTCTTGACTTATGCTTTTTAAAATCTTTAATTTTTACAGTTATCTGATCAAAACACGATTTCAGTAACTCTTCGAGTGAGTAGCTATGATCTGCCTTTAATTTTAGCTCAAGTGGTGGTTGATTTATACATATTTTAATAAATTCATTTGTTTCAGGTAGTTGTTTTTCTAATGATGTTGATGAAGGTGCAGCCACGTAATTGGAATCCAAAGATATAAAATCATATATCCCCCAAATTAGTTCACGCTCAACCTCTTTTCTTGAGTAGCCATCAAACGGGTGTATATTCTGAATAAGAGTTGGTAACAAAAAAGATTTCCAATCACACAAATATTCATCCGTGTTATGTGGAATGTACGTCGTCCCAATTCCAACCAAGTGTTCGGAATTACCTCCTATAAAAACTTTTGTACCAATGTGCCAGTTTTTTCCGTATTTATTTGGTTGAAAATCGTTTAAGTAAATCTCCGACAGACCAACTTTCCAGTTTGTACCGTTGATTGGTTTATGTAAATTATTTGTAAAAGCTGATAAAGTATTATCAGGATAGTAATTCATTGAGTTATCACTGAGTAAAGTAACATAAAATTCATCTTTTAGGTGTATATCGCCCATGTTTTCTTACGTTTTGGACCGTTCTGGTCGTAAAATTCGTTTTGTAGGTGTTGTAAATTTCTCGCTATTTATATGCTTTTCTTTCTTTTCGGGTGGACTGTCAAGAGGAACCGTTATAACGTCTCCAGACTCGGTTTCAAATGTTTGATAATTTTGATTTGGAGTTAATTTTCGTTTTCTTAAACGCTCACCAATTGATGTGGCAGATAGTGCTTTTGCGAAAATTTTGTCTTGAACGTCTTCATCAAGTTCACTGTCAGACTGTGTTGTTTCTTTAAAAATATTTTCCTGGACGCGTTTATCAAATACTTCATCATCTTCATTCTCATATATTTCTTCTTCAGGAAACTGCATTTCAAAATTTCTTTTACCGACAACATCTGTTTGAGTGTCTGTCGCTCTAAATATGGGTTTTGTACGGAAACGTGTTTGGGTACTTTTAGGTTCCATGATTTTAATTTTTTTCTCTTCAATTTTAGATAACAATCTTTTTTTGTTTCTAATTTTAAATAGGTTCTGACGATACAAATACCACTTCTGAATATCGGACAAATTTTTGTTTAATAAAATGTTTTTCATCTTTTTATCCAACTGGTTGAGTTCAACGTCTGAATTTTGCTTTAGTTTTTCATATATTTCAGGTTTTAATATTATCATTTTGTTAAATGTTGTATTATTCATTTTATAAAATGACCAATCACCCCTGATAAAACTGCACCGAGAAGAGCAGGTAAAAATCCACCACGTTGAATTATAATTTTTCTTTTACTAGTGAGCGACTTCTTACGGCAAATGAGTGATCTCAAGTCCTTTTTATACTTTTTTAGTTGATTGGTTGCTCTTTTATTTAAATGACAGTTACCTTTTAAAATATTTAACGCAATTTCACAGATCGTTTTAATTACATTCGGCTCACATTGTTTTATTATAACTTTTTGAAATTTTCTCTTAGAATTTTTTAACAGGTGCAATATATGACGGTTGGTTTGTAATCGTTTCATATTCCTCACCAAATTGCTCCAATTGCTCTTTTGTACAAAAACAAAAATTTTTTCCAAATATGTCACTTCTTAATCTAAATATATCATTAATATCTTGAGTAAGGTCTATTAAAATGTAACCATATGGTAAGGTAGTTACTTCATTATATACTTTCTCAAATTCGTTGACCTGTTTTGGGTATATTTGACGAGCTAAAGGCAGTATTTGGGATTTATCTCTAGGGTTTTTGAAAAGCACTAAATATTTACAATTTAATGAAATATCTCTTGAAAATTTTCCCTGGTGAAAAACGTTTTGAGTTACAAATATTACAGATAAATTTCTATGGTGCGAACCTCTAGTAAATAATTCGCACACAATCTTGTCGTGAGAATTTAACATCATATCATCTACTATAATTAACAGTGGATCTTGATTATCACAAAAATCTGGAATAGTATTATAATGTTCAAGTCCTTTGATATTTTTCGGGACGGCTTCTTTATCGGGGTTACACCAAATAATCTTCTCAATTGGAGGTTGAATATATTTGTTTTTTTGTTTTATTAAATTAAAAATAAAAGTCGATTTCCCACAACAAGACGGCCCGGCAACCATCATAGTAAACGGATGAAAAAACATGGTTTGCCGAAGAGTATCTATCTAACTATACAAATCTATATGTATACAAAACAGAGGTCGAGTATAAAATTAATCTTGGAAAATTGGACAGACAGTCTCTTATATAGTCTCACAATGGCCAAACGTGTTTTCATAGTTGATCTCCAATTTCTAAGAGGAAACGATAAACAATATTTTGTCAAAGAACTCGCTCTACTTGAAAAAGGAAGTTTGATTCCTATCGTTTATCATTTCAAACCACCTTACCACGAAGAAGAACTAGGTCAAGCAGCACAATATAGCAACCGATATTGCGGCAATAAAATAAATGGACTTAATTGGAATGGCGGATGCATTGACTATGTGGATATAAAATCAATTATTAAATACTATTTAGAACAAGCTGAAAAAATTTATGTAAAAGGCGAACAAAAAAAATTTTTCCTTGAAAAGTATATTGAGAGTTTTAAAATAGAAAATCTTGCCATACCGTCGTTATTAAAGATTGAAAATTTTAAATCAATGTGTCCGATACATCTTTCAAATAATCATTTTAGATGTGCTGTAAAAAACTGTCTTAACATTTATATGCATCTTCGGAAGGAAAAAGTACTATAATGTTAAAAACAAAAAAAGTTACCTTTAACAATAAATTAGATCTTTACGTTATGTATGTGTGGGATTATGCATATAGAGTAGCTCGACAGGGAAAATATGAAGAATATGCACGAGATCGAGATAGATTTCATAGACGAATAAAAAATATTGAACCTATTATCTCTGCAGTTCTAAAAAAACCTCATAGAGAAAAAGTTTTTAATAAATTAATAAGGGTTGGTTAACCCAATAAAATTAATGTACATAAAATCATGTAATAGTTTTATTTTAGTTTTAAAACAAAAATGTAAAAAGAAAAATGAATAAAAACACGTGACAAATTGTTTTATCTGTCATTTGTACCATTATTTTATTGTTTTAATTTTAAATTTGAACTCACATTTGAACTAACCTAGTCTATCTGACATGCTTCCTAGGCCTTTAGCAACAACAATAAACCCACAATAACAACAAACAACAATTAACCACTAACCTACACTTTAAATCGAGAAATTACCAATACAGACAACCAGAACTAGGTCAAATACTAACCTAGTTTACCTGACGACCTTCCAAGGCCTTTAGCAACCGGCTTGGGACACACACAACAACAACAAACCACAATAAACCAATAACCTACATTCTAATTCCAATACAGGAAACTAAAACTAGGTCAAATATTAACCTAGTCTACTATATAAGGTCGTAGCCTTTCATGGCAATTATAAAAACAGGTTTTGGTTCCCCATGCTCAACTCCCGGGAGCTCTACTTCAGACTTTTCCTATTGAAATATTTTTATAGGAATGAACGTAATTGAAAAGGAAAATAAAACTTAGACAATATTTTTCTTACGACAAGATTCCTTAATAGGGTTCTTTATAGTTTTAAAGGAAGACATTGAAAAAGTTTCAACGGGAAATTGATAATTTGTAAAGGAAAATAAAACTTCGAAAATTGTTTTCTTTGTCAAATTGTCAAGACTTCCCAATAGGATTAATAGTTTTATAAGAAAACATTGAGATAGTTTCAATAGGAAATGTATAATTTCTAAAGGAAAGTACGACTTTAAAATATTAATTCCACTGCAGTAGTTTTAATAGGATTTTTTATAGTTTGATAGGTGATATTGAGATAGTTTCAATTTGAAATGGATAATTCTTACAGGAAAATACCACTTTGAAATTTTTCTTATGTCTGGTTTGTCTGGTTTAGCACTTCAATTGCATATCGGTAGAACAACATCGGTCGCACAACAGAGTGGCATATGAGTTGCATATCAGCAGAATAAAAACGAACGTACAACAGGTTAGCACATCAGTCGCAAATCGATAAAACAACAACGGCTTGTAACCTCCTTCGCCTGTTGAGAGTGCTTGTTTTTTAGCAGAAAAGATCGTGAACCTTTAGGCTTTAGCGTCATTTTGAAATATAAAACTCTATTTAAAAACTTTAAACAAATTTAATCAAAAACGGATTAGTGTTTTCTTTTTGCATATGACAAGGTTAGTTTTTTTAGCATAAATTGCGTAACTTTTTATTTAGCAGATGGTTTTTGTTTTGACACATTAAAAACAAAAATAAAACTTAAAATAGATAGATTTTCCTATGAAATCTACATAAAACAAAACATGAATACACATCAAATGAGCTTACAATCAATTTGATTGCGCGTCTTTTAGTTAAAAAGTAAAAAGTAAAATATTAAAATATTTGAACATTGGGCAGTATATTTGAACATTAGATGTTTACATCGAGTGAGTCTATCCATGCTACTACATCAGGAGTTGCCAATTGGATGTCTGAGATGTCGCCATTGTATCGTCGAATTGGACACACAGTTGCAATGTGTTTTATGGTTTGTTGTGGAGCTACGCAGTCACATTGAGGGGACTCTGAGATTCCCCACTTGTAGAAAGAGTCAGCACAACGTCCATGATTCGTTCTTATTCGGTTGAGTGTAGTCCAGGTATGACGTAGCAGATCGAAACCAGGTTGGGTAACTGAAAGAACCCGTAACAAATGTTTTATCTGTTTTATTGAAATGCTGTAAAATTTTCAAAAATTTTTATGTTATTTAAAAAAATAATTAAAAAACAATAAAAAATAAATAGTGTCCGGTCTGGGAATTGAACCCTCGACCGTTCTCAAATCTCAAATTTAAATACATGCTTTGATATAAATAATTTGATATAAATTTTCATGTTTAATTAATTATATGCCAATAAATTAATTGTACGCGTCATCTTTTCATAAAATCAATGTCTTTTCATTTTCTTAAACTTAAGCATCAACATAATATTCATAAATAAATGTTGTAACTTGTAAATAACCATTTTAGATAGCCGAATGGTTAAAGTTGCTCCTTTGTACACAGAGGTCTGGGGATCGAATCCGGGTTAAAAAAAATAATAATAGCATTTTAGCTTTACAAGGCCCCTATAACAGCTGTTATCATTAATGTGTATGTATCCCTCTGAATTGATAAATGTTCGATGACACGCTCAATCGAATTGGATGTCGGTCGTCCGATCGTTAGAGGAAGAGATCCGATGAATCAAATCCGATAATCTGACGGATAAGTCCGCGGACTGCGGATCTGTTTTCCCTAATTAAAACTCTAGCTTTAAAAAATAGAGTTACAACATTTATTTTGCGAAGCTACACAAATATAATCCAAACAAAACGTCGATATTAAAATACAACGCACTATAACACACTGTAAAAACTATCGTTTAGCGTTTATATTATCTTAGATATATAACCGCTGTTTGGTTCGTGTCCTTGATAATCGTTTTCCCCGTTTGGTAACGAATTTAATAACTATTTAAATAAGGATAACGTCACGAACTTGTTCTCTATCAAATAAGAACCGCTGTTCTCTATCTAACTAGAACCGCATCACTTAAAATGCGATCTGCAGGAGCCAGGATATGGCTTATCTCAAATCCTTGATTTTCATTCTCTTTGAGCTAAATGCAAACTCTCAGTTACCACTGTACTACACGTCACACGTGCAATAGTTTTCCTAACGTTATTCAAAAATAATTCAATATTTCAAATGGAAGAATATTATATGTGTTATTATGGTTTTCCATATTATTCACTGTTTGTGTACTTTTGTCACTTTTGAATTAAAATGCAATATTTAAAAATATACTTTTTACTGTTTATTTTTAATTTTTTTATTTTATTAATAATAATATAAACTTCCTTATATATAAGGAAATATATATTATTATTAATAAAATTAAAAACAATCAGTAAAAAGTATATTTTTAAATATTGCATTTTAAGAATATTTTATCTGTAGATAAAATAAATATTAAATTTTAGTACAAATTTGTATCAAATAAATTTTCACATACAAATGCAACCCAAGATTCATAATTTTCATCGCCATCTACATTACAACATAAAAATAACTTGTAAATTGTGCTCTCTAAAGTGGTCAATTTCAACTTGTCTGACATTTATCTTCATTTCATATTAGAAAAAAAAATGGTCGGGTAGTTTTGCAAAATAAAAATGTTATCCTTTTATTTTCTAATCAATTTAAAACAAGTTAATTTATTATCTTAAATAAACATGCAAACAATATTTCAGCAACTGGTGATTTTTATTATACAAAACATTAACAATTCAAAATATATAATATAGTTTGAATTTAAAGTAAATATATTACAATTAAAAGAAAAACAAAATGACAGATTTTTTTGATAATATTTTAACACAAATGTCATCTGCATTTAATAATAAAATAGAACCAAATCCTAGTGATAATTTAAAATTAAGTGGTGATAAAACATTAAAATGGCGTGGTCTTCATAATAATCAATTTGCTTCAGCACGAAAACGTGGTAAAGATAAAATAAAATTAAATAATAAAACAAATGGTGATGAAGGTGAGGAAAAAGATATGATTGTAGGTGGTGCTGTTGTTGATGACGGGAATAATCCTAAGAATAATAGTAGCAGTTATGTTGAACAAACAAATGATCAAACTAATTTATCTCAAGACCAACAAACTGATAATGTTGATGATGATATTAAAACAGTTAGAAGTAACGATAACACAACGCAAGTCGAGACAAACAACGAGAATGACAAAGTTAATATAAAAATTGAAAATATATTAAAATATCGTACAAGAAATCAACAGAGTACAATAACTGTTGTTCCAAAACGGGTCTATAGGCGAAAAACAATTCCGAATAGTGAAAATCCCACGCCAAGTGAAAATAGCCAAACGAATACAACTGATACCAATGGAATGAGTAATGGCAGTAATATCAAAGAAGAATCCGAAAGGTTGTCGATTACAGGTAAAACCGATGAAATAGTTACAGTTATAAACAATAAGGTAAATAAAAATATAAATAAAAGAAAAATTATGGAAAATGAAGAAAATAATGTTAATAAAATAAGATTAAGAGATAGAAAAAGTTTCTTACAGAAGCATTTCGCTGAAGTTCTCTCCGATGAAATTGATAAAACTTTAATTGCTGAACCAATAAGTTCGGTTGTAACCGCAAGCACTGAGATTGAACAAAATTTTGAGAAACCAAAACAAAAACGTGGTCGGAAGAAAAAAGTTCATACGGAGGAACGAAAAGATAGCGTTGAGGACAAACCAATGTCTGTTGTTGAAACTAAATCGGAATCAAATGTAAAGGATAAGAGCTACGCGAAACTACCAAAAAAGCGTGGAAGGAAACCGAAAATTAATTCTATTCATATCTCAGCCATTACAAAATCATCACAATTGTTTACTGAAAAAGAGAAATCTCTAATTGAAATTCCTTTACACGGTGAAGATAATCAACCAAAATCTCCAACGAAGAAATCACCACGAGCATATACTATTGAAAGTGGGATTGGTGTGAATAGCATTTTAGCTAATGCAATTGCAAGAAAAGAGAAAATCTATGAACAAATATTACCAGATAAGCAACGACTTTCACGAAGGATTAAACCAACTGCGAAAATATTAGCAAATGAAGAACTTCGACATGGATTTCAGTTACAAAATAATGCTCGGCTTACTCTAAGCAATGAAAATTTATTAGAACAAAATGATAGTAAGTCAGAGGTTGAAGTTAAAACTTCTACTTCAGCTCCATCCTCAGTTCCACCATCACCTCCAGCTACAGAAACTTTAACTAACGGTAATCCTTCATTATCGATTACACCACCACCTGTTACAGTACAACAATCAACAACACCAACGATCAACCGTAAACCATGTCCAGATCCCGAACAATTTTTAAACGAAATCAAAACACAAAAAATTGGTCTGAATCGTTCGCCCGAAGATAAAAATAAAAAATTAAATAAAAAACAACAACGACGGTTGTTCAAGTTGAAAGAAAAACATTTCGCTAAATTGGGTCTCCAGAAAATTACAAAAATTGAAATCGAATCGGATACTGATGATTTATCTGATGACCATGAAGAATTTATACCAAAGAGAAAAATACAAGTTACACCAAAATCTGGTGTCACACTACGGATTCGGAATTCCAGCAAAACTGAAAATTCAGATTATGATACGAATATTGTTGAGAACGACAAACCAATATTGAATCGTAAACCTTCCCACCCACCACTGTTACAACAAATTAAAGAATCAATCCTTAATGAATCTAGTCCGCCTCCTGTATTGAGTAATATTTTAAATAATAATAGTAATAGTATTAATAATAATATTAAAAATAGTAATATAAATACTAAGGAAGAATCACTAATATACAATTGTTTGTGTGAGAAAAAATCACAGTATTATGTTCGTAAATCACAAGAATTAATGCAATGTGTTGCTGTCGATCAAATTGAAAAACATCAGATTGGTTGTAGCAATGAAGTGTCGGGTGAACTTTTGAATTTGATGCGACCAAGCTCTCGTGTTAGTTATATGATTTTATGTGAAAGTCATCGTAAACGTTTAATGAGTCATAATTGTTGTGCCGGTTGTGGAATTTTTTGTAGTCAAGGATTGTTTGCGATATGTGAGAAAAATCATTTATTTCATCGTGATTGTGCTACCAAGTTTATACTGAATACACCATTTAATACAAACTATATTGGTGATAAATATACAGGACCAACTTTATCATTGAAATGTCCACATTGTGGTTTAGAGGCGTTAAAAGAGGATTTTAAAATTACATTGAAATGCCGGAACTCATCTGTATTTCTTCCGCATAATTTGTAAGTAGTTTTTTTATATTATTCTAATAATATCTTTATTTTAATTTTTTTTAATGTTTTACACTTTGTGGAAGTGATATCTAGCGTTTTATTTCAGGGATTGGTTGGGTTAGATATCTTGATTCAACAACGAATATTTTAAATTTAAAAGGCTTTTTTGGCGTTATTTAACTTGGATATTAGAAGCAAGTAACTCGTTGGCCGGTTTTACTTACAGTATTGTTTCTGAATGTAAATTGTCTTGGTTTGCCATTTAGTGACAGCCAGTTGCAAAACTTTGGCTTTGCATGTTGTGATGGTTGCATAAATCTAAATTTTATCTTGGGTCTGCTAGGGATTTCAGCAAGTTGTTGCGAATCTGTATTTTGCTGCAGATCAGTTTTACGACGGTGGAGAATGTCAACATATTGTCTAAGACTGCGATTTTGTTATCCAATGTGTCATATATTTCATGATTCTCGGTCGTGAAAAGGGTTGTTCTTGACTTCGCAGTGGTCTCTCTTGAATTCTAACACAGGTTGATGATATTTGATGCCGTCAGCATTGGATACTATTTTTACTTCAGCTGGAGGCTGTGGCAGATGTTGAATTTAGAAGCTGACCCAAGCATGCAGGGGACATAGCTTCCCCTTGTGGGTTAATTGGTTGACATTATCGAAAGTTCGTGATAGATCGAGCGTGACAAAAAATGGCGATGATTTTATCTTTTCGGATTCAGATTTCTTTGCATTGTGTCTGTAATGATGTGGAGAGCAGTTGTTGTGCTTTGTCCGTGCAGTGCAGGTGTTCGAAGGCATCATTTAATTAATTGGTAGTGATATTACTGAATCTAGAGTTGGGATTCGGGAATTTTTAAGAAATTCTCTAGAATTGCCTTCCCGAACATCGAGAATTAAAGTCTTTAACATTTAAAATTATTACCACACTCGTTATCCATCAAAAACAGTTTGCAATATGTCACATTCCTCAATTTTCAACAGTGAGGCCACACGTAATGACGTAAACTCTATATCACACATAAAAAATATGTCAATATTTTGATATATGTTATTGCATAACTGCATCCAAATATTAGCACGATCCGGTATACAGCTTTTGTGACAAATCTAAATTTTCCCAGACGTTCAAAAACATAATTAATTAAAGCAGCTAAAACGGCGGAGGCTGTAAATTATATAAACAGCGCTGCCTGTTTTGCGCTGTGAGTTAGACAAAATTTTATTGCCTAAGTTTAAGCTAGATTGTTTTAGATGTTCCCTCACCTATCACGTATGTGTTCGCTTACTATTTCTTTTATTTTTGTTAACATATTTCTTGAATTTATGTGTCACTTGAATCTGTTTCTCATAGTTCATGTCTAATTTTTAGGTAGTTGCCTGACGGAAGGAATATTTTAGCAGTTTTCTTCATGATATTACGGAAAAAAACGTTCCTTAGCATGGAGATTGGATGGTATTTACTTTTTAGCCATCGTGTCTTCCATTTGATTACGGAAGCTATCTAAAATCGGTTTTCGAAAAATTGGTGTACATGCTTGTTCGAACTTAATCTTTGAATTGGGATCATTATTGGGATTTTGTTTCCCTCATGTGCCGGTAAGAAGTTGTGTGTTAACGAGTAACACGTCCGAAGAGCTGTTAGAAGCGTTATGTGTAGGTGATAATTCATTACGAATGTCGAAATTTGACAAAACGATTAGTTCAGAGAATTCGACCACTCGTTCATAATCAGCTAAGGCAGAGCGCTCGAGTTCGATCGATGGGCTGATGTGGTATCTTCTAGGTATCATATTATCTTCTAGGACAGCAGGTTGCCGCATACCTTTACCAGCATGATTTTGGTTTTGCCTGATTTGGCGATGGCTTAACTTTTCTGATTAACTATATTGACCAATACAGTATTTAAAATCGCAATGGATTAAACTATATATTGGGTGTTCGCAGTTTGTTGATATAAATTTAAAATAGATTGTGAGACAAAACCTGGTTAAACTTATTCAGCAACATTCTACAAATACTTTGTGGATGAGTATTCTTCTAAGGAGGTCAAATCAATCTTACCCGAGTCTGGTAAATTTGTCTTGTCCTACCTGAGCAACTGCCTCTTCCAACCCATTTACTGTTCACATAACTTTATAACGTTTTCTTCTATTAATTTTATTACCGGATCCTTAAGGTCAAGTAAATTCCTTACTACACAAATCCTAATTCCTCAAAACCTTAACCTCAGTTAGGATGATATCTTCGGCTGTTCAGAAACGTTAATTTTTAATTTATAATAAATCACACAAAACATGACTGACCTTGTATAAAGAAAAAAATGGACACCGAAATGTATCGGTCAGTCAGAAAATTTTAATTAAACTTATCTTAACTTATCTGTAACTTATCTTCTTAATTATCAAACCAAATTAAATACATTAACCGAAACTACTTTATCAATGCAATTTCGGAACTCCAAAGACCAAATTAACGTTCTCACTACGTCACACCTACAATACCTCCACACATAATTTATAACCAAAAATTATCAAACAACTTTTACACCTCAAAAAATACAAATATCTATAAGTTTAGCAAAACTTTTGTAAATGTGTAATCAATATATATTTATTGCAACTAAAATTTCCAAAATTTCCAAAGAAAATATTTCTTAATTCAAAAGAATAATGACTCAACCTTGTTTTTTTTTATTTCAATTTTTGCGAAAAAAAAAATAAAAACTCAAATAATTGAAACAAAAAAAAAGGGAATTTATTTAATATTTCTTATGGGATTTGTTGTTGTAATTGTATGGCGTGAGAGTGCCATGCATTAGGTTAGTATAACGCTAATTACATTGGAACCTCTTGGGTTAGAAAGCTAAAAATCTCTGAGATTATAGTTGAAAAGATTATCCAAGAGATAGTATGAGTTTAAACAAAATGAATTCAAAAATGATGAAAACATTTGTGTTTGTTTTTGTTTTAAGAGCCGCAGGGTCTCAACCTCTGAACTTGAACAATTTTTTTTTAAATTTTAGAAAGATTTATGTTGTATCTACGTGTGCAAAATTTTTCAAATGTGAGCTTGGTCATGTCGACAACAAAGCTTAGTAAATTTTTAAAACAGCTGATTTTTCATGAACCTTTTGCGCTGGGGTTCTCATTTTGAAAATAATGATAAGAAATAGTTCAAATATTCAATATTTATTAGTTTTATTTAAATATTATGACTCTAACGGCCGTTATAACGGCTTATATTATTCGACTTTTTAGACTCTAGCCGCTTAACCTGTACCCGGTTATGGCCAGTTCACAAGCTTGTCCAAGAGGTTATTTGCCACAACATACCCAGAAAATATTTTTGGTTTAGGTCGAGAAATGCGATCGTGAGAGTGCCAGTAATTTCTGTTACAGCTCATATCGTTATATGTATATCTTCGTTTTGATTTTCCGTCTTCGCTTATCTATATAGTCGTTTGGCACCAAAATTTTTCCGAAATTCCGGTATGGCGCACATTACAATAGGTAGATTTTTATATGAAATCTACCTAAAACGTGAATTTTATTCTATTTTTGTACCATTAATTCCAAACAATTAAATAAATTTTATTTAATTTCGATACCTATTTAATTGTTTGGTATTTTGATAATGAAATGACCTACGGCTACAATGAAAGACATCAAAGTTCTAACTACTAATACTAATGAGAGAAACCAAAAAACAATAATAAAAAATACTAATTTTGTTAATTTTTGTTAATATGTATTAATATGGTTTTCCATCATTCTCACTGGTTTGTGTGCTTTTGTCACTTTGAAATTTAATTTTTCTTTTACTATTAAAAACTTTTACCTATAGTAAAAAATTAATAATTTTTGTTATTAGTCTAAACTCTAATAGAATAAAGATCTGTTAATTTTTAACACATTTAATTTTTGTTTCAAATTTTATGGTTTTCATTTCTACGTATTAAAAATAAAAATAGATTTTTATTCTGAATGGTTTATACTAAAGGGTATTAAAATAAATAAAAAGGATGACGTATAAGCACTAATTTCCCTTTTCGCTATATGGAATGAAAGAAAATAATAAAGTCGACTCCAGAGGAATGAGATAAAAAAATTAAAAATTTTCCCTTCTGAGTAAGAACAATATTAAAATAGTATATTAAGAAACTAGTTTCATAATCGACGATTTTATCGCACGCAATCTGTTTAGAAAACGACCCGCGCAGCGGGGAGTTTTCTAAAGGATAAGTGCGATAAAACGTCTTATGAAACGAGTTTTTTATACTATTTTTTCTATTTTGCATTTTTTGTCTTGAAATTTTAAAAAATTTTTTATGTTTTAATGTTTTAAAGAAAATTTCTAAAAATTTCAATTCAAAATAGTAAGCTCTGCGTTTCATCATATTTCTATATATTTTTTGTTGCAAAACTAGCTTTCATAAAATCTTATAAAAATATAGTCAATTTGATATTTTGTTATTACTACTAATTATTTTAATTAATTAAAATATTTAACACTAATTTAGATTATTTTTTAATAATAAGATTAATTAATAAGAATAATTTTATTTATATAATTATTCGTTTTAACTTTCACTGACGTTTGTATGACCAATGTGACCAACCTTGAAAGACAAAACTTTGCGTATCGTAATGAAAGCCATTTCGATACGCATTTGGGTATCGAAATGACTTTATTTTAGACGCAAAATAGAAAAATATATATTACATTTTGCTGTTTTTCGTCAGTGAAAATTTGGTCACGTAAACGTAAAACGATTTCATCTTGCGTAGGAAATGCAATTTTTTCCACGATAGAAAATATATAAACGTTGTTTTTTTTTTAAGGCGTTCATGCTCCATGTAGGAACGTTGCCAGGCTAATCAGCTTTGAATATTCACCATGGTCATTCGCAACAGCGACATAATTACCATGTCAGCCGATTTTTTAAGGTCGTTTATTACGTCAGTCTCCCATTGTAGTCGTGGTCTATCACGCCCACTCCCTGGGGTACTAACGTACATTTTTCTAATCATTCCAGACTGTGAATTCGCTCTTAGAACATGCCCAAACCAAGCAATCCTATTAGAACGGATACAACCTATTATATCATCCTTATCGAGAAAAGTGCATCGGCAGTAACTCGGCCCACCCGAAACCACACTGATATTCTCCAAACAGTTGTTCAGCAAAAGGATTGATTTTTGATAGCAAAATGTAGGAAAATATCTTATATGCTGTGCAGAGGAGAACGATTCTTCTGTATTTTGCACATTGTAGGCGGTTACCTTTTTTATGGATTGGTATCAGCATAGCTCTGTTCCAGTCCTGTGACATGGTTTCAGTCCTCCAGATCATTTGAACAATTTCAAACAATCTTAAGGATAGAGTTTCGCCACCATGTACAATCATTTCGGATGTTATATCGTCGATACCAGGTGCTTTATTGCGTTTTAATTTTAACTTTTGATTATAATAGTACATTATGATGCTAGGACGTAAAGCTAAAGATTTTGGACGGATGTGGAGTTTGCAAATCGAGGCGCTAGCCGAGATTTGCACCCACATTAAGTCCAAAATAGCTTACGTCCGTGCATCATATACTATTTTTTATTCGCCGCAAGCAAAATATTTTAAGAAAATTTGTTTATTCTAAATTAAAATTACAAATTTTCATAAATTTTAAAATAAAAATATGTGGAACAAGTAACCTTTGAAAAAATATTTATTATTTTTTTCAAATTATTGTGTAGCTATGACAACAAATGATAACAACTATTTTAATTGGATAATGAAAATTTGAATTTAAGGGTTGCTTTGATAAAAATTTTTATTTTTCATAGAATTTAAACAAATACAAATGCTTTTTACTTTTTTGGACGTAGCTATGACAACAAAATAAATAGTTGAAAAGTGATACTTTAAAGCCGCAAATCACAGTAATAAAGTAACACTTTAATATGTAGGCGAATAAAAATTATTAAATTAGAAATCTGCGACATAACATTCAAAAACTTATATTCTATTCTATTTCATGACTGCTTTGATTTAAAAACTTTATAAAATTACATAGCAATACCATCGCAACAACAATTTGTTATTTAGCGAAAATGATTTTACACTAGTGGAAAAAACCATTTCCACAAGAGATTAAGCTTGCATGAATATAGAATTTGTATATGCTATCGTAGAAAATATATTTCAAGTTGTGAAATAGTATTCACATTTGATGAGTGCAAAAGTGCACGAATAAAAGAAAATTGTAACTGCTAATAAATGTAAAGAAACCCACGGAATACTAAACTTTTTATGCGGACCACTAATGGGTCGTGGTCCGTAGACCACTGGTTGAGAAACACTTCTCTATGTTATCATCAGTATTAGTTTTGTACAGATGTCTTAACACTGATGCGGTTTTCCTCTCCCGTACAAGCTTTTCTGTAAACTGTATGTTAAATTTTGTTGTGCTTTTTTATGATTTTCAGCTGGAGAAGTGAAGGAGATCATGCAGTTATTAGCAGGTTATCGAGGATGATTTAAGACTTCTACATGTGCCAAGGTTTACTCACTAATTATTAATTAAGGTCCGGGATTATAGAGTTAGCTGGATCTGTTTTGTTGATGTTCTCTGGGTGGCAAGCACTCACGCTAACTGTGGAAAGTTTGGTTTAACATTTTTAATTTTACCGGCTAGGATGTAGCGAGCTCTAGCGTTATTATTTTTTTTGAATTATTTTCCCCATAGAAGACGTGAAGAGTGGTAAAAATTGCTTGCTGAATTCAATTTCACTAAAACTTCTAAAAATGATCCCAGTCCACTTTCTGAAAATTGTGGGTTTTCTTCTTGGATTAAATTTGATTGATGGAACGGTTTAATGTGATTATGATCGTCGGCACATAATCTGATCGAATGCCAGTTTGGTTCTCCATTCTGCAATTGGCATTAATGACATGCTGGCAAAGGAAACATCTGGCAATGAGTATGAGTTATTTGTACCCTTGTTCGTTGTGGTTCGTTGATGCCTTCAAACTGGTGAATCAGTTGGAGTGCAATAGATCATGGCGTGCCATCTTTGAGTATGATGTTGTCTTTGTATAAAATAAATGTTCGATGGACAGTTCATAACCTGTATCACAGCTGCTTACCGGTAGAATATAAATATTGGCTAGAGTTATCTGTGTAGTTTATTACCCGTTACCTAATTGCTCTACAAGTTTGGCAGCTCCTGATACTGAATATAAAGTGGTTGTACGGTAGATATCGGCTTAATGAATGACAAAGGCAAGGTCACCACTTTTATCCTTCAATCTATTCAGCCTTATAATTTTATAATCACAGATATTATCACTTATCTTAGATCTAACATTTAATTTGGTGTTTTGAAAAACCTTGACTAGAATATAGTTATTGCATAAAGTTTATTATGTCTTCGATCATGTTTATGGAACCGTTGCAGTTTGATTGCATTATTTTCACATCACTTGGGAATTGGGATGTTCGTGTTTTGCTGCGAGCACGAGTTAATATGTTGAGTCTGAGGGGATGTTTGACTACATAGCGCTATGTAATTTTGAGTTCCTTGGTTATGTACGATAAGAGCTGAGGAGTTCTAAAGGTGATGCCATTCCTTACAAATGTTACACTGAATGGATGATGTGTTTACCCTTCAAATGTTTTTATATATTAAATCCCACGTTTTTGTTAGTTCAGGTTTTCTTTCAATACCAGCCATGATGAAGGTAGTTTGAGCTTTGAAGCAGTGAGACCAATGATAATTGGTTTGTTGCCCGAAAAACGAAGTTGTAACTTTCGTCGAAATTGTTGTGACGGTCCTTAGTCGGAACTGGGTGCCAAGTGCTCCTGGGGCGATGACCATCTTAAGAAGTTTTATTTTTTATTATGAGTGTGACTGCCGTATGTTTGGGAATATGAGAATCCATCATGCTCTAAGAGCCCCATTTAATTTCCAATTAGTTTTTTATTCCTGAACCAGGTAAATTGGGACTATGATCAAATAAAATAGTTATATAAGTCCAATTTTATATGTAGGTTCATCGACATTACCAGCGGCCTGCTCATCATAACATTTAAAAAGTATGCCACTGTTTTTCTTGGGTTCTAAAATTCTGTAAAATTTCTGTTATACGGCTGTAAAATTCTTTGGCTAATTGAATAAATGCCTGTTGTGTGTTCCGGGTTTGTAAAAAGTTCAGCCATCGATGATGTTATTGTCAATTTATTCTTATAATTATTAATAGACGATAGTCCTGATCTAAGTTAGTGTCGTTCGTGTTGTTTTAGTTAAAACTTTGTCTAGTCCTGTTGCGAACGCTTCTGATCAACTCTAGAAAAGATACTTTAAAAGCTAATCGTAGTAGCATTGAAGAAAAATTATAAAAACAAATAAAAGAAAAACATGCATTTTGTTTTTTCTAAAATTATAAAAAGAAGAACAGAACACATGCAAATTGCAAAAATATAGTTTTGTTAAAAACTTAAATTTATAATAATTCTATTTTATAATGTTGTTAATCTAAAACTATAAAAATTGTAAATCGAGTGAAAAAACTAAAAAGTAAGCATACTTGGTAAATTGAATTTTATGAAATAATTAAAATAATCTTTGTAATAGGAAACTTTATGTCGAATTCTTTTTGCCAAAAAACTTGCTCTAAACACGCCCATTTTTGATCTAGATCAAGTTTTTTTGACATAACGTATTCTTTTTGACAAAAAAAAGTGATTTTTTTTTCCCTAAAAACTTTTGTTTGAATCTAGATTTTTAGCTAGAGCAAAGCATAAAATATAATAAACAATACAAATACATTGACATAGTTTGTTATTTTCTGTCAAAATAAATAAACAAACTATAGACACCGTTTATTAAAACAATGATTTGTTACAAATTCGTGAAATATTTATAATTTATTAATATTAATATTTATTAATATTTAGTTGTGAAATAATCAATATTCAATTAAAATTGTAAGTATCATATGTACATAATTTGATTTGTATATTAATATTAATTAATTTGTGCATTGTAGTGAAAATGGCTGCTGAAAAATTCATACGTCTGAATAATTTAATGGGAGGTTGTAGCTCAAAAGAGTCCCCTTTAAGCGACTACAATGATTCAGATGATGAACGAATTATAAGACTTCTCAGTTCAGGTGAACGTCAGTCAAAGCAACGAGTAAAACACTTCATTGAAGATGTGGTAAGAAAATATACTAGTGAAGAGGTAAGTGTTCACATTTAAAAAATAAATTATTATTATTATTATTTTCTAAATTAAATTAGTAGTTTAGTAGTTTAGTTTATTAGTAGTTTCTTATGTAAAAACAAAATATTTTTGTTAACATCTAGGGTAGTTGCAGAACCAGCACTTTAGTATGCCAATTTGTGGAACACCAATTTGTTCAAATATCAGATAGTAGTGTAATTTGTGTAATTTGTGGAACACCAATTTTTGTAATTTGTGGAACACCAATTTTTCAAATATCAGATAGTACCTATGTTACTGATTTTATCTTTATTTGTTCTCAATTTATAGTTTTTGCGTAATTTTCGATTAAAAAGAGAAGTTGCTTATCAAATGATAACCAAATTCGAAAATTCTATCCATTACAAAAAAGGAATAGCTGGTCGAAAAAGTGTGACAGCCGAATCACAATTTTTAAGTTTCCTTTGGTTTGCTGGAAACAAAGAAACCTATAAAGAGGTTTCCAACTTATTTAACATGACACAGTCAGTCCTTTGTAAGAATATAGAGCATGTAATGGATTTTCCTAATGAATTATCCCCAGAAGTCATAAGTTTTCCGGAAACGGAGGAAGAGAAAATTAAAAATGCTGAAGAGTTTGAAGAAGTAATCTTAGTTCAATGATATATTTTTACGATATTAATTATTTACATATATTCAGCTCGCTGGTTTTCCAGACGTTGTGGGCTGTATAGATGGTTGCTTTATATATATATCAGAAAGCCGGCACACAAAATTAGATCAACCTACGTAAATAGACATGGGTTGATTTCATTAACTTTTCAGGGTGTTTGTGACGCCAAAAAGAAGTTTTTGGACGTTTCGGTTGGCTACTCTAGTAAAATACACGATTCAAGAGTTTTCAAATTATCTTCCATTTCCAAAAGACTGCCAAATATATGTGGAAAAAAATACCACATTTTAGGTGACCCCGCATATCCTCTAAGGCAATATTTACTTACTCCTTATAAAGATTATGGAAATCTTAATGCAAAAAGAATTAAATTTAATAAAATCCATTGCCAAACTAGGGTGAAAATAGAAAACACCTTTGGACTGTTAAAACAAAGGTTTAGGTAATTAATAAGGTTAGACTTTTTTACCGTCGAAAAAATGGCTAATTTTATTCTGGCGTGCTGTGTTCTGCATAACCTTTGTGCTGATAATGATGATCTGTGGACCGAAGATGATTTAGAAACAAGCCCAATAGAAAGAATCAGTGGATCTGGCCAAGATCAGCAAGAAAGCGATATGTCAGAAACATTGCTGCAGCACTACGGAGATCTTAAAAGAACTACCTTAACAGAACAATTAGTGGTTTAATTTAAAGAATTAGTGGTGATGGATGTTGTTTATGCATTAAAACGTCAAGGGCGTACTTTATATGGTTTTGGAGGTTAATTTGTATTATTGTTTATTTGTTCAACAAATTTAAAAGCGTGCTTTTAAGGGCGACATATTTCTTAAAGAAAAAATGGTTAAAACAAATTTTAAAATTAATTAAAATTAAAATTATTAAAATTTAAAATTTATTTATTAATTCATTTATTGTGGACCGATTTGTGGACCGAAGATGATTTAGAAAGAAGCCCAGAAGAATCAGTGGACCTGACCAAGATCAACATGATCAACTACGGAGATCTTAAGAGAACCAATTTAACAGAGCAATTATAATATTTTAATAAAAAAAACATTTTAAAATAATCTAAAATTAAAAATTTATTTTAGTTTTTAATTTAAAAAAATTTTAAAATTTCAAAAAAATTTATTTTTCTATTTTATTTCTTTCCAGGAACTCAACAACTATTAGAAAAATAAAAAATAAAATAATTAATTAATAATAAACATTTCTATCAATAAATATGTTATTTCTTACATCTTATTATTTTAATTTTTTTCTGACAAAACTTGCCTCAGCATTTCTGTTCTCGCTTCGTATGCTGCTAACATTTGCTTCTTAATTTTGTTGCTTTCTTTAAACTCTTCCATAATTTCATCGTGGATCGTACGTTTTTGAGTACGAACTCTTTTTTCCGATATAGTTGAAGTTGGTTCTATAATTGACAAAACTTCGTTTTCACTTGAAACAGAATTTGATTCATTGCTGGGACAATATGATTCCAGTATATTTGGTGGAAAAACAGAATCATCAAGAGAAGCGATTTCGCTAATTTCATTTTCAAATTGCAGTTCTTGGTACACTGCTCCGCTTTTATTATTGTTGTCGTATGCTTTTTTTTTTCGCTTTATCACGCATTTATACCGTGATTCCACCTGCCCGGACAAGGACCTAATTTTGAACTGCTGACTTAACTCACCACCCATAATCTCCCATAAAAGTTTTTTATTTTTGAACTTTTTCAATGGGCCCACTTTGCCAAAGTTGCCTGCGTATAAGAAGAGCATCGATCTGGTTTGCCCATATGTCCATTTGAAGGGAGATTTCAAATTTTCTTCTTGAGTTGATTGTCGTGCTTCTGAAAAATGATTCTGCTGTTCTGTTGATTGTCCTGCTTCTGAAATATGATTCTGCTGTTCTGTTGATTGTCCTGCTTCTGAAAAATGATTCTGCTGTTCTGATTCTGATATACCATTTTCTATGTTTTCTGTTGGTATTTGCAGTTTAAAATAGCTTGCAACAGAGGTATATGCTACTCTCAATATCTCGTTATCTATAAAAATTTTAGACAAAATATTTATTGCTTATTAATACAAAACTAAAGATAACACTTACCTATTTTATGGCGAATAAAAACACAACCATTTTCGAATAAAATAGACCCGTTTTCACCATACACTAAATTGTAATCACTAATATTTGTTACAAGTTGATCCATAGTTAAAAATAAATTTCAGTTTTTCAATAAACAAGTAATAGTTCTTACAATAAAAGATTCTTTTAAAGTGATTTGTTTTATAGATTTTCAATTTTTACAAAGGTTCCTAACATAAAGATTTATTAGAATATATATAAATTGTAACAGAGCATGCACAATGAAAATACTTTTACTCATGAGATCCAAGTTTGTATGAAAATTTATTTTGAGAAAAAAAAAATTTATTTTTGAAATACTTTTTCCTCAATGAAAAAGTTAAAAATTTCTTAACTTTTTCCTCATGATTACAATGCATGCACAATGAAAATGCTTTTACTCATGAGATCCAAGTTTGTATGAAAATTTATTTTGAGAAAAAAAAATTTATTTTTGAAATATTTTTTCCTCAATGAAAAAGTTAAAAATTTCGTAACTTTTTCCTCATGATTATTAAAGAATTGAGCTACCTACATTTTAAAGCATTGTATTTCTATTAAAAAATAATAATAAAAAGTTGCTCAAATCTCATGAGGAAAAAAATCATACATTGTGCATGCACCGTTAGTAGAAAATTGAGCTACCTACATTTTAAAGTATTGTATTTCTATTAAAAAATAATAATAAAAAGTTGCTCAAATCTCATGAGGTTGTATTAAAAAGAAAATCATAAATCTTTTTAGTTATAATATTGTCCGT
Source organism: Diogma glabrata (assembly GCA_963693315.1). Lineage (NCBI taxonomy): Eukaryota > Metazoa > Arthropoda > Insecta > Diptera > Cylindrotomidae > Diogma > Diogma glabrata. The sequence goes on from OY856187.1 coordinate 213,447,768, forward strand.
TAATAGACGTTAATTTAGGATTCCAAAAAATAATATAATAAACATGTCTAAAAAAAAACATAAACATAAACATGTCTAAAATTTCTAAATGTAAACATAAGCAACCCAAATTCAGTGACAATTCACAAATACACAAACAAAAATAGATCACTTTTTTTCGTGTTCTTTTTGTCAAATTTCAGATTGCTTTTTCACTCTGGACAAAAAGAATTCGACATTAGTTGCACCAATAAAATAAATATCTGATGTAAAAAAGGCCTACTTATTATTTATTATTTAACAACATATTTACCGATTCAAACTAAATTTAACAAGTCCGATGAACTACGGGAGGTCAATCATTCAATATTTTTAAATTTTCAAATTTGTTATTTTCAGAAAACGTGCAAAAATGGTTTTTCCATCCGATAATGTTCAAATGAAGCTACTGACAAATACATCATCAAGCAATAAACAAAGCCAAATCACAACATTAGTGGATATTGAAAAATTAATTCCTGATTATATTTATGATTTAATAGCGACTGCAAAACGAGATGTTAATCCATTTATTAGTTATACAAAACGAGATCTGTTTTTGGCCATTCATAATGATGATGTTAAACGAGTCGCTGAAATGATAGGTGGATATTTAATTTTATATGGATATTTAATTTTATATGGATATTTAATTTTAAATAAATAAATGTATGTTATTTTTTATTAATTATAGCATGCGACATGGATATCACAACATCATTTGCAGAATTTCAAAATGGTACATGTTTACATTTAGTCTCATCTACTGGTACAGTTACAATGTCTTATCTAATTTTTTCTAAAGTAAAATCACAATATTTTCTTGATCAAATGGATAATGAGTTACGAACCGCAGTAATGTGTTCTGTTGCCGCAGAAAAACATGAAGTGTTAAAAATTTTAATATTATTCGGTGCTGATGTTTCTGTTAAAGGTACTGATGGTATGACAGCATTACATTTAGCAGCACGAAAGGGTGATTTAAAATCAACTAAAATAATATTAGAATATTATCGACAATGTAAAAATACAATGAAATTTAAAGCTTTTATTGATTCGGTTGATGATGGAAATTGGACAGCGTTAGTATGGGCTGCGGAACATGGTCACTCGGATATTGTTTGCTATTTAATTAGTCTGGGAGCTGATCCCAACATTTGTGATAAAGAAAATAATACAGCGTTACATTGGGCTGCGTTATCGAACTGTGTTGAAACAGTTATTCCGTTATTGCAATCAAATTGTAATTTTAATGTACAAAATATTCAAGGAGATACTCCATTGTAAGTAAACATAAGTTTAACATAAATTGCAATATTTTAATTATCTTTTTTTTTCAGACACATATCATGTCGTCATCAAAACGCTCAAATAAGTTTAATATTTTTAGCACATGGTGCCGATTTAAATATAAAAAATAGTTTAAACGAAACTCCATACGAAAGTATTATTAACGAAAATAGTCAATGTGCAAAAGCAATACGGTTTAATATAAATTTACGTAATGTAATTGAATATCCAAAACGAACAATTATATCTCAAGATGTATCAAATGGACGAGAACGGTATCCAATACAAATAATAATAAATCAAAACCATAATGATGATGATTATGATGTTCCTGATTTTAAATATATTACAAAAACAATATTACTACAAAATTCGTTACAGATCGATCAAAGGATATCGCAGATGAGAATTTGTACTTGTTCGGATGAGTAAGAATTAATGATTGTTTATTTATATAAATCTTTCAATTGTGGTTTTGTTTGCAGTTGTTCAACGGATGATTGTCAATGTAGTTTAATTTCCTTACAAAATTGGTATAATGCCGAGGGTAGATTAAAAGATGATTTTTGTTATGAAGACCCAGCAATGATATTTGAATGTAACGACGTATGTGGATGTAATCGACTTGTGTGTAAAAATCGTGTCGTACAAAACGGGATTAAATGTCGTTTACAAATCATCGATTGTACGGATAAATCAAAAGGATGGGGTGTTCAGACATTATCAAAAATCGTTAAAGGTAGTTTTATTGCAGAATATACGGGTGAAATTTTAACAGATACCGAGGCGGATCGTCGAACAGATGATAGTTATTTTTTTGATTTAGGTTCAGTTGATGTATGCATTTTGATCGTTTAACGATATTTTAATCAATAAGTTTCAAGAATTGTTTCTTTGTTCATTACAGCATTGCATTGATGCTAATTTTTATGGAAATATTAGTCGATTTTTTAATCATTCTTGTAGTCCTAATATCGTACCCGTACGAGTTTATTATGAACATCAAGATCTACGTTTTCCAAAGATCGCATTTTTCGCATCACGAAATATTGAACCGGGCGAAGAAATAACGTAAGTAATTATATAAATATTTGTAGAGATATTATAATTAAAAATTAAAATTGAACTGATTGAACATAACCAGCAGGCGCAGCATTGTCCTCTCTTTTGGTCAGCAATTGTCTACCGTCCTTAACCATTTTTGGTGATTATCATAATGCTGACCTGCTGGCTGGTATAAATCAGTGTGGCATTATAAGCCGTCATTAACTGTCCAGTGAACGTGATATTTGTTTGTCGGGATAAACTAACTTTAGCTTTTAGATAAACTATTTTGGTGGTCGGAATAATATTTTTGTTCTCACGCTTAGTATGCATCAGCTGTGGTGGTTGATATGTTTTAGTTTTGCTGATTGAAATAAGCTAACTCTGCTGGTTGGAATGAGCCAGACTTTGCTCATCGTTTAAAATTAGGATCAGTTAAAATTTTGTTGAATCGATAACTTCTGTCATCAAAAATAAATTAAATTATTTTATTGTTATTACAGATTCGACTATGGCGAAAAATTTTGGATTGTAAAATTTAAAAATTTTACATGCCAATGTAAAACGTCAATATGTAAATATTCAAAAACAACAATATCAAAGACTTTAGAAGAATATAACCAAAGAAACAGTTCTAGTTTGTGTTAAATTAGTGTTTTAGTTTTATCTGAACAATACGTAAAAATATAGTAATTGAATAACAGGAATAAGGAATAATGGGTGAGGATTTTTGTTTGTTTTAAAATATGTTTCCTATTCGGAGAGAAGTTAGATGTTAATGGAATTGGGTTTCAACTTGTTGTTTCGTCATTATGTTTTGTAAGTAGGATAAAATAATTATCTTTTTTATTATTATTTGACTGCCATTTTACAATATTATTATTTTATATGCAATATAAAATAGATACTAAATTTAAAATAGGAATGATAAAACTATTATTTTAATTACTATATCCGACTTTAGTATATGGTTTTCCTATTATTATTATTGTATAATAATATAATTTAATTTTAACTGTTATTAGAACAAATTATATATACAATTTAGCTTTTAATTAAATTATTTATCATCACAAAGAAAGTATGTATACATAATAATATTAAGTTAATTTAAACAATTTCTTGAGAACTGAAACTTTTCAGAGAAATTACATATTTCGGGAACTATGTATCTCGACATCTGAAAAACTAATATTAAATTATTTGTTATATTTATTGTTCACAAGCTACACAAATATTAAATGTATTGAGTGTAAGATACAGATCGGTTATATACAACACTATATTTATTTTGAAATGTTATCTACCATGCTAGTATCTACTAGTCCATAGTTACTAATGTATTCGGTTTAGTGCCTTCTCCTCTTTATTTGAAAGGGTTTGATGAACTTTTTCACAGACGCAATCGACAGAAAATTCGGTTAAATATACATCGGAGAAACCGATCATCTGATCTTTAGCAAAAAAACTTAGACCTTATTGTCGATACGTCAATTAAGTCGATAATTTTTTGGAATCGTTCGGTGTATACAATTTCTTAACAGTTGATATAGGAAAAAACATTTCTGCTTTAAAACTAGATCAACTTTCTCGTATCCTTTGTTCAGCACAATTATGCGCGCGTAAAAATTCTGATCAGTAAGACGAGTCAGAGAATTTAAAACCTTTCCTCCAAGAGTGTCATTAGTTTTACACTTAGAAATCATCAATGAATTATTTCATTTCGCTTGAGAAATTCTGTCAGACCGTTTTGTTAAGGTTATTATAATCATTATCTTCTATTTGTCGTTAATCAATCAATAAAGCAATTAAGACTTTTGTTTTAGTGGTAGGTAAAGTTTGTGAAATTGATTTTCGACTCTATAGAGGATAAATATTTTAAGTCTAATCGAAAAATCTCAAGCTTCCAAAACAAGGTTGAGTTAAAATTAAGTTGAATGTTTCAAATTCTTGACAATTTTAGTAACATAATTTAAAATCAGCCTTGTTGAAATCAATCGTGGTGTGACGGCTTTTTGAGAAAAATGGTGAGCAAAAGTCGGAGTGTATAGTTTTTTTAAAACATTCTAAAAAAATTTTAAATTGCTGAAATTTAACTTCTTGTATATCAAGAAACAAAAAAAAATCAGAGCAGAATTCGCTAGAAATGGTAATATTGTTTTACCTAACAAATTTGTGTAAAAATAGCAACGGATATAACGGATTAATTTAAATTTAAAAATTAAACACAAATAGAATTAATAAGCAAATTTATAAAAGAAACAATAAAGATACATTAGTCAAAATTTTTTATTACAAACACCACAAATATATCCATCAATTTTTTAGTCATGCAATTTAGGAAATTGCTTTTTGATATATGGTGAAATCAGATTATATAAATATATGCTTATTGCACTAAAAATATGTAAAAAATTGTCCAAAAAAACAATGTTCTATTTAATACCAAATCATATTGTAGACTAACAGTGCATCACAATGAAATTACTTTTACTCATGAGATCCAAGTTTGTATGAAAATTTATTTTGAGAAGAAAAAAATTTATTTTTGAAATATATTTTTCTCAATGAAAAAGTTTAAGATTTCTTATCTTTTTTCTCATGATTAAAAGAGAATGTACCTAGCTACATTTTAAAGCATTGTGCGACTATTAAAAAATAATAATAAAAAGTTGCTCAAATCTTATGAGTAAAAGTAATTTCATTGTGCATGCACTGTAAAAGTTTATCTAAAAGACGGTATAAATTTAAACAAAATAAACTCAAAAACAGTAATAGTATTGCTCTTTTAATCTTTTTTTGTTTTTTTCGTTAAAACATTTTGTTTAATTTATTTAAAGTCGAAGAGCGCAGCACGGGTTTAAAAAATTTCGTCATGCTTGATCGTTTTTGGATATATAAAAAATAAAGACAAAACTTTGATTTTTTTTTCAAACAATTTGTTTGTTTTAAGGAATTCATTAACAAAAAAGATAACATATTTTACAAGTTATAATATTTATTCAAACCACAATAGCTTCCACATTTAGCTGACTTTTAAATCTCATTTCTGTAATTTGTGTAATTGACCGGAAGAAGTGACTAAAGTGCCAGTTATGGAGATTTGATAAACGGACATAGGACATCGTTTCTGTTTTTGTAAATAATATGTCTGAAGGTCTGAAAGTAAATGCCATTTGTTTGGCCACGTTGTCTACTTTTCGTTGCATTATGCTTAGAATTAATAAAATTCATGTACAAACTCAATTATACATTTTTTGTAATAAAAAGTAGTCAATAAAAAAATTAACGTTGTTTCGATGAGATTAAAACATCCAAATGTTTTTCACAACACACTACAGACAGTGCTACTTGCCATCTTACCGTCTCCAGTTTCTTTTTATCACAAAATTTACAATTCCCTTGTGATACGTCGAATTCTTCGTCAACCTCAGATTTGCACTCTGTTGTATCATCAGTTCCAATATCAAGCGATGGTACAATTTCAGATAACTTGATTTTTCAAGTTCTTCGAAAATATATTGTATATGCTGCTGTTGAATTGATGTCAATGTTGAATTCTTCGCCGTTGGACCAGAAATGCAAATTGAGGGTTTTCTAATATCCGTTTCACTTGATAATAATACGATGGTATTTAATTTAATTACGACATCAACCATCATTATTAGACATGTGCTGACATCTCTGAGCTTATAAGGTTGGTAAAAGTTATTAAATTACTAAACTAAAACAAATTAAAAAATATATGCCAATAAATGTCAAATTGAACATTTTTTTTTTGCCTTATTTTTTTGGATTGGTTGTTTTTTTTATGTTTTAATTAACTATATTTCACTTTTTGTCTTTTTCTTAGATTTTTAATTTTCTTATTACTTTCTTTTTTCACTTATTGTTTTTCTGTCTTCTCTTTTTTTTTATCCTTTTTTGTTTAAATTCTTTTCTCATTATGTTTTATCATTATTCCCCTTTTTTATCTTGTTTTTCTTCATATATTGATCGTATTCAGATGTTTATTTTTATGTCTTCAAGAAATATCATAACACTTATGATTTGTTCATCTTTTGTATGGATTGGTATGTCTTTCAGCCTGTTGTTTATTAATTCTTTATATTTTCTTCTTTGTGTTGTGCATATGTCGCATACATCATTTTCTATTTTTTTTTATTAGTTTAAGATATTTGTCATCAGAAGTATGATTTGTCCTCAATCTTGTTATGCACTTGATTGTTTTTGCGTTTAAATGTTTTTTGTTTTTAAACCATTTTTTAGCTTTTATTATGCCCCCTATATTTTCCTTGTGTTGTATACCCTTGTTCACTGTTTTTTCGTTAAAAATCTATTGCCATTCCTTATATCTGTCTTTTTTAAGGAATGTTTACTGTCTTCTATTGATATCTTTGTATTGTATATATTCCCACTTGTTGTTCCTTTTTTCGCTTCTTCATCTGCCTCCGTATTCCCTTTTGTGTTTGTATGGGTATCCATATTAAATTAACCTTTAGGCTGTTTTCTGTTATATAGTTTATTATGTTTTTTTCATAATATTTGGACTTTTTATTTTTTTCAATGCTATACACGTGCTTAAAGAGTCAGTTATTATGTTGACTAATTTCATGTCGTTTTCTTTTGCTATTTCTATAGCTTTTTGTATAGCCAATATTTTTATTGTTTTAATGGGAATGTCTTCTATTATTTCGTAGTTGTATTTTTGGTTTGTGTATTCGTTGAATATTCCCATTCCTCTTCTGTTTTCCACAATTGATCCATCCGTAAATATTGCTTTGTTATATTTATTATTACTTAAGTGTTCTTTAGTAATTTTATTATTTTTATTGTGTTATCTTTTTTTTTGTTTATTATTTCTTTTAAGTCTGTGTCTATCTTTATTTTCCCTGTTTTGGTTGTGTCAGTTGTTTTTTTTGTTTTTATCGGTATTTTGTCTATTTTATTTTTATATATTCTCTTTATTTCATTTAAAATTTCCATGTTTTTTTCATTTTTTATTTGAATTCCTATGTCATTCTTTCTATATATTTTTTTATGACATTCATAATTGTATGTATTTAACTTTTGTTCTTTTGGGATGTCTCCCGCTTTGGCTATTACAGCTGTTATCGGTGTACTATTCGTTAAACCCAAAACTATCCTTAGCCCTCTATTGATTAATTTTTGTAGTTTTTCTTTATTTTTTTTTTACTATTTGTAATGATCGAACTGTGTCTAAGTTTCGATTCTATAAGGCTTTTATGTTTTTAATAAAGTGGCTGGGTGCGCTCCACCTTTTTTTCTTCCAAATATCTTTAATATATTAATGGCTTTGTCTCCGTTTTCTATTAATTTGTTATGGTGTTCAGTATAGGTTAAGTTGTTGTCAATAGTGAATCCTAGAATGTTTAATGTTACTTTTTCTTTTATTTCTATGTTGTCTATTTAATTTTTTTTTCTCCTTTATTTTTGGTTATTTTCATATATTTTGTTTTTTGTAGGTTTATTTTTAGTTTTATTTTTTCTATTGCATCTGTGAATTTTTTTAGTATTTTTATCGTTGTTTTTCTCCCTCTTTCAATTCTTTATACAATATGATGATGATAAAATCGTCTGCATATTGAAGTATTTTGGTGTTTTTTCTTCTATGTTATGTAGTTTGGTGGTATATAGTTAAAATAGGTCCGGACTTAAAGGATCTCCTTGCGGTAATCCGTTGCACGTAATTTTATATTTACTTCCCGATTGGTATTCCATTATGATTTTTCTGTTGATTAAATTATTATACATATATCCATTTATTGTATGATATTGGGATATTTAGTTCTTCTAACTAATATATCAATTAGTATGTTTGTATTTACCTTATGGAATGCCTTCTCTATGTCTGCACTTATGACAATCGTATTTATCTTTTTTTTATATTTTCTTCTATTGTTGAATTGTGTTTCTTAAATCCAAAAGAATTTTGTTTTGTAATACTGTTTATTTTTGTGAATTTGTTTAATCTTTTTTTTATAAGTTTTCATCACTTTGTGTAAGGTCGACATTAGGTTTATGCCTCTATAATTTTCGACTTTATCTTTTACTTCTTATCTTTTCTACATTTCTTATCTTTTTTACTTTTTAATATCGGTATTATTTTAAATTTTTTCCAGTTTTCTTGGAAGTATTGTTTTCTCCATATGTTGTTGAAGAAGCTTGTAATTTTATTTATGTGTTTTTTATGGGTAGTTCCTTTAATAATTTATTTGAGATTCCGTTTATTCCAGGCATTGTACCTTTCTTCCTATTTATAATGTCTTATTGATTTCCCTTGCATTGAATTCGTTGTAGTCGTTTTCTGTTTCTTGGAATTTTCTTTTATTTTCTTTTATTATTTTCTCTTCTTTGATGTTTAGTTTAAGGAATTTTTCAATGTTTTCTTGTGTATCAAATATATTTTTCACATATGTTTTTTTATTTTTATAGATTTTGATCATTTCACAGTTTTTTGACATATCTTGATCCGCATTTAAATTTTCTATGAATTTATTCCAGCTAATTTTTTTGAGCTTTTATTTCTTTTCTTTTTTCATTGGTACTTTTTTTATTCTTCTATAGCATAGATGTTATTTTTATGTCTGTTGAATATCCTTAATTTCTTTTTTTTTATGTTCCATAATATCTTTATTTTTTCACTCGACCATATTTTTGGTATATATAACCTGTTTTCTTCTATATTTTTGGAGTTTCTATTTATGATGTTTTCTAACTCGTTTCGTTGTCTTCTATGTCGAACGTATGATCTGGATTTAGTTTCGCTATGTTTTCATGTATTTTTTTTCATTTCTAATTATTTTGTTTATTTTATTTTTTATGTTCCCGTATCTTAATTTTATGATTATCGGTAAATGATCTGAATTACCTATCAAATTGAACATTAACTCAAGTAAAATATAATTTAAATAAATGATAGGTCCTGGACGTAACTTGAATGAAAAAAATAATATGTTTTTTTAGTAAAATGTGTTGTTTAGGAGGAATTACATATGTGTTAACAAGAACAATGTAATTCCATGTGCTTGAATTCAATTCTGTATATTTACCGACTGTGATCACTGCCATACTTGCGATCTAAAACCTCCATAAGCATTATAACTTCGTTGGTCTTGTTTTGGAACTGCTTGGATTGCTTCTGCTTCTTCACCTTTCAGCGCCACATTGCCCTTTAAGAAAAGCGAACCGTAAACGGGCCGCTGGCGAAGCCATTTCTCCATTGTAGAGTTCGTTTGCGAACCGCTTTTGAGGTTCGGAAACGTCAAACGAACCATAAACGTAAATTATGGAATAAGACGAGTGAAATGAAAAATGTATCGTCAAGAGTTTGGAAAAGGCGGTTTGTTTATGTAACGCTAATGTGATACAATTTCGCTTCGCCAACTGCAGTACGTTTACGTAATACCTGAGTGTTTCGTTTACTTATCGCCAAATACGGTACGGTTACGAACTAATTTTTTTCATAAATAAAATACTTACTTTTTGGCAAAATTTTAGTCTTTATATCATTTTTATACCATATTAAAAAGTTTAACAATTAAATATTCAACCTGTTTTTAAATAACTTATACTAAGAATATAAAATAAATATATTGCAGGATTTTCATTCGACCTGATATTAAGTTATTTGTACTAAGAATATGAAATAAAATAAAATAAATATATTGCAGGATTTTCATTCGACCTGATATTAAATTTATACTAGAAAACTTAATTTCTAAAACAATTATATTCCACTTATTTTCTACAAATATTTGGCAGCATTTTATTTTTTCAACTCAGCAGTTTTAGCAGTTTTGCGTATGCGATCTTTTGCGTATTGAAACCATTTTTTAATTATATTAATGGTATCGCTCACCCTGCTGTTGGGGAGTTTTTCGCTTGTACAATCTGAAATAAAAATATGATTATAATTTAAAAAAACAATTCGAACCTAGATATATATTAAAAATCGTATTTGAATTAACCTTTTATTATATTCATTGCAGTGAATGAATGGACTGCAATATTTTCCTGTTTACCAAACCACGAAAAGCTACATGCAGTTTGGTCTGTTGAAACTGCTTTTAAGCAAGCTCGCACGTACTTCTCCAGCGGCACATCTGAAAGATTGTTCGGCAAATTTTTCTAAAATATAAACCATTTTAGTACTAAAGAAATTATTTTCAAGAAATATTATTACAAGTGGTCCATACCAAAGCATCTTCATTTGTTTCCACTTTTAATTCCTCTTCAAATATTTTAAAATCTTCTGCAGTGGATTTTCGAATGTTTAGAGAAGTTCAGTTTTTATTTTTTGAAGAATTATACATTTCTTTGAGTTCTTGTACATCGTTTCGCAGAGATTTATTTTCTTGTCGTAAATAGTTTAGTTCTTTTAAAACCGCCTTCAATAAATTGTTGTTTTGTATATCTAAACTTGGTAATTGTGTTGTATTCAAAATATTGCGGAATTGTTACATGGTGTGCGAAACTGAACGTTTTGTGTTGATGTTGATGATGTGGATGATTGAGCTCTATTTTGTAAATTTTCGTTAATAATTGATTTTGGTTTATAATAATACATTTTTTTTCTTCTGTTGGTTTTTGTGTGCTGCAGCATGATTTTATGTTGCTATTTATTAAATTTTCTTATTAATTTTTTCTTATTAAGTTTTTTTTTAATTTTCTGTATCAGTTTGCAAAAAATTTTCTGTTTCAAAGCTTTCTAATTTTTAAATTAAAAAATATATTTATCATTTGTTAATGCATCAATATCAAATATAATTACCAATTTGAATTTCATCATCACCAACAAAAGACATTGTCTGAAAAAGAAATATAAATAATATTGTAAGTGTTGTAATGGTATATATACACAGTTTCCATTTAATTGTAATTTTACTACTTTTTTTAAATTTAAATACACTAAAACCTTTTAAATCTTCGTAAAGTATTTCATTAGTGCAAGAAAATATAAAAAAGGTAGATGAAGGCGAAGTTTTGTAAATTTATTACAAATTGCCCTTAGACGATAACATTATAAAACTCCACGAGTTCAAAAAATTTTTCTCTACAACGCAATAATTGTTGGCGTAGTTTGAAGAAAAACTGAAAATTTCGGATTAGATTTTGGATTAGACATTGGATTAGATTTTGTTTCTTGGTGATGATCTTTTTGTTGTAGTCTATTTTTAATTTGTTGTATAGGAAAACATGTTTCCTTAACCATCTTTTTAAGAACTTGCATATAATTTTCAAATTTAAATGCACTTTATGCATCCAAATGTCCAAAAGCCTTAACATCTTCGGCTAAATGTAGTAGGCTGTGGACAGTGTAAGATTGATTTTAATTTTTACACCATATAATTCAGTAAATTGTTTGACAAATTCAATAAGAAGCTCAGAAGCACATTCATTATTTGTGTAGCAATCTTCTGGATGACTTAGGCGAACTGCACACACGAATAGCAAAAAGTATACTTAATATTTTTTTTCTAAAATTTTTTCAAGCGCCACTTTTCCTAAAAAATAATACTATTAGATTATTTTTTTACAAATGTAAAATATTTTACAAATACCTGTATAACATAGAAACATTCGAAACTCTGTTGCTTTCCAATGATCCATTTCGTGTAATGTTCGTTGTTTTCTCTGAAATTCTGAGGGCATGTACTTCCGAAGAGATTTTAAATTCCAATTTATTGCCTCAGTAGCATTTTTTAGTGAAAATTTTTGTTTTCTTTGCTTTACAACGCATTGCAGCATTTGCTCTTAATCATACGCAATGTATATAATCGATAGGAAACTGAGTTACACAACCTATATTTAAATTTTCTAATGAAACATCACAACGAATATGGTGCTCCGTATCAGTTTTTTTTTCCTTAAAATTGTCATCTGTTCTCAGAGTGGTCTCAATACCTGGAAAGCACACTTTGTGCTTATAGTATAAACCCCTTATTGTACACTTACTACAACTACTGTAACCGGAATGAGATTTAATTCCTGTAATAAAAATGGAAGAAAAAAATTAAAATCTGTATTTTTCTGTTCAAAAAAATCTACCAGAAAATATATGATTCACTTACCTAAAATAAATGACCTTGCTGGAGCATCACAAATAAATGATCTCACTTCTACTCTTACAGGATTGCCTCGGTATATTATTGGATTATTTCCCAAATCTTTCATTTCGTCAATAAATGGTTGAAGATAATCAATTGCACAAGCTGGTTTTTTGTACCCATGAAAAATTCCTATCAAAAAAACCTCTTTAAACGAAACTATGTTTCCAAGAATTGGCCATAATTGACTATTTGAACTCTTAGTCAAAGGTACACCATCAACTCCTATATCAAGTTTTATTACTTGTTCTTTAATGCAATTTTTAGTAATAAATTTTTCTATTATGTGCCTCATCCCAATTTGAGAATACTGTCCATCCCCATTGAAACATGAACCCATTGAAACAATATCTGTTGACTTTTCTTTTGGTATTTTTAGCACCGTCTTAATGCTCTGATGAAGATTTGGATGATATTTTTTTAAAATATTTATAATAAACTATTTCCAGAAGCTTCTGTGATTTTAAATTCTAAATACCATTTAACTATATCAGCTGAAATATTTAATGCTTTCAAATGTTCAATTTCATAACTCATATCGATATCACAATTTCCTTCTGTTTCACTAAGAACACTACCATCTGTGTTATCATCATCACTATCTTCAAAATCCACACAGAAGTCTTTAACTTCTTCAGTTATAACTTATAACTGAATATATATCACCATACTGTTCATCGCGATTTCTAATACCACAAATACTAGCAATTTCGCGATTTATTACGTAATAAGACTTTCTGTTCATTTTTTTGTACAATTATACAACACTACAAAGAATATGTTTTCAAAATTATACTTACTAAATTATAAATCCACGCGTATTTATAATTCTTGGCAGCAGCTACTTTTTTATGAAATATAATATTTAAAATGACACCACATGTATTTTATATATATAATCAAGTAAAAAAATGAGTGCGTCAAAAGTGAACTTAAAACGGTACGGTTGCGGAACGCTTTATCAAAATGCCAATAAATATGAAAAATGCGTGAAAAGGCGGTTCAGAAACGGTCCGTATTGCGTTCGCTAAAATCGAGTTCGTACTTTTTTCTTAAAGGGTAATAATGCTTAATTAAAGCTGCTACGAATGATGTGTTTCATTCCAATTATTCTGATCAGCTGTGGTTACCTTTTTTCTTTTCTATGGCTCAGGCGTTCGTTCTTTATTTTTTTTACGACGTATTATCAAATGCCCTTTTAATAACTGTTCTTTAAATTAAAGAAATTAAAAAAGACGCTTGGAAGTAGAAATAAAACAATTCTGCTTATTATTACAATACAAATTTATTTGTAAAACAAAACTATTTATCTAAACTAATCTTTACATTAATTTTACGTTTGTTCTTCTTTATGGTTACTTGAATACTAAAAACTACAGACAACAACCAAACTACTATGTGTACTATAAGAGTATTCTATTGTTCTACAGGCTGTTGTAACGATTTTAAAGTTCTTAAATGTCTACTGAAATCATCGACTAACCTTTGTAATTCACTTGCAGATCCTTTGGTCACAGATTTTATTTTAAATAACTGACTCACATGATTTTCGATGATGCTTCGTTGATTATTATACCGTTCTAACAAAGACTCCCAGACGTACCCTTCTGAAGATAATTCTGTTTTGTTGACTAAATCAATGGGCTTTAATTTCAAGACTCACTTCAAATAATAAAATTTCTAATTTAACTTTATTTTAACGGTGATTAATGAACATATCAAACGTATATCGAACCTTCACCCAGCTGTTTAAATTGCCGTCAAACGATGGTACAGTTATATCGTGTAATTTTACAGGATTTGTAATGAACACTGATCTTGGTAGGGCAAACACTATCAGAAACATTAGGGACGCAAGACTGGCAAAGTTTAATTCCAGCTAGCTTCAGTCCTGCCGAGCCGAGAATTTACTTCCCCAGTCCAGTACAAATGCAGTACAAAAGAAAATCGGAAGGATTTAAATTTTAAATGTTTACAGAACAGGAACTCTGACGACCTCAAAGGCCAACGCAACCAAGATAATCACATACACAAATTCAACCATTGATTAACTGTTAATTAACTGACGACTGCAACTATGTTGAATATACAATTAATATAGCGGTAAACGTTGAACGATGATATGCTATTCTAGTTATGATAAGCTATTTAGGGCCGGTTGTACAATAGCAGTTTAAGCTAAAGCTTAGTAGAACCCGATCGGAGGTTGAGCTTAAGCTTAAATGACAATGGGTTGTACAAGTGAGATTATGGTTAAGTTCTAAATCTTAAGTTCTAAAGATTAAGTTAAGTTTTCTAAACCATAATCTACTGAAAAAGTCGTCTGTATGCAAGATGTAAGATGTGATTCTCAAGATTATTTCGCAAAATACTAGGAAGAATTATTATTCTTGTTGTTTTCCAACGAGATTGATTTGATTGTTTTTTTCGAAAAAAGTTAGGCTAGTTTCTTGAACCGCACTTGAACCAACAAATTTGGGCGCTCAACTTGAACCCTGGCTTAAGCTCATACTCGCGACTAAACCGCAATTGTACAACGCGTAAATTAACAGAATCTCAGGTTTAGCATAATTTCAGCTCGAACATCGGCCTACAATTGTACAACCGGCCCTTAGTTTTAGTAATTATTACATTAAAAAAAATTTAAATGTTTCGCTCACCCTGTTAAACCAGTTTCAATAAAACAGGCTTGTTTCCTCTGTTTAGTAAATATATTTTTAGCAGCATCATACTGCATGTTATCAGCAGCACTATACTCCGTAAACATACTCCCCTACGTTAAGAGAGAATCTCTTTACTAAAAGGAATATATGGAACTCTATTATTTTTGTATTGGTAGTTTTATTAACTTATTGACTGGACGTTTAACTTCCTTTTGAGCTTGAGTCTTTAATGTTACAACTCTTACGATTCCATCAGCTCCGGGATGAATTTGCAATACTCGACCAAGTAACCATTGCATAGAGTTCTGATTATCTTCCTTAATCAATACAACATCGTCGACCTTTAACTGTTCAGAACTGCCTTTCCATTTAAATCTTTGCTGCAACGAACATAAATAGTCACTCGACCACCGTTTGAAGAACTGCTGCACTTGTTTTTGTGCAGTTTGCCATCTACATAACTTATTCATCGGTAACTCCATTAAACTGGGTTCAGGAATAGACATCAATGGAACGCCATGATTTTATAGGATACCAACATCCGATCATAATAATTAAATTAGCTATATGTAGCGCCAACAAGCCAGGCGATTATTGTGAGAAGTGTTTAATACCTAATATGCAATGCAACCAATGATGCGTCAATAATCCAAGCGATTGTGATATGGAAAACATGTAATATTAGTCAGTATTGACTATTATTCAAACACCTATCTCCAGCTTGCCTTTCTACTAGTCCCAATCACCTACCTCCAGTTTGACTTTCTACTAATCCCTTCAGCCTTTATTAGTTAACGCTTCAGCTGCATAACATTCATATTTCATAACGATTGAAAGTACGTTTTTTTTAAACGGAACATTAAATTCATCTCAGTGTTCGAAAAGTTGTGAACCATTTACAAATATCGTCATCAACAGTGTTCAGATGAAATCAGCAGCATCATGCCTCAAACTTATTCCTACCCGTTCCACTCGGCAATCGGCTAGCACAACCAGTCAAACGGTCGAGATCCCACGCTGTCATACTGGCAGATCGCAGAAAGACTTCTTTGTCTGAACTGCATACAAATGGAATAGCTTGCCGGAATCCATAGTCTCATGCGGTTTCAATCCACTGAGGTTTAAAAAAGGCATTCATAAACACCTAAAAGCGCAAGTGGTTGTGGGACTTAGTAGTCCTGTAACGATCGCAATAATCGCAAAACAATAATAAAACCAAGTTCATCTTCGTTTTCAATTCAATAAAAATGCATTTCATTAGTTTCCGTTTATTTTTACATTAATAATAATTTTAAAATTTTCTAAAACTTAACTGCTAGTTAAATTTTGAATATACTATAAAAAGCAAACGAACGTACTCAATTTTGTTTCCAATTCTGGCGAACAGATGTCGTTGTCGTTATTAATCTTTACTGAATTTTGAATGTTACCCGATTTATTTTGACATCGGAAGATGTCAAAAAGAAAAATCACATTTTTTTCTTTTTTTAAAAAGGATTCCAAGTTTTGATTGAAAAGAAGAAACATAAGAGATAGAAAAACGATTTTAAAATTAAAAGGAAAAGATTCCACGTTTCTAATTAAAACAAAAGCTTTTTGTTATTGGTTTAACCTTAAATGCTAATAGTATTTTCTTTTCGGTTAAAATGTGAATAAAGTAAGAAGAAAGGGAAAAAAAATATATAATAAATAAAGTTCATTTTCATATGTTTTGTTGAATAAAAAGGTGTTTTTATATAAAATATACATATATCGAGAAGCATCGATTTAATGGTCAAATTCTTATTGGTGAGGCACATTAACTATAATAGTGAACGTATGTATAAGCTACCAATGAAAAATTTAAGACAAGTGTATGCACCTATTTAAGGATAAAATCAACAATAAACATTATCCGTGGCTTTTCTTAGTACGATATTTCTATCATATCGAAATCCTTTTTTTGTGATAGCAGTAATGATGGATTTTGATATATCGTGACGTGAGTAATGGTGGATATCATAATTAATGGAAGAAAAAACCGGTGTTTTGTAACAAGTTTTGGAGGCAGTTTTGATATAATACTACGGAAATTTTGAGAAAAGGGTGAATTTTGGGAAGGAAACAATCGAAGTGGTACAAAACTCTGGTAGATATAAACAGGAGAAATAAAACTCAACTATCAACAACTGCACGATAAGGTATTTCCTTTATTTTTAAATGTTTTTTTATTGAATTTTCTTTTCTTGTAATACTTTAAATGTTAGGTTAGGTACCGAAATTGATAAGAGATTCCTAAGGTGTCATATTTCGTGTGAGACATAACTCGTATCCCGCAGTAGTTTTAAATATAGTGTTATAAGTCCAGTAAATACAACAAAACGCATGTGATTTTGATGAAACTTCGGCATATAAATATCAAAATTTCATCAAAAGCCAATGCGTTTGCGTAACAAAGTCAACTTAATTGTTTCACATTTTCATAGATTTTTTACGGTTTTTATGGTTTTGTATAAATTGACTCTGTTGTTTTAAAAAGTCCAAGCCACAATATAGTGGCACTTACAATACGTGGTTCCATACCAGGGCCATAAGTGATAATTACAAAACGTGGGCCGAAACAAAAACTCTGGGATTTTTTTTGATAAGAACCGTAATAACGGGAAAATACAAAATACAGGTATATTTATTTTGGCGTAATTGTTTTTTTTGTGAATTTTTTTTTGGTAAACCAGGTTTGGTTTTTGATATTTTTTTTTAAACATCATTATTGATAGTAACTGCAATATTTATATTTGTAGTTTGACCGGATATGTAGGCGTTGGTTGTCAAACCAGGTTTTTTCGTATAAGGTTAAAATATTTGAATATAAAACCAGGTTTGGTTGTTCTTTTGGTTTTTTTTTAAACCAGTTATTGGTTTTAATATTTTAATAAAAATATTTGGATTTGTTTTAATTTTTTTTTGAAAGAATGTATACAAAGCGTCAGCAGGGGCAGCGGGCTTTCAATGGAGAGGACGTGGTAGCGGTTCGGTCCCTCTTCAACGGGGTCCAAATTATAAGAAGGGGAAATAGGGAGGAAGAGGTAGGACGGGTCTACAGACCTGTTCTACAGAGAACGAGACCTGGGGATCGAGGTGAGCCAGATCCACATTCGGAACAGATAGTTGGAGACCTCCTGGAACAGCTGATCCAGGATCTCCCTCTGTCAGAGCCGAATGTGGGCTGGCGTGAAAGGAGGAGGATCTCCAGGAATAGGAAATCGACCCTGAAGAAGAGGGAAAGGAATAAGAAGAGGAAGGAAGAGAGTCGCTTGGTCGTGGAGATGGGGTCTTCCTCGACCAAGGATACTCAAGTGGTTGAGGTGGTCGAGGAGGTCTCCATCTCACCGACCACGCGACAGGTAGAGGAGTGGAGTGGACCACAGGAGGCTCCTGTTCCTGGTTGTTGGATAAGCTAAGCTTATGCATTGTTTTTGTTTGTTTGAAAAAAAAAACCGTTTTGGGACAGCAATTTTTTTTTGGAGATTGTTTTTTTTGTGCTGTCATTGGAATTTGTTTTTGTACATATTGTACATATTTTTGTAAATAATTTTCTTTTGTATATAATCGTGTACATATTTTTGGTATACTATTGTACATATCTTTTGTATATCCTGTACATATTTTTTTTTATATACATAGTACAATTTTTTGTACATAATGTATATTTATACTTGGTTATATATTGTACATATTCTTGGATGATGCAATTAATTTATATATGAAATTAATCGTATGTTTTTTTTGATTGTGGTTAAGTCATGTTTTTATGAGTTTTAGGATGTTATTAACGTAATAAAAGTTAACATTGACCAAACAGTTTTCAATGGTTTTGTATAAGTTTAAATCTTTCGTCACTACTTTCAAAGTATTATTGGTCTGAGTTTATGGAAGTACAATTGAAAATAATTAATTCCCATCAACTTTATAGAGTGAGCCGGATCCAAATCAATATCTCTACATTTGTCATCATAATGATCCGCGGATGTACGTATACATATCTCGTATGAGTCCATTTTAGCTACCACCATTTTTTTTTAAATTATTTTTTATTGCGATTAATTTTAAAAAATGGTATAAATATAGAAACAATTATTCTTAGCTAACATTTATTTTTTGTTTTGAATACAATAAATAAAGCGAAAGATTTAACCTGAACAAATATATTAGAATTAATTAATAACTTAAAAATTAGTAAGCTTAGTTTTAAATTTAAAATAATCGTAATTTTTTTTATAATATAAATTACCAATTTATTATCTAGTCTGAAGATTAAATTTAATTAATTTCACGTAGTTTTACATTATTAACACATATTATATATTTCATGTTTCGATTTAGCATTTTTAAATAAGAAATTATTTAGATTATGGATAAGTTATGTATTATTTACTTTATGTTAATGTATAAATTCTCTTTCTCAGCGGTAGGCCTAAAAAGCCATCCATAGAGCTTCACTCATTAACATTGATGTCGTTCTTAGATCGCCTATGGCCACCGGGGTTATGCGATCGAAGAACATTGGTTTCTTCTCTTCATTCGGCGAGGAAGTTCTCAGGGACGAGGAGTGGTGTTGCTGTGTTTGTACTTAGGTGCAAACCAGTAGTACCATTCTTTGCTCAGAGGCTTCTTCGGTGTAATGAAGAGAAGAACCAATTGTACTTTGCTTTCAGGATCAGAGGCTTCACCTCATACAAATTCAAAAACTTTTCCACTTTTTCATTTAGTTTTACAATAAAGCAGTTTTTCATGGAGTTTAGGGTTTGAAGTCTGGTGCTCGGGAGCGTTCTTCAACTTTCGCATTAGGTTTAGTTGTAATTTATTTGTAGGTTAAACAAGCACAACTGGGTCAGTAGAAATGGACCTAGTGTCTAATCGTGACAGTTGTGATTGTTTTATTAGGTTGGGGAGAAACTGTTCTGTAGAATCTGGTCGTTAGGGACTTTTCTAGTCAGTTCTCACATGCATTGTTGGAGTGGGCTCGCGAACGCGATATTTCAAATTTGAACAAAATGGATATTGTAACCATACTTACTTTTTACAGTTGTCTCCAGACGAATCTTGATTTTGGGAATCTCTTATGATATTAAATAAAAATAAAATAAATCAAACAAATTTTTCAAAAATTAAATAAATAAAATTTTTATTAAATAAATTAAATTTTCGTTATTTAAAATAATTTTAGGTAAATAAATAATTTTTTCGTAATTTAAATAGTTTTAGGTATCTAAATAAATAATTTTTTTTAATTACACAATACATCAAGATATAAATAAATATTTTTTATTTTTTTAAAAAAATAAATCAATATTTCAAAGTTAGGACGGTGCATCCAATAAATAAACATTCTTCTAAATATTTTTATTTTTCAATTTTCTTTTAAAAATAAATAAATATATTTTAGGGGTGCTATCGTCAATAACTAATTTTAGCTATATATATATATTTCAGTATATCTGAAATTAAATAAATAAATTATATTTTTACACATACAATATTTTAGGAACTTTTGTAAAAGATTCAGTAAAGATTAGCGGCGATAGCGGTTTTTTTTGTTCTTGTACAAGTTTGTTTTTACAAATCTTTTTTTTTGGGGCGTTCGTTGTTTTTTTTTCGTTTTGCGTTTTTCGTTTTCACTTTTACAGCGTACTAGCTACATTTTTTAGTTGAAATTGGTTTCGTTATTGTCATTGACGTGTTTTGCGAATTCGGGACTTTACAAATTTTACCATCAAAATGTCAAGCCAACTAGACGTTGACCATCCGTTCTATGGTCTGGAACCCACCGAGCTGCAAGTCGAATGTTTGGTTCGGGGTGTGGATTTTAGAGGGGTCAATTGGGCAGAGGAGCTGCGAAACCACGTAAATCATGGTGCAGTTCCAGTAATGGTATCTCATGCGAGAGACTTGGTAGCTGAGTCTCAAACGGTGGTGCAGGCAGCACAAGTTGTTTTAGATCAGGTACGTCGACTTCAACCACCGGTTAATCAGATCTTCTTAGATGGTTTGGCGAATCGAGTGTTGCATTATACAGGTAGGATGAATAGGTTGGGTCCTCGCAATGACTTGCAAGAAGCCCGCACCTACGCTATCTCGCAATTGTCACGCGCTTGGGATATAATAGGATCACTGTCAACACGTCCAATTATACAGAATAAACCAGGAGTATCATCTGCTCCATCTGCTTCACCTGCTTTTCGACCAGGTGAGAGATCCACACCGATCCCAGTACAGCCAATAACTGAGACAATAAATAGTCTGAATCGTACAGACCATCAACAACAGAGACGGTCGGATCAGTTACCACCGGCATATTTTCAGCAATCAGGTTTGAGAGCAGAGGACCTTGCAATACCACTATTGGGTCCATCTTTCCAAGCTGAACACATACATAACAATCCAGCATTGGTACAACAACAATCATTAAATTATCCACAAGCTCCACTAACAGCACCACCACCATACAACCAACCTCCCCAGGTATGGCGTGACGCGGCTCCAGCGTTAGCACCAGTGGAGTACCGAGGGGTTCGTGGGAACAATTTGAGTCGTTATGACTCAAATTGGGTTCCAACCTTCACAGGAGATGGTCACTCTCCTGATGTTCATGAGTTCGTTCACAGAGTTGAGGCGGCTGCCAGGAGGGACCGCGTGAACTGGGACGACCTTAGGTCTATCGTTCCACGGTATCTCAAGGGGGCTGCCGACAGATACTATTTGAACTTAACTCATGAACATGAGGTGGTGACCTATCCAGTGCTAAGGGAGGGACTCCTACAAACCTTCGGTACGCTTACTGATGATAAGGCGATCTTGCGCGTTCTTCTGAACCGCAAACAAAAGTCAAAGGAGAGCGTATACGAATATCTGGTGGAGATTGGTTCGTTAAACCGTCGCTTAGCACGTCCATTTGCTGACCGAGAAATTCTAGAGATTGCTCGGGAGGGACTTAGTGTGGAGCTCAAAAATGCTACACTTGCAGCAACAATACATTCTATTGATGAACTTCGGACTCTATGTCAGAAGTTTGAACGTTTGTGGTCCACACCAGTTCCAACCAGAACATCAAATTTAAGAATTAGCGAGGTACAACAAATGGATGATTATGAGGTGGATGCTGAAGCAGAACAACATGGATATATTGATGCGGTGGATTCAACACAGAGACGGATATTGCAGCGACCTAGCATAACATTTGACAACAGTCAACCTGGTCCATCAATATCCAGACAACCAATAGTATGTTTCAGATGTGGAGTAAACGGTCATCGAGCTCCTGATTGCTCTAAGAATCGGATAAAATTGCACTGCTGGAAATGTAATAAGCCGGACGTTATATATGCAAATTGTTCATATTGTCACCCGTCGGTAAACTACCGTCCGAGAGTACATGCTTCGGGGATGGTACCCTCGGTTCAACATCCAATGAGCCCGAAGAAAACGACGAGAGATGTAGCAATGCAGGACGATCGATCACCACTCAGGAAACCAGAATAAAATCACCCAGTACATTTAATTTCCCATCATTACATCGAACATATTTTAGACGTCTTGAACGTAACATTAGATATTGGAGGATGAGGAAATTATTTCGCAAAGCTTGTGTTTCATCTATCCTTTCAGAAACAAAGGATCCTCGGCCGCGATTGACAATTAAGATTTTGGACAAACATATTTCAGGATTATTGGATAGTGGAGCGTCAATCACAATACTTGGAAGAAATTCCTTGGAATTATTGGAATCATCAGGTACAACTTACCGTAAGTACACTTCGTGTATTCGTACGGCAGATGGTACTGCAACAAAAATTTTGGGTTACATCGAAATTCCAATAACTGTGAATGGCTCCACTAAACCAATGCGGTTCCATATAGTTCCTGGATTACGAGAAGAGCTCTACCTGGGCATAGATTTCTGGGAGAAATTTGGTATTGTTCCTTCATTTGTTAGTGAACTGACTCGCACAGAGCTACAAACTTTTAATACACATAACCTCACCACTGACCAGCAACGAGAACTGGATATAATCAAGGATCCTTTCCCGTCATTTGAAGTGTCTGGACTCGGAAAGACTTCTTTAGTTGAACATGTCATCGATGTTGGTGATAGTGCACCTGTTAAACAGAGGCACTATCCCACGTCGCCGGCTGTTCAACTAAAGGTTTATGCCGAACTCGACCGAATGCTTCAAATGGGCGTGATCGAAGAGAGTAACAGTTCTTGGTGCTCGCCAGTGGTTCTGGTACAAAAAGAATCTGGTAAAAACAGATTATGTATTGATAGCCGTCGTGTCAATTCACTAACTAAAAAGGACGCTTACCCACTTCCCTTGATTGATGGCTTACTAGGTCGTCTAAATAGCACAAAGTACATTTCAAGTATTGATCTCAAAGATGCTTTCTGGCAGATTCCTCTGGCAGAAGCATCTAGAGACAAGACAGCCTTCACAGTGCCTGGTCGTCCATTGTATCAATTCCGGGTTATGCCCTTTGGATTGTGCAATGCTCCCCAGACAATGTGTCGGCTAATGCACAAAGTGATACCACATCAATATCACGAAAATGTCTTTGTTTATTTAGATGATCTATTGGTAGTCTCTTCCACGTTCCAGGAACATATGGAATTGCTGTCCAAAGTCTCTTCATTGTTAAGAGCGGCTGGGTTAACCATAAACCTCAAGAAAAGTAAATTTGTTCTGAGAGAGGTGAAATACTTGGGATTTTTGGTTGGTGAAGATGGTCTTCGAACAGACCCTGACAAGGTAAGAGCTGTAGCAGAGTACCCAGCTCCATCTACAGTAAAACAAATACGACGTTTACTAGGAATGGCTGGTTGGTACCAACGTTTCATACCAAATTATGCAAGCGTGGTATCACCAATTACAGATTTATTAAAGAAGAGTTCGGGGAAACTGAAATGGACATTAGAAGCGCAAGCTGCTTTCGAAAATTTAAAACGATTGCTGACTACAGCACCGGTATTAATTAACCCTGATTATAATAAAGAGTTCTTTATTAGATGCGATGCGAGTCTGACAGGGATAGGTAGTGTACTGTATCAGATCGACGAAGACGGACAAGAGTGTCCGATAGCCTTCATGTCGAAAAAACTTAATAAAGCTCAACGAAACTATTCTGTTTCTGAGCTTGAATGTCTTGCGGCAATTCTGAGTGTGAAGAAATTCAGGGGCTATGTTGAAGGTCACCGATTTACAATTGTGACTGATCACTCAAGTCTGAAGTGGCTTATGTCACAGAAGGACTTGAGTGGTCGTCTGGCTAGGTGGAGCCTAAAACTCCAACATATGGATTTTACCATTGTCCACCAAAAAGGTACCCAAAATATAGTCCCTGATGCTCTATCTCGTCTTTATGACGATACACACGAGGAATTGACGGAAGCATTAACACATCACATTAACGACATCAAAATCGACAATGAAGGTTATCGGCACAAGGAATATACGGATATGATAGCTAAAGTTCAATCATCACCCAAGGACTTTCCATCTGTTAAAGTCGTGGATGATAAGCTATACATACGTATTGAGCCAAGATCTGATGCAATACCCAACGATGTTCCTGTGTGGAAACTCTGGGTACCAAAACCGATGACTTCAAACATGATTCAGAAACATCATGATGATAGTACTGCTGCTCATGGAGGTGTTAAAAAGACTTTAGAATTACTTCGACGTCTTTATTATTGGCCGGGCATGGCGTCACAGGTACACAACTATGTTGTGTCCTGCGACACATGTAAACAAACAAAAGCCACGAATCAGATATTGCGTCCTCCGATGCAATATCAATTCGAAACAGCACGTCCATGGCAGAGAGTCTATATAGATTTTTTGGGACCGTATCCTCGTTCTACACTTGGGAATACGGTGTTATTGATAGTTCTGGATCATGCTACGAAGTTTGTACTACTGAAACCACTTAGAAACGCAACTTCACCGAAGGTGAATGCTTTTCTAAGGAATGAAGTGTTTCTTACATATGGGGTACCAGAGTTTCTGCACAGTGACAATGGCAAACAGTTCACTAGTAGGAACTTTCAAAATCTTTTGTCAGGTTTCGGCATTAAACACATTAGGACCGGTGTTTATAGTCCTCAAAGTAACGCGTCAGAGCGGGTCAATAGGTCAGTTTTAGCAGCAATTCGAGCGTTCATTAAAGGTCGACACACCAAGTGGGATTCACAAATTGGTGAAATCGCATATGCACTGCGGGCTGCAGTACATTCTGCTACCAAGTACTCACCGTACTATTTATTGTTTGGTCAACATCCAATCTCGGATGGAAATACTTACCATTTGTTGAGATCACTACACCAGCTTGGTGAAGATGCTGGTGAGGAAATGGAACGCACTGATCATTTGACTCTGCTTAGGAACCGGGTTCAACAAAATTTAAAAGCAGCCTTCAAAAAATCGCAACATCAGTACAACCTGCGATCTAAACTACGGACTTTTCAACCACAACAACGTGTGTTTGTACGGCAACATCATTTGAGTGACGCTACCAAAAAGTTCTCGGCAAAATTGGCTCCGAAGTTCTTACCTGCAATGATTAAGACTAAGATTGGAAATGTACTCTACGAGTGCACAGATATGAGCGGTAAGAATCTTGGAGTCCATCACGCGAAAGACATCAGGGAATGATGTCTTTTCGTTAGGTAGGGTTGTTCCTCTGGCTGATTGTCGTCTCTGGGGTTCACATCTTCAGGTCATACTTACTGGTTGTATCGGGGTGTCCATGGTGCTGACGTTCGGATGGATGGTCGGTCTCAATACTCAGTGAAGTTCTTAAGGACTTCATGAGTGTTGGAACCGGTCGTCGGTCTTGACGCCAGTGACTGTGGGTATCTCGATCCCAGATACAGTTTAATAAGTGGAAGTAGTTCGGTGGTTTTCTGTCATGGAGGGGATGGCGACGTTTTTGTGATTTCAAGAGTAGAAATCTTGATTTTTACCTTGAATTCATGGTGTAACGATCGCAATAATCGCAAAACAATAATAAAACCAAGTTCATCTTCGTTTTCAATTCAATAAAAATGCATTTCATTAGTTTCCGTTTATTTTTACATTAATAATAATTTTAAAATTTTCTAAAACTTAACTGCTAGTTAAATTTTGAATATACTATAAAAAGCAAACGAACGTACTCAATTTTGTTTCCAATTCTGGCGAACAGATGTCGTTGTCGTTATTAATCTTTACTGAATTTTGAATGTTACCCGATTTATTTTGACATCGGAAGATGTCAAAAAGAAAAATCACATTTTTTTCTTTTTTTAAAAAGGATTCCAAGTTTTGATTGAAAAGAAGAAACATAAGAGATAGAAAAACGATTTTAAAATTAAAAGGAAAAGATTCCACGTTTCTAATTAAAACAAAAGCTTTTTGTTATTGGTTTAACCTTAAATGCTAATAGTATTTTCTTTTCGGTTAAAATGTGAATAAAGTAAGAAGAAAGGGAAAAAAAATATATAATAAATAAAGTTCATTTTCATATGTTTTGTTGAATAAAAAGGTGTTTTTATATAAAATATACATATATCGAGAAGCATCGATTTAATGGTCAAATTCTTATTGGTGAGGCACATTAACTATAATAGTGAACGTATGTATAAGCTACCAATGAAAAATTTAAGACAAGTGTATGCACCTATTTAAGGATAAAATCAACAATAAACATTATCCGTGGCTTTTCTTAGTACGATATTTCTATCATATCGAAATCCTTTTTTTGTGATAGCAGTAATGATGGATTTTGATATATCGTGACGTGAGTAATGGTGGATATCATAATTAATGGAAGAAAAAACCGGTGTTTTGTAACAAGTTTTGGAGGCAGTTTTGATATAATACTACGGAAATTTTGAGAAAAGGGTGAATTTTGGGAAGGAAACAATCGAAGTGGTACAAAACTCTGGTAGATATAAACAGGAGAAATAAAACTCAACTATCAACAACTGCACGATAAGGTATTTCCTTTATTTTTAAATGTTTTTTTATTGAATTTTCTTTTCTTGTAATACTTTAAATGTTAGGTTAGGTACCGAAATTGATAAGAGATTCCTAAGGTGTCATATTTCGTGTGAGACATAACTCGTATCCCGCAGTAGTTTTAAATATAGTGTTATAAGTCCAGTAAATACAACAAAACGCATGTGATTTTGATGAAACTTCGGCATATAAATATCAAAATTTCATCAAAAGCCAATGCGTTTGCGTAACAAAGTCAACTTAATTGTTTCACATTTTCATAGATTTTTTACGGTTTTTATGGTTTTGTATAAATTGACTCTGTTGTTTTAAAAAGTCCAAGCCACAATATAGTGGCACTTACAATACGTGGTTCCATACCAGGGCCATAAGTGATAATTACAAAACGTGGGCCGAAACAAAAACTCTGGGATTTTTTTTGATAAGAACCGTAATAACGGGAAAATACAAAATACAGGTATATTTATTTTGGCGTAATTGTTTTTTTTGTGAATTTTTTTTTGGTAAACCAGGTTTGGTTTTTGATATTTTTTTTTAAACATCATTATTGATAGTAACTGCAATATTTATATTTGTAGTTTGACCGGATATGTAGGCGTTGGTTGTCAAACCAGGTTTTTTCGTATAAGGTTAAAATATTTGAATATAAAACCAGGTTTGGTTGTTCTTTTGGTTTTTTTTTAAACCAGTTATTGGTTTTAATATTTTAATAAAAATATTTGGATTTGTTTTAATTTTTTTTTGAAAGAATGTATACAAAGCGTCAGCAGGGGCAGCGGGCTTTCAATGGAGAGGACGTGGTAGCGGTTCGGTCCCTCTTCAACGGGGTCCAAATTATAAGAAGGGGAAATAGGGAGGAAGAGGTAGGACGGGTCTACAGACCTGTTCTACAGAGAACGAGACCTGGGGATCGAGGTGAGCCAGATCCACATTCGGAACAGATAGTTGGAGACCTCCTGGAACAGCTGATCCAGGATCTCCCTCTGTCAGAGCCGAATGTGGGCTGGCGTGAAAGGAGGAGGATCTCCAGGAATAGGAAATCGACCCTGAAGAAGAGGGAAAGGAATAAGAAGAGGAAGGAAGAGAGTCGCTTGGTCGTGGAGATGGGGTCTTCCTCGACCAAGGATACTCAAGTGGTTGAGGTGGTCGAGGAGGTCTCCATCTCACCGACCACGCGACAGGTAGGGGAGTGGAGTGGACCACAGGAGGCTCCTGTTCCTGGTTGTTGGATAAGCTAAGCTTATGCATTGTTTTTGTTTGTTTGAAAAAAAAAACCGTTTTGGGACAGCAATTTTTTTTTGGAGATTGTTTTTTTTGTGCTGTCATTGGAATTTGTTTTTGTACATATTGTACATATTTTTGTAAATAATTTTCTTTTGTATATAATCGTGTACATATTTTTGGTATACTATTGTACATATCTTTTGTATATCCTGTACATATTTTTTTTTATATACATAGTACAATTTTTTGTACATAATGTATATTTATACTTGGTTATATATTGTACATATTCTTGGATGATGCAATTAATTTATATATGAAATTAATCGTATGTTTTTTTTGATTGTGGTTAAGTCATGTTTTTATGAGTTTTAGGATGTTATTAACGTAATAAAAGTTAACATTGACCAAACAGTTTTCAATGGTTTTGTATAAGTTTAAATCTTTCGTCACTACTTTCAAAGTATTATTGGTCTGAGTTTATGGAAGTACAATTGAAAATAATTAATTCCCATCAACTTTATAGAGTGAGCCGGATCCAAATCAATATCTCTACATTTGTCATCATAATGATCCGCGGATGTACGTATACATATCTCGTATGAGTCCATTTTAGCTACCACCATTTTTTTTTAAATTATTTTTTATTGCGATTAATTTTAAAAAATGGTATAAATATAGAAACAATTATTCTTAGCTAACATTTATTTTTTGTTTTGAATACAATAAATAAAGCGAAAGATTTAACCTGAACAAATATATTAGAATTAATTAATAACTTAAAAATTAGTAAGCTTAGTTTTAAATTTAAAATAATCGTAATTTTTTTTATAATATAAATTACCAATTTATTATCTAGTCTGAAGATTAAATTTAATTAATTTCACGTAGTTTTACATTATTAACACATATTATATATTTCATGTTTCGATTTAGCATTTTTAAATAAGAAATTATTTAGATTATGGATAAGTTATGTATTATTTACTTTATGTTAATGTATAAATTCTCTTTCTCAGCGGTAGGCCTAAAAAGCCATCCATAGAGCTTCACTCATTAACATTGATGTCGTTCTTAGATCGCCTATGGCCACCAGGGTTATGCGATCGAAGAACATTGGTTTCTTCTCTTCATTCGGCGAGGAAGTTCTCAGGGACGAGGAGTGGTGTTGCTGTGTTTGTACTTAGGTGCAAACCAGTAGTACCATTCTTTGCTCAGAGGCTTCTTCGGTGTAATGAAGAGAAGAACCAATTGTACTTTGCTTTCAGGATCAGAGGCTTCACCTCATACAAATTCAAAAACTTTTCCACTTTTTCATTTAGTTTTACAATAAAGCAGTTTTTCATGGAGTTTAGGGTTTGAAGTCTGGTGCTCGGGAGCGTTCTTCAACTTTCGCATTAGGTTTAGTTGTAATTTATTTGTAGGTTAAACAAGCACAACTGGGTCAGTAGAAATGGACCTAGTGTCTAATCGTGACAGTTGTGATTGTTTTATTAGGTTGGGGAGAAACTGTTCTGTAGAATCTGGTCGTTAGGGACTTTTCTAGTCAGTTCTCACATGCATTGTTGGAGTGGGCTCGCGAACGCGATATTTCAAATTTGAACAAAATGGATATTGTAACCATACTTACTTTTTACAGTTGTCTCCAGACGAATCTTGATTTTGGGAATCTCTTATGATATTAAATAAAAATAAAATAAATCAAACAAATTTTTCAAAAATTAAATAAATAAAATTTTTATTAAATAAATTAAATTTTCGTTATTTAAAATAATTTTAGGTAAATAAATAATTTTTTCGTAATTTAAATAGTTTTAGGTAACTAAATAAATAATTTTTTTTAATTACACAATACATCAAGATATAAATAAATATTTTTTATTTTTTTAAAAAAATAAATCAATATTTCAAAGTTAGGACGGTGCATCCAATAAATAAACATTCTTCTAAATATTTTTATTTTTCAATTTTCTTTTAAAAATAAATAAATATATTTTAGGGGTGCTATCGTCAATAACTAATTTTAGCTATATATATATCAGAGATGGCCAAGCTTTATTACACGTGGAGCCGCAGTACAATAATCTCTCGTTACGAGAGCCAACATAAAAAATAAAAAATTTCAAAAGTATCAGTTGTTTGGAAATATTTATTTTATTGAAAACCAAATATGTATTTATGGTTAAAAATCCATACAAATACATATTTAAATTTTGTTACATGACATGCTTGCTGGTAGATGGCATGTTTGTTTGTAACTTGGCCGTGAATTTTCTGAAATCTGGTTCATAGTTTGTTAGCGCAGTTTGAAATTATTCCGTTAAATGCTCATTTGTAAGTTGGTTTGATTTTATAAACTTCATTGTTGAAAAAAGTGATTCACAACAATATGTTGTACCGAATAAGGAATTTTTTCAAATTGGGGTACTTTGATTTAGACACTAGTTTCCAAAACTCATTTGGAGATTGTGTGGCATTTGACTTTGTGATGCATTTTAAGAATGTGATCTTCCTGTAGCTCTAGTAATTCCATTTCTCCTGAGGCACTGTCATTCAAAAGATAACAAGGAATCGATAAGCCCTCGTTAATAATGTCAATCTCAAATGGATTTACAAGTAAATTAAGAGAAATATTTAAATTATTCAGATCATTAAATCGCAAATGAAAGTCTTTAAATAATTCTGCTAATTTACTCTTGTATTCACTCAGTTTGTTGTCATTAATTTTAGAGAGTATGCTTCAGACGAGGAAAGTGGTTGAACACTTTTGTTGTTAAATCTCGTTGAAAAAGTTGAATTTTTTTCATAAAACTCAGAATCGTTTGAACAATATCAGTAATAACTTTATCTTTTCCTTGTAATGCTAGGTTGAGGGATTGCAGATACTCCATTATATCAGTCAAAAACATACAGTCATTAATCCATTCATCATCCTTTAATTCCAGATAGTGTTTTTCTTTTCCTTTGAGGAAATTTCTGATATGTTCCATAAAATCAATGAAATCACCGTTTGTTTCTTGCAATTTCCTTATGTTTTTAATTTCGTTATTATGGTCAATTATTAATTTTTTTTGGTTCAGGGCTTAGGGCAATACCTTACTGTCGTAGATGTAGAAGCAGTTGAGGTAGCATATGTCGGATTTGCACGTGTATTTTAATTCTATTTAATTATGAACTTATTCATTTTTTAATTGGAATATTAAAGGATACATTAAATTTAACGTCGGCAAATTGCCTAAAGATAAAATATCAAAAATATTGTTTATAAAAAAATTGCAGAAAAAGATAATCATAGAAAAACAAACGAATCCAAAAGGAAAGACTTTTGATTTTGAGAAAGATTTTTGTGCATTAATTTGAGATAAATACAGGTGATTTTATTTTTAGTCCACTAGAATACGTTAAACGTATAACCTTAAATAATAAAATTAGTTAAATTTATTTATAACAGCGGATTATAAACTTGATTCGCGAAGTAAAGTAGTATCAAACTAAAACAAAGCCGCAAAAAACCCCAACAGTAGTAACTTCGACAGGACGGACCTAAATATAATAATATGATTGTATTAAATCATATTATATTAAATTATATGTATTATTCTAATTGTATTACAATTTTTTTATGAATTATTAAATATTATTTAATTTTTTCATTTCTTTTCGAGAGCCGCATTTATTCTTTCAAAGAGCCGCATGCGGCTCGCGAGCCGCGGTTTGGCCATGTGTGATATATATATTTCAGTATATCTGAAATTAAATAAATAAATTATATTTTTACACATACAATATTTTAGGAACTTTTGTAAAAGATTCAGTAAAGATTAGCGGCGACAGCGGTTTTTTTTGTTCTTGTACAAGTTTGTTTTTACAAATCTTTTTTTTTGGGGCGTTCGTTGTTTTTTTTTCGTTTTGCGTTTTTCGTTTTCACTTTTACAGCGTACTAGCTACATTTTTTAGTTGAAATTGGTTTCGTTATTGTCATTGACGTGTTTTGCGAATTCGGGACTTTACAAATTTTACCATCAAAATGTCAAGCCAACTAGACGTTGACCATCCGTTCTATGGTCTGGAACCCACCGAGCTGCAAGTCGAATGTTTGGTTCGGGGTGTGGATTTTAGAGGGGTCAATTGGGCAGAGGAGCTGCGAAACCACGTAAATCATGGTGCAGTTCCAGTAATGGTATCTCATGCGAGAGACTTGGTAGCTGAGTCTCAAACGGTGGTGCAGGCAGCACAAGTTGTTTTAGATCAGGTACGTCGACTTCAACCACCGGTTAATCAGATCTTCTTAGATGGTTTGGCGAATCGAGTGTTGCATTATACAGGTAGGATGAATAGGTTGGGTCCTCGCAATGACTTGCAAGAAGCCCGCACCTACGCTATCTCGCAATTGTCACGCGCTTGGGATATAATAGGATCACTGTCAACACGTCCAATTATACAGAATAAACCAGGAGTATCATCTGCTCCATCTGCTTCACCTGCTTTTCGACCAGGTGAGAGATCCACACCGATCCCAGTACAGCCAATAACTGAGACAATAAATAGTCTGAATCGTACAGACCATCAACAACAGAGACGGTCGGATCAGTTACCACCGGCATATTTTCAGCAATCAGGTTTGAGAGCAGAGGACCTTGCAATACCACTATTGGGTCCATCTTTCCAAGCTGAACACATACATAACAATCCAGCATTGGTACAACAACAATCATTAAATTATCCACAAGCTCCACTAACAGCACCACCACCATACAACCAACCTCCCCAGGTATGGCGTGACGCGGCTCCAGCGTTAGCACCAGTGGAGTACCGAGGGGTTCGTGGGAACAATTTGAGTCGTTATGACTCAAATTGGGTTCCAACCTTCACAGGAGATGGTCACTCTCCTGATGTTCATGAGTTCGTTCACAGAGTTGAGGCGGCTGCCAGGAGGGACCGCGTGAACTGGGACGACCTTAGGTCTATCGTTCCACGGTATCTCAAGGGGGCTGCCGACAGATACTATTTGAACTTAACTCATGAACATGAGGTGGTGACCTATCCAGTGCTAAGGGAGGGACTCCTACAAACCTTCGGTACGCTTACTGATGATAAGGCGATCTTGCGCGTTCTTCTGAACCGCAAACAAAAGCCAAAGGAGAGCGTATACGAATATCTGGTGGAGATTGGTTCGTTAAACCGTCGCTTAGCACGTCCATTTGCTGACCGAGAAATGCTAGAGATTGCTCGGGAGGGACTTAGTGTGGAGCTCAAAAATGCTACACTTGCAGCAACAATACATTCTATTGATGAACTTCGGACTCTATGTCAGAAGTTTGAACGTTTGTGGTCCACACCAGTTCCAACCAGAACATCAAATTTAAGAATTAGCGAGGTACAACAAATGGATGATTATGAGGTGGATGCTGAAGCAGAACAACATGGATATATTGATGCGGTGGATTCAACACAGAGACGGATATTGCAGCGACCTAGCATAACATTTGACAACAGTCAACCTGGTCCATCAATATCCAGACAACCAATAGTATGTTTCAGATGTGGAGTAAACGGTCATCGAGCTCCTGATTGCTCTAAGAATCGGATAAAATTGCACTGCTGGAAATGTAATAAGCCGGACGTTATATATGCAAATTGTTCATATTGTCACCCGTCGGTAAACTACCGTCCGAGAGTACATGCTTCGGGGATGGTACCCTCGGTTCAACATCCAATGAGCCCGAAGAAAACGACGAGAGATGTAGCAATGCAGGACGATCGATCACCACTCAGGAAACCAGAATAAAATCACCCAGTACATTTAATTTCCCATCATTACATCGAACATATTTTAGACGTCTTGAACGTAACATTAGATATTGGAGGATGAGGAAATTATTTCGCAAAGCTTGTGTTTCATCTATCCTTTCAGAAACAAAGGATCCTCGGCCGCGATTGACAATTAAGATTTTGGACAAACATATTTCAGGATTATTGGATAGTGGAGCGTCAATCACAATACTTTGAAGAAATTCCTTGGAATTATTGGAATCATCAGGTACAACTTACCGTAAGTACACTTCGTGTATTCGTACGGCAGATGGTACTGCAACAAAAATTTTGGGTTACATCGAAATTCCAATAACTGTGAATGGCTCCACTAAACCAATGCGGTTCCATATAGTTCCTGGATTACGAGAAGAGCTCTACCTGGGCATAGATTTCTGGGAGAAATTTGGTATTGTTCCTTCATTTGTTAGTGAACTGACTCGCACAGAGCTACAAACTTTTAATACACATAACCTCACCACTGACCAGCAACGAGAACTGGATATAATCAAGGATTCTTTCCCGTCATTTGAAGTGTCTGGACTCGGAAAGACTTCTTTAGTTGAACATGTCATCGATGTTGGTGATAGTGCACCTGTTAAACAGAGGCACTATCCCACGTCGCCGGCTGTTCAACTAAAGGTTTATGCCGAACTCGACCGAATGCTTCAAATGGGCGTGATCGAAGAGAGTAACAGTTCTTGGTGCTCGCCAGTGGTTCTGGTACAAAAAGAATCTGGTAAAAACAGATTATGTATTGATAGCCGTCGTGTCAATTCACTAACTAAAAAGGACGCTTACCCACTTCCCTTGATTGATGGCTTACTAGGTCGTCTAAATAGCACAAAGTACATTTCAAGTATTGATCTCAAAGATGCTTTCTGGCAGATTCCTCTGGCAGAAGCATCTAGAGACAAGACAGCCTTCACAGTGCCTGGTCGTCCATTGTATCAATTCCGGGTTATGCCCTTTGGATTGTGCAATGCTCCCCAGACAATGTGTCGGCTAATGCACAAAGTGATACCACATCAATATCACGAAAATGTCTTTGTTTATTTAGATGATCTATTGGTAGTCTCTTCCACGTTCCAGGAACATATGGAATTGCTGTCCAAAGTCTCTTCATTGTTAAGAGCGGCTGGGTTAACCATAAACCTCAAGAAAAGTAAATTTGTTCTGAGAGAGGTGAAATACTTGGGATTTTTGGTTGGTGAAGATGGTCTTCGAACAGACCCTGACAAGGTAAGAGCTGTAGCAGAGTACCCAGCTCCATCTACAGTAAAACAAATACGACGTTTACTAGGAATGGCTGGTTGGTACCAACGTTTCATACCAAATTATGCAAGCGTGGTATCACCAATTACAGATTTATTAAAGAAGAGTTCGGGGAAACTGAAATGGACATTAGAAGCGCAAGCTGCTTTCGAAAATTTAAAACGATTGCTGACTACAGCACCGGTATTAATTAACCCTGATTATAATAAAGAGTTCTTTATTAGATGCGATGCGAGTCTGACAGGGATAGGTAGTGTACTGTATCAGATCGACGAAGACGGACAAGAGTGTCCGATAGCCTTCATGTCGAAAAAACTTAATAAAGCTCAACGAAACTATTCTGTTTCTGAGCTTGAATGTCTTGCGGCAATTCTGAGTGTGAAGAAATTCAGGGGCTATGTTGAAGGTCACCGATTTACAATTGTGACTGATCACTCAAGTCTGAAGTGGCTTATGTCACAGAAGGACTTGAGTGGTCGTCTGGCTAGGTGGAGCCTAAAACTCCAACATATGGATTTTACCATTGTCCACCAAAAAGGTACCCAAAATATAGTCCCTGATGCTCTATCTCGTCTTTATGACGATACACACGAGGAATTGACGGAAGCATTAACACATCACATTAACGACATCAAAATCGACAATGAAGGTTATCGGCACAAGGAATATACGGATATGATAGCTAAAGTTCAATCATCACCCAAGGACTTTCCATCTGTTAAAGTCGTGGATGATAAGCTATACATACGTATTGAGCCAAGATCTGATGCAATACCCAACGATGTTCCTGTGTGGAAACTCTGGGTACCAAAACCGATGACTTCAAACATGATTCAGAAACATCATGATGATAGTACTGCTGCTCATGGAGGTGTTAAAAAGACTTTAGAATTACTTCGACGTCTTTATTATTGCCCGGGCATGGCGTCACAGGTACACAACTATGTTGTGTCCTGCGACACATGTAAACAAACAAAAGCCACGAATCAGATATTGCGTCCTCCGATGCAATATCAATTCGAAACAGCACGTCCATGGCAGAGAGTCTATATAGATTTTTTGGGACCGTATCCTCGTTCTACACTTGGGAATACGGTGTTATTGATAGTTCTGGATCATGCTACGAAGTTTGTACTACTGAAACCACTTAGAAACGCAACTTCACCGAAGGTGAATGCTTTTCTAAGGAATGAAGTGTTTCTTACATATGGGGTACCAGAGTTTCTGCACAGTGACAATGGCAAACAGTTCACTAGTAGGAACTTTCAAAATCTTTTGTCAGGTTTCGGCATTAAACACATTAGGACCGGTGTTTATAGTCCTCAAAGTAACGCGTCAGAGCGGGTCAATAGGTCAGTTTTAGCAGCAATTCGAGCGTTCATTAAAGGTCGACACACCAAGTGGGATTCACAAATTGGTGAAATCGCATATGCACTGCGGGCTGCAGTACATTCTGCTACCAAGTACTCACCGTACTATTTATTGTTTGGTCAACATCCAATCTCGGATGGAAATACTTACCATTTGTTGAGATCACTACACCAGCTTGGTGAAGATGCTGGTGAGGAAATGGAACGCACTGATCATTTGACTCTGCTTAGGAACCGGGTTCAACAAAATTTAAAAGCAGCCTTCAAAAAATCGCAACATCAGTACAACCTGCGATCTAAACTACGGACTTTTCAACCACAACAACGTGTGTTTGTACGGCAACATCATTTGAGTGACGCTACCAAAAAGTTCTCGGCAAAATTGGCTCCGAAGTTCTTACCTGCAATGATTAAGACTAAGATTGGAAATGTACTCTACGAGTGCACAGATATGAGCGGTAAGAATCTTGGAGTCCATCACGCGAAAGACATCAGGGAATGATGTCTTTTCGTTAGGTAGGGTTGTTCCTCTGGCTGATTGTCGTCTCTGGGGTTCACATCTTCAGGTCATACTTACTGGTTGTATCGGGGTGTCCATGGTGCTGACGTTCGGATGGATGGTCGGTCTCAATACTCAGTGAAGTTCTTAAGGACTTCATGAGTGTTGGAACCGGTCGTCGGTCTTGACGCCAGTGACTGTGGGTATCTCGATCCCAGATACAGTTTAATAAGTGGAAGTAGTTCGGTGGTTTTCTGTCATGGAGGGGATGGCGACGTTTTTGTGATTTCAAGAGTAGAAATCTTGATTTTTACCTTGAATTCATGGTGTAACGATCGCAATAATCGCAAAACAATAATAAAACCAAGTTCATCTTCGTTTTCAATTCAATAAAAATGCATTTCATTAGTTTCCGTTTATTTTTACATTAATAATAATTTTAAAATTTTCTAAAACTTAACTGCTAGTTAAATTTTGAATATACTATAAAAAGCAAACGAACGTACTCAATTTTGTTTCCAATTCTGGCGAACAGATGTCGTTGTCGTTATTAATCTTTACTGAATTTTGAATGTTACCCGATTTATTTTGACATCGGAAGATGTCAAAAAGAAAAATCACATTTTTTTCTTTTTTTAAAAAGGATTCCAAGTTTTGATTGAAAAGAAGAAACATAAGAGATAGAAAAACGATTTTAAAATTAAAAGGAAAAGATTCCACGTTTCTAATTAAAACAAAAGCTTTTTGTTATTGGTTTAACCTTAAATGCTAATAGTATTTTCTTTTCGGTTAAAATGTGAATAAAGTAAGAAGAAAGGGAAAAAAAATATATAATAAATAAAGTTCATTTTCATATGTTTTGTTGAATAAAAAGGTGTTTTTATATAAAATATACATATATCGAGAAGCATCGATTTAATGGTCAAATTCTTATTGGTGAGGCACATTAACTATAATAGTGAACGTATGTATAAGCTACCAATGAAAAATTTAAGACAAGTGTATGCACCTATTTAAGGATAAAATCAACAATAAACATTATCCGTGGCTTTTCTTAGTACGATATTTCTATCATATCGAAATCCTTTTTTTGTGATAGCAGTAATGATGGATTTTGATATATCGTGACGTGAGTAATGGTGGATATCATAATTAATGGAAGAAAAAACCGGTGTTTTGTAACAAGTTTTGGAGGCAGTTTTGATATAATACTACGGAAATTTTGAGAAAAGGGTGAATTTTGGGAAGGAAACAATCGAAGTGGTACAAAACTCTGGTAGATATAAACAGGAGAAATAAAACTCAACTATCAACAACTGCACGATAAGGTATTTCCTTTATTTTTAAATGTTTTTTTATTGAATTTTCTTTTCTTGTAATACTTTAAATGTTAGGTTAGGTACCGAAATTGATAAGAGATTCCTAAGGTGTCATATTTCGTGTGAGACATAACTCGTATCCCGCAGTAGTTTTAAATATAGTGTTATAAGTCCAGTAAATACAACAAAACGCATGTGATTTTGATGAAACTTCGGCATATAAATATCAAAATTTCATCAAAAGCCAATGCGTTTGCGTAACAAAGTCAACTTAATTGTTTCACATTTTCATAGATTTTTTACGGTTTTTATGGTTTTGTATAAATTGACTCTGTTGTTTTAAAAAGTCCAAGCCACAATATAGTGGCACTTACAATACGTGGTTCCATACCAGGGCCATAAGTGATAATTACAGTCCAGTCATCTTAGCGATCAACCTCGGAATGGGAGATAATAAGCTGAATTTTCGTATATACCTTCATTTTGACGTTCTTAAAGTTGCCTCAAAAGTCTCATAAAATCTCGTATCTGCGTCGTAAGTTATTCAAGGTCAAAGGTAACAAAAAACAGTTTTTCGCGATTATATCGGTTTCTATTGCTCCAATGACGTCAACATACAAGACACAAATTGTAGAGCATAAAATTTGCAACAAATGTTACTGGAAACATTTTCTCATGCGCTCAGCCGTTTTTGTGATAGAGGGCGGTGAAGTGGTTTCCTTTTTTTCTTGACTCTAATGCTGCATCAGCTGTTTGGCCACAAAATAAACACATGTTTTTTTAAATCAAACCCTTCATTCCTTTTTTTTACGAGGTTCCCTGGTTGATGATAAAGGTTCATCTTCTTCTAAGTGTCGTTTCGATGCCGCTTTGTAATTTTTACTGATGTACACTTTTCGACACTCAAAATGTACATTCACAGAAGTTAAAATATTTAAGAAGTCTATGTGATCGTAAGTCATTTCAATCGATACTTGCATTTTCTTTCAGTTTTCAAGTCACGCATTACATTAACAAAATCACCTTCTGCAAGTGGTTTCTCACAAATAAAACACTAAATAAGCCATAATTTTCAAAATTTTACGTTCGTCGTTGCCGAGATTGGAAACGAGAATAAACGACAATTATTCAAAGTTCAAGGTAATATTCACAGATATTCACGGTTGTCCTTTCCTTACAGTACTTATGGCTTAGCGCTGTGCGCTTCCGCCTTCTATCGCCAAAACGGCTAAGCGCATAAAAAAATGTTTCTAATAAAATTGGTCGCAAATTTTATGCTCTACAATTTGTGTGTTGCATGTTAACGTCATTGGAGCAATAGAAACCGAGATAATCGCGAAAAACTGTTTTTGGTTACCTTTGACCTTGAATAACTTACGACGCAGATACGAGATTTTATGAGACTTTTGAGGCAACTTTTAGAACGTCAAAATTAAGGTATATACGAAAATTCAGTTTATTATCTCATTCCGAGGTTGACCCCTTTTTATGCTAAAATGACTGGGACTATAGGTCTTAAAAGGTATTTATGTGTTGTTGTGACACATATTGTAAACCCTATAAGTTACAACACAACACTTTTTATTTAAAAAAAAAATATAATATAATTTAATCCTTGATGATCCGCTTGATGATCAACGTTCACGTTGGCTCCTTCGATATATCCGCGAAACTTCTGTAATGACCAAAAAACTGCAAGAGCCTCTCTTTCTGTTGTACTATAATTGCGTTCTGCGGATGTTAACAATCGACTAGCATATTCAACCGGGCGCTCGTCATCCCCCTCCCCCTGTAGCAGAACTGCTCCGATTGCGCAATTGCTTGCATCTGTTCGTAGAGTAAAAAGTTTATTTTCGTTAACTTACCTTAATACCGAAAATGTTATTAGACATAATTTTTAAATTATCGAAGGATTTTTGATGAGAAACTTCCCATTCCCATTTTGAATTCTTTTTTGTAAGTTCGCTCAATGGTTTTGAAATGTCTGCGAAGTTAGGAACAAATTTACGGTACCAGCTACAAGTTTGTAGAAATGTTTTGAGATGTCCAATATTATTTGGAGCTTTCATATTTTGACTGCGTTCCAATTGATGCTAAATTGTACTAAACGTGCTAAATCAATTTAGTCAACTATTTTATTTGACTAATACCGCATTTACAGCGACATAGCAAATTAGTAGATAGTAAATTAATTTTTGGGAAACGGAGACGGTGTAGAAATCAAAGATTTTTATTTGCAATGGTGTTCACAGCGTGAAGTATTAAATTAAAAAAAATTGATTTTAGTAAGGCTAGATATCAAATTAGTTGCAAGCTTTTAAAATAAAAAGTGTTTACAGCATATATTTAAATTACATCTTCTAATTTGCTATGCCGCTGTAAATGCAGTATAAATCAATATTTTGTTTCTAAATAATTTGGAAGAAATTCATACGTTAAACAATATCTGACAACTTGATTATATTGATTAGAATTAGAATTCGGTAATTTTGTAAAATCAAATTTAGATTTAGCAGTTTAGTACAATTTAGCAGCTAATTGGAACCCAGTCTTTGTATGGCATTGATTTTTTCGGAATTTGTGTGAATTGGTAATGACATGGCCCAAAACTTAACTTCCGATTTAAACAAAAAACATTTTTCTCGGTTGGCTCTCAAATTAAACAAGTGTTTTTGTTAAGTTTTCGATAGAATAATTATATCATCTAAATATGCTAAGATAATAACTTCCGGAAGCCTGCTTTTTAAACGATCGATCAATCTTTGAAAGGTTGCGCGAGCATTTCGTAAGCCAAATGGCATACGTTTAAATCTAAATAATCCGACTGGACACAAATGCGGTTTTATCGCGATCTTCGGGTCGAACAGATACTTGATAATAACCAGACCTTAAATCAATAGTTGTCATATAAATGGTTTGTTTTGCCAAGTGCAACAATTCATCTGCAATCCGTGGCATTGAGTATCTATCAGGCACTGTGATTGAGTTCAACTTCCTATAATCAATACATACGCGATAGGATTTGTCCGGTTTTTGAACCATAACGGGCGATGCTGCCCAGGGCGATTCACATTCTTAAATGATGTCATCACTCATCATCTTTTCAATTTCATGTTTTAAGATGGTTTTTTTCTTTGGACATTGGGTATAGAGGTACATAAACTGGTTGGTTGTTTTCGGTGATGATTTGATGTTGTGCGTAAACGGTTGCTTTTCCTATTTTCTGAAAAACTACTTCATTTTGAACGAGTAATTTATTAACAATTTGCTTTTCTTATTCATTTAGATAAGGGCCTTCATTCACTCGTAGACTATTTATTGACGAGATTTCGTATTGAGGAGTTGTATCTAATGTGTGATTTATATCATTTTCAAATTTCATAGGATACGTTTGATATTCTCCTGGAGTTTCAGTTTCGTAATCTAAAAGCAATTTAAATTTCTTAAGAAGATCCATATCCAATAGTGTCTTATGATTTGTGCCCTGAGGTAGACAAATGAAGGTTGTGGGTTTGTTTTTCTTCATTATTTTAATGTTGACTGTAACAAAATATTTTGCTCTTTTACTGAGCCGTCGGCTAACATATTCGAACCAAATTTTGATTCAAATTTACAATTGTTGTGGCAAAATGTTTGATAAAGGCCAGGAGAAGCTAAACTCAGCTTGGCGGCTGTTCTGTTTCCAATATTGCAACAGAATTTGAACTAAAAACTTCTAAGTCTAGAACTTGTCTTGGTTCTGGTGAGCTGTTTTTAAGTTGTAATGAGTATAAATCAACAAATGCCGTTTCGACTTCATTATATTTTGCTTCACCCTTCTCAGAGTTATCGCGAAATTCAATTGTTGCAACTGATGTAACATGCTTTGGCTTACAATTCAAACAATTGCTTTTAATAACCCCAGGGTTTCCACAACCATAACAATAAACATTGTTACCTAATTGAATATTTTGATTTGGGTCATTGTTTTCACCGCGCTTATTATTATTAACTTTGATGTGAGGACTCAAGTATTCGTTTACAGAAGATTTTGAATAAGAAGAACAATTTGTGTTCGTACTTGTTTTTGAATTTTCATCCAAATTTCTAATTTTTTTTACGTATTCGTTAATGTCGTGACCCGATGTTCTACAATAACGGCAATATTTCTTTTTTGAAATGTCAGACATAACCGTATGAGATTGAGGTTTATGTGAATCCTCGAAAAAAAAGTCTTCCTGTGCTCTAGCTAAAAACAGAAATCTATCGCAAGAATCGAACTCAGAACGTTTAACCTTTTCTCTGATTTTGCGTGATAATATCTTATCAAGTTGTACGGATTCCTTTAAATCACCTGTTGGAAGTTTTGAAAATAATGCTCGTATTTTGCACACAAAAAAATCTGATTTTTCCTGTTCACTTTGAGAGAGTGAAAAAATTTCTTTATATATTTGATACACGGGTCTTTTGTAGCTAAAAGAAGAAATAAGTAGTGTTATTGCATCATTAAAAGATTCAACGGTGTGTTTGATACCTTGCCACCATGCTGTAGCATTTTCTGTTAATAGCATTGGGGCTATTGCATGGAAGTGCATGGTCCCACCACAAAATCTCGTTTGACAAAATCTCGTAGGTACGAAATCTCGTAAATTATTTCTATTAAATTTTCTTTGAACACGTAATACAAAATCTCGTAATTCAAAATCTCGTAAGCTAAAATCTCGTAAATTAAAAATGT
This sequence comes from Diogma glabrata, assembly GCA_963693315.1. NCBI lineage: Eukaryota > Metazoa > Arthropoda > Insecta > Diptera > Cylindrotomidae > Diogma > Diogma glabrata. The sequence goes on from OY856187.1 coordinate 213,491,163, forward strand.
TCAAATCTCGTAAATCTCGGAACTGAACATTGAAAACATGTCGCAAAAAACATTGAAAAGAAATATTCAAATCAAAAATTCATTTTTATTCCAAAATCAAATTCATTAGCATATAGTAGTAGAGTTTAGTGTACAATTAAAATAAAAAAAATTAATACTATATCTTAACCTAAAGAAATGCTATAAGCAATTGATCTTAAATAGGTAATTTTATCCAGAGTATCCTTTTTTTTTTAATTATTTTATTTATATTTTATTTCGTAATTTGGTCTTATTTCCTTCTTAATAATTTCGCCGGCTTTAATTTGATCGATACTTGTTATCGATATTATCAGTGCTTTAGACAAATCTGAGATTAGTTTGTATAGGCCACAACGACTACTTTCAAGTTTCAGCCGACGATACCAAGCTTCTACACTGTTTGTGTCCGAGGGAACGAAGAATTTGTCCCTCCTATTGACCAAAATTTTGGATCGTAGTGCGGCTTTCCTCTTTTAGTTTTTCCCGTAATGTATACCTTTTCTAACCATTTTCCAATTTTTTTGACGTCTGAGTCGTCAAATGTCTTGCTCAATTCAGAGTAATATATACACTGAAAAAAATTGAAGTTGGCAGTTGATTATTCTTGCAAAGAAAAATTATTTGCAAACAATTTCACTGTGATTGGGACAACTACACGATAACATTTTCCTAACAACAGAATGAAGTTTATTTAAAATATAAAGTGTTATATCCAATATAACAGTAGTTGAATAAAGATAATAACTATTTCCCTGAAAAAAATTTCCTTTGGCCTTTTATCATGAATTTTTCATTTTAAAGTTTAAGTATTTGAAATTAATTGAACTATATTTTATTTTCACATAAATATTTTGTGTGATTGTCTCAACTTCATCGATTTATAATTGTAGAGTTGTTGAAGCAATTTCGTAGTTTGATTGGCCATATGTGACCGCACGGTGAGGTTGAGACAATTGCATTTCGATTGGAAATAGGACATAATTTTTTCAGTGTATCAACTTCTTCCGGCGGAGCCAAAGCTAAACTTTTAAGCATACGAATTTGAATGCTAAATGCTTCCAAGTTTCCGTATTTTGCCGCTAAACGTTCCTTTTGAATCTTCTTCCAGATAATTTGTCCAAAGTGAAACAAGCATCCTTTAAAAATAGTTGAAGGAAAATATTCAAGGCACGCGGCAGCAATTGGTTTTAGAAATCCGATATAATTGTTTGCGGATGCATGTGTATATTATTATCGCATGCCATTTTCAACAGGTTGAAAAAAAAATCTTCGTACGCAATTTTAGATTTTTTGCTCATTAGGCAAAATACCAACGGTACAATCTGTCCTTCGATTTTCCCGTGCACAGAGAAAAGCTGCCGCATTAGTGTGGGGACGACGTAAAATGTTCCATCAACGAGCCAGCAATCTGCTTCGCTGAATAGCTTCAAACTGGTTTTTGTTCCAAGAATAATGTTAATGCCCCCGTCGAATTTAGATTCAGAAAGAACAAAAAGTTCACCTTCTAAATACCTTACAATTTCCGGTATTTCGATACCATCCAACGATTTTGGTTCTTTGATTTTTAAAGAACGATTCCTCTTGATTTTGGCCTGTTGAGCTTCTTTGCTAGGAAGGTATATTCTAGCATTTGATTCCGTTTCAACGATAGAGCTTCTTATTATTTTTGATGGTTTGATTTCCGTACATTTTGCCAAACATTTCAAATTATTATTTGCTCGTACAACAGCTTTTTCTGATGCGGTAGGACCGTGAGAATGTTCAGATCAACCTTTTAAAATATCGAGACTATCAATGTTTAGGTTTGTTACCATCCGACTCTTGCCACATAGCGCTTTCGTTTTTGCACAAATCCAATTCCGTGTAGTTTTGGTTTTTCTATCAAGCGTATATGTAAAACCATTAATAAAGAGTTTCCGCTTTCCTTTATTAGATTCAAGCACCACCATTTCCATGTTAATTATATAATTTCCTGTAAACGATGAATGATAGTGTTATAGGTTAAGTAAAACGAAAGAAAAAATTAACTTTTAATTAACCTTTTAACCGTTTTAAAAATTTACCTTTTTTCAATTACTTAGTGTGTCGTCTCTAAACAAATCTCAAAAATCACTAAAACAATTTGTAACAACGCGGAGTTCGTAGAATACTGGGTCTATTCAAAAAAATTTGAAATGTGAAACATAATGTACATGCATCATAAAAATAAAGCAAAAGAAATAACCAAGTGGATTTGTTACAATTCCGTAACTATGTTAAAATGAAAGAAGCTTTTTACAATTATTAATATGATTTCTTTTGGCGTAGAGAACTGAGAACAGGAGGTTGAGACAAAGTAAGTTCATTGTGCAATTGTGAGGTTGAGGCACTTGTAAATTAAATTAAGGCTGGCGTACAGTATGAATCGGTAATACCAATATAAATATAACCATTGCAGCGGCTGAGCTGCTTATTAGCTTTGAAATTTATCTATATTTTCTAATAACTACTAAAGATACATTAAAATTTTCGCGGCAATTTTAGTAAGTTAAAATCTCGTAAATTTGTTGAATGTTATGAAATCGGCGTCCGATTTCATAACATTCAACAAATTTACGAGATTTTAACTTACGAGATTCTAACTTACGAGATTTTAACTTACAAGATTTTAACTTATGAGCTTTTGAATTACGAAATTTTGAATTACGAGATTGTGTTTTACGAAATTTTGAAAACGAGATTTTGATTTACGAGATTTTGATCTACGAGATATCGTACCCAACCCTTAGTGCATTAGCATCAGATACTGATGCACATTCTTTAAACCCGGTTATTGCGTCAACAAATGCTTCGACACATGAATGTGGTTTACCATCAAAGCGGGTTGTACAGCTTATAAAATTACCTTCATGTTTTTGGTTTCCGGACGACCCAATACTGTCGTCACTCACCTGGATTGATCCCAGGTGCCACAAACTGTTCTTTATTTAGTGTGATGGATTCCATGTGCCTGCTAGCTTTATTGGGTGTGTCCTTGGTTGTAATCTTTTTAGTTTTTTCATTAATTTCAATTGTTTTTCAAATTCACTTGATACACAATGCTAGTGCTGAATCTTAGCCTCACAATCGTCTTGAGACAAAATGCTTTTACCTTATTTGAGTCCCACGTTTCAGGTGCCAATTTATAACCGTATGTTGAACTCACAAATATAGGGAGTAAGTTGGATGTCAAGAACAGAATTGTGAATAGGAAAGACTATGTGTATACAAGAAAACTAAATTTGTATTTTTTTATATTTCGTTATAAAACTTATATATTTTAAATCCACGTTTTTCTTTTTTTTGACTCGACACGTCAAAATCAAAACAATAATGATTTCTTTGTTTTTCAAAAATGTATACCAACTTAAGAAAAAGTAAATCTGGAATTTTATTGGGTTTCGGAAAAGGAAAAGAACAAGGAAAGGAAAATATAAAATTTTATTGTTTGTGGGTTTGTTAAGCCTGGTTGACACTAAGATAGTTTACAATCTACAATCCAGCGAGTTTACTAGCAGCTTGTAAACTCGCCTAGTGTAATCATGTTTACAATCTAACTAGCAGATCTACCGAAAAAGTTGATTGGTTATCTACTTTTTAATCTACTCGCCAGCTTTTAAACTCGCCAACTAGCAGCTTGTAAACAATCTTAGTGTCAACGAGGCTTTACACAATTTAATTATATTACCTTTTTTTCTTAATTTTTAAAACATATACTCATTTCAATTTTTAAAGAAATTAATTCTTTTTCTCAAATGACACTGTAATAGTTAAACTCTTTTCAATCTTTAAACAAATAATTTTTAACCAATAAACTCTTTTCAATTTTTAAAGAAATTAATTCTTTTCAAAACACAAATTTTATTTTATACAATTTAAAATTTAAGTAAAACCAAATAATAAAAAAACAACGCGAAACAAACTAAATTCCAAACAAAAAAAACCAAAAACCCGACCGTATTTTTTTTTCTTAGGTTACACATCCAAAGACTAACACCTTACTTTTTCGAGTCCCGACCAAAAACAAACTGACCAAAGTTTTCACCTCGGTATTAACCGAGCCCTTGAAATAATTATAACAAAAAAACCAAAAAAAAAAATAACACTGATTCCAGGAATCCACTAAAATTGTGAGAATGGTTAAGACTTCCCGCAATTAAAATAGAAAATTTATCAAGTTTCAAAAAAAATAGAAATTAACAAAAACATCACAACGGAGTTTTAGTTTTAATGATAACAATAAAGAAATTGGAGAATTTTTAGAAAGCCGTTTAAATTTAATTTAATAAAAATGCTTTGCTAGATTGCAAAACTAAAACATGGGCATGGTTGTAATTTAAATTAATGGCATTTTGCATTATTAGCAAACGCTTATTAGCAAAACGCAAAACTTAACTTCGTCTCGATCTCAAAAAATTTATCCTCAATCGGTAAAACACTCTTACTGCCTTAATGCTTAAATAACTATACTATATATTAATTATACCGAATATAAGTTGATGAAGGGAAATCTGTGGTACAACAAAGCTCAAAAGCTCTTCCATGTTGTGTGTCGCTATTTCCTGATATTTATTCAGTGGTTGTTTGAATGTAGATGGGGTAATGAAATCCAAAATTCGACATCTACGACGTGCTACTTAGGCAACTTTGCAGAATTAGGGGTGTCACGGAGAGTGTCAGTAAATGCTGCTTACTTAATGGTGCTACATATACCGGCGAGTTATTATCGCTTTAAAACTAAACGCAACTTAAGCGTGTTCTTCATGCTAGAAGTGGCTTTGGTGAGTATATCTGTCTTGGATGAAGCGGCTCGTTATATAAATATGAAAAAAGGTTTTTCTGAGAATCTTGAAATCAGACTAGGTAGACCAATTCGTGAACAGTTTTGTGGGGCTTGAGTTTAACACCCCGCTACCTCGGAAAAATATACTTCGTTAAAATTATGGACCAGAAAAATTATAGGTTCTTTACAAGTATTTATGATGATAAGAGATCTATGCTTAGAAGTGCGTACGCATGTTACTACATTTCGTAAAATTTCTATTTTAATTTTGATTACTCTGTTTTTAGTAAATCAGTAATACAAAGTTGTACACTGAAAGAAAAAAGTAAGTATTTTTAACAGAAAACACATATTAATTTAACAGAAATTTATCTTACTTTTCAACCACCTTAGCACTCTGTTAATGAATCAGTTTTTGCTATGTTAAATTTACATAAATTAAAAATATCATTTTTTTCAAAACGACATAGTTCTTAGTAAAGAGAACATAATATTTTGTTATAACAACATAGCCGATTTTTAAAAGATAAGTTAGTCTAACAAACATATATGTACTTTTAACATAGCTTTTGCATAAAACAACATAGTTTTTTGTAAACAAAATATAATATTATGTTATACCAACATGCAACTATGAACCTTTGCTAAGTGAAAACAATAGAATTATTTGTTAATTATACACACGAATGAAGCGACTGCAATAGTTAAAATAACTATATATTTTATAGAAGCTTGGTTAAAATTAATATGAGACGCCTTCTGAAATTAGCAAAAATAAACAATTTTTCAATGTATTCAAAATAAATTTATTTATTAACAACACTTATATATAATATAAAATTGGATTTTTCACTTAATCATATAAATTCAATTAATTTATTATTATTTCATATTGTAACGACTCTTCGTTGGTTCTTTCAGATTATTGAACAAATATGACAGTAAAAAGACGGATCTTTGGTTAACAAAATCTCAAACTTTATTTGTCAACAAATTACAGCAGCTTCCGATTTTAATTACAATAAAATCTAGGGTCTCCAATTTGTGTACGATAGATTTCACCGCTTTCCACAATTTGAATCAATGAGAGTCGGAATCGTAAAATCTGTATTTACTATTCCACTAGGTTCAAATTATTTCACTATTAGTACCCAGGCTCAAGTACCACCCGATTATTCCTTATACTTGCGAATATTTGTAAAACACTTTTAATTGCAAAATTAAAACTGACTATCTGATATTTTTGTTCGCTTATTTATATTCAAAAACAAATAAGCAGAATATTCTGGTACTCACTGTAGTTGTTTCTAGAAACAATAGGCCACTCCTCCTTTTAATTCATTGATGTAAAGAAATTTAATTTACATTAATTTATGCAACTTGTATTAGTTAAAGGGAGTTAACTTTTAATTCATCTTTGCCATAGAATGTAGAAAACATTTAGGCGGAACGTATTGGTTATTTATGATTAAATTAAATTAACCCATTCTGGACGAAGCTTATTACACTGCCCTCCATTTAGTTTTGTTCGTCCCGAACAATATCAGCTATTGCAATGGTACTGTTACTTTGGTACGGTGCCAACCTTTGCAGATGTATCACTTTCATCTTGGTACGCGGTCCCTTTTGGATGCGGTAGATAACATCATTAATTCGTTTGATTATTTTATATGGGCCTTCCCAATCTGGCTGCAGCTTGGGTGATCCTCCCTTAGTTCTTCTGGGGTTGTATAGCCATACCAATTCTCCTTCTTGAAAACCGCCACTATTTGCATTTATGTCGTACCTGGTTTTCATTTTGTCACTGGCAATCTTAATGTGGTCTCGAACCTGTTGATGGATTTTATTCATCTTCTCCCTTAGTTGTCCCACATAATCTGTTTTCGTGGATACCAGACCTCCAGGGATGCCAAACTCGATGTCACTAGGAAGATGAAGTTCTCTTCCGAACATGATATTCGCTGGCGTTTCACATGTCGTATCGTGCACTGCGCTACGATAGGCCATCAAGAATAACGGAAGATCCTTGTCCCAATTTCTTTGGTTGGCTTCTACTACCTTTGACAAATGTTCTTCCATGGTTCGGTTGAATCGTTCTACCATGCCATCCGACTGCGGGTTCATAGGTGTAGTTCGTGTTTTTCTAATGCCGAGGGTTCTGCACAGCTCTTCCATCAGTTGAGATTCGAAATTCCTTCCCTGGTCGGTATGCAACTCGAACGGTGTTCCATATCTGCAAACCCATTCATGGACTAACGTTTCAGCGACCGTAACTGCTTCCTGGTTCGGTATCGCATAAGCTTCCGGCCATTTTGTAAAGTAATCAATGACCACCATGATGTATTTGTTACCTTTTGTCGTTTCCGGAAATGGCCCCGCGATGTCTATCGCAATTCTCTCCATTGGGGCGCCCACATTGTACTGTTGCATCTCTCCTCGAGTTCTAGTTTTTGGTCCTTTGCTCGCCGCACAAGTATCGCATCGCCGACACCATTGCTCCACGTCCGTTCGGTACCTTACCCAATAAAACCTCTCCCTTACTTTGGCTAGGGTTTTATTGACTCCCAGGCGTCCTCCAGAAATACTTCCATGCAGCTTTCCCAGTACCTCTTCTACTCGACTTGATGGTAACACCAGTTGCTCTAACACTTTCTTTCCATCAGCGGACTCCCATTTTCTTTTTAGTATCCCGTTGTCCATTAATAGTGAGTCCAATTGCGCCCAGTAGCATTTCACCTCCGTACTTAAAGGTGCTACCTCTTTCCACTCCGGTCTCCTTCCCTCGATTTTCCATTTCAATATTGGTGCCATAGCTGGATCCTTTAGCTGCTCTCTTTTAAATGCCTCGGTGCACCAATCGTCAGGAGTTTGGAACTTAATTTGTTTCACTTTTATTGCCTCTTTTCTCACAGCCCTGCTACATGACTTGCGCTTCTCAATACAGGGTCTTCTTGAAAAATCATCAGCGTTACAATGTATCCTTCTCCTCCGGTGTTCAACGCGGCAATCTTCTTCCTTTTTGACATTTGCCTCCTTTCTCTCAGTCCTGCTATATGACTTGCGCTCCTCAACACAGGGTCTTCTTGAAAGATCTTCAGCGTTACAATGTATTCTTCTCTTCCGGTGTTCGACGCGGCAATCTCCTTCTTTTTTGACATCCACTTGCTTGTTTGAAAGGTTCATCAACCGGCCTGGAACTATTCCTTCTTTTGCTGCTACTCGTGTTTTGCATTCTTGTCTGATGTGCCCTAACTGCTCACAATTCCAGCATCTTACTCTGTTAGATCTTCTTCGTTCATTTCGTTCAGGCTTATCTTCCAGACTTTTGACACGCATGATCACTTTCTCAAGCGCTGCTTTTAGAGGTTCTTCAGCAACTTCCATCTGACGTACCCTATCTGAGCCATACGCTCTTTTTCCAGCTTCCATTTGAAGAGCTAATGCTAAGACTTCCACAGGTAGTTTCTTCCCGCTTAGATAAAGCTGGTTTCTCATTTGCACATCTCGAAGAGCATTGATGAATGTATCAGCTGCCAGTTCGTCTCGATGTTCAGCGTTATAATTCGGATATGATTGATTAACCAGTCTCACAATGTCAGCCTCTAATTCTTGCAAAGTTTCGCTGACTCCTTGTTTTCGTGTTTTGAGCTGCATGCGATGGAGAGCTTGCATATGACTTTCCCCATATCTTACTTCTAAGGCCTCCATTAGCTTGTAATCACGCTCTGTCGCTGATAGTGTTTGCAAAATTTCAGCAGCAGGTCCCTTCAATGCCAATATAAGCGCATTTGCTTTTTGCTGGTGATCAACCCCAGTTGTTGCTATCTCAAATTGCATCTTAAATATCTGGTACGATGTAGATCCATCAAATACGGGTGTTTTCACTCTAGCTGGAGCTGAAGTAGTTGATGGATTGATCATGTTACCGGACTTCCCTTGTGCTATTTCTTGACGTAATTCACTTGAAAGTTTGCGTAATTTCTCTTCATGTTCTTCGGTAACTTTCCGCGGCTCCTTTTCCATGTTGTTGATTTCAACCTCCGCACTGGATATACGTGACTCGATTACTTCACGTAGTTTTTGTTGATCTAATTTTTGTTCCGCTGCCAGTTTCTCTTGTCGGGCTTTTTGTTCTGCTGCCAGTTTCTCTTGTCGGGCTTTTTGTTCTGCTGCCAGTTTCTCTTGTCGGGCCATCAGATTGTTTCCTTGTTTGGTCATCATATCAGCAAATTGTTGTTGTTGGTTGTTTCCTTGTTTGGCCATCATATCAGCAAATTGTTGTTGCTGCTGTGCCATCATTTCTTTCATCAACACCATCATCGGATCAATTGCTGGGGCATTCTGGACCGTAACTTCCTCTGGCTCTACTTCTATGACCTCTGTGTTTTGGCCTGCTTCTTCTAAAACTTTACGCAGCCGGAATGCAAGTTCTGCCTTCGTTCCATGGATTGGAGCATTCCTTTTCTTCAACTCATCCTTCAGCTGGGTCTGGCTGAGATCACTAATATTTACTGTCTTGGCCATTGTTTCAATAATCCCACTTCTGACACCACTGTAACGACTCTTCGTTGGTTCTTTTAGATTATTGAACAAATATGACAGTAAAAAGACGGATCTTTGGTTAACAAAATCTCGAACTTTATTTGTCAACAAATTACAGCAGCTTCCGATTTTAATTACAATAAAATCTAGGGTCTCCAATTTGTGTACGAAAGATTTCACCACTTTCCACAATTTGAATCAATGAGAGTCGGAATCGTAAAAACTGTATATACTATTCCACTAGGTTCAAATTATTTCACTATTAGTACCCAGGCTCAAGTACCACCCGATTATTCCTTATACTTGCGAATATTTGTAAAACACTTTTAATTGCAAAATTAAAACTGACTATCTGATATTTTTGTTCGCTTATTTATATTCAAAAACAAATAAGCAGAATATTCTGGTACTCACTGTAGTTGTTTCTAGAAACAATAGGCCACTCCTCCTTTTAATTCATTGATGTAAAGAAATTTAATTTACATTAATTTATGCAACTTGTATTAGTTAAAGGGAGTTAACTTTTAATTCATATTTGCCATAGAATGTAGAAAACATTTAGGCGGAACGTATTGGTTATTTATGATTAAATTAAATTAACCCATTCTGGACGAAGTTTATTACAATATAATTTCATCTTTTAGCTATTATTATTATATTATAACTATTATAACAATTATACTATTAAATTTAAAAGTAATATGTATAAATATAAAAAAAATTGTAACATTAATTAATTCAAAATAAATACCATTTTTTGGATTTTCAACAGTGATATAAAATTCATATAGTTTTATATAATAAAATAAAAATGATATTATTAATCATTCCTTGACTATTTTTTGACAAATATCATTGATTAGCGTATAAGTACAGCTGGAATTTCTTTATCAAATTTAGTTGTAATGTCGTATAAATATTTTTAATGTATAACCAAACATATAATGATTCGCTTGGATACCTTAAAACAACAATCAAGTGCTTCCAAAAAATTGGAAAATTTAAAGTGCTCCTTATCCAATATGACATAGAACTCTTGATAATCTAAAGTACTTCCAACAGCAACGAGAATTGGCTGAAATCGTTCACTGTTACTCAAACACTTATCGTTTATTGTTTGAAGCTCGTTATTTACATCGTCAGTCGTCAAACATTTAAATATAAAATTATTTTGGACGTCCTTTGTTGTAGGTTTTTTAAAATTACTATTTGGTGCTGTTTTGAGCTTTTTCTTTAAATTAGATCTATGTATTATCGTCGGTCGGTAGAACATATAAAAGTTCTAAGTTAAAGGTATCTAAAAACAAAACATAAATAAGAAAAATTAATATGTTTACATACATATAAAGTTTTTATTATATAATTTACCAGTATTTATTTTATCTCTTTTTAATAAAAGTTGTTGAAATGCTACTTTATATATCTTGTCCCGTATATTTTTTTAATATTTTTGGAATGTATTTTGAAAATATATTCCAGTTTTGGTACATCACATCTTTCTCAGGCTTAATTGTTAAAAAATCGATGTTTATCTGTAATATAGACATTAAATAATATATATATTTGATCACTATACGGAAATTAAAAAGTTCTTTACCAATTTAGGCGCAAGGGCATGTTGATACAACGGCCATTCTATAAGAATGTTTGTTATAGTGGTGTCATTATAAAATTTGTCATCATAAAATGCATTTTTGCAAATTGCAAATAATTGCAATATTGCAATATGCAATATTGTACAATGCACAATACAATATTTGCATAATGCAAATTTTGAGGAAAGGTTCCATTTGCGTTTCACTTTCTCCCATGGACTTCTGAAACTTTTAAGAATTTCTTTAATTTTCCTATTTTGGAGAATAATTTGTGCTCAAATTCAATCCATACACATTCTTTATTAATTATCCTTTCCGGAAATTCATATATGTAATGCTCGAAATTTTTTTTCCCGAAATTTATCGTATTCGTTACTCTTAAAAAGTTTATTTATACCATCAGAAATCAGAAATCGATCTAACAGGATTTAATAAATAATAATATATAATAAAAATGCTTGCAATATTAAATAAAAATATTCAATTGCTTACCCGTTAAATATTTAAATAATTTAATGTTGTGTATTAATTTGCTTTTTCTTTAGAAATCTATAATTTCATTCCACTCCACAAAGAAAACACGTTTCAAATGGAATTAAATTTAAATGCAATCATTGTATGAAGTTTCAAATTTTACAAAATGCTCTTTTATTTTAAAATAGCACTACATACGTATAACAATTCTTTCAATTTGATTAACATAGTGCTCTGTTACTTTAACTTAGTCTCGTAAAATCAATTTATCTTAACAAAGCGCTCTGTTATTATAATATCACCCCGATTACTGAAGTCGTGTCACATCAGGTGACATGACTATAGTCATGTCACGTCAGCTAAAAATTGGTATTATTGAAGTCGATAAAAACCGTCACGACTAAAACTAGAAATTCTGAAACGAAAAAACTCCAAAACTAAAAAAAATTACAGTTTACGTTCTTCAATTTCACAAAAACGATTAAAGACGTTTGAAAAAATTATTGTCACATGAAAAATTGAGGCGACTAAAATGTCATTTAAAGTGACATCTGTCGTATAAAATGACTTGAGGCGTAAAAAACGACTTCAACAATACGAAAATTGATGCGATGTGACTTTAGTCATTTAAAGTGACATGACTTGGCTTCGGTAATCGGGGTGTATATTTTTAACAGAGTATATGTTAAACGTTTTTACCATTGTTTATAAAATAAACTAACTATGTTAAAATAACTAAAGCCATATAATTTTAGCAAAACCAATGTTTGTTTGCAAAATGTATTTGCTTAGGTAAAATAACGAAGCGATTTTTGTATTAATAACATAATTGAAAAAATTAGCAAAGTCAATTTTATTGAAACGTAACAAAATCTATGTTATTTTAACAAAAATATTTTAACAAAACCAATTTGGTTAACATTACGTAGCTTTTTTTCTCATTGTACGTGTTGTGTAGAGTTATTATTTGTGAACTGCTTTTAATTCTTATTGTGAATTTGCATTAATAATGTGCATTTATGTATGTATGTATATCGAAATTTACGTAAACCGAATTGTAATGATAAAACTCTCTTCTCCCATTCAAACTGTTTATAATATAAATATAATTAATCTTATTTTGAGAAGAGCAGTAGGCTCTGATATTTAGTACGATTCGGTTTACGTAAATTAAAAAAAATATAAAGTCTAAATAAATTATAAATTATAAATTTATAAAATAAACAATTAAAAATAAAACTTTGAGTTCTAAATTTTTCATAAAGTAAATCCGTGTCCCAAACTGTACATAACAAGTGGTGACAGCGAATTTTCGGGCATAGTGATTAATAGTGTAGTGAGTGCATATATCACATACAATAGAACATTAATCATCAATATGTTCCAGTTTTAAAAATATACAGTGGATATTTACGGTTAATAAACTTTATGACAAAATTTTTTTTAATTAAAACTCAACTTCGTTTAATAACAATATATAATAAATAAGCCGTAATATCAAATATAAAAAAAATATTCAAATCCAGTTTAAAAATAATTAAAAATCTTCAAATTACAATTGATAAAACCGTGATAAAGTTTTTGCGAATATGTACGCAATAAATATAACGTAATCAACAGTATAGTTAAAGCATCCTCATATTTTATCAGTTAATATCTGAATACAATCGATACAATCATTATTTTGTTATTGTAAATAAAATCATCGAATATTATCATCAAAAATAAGCATTGATCATACGAGTGGAATACAACGCATCAAAAACAATACCAAATATTTTCAACTTTATACATAAAAATTTACATACATAAAAATTTTCGATAAAAGTCAATTTCAACGTGCAGCTGAAGGTATCTATGGATTTTCAAGGTCAAGTCTGGCGTAACAATCATCGCTGTTATTTTGTTAACATTTCACATAAACTGTTAATGTGATTCTGATCAACTCATATCAACGTAATGGATCCGCTTTTGTAAATGGATTGCTTGATGAAATCTTCTTAAAAGGCAATAATTATTTTCTTATTATTATTTTTGTAATTTATTATAAGCATTTTTAAATTTTTATTCTAATTCTTTCTTTTTTCTATTTTTTTTAATGCAAAACACATTGTCATTACGAAATCGTGATATAAGAAGAAATTTGCAATTAGACGAACGAGGACGTTCATTATCAACGGGAGAAATAACTGTAAGTAGTGATCATAATGATTTTTTGACTATTTCTAAAAGCTCAAGTGAAGATTTTGCTAGTTTAACTGATTTTTGTGATACTAAAAATATTTCGTTATCGAATTCAAAAATTTTCTGTGCCAATTTAAAATTCACAATGCCTTTAGATATCAAAACAATGTTGAAAACAATCCCAGAATTCGACGGAAATTCGAATTTATTACATAAATTTTTAACTTGTAGTGATATAGTGTATCAATCAGTTACGAACGACAAAGACAAAGCACTTTTTTTTAATATTATGAAATCGAAACTCAACGGTCGAGCGTATGATTTAATAAAATATAAGACGTGCGATAATTGGGAAGATTTAAAAAAAGAATTTAAATTAAATTTTTCTGATTTGCGATCAATAGAATTTCTTCAAAACCAAATAGTAAATTCAAAACAATTTAACCAGGAATCTGTAAAAGATTTTGCCTGTAAAATTGAAAAGCTACTTGCTGATCTAAACGATGCGTGTATCGAACAACAGGGCGAAGAAGCTGCTGTTTATATAAAAAAATTAAACGGTACCACAGCTTTACATTCTTTTCAAGATGGACTGAAAGATCCAATTAAGCTGCTAGTTAAAGCTTGTAGATTTCCAACGCTTCGCGAAGCGATTGCAAAAGCGATTGAAGAGGACGGAAATCAAATTGAAAAGCATCATGAGTCGAAACATTGTCCACGAAACCCCAACCAAGTGTTTAAATGCCAGTTGTGTCAAAAATTGGGTCATACAGCTCCCAAGTGCTATTCACTGAATACTTTTAATAGACCAACCAATTCATTTAATAGCAGGTTTTCTAGATTAAACTCACCAAGTTCACAACCAGCTATAAGACAAATATCAATTCAGTGCGCTTATTGCAAAATACCCGGACATACAATAGATGTTTGCCGTAAACGAAAACGCAATGAATATTATAAAAATAACCATATTCAAACTCCAACTGTAAATTTTACTGATAAGTATAATTCTCAACCTTCAACTTCGGGAAACGTGTCAGCCCTCGAACAGGATCCATTAAACACGACTGTTCGAGTGAAAGACATTTAAATCCGTGTTTAAATCAAAATAATAATTTTACAAACAGAACTTTTTACAACAAAAAATTTAATTCAAATTCTCAAACTACAAACAACAATTCGATGAAAGATTTAAAACAGTTCCATATAGAAACTAATCTAAAATTTAATAATTCAATTTCATCTAAGTTCAATCAAAACTTTATAAATTTTAACATTGACTTTTTAGCAAATCAAAATTCCAAATTTTTGATAGATACAGGGGCCGATGTCAGTATCATTCAAAAGAAATATGTCAACCCTGAAACAATTTGTTATTTAAAGCGGACATGTACACTTACTGGATTAAATAAAGAAAAAATTCAAACCTTAGGCTCATGCAAAGGCGAAATTAATTTACCTAACGGGCAAAAGATAATTCAAGATTTTTATTTGATCCCAGATCTTATAACCTTAGAATACGCAGGTATTATAGGCTCTGATTTTTTAAATACTTATAAGTGTCAAATTGATTACGAAACTAAGACATTAAATGTTAATTTGAATAGTCAATTATTTTCTTTCAATTTGTCAAATCTTGAGAATTCAAATAATATCATTCCCGCTAGAGTCGAAAAAATTTGCAGTATAAACTTCAATGTAGATGAAGATAAAGAATATTTTTGTCCTCCAAAAGAAATTTCCTCTGGTGTATTTACAGCAAGCTCGATAATAAACGTCAAGAACAAATCAGCTCCAATAAGCATAATAAATACAAATCAGTATGCTGTTAATATCGACAATATTCAACTCAAACCAGAACCTCTGGATACGTACAATATTTTAA
The DNA here is from genome assembly GCA_963693315.1 of Diogma glabrata. Lineage (NCBI taxonomy): Eukaryota > Metazoa > Arthropoda > Insecta > Diptera > Cylindrotomidae > Diogma > Diogma glabrata. Next base: position 213,506,665 of record OY856187.1, read on the forward strand.
AGGTATCATCCTGGTCTAATAAAAACGAAGAACGTTTACAATTACTTGAAGATAGTTTAAACTTAAACGATCTTAATATTGAAGAACGCCAATCTATATTAGAAATATGCCGTTATTTTAACGATGTATTTCATCTTAGCGGTGATAAATTAACTATTTCCAACACAGGTTGCCATAAAATTCCAATTTTACCCGATACAAATCCTATACATATCAAGCCATATAGATTACCTCATGCCATGAAAGAAGTTATAAATAAACAAGTTGATAAAATGCTAGAAGATGGAATAGTTGAACCGAGTTGTAGTCCATGGAATTTCCCACTTTTAGTAGTTCCGAAAAAGTCTGATGGAGACGAAAAACGATGGCGCATAGTGGTAGATTTCAGGCGACTTAATAATGTAACAATAGGCGACGTATTTCCACTACCCAATATCATAGACATATTAGACCAATTGGGCAAATCTACATATTTCTCAACTCTAGATCTCGCTGACGGATTTTTTCAAATACCTCTAGATGATAGCAGTAAAGAAAAAACGGCGTTTAGTACCGATCTTGGTCATTTCCATTATACGCGTATGCCATTTGGGTTAAAAAACGCACCCGCAACTTTTCAGCGTGTAATGAATTGTATATTATCCGGTCTAAACGGTGTTAAATGCTTTATATATTTAGACGACGTCATAGTTTATGGCCATGATCTGAAAGATCACAATAGCAAATTAATAGATATTTTAAAATGTTTCCGCAAATTCAATCTTAAATTACAACCTCGAAAATGTCAATTTCTACGTAAGGAAATAACTTACCTTGGTCATTTAATTACCAGCGAAGGTATAAAGCCTGATACAAAAAAGATATCTGCCGTAACAAATTTTCCAGTACCATTAAACCCTACCGAAGTTAAATCATTCATAGGACTGTGTAGTTATTATCGAAGGTTTATAGCAAATTTTTCCAATATTGCAAGTCCCATACTTCATCTTTTAAAAAAGAATGTTCCATTCAATTGGGATCCATTTTGCGATGAAGCTTTCAGTAAATTAAAAAATTCACTTGTACAATCACCTATCTTGCAATATCCTAATTTTGCACAGACATTTTTCGTTACAACAGATGCCAGTGACCAAGCAATTGGAGCCGTCTTATCACAGCATATAAACTCCGCGGACTTACCTATTGCCTATGCAAGCAGAGTTCTCAATAATGCCGAGAAAAACTATAGTACTGTGGAAAAGGAACTCCTTGCGATTGTGTGGGCTGTTAAGCAATTTAGACCGTACCTTTATGGAACAAAATTTATAATAAAAACCGACCATAAACCTCTTATATGGTTATATAAAAGTTCAAACCCATCTTCCCGTCTAATGCGATGGCGTATAAATATGGATGAATACGATTATGAAATTCAATATAAATCCGGTAAATCCAATACAAATGCCGATTCTTTAAGTCGTATTATCATTAATGATGAACACCAAAATTTCGATAATCAAATTAATGTATCAACTCGAAGTCAATCAAGACAACAAAATTTAACCTCGAATTTAGCTGATTCTACATCAATTTCTAATATTACGCAACCACAAACTTCCAAACCAGACATGATTTCCTTTGTGAATTGTGACAAAACCAATTCAGTTCAACCAAAAAGAAACATTTTGTCTGACGAAAGTGAAATAAATAAAATTATTAGGGATTTTCACATCAATCCTTTAGGTGGACATCAGGGAATTGTAAGAACTTTTAAAAGAATTAGTTCCTATTATCAATTTCCACAGATGTTAAGTAAAATTCGCAAATTTATTTCCAAATGTGAGCTATGCCAGAAAAATAAAGTAACACGAACAATCAAATGTCACATGAAAATAACTTCCACATCAAAATTACCATTTGAGAAGATTTTTCTCGATATAGTTGGGCCATTACCTGAGACTCATCAAGGACATAAAGTAATATTGACCATGCAAGATGACTTAACTAAATATTCTATAGCCATTCCATTGCACGATCAAGAAAGTGAGACAGTCTCACGAGCTTTTGTTGAGGAGTTAATATGTAAACATGGTACACCCAAATCGATTGTTACGGATCAAGGCTCAAATTTTATGAGTATTCTATTTACTGACGTTTGCAAACTTTTAAAAATAAAAAAACTAAACACTACCGCTTACCATCCAGAATCAAACGGGGCGCTTGAACGTTCACATAGAACATTTTCTGAATATTTAAGAAACTACTGTTCCACAGATAAAAACAATTGGCATCTTTGGCTTCCATTCGCTATTTTTACATTTAATTCGACACCACATTCAGCTACTTCATTTATGCCATTTGAATTATTATACGGATACAAACCTTCACTACCATTTTTATTAAAATCCTCTCCTGATCCAGTTTATAACTATGGCAATTATTGTTTAGAATTAAAATATAGATTACAAAATTCTTGGAGTATAGCAAGAGAAAAATTAATCAATAACAAAGAAATTTCGAAACGTTACCTCGACAAAGATACTAAATATGTTAAATTTTCTGAAAATGATATGGTTCTTTTGAAAAATATGTCTATAGTGAAAACAAAATTAGAAGCCTTATGGTCAGGACCGTACATTATAACAAAAATAAATTCTCCAGAAAATTCAACAATTCGTATAAATGGCCGAAATAAAACAGTACACAATAATCAATTAAAGCTTTTCGTTAAGTAGATTATAATGAGCTTTAAAAAATTTTAGTGAAAAAGTCATTGTGTGATCTACATTATGTGATCAAAATAAATACAATTAACCGTAACTCAAAAATAAACGACAATTAGTGAACTATTTAATTGCAAAAGTTCTCGATATCATGAATCGTAACTTTTATTAATAAAAATATAATAAAACAATCAAAACATTACCAACAAAACATTTGTTAATTATTATTATCTAAATGAATATTTTTAAAGAAATTATTATTATCTTATTTACAAATTAATTAGCTAAAACATCTTCTTTTTTTTATATATTAAATAGTTATATTTAAGAAAAATAATATTTTTGAATTTTCTATAAACTTATGTTTATAATTTATATATTTATTGTAATTATCATTTATTTACAGAAAAAAAAATTATCTCGATTATTCATAACTACATAAATGCAATCTCGTACGCAGCGATTTTTTTTTTCTTTCTCTCCTGTACGATAAATGTTTTGGAACATTTATCTTTTCCTAGGGGATAGGTGTTGTGTAGAGTTATTATTTGTGAACTGCTTTTAATTCTTATTGTGAATTTGCATTAATAATGTGCATTTATGTATGTATGTATATCGAAATTTACGTAAACCGAATTGTAATGATAAAACTCTCTTCTCCCATTCAAACTGTTTATAATATAAATATAATTAATCTTATTTTGAGAAGAGCAGTAGGCTCTGATATTTAGTACGATTCGGTTTACGTAAATTAAAAAAAATATAAAGTCTAAATAAATTATAAATTATAAATTTATAAAATAAACAATTAAAAATAAAACTTTGAGTTCTAAATTTTTCATAAAGTAAATCCGTGTCCCAAACTGTACATAACAAGTGGTGACAGCGAATTTTCGGGCATAGTGATTAATAGTGTAGTGAGTGCATATATCACATACAATAGAACATTAATCATCAATATGTTCCAGTTTTAAAAATATACAGTGGATATTTACGGTTAATAAACTTTATGACAAAATTTTTTTTAATTAAAACTCAACTTCGTTTAATAACAATATATAATAAATAAGCCGTAATATCAAATATAAAAAAAATATTCAAATCCAGTTTAAAAATAATTAAAAATCTTCAAATTACAATTGATAAAACCGTGATAAAGTTTTTGCGAATATGTACGCAATAAATATAACGTAATCAACAGTATAGTTAAAGCATCCTCATATTTTATCAGTTAATATCTGAATACAATCGATACAATCATTATTTTGTTATTGTAAATAAAATCATCGAATATTATCATCAAAAATAAGCATTGATCATACGAGTGGAATACAACGCATCAAAAACAATACCAAATATTTTCAACTTTATACATAAAAATTTACATACATAAAAATTTTCGATAAAAGTCAATTTCAACGTGCAGCTGAAGGTATCTATGGATTTTCAAGGTCAAGTCTGGCGTAACAATCATCGCTGTTATTTTGTTAACATTTCACATAAACTGTTAATGTGATTCTGATCAACTCATATCAACGTAATGGATCCGCTTTTGTAAATGGATTGCTTGATGAAATCTTCTTAAAAGGCAATAATTATTTTCTTATTATTATTTTTGTAATTTATTATAAGCATTTTTAAATTTTTATTCTAATTCTTTCTTTTTTCTATTTTTTTTAATGCAAAACACATTGTCATTACGAAATCGTGATATAAGAAGAAATTTGCAATTAGACGAACGAGGACGTTCATTATCAACGGGAGAAATAACTGTAAGTAGTGATCATAATGATTTTTTGACTATTTCTAAAAGCTCAAGTGAAGATTTTGCTAGTTTAACTGATTTTTGTGATACTAAAAATATTTCGTTATCGAATTCAAAAATTTTCTGTGCCAATTTAAAATTCACAATGCCTTTAGATATCAAAACAATGTTGAAAACAATCCCAGAATTCGACGGAAATTCGAATTTATTACATAAATTTTTAACTTGTAGTGATATAGTGTATCAATCAGTTACGAACGACAAAGACAAAGCACTTTTTTTTAATATTATGAAATCGAAACTCAACGGTCGAGCGTATGATTTAATAAAATATAAGACGTGCGATAATTGGGAAGATTTAAAAAAAGAATTTAAATTAAATTTTTCTGATTTGCGATCAATAGAATTTCTTCAAAACCAAATAGTAAATTCAAAACAATTTAACCAGGAATCTGTAAAAGATTTTGCCTGTAAAATTGAAAAGCTACTTGCTGATCTAAACGATGCGTGTATCGAACAACAGGGCGAAGAAGCTGCTGTTTATATAAAAAAATTAAACGGTACCACAGCTTTACATTCTTTTCAAGATGGACTGAAAGATCCAATTAAGCTGCTAGTTAAAGCTTGTAGATTTCCAACGCTTCGCGAAGCGATTGCAAAAGCGATTGAAGAGGACGGAAATCAAATTGAAAAGCATCATGAGTCGAAACATTGTCCACGAAACCCCAACCAAGTGTTTAAATGCCAGTTGTGTCAAAAATTGGGTCATACAGCTCCCAAGTGCTATTCACTGAATACTTTTAATAGACCAACCAATTCATTTAATAGCAGGTTTTCTAGATTAAACTCACCAAGTTCACAACCAGCTATAAGACAAATATCAATTCAGTGCGCTTATTGCAAAATACCCGGACATACAATAGATGTTTGCCGTAAACGAAAACGCAATGAATATTATAAAAATAACCATATTCAAACTCCAACTGTAAATTTTACTGATAAGTATAATTCTCAACCTTCAACTTCGGGAAACGTGTCAGCCCTCGAACAGGATCCATTAAACACGACTGTTCGAGTGAAAGACATTTAAATCCGTGTTTAAATCAAAATAATAATTTTACAAACAGAACTTTTTACAACAAAAAATTTAATTCAAATTCTCAAACTACAAACAACAATTCGATGAAAGATTTAAAACAGTTCCATATAGAAACTAATCTAAAATTTAATAATTCAATTTCATCTAAGTTCAATCAAAACTTTATAAATTTTAACATTGACTTTTTAGCAAATCAAAATTCCAAATTTTTGATAGATACAGGGGCCGATGTCAGTATCATTCAAAAGAAATATGTCAACCCTGAAACAATTTGTTATTTTTTTTTTTTTTTTTTTTTTTTAATAAAATGTGTTGTGTAATAGGGTTTAGAATATGTGTCACAACAACACATAAATACCTTTTAAGACCTAGGTCTAGACCTGGGTCCCACAACAACTGGCGTTCTGAGGTGTAGATTAACGCTTTTTTTAAACATCTGTGGGTTGAAGCCACCTGAGACTAAGTGTTCCGGCAAACTATTCCATTTGTACGCAGTTCGGACAAAGAAGTCTCTCTGCGATCTGCCAGTATGACAGCGCGGGATCTTTACCGTTTCACTGGTTGCGGCAGCCGATTGCCGAGTGGAACGGGGGTAAGAATAAGTTTGAGGCATGATGCCGCTGATTTCATCTGAGCACTGCTGATGACGATATTTGTAAAAAACAACGAGGTCAGCAACAGTGCGACGATGTTGTAGGGAATCAAGTTGTGATGTCAAAGTTCGATCACCTACAATTCGTATAGCTCGCTTTTGAACAGAGTCCAAGAGGGCCAAGATGGAAACAGAGGCAGCACCCCAAACTTGACAGCAGTACTCCATACAGGGACGAATATAGGACTTATAAACATGGAGCAATTGGTATGGAGTGAAAAATTTTTTGCATCTATTTAGGAGGCCGAGTTTTTTAGACGCGCTTTTTGCCATCGCCATTACATGATCGTTCCAGAGTAGGTCATTTGAAACTGTGACACCCAATAAACGAATGTTTTTACATTCACCTATTGGTTCATCACACATACTAAATAAAATATCTTTGGGGAACTCGGTCTTTAATCTGGAAACAATCAACAGCTGTGTTTTGGTGGAGTTGAAATTGACAAGGTTTTGGTCACCCCAGTCGGCGACTTTATTCAGGTCTTTGTTCACGTTTATGGCAGCGTCTCTCCGGGCAGGATTAATTCGTTCGTGCATTTTACCTTTTGAAGGAAGGGGCTCGAACGACTTGTGCAGAGTACTATCATCTGCAAAACTATTTATTGGGTTGCTGGTGATTTTCAACAATTCGTTGATATAAATCAAAAATAGGGTTGGGGACAATACTGAGCCTTGGGGTACACCAGCGTTAATTAGTTTAGACTCAGAAGAATATCCGTCTAAGGTTACCGAAATGTATCGGTCGGATAGAAAATTTTGAATCAGCTTCACAACATTGGGATGAAAACCGTACGCAACGAGCTTGTTGATTAAGTTGGCATGCCAGACTCGATCGAATGCCTTGGAGATGTCTAAAGCGATAACGTATGTTTCACCACCTTTATCAAGTATGCTGTTCCAACAATGCGCTACATAGTTTAATAGATCGGTAGTTGATCTTTTGTTTCGAAAACCGTATTGGCTGTCGGATATTAAATGATTTTCTTCCAGAAATTTTGAAATATGAGTATTAATATAATGCTCATAGACTTTGGATAGGACCGATAGTAAAGCTATTGGCCTATAATTTGAGATATCGGATTTTGGTCCCTTTTTGGGGACGGGCTGGACATTTGCCAACTTCCAGCACGAGGGAAATATACCAGATTTGTAGGATTGGTAGAATATTTTAGTTAAAGTTGGTGCAAGTTCTTTGGAAAAGGTTTTTAAAATAATGGGTGGAATATTGTCCATTCCTGATGCTTTGTTGATGTTTAACCCCTTTAAAAGTTTAGCGACTATTTTGGGTTTGAAGTGAAGTTCATTCATATTAACTCCTGAAGACTGGATTTGGGGTATTTCTTTAGGAGTTTCCAAAACAGTGGAGTTCAGAGCAAAGCGTTCAGCGAACAAGTTAGCTTTTCTTGCGGGATCATTGACGATTAAATCACCATCAATAATAGGGGGAATAGAAAATTTTGTACCAGAATTTAAAGAATTAATGGCACTGTAGAAACTCTTGTCAGAAACAGACATAGACGTAAGTTTTGAGGCTTTCGCTCTGTCAATTTCGGACTTTTCGTTTGAGATAATCTGATTAGATATTTTGTTGGCCTTTAGATATTGGGATCGATTAGTGGGAGTTTTGTTATGAATCCAAATATTAAATGATCTACGTTTGTTTCTAAGTGCCGTTTTGGCAGCTTTCGAATACAAGTATTTTTGTTTGGGTTTTACTATGGAGAAAGGGACAAATTTATTTATAGCAAATTGGATGGTTTCTGTAAAGTTTTGAGCAGAAACATTTACATTGTCAGTGTAAAAACAATGACGGTCGAAAGGGAAACCATGGAAAAAATTTTGAAGACCACTCTTATCCATTTTTGAGTAGTGAAATATTTTACGGGGTTTGGGAGCTGTAGTTTTAAGTAAATCAGTTTTGATAACTGATGAGATTAAATAATGATCAGAATTTCCAATACTACCTTTCGCAACATCGACACTCGTAATATCTGGCATTGTGGTAAGATAGAGATCTAGTAGAAAACTATTATCACCGCCATTACGAGGAGTGAAAGTCGGGCTTTTTACAATTTGGAATAGGCCCTGAGACGCGGCAAAAATTTCTGCCAGTTTTCCACTATTGTCAACATCGTCGGTCGATTTGGAGAATTCCAACCATGATTTGTTGTGGACGTTGAAGTCACCGGTAACGATAACTTCACAATTAGGGGACTTTGCTCTAATCTCGTCCATAATTTTTGTCAGTATATTAAAGAAGTTTGGGTTACGTTTGTTGGGGGACCGGTATAAAGCTATTGTAAAAAAAGTCATTTCTGGAAGACAAATCTTTAAAACCATTGTATTGAAGCCGTCACCGTGTAGTTCAAAATTTTGAAAGCGCGTGTACGCAACACTCTCATGAATGAATGCGCATACGCCCTGATGGAGTTTGAAAGCTGATTCGAGCCTATATTTGGAATTAAGCGATTCCATAAAGAGAAAATTTTCAGAAACTTGTGTTTCTGTAAGGAATAGAATGTTCGGTTTGTCGTGCTCAAGATGATGTTGCACGTGGTCATGGTTAGCGTTCAATCCGCAGATGTTTTGAACATGTATTTTAAAATTTTTTATTGATTCATATATGTTTTGTCCCTGCAAATTCCGTGGACATGCCGCTTTATGGGCGGGTGGATTGCGCAAATTTGCTTTACCACTTGCAGACTTATTTTTTTTCGGTTGTACTGCCATATATATATCAAAATGTTTATTTTATTTTTTTGTGTTTTATTTTAAAATGCATAACTAAGTAAAAAATCCTATCATACTACAAAATATGACATATGCCAATATTTCATGATAAGATGAAGAAATAATAACAAAATAATAAGTGAAAAACAAATTGTGAGAAATTTGCAGAAAACAAAACAAAACTAAATGCCAATAATCCAGCTGATGCAGCGCACCCCAAACGCACCGCCCACCACCTCAATCGAGGCACAAAGCCCACACATAACTACGTGTTGGTTCGATTCCTCGGAAGAGCTAATGAGCGGTACCGCTACGGAACGCTGCCCAGCTAAGACTGGAAGTGCTGCCGTTGACTAATTAAAGTTCGTCCGCCAGCACCCTAAGATATCATCTTGGCTAATGACATCTCCTGCCATTGCCAGTGGTATGTGATATCTCACGCTAACTCATATGTCAATGGCAGGAGATGTACACTTACTGGACATGTACACTTGGACATGTACACTTGGACTGGACATGTACACTTGGTACACTCGGACATGTACACTTACTGGATTAAATAAAGAAAAAATTCAAACCTTAGGCTCATGCAAAGGCGAAATTAATTTACCTAACGGGCAAAAGATAATTCAAGATTTTTATTTGATCCCAGATCTTATAACCTTAGAATACGCAGGTATTATAGGCTCTGATTTTTTAAATACTTATAAGTGTCAAATTGATTACGAAACTAAGACATTAAATGTTAATTTGAATAGTCAATTATTTTCTTTCAATTTGTCAAATCTTGAGAATTCAAATAATATCATTCCCGCTAGAGTCGAAAAAATTTGCAGTATAAACTTCAATGTAGATGAAGATAAAGAATATTTTTGTCCTCCAAAAGAAATTTCCTCTGGTGTATTTACAGCAAGCTCGATAATAAACGTCAAGAACAAATCAGCTCCAATAAGCATAATAAATACAAATCAGTATGCTGTTAATATCGACAATATTCAACTCAAACCAGAACCTCTGGATACGTACAATATTTTAAAGGTATCATCCTGGTCTAATAAAAACGAAGAACGTTTACAATTACTTGAAGATAGTTTAAACTTAAACGATCTTAATATTGAAGAACGCCAATCTATATTAGAAATATGCCGTTATTTTAACGATGTATTTCATCTTAGCGGTGATAAATTAACTATTTCCAACACAGGTTGCCATAAAATTCCAATTTTACCCGATACAAATCCTATACATATCAAGCCATATAGATTACCTCATGCCATGAAAGAAGTTATAAATAAACAAGTTGATAAAATGCTAGAAGATGGAATAGTTGAACCGAGTTGTAGTCCATGGAATTTCCCACTTTTAGTAGTTCCGAAAAAGTCTGATGGAGACGAAAAACGATGGCGCATAGTGGTAGATTTCAGGCGACTTAATAATGTAACAATAGGCGACGTATTTCCACTACCCAATATCATAGACATATTAGACCAATTGGGCAAATCTACATATTTCTCAACTCTAGATCTCGCTGACGGATTTTTTCAAATACCTCTAGATGATAGCAGTAAAGAAAAAACGGCGTTTAGTACCGATCTTGGTCATTTCCATTATACGCGTATGCCATTTGGGTTAAAAAACGCACCCGCAACTTTTCAGCGTGTAATGAATTGTATATTATCCGGTCTAAACGGTGTTAAATGCTTTATATATTTAGACGACGTCATAGTTTATGGCCATGATCTGAAAGATCACAATAGCAAATTAATAGATATTTTAAAATGTTTCCGCAAATTCAATCTTAAATTACAACCTCGAAAATGTCAATTTCTACGTAAGGAAATAACTTACCTTGGTCATTTAATTACCAGCGAAGGTATAAAGCCTGATACAAAAAAGATATCTGCCGTAACAAATTTTCCAGTACCATTAAACCCTACCGAAGTTAAATCATTCATAGGACTGTGTAGTTATTATCGAAGGTTTATAGCAAATTTTTCCAATATTGCAAGTCCCATACTTCATCTTTTAAAAAAGAATGTTCCATTCAATTGGGATCCATTTTGCGATGAAGCTTTCAGTAAATTAAAAAATTCACTTGTACAATCACCTATCTTGCAATATCCTAATTTTGCACAGACATTTTTCGTTACAACAGATGCCAGTGACCAAGCAATTGGAGCCGTCTTATCACAGCATATAAACTCCGCGGACTTACCTATTGCCTATGCAAGCAGAGTTCTCAATAATGCCGAGAAAAACTATAGTACTGTGGAAAAGGAACTCCTTGCGATTGTGTGGGCTGTTAAGCAATTTAGACCGTACCTTTATGGAACAAAATTTATAATAAAAACCGACCATAAACCTCTTATATGGTTATATAAAAGTTCAAACCCATCTTCCCGTCTAATGCGATGGCGTATAAATATGGATGAATACGATTATGAAATTCAATATAAATCCGGTAAATCCAATACAAATGCCGATTCTTTAAGTCGTATTATCATTAATGATGAACACCAAAATTTCGATAATCAAATTAATGTATCAACTCGAAGTCAATCAAGACAACAAAATTTAACCTCGAATTTAGCTGATTCTACATCAATTTCTAATATTACGCAACCACAAACTTCCAAACCAGACATGATTTCCTTTGTGAATTGTGACAAAACCAATTCAGTTCAACCAAAAAGAAACATTTTGTCTGACGAAAGTGAAATAAATAAAATTATTAGGGATTTTCACATCAATCCCTTAGGTGGACATCAGGGAATTGTAAGAACTTTTAAAAGAATTAGTTCCTATTATCAATTTCCACAGATGTTAAGTAAAATTCGCAAATTTATTTCCAAATGTGAGCTATGCCAGAAAAATAAAGTAACACGAACAATCAAATGTCACATGAAAATAACTTCCACATCAAAATTACCATTTGAGAAGATTTTTCTCGATATAGTTGGGCCATTACCTGAGACTCATCAAGGACATAAAGTAATATTGACCATGCAAGATGACTTAACTAAATATTCTATAGCCATTCCATTGCACGATCAAGAAAGTGAGACAGTCTCACGAGCTTTTGTTGAGGAGTTAATATGTAAACATGGTACACCCAAATCGATTGTTACGGATCAAGGCTCAAATTTTATGAGTATTCTATTTACTGACGTTTGCAAACTTTTAAAAATAAAAAAACTAAACACTACCGCTTACCATCCAGAATCAAACGGGGCGCTTGAACGTTCACATAGAACATTTTCTGAATATTTAAGAAACTACTGTTCCACAGATAAAAACAATTGGCATCTTTGGCTTCCATTCGCTATTTTTACATTTAATTCGACACCACATTCAGCTACTTCATTTATGCCATTTGAATTATTATACGGATACAAACCTTCACTACCATTTTTATTAAAATCCTCTCCTGATCCAGTTTATAACTATGGCAATTATTGTTTAGAATTAAAATATAGATTACAAAATTCTTGGAGTATAGCAAGAGAAAAATTAATCAATAACAAAGAAATTTCGAAACGTTACCTCGACAAAGATACTAAATATGTTAAATTTTCTGAAAATGATATGGTTCTTTTGAAAAATATGTCTATAGTGAAAACAAAATTAGAAGCCTTATGGTCAGGACCGTACATTATAACAAAAATAAATTCTCCAGAAAATTCAACAATTCGTATAAATGGCCGAAATAAAACAGTACACAATAATCAATTAAAGCTTTTCGTTAAGTAGATTATAATGAGCTTTAAAAAATTTTAGTGAAAAAGTCATTGTGTGATCTACATTATGTGATCAAAATAAATACAATTAACCGTAACTCAAAAATAAACGACAATTAGTGAACTATTTAATTGCAAAAGTTCTCGATATCATGAATCGTAACTTTTATTAATAAAAATATAATAAAACAATCAAAACATTACCAACAAAACATTTGTTAATTATTATTATCTAAATGAATATTTTTAAAGAAATTATTATTATCTTATTTACAAATTAATTAGCTAAAACATCTTCTTTTTTTTATATATTAAATAGTTATATTTAAGAAAAATAATATTTTTGAATTTTCTATAAACTTATGTTTATAATTTATATATTTATTGTAATTATCATTTATTTACAGAAAAAAAAATTATCTCGATTATTCATAACTACATAAATGCAATCTCGTACGCAGCGATTTTTTTTTTCTTTCTCTCCTGTACGATAAATGTTTTGGGAACATTTATCTTTTCCTAGGGGATAGGTGTTGTGTAGAGTTATTATTTGTGAACTGCTTTTAATTCTTATTGTGAATTTGCATTAATAATGTGCATTTATGTATGTATGTATATCGAAATTTACGTAAACCGAATTGTAATGATAAAACTCTCTTCTCCCATTCAAACTGTTTATAATATAAATATAATTAATCTTATTTTGAGAAGAGCAGTAGGCTCTGATATTTAGTACGATTCGGTTTACGTAAATTAAAAAAAATATAAAGTCTAAATAAATTATAAATTATAAATTTATAAAATAAACAATTAAAAATAAAACTTTGAGTTCTAAATTTTTCATAAAGTAAATCCGTGTCCCAAACTGTACATATACGGTACGGTATACAACAAATAGTCCAGTAACTTTGTCGCCTGAGTGTATGGGGTAGTATGCGTCAAATCCGGTAGTTCTGATTTTTTACAGACTTGTTTATGATGTTGGCCTAATGAATAATCCAAGTTTGTGACCTCGAGCGCCGAACGCAACTTCGTCAAAAATCGCAAAAACCGCGAAAAAATCGTTATTTTTTCAAATTTTGACGATTATAACCCTAAAGGACTAGTTTTTTCTTTAACCTTTCTTAGACCGTTTTTAGAGTAGACTAAGTTTGCTATAATATGATACTAGAACTGTCTCTGTAGACTCACTAGTTTCCGAGATTAAGCCTTTCAAAGTTTATCACTTTTTTCGAACTTCGCAATTGCTTGCAATATACCTTTGTAGAGTTTTCTACATCCCTGACCTAATAATTGTATTAACAGATATATGTGTGCGGTTGCCGATGAGAAAAGAAGATTATGTAACTGTACCTGATCATTTTTGTAGTTGCAGTAGGGCGATTCCGTACTCGCGGGTGCAACATTTAGACTCACTCAAGGCTTCTTACTAAGAAAATAAAAACTCTTTTTAATGAAATGACTGGTCGCAGGATTACATTGTAACCTGTCTTACAAAAATTAATATAAAAACATTTAATAAAATGTATATAAATAGACGCTGGAGAGGTTCAAAGTGCTATCGCGGGTGCAACGAAATCGGCCCACCATTAATGGTCATGAAGCTAGAATGAAAAAAATCTGTTAATTATGGAATATTTATTAAATTATTCTTACATTCTTTAAAAGAATACAAAACAAACTAATTATTAACTTAAATAAAATTATTAAAAGAAATAAATATTATAAATTATTCACTTTTTATCCAGTCGCGGGTGCAACGTAAAATTATCGCGGGTGCAACACGACTCACTGTAGTGAATATAAACATTTCCATGTAACTTTAAATTAAAGATATGAGATCATAGATGCTTTATCGCTAATTAGCACTTTCCTATGTAACTTAAATAAATTATTTTTTTGGAACAGTCAGCGATTTATGAGCCTTAAGGTTCATCTTCAGAATCGCAGTGAACATCAGAAACGCGCAACTTTTGCGTAACTGTTTTTGTAACTTATAAACGTTTTTTTTAGTAGCACTTGTCAAAACTAATTTGCTTTTCAAATTAGACTTCGACGTTCGTGCTACACAAATGCTCTTACCCTCCTCAAATTGAAAAAAATGTTTTGATTGAATGGCTGGTATATATTTTAGTCCTTTCCACCTATCATCTAACATGGTTTTTCCTTCTTCAATTTGTTTTTGGGATACAAATATATAAGAAATTTTTTGAGAAAGGCGACGAGCCAGATCATAAAATTCTTCAGCGTTGTTAACAATTGCTTTCCGAGCTTTAACAGCAGTCCACACTGATCTTTTCACACTTCCTCCGAGTCCATCGACGGCACCTTTGCCATGTGAAGCAACAAAAAAATTCCATTCAAGGTGGGTAAATCCGTGTTCTGCTTTAAGAGTATTCATACTCTCAATTACATATCGGTTCTTGAACTGAGCGGCACAATTGTCGCTGAAGATACGTATAGATTTTATATTATTATTTAATGACTGAATGTACTAAACATTTTTCTGCAGGTAAACATGAACTGTATATTTACTGTGGCTTAGTTCATCGCTTACTATGACCACTGAGTGAAGTTCGTCAGTTGTCCAAATACAGCACGTAAAAAGCGACACAAGCCCATGCCACCAATGAGCTGATTGTATTTCGTCGTGACTAACTAATCCATAGTTTTCAGCAAAGTCAATTTGTACAATGGCTTCCTCGCTGGTCAAGTTTTCTTTTGCACTTTGAAAGTACTCGGACTGGACATTTTTAACTAAAAAATGCTGCTTAAATTTCGTAGTGTTCTCACGTAGTTCATTTAACGCTTCCCTAAACGGTTTGTTCACTACGATCTGTTTTGGTCTCTGATTCTCCAAAATCCAGGCCTTCCATTCAATATTTGGATTAGAATCTAGGGTAGTATTCCAAATATTGGAATTTTTGCATACATCGCAATCATTTGACATACAATTTTCAGTATCGATATTACACGATACCTGATTTAGTAGCTCTCGGTGTGTTTAAAAAAAAAATCGAAAATATCGATATCAAAAACATATCGATGAAATCGATATATCAATTTTATCGATATATCGATTTGGATATATGGATATATTGATATTTTATATCGATATCGCCTGCATTCTTTCTTTTGAACGCATTCTAGCCAGCATTTTTAACTCTTCATTTTCTTCCATATTTTTTTTCATAACTTCTCTACTAAATCACGAGCCCCTTTTCGACGGAGATGGTTTGCAAGAAGTTTAGAATTTTCCTTTAGTTTTCGTCTATATTTTTGAGAATCAGTCTCCTTTTGCTGTTGTTCTGCCATTTCATTTGATCTATTTATACAAAACTATTTACACAAAAAAAATAAAAAATTAACAATAAACTCTTATTAAATAGGAATCAGTAATTATAAATAAGATATCCAGTTATCAAAAACTTAATAAATGAAAAATATATGACAAATAACAATGTAATCGTAAGAGTCATAACTGTTTCACCCGCGATTCTAATATTTTGATCGCGGGTGCAACTCATTTTAGTCAACGTTAATTTTAATTAAAATGACAACATACCTTCTATTGCAACTGAATCAAGTTTTCTTTTTATTTCTTGTTACTTCTACAAAGTTTCAAAAAATTACCAATTTATTTCTTCAAGAAAACCAAACTTTCATTTCTTTTATATCGCGGGTGCAACTGACCAACAATGGTTTCTTATTTAATCAGTATTGTTAGAAAAATAATAATAAATATTTAATTTTTTTATATAAGGCAATAAACAAATGTTATAATTTCAATATTCATCAGTGAAATATAACCTCAAGCCACCGGTAATAGATTTCGTGGAAAAATTATCAAGTGTCGATGAATGGTTTGCATCAAGTCTTTAGGCGCTACCATTTCTGAGGGCGCCAAAAATTCAAATAATAACTTTAGTTCTTAAAAGTTTTTTTTATTATTAAATTTATATCTTTCTCTTTTTATTGGTATAAAAAAAAGAAATAAATACTGTAATTTAAAAATTTATGTCAAAAATCGTCTCCCGCGGAATCGCCCGGTAGCAGATATCTCAGAAGGTAACGATCTCTCCAATGTCGAAATGGAGGATGACTTGTTGGCACACGACGTCGACGATTCATCACCATCCCCTGATGGGGATATGCCATCCCAATACGTCGATCCAGATACGCACGAACCTCAAGTGGAACCTTCCAAGAGGGTTAAATTAATTTAATTTTTTGAAGTAGTCCAGTAACTTTGTCGCCTGAGAGTATGAGGTCTAATCCGGTAGTTCTCACAGTATGCGTCAAATCCGGTAGTTCTGATTTTTTGCAGACTTGTTTATGATGTTGGCCTAATGAATAATCCAAGTTTGTGACCTCGAGCGCTGAACGCAACTTTGTCAAAAATCGAAAAAACCGCGAAAAAATCGTTATTTTTTTTTCAAATTTTGGCGATTATTAACCCTAAAGGACTAGATTTTTCTTTAAATTTTTTTAAAATATTTTTAAAGTAGACTAAATTTGCTACAATATGATACCAAAACTGTCTCTGTAGACCCAATAGTTTCCGAGATTAAGCCTTTCAAAGTTTATCATTTTTTTCGAACTTCGCAATTTTTTGCAATTTATACCTTTGTAGAGTTTTGTACAACCCTGTCCTAATAATTGTATCAATAAATACATGTGTGTGTGGTGGCCAATGAGAAATAGTAGATTGTATTACTAGTGCGAATGTGTTTTCCAAACAAGAGTTAGTTTGCAGCATGACCGTAGGGAGTGCTGCAATAACTCGCGTTTGGAAAACGAATTCGCACTAGTTATACACACCATTTTTTGTAACAAATGCATAAAATTTATAAATATTGATTTAATTGTTAATTTAATCATTTATTTCCTTTTGCTGTACAACTTTTTGGAGAATATCAGTGTGGTTTCTGGCGGGTCCGAGGTACTACCATTGCACTTTTCTCGATAAGGATGATTTTGGAAAAGTATCGAGAGTTCAACATACCTGTGCACATTGTTCACACTTCCCATTTTTTTTTAACATCCCATCATAAAAGTATTCAGGGTCAAAGTTCATTCAGAACGATAGAATTGCAAAAAATTGCGCAGTTCGAAAAAAATGATTAACTTTGAAAGGCTAAATCTCGGAAACTAGTGTGTCTGCAGAGACAGTTTTAGTATCATATTGTAGCAAATTTAGTCTACTCTAAAAACGGCCCAAGAAAGGTTAAAGAAAAAACTAGTCCTTTAGGGTTATAATCGCCAAAATTTGAAAAAATAACGATTTTTTCGCGGTTTTTGCGATTTTTGACGAAGTTGCGTTCGGCGCTCGAGGTCACAAACTTGGATTATTCATTAGGCCAACATCATAAATAAGTCTACAAAAAATCAGAACTACCGGATTTGACGCATACGGTAATGTATAAAGTTACTGGACTAAAACAGGGTTTACTAAAAAACTCTGTTTTGCTCTAAAGCGTAAACTGCCAATCTCCTGTAGATAATCTACATAGCTCTCGTTGTCCAAAAAATCAGGGTCAGAATCAAGTTTCAAATTTAAAAGAAAAGACGCCTTAGCCATGTTTCGTCCATTATCAGTGGTAACCTTAGAGTATATATCGTCGCTTAAATAATGAAACAACGTATTCGCAAAAGTGTAGTTTCGAGATAATTGGGTTTAAAGATTTTTCGATTTTCTGATTTTCGTAAACTCGGCAGCACTACTGAATGAATAAAGATATTGGAAAAAAATTTCTACCAATTAATCTTGACTAATTTCTCCACAGCATATTAAAATTTCACATTGGTACCTGCTGGCTTTTCTACCTAAAAAGAGGTGAAAAGTCAATCAGGTACCTTATACGTTATTTCATATTTCATATACGTTATTTCATTTTGTATGGAAGTACGATTAAGTCTAAAACTAACTATTATTGAACTAACGCATAAAATTTTTACAATTTTTTATTTATATGAACCGGCATATCATGTAGTAATGAATGATGCTTATACAATATTTTAGATTTACTATTTCGTGTGGCGATCGTAATGTATGTTAAGTATACGACACTGATTTTACCCAAGTTTTTATTCTGTAGGAATTGAAATATCGTACATGCATTTACGCTGTTTCAATATTTAACCAAATTCAAATTTGCATGTACGTTAATTAACAATATATTAATTTTCACCCCCAGTTATAAAAAAATTGGAAAATGTTAAAATGCCACTTTATAGACATCCTTATGGGGAATGCAGCGCATCCATTATATAATAACAACGTATATATGGCATACGTTATTTCATTATTAAGGCGACGGTATAAATATAGAGAGAACATAACTTTAAAATTGTATGAAGAGAGACATAAGAAATCGTGTTTGCTAATATGTCATATTCAATTTCTCATTTCGCCATTTGCATTTCTGTTTATTTCCAACAACCAACTATTGTATTAAATTATAAATTAAAAACAATTAAATAATTTAAAACGAAACAAAAAGTACAATCTATTATTTTTAGTTGTGCTAATTTTTATAAAATGAATGAAAATAATTACGAGAGTATTTTACATTTATTGTGTTATTTCCAGTGATTTTATAATAGTGAATATTTTATTATTTTATAATGCCCATGTGCAAATATTTAAGTTATGTATACATCCTGAAAGTATATTATGAAAACTAGCTGGCGACCAACTTTTCATTATTGTGTAGTTTATTTTTAATAGATAAAAGATTAAAATTTATATGTTTGGTTAGAATCAAATCCTAATCTGTCATTTTTCTTATTTCTTTTTATATAGTAGCAGTGAGGGAGAAACTATTATTTTTTTGCGGTAGGTTTTTTTCTTATAGATTTAAAAGAAACTCGCAATAATTGTACAATTTTGAATCAAATGAAAAATTTACGCACGACTTTGGGAAGACAAACCGGTTTCTCTCTCATAGAAATAAAGGAAAACAAACAAACAAAAAAACGATTTGACAGAAGATCAGTCACGATTAATATTAGTTATGGTGGTCGGTTGGTGGTAACTGAATAAACATGATCTAAACTTAGATCATATTTATTCAATGTATCCAAAACAACAGATTTAATATACTATGCACTTCGTTTCTCTGTTAATTCAACATTGCTAGGGTAAAAATTTTAACTTTTGAATCAATAACAACTTGTGCATTGATTCCTAAAATAGATATTTGTGGCTTTGTAGCTTCATCGAATTTCAGGGAAAATAATGTGTTTTTAAACATTTCGAAATTTTAGACTCGATGCATTTCGTAGCTATTTCTTCTTGAAGAATATTTGCATTTATTGTAATATTTAGTTCTCTTAATATAGGATTCACTAACTGGCGAAATCCTCGCGAATCAATAAAATTTTAAGTGCATTCGCAATCATATCAACAAATGCGTTTTCTACATTTTTTTTGTTCATCTGCAATTTATAATAACTTGCGATTTCAACGGCATGTTATTTTCATATTTTAAAATTTGAAGCTGGTAAAGCTTAAATATTTTTAGATGTCAAGTTTGCAGGGGCCCTATTCCCGAACACATAAATGTCATCACAATATTGTAAATTCACACAATATTGTGAATTTCGTAATATGTAACACCAATTTGGTGAAAATTCAACACAATATTGTGAATATGACAAGAACAATATAGTTACTGTGAAAATCACAATTTTGCTTTATGTTTTTTGTGTTGACTTTTTTATACAAATTTCATCGATTGGCGTAAAAATTAATTTATAACGCAAAATTAAGTCTTTAATAATATTAAATAATCATATTTTTATATAAAAATCATTAAAACATATTTATGTATTAAATATATTTTTATTTTATTTTGCATCTTTTAAGATTGATAAATTGTTATCATGGAATGTTGACACCTCCTGAAATTCACACAAAATCCTAGTTTTGAAAATAAAAAAAGGAAACAACTTCAGATTAATTTCATTTTTAATGTTTTATATTACAAATTTTAGTGGACTGTATAATTGGTTTGCCGAAATGGATGTTGAGGACTGGACGTAGATTATGTTGACATCATATATAATTTGAAGACTGGATGAACACAATTCAGAAATTGAAGACTCGACGTATATTGTGTTGACATCATTATAATTTGAGGACTGGATGAACACAATTCAGAATTGAAGACTCGACGTATATTGTGTTGACATCATTAAAATTTGAAGACTGGATGAACACAATTCAAAAATTGAAGACTCGACGTATATTGTGTTGACATCATTAAAATTTGAAGACTGGATGAACACAATTCAGAAATTGAAAACTCGACGTATATTGTGTTGACATCATTATAATTTGAAGACCGGATGAACACAATTTAGAAATTGAAGATTCGACGTATATTGTGTTGACATCATTAAAATTTGAAGAATGGATGAACACAATTCAGAAATTGAAGACTCGACGTATACACCTATCCCCCGTTTTACACGGTAGATACGTTCCTGACAAATCCGCGTTAATCGAAAATAAAAAAATTGCATGGAAAACCGTGTTAAACGAAAAGAATCTCAAACATGATTTTTTAGTCATTTATTGAGCAACAAACAAATTCAGTAAAACATAAAAATTGCAGCGTAATCACCAAAATATAAACATAACAATTCAATTTATTTTAAAAAAGAAAGATGTAACATAAAAAATATGGAGGGGCTGAAATCTCACAGCTCTGAGATATCAAGACTTCGGTCTGGGTTAAGGATTTTGATATAGTTTTCGGCAAAAAACTTTTATGAGGACATGGTTTTTAGTTTTGGGCAGCGATGTATATCAAACAAAACTCTTTGTTAAAGTACTAGTATTTTTTATCTCTGTTTAAAAATTTATTACAAAACTAACACGAAACATCAATACGTTTCCGGAAAATTATAATCAAAATTCCAAAAATATTGTTAAATTAAATAAAACCAAACTTTTTCAAAATTCCAAAAATATTCCAAAAATTAGAATAATATCAAATATTTAAATTTTTTCTAAATTCCAATAATATTTCAAAAATTCTTAAAAATTCGAACTTTTTCCAACATTCTAAATATATTGCAAAAATTATTACAAAATCAAAAATTGAAAATTTTTTCAAAATTCCAAAAATTATCATAATATCAAAAATTAAAAATTTTCCAAAATTCTAAAAATATTCCAAAAATTCTTACAAAATCAAAAATTAAAACTTTTGCCGAAATTCTAAAAATATTGTAAAAATTATTACAAAATCAAAAATACAAACTTTTTCAAAATTCCAAAAATATTTCCAAAACTATAACAAATTCAAAAATTTCCATGTCCAATTTCATTTTAAATTACATTTACGTCATAAAAACAGCTACATTTTCTTCCAAAAAATTGGCTAAAAAAATAAATGAAATCATTTTTTGACACACTTGACATTATTTTTTGACAAACTTATAATGCCATAATTCTCTATAATAATAATAAAATATCATGTCACAAATCATTAATTTTATTTTTTTGTAAAAAATTGGGTAAAAAATAAATAAAAACCGTTCTTTTGACACACTTGACAACATGTTTTGACAAACTTATAATGCCATAATTCTCAATAATAATAATAAAATTTCATTTCAAAGAAACAATTTTATTTTTTTCCAAAAAATTGGGTAAAAAACTAATTAAAAATCTTTTGACACACTTGACAACATTTTTCTAATAAACTTATGATGCCATAATTCTCAATAATAATAATAAAATTTCATTTCAAACCAACAATTTTCTTGTTTTCCAAAAAATTGGGTAAAAAAATAAATAAAAATCTTTCTTTTGACACACTTGACAACATTTTTTTGACAAACTTATAATGCCATAATTCTCAATAATAATAATAAAACTTCATTTCAAACAAACAATTAATTTTATTTTTTTTCCAAAAAATTAGGTAAAAAAATAAATAAAAATCTTTCTTTTGACACACTTGACAACGTTTTTTTGACAAACTTATAATGCAATAATCTAGATTTTGGTCTCACATACCAATCCCGACCATCAAGATTTCTCCAAATTTAATGTTCCTACTCGTAATCACTTAAAATGAACGTTTTTTAAGCAAAAAATATGCAAATTTCCTTGTTTTGACACCTTTTCGATTTTTTTGACACACTTCCGGTACAGTTATCGAACACATCGTCCTTTCGGCTCTTCCTATTAAGTAAACCTATTTTTAGAAAAAAAAATTTTTCAAATCCGTCCAGCGGTTTTCTAGATTTCGTCGGTTGTGACGGCCGGCCGGCCGGCCGACAGACAGACATACATTTTTTTTTTTTTGCTTTTTTAGAATCAGGAGGTCCTAAAACGTCGAGAAATGTCAAAAAAAGTGGGGGTAAGAATTTCACTTTGAGCTCATGAATGTAATACTTAGGTCTTTCAGACCGAAGTAACAATAAAAAATTCATAGGAATATAATATGTATGTAATTGTGTATGTACATACTAACATGAACTTAAATAAGGCTTAACTTAACTTAAATTGCTATCACTATCACTTTCAACAATAAGTCTTCTTTTACGAATTTGTATAATATCACTGTCATCACTAGATAACATTTCATTACATTCTGTTTGGGTTGTTAATGTAGGACTAATCTCTGTTCGATGAGTCTTGACAATAAAATCTGTAATTAATAATTGTTTGTTTTTTGTTAAATCTTTGTAAACTTCTTCATATTGACATAAAGCTTCGTTAATCGTTCGCTGAAATCGGAGAGCCCGTTCAACATTAGGATCGTGTTGTTGAAAGTAGTTGCCTAATTTTCTTCCTATTGTAAAGCCTGGACCTTACAAATTAATAATAGATGCTGAGGCATCTATCTATCCAAGGGTTTTACTTTTAATTTTTCAAAATGATACCCGAATCTACGGATCAGGTGGGGACCCTATCGCGGGAAAATCTCTTAAAACAAAAACTTTAATTTATAAGACCATTTTAGTCACAAAATAATCAATAAAAAAAATAGATATAATGAATTTAGTTATATATATATAAAAAATAAATCTAACCTTAGATGATTGTTGTAAGTTGGCAACGTCTTTCGGCCATGTATGACGCTACGAAAGATGTCTTCAAAAAAAAAAACCGTTTGACTGATACTGTTCTGCCACAACTTACTAAATATTTCAATTATGTGTTCTGTTTTTGTCGTTTCTGCTTAATTTTTCGAGTTGATTTCGATTTTCCTATCGATTAGGATGAGTTTGAGGGAAGTTCCATCCAAGCTCTAAACCAAGCTTTGGTGTTTCCAGACTTATAAATGATGTTGTAATCGAATTAATCACAACTCATCCGAATTAATCACAACTACACTGCTATATAATTTTTTTTTCATCAATTTTTTCTTTATTCTGTTACTAACAATTTTTTTTTCTCTTATTTCTTTTATCACATTTTTCCGTTAATTTTTGTAATAAACTATCACTCAGGCTACAAATTCTTTTCTTCTTTTCTAGTCCGGTAGAAATAGACATAAAAAAAGGGCTAGGCTTACCATAATTCCCATAGAGCTGAAAATTGGTACAGACCTTAAGTTCACCATTATAAATAATATGTCAAAAGTCCCCATCGATCCCATGTGTGCGTAAAAAGTTATTCAAGGTCAAAAGTCAAAAAAATCGTTTTTTTCTCATCAACGGTGAATGTTATCGCCAAAATAAGTCAAATAAAACATGTAGATCATTAAATTCTCTACAAAAAAGGTTCTAATACTTTTTTTCGTATGAATCACTGTTTAAAAGTTATCGCAGTTTCAAAACATAAAAAAGTCGTATTCTATAGAATATGCACACATTTCCGCACCACCCATGCGGGAGTGTGCTTGGCGCTTTTTTTAAAGTGGTTTCCCCTGTAAGAATATTCCACGTTCTATTGTGAGCCATTTTTATTAGATAAAATTAAATAATTAACCCTTTTGGTCATCACAGGTTAAAGTGGCCATAGTGTGATTTGGTGGTTTTATGGGCTCACAATAGTCGTCCAACCGAATGATTGCAAAAGAGAGATGACTAAAAAGGGTTTATTAAAAAATAATACTGTTGATAATGATAAAAAAAATGAAATTTTGTCGACTTCATAAAAATTTCAGTCTGATTGGTAACCTTGAAACTCAACTTCAACAGTAATGCCTTCTTCGCTGTCTTCTTCTTGTTCTACCTCGATATCGGTGGATTGATCTAAGAAAGATATATCAGTTGTCTCGTCATACGCCTCGGATAAATCTTCATCTGTTGTACTTGACACAACATTTGAGCAAGTTTGGCCTTGACAGTTGGTACATGCTACTGAACAAAGCAGTCCAACTTTTTTACAGCCACAGTTTGCATGTACAACCTTTTTTGCAATTGCAAAAAATGGTGTTAAGAAGTTTCTCTGGAGCAGGAGGGAGTAAAGTTTGTATTGGCTCTAAAATATTATCAATTAATTTCCATCCCCAATCTTCTGGATCCAATTGATTTCCTTGCCACACTTGAACTTGGTAAAATAAATGATATAAATGTTGGTAAGTAGATGCAGATTTTGGAGGAAGACAAGATAGTTCGACTCTTTTATTTTTACGAGTATTTTTAACAAAGCTCAAATATCTATACTTGTCGATACAATTAATTTTTTTTTGAGCTCCATACATGGCAAAAAGAAAGCGAATCCCGTTCATGATGAGGACTTGGGGAGATGAGCCAATCTCTTGGAACACTTCGGCAGATTGAGTTAAATCATTACGTTTTTCAAATAATTTGAATGCTGTTATTTTACCCCTTTGGGATAGGCAGATAAACTTTTTGATGAATATATTTTTGTTTGTTGTTAAGCCTTCCCAGGCTTCAAAAAATAAAAAATTTTATCAAGTGGAGTGCGTGCAGTTAGCAACACCAACAAATCAACATCCTCACCAACAACGATAGTTGCATTTGTTGTATTAAATTTTTCTATTGGTGTTTCAATTATGAGTACATCAGCGTCATTATCAGCCTGTTTCATTGAAATGTTTGCTGTTGGGCCATTCCGCGGTAATCGATACCAGAAAGTATAAAAAATAGCTTGCAAATATGTATACTTAAACAGAAAATTGTTAGGCTTTATAATTTAATTTATCATTATTTAAAAGAATTTCTATAATATTTTCGCCGATGTTCGTAATATTTCGTTCAAGCGAAGTGAGCGGGTTTCGAAGTCTAATATGGAAAAAATTTACTATAATTGCAAGACGATTTTAACGTCAATCACATTGGCAAGTCGCCATTAACATTTGCTGTCTATACTGCGACTCATTATTATTTGTTGAAAAAAAAATTGAAAGCGATCAGGTAAGTAGTAATCATTTTATTGATGATATTGTAAAGCAGGCATTTCTGTAACGCCCGTCACAAAATGTATTGAAAAGTTCATCCTACATGAGGTATACTAGCTTTTATTTTGTATTGATCTTACAAAAGTAAGGTAGTAGGATTAAACAATACTTGAAAAATATTCGTGTGCCTTAAAATAGACCTTGCGTTAAAATATAGGCTGATTTATTTGTGTAACACCCGTCACACCTTGCACCCGTTACAATTTTCTTCACTAATGTTATAATTTTTTAAGAGCACAATAGGAATGTAAAACGTTCCTCTATGTGTTCCTCTATGTGTGTCCATGTAGGTGGAACACATACAATACCCCTGTGTGAAAAAATTGATTTTATTTATTTAATCGTATGATTTAAAGATCCAAAAAAAATGTTTACAAAATCACAAGTCCTTAGTCCACAACCAAATCTCTCAAATAATTAACGCCTTCTACGGGAAACTCATTTAACTTGTTTATACCACCATTGAATTTGAGTAAGGGACATTCATGAATGATGGTTGGACATTCAAATTGATGGTTTTTTCAGACGGATGCCCAGTTCAAAACAGATTTACTATTTCCAGTGTCTATTACAGTGGGAAAGACTTGTAGGTGGGCTTTTTTTGTCACTAGTCATGGTATAAGGGCGCTGTCGATGACTGTGTGCAACTGCGAAGTATAGACTTTGGTGGGCAATAAAGTCTCGGTGAACTTTTATCAACACAGTCTGGGAATATTATGAATATTTGTCTTCAAATCCAAAGGGCGTTAAATATCATTTCGTCAATAAAAATGACATTCATGATCTTTAAAACGAGTTAAAAAACCGATGGAATAATGGAATAATTTAACGATACTACCTCAACTGCAAAAACAGCAATATTTCAGATACTTGAGTAGAAATTCCATTTCATATGGTCTTACAGGGGGTTCAAACTCCCAAAAATGTCTTTTGTTTATAGATAACAATAATCATAAAAGTCCAAAATAATAAAGAAAGTCTCAAAATTTACTTAAGAATTTGTTTAATTTATACTCGTAACACCCGTCACAAATCTTTTAACACCCGTCACAAACTTTTATTGTAAAAGAAAAATATAAAAATTAATATATCCACAAAATACTTAAGAGTATAGGAACGGAAGATTCTTTAACTCACAACCTAGATATTAATTTTGCGACAAATATTTATAATTTAGCTAAATTCTAATGATTCGTCAACAAGATAGTATATTTTACAAGAGTACTCGTAACACCCGTCACAGGGCTTAAATCTATTATTACATGTAAACGCTTGAATAATTCCTAACGTGTTTTTGTTTTACTTTAAGAAATCATTGAAATGAATTGAATTATATTCAAAACACTGAGATTTTTGTTCTAATTTGGAAATTATATCAGTTTAAATGAGTACAAATGTAACACCCGTCACTGCGGAATGGCCCTGTTGTAAATGTTTCACATTACATTTAAATAAAGCGAGACTTGTTATAAGTATTTGCAAGAAATTTTTGTTGGTTTGTTGGAACGGTCATAAATTTATCGAAAACGACACCAGAGAAGAAGATGTTTTTGTATTACGACGACGTTGTTCTGCAGCTTTAATGTTTTTCGTATAATCAGCATAACCATCAAATACTATAACGACTAAATGTCTATGTACATATTGGACATATTTATCAAAAATAACGTTAAATGTTTCTTCTTGATCCCATATACAACGCGATGTAATAGATATCCTCCATCGATAATATAAGTAGCAGTTGTATTGTCAATTTCAATTTCCACGGGTTGAAAGCAATCATAAATGGATGACTTTTGTGTTTTATGCATTCTAACAGCATCAATGAGTGATAATGGGTAAGGGGTTAATTCATACTCAAAAACAAAATAAAAGCAAACAGAAGTTTCTCAAGGTTATACGGACGAATGAAATTGGGGACTGAGTTTCTTTTAAGTGTATATTCTTTAATATTTTATATTCTTGATTGGTATAATTTGTATGTGTAAGTTACACATACTAATATTGTTACTGATACCATAATATTAAAAGTCTAATGATGCTTATAGACGACGTAGACGTGTTTTATAGTATTTTCATCTTTTGAAACCGCGATATCTCTTAAACAGTGATTTATTCGAAAAAAAGTATTAGAACCTTTTTTGTAGAGAATTTAATGATCTACAAGTTTTATTTGACCTATTTTGGCGATAACATTTACCGTTGACGGGAAAAACGCAAAAAACCGATTTTTTTGAACTTTGACCTTGAATAACTTTTTACGCACACATGGGATCGATGGGGACTTTTGACATATTATTTATAATGGTGAACTTAAGGTCTGTACCAATTTTCAGCTCTATGGGAATTATTGCAATTTGGAATGTCTATTTCTACCGGACTATTCCACAAAATAACAACAGAAAAAAAATATTTTCTTTCACATGTATAAACAACATTTATTTTTATTTTTAATTCAATTTTTTTCTAATTTAACACAGCGAAAATTTATTATATACAAAGAAAATTAAATTTGTCAAGAAAATGAATTTGATATCTTTTTCTTATCAACATAATAATTTCGACTCAAACATGCGAGTCCTTGTTAGTCAGTTCAATTTTTGAATTGCAACCCTTCTTGATTAAAATCAAGAACTGACTTTTAATTTAATTATATTTTTTTTTATGATTGAATCTCAAAAATCAACTTTTTTGATTTAAAATCAAAAATCCAACTGACCGAGAATGTCCAAAATCATTCTATAAATATAATTTAAACAAAGGAGTAGAAGCGAGATGGTTATTCAAAAATTTTGTATACTTCTTTCTGTTATTGTGGTATTATCCCTTTTCAAAAAAAAATCAATCACGATCATTATCATACTGTCTCAACAAGCGCATTACAAAACTCATATATCAATTAAACTCTGTTTCATTTGATTATCGTCGATCATGAATAGAAACGAAATGCAACAATTTGTTAACAGCTTAATTTGAACAGATGATTGCAATCCCATTACTATTACAATCCCAAACATTTCAATATGAGATTGTATCTGATAGTATCAACAAAAATAGAAAAATGTAATTACAACTATATGAGTTTTACTTTTGTTTGTTTAAAACAAAGTAGAAGAATATTTACGAATTTAAGCGATGCTAATTGTGAGATTGATAGTTTTTGTTTAACCGAGATAATATAAAAGAAATTGATAATGAATCAACACGACGTGTTGTTGTAGCAACGCGATTAATTAATGGTATTGATAATGATCCAGGTAATGTATTTTCGTTTTACTAAGTTGTTGTTTTATGTAGTTACGGACGTTGAATTTTTGGATTACCAAGTAGTCAGTTTATAAGGGAGAGAAAAGATAGAACAGTGTGGCGACTGAAGAGAATGCATCCTTGACTGTTCGTTGATCGTTAAAATCTCACTACCAAGGCATACATTTCCTTCAATCTACCAATACAGAACCTGAACTCGTTCTGGAGTGGGGTGTAGACTCTCTTATAAATACCACTGGTTAGATAACACGATGGATTGTGTCATAACACTATTACAAGTCCCTCACGAACAACATTTGCTGTGAATGGCTTCAGTTCATATTCATCAATTTCAGCTTCAACATCATTATTGCTTTCGTTTATTTTACTGGCCATTTCAATTAAATCATGTTCATCTAATTCTTGCTCTGTCATTAGCCTAATGATATCTTCCTCACTTAAACCTTCTAAATCTTCTCCACCCAATGTATGAGCCAACTTAATTATCTCAGAATATTCTTGGACCAAAGATATTCTATAATTTTCACCTTCAACTACATCAGGCCACACTGCTTTCCAACACGCATGGAGCGTATGTTTTTTAATTTTAGGATATGACACTCCTATATGCTAAACGCAATCTAAAATTGTAAATTTTTTCCAAGCATCGATAATTGAAAGTGAGTCTTCATTTTCTAATTGATCTAAAATATACATTAAGGTGCTTTTAATGTACAAGGCCTTGAACGTCGAAATTATCCCCTGGTCTAATGGTTGCAATAAAGATGTTATATTTTTGGGTAGAAACTCAATTTCTACATTTTCATGTTGCAAATCTGGAGGGTGACCTGGAGCATTGTCCAGTAAAAGAAGAACCTTAAAAGGTAGCCCTTTTTTGATTAAATACTTTACTAAAGAGCTATGAAACCAATCATTAAACAGTGTGGCTGTAACCCACGCTTTTGTATTGGCATTCCAATAAACGGGAAGATTTTTAATGTTTACCCCTTTAAACGAACGTGGATTCTTTGCTTTGTTGACTACCAATGGCTTCATAATATAATCGCCAGAAGCATTGCTACAAAAAAGAATCGTTATACGATCTTTTGCTGCTTTATGGCCGCTGGCTGATTTGTTATGTTTAGCTATAAAAGTTCTCTCAGGCATTTTCTTCCAGAATAATCCACACCCATCAGCGTTGAAAACTTGATCAGGACAGTAAGATTTACCAGCAATAATTTCAGTAAATTTTTGTGGGTATTGATGTGCTGTAGCTGAATCAGCAGATGCTTGTTCGCCTTTTAGATTTCGATTAAGCAAAGAATGTCTTTGCTTAAATCTTTGGAACCAACCATGACTTGCGTTAAACGGTATTTTATTCGAAGAAGTAGATGGCAACTGTTCCTCAATTTTTTCCTAAATTTTTAAAGCCTTGTTTGTTATTATATTGGTATCAATTGGAATACGTTTTTGATTTTGGTCTTCAATCCATATCATTAATGCCTTTTCCATAGTTTCTATTACAACATTTCTTACTTGTGATGTTGTACTCATGCTCGTACACATTCCAGCTGCTACACTTTTTCTGATCGATTCTTTATTTTTTCTAATCGTTCGTATAGTAGCTTCATTCATTGAATAAATTCTAGCAACATCTATTACCTTTTCACTATTACGTAACCGCTCCAAAATTCCAATTTTTGTTTCTAAGGAAATAACTTTTCTTTTCATATCTTTTTTTATTTTGTCCTTTGGCATTGTAAAACTAAAATTTTAAATAGATCATAAGAATGTAAAAAAATAACGTTTATATACCTTCTGGTAGAATTGTTTGACACTTACAAATTAATTATGACGATTGATTACTACGCTTAACTATAACGAACTAATTAAGATCTACGTTTTGCTTGAAATCAACTGATCCACACAGAGAATCTAATTTAACACTTTACTGATTTAAATGAAGATGTATTCACAAAATTTTGCTTAACACTAAAAGGTGAATCCCTTTTATATTTCAAGTATGTACAAAAAATTCACTTTTTTGTATTTTATTATTTATTTGTTTTTGCAACCTGTATACGTAAAGAGTGGTAGAAGAAGATGTAATTATGAAAAAAATAGATATAAAGTGCGTGTAATACCAAAATTTGAATTTTTGGCAGTTATTTTTTTTTTTAAATTTGATTTCAAAAACCGTGTAAAGTCGAAAATGTGTTAAACGAACGCAGTGTAAAGCGGGGGATAGGTGTATTGTGTTGACATCCTTATAATTTGAAGACTGGATGCACACAATTCAAATATTGTAGACTGGATGTATATTGTGTGACATCACATTTACTGATTTGAAGACTCATTTACTGATTTGAAGACTAGATGTACACAATTCAAAGATGTAGACTGGATGTATATTGTGACATCACATTTACTGATTTGAAGACTATATGCACACAATTCAAATATTGTAGACTGGATGTATATTGTGACACCACATTTACTGATTTGAAGACTGGATGCACACAATTCAAATATTGTAGACTGGGTGTACATTGTGACATCAAATTTACTGATTTGAAGACTCATTTACTGATTTGAAGACTAGATGTACACAATTCAAAAATGTAGACTGGATGTATATTGTGTGACATCACATTTACTGATTTGAAGACTAGATACACACAATTCAAAGATGTAGACTGGATGTATATTGTGACATCATATTTACTGATTTGAAGAATATATGCACACAATTCAAAAATTGTAGACTGGATGTATATTGTGACATCACATTTACTAATTTGAAGACTAGATGCACACAATTCAAAGTTGTAGACTGGATGTATATTGTGTGACATCACATTTACTGATTTGAAGACACATTTACTGATTTGAAAACTAGATGCACACAATTCAAATATTGTAGACTGGATGTATATTGTGTGACATCATCTGACATTAACATATGTGACGACTGGATAGCATGATGTTACCAACATGACGGGCGGATATCGTTATCCTTAGCTCACATGTAACACTATCACTTAATAATATAACACAAAACTCTTACCGAAAAACTGCTCAACACCAATTGTTTGTTTCAGCCTCCAGACAGCTATTTCCTCTAATGTATCTGCAACCAGTTCCATTAAAACACATACACTAAATGCCAGAATCGTTGCACGTTGTCACAGCAAAAGAAAATATACCATCCACACAATGTCACTTCTTTGACATTATGATGAAAACGAGAAGGGTCATTTCTCAGAGCCATCTGTTATATATACCTATACCTTAACCATGTAGTTGCCGCATTGTCTACATTGTCCAATTTGGCGTGAGATATAATCTGCTTTATTGATGACTAAATTTCCTACTAGAGGGATTATAATGGCTAACTACTTTACAACCCACCGTTGTGGTCTATGTTTTGTTGCATTTTTGACGGTTGAATTGTGATGTGTATTTTGTTTATTTTGATTTTGGAAAAATGTCGATTATTGTTGATTATTGTGTCAGTCAAATATTAAGAATATTGTGTTGTTTAAATGTTAGTAAATGTATGGTGGATATTTATTTTATTTTATTTATTTATTTATTTTATTTTATTTAATTACATTTTACATTTCTAAATTATTTTCAAACATATAAAAAAATAAATTAATCTGTGTACTACTTTTCAGGCAGCTATGGCTGGTATTAGAGAAGAAGGAATTGATTTTTGTTCAATATTAATTTAAAAAAGAATAATTTAATAATAACATTAACAAAAAAAAATAACAAAAACAAAATTACATATGTAATATTGATTTAAATTATGATAAATTATGATTAAATACACTGAAAAAAACATGTCCTATTTCCAATCGAAATGCAATTGTCTCAACCTCACCGTGCGGTCACATATGGCGAATCAAACTACGAAATTGCTTCAACAACTCTACAATTATAAATCGATGAAGTTGAGACAATCACACGAAATATTTATGCGAAAATAAAATATAGTTCAATTAATCTCAAATACTTAAACTTTAAAATGAAAAATTCATGATATAAGGCCAAAGAAAATTTTTTTCATGGAAATAGTTATTATCTTTATTCAACTACTGTTATATTGGATATAACACTTTATATTTTAAATAAACGTCATTCTGTTGTTAGGAAAATGTTATCGTATAGTTGTCCCAATCACAGTGAAATTGTTTGCAAATAATTTTTCTTTGCTTGAATAATAAACTGCCAACTTCGAAATGAGGTTGTCCTGAAGTTCAATTTTTTTTTCAGTGTACAAAAAAATGGTTCAATTTAAAAACAAAACAGACAATATGGATGAAAGTTGAGACTTAAAAGTGTTATTAATTACTATATTTGTTGACTCAATATTTATAGTATTAGTTTTCAGTTGACATCAGATATTGGTTCCTAACATACTTTTTAAATCTCTTTTTCAGCGTGTGAATACAATTAGATTCTTTTATAAATGGTGGTAGTTCATTGTAATATTTAATAGCTGTGTATTTTAGGCTTCGTAGTTTTCTATCCGTTCTCGGTTGCGAAAGTCTCAATTGATTAGCAATCCTTGTGTTGTAACTGTGAACTTGGACATTTGACCTTAGTTGTATATTGGATTTTATAAGTCCTTTTTTTAAATTAAAAATAAGTTTCACTTTTTCCATTAATATAAGCTGCCGAAGAAATAATTAAGAAATAATTTTCGTACAGAAATCTACTTGGTGTTAGTACAGGTAGATTAAATATAGCTTTTATTGCTTTATTCATTAGCCTTTGGAGTTCATTTAAGACCCCGTTACTGCATTGCGACCAACTCGTGATATTGTAGCTAATAAGTGGCAGAATGTATGAGTTATAAATCTGGTATTTTGTTTTAACATTAAAGAAATCACGTTTCCTCATAATTCCAATCAATGGTGCCATTTTTTTACGTATTGCGTTAGCATGTTGTTTCCAATTAAGTTTTTCATCAAATAGAAAATTGGATAAAATCGGATAATTGTATCGATCATATTAATAAATGTATGGATCAATATTGTGATGTTTAAGTGTTGATAAATGTATGGTGGATAATATTCGTTTACATATTAATAAATGTGATGTTGATAGTTGTATCATTTAACCATTAATAACTGTATGGTTGATTATTGTGGTTTACCTATCTTGAAATGTATTGTTGCTTACTGTGTCGTACGAATGTTAAAAAATGTATTGTTGATAATTGTGTTGTTTTAAAAGTATTGCTGATGAATGTGTTGTTTTGAATGTTTTGTTGATGGTGGTGTCGTTTTAGCTTTAACATTCCCGCCACCTTAGGTTAGAAGATACGCTGTTCGCTACATTTTCTGTTTCTTAGGAAAAATTGAGAAGGGAAATCTGTTTCTCGAGAATTCTCAAGAATTCTCGAAATAATTCTTTATTAATTTTCTTTAATTAATAAATAACTGTCTAACTAATAAACTTCTCTAATTATAACAGCCGAATTATCAATAGCTATCTGGGATTTTTTAAAGTTACTAGAATTGAGAGATGTTTCTGTTTAAATCAGCGGACGCTTTGTTAAAGTTTCTTGACAGTCAAATCATTTTGTCCTGTAAAAATGCTCTATCAAAGTAAACAATATAGAGCAAGAGCCCGCGACGGCCAGACCTTCGTTATTTTATAAAAGCTGAAAGTTTCTCTGCGCATACCCCCTACTAAGGTAGGAACGATTAGCGACATATGAAGTTTGGATCATAGTAGTTTTGGCAGGGAGCAGGTTACAAAGGGGCCTCCAAAGTTTCGTGAAAGTATAAAAGCTAATTTTTTTTATAGATTCTTCGGGATAGTATTAGAAGTCACGTCACCCATTGCCAGACACTTACTATCATGAAAACCCCCTGCCAGACAGCCTTAAACTTTATCATTTTGTTAAAGTTTAAGGGTGTCTGGCAGGTGGTTACCACGATAGTAAGTGTCTGGCAATGGGTGACGTGACGTCTAATACTATCCCGAAGAATATATAAAAAATTTACCTTTAATACTTTCATGAAACTTTGGAGGCTCCTTTGTTACCTGCTCCCTGCCAAAGCCACCATGATCCAAACTTCATATGTCGTTAATCGGTCCTACCTTAGTAGGAGGTACGCGCAGAGAAACTATCAGCTTTTATAAAATAACGAAGGTCTGGCCGTCGCGGGCTCTTAGTCTAATAGTACTTTGTGTATCTATAGTTGCACAAAGTTGATTTTTTTCGCATGGGTCGTAAAAATCAATTTGTGCAACGAGTTGCACACAACGTTTTTTGCAATTCCGAAAACACAATTAAACAAAATTATTCTGCAACCAAATTTTTTACAATCAACATTCATATTAAAATATAAGTAAACATTTCTATTATCAACTAGCATTGAGACAATTTTCTATGAAAAATAAAACAGTGCGGAAAAATCTCACTTTTTGATATTGTTGACAATATCGAAATACGTTGAATTGTGATTCGGAATTGCAAAAACTATTCATGCAAAGAAAAATTATTTGCAAACAATTTCACTGTGATTGGGACAACTACACGATAACATTTTCCTAACAACAGAATGAGGTTTATTTAAAATATAAAGTGTTATATCCACTATAACAGTAGTTAAATAAAGATAATAACTATTTCCCTGAAACAAATTTTCTTTGGCCTTATATCATGAAGTTTTCATTTTAAAGTTTAAATATTTGAGATTAATTGATTATTTTCACATAAACATTTCGTGTGGTTGTCTCAACTTCATCGATTTATAATTCTAGAGTTGTTGACGCAATTTCGTAGTTTTATTCGCCATATGTGACCGCACGGTGAGGTTGAGACAATTGCATTTCGATTGGAAATAGGACATGTTTTTCTCAGTATAGTTGTGAAAAATTTAAGAGCGTCTGCTTTAAACGATTGAGATCTAAACAGGTTATTTTAGCAGCGAGTTCTGACCTAGCGCTAATAAAATTGGCGGCGTTGTCTGAATGGATCCTTGTGCATATACCTCGTCGAGCGACAAACCGCGTAAACAGGGCAAGAATGATACAGTAGTGGCATTCATTACAATCTCTATGTGAATCGCTTTGGTGGTGAAATAAACATACAAACATATGTACACTTTATTGACTAATCTGGACCTAGAAGATTGCCGCAAAGAGAATGGGCCACAAAAATCGATGCCGACCACTAGGAAGGAACTTGTTGTCATAGTGACACGATCAGATCGTAAGTCACCCATGAATTGATGACGAATAAGTGGTCTTACATGAAAACATCTAATGCATTGGTTGACAATTTTTCTACACAGACTACGACCGCCGATCAACCAGTACTTCAGCCGAACGTTATACAATAGCGCTTGGGGACCCATATGTAATAGCCTCACATGTTCATGTCGAACAATTAAGGTGCTCAAGGTGTGATTTCGAGGGAGAAGAATTGGATGTTTTTGTTCTTCGCTTAATTCGGCATTGTGTAGCCGACCTCCTACTCGTATAACGCCATTGACATCCAATTGCGGAGAGATGAGTCGCAATGGACTTCGAGTCGATACTGATGACGTCTTGTTAAGCGTTTTAATTTCGTCGGAGAAATGATGTTGTTGCACTAACTTGATTAAAACGATTAAGGCATGGTCAACTTCAACAGGTTGAAGTTCCAGATCTTTGTGTTGATATCGTATTACATGGGAGCGAGAATTTCGAGTAAAGCACAGCATGAGGGCAACAACGCATACTAAATTCGCAAAAGAATGAAACCGAGAAAACATTGGGTGTTCAATGGGATTAACTTGACTGAGAATCGGAAAAACAGATTTGCGGATTTCAGAGTCAGAATTATTGACACAAAAACCCGGAGGTTGATGTGGCCATTCATTTGATTGTTTTAGCAAAAATTCAGGGTCACTCCGCCATAGATTCATATTCATCAGTTGGGACGGAGTTAAACCCCTAGATAAGCAGTCGGGCAGCATGTCACCTAGATTAATGTATTCAGTCAGAAACTCTCTGTACTGACTATAAACTTCTGGTCTGCTAGTCAGACGTCTTTCTAATGACAAGTTTAGGTACCTAAGTTTACAATATTTGGCTTAATTGGCAAGGGAACACAAAACTGTCCATTAGGGAGACGTTTAACTTTTGTACAGAAATGTTGTTCACAGAGAGTTTCTTCTAAAGAGTATGTCGAATTTCCATTTATTGTTTCAACTTCCTAAAAGTGTCTCAATTGCTTCCTCAAAGACTGAATACTGCATAAAACAGGATACGGTTGTTCCTTGACCTTGGATGCATTGAAGCGAATTTTTCCACTAATGACGTATTTTAATTTGATAAATAATACCGCAATTACAGCGACATAGCAAATTAGTAGATAGTATATTATAATCTGCATCTTGTCATATTTAATATGAGCTTACAACGTAGATTATAATTTGAATCGTAAGTATTTGAATCGTTTGTAATTGTAGTAAGCCTAGATATCAAATTAGTTGCAAGCTTTTAAAATAAAAAGTGTTTACAGCACAGATTTAAATTACATCTACTAATTTGCTATGTCGCTGTAAATGCAGTATAATTTGACAAAGTTTGATAAATAATTCCTGACAAATTTCAGCTCTTAACAGCAGGTCAATCCGATCCGGGAGTTAGAAAAAAGGATCTGCTAACTTAACAATGCGGGGAAGAGAACATGTATTGTACACAAATGAGATTGCAGGAATGTGATTAGTGATCGTTGGCACCACATAATCAGAGCTTCTAGATGCTATGGTCAATTATACCTCATGACGGATGCAAGATTCTATGCCTCCAATTCCGGCAATTGATTTAGTAGTTGGAATTTTAATTTTTTTCAGCAGGTTACATGCATTAGTTGTGATGCAATTTAGTGAAGGACCACTATCCAATACTGATCTACAGATTACAATGGAGTCATTGATTGTGGCATTTGCCAAAGCAGCACCAATAAGTACCTGTTTGATTTGAGTTATTCTGAAGTGACGGTGGTGACCATAAATTATCAGTCACAGATAAGGTAGCGTGTTCTGTAGGTGGAAATTCAGATCCACACGCGATGGAAGATTGAACTGATGTGGTTGGTTGGACAACTTGTTATAATTAGACTGAGAGTGCAGCAGAGCATGGCGTTTACGGAAACACTTCGAATAAGGTTGGGCAGTGCAGTTAAATGCAGTATGTTTTTCTCCAAAACAGTTCTAACATAACCTATTCTCCTTGACAAAGCCCAATCTCCTAGAAGGTGAAAAGTTGACACTGGAAAACAAGGGGAAGTCAGATAAATAGTGAGACTCTGAACAATACTGGCATGAAGTCGTATTTGAAATCAAGACATTATATATGGAATTATGACCTTGTTTATTTTGGGCTTTATGAAAACGCACTGGAATAACAGACGCAGACGCAGATATTGACTCGATGATCGTGACTCTCGTTCGCAAAATTTTAAATAAGTCATGAACAGTTAAAATTTCAGTGGGTTTGGAAGCTTTAATAACTGCAATCCGGGATGATTTGTCCAATTTTTGCAGTAAGTGATGATTCAAAAGATGCCACTCTTCAACCTTAACTTTCAGAGTTTTTAATGCATTGAAATGTTTTGAGACAGAATCAACAAAGGATTGTAGCGATTTTGACGAGTGCTCAATGGTTGTTTTCACATTGTACAGTTCGCGCATGTGGAACCTCTGAATTCACTTCATTGTCGTACCGGTCACACAAAATTTTCCATGCGGTTTCATAATTTTGACCAGTAACTGGAAGATTTTCAATCAGCCCGTACGCAGAACCTGAACGAATATTTGACACCAGATACAAAAATTTGACAGTTGGGGGTCAATATTCTTTTTATGTATCAAGTCAAGAAAGATATCACGGAAAGCAAGCCACTCTGCTTCAGCTCCATTGAACGTTGGCAAGACAAGCTCAGGTAGCCTAATGCCCATGGAAAATGACGTATTCTGACCAGCATCTAAAGTAGATGCGTCATGAAGAGTAGGTGAACTAACTGAATCATCCAACCGCTTGAATTCATGGATCTTATTCATTAGGGTCACCTCAATTGTGCCATATACGTCTTCAAACAGACCCGTATCGGTTGGTGAAGTGTCATCAAGGGCCTCGAGTTTGGTCTGGACATCATCATATTTGTCGTAAGCCAATTGAATGCGACGCAGTAATGATTCGCAGACTCCGACAGATAAAGCAGTTGTAATCTAAGCCTTGAAGTTGGTTATTTGACCTTTATAGGCCGCGCGTTGTTTTTTTAGATAATCAATTTTAGGTTGATCCGCCATTGTGGAGAAATGGGAGATGAACAAGAACAGTATTCAATAATACCAACACCCATACACACCCATACACGCAAACACACACAAATAATATAATTATTGTTTTTGTTAAAAAAAGAATATATAAACGATGGTACCTGTGACTTCCTCCAGTAATTCCTAATCCAGATCGAACACAATTCAGAATTGAAGACTCGATGTATATTGTGTTAACATCATTAAATTTGAAGACTGGATGAACACAATTCAGAAATTGAAGACTCGACGTATATTGTGTTGCTGTTGACATCATTATAATTTGAAGACTGGATGAACACAATTCAGACATCATTAAAATTTGAAGTGGATAAACACAATTCATAATTGAAGACTCGACGTATATATTTGTTGACATCATTAAAATTTGAAGACTGGATGAACACAATTCAAAAATTGAAGACTCGACGTATATTGTGTTGACATCATTAAAATTTGAAGACTGGATGAACACAATTCAGAATTAAAGACCCGACGTATATTGTGTTGACATTAAAATTTGAAGACTGGATGAACACAATTCAGAAATTGAAGACTCGACCTTTATTGTGTTAACATCATTAAAATTTGAAGACTGGATGAACACAATTCAGAAATTGAAGACTCGACGTATATTGTGTTGCTGTTGACATCATTATAGTTTGAAGACTGGATGAACACAATTCAAAAATTTAAGACTTGACGTATATTGTGTTGACATCATTATAATTTGAAGACTGGATGAACACAATTCAGAAATTGAAGACTCGACGTATATTGTGTTGCTGTTGACATCATTATAATTTGAAGACTGGATGAATACAATTCAGAAATTGAAGACTCGACGTATATTGTGTTGACATCATTATAATTTGAAGACTGGATGCACACAACTTAAATATTGTATACTGGATGTATATTGTGTGACATCACATTTACTGATTTGAAGAATAGATGTACACAATTCAAAAATGTAGACTGGATGTATATTGTGTGACATCACATTTACTGATTTAAAGACTAGATACACACAATTCAAAGATGTAGACTGGATGTATAATGTGACATCATATTTACTGATTTGAAGACACATTTACTGATTTGAAGACTAGATGCACACAATTCAAATGTTGTAGACTGGATGTATATTGTGTGACATCACATTTACTGATTTGAAGACTAGATGCACACAATTCAAATATTGTAGACTGGATGTATATTGTGTGACATCATCTGACATTAACAGATGTGACGACTGGATTGCATGATGTTACCAACATGACGGATGGATATCGTCATCCTTAACTCACATGTAACACTATCACTTGATAATATAACAAAAAACTCTTACCGAAAAACTGCTCAACACCAATTGTTTGTTCCAGCCTCCAGACAGCTATTTCCTCTAATGTATCTGCAACCAGTTCCAGAAAAACACATCCTAAATGCCAGAATCCTAAATGCCCACTAAATGCCAGAATCGTTGCACGTTGTCACAGCAAAAGAAAATATATCATCCACACAATGTCACTTCTTTGAAATTATGATGAAAATGAGAAAGGTCATTCCTCAAAACTATGTTATATATACCTATACCTTAACCATGTAGTTGCCGCATTGTCCACATTGTCCAATTTGGCGTGAGATATAATCTGCTTTATCGATGACTAAATTTCCTACTAGAGGGATTACAATGGCTAACTACTTTACAACCCATCGTTGTAGTCTATGTTTTGTTGCATTTTTGACGGTTGAATTGTGATGTGTTTTTTGTTTATTTTGATTTCGTTGATTATTGTGTCAGTCAAATATTAAGAATATTGTGTTGTTTAAATGTTAGTGAATGTATGGTGGATAATTGTATCGATCATATTAATAAATGTATGGTTGAATATTGTGATGTTTAAGTGTTAATAAATGTATGGTGGATAATATTCGTTTACAAAATTAATAAATGTGTTGTTGATAGTTGTATCATTTAACCATTAATAAATGTTTGGTTGATTATTGTGATGTTTAACTGTTAATAAATGTATGGTGGATAATATACGTTTACATATTAATAAACGTGTTGTTGATAGTTGTATCATTTAACCATTAATAACTGTATGGTTGATTATTGTGGTTTACCTGTCACGAAATGTATTGTTGCTTACTGTGTCGTACGAATGTTAAAAAATGTATTGTTGATAATTGTGTTGTTTTAAAAGTATTGCTGATGAATGTGTTGTTTTGTTGATGATGGTGCCGTTCTAGCTTTAACAAAGATTAAAAAAGTTATTTGTCAAAAGTTCGAATTTAGTACAAAAATCTGTTATAATTTTGTAAAAAATTGTTATAATTGGTTTGTGTCTAAGGATACACAAATTTGAGTTACAGAATACCATTTTTATACAAAGTTGTTAAGCATTTTGGTGAAATTGACAATATTGTCGATTGACAAATATGTGTTCGGGAATAGGGCCCCAGATGAAGGAGAAAGTTGTATCAAAACCTTCTTACACAGGTTACAACTATTGTAGAGCCAGATCAAGAAACCTTCCCTAAATGTGTGTGTTTTATTAATATCTTGGACAAGTTCGTAAATCAGAAAAATCTGTTACATGGTTAAATAACTAGAGGCTTTATACTAGAAAAAAAATTCGTTTTTTTAATCCGTTATAACGGCCGTTTGGATACTAATATTTTTTAAAACTTCATAAATTTAAAATCTGTGGAAACATTTTAATCCGTTTCTTATAAATATAAACCTCTGCAGTTAGAGGTTTTTGACTTGTTGGCTTCAACAAAAAAGTTTGC
This sequence comes from Diogma glabrata, assembly GCA_963693315.1. Classification (NCBI taxonomy): domain Eukaryota; kingdom Metazoa; phylum Arthropoda; class Insecta; order Diptera; family Cylindrotomidae; genus Diogma; species Diogma glabrata. Next base: position 213,549,126 of record OY856187.1, read on the forward strand.
AACAATCCATAACTACAATTTCCAAAAACCTTATAATAGTCAATGAAAAAAAAAATAAAAAGGTTTGAATAGAAGAAATTAATTTTTTTTCTTAGAAATAAACTATTTTGATATTTTGCAGTAATTGGACGACATATGATATAGCGTAGGTTTATGTCATAAATTGTCACACACATATTCTGTGGTATTGATTTGATATTTGTTTGTTGCAAAATTGGATAGATATAGTTTTGCTTATATGTAGCTAATTTTCTTTTTAAAATTTTTTCGATATCTGTTTAAAATTAGTTTGTGTTGTTTAAACTAATCTGATACATCAGATTCTACTGGCACACAAAACTGTCTGATCTCGAAATCTACCTATTTCTAGCGGATATACGTGCCGCTTGGACTTTTTTATAATCTTATCATATCTTTTAATTTTGGAAATTTATTTATTTTACTCTTACCGTAAATCGTAATGTTCATTCAAATTATGTATTTTATCTTTCTTATCATTGTAAAATAATTTCATCCTTTTCGAAGTTCAACGGGTAGCCTGTTGTACATTGACCCTGCAAGGTAAGGTAGCCAGCAACTACGATGAATCACTTTAATTTTTTCTTTTAAATTTGTAATAATGAAATGTATTGACTAAAATTTCTATATACAACTTTATTAACTCTTTAAATCAAAATAATTTATAATATTAATTATGTATAATGCAATGCTTGTTGAATGATTATGACAAGAATACAGAAAAATACAAATGCTTTTATTAATAGAATTTAAAAAAATTGAGCATATATGAAGAGAGTGAATTTAAATTAATTAATGTTAATTTAAGTTGACCTGGTTTAACTATTAAATATATAATGCGCCTATGAAGAATTAAATTCTTCATGCAATTGGTAGTTTAACTAGTTTGTGGATTGGCCTCTTTATTGTAGAATTTTGAGTTTTTAAATAGACAACGCGAACAAGTTGATCCTTGCAGGATGCAGGAATATGCTCTTTTTTACTTATCACGATACCATTAATTTGCAAATTTTCGTCCTTCAACTTCCATTTATTGCGTTGTTGCATCGTATTCAGATACTCTTTTCTAAATTTTATCCAGAAACTGCAGACGTGTTGTCTGACTTGTTGCCATCTAGAAAGTCGGCTGAAAGGAACATCTAAGTATGAAGTTTCAGGTATTGCTGTTAATGGATCCATAACAAGAAAATGAGCTCAATGACTTCCAGCGTATTGATATCCAGGGTGTCCACAGGATTTTCCAAAAAAAAGCTAAAAAAACGATGATTTTTTCGAAAAAAGCGAAAGAAGCGATTTTTTTTTTTGCCAAAAAAGCGAAAAAAGCCACATATGTTTTAATGAAAACACAACTTATTTCAACAAAAATTAAAAAAAATTTATTTTATAAATTATTTAACACAATTTTTAAGAATGTATTAAAATTATTTATAAACTAATGAACAGAAAATTGCTGTTCTACAGCTTTATATTTTTTCACATCATCTACAGTGAAAATGCAAAATATTTATATAATTTTTTTTAAAATTTTTTGTAATTCAGTTTATATTATATAAATAAATTCCTTAGGTACTTAAGCAATACACTTTTTGTTTTGAGTTTTAGTTCCATACGTTTATGTATAAAAGGATATAAATAAAAAAAATTGATTTTTATGTTGCAATATTTTTGTTATCGTTTTAGTTTTGATGACTCGTTGTAAATGTAGGTTTTCAATTTGTTTTTGGGCAAGCTTTTCTTTCGCTCTACTCTCAAGAGCTCCATCTAAAAGCTGTTTGGCAACAGTGATTCCCGCTATGTTACCATCTCGGATGCATTAATTAATTAATTAATTAATTTTTTTTAATTAATTAATTGATTAATTTTGTGTTAGCTTCCAGGATCATATCATCTGTAACATCCTGTTTTTTGATTGAACTGAAATTTGAGTTTCGAAGTGGTCCAGATCTTTTTTTTTGTTTTTTTAGCATTTTGTATTTGTATTGCGTGGTTTTCTTCACGTTGTCTTTTTTCAGCGTTTTTTTGTATTAAATCGTCTTCTTCCCTTTTTTATAGCATAAATATAAATCGTAATTTTTTAGGGCTGAACTGGCCATTGAAATCAGCGTTTTATCAATTTGAATTAATTCAAACTTCTTATTTACGATTTTTATTGCATCAAGAGTATTCAGACGAGCATTAAGAGTGCGTTCTGACATTTGGCTACGTTCTTCTGTTAAAATAAGCGCTGACGATGAAAATCCACGTTCTACATCGGCATTGTCATGAGAAATGCTTAAAATAGATTTCACAAACATTTTCAAAGCAGGAAATTTTTTTCTGCCCAGTTCATCTTTTAAATGGAAAAATTTAGTCCAAAAAACATCAATTGTTTCATCATTTTTCACAACCAGATTTTCAAATCTCAACAGTTTATATTCCTCTACTACGGAGGATTTCGGAAAACTCGACGGAAAACTATTGAGCAATTCATTAATAAAACTTAACGAGTTTTCCCAATCTCCTATACTTTTTGGTTGCAATCTTAGATTATAAAATACACAGGATAAGTAATAATTTATAAAGTTGAAGTTTATTTTCAAAACATTAGATAGTGTACGACTTTAAACGGAATAGTATTTGTATTCAAAAAAGATAGTGGCGTAGCAATATAAATATTATTAAAGTTTTCGGTAGACGGTACATATATGTAAAATAATGTGTTATTTGTAGAAATGGTTTTTTTTGACATTTTAAAGTTAGCATCTGCAGTAATTTTAAGTAAAAAATTACTTAATAAAACAAAAATAAAAAACATTGAGCTTTTCTGGAAATATTTTATAAATGAATTTTTTAATTAACTAGCTTATTATCATGTTGATATATCAATAATGTAAACCATTTATTTTAAATGAAATAGTAGCTTATACACCAAGGGAGAGAAGTACATGTTTTTCTCCCGAGGTGTGTTTGGAATATCAGCAACATATCACTGAGGAAGATGACATGCCCCCTCCCGAGGTGTATATGGTATTTTTTGCACGATTACAATATAATTATTATATTAAAAACTAAATCTAACCATTTAAAGAGAACGAAAACTATAATTTTTAATGTTCATTAAAGGCGGTTTTTATACAAATTTGTTTGAATTTATCGTAAAAAATATTAATTTCCATGAAAACTATCATTGTTGTCATGGTTTGTTATTATTTCCAAGGGAGTAAAAGATGCAATCCGCTTTTGCAAATGGGGGGAGTGGCATTGAGCTTTATATACAACTCGTACAAAAATACAATTTCGCTTTATGCTATAATTTTTATTTTATTATATCATATAGGATATAAATATAATATATATTGGGCATCAAAATCAAAAAAAAAACTTATTATATAAAATTTTTACAAAATATTCTATTATAGGGTATTAAATTCACATTCAAACAATTTTAATAAATGCCATGCCATCTATAATGCAATCTGGTAGTCTGGTAGATAATAAATGCAGTCAGAAAATTTTGAATCAGTTTCTATCAAATGCTTTTAAAATGTTTAACTGATCCGATACAGTTTTTTTTCAAGTAATTATCAAGATTCTTCTTGACCTTTTGTTTCTAAAACGATTTTAGCAATATCAGCTGCTTAATGATAAAACTGTGAAGTGATAAGTTCATTATTACTTTAGTACAAAAATGCTATTTTTAACTAGGTGAGAATCGCTATGTTACTGCGAAGTGATCAAAACTCTTTGCTTAACAGTTACAAAATTCAACGTCATTGAAATGTATTAAGTTGTTCACACTCGTGGCATTTCCGGTGTTTCACCCTCTTAAAATATTTTGGGTTTTGAAATTGACTTTCATATTAGCTCTAAAACTGAATTTTGAGTCGAGTCTGTAGCAAAGAACAAAGGAGCTTTTCTCGCAAGGTTATTGACAGTTACTTGACAGTAAATGATAGAAAGGGTAGGATAATTAATATCAGAATGTAAAAAATTTATGAAATTGTGAAATGCTCTATCAAAAATTGACGTAGTGCTGTTTGTTGCATCGTTTTGTCCATTTGCGGCATTTTTGTAATGAATTAAAATATGGAGTAATCTACGTTTCGGTTTATAAGCCGATGTGGACAATTTCAAAAATTCTTCATTGTGGTTTAAATAGTAAAGAAGGCAAGAATTCATTACTACGTTTACGTAAAAATTCTAGCAAATAATGAATAAATTTTTAAAGCATATAAAAAATTGGAATCTACATTCCTTGAAAATTGGTTAATCTATTATATATACTTCTTTTAGTATCTTTTACTTTAAAATTTTTCGCAATAAAGAAATACATACCTTGTTTTCAAATATTTCGTTGAAATTGACTTAATAATTAAACCATAATGGTTGTTCTCCTTCATATGATCTGAATCATTAAACAAATTCATATTAAGTAAACGGTTCAATGACCGGAGACATATATATTCAAAGCGTTTGGCGTTTAAAATTGGTTCGTTCGTATCCAAACAATGCATTTGGCTACGTAACTCAGATTCAACTGCTTCGCAGATTTTAACAACACTGTTTGAAGGTATTGAGAGATATCCTCGACTTTTGTAAGATATGAGGGCGTTTGAAGAAATTTCTTCTATATTTCCTTCTAGGACTGATAAACACTGAGAGCATTTTAATATTTTTTTTTCAATTTAAAAACAACAAAACCTGCTATATACGTTACAACGTACGTAGCATATTCCGACAAGTGTCCCGGATTCGGTATATACGGATGACTGTATTTTTCAATATCTTGTTCTGTTATTTCTTCTCCTGCTTCGGATATATTGTCCATCATTTTAGCACGATCTAAACTGCAATTAATTTCACGATCGGGATTGGTGGGGTTACCAGATGAAACACGCAAAATAGATATGTTATCTAGTGGAAAGCAGTTTCCAATTCCATTTTCTCTAATTTGTACCCGCAGTAACAGTTTTTGGTAGGCAGATTTAAATTTCCATACAGTTGGATTGTTATTATAACCAAGGCTGTATCGAATTGACGAGAAAAATAGTTCCAAATGATCTTTGTTACATTTATATAGCGGTAGATAAAACAGCAAGTTAACATCAATGAATCTATCATATATAATTTTTATGTTTTTTAAGCAAAATATGATGCCCACAAATCCAGTTTTTCGTCTACTATGGATTAGCAACTGTCCTTCAGGTCCTGGAAATCGGAGAGCTGATATATAATATTGTTTCTTCAATAAATTTATAAATTTCGTTTTTGTTGCTTGCACATAATGCCTTTTTTTTACCAAAACCTTCTAGTCTTCTACTATTAAGTACATCAAATATGTCATTTATAATTGTAATGAATTTTATTGTAGCTTCACAGTTTAAAAATTCTTTTAGTTTCAATTCGTTTCTACAGAAGCTCAGTGCGTCTGCTACAGATTGACTAAATACGGCAAGCCTTACTTTCATTTTTTGATTTTGAAATCGGATATGTGAGCTACGGAGCTTATTTCCTAAGTGCAATTGCTCATTTTTTTGAAGTTCAACTAATAAGTTTAAATAAGCCCAACTTATTTCTTGACCATTTCCATCTAATATGGTGCCATATTCACCGAAAAAATTTCGAATTAATTGAAGCATGTGACAGGGATCTAGAATTAGTAAAAATTTCGTATCATGCTTTCCAACTTTGAATGTTGATTCTTCGTTTACATCATTAATATTGCATCCTAATTCCTTCATAGCACTGATATTAGCAGGAAGTCCATCAAACGTAACACCAATTACTTCAACGCCAGTTTGAAGTAAATTTTCAAAGCAGAGCTCGATTAAATTTTTTTTTGAATTTTATCTATTTTATCAATTGCAAAATAGCCCACCGGAATTTTCCAACTTCTGTTTATACAGACTACCATAAAAACTAAAACCTCTTTGGCAAGCGAATCACTTAGACCCCCATCTCCCATATCGACAAAACCTATAGAGTCCGTTCCGGTCCATTCAATTTGTTGTCTTACAGCCATTTCATCAAATATTAAATTAACTATAAGCTTTTGATTATTTTTCATTGCTTCTTCTGCGGCATTTGCAATGGCTGTGCAAGCTTCAGAAGTAAAACCAGGTTTGGCATTTGTGTTTTTATACCATCCGCATAAAGTTCGTTGGTGCGGTAATGCTAAATTAAATTTTTCTCTGATATAGTTATATGCTTTTGGTGACAAGAAGTGACAGAAGAAGTTGACATCAAAACTTGATTCCCTATAACATCGTCGCACTGTTGCTGACCTCGTTGTTTTTTACAAATATCGTCATCAGCAGTGCTCAGATGAAATCAGCGGCATCATGCCTCAAACTTATTCTTACCCCCGTTCCACTCGGCAATCGGCTGCCGCAACCAGTGAAACGGTAAAGATCTCGCGCTGTCATACTGGCAGATCGCAGAGAGACTTCTTTGTCCGAACTGCGTACAAATGGAATAGTTTGCCGGAACACTTAGTCTCAGGTGGCTTCAACCCACAGATGTTTAAAAAAAGCGTTAATCTACACCTCAGAACGCCAGTTGTTGTGGGACCCAGGTCTAGACCTAGGTCTTAAAAGGTATTTATGTGTTGTTGTGACACATATTCTAAACCCTACTACACAACACATTTTATTAAAAAAAAAAAAAAAAAAAAAAATTACCAATTTTTATTTAAAATCACAACAACAACAAAATATTTGTAAACAAATTAGTCCAGTACTATCGCATTCTCGCAATAGAAGAACGTAATAATATTGTTTTCTGTGTAGTGTGGAAAGAGATAACTAATATTTCAAAGGGTCCTAATTTATTGTATTTATTTTTACAGGAGCCTTTTCTTTTGTGTAAAGTATTTTCAATGCAAAATTTAAATTTCAAAAATAGCTTCATTTTTTTTACAGTTTTATAGTGTACATACACAAAATATAGGAAATATTACTTATCCTGTCTATTTTATAATCTAAGGTTGCAATAATTTAAAGCATTTTAATTTCGGTAAATTAACAGTAGATTTGCTAACTAAATATTTCCCAGCAGTACAGAAATGTTGGATATATAATAATGTTTTTTAAATAATAATTGATATTTTTCTGGCAATTTTTCTTTTTCAATTTTTTTTTATATCACCACTCAAGCTTAGTTTTTCTAAACTAAGAATATTTTTACCGTCGAATATTTTATCAATGTCCAAACGTATATCGACACATATTTTAGTAGCAATTCGATGTATTAAACTCCTAATACTGTCATACAAATGATGAATCATTGGTTCATTACGTTGAAAAATCTCTAAAAAATTTTCAAACATTTTTGAACTTTGAATAACAAATAAAAGTTGTAATTCGATATCATTATAATCTTTTTGTTGTAAATAATTACGAATATTATTATAATAGCCGTGTTCGATTTGACTGAAGCAACTGATACAACTGAAAAATTTGACTGCAATTGTTGTTGTTTTTTCAGTTGTTTCAGTCAAATCGAACGCACCTAATGTTTGGAGTTCGTAGGCTTTTTGTTTGGAAGATACCATAAAAAATAATGTTTAATTGCAGGTAACAATTCCAGTATTCGTTCGCAGGCTGGTAACAAAGTGAGCCATCTGCTTGTCACATGTTTAGTAATATTTAATGGTTTTATATTTTTTGTTCGACAAATTGATTGGAAATCGTCATTGCGAACTGGCCAACCATTGAACCAATTATAAGTTTGCATGATTAAATCGTCAACACTCATCCCATAATCTTTTAATCCTTTTAAAAAAGAACTATGGATTATGTGCAGGTTACATAACCCAATATCAAGAAAGCCAGACCCTCGTAAACCTTTTATTTCATCATTGAATAATTTGTGGCAGGCTTTATTAACATTTGGTCCATCCATACTAATCATTATTAATTTAGTTAAAGGGAGGTCAGCATTTGTAATTGCTTCCTTAATTTTTGACACCAAGTCTTTAGCTGTAGCGTATGTTATATAAAAGGTTTGTAAATGACGCGTTGCAATTTTGTCAATTAATGTTGAAAAATATCTGCGAAATTAAAATAAATATATTTTACACAAAAGATCCCTATTAAAGTAATACGTGTAAGATGAACAGCGCTACGGACTTTAGTTCGCAGAAAATTTTTCTACTAATCAACAATTTTTAAAAATGAAAATTTATCCCTGATACAAATTTGAAGCTCTTTTTTCCCTGCTGAATTTGTAGTCTCATCAAACATGATAGTATAAAATAAATTGGAATTTTTATTCAAATCTTCGAGAAGGATCCCTCGAAAATATGGTCCCAAAGCTTCTGTTAAATAATACCCAGCTTTTGTGTGATTGAGTGTAAATGTTTTTAGTTCCATAGCAGTTGGAAATGCTGCTTTTAAAACATTTCCCAAATTGTCACAGGATCGAATCGAAGAGCTGTTTGCCAATGTTTTCAGCAGCATCAAAATTTCTGCCTTGATGGTTTTTTCTTTATCGGAGTAAAATGTATTTACTGAAAAAAAAAAAAATAAAACCAAAACGTAATTTAATATTTATTCTATACCTATAGGTATAACGTTTTTATATTTTTTATAAATAAATATTTTTACTTACCATTTAGGGTACTAATTCTCGTTTGGGAGGCACTCATTTTTCCAGCAATGTTTTTCTTATGTTTCACGCATTCAAGATGCTGAGTAATGCCATTAAAACCTTTATTTTGAATGTTTATATTTGTTACGCATGGAATACATTCAACAATAAATTGATTTTTCAATTTTTTTTATAAACGAAGATAGCACTCTACCTTCACTATCGGAACGTTCTAGCCATTCCGATTTGAAGGTGCAATGTTTTTCCTTTCCTGCTGCCATATTTTTTTTTTAAAGAAAAAATCAATTTTTCTCCAATGAATTTTGCATTTAAATATTACACTGACTTGTTTATCTAATCACATCACTTGATTTATCAAAATAAATTAAATAAAGTTGGATCTCGAAAACTCTAACTATTAATTTTTTCACAAAATTTCACAATCATTTATTAACTTGTCAGTTAAAATTGCACACAAATTGATTAAATCTATTGTTACAAATTCGATGTTTTACTAGATGATCTTACCGATCATGTGTTTTGATAATCGAAAAAAAAAACAACAAACGATTAATGACATTTGACGGGAAAAAATAACAACATAATAATTTTCCATATGAAAACAGTGCCGCCATCGGCAGAGACATAGGCGAATTGCATACATTTTTTTTATATGGGGAGGTTTGTTTCTAAATAAAAAACAAAATAATAATAATCAATAAATAAATAAATCTCTTTGGTCAGTCTAGTTTTGAACCGAATGCGGTTTTTGATTATTTCTTCTTACTCCTTAAAAAACAAATATACAGTGGCGGAGTAAAACAAATTATTTTATTTTAGGAATAAAAAATATTTAAAATTTGATCTTTTTTAATACAAAATGAAAATAAAAAGCAACTTTTTAAGAAAAAGCGAAAAAAGCGAATATTTTCAGAAAAAGCTACAAAAAGCGATGATTTTTAGAAAAAGCGCAAATGTGGACACCCTGGATATAATATAGTAAAGAAAGCCTGAAAGTTTCAGAGTGGGACCAATATGGGATCAGAAGTTATAGTAAAATATAAGAAGTTATGTTCAACTAAAACTGGAACTTTACTCTCGATTTAATATTTTTACATGTAAATAACAATAGGTTCAAACTTAAAAAGGTTTGTAAATTAAAAAGCTACTTTAGTAAGGAGTTTTAATATATTTATTTTGAAATTAAACTAATGAAATTTTTTTTAATTTAACAGATAATTTCTTATTCGTCTTGTTGGCTTCATTACGTCTTAATAGATACATTTTGCCTGTGGTTGTTATAGTTAACTTTATAGTCCACACTTCTTTTTTATGAATATAATTAATATATCTGGCAATAAAGGGTATTTGAAATATGAAGATGGTTCATATGGTGTCAAGAGGCTTATTCGCACAAAATTTTCTTCTGTTGCTAGTATACAACCTAACCACCACTTATCGGAATATTGGCATGTAACAAAGCCAACAATCTCATTAATGTCCAAATCTTCACCAGTGTCCTCAGATGAAACCATTTTTAAACTTGATTCTACTGAAAATGAGTAGTTTTTTACCAAGATCCGAGATCCATTTTGTGGAATGTAACAGTGAATATTTTGTGTGCCTTTGATTGTTTTTCTAGTTCCGAGTCTGTTCTTCAAGATTCTTTGTTCTGCTTCATGCTCTACGTTATTAGTATAAATAAACTTTATGTTGACTATATTATCATTGGCAAAGTTATATAATTGGCGAGGAGTCATTATTTATTCGTTATGCACCATCCGTAAATTAGCTAAAGCGGCTAATCTTAAAACTGTGCCTCCTACACTGTCACACGCATTTTTACCATGTGATGAGGCAAAGAAGTTCCATTCGGCTTTTATGCCGAATCAGAACCTACTATTATTTACATGTAAGAACACTGAATCGATTACTATATTCCAGTAGTAGTTAAACATAACTTCTTATATTTTACTATAACTTCTGATCCCATATTGGTCCCACTCTGCAACTTTCAGGATTTCTTTACTATAGTATACCAACAAATATATGTTTTTTTCAAAATTTTAAAAAACACTATCTTTGATTTTTTTTTCAAAAAAAGTTTTTAGAGATTTTCAAGAAAAACGGGTTTGAACCAATATAGGCAAGTAGCATATTAAATTAAACCTTACAATTCTCTTTAAAATGAGGGGTCTATCAGCTCTCTAGGTTGTACACAACTTGAGATATTCGAAATTTAAACTATACAGGTAAGCCCCAAAATGACGATATTCCAAAATTTTGAAAATGAATTACACAAAAACGAAAAGACATAAAAATTTTTGGAAAATTGTTTTTTACTTGTACTTGGAAAACACTTTCTGTGAGTTTCATAAAAATCTAAAGTGGTCGGGTTGAGTGACTGGTTGGTTGGAATGACCCAAGTAACAAAACTACGTTTGTCCGTTTAAAATAACTCCATTTTCTGAAGTGAGAAAATATGGGGCAATATTTGTATTTATAAAAAAAGTACTTTGATATTGTATATATATACAAATTTAACTCAAGTTAGCACAAATGCATGGTAATTCGATTTTTACTGTGAATATATATTATTTTTCTATTTAAAAAAATTCATGCGTTACAAAAAAAAAACGTTTCATGGATTTATGATTAGAAATTTAATTTTATTTTTTATTTATCTCCAAAAATTAAAAAAAATGCTTGAGCATAAATTTTCTATCCGCATTGTTATCCGTACCGCATTTCACTTTAATTTCACATCTTTTGTTTAAATCATTGCAAAAATTTCAGCTGATTAGTCTAATGTATAATTAATCGTATTTCAAAATCTACTCCCATTTTGAAAAACGTCTACTCTTTTTAACCGACCCAATGAAAAAAACATTAAAATATATTTTATAACAATTAATGGAATTATTATATTTAGTCTAACTAAAAAATCTATAATTTTCCATAAATATTTATTGATATATAACCGATTTATTTACACACATGTTTGTTATCGTAGCTTCAAAATATGTATCAACATTAATTTAAATATTTGTAAGAAATACAAATATTAAACAGTTAGTGTATTTCATTTAAAATATTAACAAAACCAAATTTTAATTATTTATTTAGAAAAAATTAATTATTGTGTTTAAATTAAATTTAATGATCAATCAAAATGTATTTGTTATAAATAAATAAAAATTAAATCTTAATTATATTAGAAAATAGATCATTCAAAATCAAAATTAATTAAGTAATATAATACTTTAATTATTTTTGTAAAAAAGTAAAAATCTGACCGATCATTTGTACTCGCTTATAAAATCATAATTATTAAACATCAAAGCAATCAAATAAAATTAAAATAATGAAAACAAATTTAATAAACAAAATAAATATAAGCAAATAAATCAAATAAATTAAAAATTTATTGTTTTTAATTAAAATTGTAAAAATACTGATAATAAAAAACGAGAAACAGCCGATTGAATATGTTATGGTAAGTTCTTCTAGTAGAGCCTAGAGTAAACATGCGAGCTGGGAACTAAAAAGAGTTTTAAAATGGATATTAATCAACGCTTCTACCATCTTGCATTCGCTATAGCAGTTTTGAACTAACAATTCAGTTGCCTTTGATTTAACTTATTGTAGCTTGAATTATCTTTAGAGCGTGCTAAGAAAATATCAAATACTATTAATTAGAGTGATTATAATACAACATAGCACTGGCTTTCTAACACAATATCAAGAATGGAATCACTTAACATAAATCTTATAATTAAAATGAGATTTAATTTAACTTTTCAAACTTTTTAAGATATTCCCATTTTACCAATATTTTAATAATGGCGTATTTCAAAATACTTTTAAATTAAAACAAGTAACTTTCGAGATTTCGCCGATCAATTACATTAATGTCAAATTATAGGTTGGAACATGCTGCATCTCTAGGAAACCATAATTGTTTTTTGTTCTTCGATATTGCTGGAGAATGAAATCTACCAAACTTGTAATTGAAAACATCAACCAACTGATAATGTGAATAAATTGAAAGTTCAATTAGAAATAATAAAATCAATTTAATTTTATTTGCATCTTCATTGGATGAAAATCATTCATATGGTCCTTAGAGCCAGGTGTAGCAGAGTCGCTATATAGTATATAATTATATATCAACCACTACTTGCATTTAATAAATTTCTTCTTTCCGCTAACATAAAAAACAAAGTGATCGCTGTGCTTAATAACTCTAAAATTGTAAATGAACAAAAATAGATGAATTAAATAGGTATAGATGTAGAAATAGAAATAGATATAGATATAGATATAGATATAGATATATATATATATATATATATATATATATATATATATATATATATATATATATATATATATATATATATATATATATATATATATATATATATATATATATATATATATATATATATATATATATATATATATATATATATATATAGATATAGATATAGATATAGATATAGATATAGATATAGATATAGATATAGATATAGATATAGATATAGATATAGATATAGATATAGATATAAATTCCGACCTAAGTTGTTAGGCCTAGATCAAAAATATGAATGCCATTTAGGCTTTGAAGAAACATATTATGATGTTGTTACAAGTTTTTGTTACGCTCTTCGGCCGAATCAAATCTTACGATAAATGAGAGCATTCTCAATACTAGCATTGGTTGCAACCATACTGAGGTAAGCTTCAAAAGTTGTTATACCAATATTAAGCGATAACTATAATGGATGGCAATCGTCTAGTGATTTGTTTTGCTCAAACACCCATCACAATCTTAAATTAACTGCTTCGCAAAAATTTAAATAATTTGAAGATTTTTACGAGCGAAGAAGAAGAATTATTACAGCACTTCAGCATTAGCGATACAAATTATATTGAAGCTTTAAAAGGAACGATATGACAGAAGAAAGAACATATAATCTAATTTTTGAACAGAAACCTCATAAGTCAAACAGTAGCTAGTACGCCAAATTACATGAAGAAAAGAAGATTGTTGGAAATATCTGATGGAAGTGGGCTCCTCCGGGGACATTAAACAAGGGAAGAAGAAGCAAAAACTATAGACCAATGATTGATCCACATCATGGCGTATTAGATGAGAGACCAATAGCTTAGGGTATAGGATTCTGCAGAAGTTAACCTTTCAACCATATGTTTTTAATTCTTTAATTAAACAAAAAGATACACTGGAATGGAACCAATGAAAAGATGAGTGCTTTTATATCACATTCTCAAAATCATCGAAATATAAAAAATCATACTATTACAGTGAACAAAATTCTGGCATGCACAATTTACCGGCACAGAATCCTAGAGTATTCGAGTGTTACAAATTTAAAGAAATATCGAATCAAAGAAAATATCCTCTGAACCAAGAGAGATGATGCTTAAATTGTTGAAACTACAACCACAACGTCTATCTTTATAAATCGAAATTTCAATAGAGTAGCAGTGTAATAAAAAACATCACACTCTGTTGTACACAGATAGAAATCTAGGTTTGTTTTATGCTTAATAGGGTATATTCCATGCTTAAATTACGTTAATTCTCAACCGTGAATAAGTCAGGTTTATTATATACTTATAAGGTATACTTGTTTAAAACATCACTAAGGAGCTTATTAAAAATTTTATTCATACGGACTATGCTCCGGGTACGGAGCATGACCAATTAGGAACAAAGAAATAACTTTGTTGTAAAAATTTTGTGTACTTATTAGAGAACAAAATATAACTATTTTTAATAAAATAATATGCCTCTAATTCATAAATTTATGGCACTTAGTAATAAAAATAAATTATAGAACTAGGCATTTATATTCCTAGCAATTGAAATTGTTTGCAATTGAATTGAAAAATCGGTAAATTGTTTGCTTTGTATCACTATGATCATTAGCCATTACTAAAACCTGCAATTATCCTCTTCCCCATGGTATAACGAATATAAGGTATTCTTGACAGCTAAACGAAAATTTTGTGTGACGTCATCCGGCGTAAATATAAAGAAACAAAAAATGTTTTAATTTGAAAATTAGAGAAAACATAATTTTTACGTTATTGTTTTCCTTATTTTTTTCATTAACAATTTGTTTATTAAGTTTTCTAACTCTAAAGAACATTTTGCAGGGTAGGAAATTCGACTAATTCAGAATTAGGTTGGTGTATCGGAGACAAGCAGAGAAAAACTGCTTAGTCTATTACGCTACATAACCGTGAATTGGCGCCTTAAAACTTCTTATAACCTTAACATCATAACAGAACCATTAACGAAAATTTGGGTTGGGACTGAGGTTAATACCATCACTCCGAAAAAAAAGCTTTGTTAAATTTGATTACCAAAAAAAGAATACCAGACACTAACAAAACAACAGAAGTTTTACCTGGACGTGAGAAAGAACCAAACTACCGAATCGGAACGTGAAACGTGTGCAGCCTGATCGCTTATGATGCTTTAATAAGCCTAGAAACAGAGACTGAGAGGCATAGGATGGATATCATTTCTCTGCAAGAAATTAGACAGCCAATAATCGGAAAACAAAACTCGAATAGTCACTCTTTATGCAGTAGTGGTCATTCTTCTCGAAATGAATTTAGTACTGGTTTCCTTGTTGGTGCACGCATACAAGAAGCCGTGTTGAAATTCATCCTGGTCACTGAGAGGATTTGCTACTTAGGGGTACGCGGTACATAAAACAATATTTCTCTTATTGCCTTGCATGCACCTACTGAAGCTAAGACCGTCAATATTTTCTACATAGCACTAGAGGAGGTTATGAAATCAACACCAACAATGATAATGGTGAGAGAATGACTGAGTTTGCATTATCACATAATTTGAGAATTGACAGTACTTTCTTTTCGCATCGATCGATTCATAAGCAGACTTATGTTTTTAAACCGATTTTAAACCGTTCCTTTATATGTGCAAATATTGGAAGTAACCCCTTCCTTGTATGTTCTACGATAAGGTTCCACTTTCAACGATCAATTCAACGATCTTTTACTCATTAGAGTATTTAAAAGTTTATCTTTTAAAGTCCAATCATTTTCAGTGATGTGTAAGGAACAAATTATCTTATAATAAATACGAACATTTTCTTTTTCCACATGATTCTATCCACTACAATGATTTATTTTTCTGGAAATTAAAAAACCTTATGTTTTGAGTATGATTTTTCACATTTGTTGAAAACTTTTGGTTTTAACGTAGTTCGGCATTTAAATCTGTATATGTTTTAATAGTAAAACAAATACTAAAGTTCATTAATTAATGAATGAATTAATTTCAATCATTTCATTAACTAATAAATTAATTTATAAATCATACTAAATATATTTTTAATTTAAAAACAATAGCTTTTCTCATTGATAATAACAACAAACGTATTATATAAAACTCTGAGTGACGTCAATCAAAATCAAAATGGCATCGCTGTCACTCTAGTGAGAATACCTTATTTTCATTTTACCATGCCTCTTCCCGAAATTTTACATTCGTCTCATTATCTTGAAGGTTTCACTTCTAATTTTTGAAGGTTTCACTTCTACCACGTGTGAATTACACACATGTCTCTATTTTTTTTTATTTATTTATAGAATGATGGAAATTAGGTCGAGGCTCAATTGATACTCAGAAATACACAGAATAATAATAATTTTTTTAAGATTATAACAATTCATAAATATAATAATGATGTAAACTTAACAAATGAATAAAAAAAATGGAGAATAAAACAGGTTCTAGAATAGAATCCTGAGGCATACCTTTAAAAGATGGGAATAGTTTTAGAAGAGAGATTTCTAGAAACCAAACACGACGAGATCGATCCGACAGATAGGAGAAAATAAAATTACACAAAACGAAATTTAGGTTTAAGTTTGTAAATAAAAAATGCATGATAAATCGAGTCAACGGCCTTACTAAAATCGAGGAATGCTTTTTCCAGTCAGCGTGTGTCTGCTGCTGAAATGAATAAGTCAACCAGACTGATTATCAGAAAGAAGATTGTTGGTGATAGATGTTCAAAGATCTGGTTTTCAATAATCTTCTCAACGACCTTTGAGAGAGCGGGCAAGACACTAATAGGGCGATCATCTTTACTTCCCTTCTTAGGTATAGGATGGGCAGTAGCCAAATACGATGCTGATGGGAAAGAGGAGATCATGATGATATGGCTTATTAGGTGATGAATATGTGTGAGAATTTAAGAAAAAATAATTTTTAGGAATTTGATAGGAATGCCATCGGATCCGACAGCATTAGAGGAGATAGAATAGAAGAGCAATTTCAGAATGAGAGGCTGAGCGAAAGAAAAGAAATTTTGTTATTCAGGAAGAAAGGAATTGTAGTGAGGAAAAGGTGAGAAGAAGCTAGCAGAAATGAAGATTCGTTGAGGAAGTTAAGTTCAGGTAGGTTAAGGGAATGAGATTCCGCTCATTGACCTCATTGCTTTAGAGTAGGGATAACTGCAAAACATTTTAGAGCCAAGATCGAATTTTCCTTTATGCACCAATGATCTATAGCGCATCCGTTGAAGGCAGAATACTTTCCAGCTATTGGTAGAAGGGTTAGCTTTATAGGGTTTGAAAGGAGCGGTGAGGGTCTTATAGTCTTGATATAGGACGGGAGTGTATAGAATTTGTTGGGGTTAAGAGAAATAAAAATAAATGCATAGGCCTAGGGCAAAAGCCTAGGCACCAGGAATTGGTTCCTAAATAGGGGAAGAGAAGGACCCTTAAACAGAAAAAAAACAATACATGTGCCAAAGGTAAAGTTATGAGCATGATGGATACTATTGTACACTGTATGGTGGTTGAAACGTGAACAAGCATCTAAAGCGTTGAATACAGCATGGAAATTAAGAATGTTAGTGTTGAAGTCACGGAAAAGAATAATTGAGAGATATTGATTAGAGTGTGAGGCAATTATGTCTCCGCTTAGACCAAAATTACGCTTGAAAAGGTAAGTAACAACATCTAATATGCAAAAACCACCCATGTTATCTTGAACTAGTACCGTTTCAGCATCTGAATCATAACAAGGATCGATTTTTTTTTTCATTTTTTTTTACGAATCGAGAAACCACACAACCCATTTTGCGCAGGCGATTATGACGATGGCTGCAATCGCCGGCAACGTCAACTGCGGCGTTTGTTACATTGGATTTAAGCCAAGTCTCAGAGACACTTACCGAAACATGAAAGGAAATAGTATAGGCCTTACTTCTTCAAGCTTGAAAGAAGCAGCACTAACTTTTAGCCTGCGTGCATTAAATGACCAATGTTAAGTGAACTACGAAATTTTTTGCGGAATGTAGCAAATTAAGAGTTGTCACAAGCCACCCTGAAGAAAACATCACGTGACATATGTAAAGGAAGTAGAGCCGTACAAAGGAGCAAACTAGAGAAACGTATCGTTAAGGGAAAAGGAGGGTAAGGAATTTAGAGAGGAGAGAAGGAAAGAAAGAGGAGAGAAGAATTGAGGAAAAGAGCAGATAATTGAATATAAACTAAGAACGCAAAAGGGTTTTGATAAAAATATTTAGGACAAACATATAAAGAGTATAGGGTATGAGAGATAGGAGGAAAAAGAGAGAGGAAGTAAAACTATAAAGGAAATTTACAACTAA
This sequence comes from Diogma glabrata, assembly GCA_963693315.1. Classification (NCBI taxonomy): domain Eukaryota; kingdom Metazoa; phylum Arthropoda; class Insecta; order Diptera; family Cylindrotomidae; genus Diogma; species Diogma glabrata. The sequence continues at coordinate 213,567,401 of OY856187.1, forward strand.
GGGCAAAAAACAATAAAGTTCAAGTGCGACCCCATCCAGCGGAAAGATGAAGACTCTCGATGACCCGATTTGGAAACGTGAAATAAGCATAGATATTTTAAGGGATCGAGCATGCTTTGGCATGGATGATTAAACAGGAGAAAGATTATCACTAAAAGGCATGAGATTAACAATATTGAGAGAGGATCTGAGCGATTGAGGTGCTCTTCTTATTGAAAAAAGCCTTCAAGATCGTGTAACGTCGTTTAATAGAGGAAAGTTGTAATAAAATAATAGATTTGTTGTTATTAAACCAAAAACAAGAGGATTAGTTTTTATTAATTAGTTTTAATTACAACACAGGTTGCGTCAAATAGAAGTTGCGACGTTTGATGATTCCAGATTTTGTCTCTTGATGGATATTGGATACGACTCTAACGAGACCATCTTTTTATGGGTGTGTGTTTACCAAGTGACCGTTTGGTTGAAGGTATGTTGTCATCCTTTATAATAACCATGTTGTTTTTTATTTATTTTTTCTTTATATATTTTTTTGCTTTTTGGTCAAATACTCTCGATACCATCTTTTCCAGAAGTGTTGAGAAATTTGCTGAACAAGCTGCCAACGTAATTGTGCTTAAAACGGTGCAAGCAATGTTCTGGAAGATGCGTATATTGATGTCCAACTAGAAAATGTGCCGGAGTGAGCATATCAATGTCATCTGATGCTATTGGAGCAATTGGGAGAGTATTTCAGATTATCTCGATGCATGCAAATGTTGACATCTCCTCGGATGGTGAGTATATTAGCACTAACTATTCTTTTGAGATGATATTTTTATATTACCAATGTGTAGAGGTGCGGACGGATTGAAATGCCATTAAATACTGTCCCTTAAAATAAATTCCGAAACATTATTATTACTTTTCTTTAGAAGCTCAAAAATTCAATTGTTTGTCAGCTCAAATGAAATTTGCCCCATTGTCACTGAAATACGCATAAGTCTGGGCTGGCTGTAAATCGGTGAAATGCGCTAAAAAATGTTTCGGTAGTTAACTTGTTAACTAGTTCAATGTGAAACGCCTTTGTACTACAACATACAAATAGTGCAATATATCGACCTCTCTGCATTCAAATTATGACCGTTCCAGCATAATCTATGCTGTTTTTGAAGAACGGGCGTTCATAAATCACTCTAGCACTTGGTAGATCATTCATCATTTGTTGTTGAAACTTGTGTTGATGACGAACACAAGGTATACAGTCATGATCAACCTTTCAAACGATATTTTTGCTACGGTTGATCCAGTATTTTTGTTTCAAAATATTTGTCAATAGAGTAATGCCAGAGTGTATATTATAGAGGTGTTCTTCTCCAACAAATCTTTTAATAAAAAAATGTGTAGACGAAAAGATGATTCTTTATATCGAATGAAGCTGTTGTAATTTCAATTCGATCACCAACTCGTATGATGTGGTTATCATCCAAAAATGAATTAAGTGATCGTATAAGACTGGGAGAGGATAGTACAACTGTTAATATCGGCAACTGTTTGAATATCTTCTGCAAATTTCAGTTCTTGTGTGCAACGTTTTAGTTTATTCGCTAATGTTTCTTGTTCTAATACTGTTAGGCTTCCTGACCTTTTTTCTTCCTTTGGTGTACGGCAGTTATGTATGTATCTGTTGAGTCGTGATATAATTGAGACACTATTGGAAACTGAAGAGCACCTGCTTATAATATTTTCTTATGGACACTTGTTTTGGTACGAAGCGACTGAACATACCAGAATTGAATAATTTTTTCTTTCCTCCAGAATACATTTCCTTTTTCTATCATCTAGCTGTATAAGGTCAATTGGCTTTATAGACCATAAAATTTATGTAATTTCTTTTAATAACCATGATAGAATATTCCACTATACCGAATTTGGAATCAAGTCCATTATGAATTTGCACAACGCGATCCGCCACGTATGTTTTCCACTTACGCGGCACTTGCGATAACCAGATTAATACAATTGTTGATTCTTTCGACCCATAAAGTATACATTAAGTAACTTCATTTTAGTAATGGTTGTTTCTATTAGTTTGATTAGCAAACCTGTTGGGCAGAGCTCAAGCCTAGATATGAAGATCTTCTTCATCGTTGTTACCTCTGTTTTGGCAGAAATCATCTTGATGATAATATTTCCATCCTCTTGCACTACTCGTAGACACTGCAGCGTTGGATGCATCTGCCAACCAATGTAACTCTATTACCTTTGAATTACCCAACCATCTAGACATTGCTATATTTTTTGAAAGTGGAATTTCATTCCTTAAAGTTAACCATTTTTTAACAATACTCGTTGGCAATTGCTAATGTTAATCAATTTTAAATAGCCATAATTACTGAAAGAATATTTTTACAGCACAATACACGATGAGAGCTATCCTGATGGATCAAATATTCTTGACGACTCTGATAATATTCCTCTCCTGATGGTGAAAGAGAAAATATCTAAGTAATAATAATTCCACTTTGAATGTTTAATGTTTCAGTTTCAGCACTAGAAATTAAGTCATCGATATAAAAATCTTCAATGACTCTGGGAATGACATTTGATTTTTCATGGACACCTGAAGGAAATTGTTTTAGAACTCTTGTAGCTAAGAACGGAACGCACGATGTGCCGTAAGCGTAAGTAACAGTTAATAACCGATAGTGGTTTGGCTCTATTTGGGCATTTTCCACCAAACAGTTCTCTGGTTGATACGGCCAACGGTTTCTATTGATTAGAGCTTGGTGATACATATTTTCAATGTCAGCTGAAAATACGACTGTATGTGTTCTAAATTTATGTAAATGGATCAAAGACTGAACTGAATTTTTGGTCTTTCCATCAATTTATCATTTAGTGATAGACCAAATTGAGACGATGGAGAACCACCGAAGACTACTCTCAGTTTGGTCGTTGAACTTGATATTTTTATCACGTTATGATGTTATAAATAGAAGACATTATTTTCACTTACCTCAATCTCTTTCTTGGGAATAAGCTCATTATGGTGCAGTATTTCATACTCTCTCATGAAAGAACGTAAGCTTCTTTAAATGTTCGCTCTCTTTGAAATCTTCTTTCAATATACTTGAGACGAGGTTTAGCTAATGCTTGTGAATTTCCTTGTTCACCTTGTTCCTTGTTTCCTTGTTGGCAAGATACCTTAACAACAACTTAGGAAGCAGAATAAACTTACATGGTATCTTGTATACATGTAACTACCAGAAACATTCCTATAATTTAAATTGTAGCGGAACAGCCCAAGTAAGCGAAACTTAGAAAGGTAATCAAATACCAACTAGGAAATGTGTAACCAGGCATTCTCTGCGCAAATTACCTAGATATAAGCATCATTGATTACATGATCCATATCGTGCTATAACCATACGTATATTGAGTGTTACCATACGTGCTTAATTTTGTAAGTATTATATTAAAACGTGTTAAAATAATTTCATATCATCGGGTCTAAATGTTGCAAAAACTCAGCGAGCCCAACGTATTCCGTGACATACAATTAAAGTCTTTCAAAATTGAAATAAAATTGCCAGTGTTGAGTAGATTAAACTATTATGATTCATTTCTTGATGAATCACGATTAATACGATTTGGTTGAAGAATCCCAAATGTAACAATAACATATAACATAAAACACGCAATAATACTCACAGGCTACGGCGCAGAATAACATTGAAGAATAAAAGCTTCATTTGTATCTTCATATGCCTTGCCACAAAGACTATGGATATAGAACTGCCGTTTCATTTTTTCATAGATTCCTATTTTGCAGATCAAAGACGATTCATAGTTCGTAGTGGAATGTGCATAAAAATACTTTGTGATAATGGTACAAATTTCGTTGGAGCATGCCATCAGCTCTATCAATTTTATGCTTTTTTTGAAACAAAATGTTACTGATTTTTTAAATATTGTTATTGCAGACGAAATCACATTTAAATTTATTCCGCCTAGTATACCATATTTTGGAGGCATCTGGGAATCTGCAGTAAAAAGTGTAAAATTTCAATTATAAAGAGTTACTGATACATACAACCTCGAAGAAATGACAGCCCTTCTAGATAAAATTGAGTCCATTCTCAACTCAAGACTGATCTGTCTACTATCGAATGATGATTTGGACACCACAGCTAATTTTTGTGATTGGTCAACATTTCATTCAATTACCTATAGGGAAATCTGACAGACATTAATACTTTAAAATTATCCATTTGGCAGATGCTACAAAAAATGAAGCAATTTATATGGAAGAGATTGTATTTAGAGTAACTAACAATCCTACAACATCAAAGATAATAGAATGAAAAATAAGACTTTGGCTACTTTGTCTACTCTCTATAGGTTTGTTTATTAACCTCATTAAATGTATATGATTTGATATCTTGAGCTTTCTTGGTTATAATTTTAGAAAAGTTGCAACGATAAAAGTAAACCAAAAATAATTCACCCGTGGCAGTTACAGTGACGGAAAATAAGGTAACCTTATACCTTGATATAAGGGCTTAAAGTTATTGAAATTTAACAAAAACGTGTACAAAAATCAACAAATTCAACTAACTAAACAGTACATTGATTGAGGACCTATAATCATCATATTAGGGATTTAAGACAAATTGCAAAGTTTTTTATGCATAATTTAAAAATAAGTTTTCCTCTTCTACCATCGAATGAGTCTACATTTTAACTGGTTAAAATGAAACTTCACATTAGAGTTCTTGCATTTCGAAGGTACAATAAATAAATACTAAACCAATATTTGTACAGAACCGGACGACTGACGAGAATCGTCTTAACAGTCAACAACAATTCTGTACCTTTGCCGTTCTCCACCTTATTTCCGTTTTCAAATTGTGTTGTAAGTTTGTTATTGTTAAAAATACGAAGGCCTTACTCTGCCTTAAACCGAAAATAAAATAAAATAAAAATATTTTATTTGTTTTTTTATTAAAAAATTGTCTTTTTTTTTATATAAAACATAATTTTTTATATCCTAAAACATTAGTTTATTATTAAATCATTAATTATAATTTAAATTAAACAAAATAAATAAATAATTTATTTATTTATTAATATGTTTTGTCAGTAATATAATATAATTTATTATTATTTTTTCGTCAGTCTCTATAATAAAAGTTATGTGATCGATTTTGTTTTTAAAAACTAAAAATATAAATTAATTTAATTTAATCAATCAATCATAAAACTCAATAGAAAGTGATATAAAAAAATAATAATTTTTATAATTTAAAATTTAAATAATTTAATTAGTTAAAAAATTAAAATTTAAATTTTTGTGCATTTTGTTCTTCTTTTTTTCACAATTTTCATATTTATAATATATTTTAAAATTGAAAAAAAATTAAAATATTAAAAAATAAATAAAGATTTAGGTTAAAAGTTGTGACGAGTGTTGTTGTTGTGTTGCGAACATTTTTAGAAGAATGTATCGAAGGTGGTGATATAATGTTGCTAAACTAACTAACGTAATTTGAAATTGCAATTAAATTAAATAAAAATTTGTTTAAGCAATTGTTTTATGTGGTTGCATCCATTTTTTCATATAATAACAGAATAGTGTTGAGATATAAACTAGTACCATAAGCGCACATGTTACAGCTAAGGCAAGAACTGATGTTTTTGTCGGACAAGGTTCAATTATTGTAACAGTTTTATCTTTACCAAAATCAGCACTATTTTCGCTACGTAAGAAATCAGAATTTTTCTCATCACCAAAATCTAAAACTAAAATCTCTTGTGATATGTTCATCATTTCTTCTTCTTCTAACTCATCGCCAGTATTGTCGATTTCATTCGTTTGATTTGATGTAATGGAACGACGCTTTCTTCCCCATGATTCAATTGATTCACGTCCCCATTCACATAATGCTGGTTCACATTTTCCTAAACAATATTTAACGTTACATTGGAATATCACACCATAACTTTCTGTAAATCTAAATGCTTCGTATATTGACTGTAGTGCATTTCCATCGGGTTGAAAGGCTGGGAAAATTGATGGATCAACAGGACAACCATCATCATCGATTATTTGGAATGTTGATTTTGAATCTTTTGCCATTGCAACACAGGAACGTGCAAAAATACCATAGGGTGCTGAAATTATAATCAGAGGCTAGATATTTTTCTAATATTAATGTATTTTGATTGATTAACTTACTGTCTTCTGGAATTTCAATTCTGAATGTAAGACGATCTCCAATACGAACCGTTTCAACTTCACGATTTCTTGCATCTAAGATACGGATTCTTGGTGGTGGAGCTTCAGGTGATGATGTAATGTGAATCATTTCTGGATCGCTACAACCAAAATAATTGAAATCAGTATTAGATTTTTATTATAAAAATTTATAAAAAATATTGCATGCGACACTGTCGTGTTGCATGCAACATTTCAGATTTCAACTCACCGAATTGGTACCATTCCAAATGTGATATTCTTTGAGCTCATATCGTATGTACATTTAACTTTGTAAATTTTATCAGCTTTTGTCATAACGACGCTATGATGCTGTAACACAACTGTATTTGAATAAATTCCAGTTGCACTCTGTGTATTACAATCTTGTCCAGCCATTGTTAAATCTAATCGGAATGCATCTGAGTTTATAACATCAATATTACATGTCTCAGATCGTCCCAATGCATAAATCCGCCCATTGAATGGTTTATTGGTACGAACTTGAACTGCAATACGAGTATCTTTACAATGAACGGCAACATCATAACATGTTCCGGTTTTATCACAATTTACATCAGCACGAGTTAAGTTACTCACACCTGGATCTTCTGTTGCATCAAAAACAACCGGCAGATTATTTTCTTGTGTTGCTTGAGCTGCGTTTGGTTCTACAAAAAAAAAGAAATACAATTAAATGAATGAAAACAGTTTTACAGATCTTTTTAGCTCACTTTCGCAGAAATTTTCGTAATATTTTCCTGTTGGTTCACCTTGATCGATCAATGGCCGTTCTGCATTTAAATAAGTTGATGGACCATCTGGTAATGTTTTATGATCTAAATGATATAATCTACAGTTATATTGTGCTCCGGTTGGTTGTCCTAAATATAAAAATGATCGACATAAAAATTCGTTTTCAATTTCGCAAGCTAACCGACAAGCTGCTTCCGATGTCACTTGAAGTTCTTTATCTGTATAGTAATGTAATCCAGCATATTGCGCAACTTTTTCATCTGATACTCCAACTCGTGGATTTTGATAAACGCGAGTATTTTTACATGCTTGTGCTGGTTTGATACATAAATTTTCGAAATAATCAGTTCCCTGAGCATCGACTAATTGAACGAATTGTCCGGTTGTTCGACGGTCGTAATCACTTAAAACACATTTCATATTATTGTAATCATACTCAACGGATCGACAAACGAATCTTTTTTCATTCAGACATGCAGCCAAACATGCTTCTTTGGTACTTGTATAAATCAAAGCGTTGTCTAATCCACGTATCATTTTATTCGGAACACGTTCAAATGCCCATGGTCGAACACAAACGTTTTCCGATCGTATTTGTAATTTTACCATGTAATACATGCTAGATGCACGTGATGGTACAGCATTTGGATTATGTGCACTTGAATCATTTTGTAATTGACATACCGTTTCTTGGGCAGGTGTTAATGGATTTACCACAAAACTAAATGCAGCTGCCTGACAATCAGGCTCTTCCCGGCACCAACCTTGACATTCATATAGTGATATATTTTTAACGGTGTAGTATGTTGTGCCAGGAAAATCAAAATCTGTTAGTTTTTCAAATGCTAGTCGTGCTGATGCTATGCTGAATGTACAACAGGCTAGGGCTAGTGTTAATAATATCGGTGACCTCATTATAGGATTTGTTGTAGCTTAGTGCAAAAATATCTGGAAGAAAATAAAGAATGTAATTAGTTTTTGTTTGATTTTTAATCTAAAATAATTGGTTTATGAATGAAATAAGGATGAAGATTGATTAGAGGATGGATATGGTCAAATTGTCATTATACATTATACGTACTCAGTTTAATGTTCCAATAATCTAATTTCTACCTTTCTCATTTTACATCCAACTTTTACATTAATAATTCTACCTACATTCTACATTCAGCATTATACATTCTACATTCTATATTATACATTATACCTGCTACATTCTACATTCCTCAATCTACATTCTACATGCTACATTCTACATCCTACTTACTGCATTCTACATTCTATGTTTAAATTCTAAATTTTAAATTCTTCATTCTCCATTCTACATTCTTCATTCTACATACTACATTCTACATACTACATTCTACTTTCTTCATGCTACATTCTGTATTCTTCATTCTGCGTTTTACTTTTATATTCTACATTCAACATTCTTCATTCTTCATTCTTCATTCTACATTCTATATTCTACATTCTACATGCTATATTCTACATTCTACATTTTACATTCAACATTTAACATTCTACATTCGACATTCTACGTTCTACATTCTACAATCTAGATTCTACATTCTACATGCTACATGCTACATTCTACATTCTACATGCTACATCCTACATTTTACATTCTATATGCTATATTCTACATTTTACATTCTGCATTCTACATTCTATATACTTCATTCTACATTTTATATTCTACATTCTACATTCTAAATTCTACATGCTACATTCTACATCCTACTTTCTCCATTCTACATTCTACATTCTACATTCTACATTCTACATTCTACATTCTACATTCTACATTCTACATTCTACATTTTACATTCTACATTCTACATTCTACATTCTACATTCTACATTCTACATTCTCCATTCTACATCCTACATTCCACATTCTACATTATATATTCTACATTCTACATTCTTCATCCTACATTCTTCATTCTACATTCTACATTCTACATTCTACATTCTACATTCTACATTCTACATTCTACATTCTACATTCTACATGCTATATTCTACATTCTCCATTCTACATTCTACATTCTACATTCTACATTCTACATTCTACATTCTACATACTACATTCTACATTCTACATTTTACATTTTACATTCAACATTTAACATTCTACATTCTCCGTTCTACATTCTACAATCTAGATTCTACATTCTACATGCTACATGCTACATTCTACATTCTACATGCTACATCCTACATTTTACATTCTATATGCTATATTCTACATTTTACATTCTGCATTCTACATTCTATATTCTTCATTCTACATTTTATATTCTACATTCTACATTCTAAATTCTACATGCTACATTCTACATCCTACTTTCTCCATTCGACATTTTGTATTTAAATTCTAATTTTTTAATTCTTCATTCTACATTCTACATTCTACATTCTTCGTTCTGCATTCTTCATTCTGCATGCTTCATTCTACATTCTAAATTTTACATTCTACATGCTACATTCTAGATTCTGCATTTTACATTCTACATTCTTCCTTCTACATTCAACATTCTTAATCTACATTCTGCATTCTATATAGTACATTCTGTATTCTACATTCTACATTTTACATTCAACACCATACATTCAACATTCTACATTCTACATTCCCAGGCGCGCACACAAGGGGGGGTTTTCGGGTCTGGACCCCCCCCAACCGATAATTTTTCAGTATTGTTTGTTAAAGTTAGACATTATTTAGTGTTAACCATAAGAAATTATAGATTAATATCTCTGAATTTCGTAAGATACGATGCTAACTATGGGATCTAAGGTTACTCACAATTGATCCATTCTCTTTGAGGATTTTTTGAATGCTATTTTTAAAGTTTTGTGGATTACAATTATCTAGGAAGACCCACGTCAGTAAGGCATTCCAGAGATGCTAGATTCTGTTTAAAAAAATCTCTTTGAAAAGCTGCATCTTGTCACTCGAACCTTAAAAAGATGAGCTGCTATTGATACTCTGTTCAGTTAAAATTGATTTGATCTAGGCAGACACACACGTTCATCCATAGTGTATCTGTGTACTTTCAAATCAGCAACATACATCGAAGCTAGCTCATTAGTAAGATTTGAATTGCTGAGCGGCAATGAAAGTCTCACCAAGGTTTTCAACCGACTGTTCCAGATATGTGTGACAAAGAAAGTAAATTTCCCGTCGCTCTTCCTTTACGGAAACCGTATTGTCTTTCATTTAGTATTTTTGACGACTTAAGAAGCTCATAATATTAAAATTAATGAACTTCTCAAATATTTTTGCAACAACCGAAAAGATTGATATGGGTTTGTAATTTGTTGAATTCGTGTTAGCAACTTTTTTGGAATTGGCTGTATACTGGCCATTTTTTAAAGAGTATTTATTTTAAATTTTATTGCTTCTTCACATTTACCCGAAACCTAAAGATCCGCCTTCAGAGCCATCTATCAGAATAAACCTGCGCATACCCACGTGTATTATTTCTGAAAAATTAGAAGTAGAAATGTTTGAATTAAACATATATCTCTAAGCCCTTGACAATCTGCCACCCACATAAGACTAGGATTAGATTGAAACTGTTTATATGAACTTGTAAATTTAAATGAGTGGAAATTAAATTATAGTCTGAACCACCTAAAGGTTCTGATACTTTAAACTGTACCAACGAAAGACCATTTATCAAAAACAAATAAAGCAATTTACTAATTTGACCAGGAATGTGAGGAGCTCTGGTAGGTTGTTTGGCCATTATATCCGAGAGAAAATTAATATAAAAATAAAATAATAGTATAATAATAATATGGTATAAATTTTGTTTGACTAAAATGTTTTAGTATCAATAAATTCGTTCCCTTCTCAATAATGAGACCCCAACAAAAATATTTGTTTTCCAGTCAAATTGGCCCTTAGAAACACACAAAGACCATTTAATATTTGGTTCCATAACAAAATTACCTTAACGATTTAAGTTCTAATATCTATACAGCCCAATAGTATATTAAACCAGATAAACGAAAACGAAAAAAACAGAAATTGACTTGCTCTGTCAAAAATGCGGCAACATTTTCTACCAAGTCCATTTCTGACAAAAAATTTTACAGTGCCATTAATTCTTTAAAGTCTGGTACCAACTCTTTTTTTTTTCCTATTATTGACGGTGATTTAATCGTCACTGACCCAGCGAGAAAAACCACATTGTTCGCGGAACGCTTTGCTGTGATCTCGACTGTTTTAGAAACTCCTAAAGAAAAACCAAAAATCCAAGCTTCAGGAGTTAATATGAAAGATCTTTATTTTAAACCCAAAATTGTTAAAAAAATCTTAAGGGGGTTAACTACCAGCAAAGTCTTCGGTTGGAACATCATTCCTCCTGTTATTCTAACAACATTTTCAAAAGAACTTGCACCTTCTCTTACCATTTTCTACAAATCCTATAAATCTGATATTTCTCTTTCGTGCTGGAAGTTAGCCAATGTCCAGCCCATCCTCAAAACGAAACAAAATGAAATTTCAAATTATAGATCGTAATACCCTTGCTCTCAGTTCTATCTAAAATATATGAGCATTATATTAATACACAGAAGTAATGCCAGATCGGGTGATTTTTTTCCGTTTATGGGATATTTCATTTAAAACAGGAAAGCGGGCAAAAACTTGGCAAGTGCGGGCTTTTTCACAATAAATTGTAGAAGCGTTTTAAATTTTAAACTTATTCAAAATGATCGCAACAACTATTTGTTACTATGCTTCCAGAAAGATGTTGATTACTCAATAGTTTAGTTTAAATGAATCTGCCATTCATCGCCTTCATAGTATACAGTAAAATCGATGAAATTTCAGCCTTCAGATGTTGATGTTCTGATATTTTCTAGGGAAATAGAAACAAACGTTTCGAAAATCCCAAAAGCAATAACATATTTCTGAGTTTCAGGAATATTTTCACACTACGACACGAAAAATAAAATCACCTGCAACTACAAGATGGCTCCTCTCTATGCATCGAAGCATTTTTTAATTTTCAACATATTAAAAAATTGGGATGTTTTGTATCATTATTTCAATTATACGTATCGAAAAAGAGGTATTGCAATTTTAAAATTTTTTGCAAATCTTGAAATCAAGGCATATTTACTTCTTTTAAAAACGTCTTTCGCAATTTTGATAAATTTAAAGCTCTATTTCATAGAAATACTATCTTATTCCACAAGGTGTCTGAAGAATCGAAACAAATATTGTTATAGTGGTGATTTTTGAAGTTTTTTCCATATATAGACAATTGGATTTATATGTATGTATATTTTTTTTAATTGAAAGCTTGAATGGAAGTATTTCCTTAAAGAAACTGTAAAATTCGGGAAGTTTTGATACTGCAACGGGAAATTTATTTTTTAAAGTCTAGCATCACTGATGCACACATATAAAAATTTTGGAAGACAAATCTGACAGCCGATAAGTTTTTTGAAACAAAAGATCAACAACCGATCGAAACACACAGATCTACATCGTACAAATGAAATGCTTAGTCCGAATCAACAGTCCTGGGGGCATACAATCCACAATGGTTTAAAAAGCGTTCATCAACAACTCAACACACATGTTGTTGTTGGACCTAAGTCTTAAAATGTATCTATGTGTGTTGTTGTAATTCCTACACAGCACTTTTTATTTTAAAAAAAATTCTTTGGACCCCCCCTAAAACTTTTTCTGTGTGCGCCCCTGTACATTCTACATACCATATTCTGCATTCTAGATTCTACATTCTATATTCTAGATGCTACATTCTACATTCTTTATTCTACTTTCTATATACTGTTTTCTTCATTCTACATTCTACATCCTACATTCTACATTCTTTTTTGTTCAATATTTTTTAAGATTTATTTCTATACGATAGCAATGGATCTAACCATTATGTAGTTTAGAATTATACGACACTAGAAATGAATGTATTTAATTGAATAGAATGATAAATTGTTTTGAAAAGCGAAAGATCCGTAACAAATGTTTTCTCTCAATTCCCGAACCGACCAGAATTGAGATAAAACATTTGTTACGGATCTTACGCTTTTCAAAGCAATTTTTCATTCCATTCTTTATTGGTTGTTTTTTAAACATTAAATATTGGTTGTTTTTTAAACATTAAAACACAGTAATGTTGCAGATGTGGAAGAAGACCATTAAATCTTAGACACTGGAATGTAAAATATTATATTTAAAATGTGGAATGTCGAAAGCCAAAAATTGAATATGGCATTTAGAATGTAAAATGTACAATATGAAAATTGGATGTGATACACGAAATGTGATATGTTTTTGTTATGAATAAAATCAACATGTTTACCATTTTAAAAAAAGCAAAAAAAAAATGTATGTCTGTCTGCCGGCGGTCATTACCTACGCTGCAGGGAAAACCGATGGAGGGATTTCAAATTTTTTTTTTTCTAAAAATAGGTATACTCAAGGGACAGGTCCGAACGGACGCTGTGCTCGATAACTGTACCGGAAGTGTGTCAAAAAAATCATTAAGTGTGTCAAAAAGAGCAAATTTTCATTTTTTGGCTTAAAAAACGTTCATTTTAAGTGATTACGAGCAGAGGCGTAGCTAGGGGGGGGGGGGGAGGCGGTCCGCCCGGGTGTCACCCGACCGTAAAAAAACTTAAACATACCATCACAATGGTTTTCAACGTTTCAATCGTTTTCAACGATAAATTCACTTAGAAGCCATTTTAGCCAGGTTATCCATTTAATTTTGATTTATAAATTGTGATAACTTATAATGTGTCCTATAAATGTGTCCTATTGGTTCAAAAAGGATCTATTCTACTTTTTAAAATTTTTGAGTTATTACGTAAAATAAAATTTCAACAATATGTGTGTATTTCTATTTTTTAGGGTCGAATCAACATGTTGAGCATTGAATACCATCACCACAATTACTCAATAGCTTTGAATATTCCCATAGATACCATATTGACCGTTTTCTTTTACGGTACATTATATAGTATGCAAGAATGATTCTTTAACGACGAGGTCTGAAAACACATATGCTGAATAATGTATAGGAAAAGTGGTCTCCGTCGATAATGTGGCACCCTGTGTCGATAGGGTGGCACCCTTGAGTTCTGTTCTATTCCAAAATTATGTCTCTATTCCAAAATTATTTCTAAAATATCAGCTTAAACTTAGTACCTAATATGTTTTACATTTCAAACAAATTAATTGCGAACACCTAAGGAAACTAATAAACAATCAAATCACCACGTTTGTAAATAATCTCAAATTATTTTTTTTTCCTTTATCTTGAAACTTGAAACTCGTAAATTGGAATGGATCGTTTTCGAATGGACATATAAATAATTACTGTGGAATAAACTGGTAGTTATGCAATTACTATAGTTTTGCAAATTTTTATAGGTAGATACATAATCATCCTGTTTGTTTTCAGTTTTATAATATTAATGATAAAATTTAATAAGACAAAATATTTAATAACATTGCAATATTGCAATAAAGAAATCATTTGTCAAATACATAAGTGTATTGCTTTGGCAAAATAAAAAAAAATTGAATTTATGTTAATCAAATCCATTTTTTAATTGTGATACATAAGAAGATATGGGACTAATTGGACAAAATCTGGGATTAATTTCCATTTATTCAATTATATGATGGATATGATTCCGGATCTTGGACATCTGTCCAATATGACGAATTTAAAAGGATGGTTTGTACACATTGTACAAAACCTGGGCATCATTGGATTTTTGTCCGTTGTCTGGAGTAAAACGTACCTCTAATAATTTCGAATTGTAATTGGATTTTTTCTGCGATATTCGTCTTACTGATTGTAAATGGTAACATTTTGAACATTTTACATAGAAGGTTTTATAAGATATATTTCGTTTACGTTCTTGACTATATTATAAGAAGAGTATATGAGTAGAAAAAACGAAATTTCTAAACGAAATTTAGGTTTTTGGGCATATTATCATTATTAAGGATGAAGACTGACTTTAGTTTTTTCAATTCGTTTTAATTGTAAGTTAAAATTACATAATGCCAATTTTTACGAACTTTACATTTAAGTATTTTAATTTTAATGAAAAACGGTTTCGCAATTTTTAGAATAACCCAATTTTAAAAAGCGGAAAACTTTGGAAACGAGGTTCATAAAACGATAGGAGACGCAGTCTTGCTATTAATAGATAATGAAAAACAGAAGTGGAAACATCTTTTATCCAGATTATTGCATATAACTTTGTTTTTATCTAAAGAAAACCTAGCATTTTGTGGATATGATGAAAGAAAAAGCCTTTAAATAAAGGCAATTTTTTAGAACTAATCAAACTACTGTCAAAGTACTGATGTAGTATTAAAAGAACACATCTTGAATTAAATATTAAAAAAAATATAAATATTTTGGAATTATGTTTGATAGCACACCTGACATTTCACATATTGATCAAATGTCAGAAGTGATTCGTTATGTGAAAATTGATGATAGAAAAGTGGAAATCAAAGAAGTATTCCTTGGACTTTTTCCTTTACATGGAAAAAAAGCCGCTGCTTTAAGCGATGAAATTCTTAAAAATCTTGAAAATGACGGTTTAGATGTTATGAATTGTCGTTCCCAAGGTTATGATAATGCAGCTGTTATGAGTGGTATACATGAAGGAGTGCAAGCTATTATTAAAGCAAAAAACAACAAAGCAATACTTGTTGGTGTATAGGTCATTCAATTAATTTATGTGACCAATCCTCATTTGCACAAAATGTAGCTTAAGTAAAATTTTTCGGAACAGTGGAATTTTTACATTTTTTCTGCTTCGACTAGCTGCTGGGAAGTGCTTGTTAAACACAGCAAAGCAACTTTTAAAAGATTCTCAACAACGCGTTGGGATGCTCATTATGCTTCAGTTAATATATTGGATGAAAATTTTAATGGGATTGTGGCTGCAATTGAGAAATTAAGTGATCAACAAGAAAATGTAAACACTAGAGGCGCTGCACAGAACCTTATGCGTGGTGATTGTGTATGATTTTACATTTCTTTGCTATCTTTTGTTTCGGAATGATGTTTTAAGGCGAATAAATTGTGCTTGGATTGTATTGCAAAGCACAAGCTTGAATATTGATCAATTAGTTATAAAAGTACAGTCACTTCATCTTTATATTGAAACCTAGTCATATTGTAGAAGAGGCAATAGATTTTGCAGTGAAAAAATCGGAGTACTACGACGAGTCAATGTTGAACTCCGAGCAAGATTAAAGTCAGTCCAAGATGTAGCTTCATTGTTCGAGGTTGTGCTGACAAACACTGGGCTTTTGGCGAACAGTGAAGAGTTGGAGTTATCTGAATCAAAATTTACCGGTTTTTATGATGAGGTATCAGAAACAGAACTCGTCATAGAGGTATTAAGGTTGAGAATTTAAATTAAAAGCGGTAATGTAAGTTTCTAACTGGGTTTGCCTATAGACATTTTGAAATTGATCGTGGAATGGGATTTTACAAAATCTCTTCCGAATCGTATTTCAACACGGTCGCACTAAAGTTATTTATGACTATTTGCGTATCAGTGGCTTCGAGTGAGAGGAGTTTCAGCAAATTAAAATTAATTAAAAATTACATGCTGGCAACAATGACCCAAACGAGGCTTAACAATCTTGGCATATTAACAATAGAACATTAGGCAACACAAAATATAAATTTTGAAGATGTGATTTCTAAGTTTGCAGCTGTTAAAGCTAGAAAGAAGATATTTAAATAAGGCGACCAGACGTCCCGCTTTTGGCGGGACAGTCCCGATTTTTAACAATTTGTCCCTCGTCCCGCTTCATTTTAAAAATGTCCCGATTTAAAAAAAACAGAATTTCGTTATTTAAATGCAAAAAGAATTTCGTTACTCAAAATTAAATTTAGGCAATTTATTTATGCTAAATAAAACATTTTCTTTAGTTTAAATATATATAAATAAATTCGAATTATATGACAATCAATATCAATATTGTAGTAAACACTAAACATAAATTGAGTTCCACTTTGTCTCCTATTGAAATTGTAATTAAGATTATATAATAT
Source organism: Diogma glabrata (assembly GCA_963693315.1). NCBI lineage: Eukaryota > Metazoa > Arthropoda > Insecta > Diptera > Cylindrotomidae > Diogma > Diogma glabrata. The sequence goes on from OY856187.1 coordinate 213,584,486, forward strand.
AAACTTATTCATACATTTCAATTATTTATATAAAATTTAAAAAATAAAACAATCCGTCAAATTTTAGTTGTTTTAACTTGAGTTTTACGTTCATACATAAAGTTTTTAATTTTATTGATTTGTAAATTTTTTTATTTTTGATCTACGGGAGAGACAAGCCCAGCGTACTCCAGTACAAGATAACAAATCATTAGTTCAAGATAACAAATCATTAGTTCAAGATAACAAATCTTCCCCGACCGAATTTTTCGAGCAGAAACTCTACTTGGGACATTAAAAGCCATTTAATTTGTGAAAAATAATTTAACAAATTCTTGTGGAATATTTCATGACCTTTTCAACAACAATAGTAACCTCCTAAAAAAATTTACGCAAAAAAGAAATATTCCGAAGAATGAAATAATACTTTTTGTGTCAAAAGAAAGGTTTTTATTTATTTTTTACCCAATTTTTTTAGAAAAAAATAAAATTAATAGTTTGTATGACATGAAATTTTATTATTATTAGAGGGAATTATGGCATTATAAGTTGTCAAAAAAATAATGTCAAGTGTGTCAAAAAATGATTTCATTTATTTTTTTAGCCAATTTTTTGGAAAAAAAATTAGCTGTTTTTATGACGTAAATCTAATTTAAAATGAAATTGGACATAGAAATTTTTGAATTTGTTATAGTTTTTGAAATATTTTTGGAATTTTGAAAAAGTTTGTATTTTTGATTTTGTAATAATTTTTGCAATATTTTTAGAATTTCGGAAAAAGTTTTAATTTTGTAAGAATTTTTTGAATATTTTTAGAATTTTGAAAAATTTTAAATTTTTGATTTTATTATAATTTTTGGAATTTGGAAAAAATTTTCAATTTTTGATTTTGTAATAATTTTTGCAATATTTTTAGAATTTTGGAAAAAGTTTGAATTTTTAAGAAATTTTGGAATATTATCGGAATATAGAAAAAGTTTAAATTTTATTCTAATCTTGGAATATTTTTGGAATTTTGAAAAAGTTTGATTTTATTTAATTTAACAATAGTTTTGGAATTTTGATTATAATTTTCCGGCAACGTATTGATGTTTCGTGTTAGTTTTGTAATAAATTTTTAAACAGAGATAAAAAATACTTGTACTTTAACAATGAGTTATGTTTGATAAACATCGCTGCCCAAAACTAAAAACCATGTCCTCATAAAAGTTTTTTGCCGAAAACTATATCAAAATCCTTAACCCAGACCGAGGTCTTGATATCTCAGAGCTGTAAGATTTCAGCCCCTCCATATTTTTTATTTTACTTTTCATTCAGAACAGATTGATTAATATCGAGCAGGTCTGTAAACAAACATTCTGAACAATTTATAGGGTTTTCATCGGGAATAGACTCCGGGACCCTTGAGTTACAACTGTAGGGCTTAATCAACTGAGCTAGAACGGGAAGAAACTGATGTGATATCTGATACGATACGTGATATGTAATATATGCTATTTGGTATGAGATTTGTGATACGTGATATGTGATGTGTGATATGTGACAGGTGATAAGTAATATATGATATGTGAGTGTGATATGTGGTATGTGATATGTGATGTGTAATGTGCGATATGTGATATGTGATATATAATATGTGATATGTAATATGTGATATGTGATATGAGATATGTGATATAAGATATGTGATATGTAATATGTGATATGTGATATGTGATATGTGATATGTGATATGTGATATGTGATATGTGATATGTGATATGTGATATGTGGTATGTGATATGTGATATGTGATATGGGATATGTGATATGATATGTGATATGTGGTATGTGATATGTGATATGTGATATGTGATATGTGATATGTGATATGTGATATGTGATATGTGATATGTGATATGTGATATGTGATATGTGATATGTGATATGTGATATGTGATATGTGATATGTGATATGTGATATGTGATATGTGATATATGATATGTGATATGTGATATGTGATATGTGATATGTGATATGTGATATGTGATATGTGATATGTGATATGTGATATGTGATATGTGATATGTGATATGTGATATATGATATGTGATATGTGATATGTGATATGTGATATGTGATATGTGATATGTGATATGTGATATGTGATATGTGATATGTGATATGTGATATGTGATATGTGATATGTGAAATGTGGTATGTGGTATGTGGTTTGTGATATGTGATATGTGATATGTGATATGTGATATGTGATATATGTGATATATGTGATATATGTGATGTGATATATGTGATATGTGATATGTGATATGTGATATGTGATATGTGATGTATGTGATATGTGATATATGTGATATGTGATATGTGATATGTGATATGTGATATGTGATATGTGGTATGTGATATGTGATATATGATATGTGATATGTGATATGTGATATTTGATATTTGATGTGATATGTGATATGTGATATGTGATATGTGAATTGTGATATGTGATATGTTATGTTATATGTGATATGTGATATGTGATATGTGATATGTGATATGTGATATGTAGTATGTGATGTGATATATGAAGTGATATGTGATATGTGATATGTGATATGTGATATGTGATATGTGATATGTGGTATGTGATATGTGATATGTGATATGTGATATGTGATATGTGATATGTGATATGTGATATGTGATATGTGATATTTTATGTTTGATATGTGAAATGCGATATGTGATATGTCATATGTGATATGTGATATGTGATATGTGATATGTGATATGTGATATGTGATATATGATATGTGATATGTGATATGTGATATGTGATATGTGATATGTGATATGTGATATGTGATATGTGATATGTGATATGTGATATGTGATATGTGATATGTGATATGTGATATGTGATATGTGATATGTGATATGTGATATGTAATACGTGATATGTGACATATAATATGTGATATGTGATTAGAAATATGTGATATGTGATATGTGATATGTGATATGTATGTGATATGTGATATGTAATATGTGATATTTGATATGTGATATGTGATATGTGATATGTGATATGTCATATGTCATTTGTGATTTGTGATATGTGATATGTTATACATGATATGTGATGTGATTTGTGATATGTGATATTTTATATGTGATATGTGATAAGTGGTATGTAATATGTTATATGTGATATTTTATATGTGACATGTGGTATGTGATGTGATATGTGGTATTCTGATATGTGATATGTGATACGTGATATGTTATATGTGATATGTGATGTGTGATATGCCATATGTGATTTGTGATATATGATATGTGATTTGTGATTTGTGATATGTGATAAGTGATATGTAATATGTGATATGTGATATGTGATATGCGATATGTGATATGTGATATGTGATATGTGATATGTGATATGTGATATGTGATATATGATATGTGATATGTGATATGTGATATGTGATATGTGATATGTGATATGTGATATGTGATATGTGATATGTGATATGTGATATGTGATATGTGATATGTGATATGTGATATGTGATATGTGATATGTGATATGTGATATGTGATATGTGATATATGATATGTGATATGTGATATGTGATATGTGATATGTGATATGTGATATGTGATATGTGATATGTGATATGTGATATGTGATATGTGATATGTGATATGTGATATGTGATATGTGATATGTGATATGTGATATGTGATATGTGATATGTGATATGTGATATGTGATATGTGATATGTTATATGTGATATTTGATATTTGATATTTTATATGTGATATGTGATATATAATATGTGATATGTGATATGTCTTATATATCATGTGATATGTAATATGTTATATCTAATATTGATTTACGATGTTAATCGGATAATGAAATGTAATGTTAATGTAAGAATGGAAGTATTTTATCCTGAAAAAATTGTGGTAGTATTTTAATTCAATTCTTCTATAGAATCCATTTCGAACGAAGTAAAAATTTATAAGAAAAAAAATCAAACTTTACTTCCATTCTTTTTATCTATAATAAATCATCATCATCTCAATCAAACTGTAAATTTTGCAATTTATGTGTTTTTGATTAATTTTTAACAAGATTTTGATTGTTGGTTGAAGAAAATAAAAATTTAATTGAATTTTTATTGATTTGAAAAACATTTTGCTTTATCTTTAATAAATTAAGAACAATAATGAAAGACGTTTGTATTGATTTTATTGTAAGACTTTTCCTTTATTTATTGTGAACAATTTTTTATAAAATTTTAGCTTTAATTTCCTTTAGTTGTGCATATAGAGTAAACCATAAAAAAATACTTCAAGATAGTGGAGGCGAACATAGTGGAGGCGAACATAGTGGAGGCGGAGTTAGAAACACGGACAAGCGAATTTGGAATTTTAAACTTAAAACTTATACAACCGATATCTGAAAGTTAGGACTTAAAACAAAGAAATTTAACAGAGCTTTTGTTTAGAATTATGAGTATGAAATCAAGAACTAGAATCGATGTTAAAACCAATAGAAGGTGTTTGGACGAATATATAATCATAAACGTACTGAACTCGTGTGCATAAACTCTGATCTGTTATAAAACAAACAATTTTTAACTCAAAAAGTAAAATCCACTCACAGATAAATCAATTCCTTCTACAAATATCATTTCCAAATCAATTTTATCGCTACATACAATTTAAAACGACTTACACTTTCCCCTGCTTTTATATCTTGAAAAGATTTATGATTATTTATTTCCGTTAATAAGAATATTATAATAGGAAAAATTAAATAAAAAAACCTTTCTTATATGTACATACTTTGGAACTTATGATTCTGTTTCTATGCCGCCGTCTCAACTCTCAGAACAACAAAACCAACCAATCAAACTAAATGATTTTATTTCTATTTTATCGTTCATTCACTTTTTTAATGGTTTATGCAATTATTGTAGATTATATTGAATGTGTTTATTTTTTATAAATAAAATCAATTTTAATGGTTGAAGTTCTTCAGATGATTTCATGTAAGAAAGAATTCAAGAAGTTAGAAAATTAATTGTATTGTTTATTTGATTGATTTTATTTGAACTTAATGAGGTTGATCACGGTTATGATTTTTTGATTTCGTAGATGTTTGCATGGAATATTGATTTTACAGTAATTTTTTTCTTTTTATGCCAGGATCAGGAACGCGTGTTTTTTAAAAAATAATTTAGATATGTTTACATTAAAATTATATTTCACAGATGATTAAATCTTCCATGAAATATAATTTTAATATAAACAATTCTATGATCGTCGGAAATCGTATAACCTCTAAACGTAAAAACCGCATAAGATTACAAACAATTTATCTATTTAATAAAAAATTTCACGCATCGAACAAAAAAAAAAGTAACTAATGGTTACAGATTATCATATTTTTTATTGTTTATTTTTTGCACAAATCATTGAATCATAAAATATAAAATAAATAAATTGATTTAAGATGAAATTTTTTTCTCTATTTTAAAAATTATAATTATCTTAGAAATGAATTATTATGGAAAAGATATGGAACACGAGTTTGTGTAGAAATCTATAAATATATTTTAATAAATATTTTCTGGTTGGTTCTAAGAATAATTCTTATTGGAAAGTTACGCGGTTTTGTACACAAAAAAATACGAAAAAGGTTGAAGAACTAATTTTGCTGGAAACTTACGTTCACAGAGTCATAGAGGAGTGCGAGATATTGAATTTCCAGTATCAATAACTATAGTATTATACGACTGTCTGAAAATTTCATCCCTATTCATTAAGTTCCTTAATTTGAGACTCTGATTATTCCTTAGTACTGTACTGGTTTGCATTCATGGTGGTTCATAACGCTATTGAGAATTGAATAATCTGTTTCATACTGTGATTCCGTATATGATTTATAGTTTGAATCTTACATAGAAACCTAGTTTTGGATCTAAGTCTGATGCTGATTTGTAGCCTAGTTTACCTTGGAATCTGACTTTATGTAGGAATCTTATTCTGAATCCAGTAATAAGTCCATTAGTTTGAGTATAGGTCGGTATCTGGCCTTGTGACTGTCTCTTAACTTAAGTCTGGATCTGAGTTTTAGTATTACTGATTTGAGTTGGAGTCAATTGGGACCAGGTGTATGTTAGGGTTTCAGTCCAAGCCAAAATTTGAATCTGAGTCTGATTTGATTCAAAATTTGAATCAAAATTTGAATTTGAGCCAGAGCCAAAGCTAGATTTAGATACAGAGTCAGGGTCTGAGATTAAGTAAAAGGCAGGATAGAGTCTGTGTCATAGTCTGAGTCTGATTCTGAGTTTGAGTCTGGGTCTGAGTCTGAATCTGAGTCTCAGTCTGAGTCTGAGTCTGACTTTGACTCTGAGTCCTAGTGTGAGTTTAAGTCTGAGTCTGAGTCTGAGTATGAGTTTGAGTCTAAGTCTGAATCTGAGTCAGAGTCTGAGTTTGAGTATGAATCTGAGTCTGAGCCTTAGTTTAAGTCTTAGTCTTAGTCTGAGTTTTAGTTTGAGTCCGAGTCCGAGTCTGACTTCGAGTCTGAGTCTGAGTCTGAAATTGAATATAAGTCTGAGTCTGAGTCTTAGTCCGAGTCCGAGTCTGAGTCCGAGTCTGAGTCTGGGTCTGAAACTGAGTATGAGTCTGAGTCTGAGTTTGAGTCTGACTCTGAGTCTGAGTCTGAGTCTATTTGAGTCCAAGTCTGAGTTTAGGTCTGTGTTGTTTGTGTCTGAGTCTGTGTTTGTGTTTGTGAATGAGTCTGAGTCTGAGTATGAGCCTGAGTCTGAATCTGAGTCTCAGTTTGATTTTCAGTCTGAATCTGAGCCTAAGTTTTTTTCATAGTCGCAGTTTAATTCTGACTCTGAGTCAGACCTTATTGTGGAACTGATACTGATTATTAGTGTTGGTCTGAGTTTATATTAGGATGTGATTCTATCTTAGTTAGAGTTTAAATTAATTTACATCTTTGTTAGAGGTTCAGTTTAAATTCAGCTTTTGCTATAGATCAGTGTTTCTCAATCGGTAGTCCGCGTACCATTAGTGTTCCGCGAATTTCTTTATATTTATTACAATTTTATTTTATTCAGGCGCTTTTTACACTCCTCAAATGTGAATACTACTTCACAAATTAAATTTTTTTTCTACGATAGGATATACAAATTCTATTTTCATGCAGGCTTAATTCTATGGGAAAATGTTTTTTTCAACTTGTGTAAAATCATTTACGTCTAAACAACAAATTGTTGTTACTATGGCATTTTCATGTAATTGTACTATCGTTCAAAAAATTGCATTTACTACGCGGGATGAAAACTACGTTTATGTGATCAAATTTTCACTCACGAACAAAACGGCACGAAAAAAACGAAAAAACAGCAAAATTTAATATATATTTTTAATATCGTTCTAGCTCGTAAGAGTAAAATTATTATTCCACTTCTTTGGAGTCGATTTTATTATTTTCTTTCGTTCTATATGCAGAAAAAGAAAATTAGTAATTTTTCGTCATCCTTTTTATTTATTTTAATAACAATTCTTGTAAAATTGGACATTCAAAAAAAACAATCTATTTTTATTTTTAATACGAAGGCAACCATCAAATTTGAAGCAAAAATTAAATGTGTGAGTATTTAAAAAAAATGTATCCTTGAGGGAACTACAAATATAGAGTTAAGTTTGTTTTTCACAAACCATATTTGTGTGCGTTATTATTCTTAATAGAATAAAATAAACAGCTGTTAATTTTATTCTATTGCGTGATTTCTGCGGAACACAATATTAGTATTTTATTGGGTAGGTGTGTAATTATATATTTTATTTTTCGAGCTAAAGTTTACAAATTTACGAGAGAATAAATTCATTAACAAGACCAATACAACGTTTTACATTTAATTATTAGAAAAATAACTAAAACGAATAAAAAAACGATGAATTTTATTTTATTTTTTTGTACCATTAGTTTCAAACAATTAAATAAATTTTATTCAATTTCGATAGATATCTATAATTGTTTGGTATTTTAAATATGAAATGACATACAATGAAAGACATCGAATTTTATACTTATTAAAAATTGAGAAGCCGACAAACCATAAAAAAAACTAAATTTTTTCACAATGGAAATTCAATTCAATTTAATCGTAGTAGCCTTTGTCATTTTCAATATTCGAGAGAAGGACATGCGCATTAGTTTGAATTTATTGTTTTTTATATAATCATACCGAAATTGCTTTTGTTGATTTTTTATAAAATACAATCAAATTATTTATAGAAACAATCAAAAAAATTTATTTCAGAGTTGAATACAAACAAATACATTGTTTTATTGTGTTCCATTCACCCAACATAATAAAATTAGTAGCTGTTATTTTATTCTATTAAGACAAATAACGCACACAATTATGGTTCTAAAAAAGAAAACTAAACCTATATTTATAGTTATCGGAAGTATAAAATAATTTATTTGATTGCATTCAACTCTAAAAATTAATATTGATTGGATTTTGAATTATAATTTATAAAAAATATTTTTGCTCTGATTATATACAAAACATTAAATTCAAGCTAATGCGCATATACCTATCTCGAATATTAAAAAGGGTAAAGAATTCTATAATTAAATTGAATTAAGTTTTCATTGTTAAAAAAATTAGTATTTTTTATGTTTGGTTTTTGATTTCTCCACTCATTAGTATTAGTAGTTAGAACTTTGATGTCTTTCATTGTAAGTTATTTCATTTTCAAAACTTTCGCTCGAAAAACTAAATGTAGCATTAAACACTTACACAATATTTTTCTATTTTGTCGAATTAGTAACAACGATATTTTAATTTGTTGCTGTAGTTGGGAATGTTATTTTTTTATCTTATTGGTGGTTTTGAAATTACAGAGTTAATTAGTGATATAAGAAGCGTTCTAAACTCTGTTTATTATTATTTTTTAGCATATTAAAATATTTATTGATCCGTAGCATGAAATTAGTTGAGAAAAACTGCTATAGATTGCATCTGAGTCCTAGCTATAGTTTATTCAATTGAGTTTGAATTTTAATCTTAGTCTGAGTCTACGTGGTAGTCTGAGTCTGAAACCTGAATCTGAATTTAAGTCTGAGTCTGGAGATGAGTACAGGTGTGAGTTTGCGTTCGTGTCTAAGTATGAGTCAGAGACTGATTATGAACCTGAGTCTGAGACTTACTAAATGTTGGGATTTGAGAGTGATTTTATTTTTTGGTTCGAGTCATAGTATGGAATGCAGCTCGAATCTTGGTCTGGTTCTTAGGATAAGCATTATAGAGTCTGTGTTAGTGCCTTGAGTTGACACTGCATTTGATTTTGAGTTTAAGTTTAATCTCAGGTGAATCTGTTTTGTGTCTGTGGTTGAGTCTGTCTGTTAAGCTAAGTCAAAGTCAGATTAATTTGGGGTTTGAGTTTGAGTCTGAATATTAGTTACATTTATTGTCAGAGTGTGTTGGAACTTATTCTTATAATAAATTTTAGTTTGAGTCTAATCCATAGCCCGGACTGCTACTGAGTTTTAATTTAAGTTTATTGTTTGTGTCTGAGGTTGGGATTGAGTTCAAATCTGTGTTTAATATTGAGTTAAAGCTTAAGTTTGAGCCCTAATTGCATCTTAGCCTGACCCTCAGCCTGAATCTTATTTTAAGGCGTAGTCCGAGTCATGAGAATATATCTATGTCTTAGTTTTATTTAGTTTTTGTCTGAGCCTGGGTGTTCGTTTAAGTTTGTGTCATAATATTCGAGTCAGACTCATACCACTAATATGGGTTGAGTCCGACTCATATTATAAGTCTAAATCTTAGTCTAACTTTGGGTCTGATTTATCATATAGGCCTTATTATGGGTCTGATTTAATATTAGTTTAATCCTGAGTCTAAGCCGTGGTATAAGTGGTGTATAGTGTGAGTCTCAGTCTCAGTGTAAGTTTGAGTTTAAACCTAATTCTGAATCTAAGTGTTCAGTTTAAGCTAGAATTTGAGTTGGACTCTGTTAATGATCCAAAGCGTAAAATAATCGAATTGGCCATAATATTGATGATCATACAAAAAAATCACAAAATTTTACCACTTTTCCTGTAATTTTATTATTAAGATAAAAACTATAAGAGACAATATTGTCAACGTAAACCATTCCATGACAAATAACCACAATATTTATGCAATCACAACAAATCCATTGCATATTAATCATAAAATTAAAACATGAATAATATTATAAATTCCAGATAATTTTCCAACTTTCAATTTAAAATTTGTTGCTGTGGTTGGTAACACGGTAATTTTTCTTCATAACTAATTTCTATAATTTAATTTATTCAATTCTATGACACGATCTCATAAATTAAGAATATCTTTGTTTATTCAATTATATTTCTTCTTAAAGAAAAATAAATATAATATTAATCATTTCCGTAAAAACTTCGACGTTCGTTAACTGTAAATGTAACAATATATTAAAATCATATTGTTCCATTTATTTTTACAATATTGCATGCAATATCTTATGTTTAAATAAATTATTATAAAACAATTAGATCTATCTACCTACTATTTATTCTCAAAGAATAGAGGAAAATAGAAAGAAAACATAAAAGAAAATTTATTAAAAGTAAGTTAACATTAATGTAAGAAAACTATAAAAATTCTTACGATCGTTTCGTGGGAGTTGATGAACTTGAACTTTAAAAATGTTATAATTTAGCTTTATGTGACTTGATTTAAGAAATTTATGTACATATAAAAAAATGAAGTACGGGGGTTAAGTTGGCTACTACAACTGACGGGTTGACGGTAAAGTTCAAATATTTTTTAGATTAATTTAGCTACAATTATTTTGTTACTGCTATTTGGGATGTATCAAACTGATTGAACTTGAACAGGATTAAAAGTGAATGCAATGATTGAGGATCACATTCTTGTTTGTGAAGATTATGTGTCATTGCTAAATTGTAGATTATGCTTTGTCGTGGTAAATACCATAAACTTGACAACTACCATCTAGAGCAAGAACAGTACTGCGGCTATATTCAAAGATCAACTATTATGGATACCATTCAAAGCCTGCTATACATAAATATTAACCCTATACATCTTGCAAGTATTGAAATTTATTTCATGATTTTATTACACAATTACTATTATACACAATTATTATAATCACTATTAGAAACAGTATTATTGCTAATAGATAGCACAGCGGAAAAAATATCAAAAAATCTTTAATTAAACACATCCAAGTTTTTTTTAATAAAAAGTGTTGTATAATATCAATTACGATGTGTGTCACACAAACACGTATTAAAACCTAGGTCTTGCGATCTGAGATGTTGTTGGATGTTCACTTAATTCTGTAATCGTTTAAGGATATAGATAAAAAAATATCAGTCAATAAGTTACACTCTAGAAACGAAGAGTATATCTCTTCATTTTCTGCGTATTCACTCAAATGTGTGATAAATATCTGGTCTACAGTAATATATAGTAAAAGAAAAATTCGTTTTGACATCAAGGACCGATTGTATTAACGCCAATAGAAGATATATCCTCGGATATGACGTCATTTATATTATATGAATCACTATAAAACCAATGATAAACCAAACCGAGGAAACTGTATCCGAGGATTTTATTCAATTCTCTGTTTTATCTGCTATTTTTCTTGTATAGAACAATGGATAAAACAATTTGCTTTTTTCTTGACATGCGCTTAGCAGGATAATTTTGTTTTGAATTTGTTATTAGCTGTGTTTTTTTGTAATTCCATATAGAACAGAATTAAAATTTTCAATACGATTTGACAACTAATTAGTTCTGTAATAATTCTACAGAACTATTTAGCTGTCAAATCGAATTGAAAATTTTAATTCTGTTCTATATAGGATTACAAAAAACACAGCTATTATGTTTTAATTTATATTTGTGCGTTTCTAAAACTTCTTTTTTGATATAAATTAATAGTAAAATAAATAATATTTTTAATATAATTAGTTTATGTTTTCAAATAATTCTTTTAACTTATAATTAAATTTATTTAATAGAAAAATAAAAGAAAAAGTATTGCCGCTTATAAAAATACTGCTATAAAAATGCAATAAAAACAAAAATTCAAAAAATTCTTTCCGTGCACAATCGACGAAAAATAAAATAAAAACATTTCTTGAAGACTTGGACTAATGCAACATACAAATGCAACAGTTCTAAAAGTCATAGAGAGAAAAATATCGAAGAAATTTAACCTTTCTTTGATGGTGCCGCTAACTCTTCAGAGCCAAAAAAACAGATTTGCGTCCATCAACACCTTAGAACGTATGTTATTGTGGTCCTTTGTCTTAAAAGGTTTTTATGTGTTTTTGGACAGATATTGTAATTCCTAGTACACAACACATTTTTATTAAAAAAAATTAAAAAATTTTTCTCAAGTAAAACTAAAGTAAAATAAATTCTCTATTCAGAAACAAAGATGATATAAAAAATAATTGGATGGCATCGGTGCAGAAGCTAACAAGTCATATTATCGATCATGTTTTTTTCCAGAGTTTACAATTTTGTTTTATTCGAGCACTCATTTACTCCTCAAAATAGTATTAATAAATTAAAATTTTTATAATTTCAATATCTTCGAAGAGTAAAAGTTTAAGTTTTTTTATTTCACTCCTTTGTAGTTTTTATTTTATTTATTTTATTTTTCTTTTCTTTCAAATTATTTGCAAACAATCACGAATCATGGACGTTGTGCTGATTCTTTCTACAAGTGGGACATTTCAGAGTCCCCTGAGTGTGACTGCGGCGCTCCATAACAAACCATAAAACACATTGAAACTGTGTGTCCCATTCGACGGTACAATGGCAACATCTCAGAATTCCATTTGTCAACTCCCAATGTAGTAGCATGGATAGACTCGCTCGATGTAAACATCTAATGTTCAAATCTACTGCCCAATGTTCAAATATTTTACTTTTGACTTTTTTACTAGAAGACGCGCAATCAAATCGATTGTAAGTTCATTTAATGTGTATCCATGTTTTGTTTTAGGTATATTTCATAGAAGAGTCTACCTATTTTAAGTTTAATTTTTAATTTGTCACAAAAAAAACCACACGCTAAATAAAATTTGCAAACAAAGAGAATAATTACCTTTCATCGTCCTTTTTATATATTTTTATAACAATACTTTCAAAATTGAACAAAACTGTCACAAAAATTATTTATTTTTTACATTGGAAAGCATCAATTTTGAAGCAAAAATAAAATATGTGAGTATTTAAACGAAAATATTTATTTAAATTTAGAAATAAGAACGATATTTTTATTTTATTATTTTCACTTCTGTATTAGGCAGCAAAAGAGTGATATAAGGAGCGTTTCAACTTTGTTTTTTTTTCAAATTTAATAAAATTTTTTGTTGTGCTAATCTATAATTTTCTATAGTTTATTAATTACTACTCTTGTTTTTCCTTTTTATAAGAATAAATGCACAAAAACCATTTTTCTTGTGTCCTCAAAAAACGGCTTTTTGACTTGTTACTTTTTGCACAGACTCCGTCTGCCATAACACTGCCTAATTTGGAAAGCCTTTGCTTAAACCTACTTAGTCGAGTAAATTTTTGCTAAACTTAATTGGTTTAACTCTTACGGTTTAACAAAACATTTCTTTACAAACTATACAAATAATTGAAGATACAGTCAAGCCTTCGGGTACAGTTACGATATTATACGGACTTAACAAAACATTACAGTTTAATATATATTGCAAAAAAATTGGTTCTGTAAATAGAATTTACTGTGCCTTTATGAATCAATCAATTAATTAATTTATAGAGAAATTGTTCGAGCTAAGCCACCGGACAGTAATAAAATCAATACACTTAAAACTGAAGTAGTTAATAGAATGAGGCTTTCGGAAACGCGTAGAATTGAGGAGTTGGTAGGTACTGGAGTTGAGGAATTCGAAGAGCAAACACCATCGTTTATTTACCGAAAACTAGCACAGTAGGCAGGTGCAACTCCAGCTGTTACAGATAGCCTGTTGAAAACTCTATGGATTAAACGAATTCCTGAAAACTTACATGGAATCGTTTTCGTTCAGAAATCAGAACCGATAGAGAAACTTACAGCTTTTCGCTGACAAGATTTGGAATTTCATAGACCAACAATTTTGGAATAATTTTTTATGTCAAGAAACCAGTAAGCGAATCTCCTTTTGATATCGTAACACTTGATAGCCTCGCAGTCACAATCGAAGAGTTGCGACAGCAAATTTTTTGACAAGATCGATCTAAAACACGAGATAACTTTCCTCTCACGAAACAGTTCGCGGCATCTTTATCGCTCAAGATCACGCTTTGGAATTGGTTTGTCATTGCATCAGTAGCCAGGCGTATTATAGGAGCTTATTTCTTGCAAAGTTCGGTATCTAAAAAACAAACGACTTCTTGACTCGAATACATAACTCTCTGTTTATACAACGGATACATTCGATCTATCACTAAGTAGTACGCTTGTTTATAGTCAATGGACAATATGGATAAATTCTTCCAGCTTTCCTACATTGACGCAGAAACCGAATTATGAATTGCCTATAAAGCATAATATTGTACATAGAATTGTAACAGAGAACCAAATAAACTTTTTCACACGCGCGTCGACTAATTATGGAAGAATACAACATTTCAAAGGGTGAGTTCGAATATATAAACTCTTTAGGATAGTGCAGACAATCATCACCATCTGTCTTTTCACCTCTTCATTTAGTCCCAAAAAACGACAGCACTAATTGGCGATCTTGTGGGGATTATCACAGACTTTTCAAAGATATATACTTATGGTCAGAGCCTACCACCAAATACCAGTAGCTGCAGAAGATATATTTAAAACCCACAATCACTACATTTTTGGGGTTTTTTGAGTTCTTGAGAATACGACCATGCGAAACGCAGAACAGACCTTCCAGCGTTAATTCTGGGTTAATAAATTCGAGCTTCAATTTTTATAGACTTCCACAGTTCGAATTAACTCCTTAAAAAACATTAGATTACCCGACCGCGAACGATGTTTTGTGTGAGCATAGAAAATTTAGTATGAGGCATTGATACGGGCTTTGAAATCTGCCTGCAAGTCGTTTGACAATGTTATTACAGATGTTATTGCCATGTTATTGCCATGTTATTGCCACTTACAATGTTATTGCCACTTTTCTATTCTGTAGTCACTAGTGTATAGATTGCCGATTTATATGTTCCTGTTCCTTGTTGTTAATAATATAGCTTAGTCGAGACTGATGGATAGGTCTAATCCTTTAGCATTTCTTTTAATCGGTGCTATGTTTTCTTTCTTGGTTCCATGTCGCTTGGTCTACGTCCTAGAAGCACAATGTAATCGTTATAGCCAAAAATTTAACTATGTTTGCTTAAGAGCTACTACTATTCTACAATTTGATCCCAATGTTATGACTTTGCCCAAAAGAAAAAAATTTCTCTGCAAAAGTATATGGGCACGGACCGAAAATTGCCATAAGTGGTATATGTTTGCCTACAATTAACGTAAGACTAAAAAATTGATCTGTAGTTGGGATGGAAGCCACGCTTATAGATAGTAGTGCGATGCCATCATATTGTGCACACTTCCAACGATCATCATCGCTTTTGCAATTTTTCAAGTTAAGATTAATTGCACGTGTCAACGTATCATAGTAAAAATTCTGAACCGATTGTAATTCTCATCTCCAACCATTCTTCATAATACTAATTAGAAAACTTTTCTCTAAATAACGGTTAACAACAACAGTAATAATCTTTCCAAAAATATCTTTTTTAATAATTCTGACACATTTTATCATGTCGCTCCATTGTACCTGTCATATTTTTTTGGTTGTTGTCTTAAACGTTACGTGATATCTTAATGTTGAACTCTTTTATTTTGTGTATTATCTTAAAAAAAAACTTCTAAATTAACTGTTAATATGAACTTAAAAAAAATTGTGTTTTTTTAATTTATAAATTTGATTTTGTCTCACGAAACCTTTTTGACATTATTCTGTGTGCTTACATTGAGAATTCGTAATGATTTCGTTTGAGGTGCAATAGTTACCATTTGTGTAATGGTGGAATTTATATTTTACTGAAAGTATTTATTTATCTACTTAAAGGGAATTGAGGTTACCGCGTTCAAATAATATGTTATTAGGTGTAATTTGTAACGTATACGAACGAATTAGATCTTTATAGATAAAGTTGGTCAGGTGCGATTTGGGAATGTAACTCGCTCGTCGATAATATAGTTACAAAATTCAGTTTTTGTTAATACAGTGGCTAAAGAAAATGTTCAAGAACGCCAGCTTCTAAATCATGTATATTTTAAAATATATTATCCATTGTTATAGAGGTTGGTTTATGAATTTTTCTAGGTAGGGCTGTTTGTAGAAATAGTTAGATATTTGTCATGAGTTTTAAGGATATTTATTGAAATAAACATTAGTCACATTGCTGTGACATGGTCAAATTTTTCCTCTTCTAAGATTATTCTACGCGAATTGTACTTTACAAAACAATATTTTAATAATAAATCATTAGTGATTTGCATGCGATTTGTCATCTAATGGATGAATAACAGGTAAAACATTAAGCACCTGAAACAAAGAATAATTTTCAAGCAACAAAAATCGTTGAGGGTTATAATTCTTTTTGTTTTTTATTTGTAAGATTTATAATTTACTAATTCTATTTGTTAGGTTTATAAGTTAAAATATTTGGGCACTTGCATCACGAATACAAATCATTAAATATCTTTTGATTTATTTCTCTATATTAATCAAAGGATTCAACTGATATCTTGATTCTGCGAGATGGTTCTCGCAATCGTCTTAGTTGGCTCATATGATAACGAACACAAGAGCCATTTCAAGTTTTGCAGCTACTGAAAATTAGACTAAATTTATACATTTACATTGTTCTTTTGAGTGTGGAATTTGTATATTAATTAAACCGTTTCTTAAATAGGTATAGAAATTAATGATCAGGACGACCGACGCTGAACCCGACTATTTTCGATCGACTTAATACTACGAATAATATTGGTGAATAACAAAATGTTTATTTCTAGAAATTGTTTATTAGAGAACAGGGTGGTGCGAAAGATTTCTGCAATTTCAACTTTTGAATAAACAATAACCTTTTCGCTTTCATAAGGTTAAAAATATTAAGAAATAATTTGTTTAAAGGCACTGATACCGTAGGTCATGCATTTTTTGATTTGTTTCCCCAGTATGAAAGATCATTGATTTTAGTTGTAAACTAAAACTATTAACCTGAGATTCATATTTTTAAAAATTATTATCTGTAGAACATAAACAAACTTTTTCTTTAAATTGTGACATGTAAGGGTGGAACTTTCAGTTTATTGAAATAAGAACTCAAAAATAGCTCCACCAACGGTATCAGCGCCATCGTTTAAAAATTTTATTGCCTAATATTTTTAACAGTGTGAGCAAAACATTTTCTGTGTATTTTATCTTCTCAATGTTTGACCTGACTTTTCCAATGAACATAAAACACAAAGTAACTTTGAATTTGACTTTCCGAAAATCGAACCACTTTGTACTCAAATTAAGCACTTCTTCTTATTATGATCCCTGTATGTAAAATTCTTATTATGATCCCTGTATGCCAAGTATTAAATCGATGAAAAATCTTGGTTCAAATTTACACTTTTATAGCGTCGTCCAGAACATGAATGCTATCACTTACAAATGTTTCTGTTTCAAGCATTTATAAAGCCGATGGATGACTCATTTATTTATATGAATCAAAACTTTGTTTGATAATAAGATCTAAAATTATATCTTGATATTTTGAAATAGTAGTAATAACCACAATAATAATGGTGTAGTTCATTTTCTTGCACAAGATGGCAAGGCCTTTAGCTACCGATCAGCATTAAAACCTACAATAGATCAAATAGTCACCAGGCCCTCGCCCTTTCATTTGATGATTACCACATATTTTATACTTCGTGAGGTGCTTGTCCTTGACGAGGTCGACAACTTTTTATTTGATATTTTCCGCGATTCGGCCGCTGGTAACCTTGTCCGACAAAAATTTGTTTGTTATTGTTAAGTCCGACCACCCAAATATGCCAAAATGTCAATCGACTCGACAATAGCAAAGAAATTACCCTCGTTTTCTAAAATAAGTTTCTACCGCCCATTAATAGAAACAAAATTATGGGAGTAAATTAAAAAACGCCGGCAATCGCTATGTTTGGAGTTTACCGTGCAAAAAAGCTGCTGATTTGACTATTTTTTACAAATAAATTATGGATGAACAAGCTTTTTAAGAGATCAAATCGATTTTACCTAGCTGGCCAGAGCAGCTGTAGCGGCCCATCCTTATACGGTTCAAATAATTAGGTGTAGAATTATAGCCTTCCAACGTGACTTCTTCAACAGAGGCTCTCATCTTTGGGATGCCTTACCTTCGTGGGTTTTCCTTGATGACTTTAATCCTCAAAGGTTTAAAGTTGGCGTTAATAAATTTCTCAGAAAAACTTAATTTGCATTTATTCATTTCATTTGCATTAGCATGGGCCAAAACCAAAAGAATGATAGTAATGATTGACCTGCTACTCATCACAGTCATTTGGAACTGACGATCGCTGGGATGGAAGCTCAGATTGATCTCCATTACTAAAACGTTCTCTTTTTTATTATTTACAGGCGATATGACTGGTTCATGGCATTGACTGGACAGTAGTAAAACAGTGGAAGATCTTACCGTCGACCGTTTGGGTTTGGCTCTGGTTAATCTTGGAGATAGACTTGAAGGTAAGGAATTGTTACATTTTATGACCAGTTAGTTGAAGGCTAACTGACACTGAAGTGCTAGTGAAGGTGATCTGGTTGCGTTTTCCTCCCAGTAACCGTCAAATCTTATTTTATTTGGATATTAAACTGGAATAATAGTGTACATTCTTTTGTTTTTCATTATTGTACCAAATGTTGGAAACCTATCAACTGTAAGATGGGTTTTCGGAATGCGCATAAATAGCATTGTTGTCAAACGACTCGCTGTGCATTTGTTCTATGCTACATTGCTTTGGCCGATTTTCGGTAACTGTCTGGGATAAACTTGAAGCCGTTATATTGTTCGAAAGATAATCTTTGGATGAACAAAAAAGTATATAGCTCGCTTTCAGCTACATAAAACGGATTCCAAAAGGTCTCAATATATAATCAAAACTGTTTAAAATGTTACAAACATTTTTGGGATTATAAACCTAAATGATGGTGTCAAATATACCGTTGGAAAGCGCGTTCCGTCGTGATTAATAATAAGTAACAATATCAGAAGGATGTATTGGTTGCATGACGTGAAATATTTTGGTACAGTTTTCAGCTACATCGCCCACTAAATGATCAAGTGATCACTTTCTAAAATTCTTACTCAACTAACTACACCTTCTCAACTAACTACACCTAACTACACCTAACATCAACTCTATGTGAGATCTTTTGAAAAAGATCATGTTTTGTTTATTTTGTTTTTTAAATCTCTGAACTACGTTACTCGTATGTTTTCATGATCAGCACACAACTATTTGTCTGTCATGTCATTGAGAAGTGATTCACTTATTGAATGATGTTAACCCAAAAATAAAAATAAACATTATTTTCAGGATGTCTATTTATACAACAAACAACAATAGATAGTAATAGTTAAAATACCATAGACGATGCGAATTCTTAACCTCATTATCCAAAATCAATATAGAATTAAATCAATTCTATTCTATCGATGCAAATATAATAAAACCTAATATGTACAATGACTTAATGATTAATTATTTTTTTACTTTAGTTTCTATTCTTTTATTTTTATAGTTTAATGCCATAGTTTTCTTTTATTAATGATCATTGATGATCGTTTTATAATAAATTACGTTTTCATATTATAAGATGATTGAACTTTTTTTATGATTATTACTCTTACGTTCTATTGCTATTTAGTAATTTACCAACAACAACAAATAACGAAAATAGAAAAAAAATTATTTGTTGACCTACCTTATGGCTTTTTATGAATATATGTAAATTAAATTAGCAAACGTAATGATCAATTGAGTGATTAATTTTATTAGAATTTCTGTTTAATTTCTTTTTGAGGTTATGTAATTAATTTGTTAAACTTTTTGTCGTTGTTCAATGTGTTTCTTTACGATTGACCGTTACTGACTGATTTTTTTAATGTTTTTTCTGTTGTTCAAATTTGATTAATTTTATTTAATTTGTTGTTTTTTATTAATAATTCGAAAAATTTCTAATGAATGACGAAACTGAGTTTTATTGGAAATGAACGGGATTGCGGTATGGAATCTTTGGTATGATTGATTGATTCATTTTATTACGGTAAATGAAGAGTGGTTTAAAATAATATTTTATATACTAAAGTTGAAATTGTTCATCAGTGTTGGGTTGGGATGAGTTCCGTCGAGGTTATACTTCCAAAATCTTAGGATCGTATTCATAATCTTGCTTATTTGTGAAAGATAATTGATAATTATTGTTAAAAGTTTATTCACAACCCTGACATTTCTTTTTCTTAAATTTTTTAGTTAATTTGTGATCTACCAGTGTAACAACCTCGCCTACACTAGTTTCTGCTATTGGCATACGAGTTAATGTGAGATATTGCATACCAGTGATAAAAGTACAAGTCAATGTGGTATTCTAGGGGTTCTGACGGGTGACCTCTATTCAGTCAATAACACCCATTTTAGCTATGAAGCTTTTGTTTTATTTGTATTACCACCATCTTACCATGGAATGTCCGATTAGCATTTTGTTCAGGCATGCCCTATTATGATTCGGGCCGAATCAGGGTGCAATAAGATATGCCAAAATAGGTTATGTGGATCCGGCTCCTATCAGAAATCATACCAGATTTCACGAATAGGACACGTCCTATATGTCCCGATCCGGCCCGGACTTCGAAGACCTACCACATCTCTAGTAGTAATGCCAGATCAGGGCCGGATCAGAATCATATATGATTTTCCAACTACGGTATACCCTATTTGTCCTGATCTGAGCCCTATTTCATTTGAATAAATTTCAATTGGTTAAAATTCACTAGAGTAATAGCCATTTTAGATAAATATAGTTTGCGAAATTTCAGATTACTTTAGTTATCGCTTCTCTGCGTGACGACTACATTTAGGTAAGTATATAAAGTTAAGATATTTTTATAAACGAATTGTACATTTTGAAAATAACGTATTTATAAAACATTATAAATATTATATTATTGTATAATGTAGGTAGTAGTAAATGCCCTATTTAAACTGACCCGATTCTGGCCCGGTCCTAGTAGGGCTGTCTGATCCAGTTTGGATAGTTTAATGCTTTTCATTACTGTTCAGGACCTGATCAGTGTGCCTGATCCGGTCCCTATCAGTGGTAGGGGATAACGTATGCGGCACAGATTTGCACCCTTATTTAATGCTAGTCGGGGTATTCGTCCATGCAAATTTAAATATGTGATAGGATTTATTGTTTATTTATGTTTTCTTTAAAAAAAGAACAAACAAAAAAATGTTCGTCCATCAACACTTCAGACCGAATGTGATTGTGAGATCAAGATCTAAAACAGTTTCTTTGTGCTTTTGTGAAGCAATTTGAAATTAAAATTTTTGATATAAAGTAATTTTATTTAAAAGAAACTGATTTTTCACCAAATTAAATTTAGTGCATTAATCCCAAGAATTTAAAGGCTTGTTATAGTACAAAACAATTATGAGAAGAAATAATTTCTTTATATTGATTATGTATTAAACAAAAAATAAATTTGAGGCAAAAGTTAATTTGCCTTAATTTTCTGATCTAGAGAATAACCCAAATTCAAGTAAATCAGTCAACATTACAAAATTATAAACAAATTTGGTATTAAATGCACTGAGAAAGGTCGACCAATAGTCAAATATCCGTAAGAATTTCCTTAACGCCTTTTCAGACAGGACTCGACGGTCTTTTATCATTTTAATAATACTTTTTATATCCATATTTTTTTTGCACGATCAGGCGATTTTGCATGTTTGCTGATTCGTAAATAAACATAGTAAGTTTAATGTAAGTTTAATTTTTCTACTCCTATCACAGTAAATTATAAATTACATCACAGTATCCATGACATGTAAATTGATTATTTCAAATAGCGTTCGGTAAGTAAAAAAAAGCGTGCGGTAATGGATTTTCATATATATATTACCGCACGCTTTTAATAAAAAGAAAAATTTTTATTTAAAGAAAAATTTGATTCTTAAAAATTAAATATTTCAATTCATTTTGACACAGAATAATGCAAAGCCTACCACAATTTGTAAACTATTTGCATTTAATTTATACTTAATAGTTCCTTTTTTCAAGTAAGTATATGCGTTTGGGCATTAAAGCAAAGTCGTAGAAAAAGTATATAACAAATCTCGAGTTGTAAAGCATTTTCCATGCTCGTGAAGATACTGCACTCGACGCTACGCGTCTTGTGCGCAAAATTTTCCTCGCATGTAAAATGCTATTTACAACTCTAGATATGTAATATACTAATTACAAATCACAGGTCGGTAAGTAATTACTTACCGAACACACAGGCGGTAAGTATTTACTTATCGGTAAGGTAGACCCCATGGTGTGAATAAAATAGTTATTTAAGTATTAAGGGCACTAAGAGTGTTTTACCGATTGAGGATATATATTTTGAGATCGAGACGAAGTCGAGCTCTCTAATATATCCGAAATCGGTAATACTCTTAATGCCCAAAATGCTTATTATATTTTTTGCACGATCAATAAAAATTCAATTAATATTATTTAAATAATAAAATATTTTTAAGTTTTAATGTTTTAAAGAAAAATTTTTAAAATTTCATTTCAAAATTTTATAGGTTTTTTTGTTGCAAAACGAACTTTCATCGAATATTTTTTCAAAATAAATTGCTTTTAAATCTTTTAATTGTAATATTTTTAAAAGAATATTATTAGTCCAGTAAATAAAGGTTAAAAGGTCGCAAAAATCCTGTCGCGGACGGGACCTGGCGGAAATTGTTGGTCTTACCGAGTACTTTGACGTGAGCAAAATTACCTTGGGGTTCCGACCTTGTGAGCCTGGAAAATGGCCCTCAAAGTGTCAGAAGTAGTTTCCGGGCCATATCTCCGGAAATATGGCAGTTAGGGTATTCCTGTTTAGCCAGAAATGAAGGTGAGCTAGTTATCTACAGAAAATGTCCTAGTAATTTTTATCGTAAACCCGATAGTTTCCGAGATAACGGACTCAAACCTTGTCCTGCATTTTTCTCTTCATCATGGAGCCAGAACGCCGCTTTACACGTATTTACTAAGGAGCGACGGACAAATTAGCGTCAAAATTCAATATTTTTCGATGATTTAAAATTCATGTGAAAGAAAAAACCCGTACCTGTCACATCCTGTGATAAAATTTCTGTTATCACGTTTGTAAGCGAGTGCAAACGGCGGTCAAAATTTCTTTTTATCCGGTTTTCTGATGCTGTTTTAAATTTACTCATATTTTTTTTAAAAATTGTGTTTTTATATGTTTCTTTCTTGATTATTGTACCTGGAGGGGTCTTGAAACATCTCAGAAAGTTTGCCACAGTGGCTTTCTCGCACTTTTAAACAAAAGGGAATTTATTAATTTCCATTTTGAGGACTTTCATGGAGTTTCGGAAAGTCCGCGGAAAATCATTAATAAAAGATTTATTGTCTATTGAAGTGCCTCATAAGTTACACCAATTTGGAGCTTAGAATGTCTAGTTTCCGATCGTATTTTCCAAATTGTTTAGAAATTTCCAGGGCTCTTTAAAAGTTGATTTTACGCCCACACGGGAAAAAACTGGCCAAATTTTTCAGACACTTCTTTTTCTTTCCGAGGAATGTTTTGGGTATTGTTACTTATATAAAAGTAAAGCTGAGGTTCTCAGCTTTCCATTGATATAAATAATGTCATTGTTTTTAATCCACAACAAAAAAATAGAAAAAGTTTCTATGAAATTATTTATGATAATTTCCTCTTTTTTCTGCTTCACGTGGCGGCGCGTATATTACGTGTATAATATCGGTCCGCGCACACATGGCACACACTGACTGGCTTCACGCGTCCCTCGTGGACTTATATTGTTATTGTTTATCGTCAACAATAGTACATTATGATGCTAGGACGTAAAGCTAAAGATTTTGGACGGATGTGGAGCTGACCAACGGACGGATGTGGAGTTGTTAAGTCCAAAATTGCTTACGTCCGTGCATCATATACTATTTTTTATTCGGCGCAAGCAAAATATTTTAAGAAAATTTGTTTATTCTAAATTAAAATTATAAATTTTAAAATAAAAATATGTGGAACAAGTAACCTTTGACAAAATATTTATTATTTTTTTCAAATTATTGTGTAGCTATGACAACAAATGATAACAACTATTTTAATTGGATAATGAAATTTTGAATTTAAGGGTTGCTTTGATAAAAATTTTTATTTTTCATAGAATTTAAACAAATGCAAATGCTTTTTACTTTTTTGGACGTAGCTATGACAACAAAATAAATAGTTGAAAAGTGATACTTTAAAGGCGCAAATCACAGTAATAAAGTAACACTTTAATATGTAGACGAATAAAAAAACATTTTGTAGACCATTTGATTGCTGAAAATTTTGTTTTGTTGGAAATCAATATTTATAAAAAAAAAATCTGGACAAAAAGTGGACTTTTGGTGCTATTTGGAAATTATTTGGTGCTGTTTAAAAGTTAGTGTTGCTGTTTCAATTTTTGGAGCAAGGGTAAGGAACAGTTAATCTCTTTGATTGTCCCAGAGCTAAATTTGTTGAGCATTACAATGCTGGAACAACTTTATCATAAATGAGTGCAAGTTGAAGTTTGAAAAATTATAAAAGTGCTTGAACATGAAGATGAGCTGAACGAATCTTGGTGGACGCCGGCGTCCAGCAAAATTTTCCAACTCGTTTTGATTCCAATGTTTATTTTCAAGGGCCCGAATTAACGGAGTGCAAGCTGAAGTGCGTTAAGTTATGTAAGTACTTGAAAAGGAAGATGAACTTGAAGAATCTTTTCTGACGCCGCCGTCTACTCGTTAGAAGCAACTTTAATCTTCGAGACAAGGATTCACATGTGTTTACATTCGTTATGTGACCAAGTATAGACGCTGTTGTGCTGGAAAATGAGCATCAAAATCAAAGGCCAATACCACATCCAAACTTGATTCTGGTTTCCTAGCACAAAAAGGTCTACGCTTATTCAAATAACACTTGTAACTGCACTTGAGCATCCACTCGGAGCTGATAAAAAACACTTAGATTTAGTGCTATAATGCTGGAACTTTTTTCTAATTGTTTACATTTCTTTTCATTGTTGAATCATGGAAGGACACTCCAGCAGTGAAACAGTGTGCTTTGTTTGCAAACTTCAAATTATTGATGATGCTGTAAACGTAACTAGAGGATTGACTAATGTAATTAAAATCAGTAAGGTGCGCAAGGATAATAATCACTTATTGCTGCAAGATAAATCTTCTGTGCTCATGCATGAAAAGTGCAGGAAGAAATACAATATGAAAAGGGGAAACGTTTTGGGCTATAAGGATCTAACATCTGCGGTCCCAAAACCATTTGACCATTTAATGAGCCCAAAGAAGAAGAAGTGTCGCAAGAGTGAGTCTTTTGATTTGTCGACTGCCTGTCTATTCTGCAGATCCTCACATTCGACTGCCAAGAATCCCCTCAGAACCGTTCAAGATTCTGAGTATCAAAAAGAACTCATGACTATGATAACAAACAATAATACTGACGAAGAATGCAAGATAGTATTGGATCATATTGCAAATGTGGACTTGGCTGCTGCTGCTGCCAAATATCATAAACATTGTCGATCCCTTTTTAATTACAAGTTCGAAAAGAATGATAAGAGTGCCAAGGCTCGTGGCCGTCCTGCGAATGATCAAAAATTACTCCAATTTAAGAAAATTGTGGATTATATTGATGAAACTGGCGAAGGCTGTTACAAAATGAGTGAATTGTATAAAATCGGAGGTAAATTTACAAGTTTTTGATTCTGCCATTAATTTTCACCCGTTTTTGCAAAAAGTATCAATGTTGCGAAAAAAATGAATGGGACATTTTCTGTAGATAATTAGCTCACCTTCATTTCTGGATAAACAAGAATACCCTAACTGCCATATTTCCGGAGATATGGCCCGGAAACTACTTCTGACACTTTGAGGGCCATTTTCCAGGCTCACAGGGTCGGAACCCCAAGGTAATTTTGCTCACGTCAAAGTACTCGGTAAGACCAACAATTTCCGCTAGGTCCCGTCCGTGACAGGATTTTTGCGAGCTTTTGATCTTTTTCGACCTTTATTTACTGGACTATATTTAAAGTTGCAATTAGTAAATTAATCTACATAATTATTTGAATTAAAATCGTTTTTATTTACATCCAGGGGTCTCCTTTATCGGTAAGTAATTACTTACCGCCTGCATGGTGGGTAAGTAATTACTTACCGACTTGTGATTTATAAAAGAAACTTATAGACTAAGAGCCCGCGACGGCCAAACCTTCGTTATTTTATAAAAGCTGAAAGTTTCTCTGCGCATACCCCCTACTCAGGTAGGAACGATTAGCGACGTATGAAGTTTAGATTATAGTAGCTTTAGCAGCGAGCAGGTTACAAAGGGGCCTCCAAAGTTTCGTCAAAGTATAAAAGCTAATTTTTTTTATATATTCTTCGGGATAGTATTAGAAGTCACGTCACCCATTGCCAGACACTTACTATCGTGCAAACCCCCTGCCAGACACCCTTAAGCTTTAAAGTTTTAAAAAAAATTAGCTTTAATACTTTCACGAAACTTTGGAGGCCCCTTTGTAACCTGCCAAAGCTACTATGATCCAAACTTCATATGTCGCTAATCGTTCCTACCTGAGTAGGGGGTATGCGCAGAGAAACTTTCAGCTTTTATAAAATAACAAAGGTCTGGCCGTCGCGGGTTCTTGCTCTATTACTATGTTTATTTACGAATCAGTAAACATGCAAATTCGCATTTTGAATTGAAATTTTAAGAAATTTTCTTCAAAACATCAAAACTTAAAAATGAATGATATCATTTTTATAATTTTAATTGAATTTTTATTGATCGTGCAAAAAATATAATAAGCATTTTGGCCATTAAGATTACTACCAATTTCGGATATATTAGAGATCTCGACTTCGTCTCGATCTCAAAACGTATGTCCTCAATCGGTAAAATACTCTTACTGCCCTAAATACTTAAATAACTATTGTGACAACTGACAACCAGTAATATTGCCTGGATACTGTGAAATCAGAACAAACCTTTTGCGGCAAATTTTGCACAACTATATTTAAACTTGTACTAGAACTTGGATTTAAACGTGTACCAGAATAAATTGATAATACGATCCATGAATTATTTGTTAATATGTAATATCTCGTAACTCAAAAAATTTCAACATTGAATGCAAAAAAGCTAATGTGATTGCAATGCAATTGCAATTCTTGGATTTGAAAATTGACATGTAAATAAAATACTTGCTTATCGTTTCAAATAATTGTACTGTCGCTGTAATTCTGTAACTAAGAATGTGAAAGGGAGGTGGAGATTAAAGTGGATTCAAGCCGTGTAGTTTTGTTATGTTTTATGAAAGAATGATTTATAGAATGAAGAAATGTTTTACAAAGCAATAAATCATTTCAGATTGTATCGTTTTTTTCTTGAATTTGCGTGGTTTTCAACTGGTCTCTTATATTACTTGACTTATTATTTGAGTTAATTTTTATACGTTTTATTTACAATTATTTTTATCCCTGGAGTATTATCACATCATATTCCAAATTGTCTGTCTCCAAAAAAAAAACATGATGAAGTGGCAAGTAAAAATTATTTTATTTCGTTCTTACTTCAACAATTGAAATTTTTATTTCACTCCTTTAGCGACGATTATCATTGCATTTGTTTACTCTGTATGCAGAAGAAGAATAGTATATTTTCCTACAAGAGATGAAAACATTGTATTTTTCGTGAGTAAACATTTGTTCACGAGACGCGCTAGTGTCGAGAAAAAATTACTGTGAAAGACAGTACGTCATACGATCAATGAACATGCCAGTTGGATTATTGACAACCCCATTTTAGTTTTGATTCTGCAAATTTTTAGAACCAATCTTCTTTTTTACCTCTTTTTTTTTATTTTCTCTACCCTTTCATGAAATATTGGCGCCTATGTCATATATTTTATATGCGAAAGGATTTATTGTTTAGTTATCCATTCTTTAACAACAATAAAAGAAATGAGACTAGCGTCCAACAACATCTTAGAACGCATGTTGTTTTGAAACCCTGGTCTTAAAAGGTTTTTATGTGTTGTTTTGAAACATATTGTAATTTCTACTAGACAAAACGTTTTACTAAAATAAATACATATATAACTGTTTTTGACCATTTTATGAAACAAACAAGCAGGGAGAAACTTTTATTTTTTGTGGTGAAATTTTTTTTTCGGCAAACGGCTGTAAAGTTTAACTTTGCTGCCGCTAGGGAGTAGCTAAAGTCTTACTTTTTAGCCGTTGGCTGCAAAAGTAACGCCACTTTTATTTTATCTACCGGTGGATGTAAAGTAACTTTCATATTTTTACGGAGGCTGTAAAGTAATTTTCACATTTTTACGGCGGCAGTAAAGCAATTTTCATATTTTTACAGCGGCAGTAAAGTAAAATAACATGATATTATTAATTTGTTCAAAACAGAATGCATTTCAGTTCATTTTAATGAATTAAAATCAATCAAAATTAATCTCAGAAAATTTATTACCTAAAACATATTTATAAAAAATTTGATGCATTAATTTCATATTTTTAAACAAATTTAAACGTTTGCCGAAAAAATAGTGTATTGAATTCGGAACTAAAGTGACTTTTACTGTTTCGTCTATAATTGCCAAACTATAGACTCAACACAAAAAGCGCAACTTTAGCTCCTAATTCAATAATATATTTTCTAAATTTAAAAAACTCGCAATAATTGTACAGGTTTGAATCAAATGAAATACTTACGCACGACTATGGATAACAATTACAGTTTCTCAGAGAGTAAAACAAATAACGAAAACTCGATATTACAGATGTGGATGGACACTAAAAACTAGCTATGGCCTATGATAATTAGTTGCTATATGTTGGAAAGTTTTAGTGTTAATCTAGCTCAATTTTATTCTTATATTAAATATATTTTTCGCTGAGAAAACCTAATATCTTCTTTATATATAATTTTTTGAATATATATGAACAAAAGTTCTTGAGATATATTTTTTTACCTATTGTGATAATTATTGTGAAAGTTTTTTGCTAAAATTGAACAAAGTGAGTAGGGGACTCCCAAACAAATGTTTGATTGAAATCTCAATTACACATAGTTGACATGGTATCTTCGGAGATTCAAAGAGCTTTGATAATGATTATCTCATATCCACTGTGCTAAACATGTTTAACTAATTCATAAAAATTGTGTGCGTTATGATTTGATTTTAACGAAACTCTGAGTTTTATTGTAGTTTCCCATAATTTTCAAGCTTTTGCGCAAAATCGGACAAAGTGGAGGAAAGAAAGAATGGTCCTGAGTAAATGAGTATTTGAAACTTGAAAATTTTCGATTCTTCTTTTTCGATTTTGATGAAATTCGATATTTTGAATGACTTCAACTTCAGCTAATGCCAACTCATAGCCGTTGGAAAATTACATGCTAAATGGAAAGTTGTTTGAACAGTTTTCTCGACTAAAAGGAACGAAAATGGAAAAACGTCAGAGGTCAGAGGATAGATCTGCAACTATTAAATTTCGTTTTTTTTTTAAAAGTTGTAATTAGTTGTAACAGAAGCATTTTTGAAAAACGAACAAAACGAAATAACAAGACTCACAATTTTAGTAACCTTGCAAATAATTTTATTTTTAATATATTAAGCCCTTAACACAGCCCAAGCCTGAGGGTGTAGCCTATTAATTTTTTTTATTTGAAAACGAGGTATTTCTTCCTTCAAATACTTTTTGTGCCAGTGATTTTTTTTGGAAAACGTTAACAATTTATTTTGATTTTCAGTTCGGGTTTTTGCTTAAAAACCTTCATTGGTGACTGTCCATTTGTCCATTTGTCACAATTACTTTCGATTATCTCATAGAAATAGAAATCAGGTCAACCTAAAATTTGAATTAACTAAAAACTTGGGGTGCCAACACCATACTGTGAGGTTCAAAACAAATAATATTGAAGTTATTTGTTTCACTGGGCCGTGATTCTACAATCGGTAAAAACATTTTTTCAAGAAGGGTACCATTTTGTGGTATCTCATGGTTTTTAAAAAAATTATATAAAATTTTGCTTCTCTAGTTTTCCCTACTTTATTATTTCCGAACAAATAAAACATTTTGAAAAAATTTTAAGATAATAAACCAATATCTTATATTGAATATCTTATATTGAAAGAGAGATCTCATCATGCCCTAGACTTTCTGAATAAAAAATTAAGCAAAATTAGGTCGTCGCTTAAAATGTTGTAGTCAAAGCCTGTGTCCGATAATTACCTTCTATATCAATTAAGAAAGGTTCTATTAACGGATGTTTCAATTGAGAACTGTTCCGCTTAAAAAATGTTAATCATTTACTAATTTATTCTATTTTCTCCATCTTATCATAAAGTGTTGGCATATACCATACATACCATAATATAATACACAACACCTTACAACTCATGCAAAAGAATAGTTGCAGTACGTCAAAATCTTTGAAAATTGCTGAAACTGAAAAAACAACAACTGAAAAAACAACAACAATTGCATTCAATTTTTCAGTTGTTTCATTTGTTTCAGTCAAATCGAACACGGCTATTATAAAAAAAAGTTTTAAAGAAAATGTTTACAACAGCACAAAAGGTACTTGGGTAAACAAAAAAACATAACATAAAAAATATAAAAGATCATAAAAATTATTATAAAGCAACATTACTATAATCTTAGATAAAGTGCAAACAATAATCATTTAAATTACTAATCTCTCTATTCTAAGATTGTGTAGGTGATCATGCAGCATACTTTTGAATAAAGATACGTACATGCCGTTCCTCCTTCAATATCTGTGACAATTTATTGTAAAGACTAGGTCCATAAAAAACAACGTTTCTTTCAGCTAATGTAGTGTGGTAGAAATCAATGTACAGGATATCGTTTTGGTGAGTATTATGACCATGAACAACAGGAACAGCACGTATCATAAAATTATTTTATAAGTTATGCTTAATTTTGAAAATAAATGAGCTTGTTTGTTGACAATATTTCATCTGAAATAGAATAAAATTAATTTGGCGAATTTTATTTTGAATACTTTGTATATGATTGTGTCAGTTAAGTGAACTATCAACTCAGAGGCCCAAATACTTAAAGACATCCACTTCATCTATGTCGTATCCATTTATTTTCAGCAAAAAATTCGAAAGATCAAAGTTTTTGTTTATTACTTTAAAAATTATGAATTTAATCTTGCGAGTATTAATTTTAAGCGAATTTTCATTCTTCAACGTATATCACAAATTAAGACGCCAATAGATGTTGAGTATCGAGAGAAGTTTGTTAGTTTTGACTTTTGACAGTAGTGATGCGGCGTTAGAGGAAGGAGCTATTTTATACTGAAGCTACACAGCCATTAGGGTGCCACTCACATTTTATTTTGGAACCATTAGCTTAAATTCAGCTTACCCAAAATAATGGATACAAGCAAATCAAAAATCTCTAGGTTCCAGTTGAAATTTTTATTTGTTCTGTCTTTTGTTTGATCTTTTAGAAGTTAGATTCCCAACCATAATTTTTGGGGAGTACAAATCCTGAAAGCAGTACATTAGGAGTACAAAAAAATTTAAGGAGTACAAAATTTTTCAAAGGTGTACTGTAATACCGAATGGTGGACGTTTGGTCACCTTAGTAGCTATGGCGTTTGTTGGATAATGGAATGCTGGTTCTTTTGCAGAATGAGTGGACTGTATTTTTATATTATTTTAGGTATATTATTTATACAGGAAAAAGAAAAAAACCACTTAATTGTTAGTTATTTCTATATATTTGTTAAAAATTTATTTTATTTTTATTTAATTTATAATTTTTCATTACAACGATCTAACTTGTACAATTCGAAAAGAAGTAATAATAATTGTTTTAAATTTATTTTGTTTTTAAAGAAAAGAAAAGTATACTAAGATCGTTATAATACACAAAATTATAGTTCCAGTGATAAATTCAATTTACAAGATATTTTAATTTAAGTTTTTAATACTGAAACTCCAACAGCGTTAGTAAAATCAATATATATGTAATAATACCACTAAATTGGATTTACGGATTGTAGCAACAATTTAACCGTCGAAAACACCTTAAATGCTAAGTGCTTTTTTGAATTGAATTGAAAAATTTTGCACTAGGTTTGGTCTAGGGAGAAGTTTCTCACTCCGACAAATTTTCTTTATATATTTTACATCCTAATGTAGAAGAACAAGAAATCATTGATACGATGATCTGAAAGTTATGCTCTTTGTAAGACCTGTTCACCAAACTGTTGTTACTAACAAATTCTGCATTTCTATAAAAGAATAATATGTATGAGCCATTAACGATATTTTAAAAATATTCAAAGCTCCTAGCTATCGCATTTTTGGGTCATGACCTTAAGATAACATACAATCTTCTATAATCGAATTACATAACGTCTAACATCGAAAACAAATGTAGGTCAGAAACAACACTAAAGAAAAAATCACATATCATATCAATATCCCATATAAGATTATTGTTACTAACAGGGTTATAACAATAACATTTTTAATTAACATTCATCATGGGATATCTTTATTTTAATAAAAAAGTACAATCGCAACTCTATACTTACATCCATGTTTTGTTTTTTACTTGATACAAGAAAAAAAAACTCGGCTACCGTTAAATCGTTCGTTTGTGTTCTTTTAATTTAACATAAAATTTATGCAAAAAAACATTAAGCGAAAAATAAAGTTATATTGCATTCGTACATAGCTTTACAATTTAATGCAAGAATAAATCTTTTGATCTTGATCTTGATCATTTTAGAATGGAATTAATGATCTTAAATTAGACATTTATAATTTGTTTATTTTATTACTATGTATTATTATTATTATTACAATTTTTTTATTGTTTTATTTTGTAACGGTAATTTTATTTATGGTTTTTGCTACATTTAGAATTATATTTTTATTTTACTTGTTGAAAGAAAATGTTGTCATGTAGTTAATGTATTTAGATAGGGTGATGAACTAGATAGCATTATAACTTTTTATGTCATGAAGAATAAATAAGAAACTATATCAATATTTTTATGGCATTAGTTTTATTCGTATCGATATTTGGAGATTGTGTGAAATGGTAAGTATTTTAGGTAAAGTGATATATTGAACCTAGTGCGCCTAGTCCATTGCTCAGTTTAGATAATGTTTACACAAGGATTTGTATGAACATTATAGCATTGACATTGACTCGCTCATTGACATTGACTGAGAATCTCTCCCAGAGTAGACATTGCGAAATACAAAACAACTTTCGTTTTTGACTCACTAACCCAACTAACTAACCCAACAATTACATAATTTATACCACCGCCAATGCGTTCGAACGTAACACAAACCTATATTATATTCTTAAATTTTTATTTTATTTTCACAACACGATTTGCTGTTGTTGTATATCTTTGTTTATATTTTTAGCACACCCAATTATTTATGTATACAATATTGTGTTTCTTTTCCGTTTCTTGTTTTGACTACCAATTTGGAGGCAATCAAGTAATAAAAAATATTCAAAATAAAACACAAAAATAACAAAATCTTATGAATGAAATATTAAGAATAAGAAATTAAAAAGAAACAAAACAGCAAAGGAAGGTTTAATTAATCATAGAAATTAATTAATTATGGTCTGACATAATTAATTTTTTTGTGTAAAATTTTATACAAAAAAAAAAAGGAAATTGAATAGAAATTGAAACCAAATTCGATTATGTTCATTTTTTGTTATTGTAAATAATTAGGTTAAGTTTACGTTTGAAGATGTAGGTTGTTGTGTCAACTTTCTTTGTTGAATTAATGTAGAATATTTAGTATTGAACAATTTATATAAATAAATTGTATAAATATTTTATTTAAAGTTATTTGTGGAGCAAATATTATTTTGAGGTTGGTCATACAAGTTTTTTTATTGGAACTTACATTTTTTGTATAAAATGTGATAGTTTTATTGTATGTTATGTTCTTAAAGGCAAATACTTTCCTATGTACCTGATTTCAAACATAGTATGAA
The DNA here is from genome assembly GCA_963693315.1 of Diogma glabrata. Taxonomy (NCBI): domain Eukaryota; kingdom Metazoa; phylum Arthropoda; class Insecta; order Diptera; family Cylindrotomidae; genus Diogma; species Diogma glabrata. The sequence continues at coordinate 213,618,986 of OY856187.1, forward strand.
CTTGAGATCTTACGTCTTCCGGACGAATGTCTAAAATTTTTTGACTGTGGTACATTATACCTTTTATGTGCAATTCTTCTAAGTGATTTATAAAGGACTTAATACTTGTTCATGCGCTTTAACAACATATCGAGCCCTTCGCCTGGAAGCTAATTATTTAAATGGCGCCCAAAGCGGGACTAGAAGCCACAATTCTAGAATTAAGGTATTTCATAAAATTAAAATGGTTACAACACGACAAGTTGATAGTATATCTATTTGAAAAATTTGGATTTAATATAAAACATTTTTTTCCCAATCAGCTCTTATGTCTATTTGAATTGAATTTCCATTAAAATTATTTATTACCTTGCCTTTTTAGTCACAAAAAGTTTTCCGTTTAACTGAAAATTTGCCATTTTTTTCAAGTCAATACACTCATTTACAATATTCAACACGAAACTGTATATTGATATCGGTTAAGATCGTGAAATGAAGAAAATGTTAGATATAAATTTTGCACTTGGAAATAAAAATATTTAGTGTCTCTACAAAAAAACATTGATTTCTAGATATGGCGCAGTAATATGGCTATTGAAAAACTATCATAAACAGTTAAACCTAAGAATAAATAGTCGTTTTTTCTAACGAAGTTTTTATGATCAATATATCGCTTACGCTAACTAGAGATCGTTATTATTTTGTATTGATGGTAAACTTAAGCTGTTGGTATAAATTTCAGCTCACTAGTCTTTGCGGACAAGAATTTCTTAAAGTCGTTTTTATAGTATCGATTCTGCTTTGAATGCCCTAATGAATACATACATACATATATTTAATTATTTAATCATCCTAGGAAACATGTAAGACACAGTTCCATGAAATTTGTATTGATATGGTACGATAAAAGAAGGAGTGGGCGTTATTGTGTTTAACAGAATAACACAAAGAGTTGCTTATTTAATTGTGCTGCGCAAAGATTTTTGAAACAATGTAACACAATAAAGCAATTTATTTGATTGTATTGAACTAGAGATAATTTTTTTTTATACATATTTTGATCGAATTTTATTAAAAAATCAACATAAACTTTAAAATTATATTAAAAACAATAAATTCAAACTAATGCGCATGTTCACCACTCGAATAATAAATTTTCAATATGAAAAAAATGGTTTTTCCAAGATAGTATATGAAAAGACCATTTTCATGGAGGTTTAATTCCCAGTGAAAGTGGCATTTATCTTTGAAGAGGAAAATTTTTCGCTAAATAACAAATTGTGTTTTATATGATATTTTCATGCAATTTTACGTAGATGTTAAATTAGTGTTATGCTGTCGTTATCGTTTTGTCGTTTATGTTTATTATCAAAAAAATTGGATTTCCAACCCGAGATTAAAACGGTTTTTGATCGTGAACTTATTCCACTCGACATTGGAGCGCGTCTTAAGCAAGCGTGAATGCATCTCTTGTAGCAGAATGTACCATTTTATATGATCAATTTTTGGCTTCTCTTTACTAGAAAAATTGACATCTCAGGCCATTTCATTTTCAAAATACCAAAAAACCAATTTTATTTCATTGTATTGAGTTAATTGAACCAAAAAATTAAATTAAATTATATTTTTTCTTCCATGCGTTCTACCTTTTTTTATCATTGAACTTTACGATAATTTAACTTAAATTAATAATGGTTAGTCTTTTGGTATGATGAAATGCAGTACTGGATTCGTGATTAATGAATTTTATTCTCTCGCGAATTTGCAAATTATAAACACACTAAAAGCTTTGCTTATTTCCTAAAAATAAATATAAGACACTTTTAATGTTAAAGATATAGTATTACTTTTAAAGTCTAAAAAATAAAAATATAAAACTCTAAAAATTAAAAAAAAAGGAAAACTAATGTTAAAAAAATAAATATCAATAAAATTAAACAAAATATGTAATATTAAAATAAAATAACAAAAAAGTACTTGATTTGCAAATTATAAACACACTAAAAGCTTAACTTATTTCCTAAAAATAAATATAAGAAACTATTAATGTTAAAGTTATACTATTACTTTTAAAGTAGTATTATAACTTTTAAAAATCCATTACTTTTAGAATTTTATCACTAGAGAAAGTTAGAATAATATCGCTGATTTTTTTTTATTTTGGCGACCAGGCAATGTTAAATTAAATTCAAGAAAAAAAATAACAAGAATGTACTAAACTCTAAAAATAAAATTAGGGAAACCAATTTTACAATACATAAATATTAATAAATAACAAATGATATTAAATGAACAATAAATTAAACAAAATAATATTAAAATAAAATAATAAAAAAATACTGCAATACTGCAATAGATAAAATTTTTCTCTATTTACACGATAAATCAAGCAGTTTAAAAGATCTAAAATCGTAAAAAAGTAAACTAGCTGTTAATTAATCGTTTTAGACATTAAGTTTATTTGAAGCTTAAGATGAGAAAATAATAGAGAATTATTCAATTAGTTTTGTTTCAAAACAAAGCACCTTCATTAGACCATGAAACACAATTGAATTCCTAAAATATAGTTTTAAAAAATTAAAAAAACAGAGAAATGAATTGTAAATAGGCCACCTATTGATCCAAAGGAGACTCCCTTTAGTTTATAGAAATTATCGAATCAAAAGTATAATCCCAAAATTTAAGTTCAACAGAATCACAGCAATATTTTAACAAAAAAATAACGGTATTCTCTTAATCTTATATTCAATCTTCAATTCATCATTTGAAAATATTTAATCGTGACTTTCGATTCCAACTATCTTTGTTATAGATATTCATAGCTAGCTAGACTGAACTTTAATAAAAATTAACATTGAATTGAAATAAATTAGCGTTTAACACTAGTTTAGTGATACCGTTAAGATATCCAAAAAAAATTATTTTACATATTTTACATAAAAATTAAAGTATGTAAATCAAATTATTTATTTCGCAGATAGTTTTGGTCTAATGAATATTGTCATTGCCTCTGAACTCATAAATTATAAGCATCACAATGCATATTTGTGTGTTATTTTAAAATGACAAACTTTATTCCCACTAAATTGTTTACAATTTCCATTCAATATTTAAATATAAAATCTATTACGATATAGTTAAAAAAAACCAATAGGAATATCAAAGATCAAATCATGTACATTTTTTTGTTATTTCCTTTTTCTAATAAACATTTTTCATGAATTTATCTTATTGAATAAAATTGAAGATCGAGATCATGATCCGTGAAAAATGTATTGACGTATATAATATATATACTCAAGCTTCTATAAACTTCATTAAAGAAAGTCTTTAACGAAATACGAGCACATGACCTATCATTACATTACGTTTTTTATGTTTACGTGTTATGTAGATCAAAGTAATAACCATAAAGATTTTTTTAGTTTCACTTCACGACAATGACCAAGAATTTAGATGAAAGAAAATACATTTATTAAAAACTATTTATTACTTACAATTGATTGTTATTTTGATTTCCTATATATTTCTGAAAATAAAAATAAAACAAATTAACAAGAATAAATAACGGAAAATATTTCGTTAAATTTTGTTATGGCAAATTAAAAACTTTATTATGATAGATTAGCAGATGTTCAGATTTTGCTTGTTAACCATTTGCTGATTTACTCGAAGGAAAACAAAATTTACATTTTATTCGCCTACATATAAAAGTGTTACTTTATTACTGTGATTTGCGGCCTTAAAGTGTCACTTTTTAACCATAATAAATTTTCTTGTCATGGTAACGTCCAAAAAAGTAAAAAACATTGATAGTTGTTCAAATTCTATAGAAAATAGAAATTTTTATCAAAGCAACCTTTCAAATCAAAATTTCATAATCCAATTAAAATATTTGTTATTCTTTGTTGTCATAGTTATACCATTTGTTTGGTTACTTGTTCAACATATTTTTATTTCAACATATATGAAATTTTTAATTTTGATTTAAATTAAACAATTTTTGATTAATATATTGCTTTCGGCCAATTAAAAATAGTATCGGCTCGGCTAACGCTTCGATTCACAAACTCCACATTCGTCCAAAAACCTTAGCTTTACGTCCTTGCATCATAATGTACTATTTTTTCTCTACTTTAAAAATGTTAACCCTAAAATTGAGCTTCTTTGTTGTGCAAGGCTAACTACTGCGAGGGAAGAGTATTTTATATTAATTGTTAGTCTCACCTTCAATTTTTAAAAATTAGAAATATTTTCAACAATTTTTTACATTTAAAATTCAACATCCGTCGTTCTACTTTTAATGTCATCGTAAATATTTAGAACATAGCAAAAGGACGGAAATCTCACAACAAATGCGAAAAATATAACGATCAAATTATATACAAATAGAAAAAAGTTGCTATCTTGCGATCAACAACCTAAGTCGTAATTTTACATCACGTTTATAATCGCCATATCTGTATTCTTTACTTTAAATAATACAATTTAATAGTAATGATGATGACAATCTAGTCATCGCGTATAAATTGTTTTCTTGTAAGTAATTTTTTTAATTCACGATCATTCGATTTAAAATTTTGATATGAATTGTAACCGTATATGTGGGAACGTGATTAAAAAGTAAAGTATCATAAAAGTCTTATAGTTTTTGGTTTTTAAAAATTGATATTCATCGATTAACACAGTTAAATATGGAGTAGGTTGAACGTTTTGTTTTTTAACATTTTTGTCTATGGGATACAATCATTTTTGGTAAGGTGACTCAAGTATAATATTAAAAATTGAAGATTAAGGTCATCAATTACTGAAAACATTCTTTTTTTTATGAAATAATCGGATCATGTTTCGGTGGTGGTCTTCTGATCATAAACCATTGTTGTTAAATTTATTTCTATTTTTAACTTAATTTAATATTGAAGCAAAGCAAGGGATGTTTATATCGTTTAAAAAACGAACAATAAAAAGCGAAATAATGATAATAATTATAAACAAAAGAATGAAAAAATGAAAGAGTATATTTACATTTAATACCATGTATGCATTTTTTCGGACATATTATGACCTTATTAATATAGAAAATTTTACTTTCAGCTGATTTGTGTTCTAAAAGTATGTGCAAACTTAATTTTTTAGAGAAAGTAATGAAAAAACATAAAAACAAACGCCTATTTTAAATAATTAAAGTCATATAAAAAAATTATCAATTTCTCTTAATATTTTTGCTTTGCCTTGTTTCATATCGATATACTAATATTACATATTATTAAGGAAATTATGGAAAAAGAAGCCAGTCTTGAGGATTGCCGACAGAAGTGAAAACTTAAAACTGTGAAGTAGCTGTGTTTTATTGTCTAAATACAACAGAATCTTTGCTTACTTTACCACACTTCCACACTGTTATTAACTGAGAAAAACATCAAATTTAATAAAAAAGAAAAAAGCAAAATATGAATCAAGAGAATAAGAGTAAAATTATTTATAACATATTAAAATTAATTTCAAGAATACTTGGGTTATTCGTACTATGAATTGCGTTTGTTTTATTAAAAAATATGAAGAAAAACACAATCAAATATGACACAACAAACAACAAACACCAAAAACCTTACTTACTCTACCACACTAACACCACACTTAAACCGAAAAAAAAATCAAATTCAATAAAAAAGAAAAAAACAAATTATAAATCAAGAAAATGAGAATAAGAAATAAGAAAATAACAAATGATTACAATTTATCACTCTTTCTTTTCATATTTATTTTATATTTTATATTTATTTAGCGTGACGATGACTTAAATATATAAATTTATCCCCATACAAATATGGTAAAACAATCACCAACATCAAAATTGAAAAAAATGAAAAACGAAAACAGCAACAAAAATTATAAAAATACAGAATAGCAACAAAAAACATTTCTTTTGTAAACTGAATAAAACATTAAGATGTCATAAAAATCCCCTGAATGCGTTCTAAATTTTACTTTGCATTGATGTCACACTGTGCTAAACGACAATAACAATAACCTTAAAAAACCCAACTATCGATAAATTTAAATACCATAAACTATCCACAGCCTTAAGCTGTGTTAAAATCAATCTTTTGTGATGAAGATGTCAACTCTTATTAAAAGAATTTGAATACTCAAATAGTAGTTTTTGTTTATCCTTGTTTTATTTCACGGGAATGAAATTATGAAAAATAATGATATTTTATTATTTTTAGCACTGCCTGCTAAAAAAGTAATAAGGTTTCTTGTTAATATTGAAATGATAATAATATGAACGTAACAAAAAAAGACAGTAGCAATAACTTTAAAAGACTTATTATTATCGATCAATTTAAAATTCGTAAAAAGAAATTTTTATGAGTTTTATGAATTCATGAATAAAAAAACAATAATTTTAATGGTATGTATTTAATGAAAATTAAAAAAACACAATAAAAAAATGTACCACTCCAGGAATTGAACTCTCGACCTTACAGAACCTCAGTCGACGCCGATATCCATATTGCAATTTGAAACGTTACGACCTAATATTACCTATATACTTAAATAAACTAGCGTGACGATAATTTGAATATATAAATTTATCCCCATACAAAGTCGCACAATGCACATAAAGAAGTTTATCCACGACTGCTATAAAATATATGCTTTCCATGTGTATGTGTTCCATTGTAATGGATACATTCTCTCACTTGTTGTAGAATAACGCGATCGTTACATTTTTCAAACAGTTAACTATATTAAATACTCCCCTAACAAAATCAAATCTTAACGTTTGTTGGTATAGTAATATCAAAAGGTTAAAACGAGAACAATACATACATAAAATATAAAATAAAAAATTTTACATTTTTCGTTATGATTATGATTATATGTGCTATTTTGGTTTTCCATATTTTTCATTTATTGTACACCCCAATGGAATTAATAAAAGTGATCCCAAATCAAGATATGCCCAACATTTAAAAATAGAAAACAAAAATACACCAATACCAAGACAAATTTAAGCACATTACATAAAAAAAGAAAAGGACAACATTTAGACAGATTAGAAGAAATAGAAATATAAAAACATGTAACATAACAACAATTTAAAGGATAAACTCAACACTAAAACCAACAAAATATTTAACATAATAATAACAAAACAACAATTGAAATAGTTAAGACAATAGTTCAAGTAAAAATTGTAATAATAATTTAAGAACTGAGGATGACGGTAGTTGAAATCGATTTTCAATAAAAATAAAAATCAAATAAAATTGTTACTAGAAGGAAGTAATATTATTATTAATAAAATAAAAAATGAAAAATAAACATATAAAAATAGTTATTTATTCTATAAGAAGATAATGAAATTTTATCGTCGTGTGGAATACAACATTTTTTTCTATAGCAATTGTTAAAGACCAAAAAATGCAGAAAAGTCAATGATAAATTTAGTTTAAAAGTGTCAGGAAAAAAACAGTTTCACGAAAAAATGAGTATAGGTGGCTTTGATAACATTTTGAGTTTTATAAACAAACAAACCAATCATTTTTTTTTGTTTTTTGCAAAAAGTGAATTTGAAAATTAGATAGCTTGGGTTTGTGAATATGTGCGATATTACAGAAGAAAACTGCCTTCTGATATGGCAGTGGAGGTTTCAGAGGCAATTCGTAGATTGCCTGAAATTTTGAATTGCCTGAAAAATTGCGGATGGTACATCAAAGAGAATACCTGTGCTTTCAAAAATGGAAAAACTTGAAGAATATACACAGCAAAATACTTATACCAAAATACCTTATCTACCCTTGCTGTTAAAGTACTACTTTATCAACCCTTGATGGTAAATTGCTATTTTTCCCTCTAATTTTAATTGATAATAGCACGTTTTAACAGTTGCTATAAAAAAAGTATATTTTTAAATATTGCATTTTAATGATTATGATGTCAATTGTTCATTATGGTGATAAAACTTTAGCAGGCAAACTGGAAATTGTTCGAAATATTTTGCAGTCATGGATTAAATAGCATCTTGTGTTCGCATAGGATGATGACAATTCTTTACTCGAATCATTCCCTCCACTCGTTTCGCTCGTACCGTGAAACTCCATCCTCGTGAAGAATTGCTACCATTCTAAACTCAAACAAGAATCTACTATTTCACTTTTGATGGCTTCCAACGGGGCCTCTAGAGCGAAAATTTTGGGTCGTTTCGATCTAAACAGAGTTGTGCTAGAGAATACTAATTTTTTTGTATTCGATTTTAATAATTTGTTTGTGTTTAATATTTTGGAAACATTTTCACTAATTTTTTTGAGAAAGTTTGTTTTTGAAAATCTTTGTAATCTTAGAAAATTTTTGATAATTGTTATAATTTTGAAATTGTGAAAAATTTCGATATTTGTAGGTTTTTTTTTATTTTTTAGAATTTTGTAATTTTAGTAAATTTTTTTTAATATGGTTATTTTAGTAAATTTTCTTTCAATTCTGTGTTGTTACAAAACTTTCTTACAACAAAATTGCAAAATTTTATTGCAAACAAATTTTGAAATTTTTTAATTTTCGTAAATATTTTTTCAATTTTTTATTTTGTATTGGAATTTTTCAAATAATTTAAATTTTGTTTTGAAGTTAGTATCAGTTCGACCAAAGCCAAACTCCAGCTACTGGAGCCATCTCCAACCATATTTTATTTTAAAGGTTATGAAATATGCGACCATTACCTTCATGGGACGTAATAACATTTTTAATGGCAGACATTTTGGCTTTGTTGATATGCTTAATTTAAGTTTGCCATAAATTATTTTTTAACAGTACTTCATCGTACTGGCATCGTTTAGGGCTGTCAATTTATTACTAATGTGCATTGATAATCTGCTGCGTATGATATTATACTGATAGATTACATAGCGTTTCCCAAATGTCACGTTTTCAACTAAATGTTTAAAAATTATATGAAATTCATAGGTTATCCAGGGCTTATAATTCAATTTTTATCCTCATTCCTCGTTCATACATATTTTAACACCTATACATCTATTACATTTATTACATCTATTACGTTTATTACATTTATTACATTATTGTATTTATTACATTTTTTACATATACTACATTTATTATATTTATTATATTTATTACATTTATTACATTTATTACATTTATTACATTTATTACATTTGTTACATTTATTACATTTATTATAATTATTACATTTATTGCATTTATTACATCTATTACATTTATTGCATTTATTCCGTTTATTGCTTTTATTACATTTATTACGTATATCTTTGCCATCTGTTGAACAAAATAATTAAACATTCTTACAAATACAAAACATAAACATAAATATTTATCTTTTCTTTCTTTAACATTGAGTCCCTTATCAACATTCGTGTCATTCATTATGGAGTTTATCTATGGTCAGGTAATTAACTGAACATTGAGGACTGGGGGATAGATATTAAATATGAACCGTTTAAAGTCATTATGCTATCCATCTTGTTTCTTAGAGCAATGTACAAGCAAATAGTAACTGGAGAAAAAAAGAAGCAGAATATGACAACTAAGAAAAAGTTGAACAAGAACAAAGAGCGAGACAAAGGATGAGTTCAATTACAACTTTAAGGATATTCATCCACAACATAATTTTTAAATACCAAGGGAAAACAATTATGCTTTGATAACAATACATAATTAGCTGCGTTTTTTTTATTTGGGTCAGGGTCAAGGTCTAGATCAAGTCTATTTTTTAGATGTAAAAACAACAACAACATAACCCAGATATTTATCAGGGTCTAGATAAATGATCTAAAATATTTTGGTTACATAAAATTGCAAGAGATGGCGAAACGTAGGTTTTGATTTTATAAGGTTGGTATGGTCATTTTAAAACTTATAAATGTCAAAGAAAATTTATTCAAAATAAAAAAACTGTCAAATATACTTTATTAAATTTGTTTAAAATCAATTTTAATATGATTTGTTTTCAACATGATTTCAATAAGTTTCCTTAAAATTAATTTTAAAGCAATACCTACGATATAAAATCCGTATTTTTTAAAGATTAAATGTTAACAATTTTTTATTAGTTATCAATTATTTTATTTCATTTTATTTCACGCCATTTGCAATAATCAATGAACATTACCATATGTAAAAAAATGGATTAGTGTTTCTGATTAAATTTTTTTGAATTTTTTTTACATGAAGTTTTATATTTCAAGAGCCGTCAAATATTTTTTGAATTTTTTTTATATTGAGTTTTAATTTCAAAATGGCACTACAAGTTCACGATTTTGTTTCTTCTCAGCTCAGTGTTGCCAACAATTTAACATATAATATTTTTTTTCTTTGCGTGACCCACATCTTTTTTTTCAAACCTTGATCTTGACCCGAATGAAAAAAACACAACTATTGTTCTCTTAATATTATCTACCTAAATGTGTGGCAAAGAGTGCAATACATGAGAAATATGAGTACACCAATTTTTAAAAGCGCTAAATTTTAAGGAAAATATCAGTATTTTTAAACCACTTTAGTAAGTGGTACTCACTTACTTACTCACGTACAGTCAAATTAAATATTAGAAACCTTAATTATTTCATAAATTGTAATTTGTAGGATCACCAACTGTAAGAAGTTTTCAAATTTGGCTGATAAGCAAAAATTAATTTTCGAGAAAACATATGAAGAAAGTGGTAAGTAGTACAGTGTATAACTAGTGCAAACTGGTTTTATCAACAAGAATGTATCACTTGCGTTTGAAAAAGCATTTTGCCTTAACTATGCACAGTAATTTTTGTAAAAAATGCACAAAATTTAATGAATATATTGTTGATTGTATACTTTATTTAACAAATTTTTCAACAAACTTCAGAAATTTAAATCTAAAATAAAGCACGCCATCTTCATTGTAAGCTTTGTACTCAAAGTTATTACTATTAATAGATTCAAACTTGCAGGTTATTACAAAGTTGACTAATTTGATCGAGTAAGCTTAGTATAAATTAGCATGAATTGGAACACAGCCTTAGTACCATATTTTAATACAAATCTTACGATGAAGATGGCGTGATTGAATTTTTTTTATTAATATTTTGATGTATAACATTCAGTTTTTCGTGTGCAATAAATATATTATCGCTGGTGAATTCTATATTTTAAAAGAATAAAATAAAAAAAAATTTAGATGTATGTGTGTATGTTGTCGTTTGATTTGTTTGAGTATGGAATTTGGGTAGACCAAACATATTTTTATTTAAATTCCTACGCCCAAACCCTTACAACAAAAACTGTCAAGAAAGAGCCAACTGTAACAGTAACTGTATAGTATTTACACATAACTTTTCTTATAACCATGAATGTATCAACTTTTTTATTCATTATATTTCAAGTTCAAGGTCGAAGTGAGCGAGTGAAAATGACAAGTGAAAGTAATACTAAAACAAATTAGGCCATAATTCATTAAAAAAACAGGCTCATCGAGGACTGCCGACAGAAGTGAAAACTTAAAACTGTGTTTTTTCTAACCGTGTTTCTTCTATCTTACAGTTATTGTAGCATCGAAAATTAAAATTTCATAATTTGCAATTTAAAGTCATTAAAATTAGTCTGGCATTTACATTTAGCAGCATAACAAGCAACTTTTAAATACATTTCTAAATTTTATGTATAACCCACTACAAGATATTAATTCAACCTAAATGATAGAATATTTAATACACATTTTTATTATTTATGCAAAGTATTTACATTAATTTCAATGAACTTAATTTTCAACATTATTGTCCTTGTTTGTATCGTCATTATCATTAATTATTTCACAACACGTCATACTGATATTAATACAAACATATATAGCTAGCGTGACGATGACACGAACTCATGAGATTTTACCCCACGAACTCACAGATTTTGCTGGACAAGCACAACACGTCATACTTATAGCTAAAACAAATATATTTAGCTACTGCGTAACGTTAACGCGAATATTTAAGATTTTTCCCATCCAAAAACCACCCAATGCACCAAAAAATGTTTTCTATTAAAATAAACATAGTGCTTTGTTTATTTAAAAATTTTTATAATGTACAATTATAAACAATAACTCCTTAAAATTATTGTACGATGTAAATAAATCGTACGATGTAATGATTATTTATGAATTGTAAATTTCAGGCGTTTTTGCCATATTTCAAACAAACAGTTTGAATAATATTTAAGGTAATGAATGTACTTATTTCAATATGAACATCTATTTGTTTTTAACTTAAAATTTGCAAAATCCTTGCTAATATATATCGAAGTTGATATAAAAGTTAGTGTGGATATTAATGTTTAAATTACGAAATAAATACCTTTAAATGCAAATGTAACAAATAAAAATTATCAACTTATATGAATCAAATAGTCAAATAATAGTTTTATTAAAAAGTATAAAGAAAATAAAACAAATTACATATGACAAAAACCATTTTTTTGTTTTGCTTACAAATATAACAAAACTTTACTATATCACACTTACACATTGTTATAAATCCAGAAAAACACAACAGTCAATAAAAAAGAAAAACAAATTATGAATCAAGAAAATAAAAAATGACTACAATTTATTTCATTTTTTCTTTTAATATATATAGCTACAGCGAGACGGTAACAAAAATCGCTCCACGTGCCTGAAGAAGTTTTCACTTCAAAAATTATTTAACATGTATCGATTTATTTTTAATTTCTACTTCTTTATCGATTCTTAAAAAAACTTTACTTCTACTATTTTCTTATCTATCTTCATATATCTATATCCAATTCACTAAGATAGTTATTGATAAAAACCTCTTCATATAGCGTATGAAAACATTTCTTTGCAGTTTAACATACATACTTTCTTTGAGACGTAAAATTAATACAAAAGAATATGATTTATTTATTAGTCTTTTATATTTACGGAACACTCGGTGACCGAATTTTATTGTTTCGTCGTTTCTGTTTCTTAGTTGTATTTTCTTTATTATAATTTACTAATTTTTTTTTGTTTTTTTACAAATTTTTAAATTAACAATTTTTATGTTGTCAAATTTTTTAATTTGGTTATTCACTTTACAGATTTTATTTTTTTCGAATATTTTGCCACTAACTCTAAAATGCGTATTCTACATAACTCAAATTTTGATATATTCTAATTTACCGACTTTTAATTTTTCTAACACTTTAATATGCTACTTTTGTTATTTGGGCTTGCCTAATATTTTTAAATTTAAGATATTTGTTTTTTTTTTCAATATCTAGATTTTCTAAAGAATTTATTTTTCAGTTTTTCATTGACTTTATTGGTATATTTTGTTTGTTTTCACATATTTTTGCATCTTTCTCTGATACTTTGTAATTTTTTAATTTTCTAATTGCCTAATGTTCATATTTTTATGTGTGTATATATTTATTTCTTATATTTTATTTTCTTCTTCAATTTTTTCCATTTTTTCCATTTATTCTATTTATTTTATTTTAATCTTTTAATTTTTTTATTGATTTATAAATTGTATATGTTTAAAGTTACATTGTAATTGTGAAATAGATTATTTGATTTGGCATCCATTTTTGTAAAGTAAGACTGTTTTTCTTAATTTACCGATAGTTTATTTAAATTGTTTTAATTTGAACTTATTTAACATTTTAATTTCATTCAATCTGGAAAGCGTTTTCGGCAGAAAAGAAATTCAGAAACCTTCTTGAGGGTCCTGCCATAACAGGTTGTACCTGTTCCAATAGTAAAGCTTGGTTTGACCATTTTCTAAGAGCCACTTCGCAGTCTGGAATAATTAAAAATCTGTACAGTAGTACTCCAGGGAATGTGTGATCTCGAGGTAAACTATGACTGAAATGTGATACGCGTCTAATGAATCACCTTAAAAAAATCTTCGGCCATCTTAATTATGCCGCTGTCGCGAGTTACCGTGTTTAATTTTCGAAGTTGGCTAGATTGGCAACGCTTCTACATGAAACATAGACACCACAAGAAAAGGAGGAAGAAAAAAAAACGATTAAAAATCGCTCGAAACTTCATGTTCCGATTTTATCCGACCACTTTTGGTGATAAAATTTGTACAAAACAACGAAATCAGCCACAGTACGACTGCTTCGTAGAAAATCAAATTATTTTTCTTAAATCTTAGTCTAGGTAGTACCGTATCATATGGTCCCAAACGCCCGAACGCTACTATTATAGCTTTATACATTCCAATATCACTGTAATGGTGAACAAGAATTTACTAGAATTTTATTTTTCAAAAATTAGGTTATGTACAACAAAAAAAATTCTAAAGAAAACTTAACCATCAATATTAAATCCAGTTTTTCATGATATCACAACAACAAACAAACAACGTTTAACATAATTCGTGTAATATTTCTATGCTGCATTTTTTTATTTTTTATAGAAAAAAAATGTTCATAAAACAGTTAAATTTTCTGTTGTTTTCTTTAGTCTTCGTCTTTTAAGCATTAACTTAATTTTAACGGAATGATTTTATTTTGTTTTAATTTAGATTTGGATTAATGTTTGGAATATAAATTATATCGACAGTTATTGGAAAATATGTTTTATATGTAAATATTATGTTTTATTGATCAGTTAAGATCAGACGAATTGAATTTTTGTGAACATGTCATCAAAACTGTACGGGCGTTTAAGAACCATATACATAACAGAACAGAACGAAAATTCAATTCTTCAAACAAATTGGAATGCAAAATATTCAAACCATCACAAGTGTAACTACATCTAGTTGAAGGTTTATGTTTCGTTAGATACTACAGGAAAAGTATTTACAAACAAATAAAATGTTAAATAACTTAAATAGAAAAAAAACTATATTATAACAAAACCGCACAGAAAGACAATCACAGCTCCAATCCATTCCATCGTAGTTAAAATTGTTTTTCACTATAATAATTTTTTTCAAAAATCTGAGAATCGATAGAATTTCAAAACTGTAATTTTCATATAAAAGCTAACCACAATTTGAATAAAAGTTTGATTTTCAGATTTTCATGACTTGAGGTTTTAAATCGTGTTGTTATTTGAAACTATCCTATAAAAAGTATAGATATAGTAAATAGAAATAGATTCATATAATAGAAGCTTTGGAATCTTTGTGATAATTAAAATGGATTTATTATAACAAAGAAGAGGTGAATAGAATGAAAAAAATTGCTTAACCTACTCTTTAGCGGTTTGGATAACTATATCTGCAAGTTGAAAATATTCCAGAAACGGGTAGGGCGAACTGAAAATTAGTACACGGTCTATTAGCTAATCTCACTTGTATTACACAAGTTGTAAGTACATTTACACACCAAGTTATTTGCCAACATCCATAGAAATATATTAAATGTTCAAACAAAACTAATTTCCGGTAATCCCACATACAAATCGTCTTACAATTATCTTTACATTTGCGGTTTTTTTCTACGTTCTTTCTTATTCGGCTAACAAACGGTATTTTTTCTAAAGTTTGCAGTTTTGTTTACTTTTCTTTTAATCTAAGATTAAGACAACAAAAAAATTAGTTGATCGATGATGCTAATTTGATTAACGATGGTAAGATCTTTTTTTTTGTTTTCATGTTGCTTTTTGTTTTTAAAAAGTAAATATCCGGTTATTAAATTAATCGATCAAAACATAAAAGTTTAATCCAAAGTCGATCCGTCTTCGTGATGTTATGGTTTAGATTTGGTTTGTACTTGTTTGATGAGATTGGGTCATTTGAATATTTAATTTATTATCAAGTTGATGTGTTACTTAATTTTCATGATTTTATTATACTAGGTGAAGGTGTAGCGTGGTATACTTTAGATGTTAATTAATCGACCAATTAGTACTAGATAACTAGCAGCTTTCTACTATGTCTTTGTCAGATATTTTTAATCAAACTACCATAATATTGCTACGGTTATACCATCAAACTACCAAAAACATAACAGCGAATCACATAAAACTAGGAATCGCTCAGTGGCCGAAATTCGGCCATTGTAAATAGAAATTGTACATAGACCTCCTAACCACATAGCTACAACATATTATTTCAGAGTTTAATTAATTGATATAGATTGATTTTGAATTGTGAAACAAATAACTTGAAAAAAAAAAAACAAAATAACCGAACAAAAAACTCAAAAAACACAATTATTACATTTTTGCCATTTTTTCTGAAAAAAATCTTCAAAATTCAAAAAAAAGTATTTTTCGACACATCTACTACTCAAGACCTTTCCTACAATATACATATTGCCACACTTTTGATGGGGCAAATATTTTAAAATTGTACCGCAAAAATTATGCTTGCGTATTTATATATAGATTCTAGTCAGTTCAACATAAATGAAACAATATGTACAAAATTACGAAATCAAATTCAAAATCAACGTCATCAATAGAATACTTAAAAAAACAATACTGTTGCTGAAATGCATATTATTGTTGTTGTAAGACCTTTTTTACCATTTCAGAGACAGAGAATCATTATTTCTTATTTTGTTTAAAAGAACATCCCGGATTAAAGATGTTTAAAATAACGATAATTTGATCGATTTTTCTAGATTCAAAGGAATAGATTTAAGCAGGTTGTTTTAGACAGAATTAATTTAAATGTAAACAAGCCCTGTATGGTAAACATAAAACCGTGTAAATAAAAAGTTTTATTTTAATTGTGAATAAAGTTTTATGTGTTATTTAATAGAACTTTTTTGTATTATTTTGGAGGTTCTGGACTGGAAATTTCTACAATCAACCGTTGGAGTTTATAAAGCTGTTGGATATTCTTGGTAAACAATATTGTTTGTTTCACTGTTTTCCTGTTGTTGTGAAACAATAGCGGTGCTGAATACTTAATAAAACCTTGTGTTTTTTCTTACTAATCCGTATTCGAATTTAAAATGTGATTTGGGAATTACATTTATCGAATTGAGAGTAATAGTACGTTCACACTGGCATAGAAATTACGTAATTTTGGTTGGTTCGTGATTTCGATCGAAATTACAAATGAAATTACATGATTTCCCATAGATTGAGATGATTTTGAAATCACGTCATTTCAGAGTAATTTCGATGAAATTATGATCGAAATTACGTTGAATTGGTATGAATATAGTCCCAATTCTATTCAGCACTGGAATATTCCAATGCTTAATTAATAAAATGAAAAACAATGTTGAAATATGAAAACACTAATGATTAAAAACGCAAAGATAAAACAATATTTGACGATTGGTTGAAGATTATTATAAATCAATATATGGAATTACGTTTTTTAAGCGCATAATGTTTTGAAGAAATTTTCTGATCGCGCATCAAGAGCATTACTAATAAAATTTATTTTATTTTGTAAGTTTTGTTAATACACCAATTACGTTTTTAGTATATTTAAATAAATTTTTTATTCATCACTCTTAAATGCAACAAAACAACAAACCAAGCTTGATTTTTTATTGATTAAAAAATGAAATATCAAACGAAATTATGATAAATTGCAATGTGAACGGGTTTCGTAATTTCAAAATTACACTGACGAAATTACGTAATTTCGATGCTAGTGTGAACGTAATATTAGGCCAATTCGAAGTTAGACGTAACATTGCTGACATCGGTGGATTAGTAATCTACGCATAGGGTTTTTTTTAAGCGAATTAAAAGTTCCCGAGCAAAAGATGGA
This sequence comes from Diogma glabrata, assembly GCA_963693315.1. Lineage (NCBI taxonomy): Eukaryota > Metazoa > Arthropoda > Insecta > Diptera > Cylindrotomidae > Diogma > Diogma glabrata. The sequence goes on from OY856187.1 coordinate 213,636,676, forward strand.
ACTAAAGGGTGGGCCATTTAAAGTTTTAAATTTGAATCGGCTATAAAAAAAAAAACTTGTAATTTTTTCAAATTTTTGCTTTTATTGGGAAGGTTGAACTTTGTCATTTAATAATGGAACACAATTTCATTCATATGACCACCACGACTGGCTCGGCAGTACCTCAATCCGATCAATTCAATTTTTCAGTACATTTTCGATTGTCAAGAGAGTGACATTCCATTTAAGATGGACGATATATGGTTTCAACAAGACGGGGCCATATGTCACACAGCCAACGCAACCATCGATATTTTCGCACTGTTTTTGAAAATCGAATAATCAGCCGAAATTGTGATGTCAATTGGCCGCCTCGGAGCTGTGATTTGAGCCCTTTGGATTATTTTCTGGTGGAGAGACATTAAGAATAAATGTTACGCAAAGCATCCAGAGACAATTGAAGCGTTGAAACATCAAATCGAAGTTGCCATTGAAGATATTCGACCCGAAACAATCGAAAATGTATTGAAAAATTGGGTTGATCGGATGAGGAACTGCCGAGCCAGTCGTGGTGGTCCTGAATGATATTGTGTTCCATTATAAAATGACAAAGTTCAACCTTTCCAATAAAACCAGAGATTTGAAAAAATTACAACTAGTTTTTTTATAGCCGATTCAAATTTAAAACTTTAAATGGCCCACCCTATAGAACAACTGTTTCGAGAAATGTGAAGCCAGTGGAATAGTTGTGGAAAGCTAGCACTTTGGGATAATCACAACAAATATTGATTTAGTAACAGCTGAGGAGGAGAATAGTTCTATTGCGACAACAACATCTTCATTACCACCTGCAAACTGCGATTTTGTACAACAAAAAAATTAAATATAAGTCAGACAAAACAATCAATCACCCTAAACATCAATAAACAGCTGGAGATAGTAAACAATAATATAGCTACTAACAGAGATTTGATTTGAATAAAATCGTTATTATAGTTGACGATTTTGAGAAGTATTGAAGTTGAAGTATTTGAGAAGTATTGAAGAAGTATTTTGAGAAGAACACGTTGAAACGGCTAAAGTGATTACACATTTGGTTATAGAAGTAGCAAATATTAAATTGACCTGAGGATGGGGTCTTTTGGGATCTTCAAGTTCCAGGCTTAAAACCACTGCAGATCAAAATGTTTGGAACGTACGGAAATGTCGTGTTTACACTCCAATTTAACGGTGAAGATTCAAATTTTATTCATTGAATATAATATGACATCACAGAGAAAAGCTGCCAACTCAATCAGTAACAATCATTTGGTGAAAACTGGAAGCAGGTTATGGTTAACCCGGGTTGTGAGCAGTTGAAGCCAACAAAGAAGATCAAAATCATAAGGAAGTCATCATCGGGCAGCTTTAGTTGAATCCGATAACTAAATATTTAGATAACTAAAATAATAAATTCGAGCAGAAAAACATCAACAGTTCCGTCAACACAAAACAAAAAAATCGAGAAATGGACAGAAGAGCTTTCAAAAGAGCAGAAGAAGCCAGCTCGTTAATTTTTGGGACCGCACAAGTCTGTATTTTGCAAGACACCTGAAGATTTTCTTCAGAACCAATATGCTAAAATATAAGAAGATTTTTAGTGGCTAAAAGACAGGAAGATGATGAAATTGTGAGGAATATGGAAGAAACAGGTGCAATCAATCCATCAGAGAGTCTTTAGAGCTCACCTGTGGTGTTAGTGGGCAAGAAAGATGGAACTTTGATATTCTGTGTTGACTAAAGGAAGTCAAATACAGTTACTAAGAAGGATAGCTACCCATTGCCTAGGATTGATGATACACTGGACAAATTATTGGGCTCAAAAATATTTTCAACATTGGATCTGCAGAGTGGTTACTGACAGGTGAAAGTTGCAGATAAAGATCGGGAGAAAACAGCGTTCAGTGTAGGGAATGGACTATAAGAGTTTAACGTCATGCCATTTGGGTTCTGCAACCCTTGATAAATCAATGGAACGTGGATTAAAAGGATTACACTGGTATATCTGGATGACATCATTGATATGGGCAGAGTCAGAGACTTTGATGAACACTTGTGGAACTTGGCAGAGGTCCTGAAAAGCTTGCAATCTGCTTAAGGTCCTAAAAAGTGTTCACGTTTCAAGGAAAAAGTTAAATATTTGCGGCGCAACACAAAGTTGCAGCTGAAGGTATTCATATACAGATTCTGTCAAGACTGCAGCAGCTAGGAACTGACCAAACCCGATAAACATATGCATGAACTACAAAGCTTTCTTGGATTATCCACATAGTTTTTGCCCCAACGTTTTGCCCCAATATATAGATGGTTTTTGCCCCAACGTTACCAAAATATTGAATGAGCTTACCAGAAAAGATAAGGTATTTGAATGGAATGAACCTCAGAAACAAGCATATGAAGGTTTTGTACGGCTCCAACTCCGTGCTTTTCTTTACCTAATGTGCATTTTATTTTGAATGCACCGGTAATGAAGGTATAGGAGGAGTACAGTCACAGAGAATATATGCTCAGGATAGGGTGATATGGTTTTTTTAATGCTGGAGTGGAATTATAGCATAACCCGAAAAGAGTTATTTGCTATTATGGAATGTGTTAAACAGTTTGGAAAATACCTGTAGGATCAGAAATTTCATGTAAGGACTGATCATGGTGTACTAAGATGGCTACTCCAGTTCCAAAAGCCAGAGTGACAAGTACCACGGTGAATCGGAAGGGTACAGTCATACGACTTGTATATTATGCATCGAAAGGTTACTGCACATGGGAACGCTGATGCACCATCGAGGTGAATCTGTCAAATTGAATACAAGCATTGAACCCAACAAGAAAGGAAGTAGGTGTCAATGATTTACAGTTAATACAAGTGCTACATGATGATGAGTTAACTGCTGAATCCATAATGATCAGTTAGGCTATCCAGATCTTGCATTCGAGTTCAATTCGAGTTCATTTGAGTTCAAGGAAAAGGGATGCAAGACTGTTTGGGGAGAAATTCCTGATAAAACTTGATAAAACTCCAACTTTGAAGTTGTACTGCGCCCAATGGTACATCCTCAACTTAGAGAATTAATGTTTAAGGAGAGCCTGGGAGTTCTTAGATGGTAAAATAAAAGAATCCCTTACAGTGATATCAAAAAGGAAAATACCAGCAGTATTATAACTTATAAGCGTATCACGAAGAGACTAGTGGAGGATTGAGATCAATAAAACTCTTACAAAAATACGGTTTGGTAACGGTTTTGGTAAGAGAACCGCACGAAGAAGACTTGGGATAAGGAAGCAATACAATGTAGGCGCTCCATTTGAAAGGATCGCAATGTATGTAGTGGGACCATCCCCATCAAATGATAACCAAAATAAAATATGTTCTAGTGTTGATCATGGATTATTTCAGTAAGCAATCACTAACGCTGAAACAGTAATAAATAATTGGAATGGCCGCTATGAAATTCCTATGGAGATCCACACAGATCAGGGATGGAACTTTAAGTCAGATGTATTTCAGGAAGTTTGATGCTTGGTATTAATAAAACGAGAGCACCAGCTTTGCAACCATAGTTACTCAAAGGAGCAACCGCAGACTTAGCTTGGAGCAACGCCTAAAACTAGTATTCTTGTAAAGGTGGTTTAACGAATACTGGGTTTAAGGCGTTTCAGCAAATAGACTTGATCTACTTCCTAATTTTGGTTTGATTGAGGATTAACGGTGTAACATTTAGTAAAGTTAAGTTAAAATTAAGAAAATTTAGTAAAAACGAAACGCCTCTTTGTTAGATTTACTAAAAGTAGAAAGTTCATGCTGAGATGTTCCGAAAACATTACGTTACATACATTTCATAAAATAAGTTTGTTAACATAATACAAAACACTTGTTTTAAAAAAATCTTATTTTGCATGGAGGTGCGTTCTCTAACTAGCTTCAAATATCCACCACGGATACACGCAACAGCGGTATTGTTACCATGTTAGGCGATTTAGCTAAAATCGTTTATTACATCAGTGTTTAATAGTTCGTGGTTTCATACTTCGCAAGGTACTGCCGTGCATTATTTTTAATATTGCATACTCAGAGCCGAACCGCATAACATGTTCAAATCAAACACCTATTGGTACGGATGCAACCTATTTTATCAGACTCTTCCAGCAGGTGCCTAAACTCAAAATTATATCGTTTCGTATCAGTATGTTCTTTGGCGTCTATCTTAAGTGCACAAATAATTAAGCGTAGGAGCCTACGATCCTATACGTTTGCGTAAAAGTTACGTCTGTGATCTATATAATAAGATCTGTTAAACTTTGTCTTTTATAAATTCAGTTTAGTCTTAGTGAACATATACTATGATGCAAGGATAGGCTTAGAAGTAGAAAGTTCAAATATTTCCAGCGATGGTAGCTTTGTTATCTATATGTAAATACGTAAGCACTATTTTTGTGGTACAATTTCGAATTATTTGCCCCAACAAAAGTGGGTCTTGCCGAGTAGGTGTGCCAAAAAATAATATTTTTGGAATTAAGACGATTTTTTAAGAAAAAAGGGGAAAAATATGAAGGTGTGTTTTTATGATTTTTTTTCAATTATTTTATTTTTTTTCAAGTGATTTGTTTCACAATTCAAAATCAATTATATCAATTAATCAAACTCTGAAATAATGTGTTGTAGCTATTTTGTTGGGAGGTCTATTTACAATTTCCATTTAAAAAGGCAGAATTTCGGCCACTGGGTGATTCCTAGTGTAGAATAAATCTTACATATTTTGCAGAGGTTTGCTATTCGCCGTAGATAACTTATATTACGCGATTGCTTTTATTATGGATTGGTATTAGCACAGGTGAATTCTGTTCCTGTTGTTTGGCTTTAGTTTTCCAAATTTTCTGAAGAACAAAGAATTTGGAAGATAGCGATTGTCTATCATATGCAATCATTTTGAATGTTATATTGTTGCATTATTACATTGTATCACGTTGTAGTTTAGACAGTTTTGTATTCCTATTTTAATGGACGATCTTCATGTGTCCTTGCCGCACGAGTAAGCTCTATTTGCCATCGACAGCTAGACAAATATTTTTGTATATTTTACTTATTCTTTCCCTTACAACAAATGCTACAATAGCTTCACACTGCTAACCACCCTCGCTTCTACGTGCACGTGGTAAAAAAAATAACCTATTCGTCAGTCACGCTAGAGACTAGCAAATAAGCCTGATCAGCGATGTTATGCCACCTGTGCCACGGATCAGTTTGGTTATAAACCAATTCAAATAGTCAGGGCCCGAACGGAATCATTTGGATACCAGGTGACCTCAAAGTTTATTTTACCTACCCAAGTTATCAGGGTTCTGACTTGGTCATCATTAGCAGTCAGTATAATCACCAGCAGTGCTTGGATGAAATCAAATTCATCATGCCTCAACCACATTCTTTTCCCCGTTTTGCTCATCAATCGGTTTGGGAAAATAGCCAAAAGGTTGAGATCATTTACTTTTGCAGTGACAGAATGCCTTACAGCGTATAAATGGATTGATTTGCCCGATTCGATAGCTGTAAGTTGTTTCTTTAGGAATAGTTTGTAATGTACTCTTTTATGCTAATCGTTTGGTGTAAATTAAAACCTCAATTCTAGTAATTCTACCTTGAATTGAGGTTATGGGCAAACTAAACCTCATTAAACTAATAACTATAGTAAAACCTTCAATTCAATTAACTTAGAAAAGTTTAAAATCTTACCTAAACATCATTTCATAACCGTTATCAAAAGGAATGAAAACCAACTGACCTGAAAAGAAAAGAAAATAACAAATTAAATTAAAAAAAATTCAAATTTCGACATGAAGCATAAGTAAACAATTCCATAATAGACAGGTAAACTATTCATATTTGCTTTTCATTTTATTTTGTCAGTCAATGAACGCCCGCGTAAAAATTGACATTCCATAGTCATTACTTTTTTTCGCTGTTTTTATTTTTTGTTTATCATAACCATATTTTGTTAGTTCTGTTATTTAATTGAATTTTTATTTAAATGAAAAACTAAATTTCATTTTACCTGTTTTTTTTCTGATAACGAAGAACAACAAAAAGAAGTTGCAAGTGTACATTAATCAATTGGTAACATGAAGCAATAGAATACTAGTTTTATGAGATTGGAAAATGGGATTGATTTGGTGCACTGGTAGGTAGTTGTGAAACAAAAATTCTATTGGCATCAACGTGGTTTTAATTATTTTAATGACTGTCATAGAAAATAATGTTTTCTATCTGTCAGGTTAAAAGAGAAAGTTGGCTTTTGCTGTTTAGCGAGAATTTTTTAATTTTTTCTGCTCTTAAGTGGAAAGTAAAAACACAAGTAAAACAAAAGACATAATGGACAAAGACATAATATTAAAATTTATTAATTTCTTCTCTCCAAAACACTTTTGATTTGTTGGCTCTATAACCCGAGGTCTTTTTTTTTAAAAAAGGCATTAATCTTTTATATTTACTAATATCCAAATTTTCTTTAACGATGAATGTTGATTTTAACATTGAATAATTTGACACTGTTGAAGACTTTTTTGTCTGCGATAGTTCACCAAAATATGCCAAAAATACATCTTCAGAATACAAATTTCCAGTTTTTTTGTTCTTACACCAATTGATAAATAATAGGTAAGCTTTTTCATACCGGACTTTAGATTTTTTAGCAACAGGTCTAAAGTTAAATTCTTGGCTGCTTCTTTTATATGAGGTAAAGTGCTAATTATATCACTTTCATCACTACTGCTCATTTTAAATTATTTTTATTTAAAATAGATAAACTCTGTATAAATTTTAGATTTATTAATTTAAAATTTTAACTTGAGGTCCGATACGTTTTTTAAACAACAAATAAATGCCTCCTTGGCAACTTTAATCGTTTTTTTTCGGCAGTCGTTAACAAATAGTATGTATACTTTGAGCAGAAAGTAACATTGCTGCTCTGGCATAATTGCAATTTTCATGCACGAGCAGCAATGTAGTCTTTCTGCTCTTAATATACAATATGCTATTGTGATACAGTAATACAATAACTAAACTCTTGCTCTTCTTTAAAATCAACAAAAACATCTAAAATATAAACATACATAAACTTTGCGAATAAGAAAAAAATGCTTTTCTACGAATAATTAATTTAATTGACTTTAATAAAACAACATCTAATAAAAACAACTTTATTAACATTCTCATCTTAACAACCAAAAAAAAAATATATAAACAATTATATTCCGCAAAATCACACTCAACGCTATAGCAACATTAGTTTTAATTGTTAATTACTTTATTTAATTATTAATCATAACATATAATCTTGAAGATTCTAATGATTCTTAAAACTTTTCTTCTAGTTTTGTTATATCTCTAATTTTCTATCTATTCTATCTAATTTTAAAGATTATCAATCTGTTATGTAAATTATTTCCATTAATCATTTTACTTTTATAGTCGAAACCTTTTTATACATAATACAGTCATTAACGCTAATTATAACAAAACTAAATTAACGTTATATAATTCGTAACGGAAATTATTAAAAATTTCTCATGCATTTTATTTTATCTTAATTTTATCTTAATTTTTTTTTTGTTTTTGTTCCAAAGTTAATTTATCAAATTAAGAATTAAGAAAGGCAAAGTTCATAAGAATATGAATGTAGTTTAATGGGTACACAGCGCTATATGGAATATGAGATAGCAAAATTATCGTTTTATATTATTTGTCTTAATGCAATTCAAATTTATAATTTTGAATTTGGATTAAAGAAATTCTTTGGATGTGCTTTAATGTGCAGTAAATTTTTTGAAGTTATCTGTTAATTTTCAATTTTGTTTTTGTTGTAATTAAAAAGAAATTTTAGATGATCGGATTTCAAAATCTCAGCGGTTAAATCGATGGAACAAAAATATTAATGATCGTTGTTAGGTCTTGTGAATGTACATGTTATGTGAATGTAAATGGTACAGATTTATTTGAGAAGATGCTGGTTTGTTTTTTGACGTTATTAAAAATCGTTGTTTTCAGCCCCAATAACATCAAGAGGTGATGACGGATTTTGTCGGCAGTTGAAATATAGGGTTTCCTCTTAATCTCCAATCCAACTGCCGGCTGTCCTTGCTGGTTGGTTAGATTTGTTTGGTTGTAGTTTTGATGTTAAGCTGTTTAAAACAAATATTTCGAATAAATTAGACGTAATCAGACGTTATAATTTTGTAATCAGAATTCGATAGAGAGCTTGTGCAGCACAAATTAAAATAAACTTTTTTCAAACTGAATATTATTAGAAAATTAAAATGTGATTGGGCAAATTGAAAGAAATTATAATTTAATAAATGTCTTAAAATTGTTAGTTAAAAGATAAATTATTTCAATAATTTAGTTATTGTTGGCAAAAAATCTTCTAAACGAATATCCCTCAACCGGTGATAAATTCTCATATTTTTTTGTACAATTCCTCAAGCAAGTGGCATTGATAAAAGTAGCCTAATAATAATTAAGGTTAATAAATTTATATACACAAAAGAAAACAGATTTTGCAAAAATATAAAAAAATCATAAAGAAAAAAATATTTAAAAATGAAAATATTTATAGATATTTTGCACTGCTTTGAACCTGTTTCAACATTTTAGTTAACCCCGATAGCCTGAAAAAATTAATTAAATTTGCAGTTCCCTTTTATCACAATTTATGTCAATAAGACATCTATAAGCTTAAATTAATTATTGAAAATGTTCACTCAACAGTGGGTGATAACTTATTGGGTGATAAGTAAAACCTGCCATTATCAACAAAATTATAGAAAATTTTAAGACGAGACAAAGAGGAATAGTAGTTTAGGAAAGGAACAAATTGCTCTAAAAAACTGTCCCTACTAAAACATTCCTATGTTATTGTTGAGATGAATATGGAATATGGAATTATCAAATCGTCTTGAATCGTATTGAAGAATCCAAAACAACTTGTTTTTCATAATTGCGTATAATTGAAATAACTAACTCAAATCAACAGCCGCGGATGGCTTCAATTCACAAAAATTTAAAAAATCATCTAGCAAAAGCTCAGATTGATGCTGTAGTACGGACAAAAAATGAAAATGAAAATATGTAGTTGTGACACATGACGTTATTCCTATTACACAGCACTTTTTATTTGAAAATAAAGAATTCTTAAGTGGCTTTATAATCTAAACCTATTCACCCTTCTTAATACTTAAAACAACCTCTATGACCTAATAATTCAAATTTCGAACGTTCTTAACCAAATAACTAAGTCTAATCAACAATTACTTACTCATTCGAGTAATAAACACAAAAATTGAACACTTTTTGTTTTTTCTCAAGAGCAAAACTTAAAAATATAAAATCATTTGATCCGTTAACACGAGCAAAGAATAACCAAAAATTACAAAAAGTTAACAAGTTTGATTATAATCTCATCCGGTTCAATTCTTTTATATTTCCAAATAAACAACATCTAACCCATTTCTTCGCCCATTCATTTAAATTCCCATAACCCATTTCCTTCAATCCATTAATTCCCGCAAATTTAAACTTTATTTTTCTTTAACGAAAAACTCATTCCACCGTATCCACTAACTAACAATTGAAATTATCCAATTCTATTTAAATTATTTAAAATAAGAAGAAAAATTAATTATAGGAATTAAATTTAATTTAAGTTTGAATTAAGGGAAAATAAATTAAATCAAAATAACAATAAAATAAAAAAATAAAATTTTTGTTCTTGTTCTTTTAGCATATTTTGTAAGAATTTCAAATTAAGAGTAAATACTGTAAATTTTTGTAAAAAAGAAAAAAATTTAAATTAAATTAAAATAATTATAATAAAAAGTTATTAAGAACGGTACTTGACATAAACGTATGAAATCTGGTAAAAATATATTCTTACGTTTTCTACTTCTTCGTTTTCTTATATGTGGAATCTGATATTGTATTTTATTTAGTTTACTTTGCCAAATTATGTTAAATTCAATGACAATGTTAATGATGATGATGATGATCGTTTAAAGGCTTAGGTTGAATTTTTTGGGATGTATGTTAATGTAATGTGATAATTACAGGTGTTATTAGTAACGGAGTTTGTGTAAGAATTTTTGCGGTTTTGATGGATTGTGTATTTTGTTGAAATTTTTATGAATATTCAAAGTGTTATTGATTAATATGTTTGATGGCAGTAATTGAATTTCGCTGTAGGGAGTATTTATTTATGAATGAGTTACTGATTTTTTTAATTGAAAATTTAGGTTTGAAAAATTGGTTTTTTATTATTTATTGAAACACGTGCTGAGATCTATGCTGAAGAATATACTTAAGTTTTGTTGTGGTGGGCGGCTCTATTATCTTACAGATCACGCAGCTTAGTTATGGTTGTTAATTTTTGCTTATTTGAACACTTTTGCCCTTTTCTCTTTAATATTTGGCTTTGATAATAGTTTAAAGGTGAAATATTCCAAATTTAACGTTAATTTTGCAAAATAAAATTAATAAATAGAATAATTTTAATTATGAATCTCAAGCTTTGATAAGCTTTATGATTTGCCTTATACATATTATATAATTATATTTTACAAAAGTAGAATTCAATTGTATCGCAATATAAAACGTAAACTACACATAAAAATTAATATTGTTTTGTTTTTTTAATTTAGCGCAACTGACGAATTTGTGATTATGAGCAAACCGTGTATATTGTAGAACTAATGCAAACGCATTCTCCATATGAGAATGTACTTCTAATCAGTTTTCAATCACTCGCGTTTGGAAAAGCAGTTCGTGCTAGTTTTTTGTAACAAATCCAGAAAATTCACTGAATATATTGTTAATTATATAATTTACTTAACAGATTTATAACCAAATTAAAGAAATTTTTATCTAATCTAAAGCCATCTTCATTGTAATCTATGTATTCAAAACTATTACTAAAACTAGGTAGATTCCAGTTCTAACAAAATGTTAGGCTAGCAAACCTGCTATAAACATACCAACTATAAAAGATGCCATCTATCAAAAGTATAGAATTTTCCACGAAAATTTAATAATATAAACATAGCCATATAAAACCCATCCATATAATAATAGTTTAAAAATATAAAAATAGCCACTATAAATATACATTAGCCATCGATTTGCATTTTAAACATACCAAGACTTATTTGGCTAAATGAATAAAAATCAAGTTCAGTTTTGTATTTTAATATGACAACTTTAGGAACCAATAACATTTTGTGAATAGGTGTTGATATTCTAGCACTATAAAAAAAAGCAATTTAGTACTGTATTTTAGTACAAATCTCACATGAAGATGACGTGCTGAGATTAAAATATATATTCAACTCAAAAATTTTTTTAAAAAGTATTTTGATGTGTAACATTTAGATTTTGCCTGCAACAAATATTTTCGAATGCGAAAATAACTATTTCGAATGAATAATGTATTTTAAGTGCATATGTAACATGTATATTTTTTGGTTATTTTATTTCGGAACAAAATTGGATATTGTTTGTGCATATGTTATAAAAACTTTATTTTCCTTTCAAGTGATAAAAGATCTTTTTAATATCATGTACAAAAAATACGGATTTTGTATTCTAAACATTTTATAATCATGGGTTGAATAAAAACTATTTAATAGCTATGCTGATACAAAATCTATTGTTTGCTGTTTGTACTAGGGTGTTTGTCTTTACTCTATAGTAATACATTATAAAATTAGCTGTTTTTCATTTTTTGCCTGCTTTAAGTAGTAGCAACAAATTTGTTTTATTCTACATCTGATTACAAAATATCAATAATCCACAAAAACAAATATCGAATATAAGTTTAAAACACCACAAAACAGTAGCAAAACCTTTCAAGTCCCTTTACATCATGAAATCTTCATACGTTCGAAATTGTTCAGTGTAAATGTACAACAACAATAATAGTGAATGGACATTGTATGAATGGATGTTTGGTTTGCATTTTTGTACAATCGAAAGTAATATTTTTGAAAGTCGGACGAAAAAAAAAATAAAATTGGTGGGCCGGTTAATCTAATACAGTGGATCTTAACCTTTTCGCACTCACGACTCCCTTAAAATAAGTTTCTGGCAGTCGCGGCCCCCTCATAATAAAATATTCTCGTGGTCATTATAATATAGAGTTAACTTTTTTATAGTTCTGTTTAGCTGTGTCTAAGGGTATGAATTAATGCCATGCTTTGACATGTTTATATATTTATAATATATGAAAAATAAATATAATTTTACTTGATACGAAGTCGAAATTTTCTAACCGTTCAAAGTTTATTTTCTGTTTGTCACTAATAAATTTGATAAATTTTAGTTCCGTGTTCAATTTCGATATTATGAAAAAACACCTTTAAAAAGATTTCTATGTGTTGGGGCAAGATAAAACGATGGAGGAGCGTGTCTTCTTACCAATTGTTTTTCTGGATCCTAACTGCCGCTGTTTTGTTTCGTATGTGTTGCATAGATTCGAAATATAGTGATCCAAAAATGATACGCATTACTGTCAGTAATTAAAGTATTTCTTGAAAAATAACCGCATACACATTCGTACACCTTAATTTAAAAACCGATTTTGATTTAAAAAATTGTTTAACATTTAAATTAAATAAAGCTGGTAATATTTTCGCGCCCCTACAAATACTTTCGGCCCCCTTGTTAAGAATTCCTGATCTAATAGACTAAAAATCAATACCAAATTTTTAATGAAAAACAATATTCATGAGTTATAAGAAATCAGAGTTTTCGATGGCTTAGTGTTGATATATCTCTTGATGGAACAAATAAAACTGATTTGTCGTAGAGTGAAAATTCCGAGATTTATTGAACAATTTATGTAATTAAAAAAGGAAATTTAAGTCATACAAATTGTCATTAGCAATAAACAAATAGGAAGTTTAAAGACTGATAAACGCTGTAGACGATGTATAAATATTGTGTTTCCACACATATTGAAGATGATAGTTATAAAAACTAGAAAATATATAATATATAATAAATCGTTCTTCGCAAGAACGTAAGTCAATTTCTACAGATTTGAAAGTGTGGTTGAGCCCACTCCAAAAAAGATTTTAGTGTAGTAATCTGCTTATCGATTGTGTTTTTGAAACTAGAACGATAAACATGTCATTCAACAATTCCACATACCTTGCCCGTGATCTCAAAAAAATCTGCTTTATTATACTTATTTTTATATAATGGAAACCTGCAGCTAAATTTGTAACTGTGAAGCGTTGTAGTGATAAGTTTTTTAATGAATAGAAACGAAGCACCATCAGATAAATATTTCATTTTATTAATTCTACTTTTACTAAACTAATATTTGAAATACTGATTTAGTTTCATGTTTAAATTTTTCAGATATTATCACACAACTTTTGTGTTTTAGTACTGATTTTCTTTGTAAAATAACATAAGTGTGAAGAGTCGCTTGAGTTCTTAACTAATATTCTATATTTGCGAACAATAGCAATTAGTGCTACTGGTGGGTATGGGTTGTTCAAACGCATGTAAAGTTAAAACTGCTCATTCGATGACGAAATAAAAAAAGGCAATCTTGGTTTTTTTTCGAAATTTGTTTGTTGCCAGGGTTTTAAATATTAAAATATGAATGGGTTGAAATCTCAAGTTTTAAAGATATCAAGAATTCGGTCTGATCTTTAGTTTTAGGCAGTAATGGATATTAAACATAACACTCGTTGTAAAAATACAAGTATTTTATCTTTGATTATTCATTACAAAACCAAGACGAAACATCAAAACGTTGCCAAAAAATTACAACAGATCATAAGTTAACATAACTCATGAAAAGTTCTGCACTCCTACAAACTACTCAAAAACTTCTACATTTATCGTTCAGCAATTTCAACTTTTCAAAAACATATAACCTATTAGTAACCAATACCTAAGAGTTTCTATTAAGTATTGGACATTAGTCCGAAAATTTTTTCGTTTAGGTAAAATATGCTTCTTTTCAATAATTACAACTGACCCGATCTGATATTTTTCCACCGAACTTTCTTTAGTTCAAACGTTTGCTTTCAATAACTTAATATGAAACGGCATAATATTTTCCAATCTAATTTCTTCTGATGGTGCAGAAAACTTAGCAGAAAACTTATTGCTTTAGTATGCAAGCTTGTTTTTGATTATTGCAACTTTCAAGGAAAAACGACATTTAATATGAACCGACCTTATATTTTCCAACCCAACTGTTTTAATCCCTTCAGAAAACGTTTAAAAAACTTTTCCGTTTAGCATAAATGCTACTTTTTAAAAGTAACTTATTTGTTTTGGAAAAAACGACATGTTCCAGCTTTACCTATTGGTCGTCAGTGATCGAAGAAGTAAATTCATTCAAAAAACCGCTCGCAATACTTTTCCGTTTAGCGTAAATACTTCTGTTTATTAATTATAAATTTTGTAGAAAAACAACATTTAATCTGCAACTACCACAAATTTCCCAAATATAAATATTATTTAGAAGTGGTGGAACCCGTATTCACCCAAAAACTTACTCAAAAAAGATTTCCCTAGTAATTACAATTTTTGCAAAAAAGACATTTAATCTCCAACAACCTGATATTTTTCCACTATTCCTATAATTTGAAATTGGATAAAACAATATTCCATGTCCAATTTCATGTTAAATTACATTTCATGTCATACAAATAATTAATTTTTTTGGTCCAATGTTTCTAATCGAAAATATTTCCCGTTTAAGTGGCTCAAAAAATTGTATGTTCTTTTGATACACTAACTGGTATTTTTTGACACTCTTATAATACAAAAGTCAAACCATCATCAAGATTTCTCCTAAGAATCGTTAGGACCTTAAACGTCGAGGCGTTAATTCCATTTATCGGAGGGGATTCGATTTTCACTTTTGGCTCAAGATTGTTAAACTTCGGGCTTTCAGACCAAAGCAAATCAGGTCAACCGAATAATCCCTTTAAAAGTATGTATAATTCATAAGGTTATTTTAAAAATGTGATTTTGCTTAACGTACAATTAAGGCTAATTATTAAATCAATAGTTATAGTAAACTCACGTCACGTTACCTTTCGTATTTTATTTTCATAAAACTTTTGAAGTTTTCCAGCAAAAACTAAAAAACAACACAAATAAAATGGCAGGGAGGAGTTGTTCCTACAGCATATTTAGTGAAATGTGTGTGTGTTTTTTAAATCTTTTAGTTCTGCAAATAAAATTTAAAACCATTTTTTCATGTGCATTCAAGACGTCTATTTAGGCGTGCTACATAGAAGCAGCTTTATAATTTTTTTAAATTTGACATCTATCTAGAGAGAGAAGAGAAAATCCTACTTAGTCAATTCTATCAGTTATTTATAAATTACCGTCATAGTTAGTATAATAAATTGGAAATATATATAATCATTTTTTTTTGACAAATTGGCTCTGACAAATAAAACTTAAATTGAAAAAAAGTAAGACAAGTGCGAATAAAATTCGCTCGTCAAGGGTTCCGTGAATGTAAAAGAACGTAATATCAAAAATTATTGACAAAAAGTTGTATTGTGATGTCCTTATATGACTTTTGTAATTAAATATGACAATGTCAATGACAATATAATTGTTTGACATTTACGAAAGTGAAAAAGAGGCAAATATATATTGTTGTTTACTCATACAAATGAGCATTTATTGGAAAAGTTCATCGTAAAAATATATTCATCAATCAAAGACTAACTTTGAATATCAGCTGATTTTATCATTTTTTTTTATCATATATGATAAAACACAACAAAATGACCATCCAGACCATAAACGCATAACAAAATAAATGTTTAATCGTAAATATCAGTAGTAAATTACAATCTAATCTACATTAATCAAAAATGGCAAAAATATGTTAATTCAGGTTAAATCTTATCCATATATGTTTTTTGTTACTTACTTAACCTTCGCGAATTTTCAGCGACTAAAATGAACAATATCTACCCCGGTAAATATTACATAAATCATAATATCAACAAACGTAACTGTGTATTTATTTTACTTTTGTGTACGCATACAACAAAAGCATATATATATAAATAAAGTTACTTGTTTTTCACATTGACCAGTAAACATTTTCATACAAGAAAAAAGGAAAAAAAATATCTACCCGGGTAGATATTGTTTTCTTACATAATATCAACTTACATAATATCAACAAACGTGTAATAATATCAAACGTGTATTAATATCATAATATCAGTTTGCTTTTGTGTAAGCATACAATAAAAGCATATATTTAAAAACAAAGTTACTTGTTTTTCACATTGACCAGTAAAAATGTTCATATAAAACCCAAGGAAAAAATATCTACTCGGGTAGATATTGTTTTCTTGCGTAAAAAAAACCATAAAAATCTAAAATAACTGTTAAAATGAAGTACTAAACATTTTTTTCTCAGATTTTGCGAAATCAATTTAAAAATTAGTCACATAGCTGAACAGGCATGATGATTGGTTAAAAACTCATAAAGTTATTGAATTACAAAAACCGTGATATCTACCCGGGTAGATACTGTTAACGTGTAGGTTAAGAAAGATTCAATTACACCAGCTTGTAAATGATTAAATTTGATTATTTTTTCGGTCAATCAAGTGTTGAAATTAGAGGGGTGGAGAGCCTACATACTAAAAATATTTTTTTCCCAATAACACAAAAACTATGCATTGCCAAATTCTAAAAGAAATTGTAATGTTTCTTAAATTATATACTCCTTCATATGACACCCCACTCATTTGGGTCAAAAATGTTTTTTTACTCTCCCCACAGCCATCCCCTAAACACACAGAAATATAATTATTTGAGTCTTCGCTATGATTTTCATTCAAAATTTACCAATCTTCCTGTCTCTGTGAATTTTTTCAAATTTTTCTGTCAATCGTCGTCGAAACGTAGAGGGCGGAACGATCTGAATTTTGCACTTTCTTGTCCATAACTCAAAAGCTGTGCACCCAAAATTTCTAAAAAAAATTGCAATAATTTTTAAATTAAGTGTTCTTTCAAATGACACCCACTCGCAAGGGTCAAAAAAGGTTTTTTTTACCCTATCTACCCCCGTTCCCCAAACACATAGCAATATAATTATTTGAGACTTCGCTATAATTTTCATACAAAATTTACCAAATATCCTAACTATGTGAATTTTTACAAATTTTTCTGTTTATGAGTGTCGAAACGGATGGGGGGAACGGTCTAAATTTTACACTTTTTTGACAATAACTCAAAAACTGTGCACCGACAAATTCTAAAAAAATTGCAATGAATTCTAAATTAGGTGCTCTTTCAAATGATACCCCACTCGCTTGGGTCACAAAAAGGGTTTTTTTTACCCTCTCTACCCCGGTCCGCTAAGCACACAGAAATATAATTACTGGAGACTTCGCTATAGCTTTCGTACAAAATTTACCAAATTTCCTTACTCTGTGAATTTTTTCAAATTGTTCTGTCAATCAGTGTAGAAACGTATGGAGGGAGAACGGTGTAAATTTTGCACTTTTTTGAATACAACTCAAAAACTGGGCACCGCAAAATTCTAAATTAGGTGCTCTTACAAATGACACCCCACTCACTTGCGTCAAAAAAAGTTTTTTTTTACCCTCTCTACCCCGGTCCTTAAGCACACAGAAATATAATTATTTGAGACTTCGCTATAGTTTTCATACAAAATTTACCAAATTTCCTAACTCTGTGAATTTTTTCAAATTTTTCTGTCAATCAGTGTCAAAACGTAGGGAGGAGGGAACGGTCTGAAAATCGCACTTTTTAACAATAACTCAAAAACTGTACATCACAAAATTCCTTAAAAAATTGATTTGTGTTCTAAATTAGGTGCTCTTTCAAATGACACCCCACTTGACCACATTTTAAATAGTGTTTTTCCGCCTTCTCATTTCCACCCCCTTAATAAATCTAATTATGAGTAAGTATATGGCTCTTTTATATATTTTTTATTGAAAACTTACTAATTATTCTATCATTCCAAATACATTTGAAAATTTTTGTTTAGTTAGGTTCGGAGGTAATCGAGGTAAGAAAACACGAAAAAAACGTCATTATTCAAAATTATACAAAAAATGGTGAGTTGTTCCAAATTCCAACATTAACTTTCAAGCAATACTGAAATGAAGCCCTTTCATATGATACCCTACTTGAATCTATAAAAAATATATTTTCTCAAAGGTCTCACATCGTACCCCTGTAAACACAACGAAAACCACTTTAGTTTTATTTGTATCCATCATTTCATGTGGATACAGATTAGTTTTATACGCACCTCAAATTTCAAGTTCATATAGCATTTATAGTTTACGAGATAATCGATATAATGTGAAAAACTTGTTTTACTCTCACCAATAGTGCTCCGTATAAAAAACGGAACCCAAAAAGATCCATATTCTAGATGTAAACAGCCATAATCCCTCTGGTGGAATATTTTCCTCATATCGAGCGAAATTTGTTAGTAGTGACGTTAAAGATGTGATATTAGGGTAGATTCTGATCTGAATTTATGTAATTAAACCGACCGCTAAAATTTACTTTTGAAATTTTATATGAGAACCAGTCGCTCAGAATATAGTATAGATCATGTTCTATTTATTTTTCAGCTTACACTACAAAAACATAAACATAAACAAATGGAAAACTTAGAAACGCGACTACTGTTAAAATTTGTATGTATTTGTTTGAAATTTTAAAACGTAAAACACAATCATAAGTTTTTAGGAGAACAGGGCGTTCAAATAGCATGAAAGGCGTATAAAAGGAGTACAGGAAATCTAACGCTCAAAGCAGTATTGTACTCTCAAAGGTCCCGAAATGTCTCGTCACCTTTTGTAACTTCATATAATTATTGGAAAAAGGTGGTAGCCCTTTCGTTTTCTTGAGATATTTAATTTTAAAGATTTTAAATCCGACTTGAATTTTAAATTTTTTATCATTTTTTTTAACTTCAGTGGTTAAAATATTTGAATAATGATGAAAAATTAGAATTTTAGTCGGACTAAAAATCTTTAAAATTACTTATCTTAAGGGTAAGGATAGTAAGTAAGGATAGAACGAGTAAGGATAGAACTGTATTTACAAAAATGAGGCGTAAAATCAATGTATCTTTGACCCTAGCTCCATCTTTGAAAATTTTTTTTTAACATTTCGATTTTAAAATTGATTACAAAAATGTTTTATTAATTTGTTTTCTAAAAATTAACTAATTACAAATCCAACAAAAAAAATGGAAATTGAAATCGGTATAGCCATTCTTGAGCAATTTAATTTCAAAGTTACCTCGGATTGGCAACGTTTTTATTTTTCATGCATGTTTCCATTTTCCTATCCTCAAAATATGCATTTTAAAAAAATTCTAAAATAAATTTTAGTTTTTATTTTGTCCATACTACTACGCTTCAGAAAAAACGATCAACTTCGAATTTCAACATTTTCACCTGTTTTTCATCTCTTTTAGCTCTTTTAATCTTTTAATTTGCACAACAATCAACTTCTCAGCATGCACTGTAAGTGAAAAAGTGAGTAGATAAATTTTGACCCGCTTTAATTAAGTAGAGAACAGAAGTGTGTCCACGTGAAATATTTATTATCTCTAAGATTTTTTCGACCATGAAATTGTTCTATAGTTATATGAACATACATAAATTTCAATATTAGTGGCAAAAATATGGTTAATTGTGGTGTTCAATGCGTTGTCACCGAAAAGCCAACCTAAAAAATCTGATGAAATAAATTTGTTACATGTTTTTTCTTTTCGTGTCCTGCTGATTTTATAAAGATTAATGGTGGGTAAAACCAACGAGTCAAGATTGACTAACTTTTTTGACTAACAATATCATAATGCTTTTAGTGTCGGAACATATTTTTGGTATGAGGCTTAAGTCCATCATGCCTATTTATTTAGTACCATCAACAAATTTTCCTCCCAATTAGAATTTCATGAATTCATTCAGTTTGAACGAATGACGCTTGTTTCCAAGCTAGGGTGTTCTAGGTTACTCAAGAACTTTAAGAAGCCTAGAAAACACTTATGGTTCCGATCGATATTAAAATCCAGCCCTCCTCTTGATCAGTCTTACAAACAATTCGCCTATGCATACCGCAATTTTAATTTTATTTGCAGAAAATGTATAAAAATAGCCACACACATTTCATTTGATAATGATAACAAGAATAATATTGATATTTTTTGACGTTTTAAACATCATAATCCCAAATTCATATGAACTTTACTTTCTTGGTGAAGAAAAAATTTACAACTTATTCATATCCTTGATGAATTGGTGGCATTAGTGGAGTTGTTAGAAGATATTAGTCTTACCGAAAAATTTATAACATAAATTTTATAACCCAATCTCATAGAACGTTTTTGATGAGATTATAATGACAATGTTTGAAAACAAATATTATACAACGTAAAGAAAGGTTTTAACAACAAGGATTTATATTAAAATAAAACATAAACAAATATTTATATTATTCAAAAGATTTCATCTAAGAAAATGTACATAAATAAAAGAACGTAGAAGAAGAAAATGAAATCTCTAAAGTAAATGCTCGACCCCAAATAATTAAAATTTATATTATAATGTCATAATTTTTCGTAGTTTGTAAACAATACTTTGGGTTTCTTATTTTATTATAATTATTTTTTTCATATTATTTTAGGATTTATAACAATTGATAACAATATGTTTTATGTTTTGTTTTCTTAGACATTTTATGTTCATTTTAAATTTTGACGATGATGATGATTGAAAGATTTTTATCTTTTCTTCAACAAATTGTCGAAGAATAATGAGATGTGATAAGTTATTTAGGGTTATGGGATTGTTTGTAAATGGTAAATCTTGATACAGAGCAGAATACAATTGAAATAAATTTTTTATGATAACGCTTTTAAGTTTTTTGGCAAAATTGTTTAAACGTCACTTATTTGGGGTTGATTTTATGTGCTAGCAAACTCAAATGAAGTGTTGAGAGTTGTATCAATTTGTTTCTTCCACTTGTATAGAAAAGTCATAAGGTTTTTAATTAAGTCAGTAGCCTCAAAATCATAAGTTCCATTTTAAAAAACTCAAACTTTTAGTTTTTGTTAACTTGCTGATGTTGTTTTTGTGTTATTTCAAACATGAAAGTTCGGTTATCCGCTGAACATTTTTTACTATTAAGTCAAAGTAAGGGGTGCTTGGTAGCAAACTAATTAAGTAATCAATATTTTTAGATTTACAAATGTTTTTGGTTTTTAATCTACGGGTTTGACAACCGCACGTATTCCAGTCCCTTTAACGTGAGATATTACGTACTTCTGGCAATAGCAATGAGATAACAATAGCTATGACGATGTCTTAGGGCTGCAGTTCAATGGCTCGTTATTGCTTGCTCAAAAAATCGAGTCTTCATATAATTGTATGGGTGGGCCTAATTAATTGATCCAGATAGTAAGTCGCATGATTAAGGAATAATCCATTAGCTGTATTATTGAAAACCTCATCTTAGTTTTGTTACTACATAGTTTTGAATCAAATTGGCTTTTGATCTTATATTATTTTTATTTATTTTTTTTATTTATTTATTTTATTTTATTCATTTATTTATTTGTTTATACATACATTCATATCTACATACATACATACATTCGTATGTTGTTTATACATACATTCATATTTTCTCTATCGAATCACGAATGTTTGCCCTATGTCGTATATGTATTTTGGATGTGATAGGATTTATTGTTTGGTTATCTTTTTCTTAAAAAAAAATTAAAAATACAAAGATTTGCGTCCATCCACAAAAAATAGGGCACCAAGAAATCATAGTTTAAAAAATTTAAATTGATCAAAGACCGCAAATCTTCTAGAATGAATGCAAGAAAAGTTCTCCTGAACTGAAACCTCGTAGATTAATTTCTTAGCCAGCAGGCAGCTACAATCAGAAGTATACTCAGCTAACGCTAACACTTTCAATGCCATAGTTAGAACACTGGTTGATAGATCCAGAAATAAATGGCGTTAAGGTTTTTTTTAAAACTGCATAGTCGCTATCAGTAGAGATTATCAGTGTTTAATAGACTACACTTCAGAAATGGAGTCAAGAGGGGTGAAAAGAGAAATTTCATGTCTTCCAATTGCAAAAGAAATACCGTTTTCGCAACTTTTACGAGATCAAAATTTTGCAAGCCAGCATAGTAAGTCCAAATAGTAAAAAAAGCTACAAAAATGAAAGCATCCAATCTGAATCCTTGAAAGGTTAGATATGTAGGAATGGGGATTGTAATATATGATCTGGGAAAGAAGACTGTGTAATTGCGAGGAATACATTCATACTTGAATACCTTCATAGCTCTCCTATGATAGGGTCGAGCTATCTTGGTCTGACAGGACACCGTAAATTAAAATGATCTGAATTGACTACTAGTTAAGGACTCCTTTTAGCTGAACCATCACAACCCCATTCGTGACTAGCAGTGACCACACGACAAATGTGCTGACCGCGTTTAAGCGCCCTGAATCGTGTGGGTTAACAAATGATAAGCGGTTCCTGATTTATGCCTTGAGTAGGCTTGGCGTAGTAGAAGTCTTTAAAAGTGAATGTTTTTCATTTTTCATGCGGAGCGGAGTGTAAAACTCTTTTATTGATTTTTTAATAAACGACTACTGTTAAGCATCTATTGTATAAATGAACTAACTGAAAAAACCAATACGTATTGGAAAATTGATTTTGTGATAACTTTGATGTTAATTTTCGTTCATTTTCCAAAGTACTCCAGAGAGGAGCCGTACATTAATCGAAATCATATTTAATGACAGAGATAGTAAAATATCAAAAAAACGATAACATTTGCGCACTATTTTCCATTATATGAGAAGACTAAACTGTGGCATTTAAACACAGTTTTTCCGATAATTCGGAACTAGAATGGAATTTGAAACATATTATTTATTTTTTGCTATCTAATTTTTTCTAGTTTCGGAAGTAGTCACCTTCCTCGTAAGGAAATTTGGATTTGCTTAAAATATGATTTTAAACCTATTTTTTACATCTAGAATGCATACTAGATCTTATGATAATAGAAAGAATTAATTTTTTCTACACCAACGATTTAAGTTTCTTGTCTAAAAAAAAACAATTGCCAGGATACTGTATTAGGATAAAAAAAATAACAACCTCGGATGTTCAATAAGTGGTTGTGACTACAATCAACAACTGGGCCTATTTTTGATAATATGTTTTTGGTGTGAATCTCAACTCTATAAAACTAGTGAGGATTACGGGTTGGATGTTGTGCAAAAAGAATTCATAAATACGCAGATACAAACATTTGGGAAACATCAAAACTGACTCAATAACATTTTGGAGAGATGCTGAAAAATTTTTTCCAATAATTTCAAAGTTCATACTCTCAATGTTTTTGCATATAGTATTTTAACAATGAAATCATGAAATAATTTACTATCTATAATCGATTATTTAACCTTAATTAATCGGTTTTTTGATTATTAGATAAAATATTAATCGATTACTTTTCAACAAAAATTTCATCCCCACTGTGAATGGGTATGGAATTAATTGTGTCTATGTTGAACTGCACTTTTGTGTTTCTTCACTGGAAAAAAAAATATTATAATATGCATACAAAATTGCATTAAAACTACGAATTTGTTAATGAGTTGGTACTAACAAACGACATTTATTATTCTTACGAATAGGAGTTTATGAAGTAACGAACAAAGCTATCAGTTAATAACTATTATATTTATTAATTTCACGAATTCATTTATGAATTCTGGTTGAAAATTTTATAATCCTGTTCATACTTTCAAAAATACTTTTATTAATTACACAAACTAACAAAAAATATACGATTATTATTTTATAAATGCTGTACTGCCTCCAAGTTAATAAATAAGAAAATAACATTTATTCTGCATGGAATGAAAAAATTAAATAACGTTATTAGAAAAATTAAGCAAAAACTAAATCAAAGAAAAGAAGAAAAAAAACTGATATCATGTTTCGCTTAAAACACAACCCTTGTTAAATTAAAAACACTACCAGGAATTTAAAAAAAAATTACACAAAAATCAATTCTATCCAAAATTTAAACCAAACATTTTTATTTATTATAAAAATCCGTAAAAACTGGTTCGACTCTGTTTCGGCGCCAATTTGTTTTACCTCACCATGTTTTTATAGAACAATATTTTACAAGAAAAATTGTTTTTCCTACGGAAATTTTGACTATCGGTCGAATCCCGTTTTTGAAATCCGTTATTAATAAAATTTAGTTACAGAATAAAACAAACAGAATTCATACTTTAAAATTTCAAGTCACGTTATATAGATATTAATAAAAAAGGAAATACAATAAAAATAGACTTTATAACTAGACTTAAAGCTAAAATTCCTTTCCAGTCGATTACTTAACAGCATTGTTCTTTTTCCAAACACTAATTTTATCCATATCTATTTCCCTTTCCGTATACCTATTTTTTTTCTAACTAGTTCCATAAATCAATTACTTAATCCTCTGGTATTTCTAGTTGATTACTGTTCGGTTATTAAGAAAAATGTTAATCGTATCTTTTGTTATTAACTTTTTCTGGTCTATTGAAACTTTACAAACAAATCAAACAAAATACAATATTTTGAAATCAGTTTATTGTTTAAAAATGTTTACGAGAAAAAAACTTAATTTTTTTTTGCACGAATCCACAAGTCCGTCCGGCCGGCCGTCATTACCTACGCTGCAGGGAAAACCGCTGGAGGGATTTCAAACATTTTTTTTCTAAAAATAGGTATACTCAAGAGACAGGTCCCCAAGGACGCTGTGTTTGATAACTGTACCAGAAGTGTGTCAACAAAAATCATTAGTGATTACGAGTAGGAACATTAAATTTGGAGAAATCTTGATGGTAGGGATTGGTATGTGAGATCAAAAACTAGATTATTGCATTATAAGTTTGTCAAAAAAATGTTGTCAAGTGTGTCAAAAGAAAGATTTTTATTTATTTTTTTACCCAATTTTTTGAAAAAAAAGAAATTAAATTAATTATTTGTTTGAAATGATTTATTATTATTATTGAGCATTATGGCATTATAAGTTTGTCAAAAAAATGTTGTCAAGTGTTGTCAAAAGAAAGATTTTTATTTATTTTTTACCCAATTTTTTGGAAAAAAATTAAATTAATTATTTGTTTGAAATGAAATTTTATTATTATTATTGAGAATTATGGCATTATCAGTTTGTCAAAAAAATGTTGACAAAAGTGAGATGTGTCAAAAGAAAGATTTTTATTTAGTTTTTTACCCAATTTTTTGGAAACAAATAATAGTTATTTAGGTATTAAGGGAATTATAAGGATGTTAATTACCGAGGGAAACGCTTACTACCCGAGGGCCTATGGCCCGAGGGTTTGTAGTTTCACAAGGTAATTGACATCTAATAACTCACGTGATACATAAATAATTTTATGTTTTACTACCTAAAACATTTATTAAACTAAAACATTTATTTTGATCAAGTATTTGATAGCATAACGAAAATTTTAATTGATCAAGTTAGTTATTTTTCTTTTGAAATCGTATTGCTGGGGTATTGTTATTCGTTACTATGGCTTTATGTATAAATAATGTTGTTTATAAATAAACAAAACAAAAATTTATTATGAAAACTAGGTCTATTATGAATCCATAACTCCCTCTTATTATTTTCTTGGGAATTAAGAATGTCATTATTATTTCGGTAACTAAGGTCTAACTAAACAACTTACAATAAATCAGTAAAACATAAAATTAATAATTTGTATGACATGAAATTTTATTATTATTATAGAGAATTATGGCATTATAAGTTTGTCAAAAAAATAATGTCAAGTGTGTCAAAAAATGATTTCATTTATTTTTTTAGCCAATTTTTTGGAAAAAAAATGTAGCTGTTTTTATGACGCAAATGTAATTGAAAATGAAATTGGACATGGAAATTTTTGAATTTGGTATAGTTTTTGAAATATTTTTGTAAGGTTGTATTTTTGATTTTGTAATAATTTTTGCAATATTTTTAGAATTTTGGAAAAAGTTTTAATTTTTGATTTTTTAAGAATTTTCGGAATATTCGTAGAATTTTGAAAAATTAAAAATTTTTGATTTTATTATAATTTTTGGAATTTTGAAAAAAGTTTGAATTTTTGATTTGGTAATGATTTTTGCAATATTTTTAGAATTTTTGAAAAGTTTGAATTTTTAAGAATTTTTGGAATATTATTGGAATTTAGAAAAAGTTTAAATATTTGATTTTATTCTAATTTTTGAAATATTTTTGGAATATTGAAAAAAGTTTGATTTTATTTAATTTTTACAATATTTTTGGAATTTTGAAAGAAATACGAATTTTTGATTTTGTAATATTTTCTCGAAACGCTAAATGGAGAGGTTTTTAAGCAGTCTGCTGAGTGTATCATCTTTTCACTAAATTATGTTAATTTATGATCTGTTATAATTTTCCGGACTCGTATTGATGTTTCGTGTTGGTTTTGTAATAAATTTCTAAACTGAGATAAAAAATACATGTACTTTAACAAAGAGTTATGTTGATATACATCGCTGCCCAAAACTAAAAACCATGTCCTCATAAAAGTTTTTTGCCAAAAACTATATCAAAATCCTTAACCCAGACCGAAGTCTTGATATCTCAGAGCTGTGAGATTTCAGCCCCTCCATATTTTTAATTTTTAAATTTGAAGGATCTCAAGCAAAAACTTTAGTTTGCTTTACCTTTTTTTTTAAACGAATTTCATTGATTGTTTAAATCGTTAATATCAGTAATAATTACCATGAATACACTCAAACATGGTAAACCCACTATAATCAAACTACTACTTCAAACACGATTTTTTACAAATATTGTATTTTCCATTTTTAATCATCTTTTACAATCCACAACCTTATGTTATATAAAACTATGCACTTCAAATATTTAAAAAAATTTCGGTACATAAATTTTCAAAAATAACAGATTTAAGAAGTAAAATTCAACAACTATCGTAGATATCAAAAGTTAATTATCAATTCAATTTTGTTTTGTTTTTGACATATTTAGCGGATATCGACTACGATGTATCTTTTTCTCTTTCTTTTTTTCGTTCAAAAATTGTTCTATTTTGTTTTTTGTTAAACAGTAGGATTAGATTAGAAATAACTTTTCTTTAACAAAAATAAGTTACAAGATCAAAAGTGACCGATTTAAAATAAACGAACGGTCCAAAAACTTCAAGTAACTCGCTCAAAATAAATTGAACTAAACTACAATGGAAAAATTATTTATGACTGCTTTTTACTTAACCGAACGACCGATCTAAAATGAACGAACGATACAAAAAGAACGACCGCTTTAAAAATAAAGAATAAAAAATTTATTTGTAGAATAAATGTTATTTTTTTAAAAATAATGAATTTTTTACGTTTTTCTTATATATTTTGTCAATGAAGCTATTGTTGTATTCATTTTTGTGTGCTATTGTCTTTATATTTTCCAGTTCCTTGAGATGGTTTGTATTTGATAGTGGTATTGAACATAATCTATGGATCATTGAATGAAAAGCAACTGATTTGTTTTGTTGGCAGTGATTGACTTTTTCAACTTTAGTCACTCATAAGTAATTTTAATGGAAGTTGGTAGACAGTTGTTGACAGGAATCAAAACAAATATGTCAATCTACTTCTGGATTGCAGCTAAAGGTAAAAATATTTTATTTAATTTTTTTTATTTAAAATCCAAAGATATGTATGTGTGTGCGCAAACCAGAGTTTTTCTCCCTCCATAAAAAGATTTTGATAAAACTTGGATGCAATGATCTTGATCTGTAGTAAACGGATCTGATTCGCTTTTTGGTGTTAATTTTTATTTACAATTTTGGGGAGTAAAACTACGCCGACACATCATTCCATTGACATATCGGACACAGAACTTCTATAAATTCTGTAAATTTAGTTGCATAGATATCACTTATTATACATTAACGGCAAGCAGTTCGGCATTAACTACAACGAATTAGATCTACCAAACTCCTTATTGAAGCATAGCGCGGTGTATATAACAAATAAAACATCAAACCAAAACAAAATTAATTAAAAAAGATTATTTAACCGTAACTAAAGTAACTGACTTCTAAAGATTAACAGAAAAATTCTTTCAATTCTAAATTTATCTTATAAAAATAAAAATAAAAACTAAATTAATTGATTCAAGTTTTTAATTTTTGTGAAATCTCTACGAGAATTGAAATGAAAGTGGTTCTCAACGAAACAAAAGAAATGGAAAAGATATACAGTTAATTTAAAAGAATCATTATTCTTGACATATTTTAAATAACTAATTAATTTTTATTTATTATATGTATTGGAATCAAGAAGATTTTGATTATAAAATTTCTGTTTGTTGTATTGTAAAATAAAATGTTAATGAGAAACGTTATAGCAACACAAACAGAAAACGATTATCGATTCCTACATTCTTAATTCAATCTGACTGATGAGCATAATTAATCAACTTCTGTTGAACATATTTTTGATGAATTACAATTAACAGCAGACAACCTGTTTCGTTTCAGATAAAAATTAAAGAAAAAAAAACTCATACTCATAATCTTCACACTCCTTTGATAGAATTATAGGCACTTGATTTATTAAATATGAAGAAAAAAAATGAAGTTAGAATAAATAAAGTGGATATAGCAGACATAAATCTCAAAGATGTTAGAAAAAAAAAACAAACAAAAAATTTAATCGGTCTTCGTTGGTTTTTTTTATCATAGTTTCCATCTTAAAAAATTTTTTTTGATAGACTCCTAAATAAATATTTGAATTGGTTTGTTTTGTTTATTAACATTATATATTTTTTATTCTTAGATAATTTTCTTTGAATTATTTGTTTTAAAATTAAGAGGATTAAAAAAATTAAGAAGAAAATAAATATGATTGAAGTGGTTCGGTAATAGTGGATCAAGTTGATATTATGGTTGAAATTATTTTCGGTTTGGCTTTTTTATATAATTTGATTAAATATGAAATTTCATAATTCGAAAAGATATGTCACACTCGGTGGAGATAATTGTGCTTTTGATGTTTTGAGTTTTAAGTAAAACAAAAAGCGTGAACTGTTGTTATATGGCGCCGTATATGAATGAGTGCTTTTTGTTTAAAACAATCAGTTTTGCAGACAAATGGCACTCAAGTTACAAGGAATGCATATTGAATGTGTAGCTCTCAGTCTCAAAATAAAAAAATTAAATTTTTGTCTTCAGTTGCCATTTTCAGTTTTGTTATTTAAATCAGTCAGGAATTATATGCTGTGCATTAATTTATTTGATATATTTAAAATTAGTCAACATGTATATTTGTTATTCTGCGTGATTTGATGTTGTATAACTAAAATTTGGTTTCATTATAAATAATTTCTTTATTAGCACAATTATCATGGACTCAATTAGTTTAATAATATTACACCAAGAACTTCATTTTTCAAACAACCTTGGCAGGGTTAAGAATAAAATATCTACCTCTAAAGTAATTAGCTCAAACAACTTTGATAGATTCAGCACTATTTCGGAGAATTTCATGAATGTAGTAATAAAGCAACATGAATTTAACTTAAATTAAGTTTAAAGTTTTATGGGAAACTTCTTTAAAACATTACTGTAGTGACCATATTTATGATCACCACTGTAAACACAATCAAAAGGCAATTACACATGGCAATTGGCAAGCCAACGCCAAAAAAGAAATCATATTTTTTGTCGATCTTTTGCTCGCAATGCAACAACTGTGGCTTAGTAAGTAAGTAAAATTAAAATAAAATAAAATTCAATGCATCAAGTTAAATAATTAAAAAAGCAAATGTGATAAATTTAATAAAATAAATAAATAAAGTTTTGTGTTTTGTCTCATAAATATAATAAATAAAATAAATGAACACTCTATTTGGATCACGTCAGGGTCACCAAACTTCGCTTTGGGTTGTCAACAGTGGCGATCATAAATATGGTCACCATACTTACTGCATTGTGTATTTCATCATAACCCTTTCCTTCAATATACAGATTAGTCTAGAGTCTGTAAGCTTACTTAATGAACTTTTATTTGTCTTGTTTACACAGTATAGTAAGACCACAGGACACCTTGTATAAGTAAATTCATTTCTATTTGTGTCCAACATGTTTAATTAGCTTGCAGTTGATTAATACCATTAAACCAACATTTTAAACGCTTCGTATATCACTATTTACTCAATTATGTCAGTGAGAGTAACATAAAATATAACATTCTAAATATAGCATAGAATTTAAAGAACTTTAGTCCTTGCTCCTAAATCGAAATAAATATTTTTTCACAAATATTGATACAACTAATTTTTGTTTTAAATTTGATGATTAACCTTCGTTTTTTAAAATTAATAAAAAGGATGGGGAAAAAGTAATAATTTGGTTTTTCTTCATATGTGATAAAAACATATAATCGTCTTCAAAGAAGTGAAATATAAAAATTAAAATTTCACTCTTAGGAGTAAGAATAAATAAAAATTAAAAAAATTTAAAGTGTGAAACATATTTTAAGGAGTTTGGAACTTAAAATAAGTAAAAAACTTTTTAAAATAAATTTTTTTATAAAGCCTTATTTAACGCCTTTTAAACAAAACTAAGTTCAATAGAATCGGCAAACTTGTTTTTAGTAAGTGGGACAGAATATAAAAAAATTCAAACTAATGATATATTAGAATTATAAGACACTAGAAATGAATGTACTCAATTGAATAAAATGAAAAATTGCTTTGAAAAGCTAAAGATCCTTAAAAAAAGTTTTATCTCAATTCCAGTCGGTTCGGGAATCGAACCGGCGTCCTTTTGATCAGAGTTTATGGTTAACCATTTAACCAACTCGACCAGCGATGAGATAAAATTTGGATTTGGACGATCGACTTAACATCACTATTATTTTGATTCATTTTAGTGTCAATTTTTTATTATTTTTTATTCTACGAACACGTTTTACCGTTCTTTGTACCTCAACCAAGTTGACAGGGACTGAAGAACATTGTGGAACTACGAATATGGGAGACAAATCCCAACTAGTGGAGAATGGCCACTAACCAATTTAATTTCAAGATTTTATTAAGATTTTTATCTATACGATAGCAATGGATCTAACCATTATGTAGTTTGGAGTTATAAGACACTAGAAATGAATGTATTCAATTGAATAGAATGAAAAATTGCTTTGAAAAGCGAAAGATCCGTAACAAAAGTTTTTTCTCAATTCGGGGCGATTCGGGAACCGAACCGGCGTCCTTCTGATCAGAGTTTATGGTTAACCATTTAGCCAACTCGACCAGCGACGAGATAAAATTTGTTTTTGGACGATCGACCTAACTCGGCTAAACAAAAAGCTATAATATTATATTAAAATGCGTTTTTCTCGAAAACAAAAATAACTTTCGTCTTTAATTTTAGTATGATTTGGCTAAATATAATAAAGATTTAAATTAAAAAACAAAAAGGAACTTTTAGTTATCGCAATGTTTGAAAAATTAAAATTCGAGCACAATGTTACTTCAAACTTTTATTGTTGCTAAATTTCTTAACAAATTTCGAGCCACCCTATGTCAAAAATAGTGAAAAAATATAAAAATAAAAAGGAACAATATTTTACTCATTGAGTGATTTTTACTTACGTAAACAATGCGTTGAAAGTATTTATTTTTGCTATCATATATATAATACAGAAAAAACGAAAAAGCATAACCATATCTAAGGAAAGGAGAAAATGCGAAAACGAAAGAAGAGAATATAAAAAAATTAAACGATTAAAAAAAATAAACGAAACAACAATGAACAAACGAAATTTAAATTTTAATATTTTCAATTTAGTTTATGCTTTGCTTGCAAACGTATTATTTTGGATTTAATTTATTTCAGGCTTAAAAAACTATTTGTTTTAAAATTTCAGCTGTGTTTAAATTCATTTTTCACTTTCTTTTTTTCGCAAAATTAAAAATAAAATTCATGCATAAAATTCATGCAAAAAAAATTATTTTTTGTACGAGTAAACCGTAAAATGCACTTTTGGGATTCAAAAATTGTTCGTAAAGCAGGCTTTTTTTTCCTATTGAAATAACAATGCCAAAATTGAAATAACAATGCCTAAAATGGAAATAATAATGCCTAAAGTTATTATTTCGAAAAACTCCTTGGATAAAATAATTTTCTAAAAAAATATTTTACTATTTTGTGTAAATATATGCAGTTTTATTTATGTAAATAGTACAGAATCTTACTGGTACAAAAAATTTTGTATGCATTTCAGGCATAAAGAATCTTTTTTGCTTTCGAGTGCTTGTTTCTCTCGGCTTACACCTCGAGAAACAGTTTCACTCTCAAGCGGAAAAGACATACTTTATGCCTTTAGTACATAAATAGTTATTGAGTTTCCTTTCTTCTGAATCTTAACTTTTATTTTAGTCATAATTTTCTTTGTTTTTAAATATTTTCTATTAATTAGAAATTAAAGAAACAATTCATAAAATTGATTTGTTCTTTCTTTGCAAAACAAGAAAGAGAAATATTTCAGAATAGCCATGTTCGATTTGACTGAAACAACTGAATTATCTGAAAAGAATATATTAAGCATAATATGTAAAATGTATTTTAGTTACAACATAAAAAACGTTTCGTTGTCGATGTAGTGGGTTGTGAAAAAGGTTCGGGGTTCAACGCGGATCCTGTTTTTATTTTTTATTGTTTTTGTCTATTTTTTATAGAACATTAAAATTATTCCTTTTTATTC
Source organism: Diogma glabrata (assembly GCA_963693315.1). Taxonomy (NCBI): domain Eukaryota; kingdom Metazoa; phylum Arthropoda; class Insecta; order Diptera; family Cylindrotomidae; genus Diogma; species Diogma glabrata. The sequence goes on from OY856187.1 coordinate 213,669,587, forward strand.
ATAAAAATTCCACTTACGGCTTTTAAATTTTTCGATAAAGTAGTGTTTTAAAATTATTGCTATAATGCCTTTTAGCCGTTTCGTTCAAATTTATATCATTTCGATATTAATAAGAAAATTAATTATTTATATGACAGATAGTGCTAAAACTCATATAATATTTGTTTTCTAGCATCATTTTTGCATAGTTTCATTTTCTGTTAATAAAATAAGAAAAAACAAAAGCTGCTATTTCAGTATTTTCTTATTATTATTATTTCCAACCATGTGTGATTGATCGTATAAAAATTTATAGTATGTACATTGTCTTCCTCACGATGGTTTTTTATAGAACTATAGTTAAGCTGAAGGTGCACACAGAATAGATTAGAAGAGATTGAATTATGATGGATAGCACTTAGTAGTTCTATCAAAGCTGGATGAAAAGAGAAAGAGTGTATTGGCGTGTGTGGGGAGGGAGGGGGGGGGGGCGATATCCCCTAGTTAATTATTTTTGACTTGCTAATGTTATGTTTTGCTAGATATAGTTGTAGCACTTTTTGATTAAGTTAATGTTTGTGTGCAATATTTAATCTAAACTATTTACAAACAGTTATAAGTTATTTATTTTATATAAATTGTTTTATCAAACCTTTCTCTAATAATTTAAATATGCGATAGAATATTATGATGAGAATATCCAGTTCCTTACCTGAAAGTATTAAAAAAAAATTTAAATAATCACATTACGATTATTTGTAAAATTAAATTACGATAAATATATTTATCCACGACTACTAAAGAATATATACTTTCCATGCGTATATCTTTCATTGTAATTGTATTCATTCCAATTCATATAAAAAATTCTTTTTTATTTATTTCATTCCATTTTATTTATAAAAAAATCCTCTAACAAATTAAAAACTTGATTTGTTGGTATAGTAATATAAACAAGTTTATTCTCTTCCATTTAATTATATCAGCTTTATTTGTATGTTTTTTCGATAATAATAGTATGTATTATTGTATTGTTTTCTAACCTATAGCCTAATGAACTTAACCTATTGCCTAATGAAAATTTTCCTATAAAAAAATTATTATTATTCAATTGGTATGATTCCAATTGGTCAAATTGTTTTGATTTCATTAAAATCATTTTCAAATTATAATCACACTTGCTTTGATAAGTTTTGTTCAATTTTAATTTAAATTCTCTTATTTCGTTTAGTTGAACTTGGTTGATTGTATGAGAAGGGCGTTTTTTATCATCAGGTTTTTTTTATTATTTTAATTGAAGAAAATGTTTTTATATTTATACACAATTCTTTGTCAGAGAATAAAGTATTGTAATCGATTCGTGAATAATGAATTTTATTCTCTCGCAAATTAAAATTCTCGCTCGTGCCTCGCTCGAATTTTAAACTTTTGCTTGAGAATAAACTACTTCATTATTCAGTCATTGATTAAACTACTATTAAACAAGAACAATACATATATAAATCTCAAATAAACAACAAACGTTTTGTTTTTCTTGTTTTCTATGATAAATTATTTTCAATTTGGCGATATAAAGTTTTAAATGAAAACTTTATATTATTTCAAATATTTTTAAAGTCGTGGATAAAATAGCATCTGGTATTCGCTTAGGATGAAGGCAAATCTTCACTCGGATGATTCCCTCCACTCGCTACGCTCGTTCCGGGAAACTTCATCCTCGTGAAGAATTGCCTTCATTCTAAGCTCATACAAGAATCTACTATTCTATTACAGTCATTGTCGATTTCACAATCAAAATTATTTGCTTAAGTTTAAATAACACAATGAAATCTGCGTTAAAGAGAAACGTTTTTTATAAATTTAAAAAAAAGTTAGACTGAGATCACCAAAGATATTGCTTTTAATATGATCATATTGGTGAACGAATTTATACTTGTGAAAGCATTCGCTTATTTGCAGCAACAACTAAATAATTTTATCATAAAATCCTGATTTACGTTTCTACCGACACCTCAAAACGCATGTTGTTGTTGGACCTAGGTCTTAAAAGAAGTCTGTTTCTAAAGTACATGGGTTCACCATAGTTGTAAATCAAATTAACAAAAAAAAATTACAAATCAACAAAAACTGAACTTTCCATCCTTCCATTAACTGTTTTCATCCAACCTGGAGCTCAAACCCACAACGTGAGATTAAGAGTCTCATGCTCTACCAACTGATCTAGCCTGACTTGAAATATGTACCGTGGTCAAGGCTGTTCAACTCATAGTTTTAGATACCAACGAAATAAAAATGGAGATAACAGTTATTTGTGATTTTATAATTTTACCCCATGACGCATCATAAGTGATGCTACTGTAAATCTTCATAAATTTTAATCTTACTCAATCAAATGAACAAAAAACATTTTGTTCGAAGGAGGTTTTTTTTGATAGGAATCGATCTATCTGTAATAAGTCGTCCATTACAACAAAAAATTAAACGTTAACTGTAAAAGAAATATTAGCAACGATTTTATCTCAATTTAAATATTTAAATTAATATTATGCGATTTTTTGTGCTATTATTATTGTTATTACTAAACTACATTATTTTAGTGTTTTTTTGTATTTTTAATTTAATTTTTTATTATCATCATCAACGGTATATCATCATCTATCGACCAGCATTATTTTCTATGTATTTTTAATGTTTTTGTTTAGTTATTACAAAAAAAAATTCAAAGTTGCGCTTTGTGGGTTCATTGAACTGAAAAATTTTTATATAGTAAATTTTTTTTCACTTTGCTTTGCTTTTGTTATTTTATTTTTTTGTTTTTATTCTTTGACGTAACTTTTAGCATTCTATTTTACAATAACTATCATAAACAAAACGAAAGAAAATATATTATGTACGAATGTATACCATAGATATAGATAAGTACAGCACATGGTGATACATACAAATCATGGAGAAAATTTACAAAAACTGTTAAAGAATGAAAAATTTTGAGTCGAAAATAGTCTTTTGGTTCAACCTGTAAATGAAGTCAAAAGGAATATAAAAAAATAATATATATTTATACTACATTAACTTAAATACAATAAGTTTATAGATAATAATTTAAACATAATATAAAAATAAAATTTAAAAAAAATTCTATGCAATTCTTGCATCCACTCGGAGGGAGGGGGAGGGTGAAAATTAGGGTGCATCATTATATGACTGATTTATTTAATTATTCTATTTATAAAACATAATAATCAAATAATTTTACTTATCAAATGATTCTCGTATTTTATGTATGAAATTGAACTTTGCTTTTTTATAACATAAGTTTATTAATAATAATTATTCTGTTATTATTTTTTATTGTTGTTATTACAAAACTTTTATAGTTTAATATTTGTTAAAGTTTAATTTTTACAAGCTGGATAATTTTATGGTTAGGAATGTGATAATTTATCTGGGTATAATTAAAACTGGAAAAATACGTTTTCATGTTGAAGATTCAAGATTTAAGATTTATGATTTATATTTAAGATTCAAGATGCAAAATTCAAAATGTTTTGACCTTTGAACTCTGTATGCTACACAACACAGGCGTTGAAATCTGCCTGCATATGATTTGACAATGTTATAACAGACCAAGTTTTTTTAAAGTTTTTCATCGTAGTCGTTTGCATCGAGATTTCAAGGAGACACGTTCCTGGATGTTGTTAAAAGCTGTTTTGCAAGTCGTTATGCATTTGTTTCGAGCTGTGAGAGATTATTCTTGATATCGTATAGTCTACGTTCAAGAAGTGTAATATTTATTTGCATAGCCAAAAATTGGTAGAGGTTAATATATTTAAATCTAAACAATTAATCTCTACAAACTTAAACGATCACACGATCAGTTATACTCATGACATGAATCATATTCACGCCACCCATACGATAAATTAATTAATTAATTTATTTAATCAAGTCGATATTCGAAAATCGAATTTGGTTCAATGAAACATTTCTCGGTAAAAAGTAATTTTTCTTTCACTTTTTAAGTTCTTCCTTCTTTGAAGCAACAGCGACAAATTAATAACCGTACATACCAGTGAATATAAATTCAACTCTTTTGCTTTGTGCTACAAATTTGTGAAACGCTTATATATTACTTAATTGTATAATGTTATGCCCGCCACACTACGTGTTGTTGAATATGTATCATTTACGATTAGAGAGTTAGTATAGGATGTATTAACTGGAATTTAAGGCTTGACAGTTCAAACAACTAAACCGGTTGTGCTAACAGCAAAGATTATATTCTCGTTAATTCATCCTATAATTTCCATCCCTGACCTACCCAACTACACATTTTGCATTGTCGGAATTTTACATTTACAGATCACCAATCAAATAACCTTTTGCCTCACCCTCGGCTATAATATGCATTTTGCATTAACATTTTTATCAATAATCAGCGGCACACCTGACATTTTTTTTGTAACATCAAGGTTATAATGGTTTTTGTTATTTATACTTGCACTCTACTTGAAATGTTCAAATAAGAAAAAAATGAAACAAAAGTATTGCTACGTTTAAATTTCTCTTCTTTCGTTTTTATTATAATGAAACGAAATATAAATAGAAATGAAATATTTTTATATATTTACTTATATCTTGGATACAAAGTTTTATTTCCGAGCGGAAATTTCGGGTCAATGGTGATGGTATTTCATCGGATGTCTTTTCAACTAATGCAGGAGTTCCTCAGGGTTCTGCTTTGTCACCAACTCTTTTTCTTATTTATATTAATGATTTGTTGGATTCAACGATTAGTCCTATCCATAGTTTTGCTGATGATAGCACTCTTCATGCGTCTCATGAGAACCCTAAATTATATTCACAGTTAGCGCTTAACAACTGTAGATCAAATTTAATAGATTCTTTAAACCATGACCTTAAAACTATTTTGGATTGGGGGCTCGCTAATAGTGTTGAATTCAATACGAGCAAAACACAGGCTTGTTATTTTTCTAGATTATCCACACCTAATCCGTTTCCATTGAAGTTCGACTCTAAAGATCTTGTAGACAAAGGATCTGTTAGGCTTTTAGGAGTAGAAGTTGAAAATAATTTGAAATGGAATTCTCATATTTTTAACCTAGCTAAGAACGCTGTTCAAAAATTGGGCTTTTTGGGACGATGTCGTAAGTTTTTTAATAGCGAACAGCTTCTTTTAATTTACAAATCATTTATACGTCCCTGCATGGAGTACTGTTCTCACATATGGGGTGGCGCTTATTATAGTAGTTTGAAGTGCCTTGATTCTGTTCAGCGCAGAGCTGTTAAACTGATTGGCAACTCAACTCTTACTGATGAGCTTGATTCTTTACAGCACAGACGAAATGTTGCGGATTTGACAATTTTCTACAAATACATTATGGATGAACGAACTTCTGAAGAGATTAAATCAATTTTACCTGAACTAGCAATTCCATTGCGTAACACCAGAGCAAATGTTATAGCCCATCCTTTTACGGTTCATATAAAAAGGTGCAGAACTGTTGCCTTTCAGCGTGATTTTTTCAACAGAGTCTCTCATCTCTGGAACGCCTTACCTTCATGGGTTTTTCCTGATAGCTTTAATTCTCAAAGTTTTAAAGTTAACGTCCATAAATTTCTAAAAGAAACTTAATTTATTCAAACTTAACCACACTTCCTAGTTGGCATGGTATCTTCGGATATTCAGAGACGTTAATTAATAATTTATTATGATTAACACTAAACATGCCTAACTTATAATAACAAAAAAAAAAAAAAAAAACATGAATATATCCAGTTCTTTTGTTGGTATTTTTGAATAAAGAAAAGGGTGTTCATGATTTCTATGCGCGTTTTGCGTGTTAATAAACCAACAAGAAGATATTTGTGTGGTAGATGGCATATCCTGTGGCTTCGTAAATAAATTTTTTTTTGTGGTAAACGACTTTTCTTTTAATGACACAGTTGATAAATGTATAAGAATTTTCAATAAGTACAATGTTTTTTATAATACTGAAATTAGTAGAAGTAGTTTTAAGAAAAAAATTGAATTTAAAATGAAAGCTCTATTTGTAAATAGTAGTTAAGTGAACGAAATGTAATTTTAAATCTGAATAATTTTAAGGAAATAATTGTAAATAAAGGCTTTAATTGTCAAAAAAAAAAAAAAAAAAATGTATCGATTACAAACAATATGAGTAACGAGCATCTATTTCATGCAACCAGCTCTTCTTTCTTGTTTAGCGTGGTTTTTAAAATTTATAAATAGAAAAATAATTTTCAATTTTGGAGATTTGTATTTATTTTATTTATTTTACTTAAAACAAAAAACGCAAATGAAAATAAAAGATAGTAGTGCAGTGAGTGTGGCACAAAAGCATGCAAAAAATTGCATATTTTATTTATATTTATTTGTGAATTAAATTTATTAAATTAATTTGTTTGTAAAGTTTTGGTATTTTTTTTTCATTTTAACAAGTGTTAAGTTTTTGTTGATTTTTCTTTGATTATGTTGTGCGTGTTCAGAACTTCATCTAACAACAAATTCTAAAATTAAACAAATAATCCATAACCAAATTCAATATGTAGATTATTTCGATTAACATATTTTTGGATCTTTAAATATGAACACCTTTGCATAAGAAAACGGCTTCGATGTTGGCGAAACCGTTGTTTTACCATTCCGGATATTGAAGGAAAGTTTTTTTGTCGATGGTGGCTGAAAAATGAGGCAATGGATTGATATGAATTGGATGTCCAAAATTGGTTTAAAAAGTCATAAATGAAAACAACTCGTCTAAAGGTGCTTCGCATAAGGTTTAATTGCAGGTTTCGTAAAGATGACATATTTGGCTTAATTTGTAAGCTAGCGAATACAAATTTGGCTCGTTGTCAATATTTCAACGTGGTTGATTTATTTCAACGCAAAAAGCAATATTTGAGTAACTTATATCATCAAAACAACAGTGAAACTTTTTAATGATATCACAATATTCGATATGTGATTCTTTTTTGGGAATGCAATTTAAAACAGCCTTCAATCAACATATGTTCATATGTTCCACAGGACTGGTATTGGAAGACAACATTCAAGATAAAATTAATGTAAGCATTTTTTAATTATTTTGATTTATATAATTTTTGTTTCATAGTTCGTCTTTTTCGTATTAAATTATTGCCTTTTTGTTAGTTGAAATTTAGGTGAGTGAAATTTTTCGATAGTGAAAATTATCTTTGTATATTAGAGATCTTTCTCGTGTTTTAGTCCGTACATCCGTTTATCATTTTAAAATTTAAAATACCCTTGGTAAATAGATACCGTAGGTATGTAACGCATGTTGTTGTGGGACCTTGGTCTTAAAGGGTTTTTATGTGTTGTTGTGACACATATTGTAATGCCTACTACACATCACATTTTATTAAAAAAAAAAAAAAAAAATCTAAAATAAAAGTCGATTGCGAATATAAGTGAATTGTGAACTCTCTAAATAATATACATAATATACAAATATAAGATTCTGTAAATAATTAACATAGTGGAAATTATTGTTAGTATATTATACGAACTAATTGTAAATAAACTTGGATTACTAACAACATCTGATTTGTGAATATTAAACATCGCATTGACCCAACATAATTATAATATCCATATTGTTTGTTTTCGGGGTTTCCTTCGACGCCTGGTGATTTTCCATTTTTCACTTTGTTGATGCTGGCTTTCGCGTTTTTTAAAGTTGAGTAAGGTAAACAAGCCTTCTCACTTGACAGAGCAGTTGCTCAAATAAATACTGAACTTCATTCGTCTTATGGAGTATAGGTCTACAGTAGGTGCAGAAAGTGTTTTACAGTTAAGATTTTATCTGAAACCTTTTTATGGTTCACTCATTTTGTGATTCGATACATGTGAAATACATGTGAACTAATTTGCATGTAAAATTATTTCAAGGTCGTTTTCAAGGTCACTGAAAGACAATTGTATATTTCAACATAAATCTCTTGGTTTTTCGTTACAAAAAATTATTAATGATTCCTAAATGTTTATTATTTAGCTGAGTACAGCTAAACAATTTTGGAATAAAAGTAGGACACTATGAATAAAAGATACGATGGTCAAATCATCATTTAAGTGAGCCTAACTAAAAATCTAATGATAATAATTATTTTTCAGTGATTTCCTTGGTTTTAAGCTTTAATTGAGTTATAAACATTTCTTACGTTAATAGAAATATATGTTTGTTCTTCACAATCAACTTATAAACAGCGCTCATGGGCGTCGACATGACTTTTTTCAGGAGAGACCAAAGTCCAAACTATTTTTGATACACCTTTTACTAGTAATTCCTCAATACAAGGCAACTGTATTTCTAGAAAGATGTTTTGTTTTCGGTTGATTTTTTGTGGTTTTTAAAAGTTTTATATTTTAATTTATTTTTAAGTTTTTTTTAAATTTTTCTATAATTTTTGTTTTAGATTTTTGTTTATGTTTTTAATTCCATTCATATTTTTTATTTCCAATACATCTGTTTTTCATTTCAATTTTGTGATTTTATAAATTTTATTTTTTATTAACATTTTTATCATAATTTTTTCTTTTTGTTTTTAGATTTATGTACATATTAGTGTTTGAAAATTATTTTATAATACGTTTTAGTTTTTATTTTTCTGTTAAATTTTTTAATTTAATTCTTTTTATTTTATTTCAAATATGCATTTAATAAAGATGATAATAAAAAATAAAATAATTGAAATTCTAATATGTATTTCAATTATTGTCTTAAAAAAATCAGTTTCCTTTCTTTCTATTCAAACTTATAAACAAACATTTAATTGTTTGGTAAAACCGTTGTTTGCCCAGTGAATGGAAATTCCATTTTATTTGATAAGTCATAACACGAGGCAGCTCGCGATGATTTGCAAGAATTGTATTCCAAAATGCAAAGGAAGTTTGGCTGTGATGCAGAACAAGTAAGGTGAAATTCTGTTATTTTGTACGTTGTTTAAATTTAAAATAGACAGTTTAATTTAAAGAAAAAAAAGATAGAAAAATTACTAATTAACTGGAAGATATAATTACAATTACAATTATAAGAATAAAATTTTGTTTTTGGACTAAATGAAGGTCAATGAACAGTCTAGTCGAATTTACAGTTTAAACTTAGCTCTATGTTATAACAAAATAAGATTAATCAAGGTTTATTTCCATTAAATTAAAAGTTGAACAATTAACAGTGTTACAGTTTTTTTCATATAATAAAATAAAAATGGAGAAAAATTGAGACATTTAAATTTTGATTTGGTACATGGGTGAATGTTGTCCTGGCTTATAACTAGTGAAATTTTTTTTCTTCAACCAGAAGCGAGTTAGAAGTTTGAATTTTGGATTGATTTGATCTCGGAGTGAAGTAAGAAAACCTATATGTGTTATTATGGTTTTCCATATTATTCACTGTTTGTGTGCTTTTGTCACTTTTGAATTAAAATGCAATATTTAAAAATATACTTTTTACTGTTTATTTTTAAATTTATTTATAATAATAAAACTTCCTTATAGTAACAATTTGATTTCAATCAAATTGTTACTATAAGGAAGTTTTATTATTATAAATAAATTTAAAAATAAACAGTAAAAAGTATATTTTTAAATATTGCATTTTAATTTTAATTTTAAGTAAGAAAACCGTTTTACATTTTGCCGTCGTGTAGCGTTGGACGAAACCCAAACGTATTAGTGCCAATAGGGAACGGAATTTCATACAACTTTGGCTTCATCCGGTATATAAACCATTTATCGGCTCGACATTCATCTATTTGAGTTTGGATTCAACAATTAACGGCGTCTTATGTAATTATTCAACGGTCAATCACGTTCGTTGATGCAGCGGTTGTGTATATCTGTACCTGTTTGTACAACTTATAGTCACACCCGCATGATTCAAGGAAGATATACATTTCCTCTGATCGCTCATCTTTCCTCCGTATACACCGTATCCAGCAATATTATAAATTTTTTTTTACGTCAACCATTTTATATCCGCCTACTATTGCATGAACCAGTAGTGCAATATTACTATAATTATTCAACTTTACCCCATATACACCGTTCTCAGCAATACGATAAATTTTACCTGTCAATCATACTACATCTAAATATCATTGCATGAATTAATAGCGCAATATTATTACTATTCTACGCATTTTATACCTATTCACCGATTTCAACAATCTTACAACTAGTGCGCATCAGTTATTCTACCTTCATCCAACAGTACCTGAATTAATAGCGTAATATTACTACAATTCTTGAATTTTGTAGTACGCAACAGTTAGTCTACATTCCGCCGTCCGTATCTGAATTGTCTACATTCCGCCGTCCGTCCGCATTATACTATAACTACTCAACGTTACTCCTTATACACCGTTCTCAACACTACGATAAATTTTACCTGTCAACCATACTACATCTAAATATCATTGCATGAATTAATAGCGCAATATTATTACTATTCTTCGAATTTTACGCATATTCACCGATTTCAACAATCTTACAACTAGTACGCATCAGTTATTCTACCTTCATCCAACAGTACTGGAATTAATAGCGTAATATTGCTGCAATTCATCAGCTTTCATCCTCAGTCACCGATTTCATCAATATTTCCAACATTACGTACCAGTTATTCAACCAGTATTTGATTCAGTCGTCATTGTTGAGGACGTTCGGATCAACCATCACACATTTTGCAACCACAATCGCTCAGGCCAGAATTTTGATTTATATCGCCTAACTGGGCCCAGGGAGATGGTCGGTTAGACTAACAGGGACGAGGCAGCGGGATCTTCAACACTATGGGGTGAGTACCTTTATCTACGAATACCTTAATCTTATGGAAGTGCCAATGTAAGTATGCATGGACCGAGCTGTATGTAAGTGTGAATGTGTGTTTGGGTGCATGCGTGTGTGTGTGAATGTATGCATGAGTGTATGACGTGGCTAACGGGGTGACATGTTGATCGCGGTTTTTTCACGTATGGGGTCGCCAGAGTCTTCTCAATTCATTTGTCTTTTTTCTTTGATCCGCTTAAACGAATGTAACATACGTACTATACTGTTATTTGTGCTGGAGCTGCAGGTATTCTGTGTTGCCGGTCCCACTTACTGAAGCTAGTTTTGGGCGTTAAAATCTCTTCTAGGTGCGCGACCTGCTATGCCACTTCATTGCCCAAGTAGCAAAATTGGTATTGCTCTGGGATGTCATTTCTTAATTCCAACTTAATCCATTCGTTTTTTGGTATTTTAAATTCTTATTTCTTTAATGCTTCTTAAATCGTTCTTAAAATGGTACTCTCACCTTGGTTTTAAATCGTTATGTAAGATCTCACTTAAAGTATTCTTAAAGACTTCTTAATTTGGTATGTATATCAACATCTTAAATCGGAATGGATGAGCACGCATAAAGAATTCTTAAAGGCTTCTTAATTTGGTATGTATATTAGAAGTATTAAATCAGTATGATGTGCCTTCTTTAATACGTCGAATATTGGTATGTCACATACCATAAGTTTGTAGTGATGTACACTGAAAAAATATGTTGGTAAATTCTACAATTTAAGTTAATCCAAATCAATTTTGTAGCATCGTATACAATTTAGTACGATTGACAAAACGTTTTACCGTTAGACAAATGCTTTATATGTTGTTCTTAATTTTAGATCATGCTACAAAATTAATTTTATTGAAGTAACTTATTGTAGATTACACCACCTTTTTTTCCAGTGTACATGTTCAAAACTAATCATACCCAAAATAATATATATTCGTTCTTGGTTTTTCTCCCGAATTAAGAAGGAATATCAACTTTTTTGGTATTGTGTCATACTAAATTAAGAAGATATTTGAACTTAATTTGAGAATTTTCCTTCTACTTGAGCAAGAACAAAATTCCGCCATATTTTCACACAGCAATTTTAAAGAATTAATTTGAAAAAATTTCTGTTAAAATATAAACATTAAATATTGCACGATTTTTTATTTTTACTTATACAATTTAGATAGCTAACAACGATGTGAGCATGAATATGTCGGGGTTTGATCTACAAATAATTTAAAATATAATTTAGGGCGCATTGAATTTTGGCATATTCTCAACAATTGTAATAAATTAGAGAAATCATGGAGGCGCGTGAGTTTTAAAGGAGCTAGAAGTTCCAATTTCACCATAAAACTCGTTTCCTTTGCAAATATCGGTTTAATATTTTCTTAAAACTGATTTTAAACCTTACATGTAATTTTTCTTTATATATCAATTCTTTCATTAAATTTTATAACAGCATAACATGTCATATTTTTTGTTTCATTTCAACATCGTCTATTTAATTTAAATCAATTTAATATAGATAAAGAGAGATAAAAAATTCTGCGTCACTCTTTGACTTTGATAGTATATAACAAAAAAATGACATACCGATTTAAGAAAGAGTTAAGCTGGAGTTAAGAAGGAGTTGAAAAATAACATACCTATTTAAGAAGCAAATAAGATAAAAATACGCTTCTTAATTCGTTCTATCGGACCGCCCACATGGGCCTTTTTGTACTTGATTCAAACTTAAATCCTTCTTTAAGAAGGCGCGTTGCTTTGTTTAAGTCTTCTTAAATCTTTCTTTAAGTACTGACAATCACTAATTTTGCTACTTGGGTGGTTTACCAATGAAGCAGCTCTCCATTACAACACATACAAATTGCTATATAAAAATAGCCTTGAAACGTGAAGATATCATAAAAATTCCAATTCCGAAAATCAACCCAAAAACAATAGCATCCCATATCGGAAAGTTAAAAATAAAACGATTTTTATATACCGAGAGTGACAAACCGGATGTGAGCATGCAGAATTGTGTTAGCCTTTTTACAAATTTTTAATCGGTCTTTCAAAACCTTTTTATAGTTTCTTCAACTGTAGACACATTTAGCTACTACATTTTTTTGTATCAGAAGTGATAACCTGAATGTTTGTGAAACCTTACTGAAATCTTATGTCTGTGTTATAACTAAATTAAAAAACAGATTTTTTACAATACATACTTTCTAGTCAAACCATTGTAGGTGGTAGAAAGATAGCGACCATTGGATATAGCTGACAAACATTGATAACGGATTAATGTAAATATCAAATTTTGTAAAAATGGTAAAACTAAAAATTTAAAAATTTTTATTTTTTATTTCAGTTTTTTGTCGAATGGATTTGCTTGGCTGTATTTTCACATGACAACATTATTTGTGGTATATAACATCTATCTAAGCATGTCATCCGTAGACAATATTTGGGTATCTTTTGTAATCTCATGTAAAGTTGTTTGTGAGTGGTGTGTAAATTGTTCTTTAAGTTAAACTACTGATGATAGTAGAATATTCATAGCGTGAAAAAATAAGCAATATACTATATAAAAGATGTTTGCCTTAAAACCAATATTTTCATGCCCGCTGCGATGCTGCTTGAAGTGCTGCTACGAAGCCCTATAAAATTATATAAACTAGCAAACGAAATAAATATTTCAGATAAAACCCCTTAATATTCGACGACACAATAAAAGGAGAATAAATTTTAGGCCCAGATAACAAAACGAGAGAGGGAGACAAGTGCCCCCGTTCCCCCTCCTTCCCGACGTCTATGATAGCACTTTGAGCTGTTTTGTGGAACACCACAAATCATACTGATAAAGTTGTAAAAATACTGGCAAATAAGCTTCGAGTATTATAAATATATAATAAATCAACAAACTACTTTTAGAAGAAGTGGCGATAACATCTATGTGTTTAGAACTTCTTTGTCATAACTTTGTTTTGTTTTCCAAACAAGTGAAACAATTTTTGGAGATTTTTTAAGGTGATTGTATAGAAATCTCTTTAATCTCTTTCAATTATTCATATTTGAGAAAAATTCACAGCAAAACAAAAAAAATTACACTGGATTGAGCAGTTGGTAGCTACAACTTCAATTAAAATGGGCGACTAAATTATGTCTATAAATTTGCTCACGTGGCGTTCATGATGGCGTTGTCGAGTTAACCATCTTCAAATATCCACCACGGTCAATCGCAAACGCGTTAGAATTACAATGGAATTTTTAAGGTCGTTAATTACGTCCGTGTTTAATTGTTGTCGTGATTTTCGTAGCAGTGATCAGCTCCTTGGGGTATAAATGTACATTTTTTAAACGTTCAGGTTAAAATTTTGGTTTATCTGTTACTCTTCTTCTTAATGCCAGATTTATCTCGTTCTTTTTTTCTGGGGTGTAGGCTTTCTTCTTGTCTTACATAAATTTCAATTACCAGAGGGACTTTTTAGCAAGCTCAGAGTCCGGCAATAGTCTGTTGAACGAACGAACCAACGTAGAAATACTTGGGCTACCTATCACCCTGATTCCCATCGCCTAGATTTAGATAAAACAATATGAACCATTCGTTGACATAGCTAAATTTTTAGTTATAATTTTGACCTTTGTGGTCTGCTTACGTTCTTAAGTTAACCACAAGTTCTGACCCTTGAACTATGAAACGATCTCACTTAAAATTATTTTAATCCTTTACACCACTTAAGATAAAACTAATCAAACCCAATGTGACGCAAAACGATGATGATCGCGTCATAGACATAGATTAATCAACTTTTTTGTTTAACTAGATTTACTTAGTTAGTTTAGCAAATCGTCAACCGATTGATCACTAAAGTATTTAATTAAAAGTCCGTATTTTTCTACTTTGATAATGATACTTACCATACACTGACAAAAATTTGATTTGGGAGAATTAATATCCATACAAATCTTAACTTCAATTGGGTACACCAACGGCAATGTAGTAGGGGCGACCTATTTGCGGTTAGAAACGCAATACCTAAAACAAAAACAAAAACTACTTCTAAAAACTTTCTAGTGGTAATAATGCACCAGAAAAGTGAGCAATTGAGGAATATGAAACCTAAGGACTGAATGGAATTCAACACCGTAGAGAGTTATTTAAAAAAATCTGCTTTAAGGAGCTGATCTGCAGGTAATCAACATGTGTAGTACAAAAATCCTTTTAGATTGCATTACTCCATAAAACCACAATAAAAGACCCAAAAACGTTTCCTCAATATTAGTTTTTTGTTCTTAAAACTATGTTTCGGCTTTAAGAAAAAGTGTTATAAGAGGCGTTACAATATATGTCACAACAACCCATATATAGCTTTATCTAGGTCTCACAACTACATTCTTTTTGGGGCATTGTTGACTTGTACACAAAAGATAAAATTAATCAAAAGTCATTGAAGAATCGGAAAAAAAGTTAAACTAATAAATTTTATTTAAACGGTATTTAATGATGACCATATTTATTACATTCACTCAAAATCTTAATCAAGAATACAAACTTCCTTTTGTTGAACTATACATGACGTTATTGTGACAATAAAATGAGATCGAATATCAAGATAAATTAGTATACACAAATTAACATTATAAAAACAACAGAAAATTTAATACAAACTTTCGTTATTTATTGGTTTATCTTGACATCATAATGAACAATAAAAAATTTTTTTTTTCTTATTGAAAAAACACAAATTTTTCAAAACAATCATTAATAAATTCTTTACCAGTAGAATAACAAATGAGCTCAATTAACAACCATAAAAGAATTGGAACAAAAAATATTCAACTTTCTTGATAAAAGAAAACAGTTTACTTTCGTTTAACCCAAATTCTCAACTTTAAACTTAAAAATTTTGATTTGATCTAAATTCTCATTTCCAAAACAATTTCCATTTTTCTTGTTTTTTGTTGTTGTTGTTTTAAATAAAGTTGTCATGCGAACGTTATCAATTGCGATCACAGAACTGGAATAATAACACAATGTCAATTGAAATATGAAAACGTAAAAAAACGCATAAATTAAGTTTAAGACACAAGAACAACAAAACACTATAGCTTAAGATATTCCCAAAAAAAACTGTAACTTCTGTTTTCGTGTTATTTTATGTTATTACAGTTTTTTGTTGTACAAAAAAGCTTCACTCAACAAGGTAGATAATAATATAATTTTTTTGAATTTTTAACGATCGTTTTGTAGTTGTTTGAACGATGCTGGTGATGATGATGATGATGATCTTAAGAAAATAAATTTAATTTATTCATTTTTGTGTTTTGTTTTAAAAAAAATTATGATTATTATTTTTACAAGAAATCTTATCTTCAATTAGAAATCATATTTCTTTTCTATGAATTTCGGTGTAACATGTTTTCTTGTGGGTTTTTTTTATTTGTTTGTTTGGACTAACATTACTTTCAAGTGATTGTGAAAGAAATTCTTTTAGTTATGAGTAAACGCTGAGAAATCTGATTAAAATTGATGAATGTGCATGAATTTGAATTTTTATGATCAATGCAGGTGTGATATAGAATGTTTTAGTCGATAAGTTATATCAAAAACAAAAATGTGTATATCTCAGCAAAGACCCTTTCTAGATAAGATTTTATGTCATGATTATAACAAAAATAAGTTAAAATCTTATTTAAAAAATTAGAGATTGAAATTAAATCAAAGCTTATACAAAAGTGGCATTTGTTATTATTACACAAATTAACTATTGTCATTTTGTTCTTTAGGACATCTTAGGAGTTAAATAAAACTTGTTTGTCATATAAAAGTGTTATTTTCTGAATTGATTCAGAAGATTTCTATTAAATCCTCATAAGCTTCAATCTTGAATAGTTTACTAATTGGTTAAAACTAAAGTAAAATATGGATAACAGAGTATTCGATCCTTCGTGAATTTCAATTACGTTCATCAGAATTCTAATTCTCGCCAACATTGGCAAGAACAAAGGATCAATTACTCAAATGTAACCCTCTATTCCTTCTGATCCAAACAACATCTACTGATGGGCCAAAAAATTAAGATAACCCCAAATTTAAAAGTATCGAAAATCTCACCAAAGTTACGGCTAGTTACATATCTGCTACTGCTCTTATTCCAAGTTTGAATTTCACAAATTTTTTACCGAACGGACATGTTATCACGCCGGCTTCTAATTGTATCAATAATAAAACTTTTAGTACTAAATTACTTTATATCGATCTGAGTCCCCGTCACTAATTATGACATCATTTTGTTATATCTTCAGTTAAACTTATAATAGGCGCTGATCTTACAATGAAACTCCTACAATGATATCCAGCCCAGACAATACAACGTTCATTGCTTTATCAGATAAGCAGTAATGGATGTTGTTTTTTCTAGATCACAGCCCATAGAACCAAAAAATAACAAGATGGCCAAATCTAGTTTGATTATATAAATCAATTTTCTGTCGTGTATTTGCACCACTCCAAACAGTAGCTTAAAAAGACCCAAATTATTGGTTGACTAATGAAGGTTGTCTACTTTTGACGGTTGCATATAGTTTTCAAAAACTCTTCTGGTTGAAACGAAAGTTTTGGTTTCATTGAACTTATTGTGTTATCAAGGAAGTAGATTGGATCGTAAGATAAAAGTGGTCTCAGATAACAAACCTCTGCTTATTGCTATTTAATAAAAGAGTGACTTTATTTGAAACTTTAATAACAGTTTATTATTGATATTTGACATAAGTTACGAAAGAGAAACGAGGTAGTGGATTTACTTTTTACTTTTATTTATTGAATTTGCTATATATTTTAGCAGGTATATTACTCAGCTTAATAAGTACAATATTATACACCACTACTTAATACTTGATCACAGAGAAAAAGACCTCACCTCAAACTTTTAAATATCGCTTTATCTATTTCATAAGCCCATTTGGTGTAAACCATCAACTTTTCGCTAAAAATTTAAACGCTATATATTTAGAAACCTGCAGCCAAATTCTGTAATTGTGAAGCGGTGAAGTGATAAGTTTTTTAATGAAAAGAAACGAAGAAATTTTTATTGCTTCACCGCTTCACAGTTACATAATTTGGCTGCTGTACTGTAAGCAAATGGAATATGCAGAAAACTGTAACGACGGAATATTTCGAGTTTTACTCTAAAATATTAATTTTCATATTGAAATAAATCAGTAAATAGTTTGCTAATTTGTTTCTGTTGCGGCCTTTAAATTCAAAGAAACATAAAAGCATTTATGTGTGCTATACAAGCTAGTCAATAATATTTTAACTTTTTTTTTAGTTTAATTGTTTTGTTGCATCTCTCAATATCAATTATTATTAATTGTTTATGTCTACATAGAAGTTTTTGTTATAATAAATAATAAGAATAGTTGTCTGTATTTGGAGGGGGATATTTTCTCGTTTGAATACATTTTTATTGAGATGATACATGGAAATGGAAATTTGGATTAGAAATTTTTAAATAGTTTACGATGAAAAAATGAAAATAAAGGAAACAAGGAAATGTGGATAAATTACAAGAGTCAATAGCAGAGAGAGACATATATATATATATATATATATATATATATATATATATATATATATATATATATATATATATATATATATATATATATATATATATATATATATATATATATATATATATATATATATATTCAAATATTACTATGGAGACGAAAAGTTAAAGGATAATGAACACTTGTTGTAAAACAATAATTCTAGAGCTAGTCATAAAAGGAGAGGCTATCAATTTATGACTTATGCTCTGTTAATCCGATTGCATAAATTTTTTTTGATATAATTTACATAATTTTTTTGTAATTGTGAAAATTTTTCTGTGTTAATTTATTTTCTTTGTTAATCAAATTTTTATATTGTTTTTTGGAGAAAAAAATCACGAAAGAATTTTTTTTTAATTAAAAACAACACGTGCCACAAAATCATCGAAGTTGATTTTTTGATC
The DNA here is from genome assembly GCA_963693315.1 of Diogma glabrata. NCBI lineage: Eukaryota > Metazoa > Arthropoda > Insecta > Diptera > Cylindrotomidae > Diogma > Diogma glabrata. Next base: position 213,688,446 of record OY856187.1, read on the forward strand.
AAATCGTAGTTTTAAATATCCTATGAGATGTGCAGATTCAAAAAAAAATTTTGTAGGAAATTTAAATAAAAGTTTTAGTCAACAAAATGCCCTGGACCTTGTTGTGTAGAGAATTAAATTTTCTTCAAAAATGTTTATATGTAGGTATGTGGCATACGCAGAAAATATTACCATAGTTTTTCTATTGGAATATCCAGAAATATACATGACAAACCAACTGCTAAAACAGTACTGGATAATCACTTTATATGTGACTGTTGCAAAGAAGCATATACAGACATTACAAATTTGAGCATATATATTCAAAAACAAGTAGTTGATGAGCTTGCAGTATTCAGGCAGCACATAAAAGCAACAAAAATGAATTTTCTAGTATCTTAATATATTAGTGAAGCTATTAATAAATTGAGACACTTGATAACCAAACAAATAACAAATATTAAAAGAGATGTTGTTAAAGAATTAAATAGCAGCATTCAGAAAGATCTGTTTAACAACATCTCAGAAGTTATCATCCAGGAAATAACTCCTCGGCCAGACTTCTAATCCGGCTTTAGAAAGACTAACGAAATTATATTTGATAACATTTTTGAAAGTGTAGATCATGTTAATAAAAACATCTATTAATGTTAACGAGAGAGGAAACTCAATAATGCGGGACATGGAACAACTGACTAATGACATCACCATACAAACTATTCCTGTGTAAAACAGTTTTAAGATATTAGAAGATATCGAAACAGAGATAACAGATAATGAAAATGTAAATTCAAGGAATACTACGGTTATGCACCAAAATCTAGCGTTTGCATGAACATATAATCTTATACAAGAATGTTAGAGTACTTATAAATTCTGAGCAAAGTGTTTTGCTAAAGAGATTGATGCTTGGCAGTCAATAATTGACAGACAAGGATCATTCTCCAGCGCAAAGCATTTTTCAGCAAGTTTGGGCTTATACAATTCTTGTGTGATAAACTCACTAATATGCATATAAATTCGATCACTAAGCATAAAGTACGTAACCATTTGGGAAATTTCATTGTTAAATTATTTATATATATGTAAAGAGATTGAGAATATTAAAAGAAAGAACAACACAGCATTACAAGCAATGATAAATTATAAGGCGATATACGATAACCTTCTGGCAGATCAAAAAATTGAATAGCGGGGGAATAATCCAATATGGATTAAAAAATAATAGTAATATAAACATAAATTCTGCTGTTCCATCCACTAATAACAACATTAATAAAAGTATCAACAAAAATAATGCCATCAAGAAAATTGTTTCATCGTTCATTGACATACAAAGGACACCAGCGGCATATTGCACATATTGAGTTATCGGTCGACGACATGAATTCACGGAAATATGCAATTGCCAGGTTTAGTTTAAGAGTAATATATGATATATGTGTTATTATGGTTTTCCATATTATTCACTGTTTGTGTGCTTTTGTCAATAATAATTTAAGAACTGAGGATGACGTAAGCCGAAATCGATATTCTATAAAATAAAAAATAAAATTCAAATTGTTACTATAAGGATGTTTATATTATTATTAATAAATAAAAAATTAAAATAAACAGTAAAAAGTATTTTTTTAAATATTGCAATTTAATATATGATGTAGCAATATTATATCTTGAATATTTTTAACTATGTACAGGAACAAGAACTTACTATTATGTACTAGGAAAATTAATATTTACATCGGATATTGCATTTCATATATTTTATGCAGGACCGTTATTACAAAATATCTGATTGTAATAAGATAACCAAGTACAATTTTGAAAGTGCAGACTGTAAGAAAATTAATGACATATTAAGCAATTTCACTTTAAACGAATGTACCTTACAAGAGACGGTAGACAATTTCTACATGTTTACTATTATAAATAAACATGTATTCATACCAAGAAAAATTACGACAACTTTTGCTTGCTCGAAATATATTGACAAACCGCCTAGTTAGTTTTTGTATAATTGTTCATTGAAAATTTCCAGTCAGTATATAATGAACCAATGAGCATTACTGGGATTTGTTTTTCCAACCTTCAAATGCTTTTAAAGATGTGACTAATATCATACACGTTTTCAAAGGAAATAATCTGGTATCGATCTCGGCTAAAACATCTGTATTATCTCGTTATGTTTACTGTGCTGAATTAGAAGCAGAATTGAAAGAGGTCACTTCCTTCGAATACGAGACTCTATCTGTGAAACTAAATCGTAGTCGCAAACCATTGCAGACGTCGAGTTTAATTTTGACAACGGGTTCCCCTTTCAAAGAAAGAAACAAGCTCACCCAATTTCTTCAGACCTAAATAAAAATAAACACACCTCTATTCTAACATTTTTCTACACCATTTTCTTGGATTTATATTACAGATCAACCTTAGGATAATCTATTCAAGTAACTTGCCGCTACATTGTAAGTAAACACAAACTGAAGTGTTAGTTGTAGCGATAGAAGTTATAGTGGGCAAGCCAGACCCACATTACATTGAGTTTTAAAAAATTAAGAAACGTCTTTATTAGTGTGACTCAATTATTTTAATCCCTTTTACTTCTTCTAAGCGCACTTAGTGCTAATTCTACATATCAGAAACACTTGAATCTTCCAAATGTGTGACATCGTTTCCTTGAGTAGCTACTATTCTTTTTATTTGTAATCAAATATCTTTTTAATGAAGAACAGATGGTCATATGGAAACAAGCACAATTAATCTATGGATTAAATTTTGAAGGTCAATAATACTTTCATCATTCCTTGTTTTTGTCACTTTGAAATTTTAAGAACAGGAAAGGAAAAATCTTATGCAAATGTCTTTTAGTTTTCTCTCTGTTTTTATTGTCGTTTTTTTTTCTCTAACTTGTTCTAATTATTTTGATCTAATGCTTTTAGTTTGTTTTTCGTACTAAAGCTTTAAAGCAATTGTGACTTAATAAGTAATGTTAAGGTTAAATTTTTTTACTAAAACAGTTTAAAGTGAAAGTGAAACTATTTTATTAATCAAATATTTTGGTCGAACACCTATTTTACTGTAGAAGTAGAAACACTCGATATGCTTGTTACGAAATTGAGCAAAAAAAGTTATCAAATTTGAGTAATTTTATTACATAAAAGACAGTTTTCCACTGTTTATATTATTACGGTTCTACATAATCACAAAACAAAATTGTACCTACAAACCACAATTTCCTCTATATAATATCGCAAAAGTAAAGTCAATATCACATGGTTTCCAAGAAAACGGGTCGAGGCAAAAACACTAAATAAATTTCTCAAGTTTTCGTTGTATAGAAATTTTTGGATTTACCTAGAATATTAAAGAAATTAAGCAGAATTATATATAAAGAATTCCTTTTGCAAAATTAAACTTAGTTTATATTAGACTGCGATAATGTAAAGTAATATTTTAAAGTAGATTGCGATAGTGTGAATAAATTAGATGGAATCTGATTATGTAAAAAGAAATTGAATTGTGAATAAAGTGTCACGTATTATTTAATAGAAATTGTGTGTTTTATTTTGGAGGCTACGGACTGGAAATTTCTACGTTATTTCTCTGTTAGAATTTTTTAAGATGTTGAATATTCTTGTTAGAGAATATTATTTGCAGAATTGTTTTCTTGTTGTTGTGAAACAATAGCGGTTAAATTCTTAATAAATCCTAGTGTTTTTGCTTACTAATCAGTGATCGAATCCATATAGTGATTTGGGAATTACGTTTAACAAATTGTGAGTTAGACCAATTCAAAGTAAGGTTAAAAAACGTAACATTATTATTGCTCAATAGTTTCACAGTAATTTACACACACGAAATCGAAGCATAAGACGTGAAAAACCATTTTTTGCATTGAATTTGATCCTAATTAAAGTTTTTAGAAACAGATTTTATTTCATAAAGAATTTATAATTTACAAAATTACTAAAAGCGAATTGGATCAATAAATTATATTTAAACAAAACATTTGTCTCTGTTTGGTTAGCAAATGAAAATTAGTTGAAATTGAATGCCAAAATCAACATCAATAAATGAAGGCAAACATAAACTCCAATAAAAAAATAAATAAAGAAAACTAGAATTTTTGTTTATTTAAGTCAGTAATAACATTTGCATTTTTCTTGCCTTTTATTAAATTTTGTTACGAAAGTTGCAAAAACTGTCCAAAAGATAAGATACTGAAGATTAATTAGATGTAAACAAAAATTAAATTTATTAGACCATATAGTAAAAACTAAACATTAACAGATACAATAAAACTTTATTTATCAAGTAAAAGTTGTTGCATAGAGAAGATACAATATAAAGAAGGAAGTTTTGAATCTTGAAAACATCAAAATTGTAGTTTCAAGGTGATATTTATATTTTTTAAATATTTTATTCAAACCCAAATTATTGTAAAAGAAAAGAAGCATATTTGTGTCGATAAAATAAAAATTAATGATTTGTCGAAATGTTTCCAAAATTTCACTCTTAGGAGTAAGAACGAAATAATAAAACAATTACTTGCGAATGCGAAATATGTAATTTGATGTGCTTTGCACTAAATTTGTTTTTGAAATTTATCGTATTCATTTTTCTTGTTCAATCAAATTAAAAATATGAAAGTAAAAATTTTTTATTAACTATTGAAACACACATAAAAAAAGTATAATTTGGATTTATTAGAGAGACAGATAAGGTATGCAGATAATATAATTGTTAATAAAACCATTACATAAATAAAATAAAATTAATAATTAACTAGAAATTTGATAAACCATATTAATGTGTTTTAGTGTTCTATACACTATTTGAAATATATTTTATTTTTAGTATACTGGTTTAAGGAATTTAGTTAATATAACCGATTCTGAGGTGTTAGTAGTAATAGTAAAAAATATTATACTGGACAAACTAGCAGATCTTGCAAAAAGCAAAGGAGAGAACACCTACCACCAAGAAATAATGATAAGATGAATTCCAAACTTTTTAAATATTTTATATTTGACAACCATATTTATATAAACTTAATATCAAATTTAAAACCACTGAATATAAACTAAAAAAGGCGAAACCTCACGAAATGAATGAAATAAAGAGTTTCATTCTTATAAAAGTTGTAAAACAAAATCGCGACAAATTCATTAATAATATGTTTTACAGCGGTGTAAAATTTCAAAAGAAGTACAAAATTTAAAATTCTGATGATGAACAAATATTAAATGGAATAATAATAATTTGTTTTTTTTTCTGTGGACCATTTTATGCCCAATGTATTATATTCAAACGAAAAATTTTTCTAATTACGTTTATGTTTCCTTTTTTTTCCAAAAAAAAAAACAAGAGATGCCACGTTAATTAGTAGCAAAACTATTTATTTAGTAGTTGTAAGGATTTTCGGAAATGGGTGCATTTTGGGTATTTTCATTAACGGTTATGGATAATTTCAACTACTAGTAAAAGATAAAGTAAAGTAAAATGTAAAGTTTCAATATTTGTTATGGATTAAAAATACAATCAATTTAAAATTTCTTAAAAATCCACTTAAACTGTTGGCAAACGTTCTACAAAAATCATACACCATTACGCAAGGTTCAAGAGTTATAATATGTTTCGATGTTGAGATTCCACTTAGATGTCCTTAGATAACTGAACTTGAAAAAAAGAATAAAACAACAAATAATGCAAAAAAGGAATTAATTCAAACTATAGTTAAATGTTTAGAATTTTATTTGTTTTTTTTTTCAAAATTCTCTAGAAAATTTCTAAATCTTAGTGTTAAATTTGAATCATTTTAATTTTGTTTAAAAATTTCTTTTGAAATACTGAAATTTAAATCCAACAAATATTTTTTGAACGAAATTTTGTTGAAAAATAAATTAAAATTAAATTTAAAAACGCTTGAAGTTTTTTTAGATTTAGTCAAATATTTTTGAAAAATTTCAAACCAATTACAACAAAAAATTTATTAAATTATCAGAATTTTGCAGAAGCTGGGTGTAAAAAATAGAATATAGGGCAAACTGAAAGGTATAAAGCAACACGTTACAAGGAACATCTGCCAACAAAATATTATGAAAATATAAATTCTAATTTTTTCAAATATAAAATATTTGAAAATAGTAGCTATATTAACCAACAATCAAATTTCAAACTCATTTTAACGAAAATATTGATATAGAAAATCCAAACATTAAACAACTTCAAAGATTCAATAGACAGAAATTAAAAAAATAAAATTTTGTGATTTCGATTTTTTAGATTTAGTCAAATATTTTTGAAAAATTTCAAACCAATTACAACAAAAAATTTATTAAATTATCAGAATTTTGCAGAAGCTGGGTGTAAAAAATAGAATATAGGGCAAACTGAAAGGTATAAAGCAACACGTTACAAGGAACATCTGCCAACAAAATATTATGAAAATATAAATTCTAATTTTTTCAAATATAAAATATTTGAAAATAGTAGCTATATTAACCAACAATCAAATTTCAAACTCATTTTAACGAAAATATTGATATAGAAAATCCAAACATTAAACAACTTCAAAGATTCAATAGACAGAAATTAAAAAAATAAAATTTTGTGATTATGAATTTTTGAATTACAATTTTTCATCAGTGTTGTTGTTTTGTTATACTTGGATAAAATAGTTAAATAGATGAAAAGACGTAACTATTTTTGGTTGGTAATTATTAAAACATAACATGAGTACAAGAAATATTCGAAATAAAGTCGTTATCAAAAGCTTTTCTTTGAAGTAATCAATACCGTGCGCTATTACCACAGGCTTAAAGAAATGGATTCAATAAATGGATGCAATTCTTTACAAGACTTAATGTTGCAAAATAGTAAAAACTAGAAGCGAATTAACTCTAATTCCATGCTAAAATTTTTTTTCAGTTTTTTAACGTCCGGAAAAATTTAAACTTAAACATAATTAACACTGTTTGCCGTTGGCACTTGGCGTAAGTTTTCAAATAACATAATGTCAATCTCTTGTTACTTTACGCAAATAACTTATTTAATAAGTTTAATAAAAAATTAAAGAAAACAAAGCTTTTTTTAATTTTACTGTTACTCTATATATATTTCAGCTTGTTAGGCCATCTTCTGGAGATTACTCCAGAAGATGGCTTAACAAGCTGAAATATATATAGAGTAACAGTAAAATTAAAAAAGCTTTGTTTTCTTTAATTTTTTATTAAACTTATTAAATAAGTTATTTGCGTAAAGTAACAAGAGATTGATATTATGTTATTAAACTTAAACATTCAAAAATTGTTTAAATTTTTATCCTTTTTTGAATTTTCAATAACGAAAAAGTTTATCAAGCTAAAAAACTGATTGAATTTGTTTGAAATTTAAATTCAACACAAATTGTAGGACATTTCAAGATATTATTTAGTATTATAAAACCAAAACGAATTTTCCTTTAAGAACAAAACTAAAAACTTCAATCTTACCTTCTAAGTAGATTTTATTCCACTTTTTAATCCTTTGTTAACGAGTGAATATAAAAGCTTTCGCTTAACTCACTTGAAGTATTTAAACACAAATAATCCTATTACGTGGTTTTTTTTAATTATTATCTTAATAATTTTAATTAATTATCACAAATATAAAAAAAAATCATAATAATCCTTTTGATGTTTATAATCCACTTTTGAGCTTTTATTTGTTCACTTATTGTAAAAAAGCTTATCACATTCACTAACAGTAAATAAAAAATAATTAATCAAAAATAATTTTTTTTTTAAATAAACTTTAATCTTTTTTTTGAACTTTAATTAATGAAATAATAAATAAAAAATGGTAAAACTTATTATAGATAAAAGTTTAATGTTAGCACATCGGTTGCATCATGGGCAATGACTTTGAAATAAAATAAGATCGGTCTTTTTATGCTTAACATTTCTTTAATGTATTTTCTTTTCTTTTTGCTTTGCTTTTTTTTGAAATAATAATAATATTGAAGACATGGATGGATGATTACATTACAACAGTTTACTTTTCTTTATACAAAAATAACTATCAAGTTGTTTTGATAAATGAATGGCCTAACTGATTGGTAAGCTACAAAGTATAAATCCCGAGAAATGCAACTCTTTTCAAAGTGGAGAAAGTTACTTCTCATCATACCTTCGTTTATAGTTTAAGAATGGTTTCAGTTGTATTTGTGGTTATGTCATTGTGTTTAATATTGTTAGTGTACGGTTATTTTATATTTTTATTTATTTATTTATTGTTATTTTCTTGTTGCTAGTTTGTTCGCGATGTTAAATAAGAGAAATGGTATTATTGTGATTGGTGGTTTTATATATTATGTTTTTGTCGATTGTGTTTTATTATTTTATTTTTTAAGTTTAAGTTTATTAATAATAATGGTGATGATGATGTTCATTAACACTTTCGAAATTATATTAAAACATTTTTGATAAGAAATTCATGGCGGCTGGCTTACAGCTGTTGATTAGATCATTGTTATTTAGAATTAGAGCCATTGTGTAATTACTTACTCAATCTAAAATTACTTTGTTAATTAAACGTCAAATTATAAAGTAATAAAACTGATATTGCTAATTATATACGAGGGGTTATAAATTCAATTGTTTGATTTTATTTGCTATTTTCCTATAATGCCTTCAAACAAAGGCTATCAAATCAATATTTGATCTTTAAACCATTCTCTACCAGAATAGTCAAAAAATAACAAATGAGGCATCTTAGTTAAACCACTCACAGTCACAGAAAAATGGGATAATGATAATAATCATCCAGATTACTAAAATTCCTACCCATTTATGGTTTCAAATTTGTTGTGCAAGATTAAGCCTTTAAGTACAAACAAACCTTACATAAAGAGGTATTGAAACTTTAAGGGTTATAGTTTATACTAAGTTACAATTTTATTGTGTCTGTTTTGAAGAGAAGAACTGAGGAGGACTTTGTGATTAGAAAGAGAAGGTGCATTAGCTTCACAAGCAGTAGAGACTATTAAAAAAGAATATGAGTCTGATAACACTGGTAATTGTGATACACAACTTATGTTCTATACAATTCCATTCTTTTCTTTTGCAGTTTTGATTAGGTGCATGTTTCAGGATTGGTAAGCATGACCAGGTCGGAAAAAAACCAAAAACTCAAATATTCATGGCATGATTGAGGTTCTAATATCTTTTGATTGCACTTATCTCAGCCAGGAAAACGCTGTGGTAGGTGCCCATATGCTCAACGTATTTGGTTTTTGGTCCAAATGCCTCTGCGCTTACCTCTGCTTCGGTTTTTGTCACAACTTCGTACCAATTGATTACATCATTACTCACATGCTATGTTTACATTCCTTCCTTAGAGAAACTCAAGTAAAAGATTCTCTATATATCTTTATTTTTGTTGAGCACTAGATATCTTATATAAAATTATGGCGAGTTTATGAAAAACACTAATTTTTGATACTAATTGAATTTATTATTTTACCTATCGATTTCAACAGCTAAGCTGTCATTCTCAAGGTATTTCCTAAACTAGAAGAACAGAACTAGTTTAGAAAATACCTTAAGAATGACAGCTTAGCTGTTGAAATCGATAAGCTGTTGAAATCGAGAATCGAAACTAGAAGAACAGAACTAGTTTAGAAAATACCTTGAGAATGACAGCTTAGCTGTTGAAATCGATAGGTAAAATAATAAATTCAATTAATATCAAAAATTAGTGTTTTTCATAAACTCGCCATAATTTTTTAAAGGATTCTCATCCTTGAAAGACTTTGTCAATGTTTAGACTCGATGATCCCTTCCTTTCTCTTATATTGCATGCAAAATCTTAGTATAGTTACCCTGGCTACGTTCTTAGTCTGCAAGTGTGGTAGATCCAGTCGTAACAACATATTTTCTGACGCGGTGGGACATGTTCTCATTACTCCTGTTATGCATATAGTTTGCAGCTTCTGCACCCTTCCCAATTTTGATTTCCCAGCGTTAAGTTGAGGTCTTTTAACTGGCCGTTAATGAAGGTTGGTCTACCTATCACAGTATATATTCACCTTGGGATACCTGCGATGCATCTCACGGCTTTGCTTTCATGGCTTTCATGTGGTTGCTCCACCGGAAACCGTAGTTTGCACTCGAGAATTACTTCCAAATATTTAGGCTTCTATGCACATTACATTATGTAACCGAATAAGATGATGGGTTTCCTGCTAAATTTTTTTTCCTTTGTTAACGGAGCCAACATTGTTTTACTCAGATTGAGTTTAAGTCGCACAAATGTGCACCAAATGTCTACTAGATTCAGTCCCTTCTGTACAATGTTGCAGAATGTCTCTTCAAACATTATCTGACTACAATGACAATGCCATTCGCTTACCCAAAACATTTAATGCCTTGGTTACTTAAAACATATAGCCAAAATTGAATCCACCACTAGACTTCACATGAGGAGTCATAAGATCCCACCCTGCATACAGCCCCTAGTGGGGCCATTGTTGATCTTTCCATCATCAGTCTAGGTTTATGCTAATCTTGTTCTCAGAATCTTACACATCTAGTCAGTTGTAGTGGTGTTAGCCTTTTTCTTACTTTGAGTCTGCTTAACCGCTATGTGAGGCATTATTAAATGCTGCTGCAATGTCTCCCAATGCACTGACAGAAACTTGTTTGTTGCTCACTATCTAATATAATTCGTTCGTCAACCTGAATAGCGCGGCTTCCGTTGATCTGCCCGTCCTGTACGCGTGTTGATGAGTGTTGCAAAGACGATATTACCAAGGTTTTTGTTCGTATGTGAACTGAAGGAAGTAGACGTCGGAATAAATATCGCTTTTGCCGTCCTCCATGATTTTGGAATATGTGTTAGCCCCAGACTGCTCCTGAAGATGTTGAGAAACTATGGTAAGAGCCACTTCTGCCTCTTCTGCAGGAGAGCCGGGACTACTACTTCTACTCCTGGCGATTCGAATGGCTTAAAAGTTCCTATGGCCACAGAAACAGTAAAACAGCCGCCTTCCAGTCCTCTAGACCTGGTTTTTTACTGTTCTTTTTAAGTTTTCATTTTCCTTTCGTTCTTTCTACGTCTTCTTGCGTCTTGTGCACTCATCAATATGCCATCCGGAAAGATCTCCTGGTATACTCCTCCCAATTTGGATTGTTTTGCTCTATTAAATGCGTCTGTACTTCTGTTTTTAATTTTGACAAATCCTTGCTCCACCAAAAAGCGTCCCACTGCTCTTTTACCATTAATAGTTTGGAAGGTGGTTTCAAATGCCTTGGTGATTGTCAGGTTTACCTCAGGTACAACTTGTTCCAACGCGGTAGTGTGTTTAACTGTTCCTCTACCCAGAACTAGCTGTAGGCAGTCATTCCGGTTCTCTTCGAATAGATTCCACACTGTGTTCCTGTGATTCCGAATCGGGGTTGATTCTTGCCTTTAATATTCATAGTTAAAACAGAATGCTTCAATGATCCGACAAGGAGGGTTAAGACTCTCCAGTTCTTCATGAACTGTACTTCTGGTACTGGCTCCTACACCGGTACTTCCTAGTGTTAATTATAACACTTCTAACAAAACCTGCCTATCCCTTGTGACAAAGATTCCCGACTTTGAAAATCCTAAGTTTTTCTTTAATTAAATATTCAAACAGAAATTTAATTCTCTAGTTTGTATCCACACTTTTCCAAGTCTCGTTGTAAGCATTTGCATCACATTCTATGATAAGAGTAAACTTCTTTTTATTGTACCATTCGACCAATCACTGTACATCTGTAGTCAGTATCAGTATGACGTCTCCTGCACAGTATCCCAATGTTATCACTAACTGGTGATGAATGCCTGCGAGTGTAATGGTAGTTGATATAGCCCCCAAGCCCCTGGTAAGAAAATCTGAATGGCAAATATAATTAATGTTTTTTATAATTATAATGCACGCTCTAGGTGAGTTTGCACTAGTATCCTATACTACTTTCTCCTCTTTGTTAACCTGTCTTACGCTGTTTCACCCTGTTACCTACCTAAATTTTAGAGAGGTAGATGTCCATGCCTACTGCTCCTAGTTTTCTTATTTTGCACAGTGCATTTCCTGACAGAACGGCAGTTATACTGCTCCCGGTATTTAGGGCGAACCGTTTGCAACTAAGCTATTTGAATGGACCCTGAGCCTATATATATTAGGAGATCCTCAGCACGGATCGCATGAACCTTTGATCCGTCCAATTTGCTAATTATTTTGTGTGACCCACTACACATTTGAATCATTAATACACGTGAACGGAAGGAGCACGTAGACTCGGAGATGACTAGCATTATGTAGCGTTTTAAAAGTTCGGTTTAAGAGCTTTTAGAGCAGCCTGGCGATCAGTAAATATTTAATTGACCTTGAAAAACCAAGTTTCGTCAATTGCTTCGATGCTACATTTATAAAGAATAACTCCTTACAACTCATTAGCTTATCAAGCGGAAACTGCATTCCAATAGCTGCATTTCTGGAGATCGATGCGAATTCTGAATCATTTTTATTTTATTCCACGTATTGTTCTCACTTTCTAATAGCATATTAGTTATAGACCAGTCCCTTGTCATTAAAATTACAACTGTGTACTACCTTCAAAGATTAGTTAGAGGTACTGTATAAAATCAGTTGGTCTGTCATCTGTAAACAAATCTTTCAGATGTTCCGCCAAATCTCTCCATGAAGTATGATGATTTTTACTACAATCTCGTGGTCTCCAGCAGTTCAATATTTTTTGAGATCGTAAGACTTTTTATTCTTATAAATTCATATAGGGGAGAAAGCATGGGAGAGGATCGCATTTCCAGCAAAGTTCCTCAAAACTTTGCAAGGAATCTATAGCTGACAATCAGTTGTCAACTACTTTGTATAACGAGTAAGCTACTTAATAACGAGTAAGCTAATAACGAATAAACCTCTTTGTATAACGAGTTAACGAGTAATTTTTAAAGTCGGATCCCTTTTTGTTAAAACAGTTCACTTAAAATGCAACAGAACTCAAACTGTATTAGCGCGTTTGATCTCTAGATGAACAGTTCAGCAAAGCCTTTGGTTGATAAACATAATGCGTTGTGTCTAAGAAACATTAATCGTTAAATCATTCTGCTGACACCAACTATTGATATTGTGCAGAGCATACTGCATTTGTTTGGAAAGATAACCGATATTGTATTCCATCCAAAAATGCTAACATAAAAAAGATAGCCGTACCTGTTTAGCCGTTATTCTGCCATCATATTCTCCAACAGGAGTGATATAATGCTTCCATGCAGATCTTTCTGAGTCATGATGTTGCCTTTCGTATAAAAAACATTTTAACGTTTATTAAGAATATGCTAACATTTGATAGTGGCTAGGTAAAGGCAGTCAGCATAGAATTGTGTATTACAAATACACAAAAAAGACGTATATTTAAGCCTTCTACATCACAAATAGCAGAGTCATTTTAGCGATCAACCTCGGAATGAGAGATAATAAGCTGAATTTTCGTAAATACCTTCATTTTAGCGTTCTGAAAGTTGTCTCAAAAGTTTCATAAATCTCGTATCTGCGTCGTTACTTATTCAAGGTCATATGTAACAAAAAACAGTTTTTCGCGTTTATCTCGGATTCTATTGCTCCAATGACGTGAACATATATCATAAAATTGTAGACCATAAAATTTGTAACAAATTTTGTTAGAAATATTTTTTCATGCGCTCAGCCGTTTTTGCGATAGAGGGCGTTGAAATAGTTTTTTTTTTGCTTGACTCTGCTGCTGCATCAGCTGTTTGGCCACAAAATAAACACAGATTTTTTTGAATCCAACAATTCATTCCTTTTTTTACTAGGTACACTGGGTGATGATAAAGGTTGATCTTCTTATAAGCGTCGTTTCGATGCCGCTATGGAATTTTTACTGAGGTACACTTTTCGACACTCAACAAGCACATTCACAGAAGTTAAAATATTTTTGAAGTCTAAATGACCATAATTTCATTCGATACTTCCAGTTTTTTAAGTTTTCAAGCCACGCATCACATTATCAAAATCACTTTCTGCAAGCGGTTTCTCACCAATAAAACACAAATCAGCCATAATTTTCAAAATTTTATGTCCGTCGTTGAGATCGGAAACGAGAATAAACGACAATTACTCAAAGTTCTAGGTAATATTCCCGGATATTCACGGTTGACCGTCCATTACAGTACGTATGGCTGAGCGCTGTGAGCTCACAGTCTTTTATCGCAAAAACCGGTTGAGCGCATGACAAAATGTTTCTAACAAAATTGGTCGCAAATTTTATGCTCTACAATTTTCATAATATATATGTTAACCTCATTAGAGCAATAGAAACCGAGATAATTGCAAATAACTGTTTTTTGTTACCTTTGACCTTGAATAACTTACGACGCAGACACGAGATATTATGAGACTTTTAAGTCAGTTTCTTAAAAAACTACCACCAAAAATTTTTAAAATATTGTTATTGTAATCTATGGTAAAAATTCTAACAAAATCATATTTTTTTTCAGTTGCACCGCACCCATTTTCCCACAAAATTCACAAGTTTGTGGACGAGACAAAAAATCGAATTTTGTGAGCGTTACTAACGCCACTGAGGGCCACATTATATCCGCCATTTTAAAATCATAAAATATGACACTAGATTCGTCACTGACACCTCCAAAAGCCAAACGAATTAAATTTAATAAAAAATTTTTTTCAATTTTCCGGTCGGCCATCTTGGATCCGCCATTTTAAATTTCGAAATTTCTAACAGTGGATTTGTGTTGAGCGAGCATTAAAGCTATGCTATCGTGTGTACATAAAACAATATCATACCAAGACAAATGTTGCTGTTATAATGCTTCTTACATTAAGATCACTGCTCTTCGTGGCTTCCAGCCACCATATTGATTTCGCTATTTTGAATTTCGAAAAGGGGCACACGACATTAGAAACTAGAGACAGTAAGCTCAGCGCCGGCGCTAGTGATTTTGGCGCCTGGTGCAGTTTTCAAAAATGTCGCCCTAAAAAAATCTATTTGTCGTAAATAATCCGTTTCCACATCACCCAAAAGGTAGGATATGCAGTGCATTTTTTTTTTAACGAGGTATCCCACGTAGGTATAGTCCTCAAAAATAAACATTAAAAAAATAAATAAAAGATTAAATATTGTTATCGTTCTAAGCGTACGAATTCCAATAACAAAAAATTAATATTAAAAATATATTTAAAAAATAAATAAAGATTTAATATTGCTATCGAACTCACTAATATAGCGTACGAATTTCAATAACAAAAAATTTAAAAAAATTGGATAAATAGCACTAAAATTCAAGCGTGTATTTTTAAATTGTAAAATATATTAGTTAATTAAATTTTATTTTACGCGCTTTGATTCTTGAAAAGTCGTCTATCAAATCACTATAATCCAAGTTGCTCAGAAATTTACTTTCTATAGATATTCTAGCTAAATCTACCAGTCTTTCTTGTCCTATTGTACTACGTAAATAATTTTTAATAATTTTTAATTTAGAAAAGCTACGTTCACCGGAAGCTATTGTGACTGGTATTGTCAATAAAATTCTAAGAGCTACAACTAGATTTGGTAATATCTGGTCGAATTTCTTTTCAAATATAAAATCTATTGATTCTATAGGGCCTAAAGTTCCTGAAATTATACTTTGGAATGTTTTAATTTTGTCCCATAAATCTAAACCTACTATATCAGACTTTGAATTGAAAGTTAAATGCTTTTCTAGGGAAAGACAATTATTTAAATGATCAGAAGCATTTAATGAAGCCACAGAAATATTATGCAAAAATTTGAAAATATTATTGTGTTCCGAAATTTGATCAAACCGTTCGCTAACAGATTGAATCACCTGATCAAGGATTTGAAAATAAAATTCAACTTCAAATTTTTGTTCAGGATTTGATATAATTTCGTCTCTACCTTCGTACGAAAAAAGTTGAGGTTTTCGACTAGGGCGCCTTGGAGCATCCGGGAAATTTGGTGGAACATCTAATTTTAAAGCTATTTCTTTAGCTTGCAAGATAAACCCCAGAAATTTTTCCTCATTTCGTAAGTTCGTCAAAAACTCTTTTGTGCCCTCTAACAAATGTACTGCCGTCGTTAAACAAATAGCAGGACTTTGTAAATATTTGCTAAATATATTCATTTTATCAAGAATATTATATCAAATAATTATTGAACAAATAAATTCAATATGAATAGTTTTGAGAGATAAACTATTCGTTATTTCTTGTTATTCCGTCCTTATCCTTGTCACTTCTTATTTGAACTAAAGCGTCATAAATATTACTTAAACTACACATTAGGGGTTTTAAAGCTTCTATGCGGCTTTCCCATCTTGTCGTACAGAGTGGCTTGAGAGTTAATGTTTTCACATTCTGTTTCAAAATGTCCCATCTTGAAACAGAACTAGAAAAAAAACATATAAACATTGGACAGTATCAAAAAAATTTACAGCTGGAAGTGAACATTGAACTGAATTTAGAAGGACTAGGTTAGCTGAATGTGATGCGCATGGCACAAAAAATGCTCGGGGTTCTATTTGTTTAATTTGAGCTTGCATTCCAATGTTTTTTCCCTTCATATTTGAGCCATTATCATAGCCTTGCCTTCTGCAATCACTAATTGAAAATTTTAGAGAAGTTAGTCGGTCTAAAACTAAATTCGTTAAGCCCTTACCCGTCGTATCTGTAGCTTTTAAAAACCCATAAAAAGCTCCTTAATTTCATGTTTGTTTTGATTTCTATGAACAACTCTAACAATAAGTAATAATTGTTCATTGCAGCTCTGATCTGGAGTACAATCAACAATTATCGAAAAATATTTTGCACCTTTTATCATATCATCGATTTTATTTTGAATAACTTTAGACACGATTGAAATTAGTTCATTCTGAATGCTTTTATACAAATATTTGTTTTGCGTCTCAATATTAGTTATCCGTCGTAGGTGTTCTGAAAGAACATTGTCAAATTCAGCAATTGCTTCTACTAATTTGACAAAATTACCATACGACAAAAATGTATAACCTGTCTGACCCACCCCTGAATGCCAAAGATTGCATTGAAAGAAATTTTACAAAAAAAATTTGAGAATTTTTACACAGTGAAAAAAATATTTTTGGTAATAAATTTCGGTAATTAAAATATTTATTTTATTATTTTAAATTTATTTTTATTAATTGGGTTTTGGTGCCCTCCAATTTTAGCGAACCGTCAAACTGTTCGTACTGCTCCAAGGAAGCGCCGGCCCTGAGTAAGCTACAATTTCTGCCCATAAAAGTTTTGAAAATCTTAACCCAATTCTGGATAGCAGGGGGTCTCCGAGTTGCAAAGAATTCCCCATATATATATATATATATATATATACATATATATATATATATATATATATATATATATATATATATATATATATATATATATATATATATATATATATATATATATATATATATATATATATATATATATATATATATATATATATATATATATATATATATATATATATATATATATATATATATATATATATATATATATATATATATGTATATATTGAAGTAGATCTATATTTTTTGGATTAATTAAATTAAATTTAAATAATGCTGGAAAGGAAATATAGAGAAAGATTAATTTAAAAAAATTTTCGGAAAACGGAGAATCTGGGGACGCTGCAGAACCAGTATTTTTTTCACAAAACAACATTAAACATTGAAGAATTGGATCGTTTGTCATCAACTTTTTTTTGTTTCATTATTGCCAGTTTATTTTATTATTTTGAGTTGTATAATTTTGTTTGGTTGTTTTTCCTCAATGGTAAATATTCATTGATTTCTTTTTTGAATCAATAGTAATGATATAAAGTTCTTTTCTAAATAAGATATCTCGACACTGTGATTTGCCTGTGGCAAGCCGTGACGTTCTTTCGTTTTGATATTTACGGTTGTAAAAAGTCCCTGTATAATATACTCTTCTTTCGTACAGCTGTGTAACTAACCTTATTTCATTCGAAACCCTTTATTTCTTGAATGTCTATCCGTTTCTTATATCTATTTTTTATTATCGTGCAACAACCTTTCTTAAGAAAAATTCCTCATTGTATGATAATTACAGACGAGGCAAACAGGCTGATAGCTGCTGCTCCTCTATCGTTAACGGTTCCTGTATGGTTAATGGCAAAATATACCAACATTTAATATTTATAAAAAATTGATTATAAAAACAACAAATCTGCCTGATTATTTGAATTTTAGTTTAATTGAAGTTTACAAATCGTAAAATTTCATGAGAAATTTTTTAGTTCTATTATTTATAAACAAAAATTCAGTAACAATCACTAACATAATTTGTATTATTAATTATATGTAGCTAATATTAAATTAAAAAATTAAAAAAATTAAAAATGCTTAATTATAATTATACTTGTGGAGATGAATTCATTTTGTATAGCTCTTGCCCCCTAGGCAGTAATATTAACTAATAATTTTTTTAAAATTTTTTAAAGTTGTTTTAGTATTTGTTTTCTTATAGAGGTTATGATACTATTTATTAAAATAGTAAATGTAATTTATAAAAATTAGATAACAATATTATTTTAATACGGACATGATGATATTATTCCAACAATTTAAATTTTTTTACGTTTAAATATTCGAATAAAATGAAAAAGTCCTGTAAAAATATCAAAATTGATTCATACAACATAACTCAAGTTATTTTAGAAAACGTGTTGATTGGTAACTTTAAAGAATATAACTGTAATTGGTAACTAAACATCAAAAACTTGAATGTTTATTGATTTATTTATAGCCAAATGGAGTTATCTCTTATGCTATTTAATTTCATTAAAGATATCAACAAAGGAGCTTTTCTTCCAACAAATTCTAACGCGTAAACATTAACTGCACTTAAGCCTAAAATATATCAAAATTCAAAAATGTAAGATCCTTAATATGTGTTAGATGTAAGTATGAAATTTCCAAAAAAATAACAACAAAATTACCTACTCTGTTTTTTTTAACTGTCTACGCGTACTTCTACTTAAGCATGGATACGTAGCTAAATTAAATATCCATTAATTCTTAATATGCACAAACTGTCAGAACGAAAAAAATTCTCTTTTAATATTCATCAATTTTAGAATATGTAAAAAATTATAGCTAAGCTAGTTAGACTAAGAAAAATTAGATTACATTTTTTATTTAATAAGAATTAAATTAAAATAGTTGACCTTAAAAAACGAATTAAAGTTCATATTCGTGTTTCAAATTTTTTGTTGACAACTTTTTTTCTTAACTTTACTGTTTTGTAATTTCTAAATTAATTGCAAATTTATTTTAACATTAAAAGTTTTTTCAAGCGTGACATATTCTAAGTATTATTAATTTTTCAAGCGTGACATATTCTAAGTATTATTAATTATTCATCATTAGTTTAGAGTTTTACAAATCGTGAATATAAAATGTATGTATACTGATTGTCAGTTAAAAAATTGATGGGTCACTGTTTTGCAATTGATTGAACCCTGTTTTGTTATAATTGTTCTTGGTTAACTAAAATTAAAACAACAGCTTTTGTAATTAATTTCAATGTCGAATAAAATTGTATTTATAATTCTTGTAAAATTAGCGGTTATATTTGGTAATAATTTTTACAATTTTAACCGTTAAATTATTTAATCATTATTAAACAACTTCAAATTACTGTATTTATCGTTTACGGATTAAAATTCAAATTTCTTTTAAACTAAATAAAAACATTTTATACACTTGTTCCAAAGAATCAAGATTAAGTAATAAACATTTTAACAAACTTACAAAAAAAAAAAATGCTCCACTACAGTGATAAAAATTACACTGTTACTACACGTAACACATTTTAAAATAACAACAAGCCGTTATTTTTATATAAAAACATGATCTTTAGAATCATGATCATTATTCTTAAGATCAATTATGTATATTAATTTAAAATTTCTTAGTTTACTGTTTTCTTTGCTTCAAATCTGAAATCATTGAAATACAAATTAAATAAACATAAATAAGTAAAGAAATATTAAAAAAATAGAATTATTGTTCAAGGTCATTTTAATGTAATCATGTAGAATTAAGGAGTTAAGCTACATGATTTTTAAATTTTTTTTTAATTCAACCCGTAACTAATATATTCGAATTATTTTTATTTCATCATAGTTTTAGGTTTGATTAATAATATTTTCGTCGAGGTTTCTGTTTATTTTATTGTTGAAGAGTCTGGAAAGGTTATTATCCCTTAAAAATTTAACCTATATACAAATTTAATTGGGATATGAATGTTTGTTTGAAGAATGATTGAAGGATGTAAAACTATGTTTTGAAAAATTAACTTTGATATATTTTTAGGGTTCGTCGTTTTGTTGATGTCTTTTGTATAAGATGAATCTATTTTAATTTAATTTGTT
This sequence comes from Diogma glabrata, assembly GCA_963693315.1. Taxonomy (NCBI): domain Eukaryota; kingdom Metazoa; phylum Arthropoda; class Insecta; order Diptera; family Cylindrotomidae; genus Diogma; species Diogma glabrata. The sequence continues at coordinate 213,708,920 of OY856187.1, forward strand.
CCTGTTACAATTTCTTTTTTTTATTGTCTGGAATAATGGAAACAACCGATTTTCAAAAGATGTTTGATCTGAGTATGATTTATTGTTTTTTTGGTTTGTTATATTATGTGAAGTAAATAGTATGATTTTTATATTGATTATGAGATTTAGAAGAAAACCAGATTTTGATTGGATAAAAATTTTTTATTTTAATATTAACAGAGATGCATTCTTTTTTGTTAAAGACATTCAGATAAAAACGATATTTAGGAGATATTTATGCGTTAGGAGAAACGATATTAACATGAAGTGATGGTATCAGGAATTACAAAACAAGTTTTTTGAGAACACATAAATATTTTTTAAGACCTTAAGATTCCTTACGTTTCAAAACCAAATGTGCTCTGAATGGTCGATGAACGCTTGGTTTAAGCCTTTGTATATCAAAACTACTCGAAATTGTTGAGTTTGGTAAATTATTTCATTTATACGTAGTCTGAAAAAAGAAATCCTTTTAAATTATGTCACTATGACATTGGTAATCTTGATGGTTTGGATGTTTGTGGTTACCAACTGACCAGCTATTTCTGATGTTTTTTCTGATTCTATCTAAAAACTATGACTCTGCACTTTGTGGTAAGTAGTAAGCTTGCAGCAGATAAACTGTTTTTGTTAAATGATACTGAACATCTTATATAGACAATCAATAGCGCTTACACGTACACTCTTCATGTTAGATTCCGGTAAGGTTAGAATATGTAACTGAAATAACCAATCTCAAGAAAGAAATTTTAAAAAAGAAAGTTGTTGCATAAGTATTCATTTCTGACAAACAATATTACTTTAAGAGATATTATTTTTTATTAAACAATTACTGCACTTAAATTATTGATACACAAATTGGTTTAATATAATTATTTGCCAACAAATTTTATGCTATAATTTTAAAACCATTTAATCTAGTGATATCGATATTAGTTAATACAATTAAATAATAAATATTTTATAAATATTTAAGAGGAAACATTATAATTGAAAACAATTAATTATTAGAAATATAAAAACTGCTCCATAATTGTTACCGTCTTTTAAAAACACATATGGGTGCATTATAATTTATTGATTTTATTGATTTTTTGTATATTGAAAAAAAAAATATAAGCAGAGATAGTTGAAATCATTATAACGAAATATGTGCAAAAAGAAAGATTAAAAAAAGGAAACAAAATATAAATCAAATTTCTCCCAAGAAATACTTAATCTCAACTCAACAAAATCTTAATCTCCACAAGAGGACTGCTTGTATAATATTGACAACTTAAAAACGTTTATAAAATTAGCCAGTAGGATTGTTGAAGCTAAGAATGGGTTACAAAAGAATTATTGAGAACTATTGTCCTACCCAGTAAGTCTAAATGGATAAACGTTTAGAATAGCCTATTGTATGGTATGGATGAAGAAGCTGCCAAATAACTTTGGCAAACTGTCTTGGGAATTTCATGGAGTGATAACAAAAGGCAGTTGAGTTAAATTGCATAATCCCAATCAATGTATGAACTCATCGAGCTCTAGCACATCGATGGTTTAATTTAGTTTTATCTTTTATCAAAGGGAGTTTTAATCTTTCCATCTGCTGTGTTTTACTATTTTTCACACCCGTTCTTTCAAAACACAAAACTGTAATTTTTTGCAGTAATTTTTTGATAGTACTATGTGCTATGAATTCAAAGAATGAAGATATTCTCATTTAATTAACATTCAAAGTTACGAATATAGTTTTTCTAAAAGAAAATAAAAACTGGTTTCGATTCGCAAAAAATCTCATGATACCAATTTTCGCTTTTACTCAATCACCGCAAATAGAAATACATTTATTTGACACATTTCTATAGTTTCTGCCGTTATGAATTCGGGTTCTATACTGATTGTCAGCAACTTTACATGGACAACAAATTGTTCTTTTGCCCTTCCTCTCAAATTTTGATAAAATTCTACAACCGGAGGAAGTCAGTATCCAGCTTTCACTTCCAAAGGTAAGCACAGGTCAAATTAATGCTTTATAAAGTGTGAGTTTGCACGACTGCGAAAGATGTTATGGTCGCAAAAGTTTTGAGTATGCGTACAAAATTCTGTATGTGGAAAAGACATGGGCTTTGATATCTGCCTGCATGTCATTTGACGATGTTATTATAGACCCGAGGTATTTGAAATTTTCTACGCGCTCTACTTCATAGTCGCCTGTATTCAGATTGCCGGAAGGTATTCTCCTTGATGTTGTTGAAAGTTAGGTCTTGCCGGTAATGCATAATCCAAGTCGTTTAGCGTTTCTTTCAAGCTGAGAGAGACTATCCTTAATATCCAGAAAACTCGGCCGCCCAAATAGATGCAAACATTTTTTTCACTCCATACCAATTGTTCCATGTTTATAAGTCCTATATTCGTCCCTGTGTGGAGTACTGTTGTCAAGTTTAGGGTGCTGCTTCTGTTTCCATTTTGTCCCTCTTGGACTCTGTTCAAAAGCGGGCTATACGAATTGTGGGTGACCGAGATTTGACATTAAAACTTTACATCGTCGCACTGTTGCTGACCTCGTTGTTTTTTACAAATATCGGCATAAACAATGCTCAGATGAAATCAGCAGCATCATGCCTCAAACTTATTCTTACCCCCATTTCACTCGAAAATCGCCTAGCGCAAGCAGTCAAACGGTCGAGATTCCTCACTTGCATACTGGCAGATCGCAGAAGGACTTTTTCTTATCGCACTCAAGTGCCAAATTAAATACAGGTTTTGCAGTCCAAATTCAATATTTTGCAAATCAAATTCAACATTTTGCAAATCAAATTCAACTTTTGCAATTCAAATTCAACTTTTTTCAAATCAAATTCAACTTTTTGCAAATCAAATTCACTATTTTGCAAATCAAATTCAATTTTTTGTAAATCAAATTGAAGAGCAAAAAATTGAATTTGATTTGGAAAAAGTTGAATTTGATTTGCCAAATATTAAATTTGATTTGCAAAAAGTTGAATTTGATTTGAAAAAAGTTGAATTTGATTTGCAAAAGTTGAATTTGATTTGCAAAATGTTGAATTCGGACTGCAAAACCTGTAGTACAGGCGCGAGTGCATCACCATGTCGAACACCTGATGTGATATCAAAAGGGCAGAAACTGACCCTTCGATTACTATTCTACAGTTTGATCCCGATGTTGTGGATTTGCACAGATAAACTATTTCCTTACTATTTCCTGATTTCTATTCAGCGTTTTGGGTGTTTAAATGGTTCGATGTTCCAGCGTATGGTCTTTTTTGCTTTGCTATTAAATGAAGATGACAACTTGCACTTGTACTTAAAGATGACAAGCATATGATCGGTGTCCATATCAGCACCTCTGTATGATCGAACATCAGTTACACATGTAGAGTGTCTCTTAGAAATCATGACGTGATCGATTTGATTTTCCGTTCTTCCGTCATTTGAATTTCACATTGCCTTGTGAATTCTCTTATGAGGGAAGAAAGTGCTAGAAATTACTAGCTAGATCATACATCATAGCCAGTTCAGCTGCGTGAAAGCTGTTATTATTACTGGTATGATGCAAGCTGTTAGGGCCAATAAGTGTTTAAGTTCTGCACTCCTACCAATTTGAGAGTTAAAGTCACCTACCAAGATTTTTTTATCGTGCCGCGGCATGTTAGTGATGACTTCTTCGAGTTTTAGGAAGAACAGGTCTTTAATATCATCTGCTTTGTCTTCAGTAGGTGCATGAACATTGACGATCGTTACATTGAATTTTTGCGTGTGGATTCTCAGTGTGATAACTGCATATGAATTGCGCAGAAGTCGATAACAGGCTGATTACCGTGACTGTGTATGCCAACTTCAAATTCTTTGGCTGTTTCGTGGATTCCACTCCCATCTTAGTTCTTGTAATGCCACTATATCTAGCTATTGATTTGGTTTGTAAGTTTTAGTAGATCTCCATGGTCTTCTAAGGCTTAGCACGTTCCAGGTGACCATTTTTAAAACGTAGTCTGGGTACAGTTTCCGAGGTCGTTCTTGTGATGAATCCGAGATATTACGAGGCCAGTGTACAGAGTTCAATACAAATAAATTTTTTACGGAAATAGGAGGTTAGCCTTTTAGCCTTTCGCCCAACCCAAACTGAATGGGTTCGTTCTGCATCGTAAGGTCACCATAAATAACCTTTTTACACGTTTATATAGCGAGCCGCATGATCCGCTCCAAGGAGAACAGACGCTTTGGTTGCGTTGGTTTCATGGTGCCAATGACTAGCCATGGTGCAATCATTGAGTATAAGCAGTATTTACTCTGCCCTTCTCAACTACGCCAACCTTATTCTGTTAGCGTTAACCAAGTAGTACGGCGTGGACGTAGAATTTCGGATTTTCGCTACCTGAGTATAATGCTACCATTACTGTTTTACTCTCTTTAAAATTTGAACTAATTAAACATTCCCTAAACATTTTCAATAGAAACCAATATCAGGAAGATTGTACTTTCATGGTGTAAAAAACAGTTTTGTTTTGGCAAGGTTAATTCTTAACCCACATTAAATACCATAAGTTGATGGTATTGCAAAACCAGTATGGAATTTGCTCTATTTTCGTTGTCGAGAATTTACCCGATACGGAAAATTGCGACATCATTAGCGGGCACCGTTACATGAAAACCTTCAATTTACACCTCTTTAACTAGGCTGTTGACTGCCAAGTTCTTTACAGAAGCAGATGAAGGACGGTTCTTCCCCTTTTGAGAAGTATCTCAAGGAGTAGTATTTTGTTTATGCGTTTATTAAGTACAGTGTTGATATTTCTGCAGAGTGGCATGTGTTTTATAACAACTACCAAGTACACGTGTTTCTGTCATAGGTATTACATTCACGTTATATATTGTTAAATGCGCCCTCGAATGTGGTCAAACTTTATTTTTTTGTATCCAAAAATTGGCATGGGGGCAGGAAAAAGATTGGAAGGTGGAGGGGATCAGAAAAAATTATCACATTTTTGACGATAAGTCGAAAACTGTGTTTTCAAAAATTAACAAAAAAATTGTTTTAGACTTAAAAAATTCACTTGTCATATGACCCTACTCGTCAAGACCAAAAATATTTTTTTTTTACAAAAGTTTCACCCTTAACCCTCTTCAACTAACTTTTAAAATGATGAGCCGACCGCTATAGTTTATTCACGGTTATATAATCTTTACAACATTTCTTATATAACCGTGAATTTTTTCAAATTCATTTTTGCAATGTTCGAAATTTAGGGGGGAGGGAGGTACAGGAAAACAAACTGACGTTTTAGATAATAACTCAAAAAATATGAAATATGAATCTCACAGCTCTGAGATATCAAGACTTCAGTTTTGGCTATGGATTTTGATATAGTTTTCGGCATAAAACTTTTAATGAAGACATTGTTTTTAGCTATCGGCAGCGATGTATATCAAACATAATAGTATATTAAGAAACTAGTTTCATAATCGACGATTTTATCGCACGCAATCTGTTTAGAAAACGACCCGCGCAGCGGGTTTAAAAATTTAAACTTTTTTTTTAAATTCTAAAAATATTCCAGAAATTATTACAAAATCAAAAGTTTAAATTTATTCAAAAATTTTTAAATCATTGCAAAAACACAAAAAATTAAAAATACAAATTTTTTCAAAATTCTAAAAATATTTAAAAAATTATGACAAAATCAAAAATTTAAAATTTTTTTCAAAATTCTAAAAATATCCAGAAATTCTTACAAAACCAAAAATTTAAATTGATTCAAAAAATTTTAAATCACTGCAAAAATTATAAAAAATCAAAAATACAAACTTTTTCCAAAATTCTCAAAATATTGCAAAAATTATAAAAAAAAAATTTTTTCGAAATTCCAAAAATTATAATGAAATCAAAAATTTAATCTTTTTGAAAATTCTAAAAATATTCCAAAAATTCAAATTCAGTCTGAAGTAACTTTTTTCAGAATTCTAAACTATTGCAAAAACTATAGCAAAGGACGCTGACTTAATGGTTGTCGAACACCTTCATTAAGCAACGTTTCTTACGTTGTGTTAATGAACTAACTGATGGTTAAAGAAGATTTCAAAAACTGTATCTATCTATGCCATTAGTGACAATCCTGCATAGGATCTTGATGAAACTTTGGCAAATGATCCAAGTTCACTTGAAAATGGAAGACCTGGATTCATTTCAAAATTGGACAAAATAGCAGAGGGCCTTCCCAACACCTATAAGTTTAAATCTTCAGTAACTTCTAATCCCGGCTTATGATCTTATTGAATCTTGGTATATAACGTTTCAGTATTGTTTCCAATATTACTGCATATCAACTTTCGGTTTGTAACTTCCAGTTAAAATGTTTTTTTTCATAGGTGTTTGTCCGTTTTCAGGTCTACAATAACCTATTGATTTTCATGAAACGTGGTTAAAAGGTTTCAAATAATATGAGAATGATTTCATTAGCTTTTGGGGTACATTGGATAAAGGGTTGGTGGGTCATATAAAAGTTTTTTAACCATGTTTTCAATATTTGTTAGGAGCATAGCACATTCATTCGTGAATGAATTTTGATGAGACTTTGGAAAAAAATGCAAATATGTATGGCAAATAGGTGATTTGTTTTTGAGCGATATTAAACAAAGTGGTGGGGGGGTCCCCCAAGCACCTGTTTTTTGAAAGCTCAATAGCACCTGTACCTGATAATCGAATTAGATGAAGCTTGGTATATAAGCTTCCGTCACTTCCGGTAAAAATTTTTTTTACTTTTCTCGTACTATAGAATTTATGGTTGTTGGAATACTACAGCTTTCTTTAATATTTATATAATTAGAACTCTGCGAAATTTATAACATTGGTTAGTTAAAGCTTTTTATGGATATTAGCTCACTATATATCCAGAACAGAGTTTCCAGAGCTGTAGTGAAGTCAGCCTATGCATCAGGGTTGCAGTATTTTTTAATGAATTTATCTAAACTAAGAAAAGGTTTTTTCCGACAACTAGAGCAAAAATGAGTTTGAAATAGTATATTGTTTAATTAGGAGCTAAAGTGCTCCTTTTTATGTTGAATCTATAGTCCGGGGAAATTATAGACGAAACGCAAAAAGTCACTTTAACCTCGAGATAAACACAACATTTTTTGACAAACATTTGTATTTTTTATAAATATGAAATTTATACATCAAATTTTTTTCCAAACAACTTGTTACTTTACTGCCACCAAACTGCCAAAGTTGCTTTGCTGCCGCTGTATAAAAATTAAAAAGATAACGTTACTTTATAGCCGCTTTGATTATATGTCAAAAAAGTTAGACTTTGACCTTCTCTCTAGCTGCAATAAAAAAGAATTTTCATGTGATATAAATTATAATATCACTCACTGTAAAATCATGTTCGATTTCCAATCTAAATGCGGTTGTTACAGTCTCCCCGCAAGGGCGTGTATGGTGAAACGAATGGCAAAATTGCTTCAACAGCAGTACAGGTAGGTCTATATCGGGATAATTAAGGTAACCGCACGTAATGTTTATGTGAAAACTAAATACCATTATAAATAATTATCTTATAAATATTTGTTCTATTCCGTTGTACGAGTTCTGAGTTCTATTATAAATAAACTTCATTTTGTTGTCAGCAAAATGTTTATCTGTAATTATCGCCATCACAGTGAAATTTATAGCTGTTTATGTTAACTAAAAAAAGATTTTACCAGTATTTTAATGGTTTAAATTGGGAATATTTTTTCTATAAATCAGTCCCAAAAAGTTTTTTTTAACCCTCCCCACACCCATCCCCTAAACAGAAATATAATTATTTGAGACCTCGCTATAATTGTCATTTAAGGTTTACCAAAGTTCCTGTCTATATGCATTTTCCCAAACTTTTCTGTCAATCAGTGTCGAAACGTAGGGCATAGTTTGAAAGTTTTACTTTTTTGACAATAACTTGAAAACGGTGACCAGTGAAATTCTAGAAAAAAGTGCGTTATTTCTTAAATTAGGTGTTCTTTCAAATGATACCCCACTCGCTTGGGTCAAAAAACGTTTGGGGGGGGGGTCTGGAATTTGCACCTTTTTGACAATAACTCAAAAACTGTGTACTGCAAAATTCTAAACAAAATTGCAATGTTTATGAAATTCGGTGGTCTTTCAAATGACTCCACTCGCTTGGGTCAAAAAAGTTTTTTTTACCCTCCTTACACCCATCCCCTAAACACACAGAAATCTAATTATTTGAGAGTTCGCTATAATTTTCGTTCAAAATATAGCAAAGTTCCAGTCTTTATGAATTTTTTCAATTTTTTCTGTCAATCAGTGTGTCGAAACGACGGGGGTGGGGGGGGCACGGTCTGGAATTTGCACATTTTTTAGAATAACTCAAAAACTGTGTACCGCAAAATTCTAAAAGAAATTGCAATGTTTCGGAAATTCGGTGCTCTTTCAAATGACACCCCTGGTTTTAAATGATGTTTTTACCCCTTAACATTCCCACCCCTTTAATAAATATAGTTATGAGTATCTGCCACTTTTCTATATTTTTCATTAAAAACCTACTTATTTTCGATCATACCAAATATATATCAAGATTTTCGATGAAGTAGGTTCGCAGTTAATTGGGGCAATAAAACATCGAGAAAACGTCATTTTTCAAAATTATACAAAAAATGGTGAGGTGTAAAATTCCAAAATATATTTTTAAATAATGCTGAAATGAAGCCCTCAGTTATGATACCCTACTCGTCTCGATAAAAAAATGTATGTTCTCAAAGGCTTTACATCGTACCTCTTTAAAACAAACGAACACAACTTTATTTATTTTTTAACCCGCTATCTTGTGTAGATAGGTTAGTTTTATAAGCACCTCAAATTTTATGTTCATCGGATTAATGCATAGGCGTAACTAGGTAGGGGCCCAGAGGGCCTGGCCCCCCCTAGACGAATTTTGGCCCCCCTAGAAGAACACAAAGTTCATGAAGTATATATAACAGTTAGGGAAAATGAAAATGTATTTCTTTACTAAGGAATTAGCTGTTCAAAATTATTTCAAAACGTACAATTATATTATTCATGATATTATTCATATCACTGATCTTCATTTAAATTTAATAAGGAAGTTTAATAAGCACTACCAATAATATTGCCACGAAAGTATCTATAAAATGGTCGTTTATCTTATCGGTTCACCATAGTAGCGAAGTTTAAAAAAGCAAACATTTTCTTTCCAACATGTGATGTGCCAGATGTCAGAATGTCAAATGAATTCATAATTTCTGGAAAACCACACCTTCCAATTTGTTCAACGAAAAACATCGCAATAAGAACAATATAGACTTCGTTTTAAAAAAATACGGTCTCATTGCTCCATAAGACTTAAAACCACACCGATACACCAACACTACTTGTAGTTTGAAGTTTGCTTGGCAAGATTACTTTTACTTAGGTGCCAGCCAATTTTTTTTAGTGTACTTTTATAAGCAAATTACAAAATTTTATTTTTGAAAATCAGTCCCGGGGACCAAGATATAGGCCTTTGAAACAAAAAATATCGTATAAAAATACACTTTTTTTTACCAAATGTTGCAATTTAAATGTTATTTTTGATATACAATTTCAAAGAATCAACATGAATAACTTAAAAAAAATAATTATAACTTTAGGGGCCCACGTTATGAGCATTTGAGGCAAGATTGGACCTTTTGGCGCAAGTTTATTTTTTTATCGAAAATAAGAAAATTTAGTAAAAGGGACAGTTTTGATCTGTTTATCTTATAAGCACATAGGACATAAAGCAAAAATTAAAAAAACAGAAAAAATTATTTTCAAAACTGTAATTATTTTGAATGGATTTTGCTTTTTTCAAAGGCCTGTATTTTGGACCCCGGGGCTGATATACAACTCGTTTTGGTTTTATTCGTTTCAGTGAGTGATTCTATATCAAATAAAAAAATTTTGGCGCCTAATTAGAAGTAATATCCCCGTTTGTTTGTATGACCATTAGCGAATTGACGACGGAATTCGAAGTCTGATGGATTTATTTTTGGAATTATCTGAATTTTGTATAGCTGAAAATGAAGATCGTTGTGCACAGTACTGCATTCAATGGTTGGGGGAGTGCATGATTACTGTAAACAATGAATTGTTATTTTTAAACTATTTTCATTTTTATTTTTTCAATAGTTTTAGAGACTATAGGAATGTAAAGTTTAATTTAGAAACTAGGAATGTTGATTTTGTATAATTTTTGTTTGTTTGAAAGCTACTAAGTGAGGATTTATAAAAATATCATATTGATATAACAATTTATAATTTTATATGATTTTTTTCAATTTTAATTTGTCAAACATGTCGATTTTAAAAAGAACATTTTTTTCTTTTAGTTTTATAATTTAAAGATTTATTATTTACACAAATATATATCTAAATATAAACATAAATAACTGCAAACAACAAAGCATAAATAACTGCATTCGAATCGGTAGATGTAGTAGCAACGACGTCAAAAGTGACACTAAACCACCAGCAATTTAACCGTTCATATTATATAGGTGCCGGGTCACAGTGGCGTTAAATGCAACTATATAGCGGATGGATTTTCTAGGCAAAGGACTGAACTCGATCTTCCACAAGAAATGGAAGCTCTAAGCGAGTCATTTGCTCCTCTCAAACACTTAACTTATCACAGGGTTAAATGCTTAATCTATAGGTCGGTGGTCAAACACCATCAGCTGCAAGATAAGCAGATAAATCTTTTCTAGACTAGACCTACAGCGTTCCAAAAAACTTATAATCTCGAGTAGGCAGAAAACTAGTTCATTGTTACAGTCATCACTGGTTTGTGGATCCTTGGAAAGCACCCAAGTGTTGATTTGCAGGAGCTGTAAGGAGGAAGATCAGGTGGAACCAGCGTTTCATCTACTTTGCACATGTCTAGCATTCGCCCATTATACGGCAAACTCATTTTGGAACGCACAAATTTAAAACTCTCACCGACCTGGATAATTTTAATATCACGCAAATACTTAGCTTCATTAGAAGCTCCAAATGGTTTGAATTGGGGAACGAGATTCTTTGGTATCACAACCGACGTATTTTGGTCTAAGTATGTCGTCCTGATGTTGTGTTTTGGGGACAGTCACTGCAACCTAACCTTACATAAATAGTCTAGCAAAAAAATATAAATAACCGTAAATTTGAAAACTAACCTCAAATTGACACAGCCGTTATGTATTAAAAGAAATAAAGAAAAACGGAAACTTTATTAATTATTTTACTCAACAATATTATTGGAACCAGGCCCACCCTAGAACAATTTCCTAGTTACGCCAATGGATTAATGGTTCACGAGATAATCGAAATAATGTGAAAAACACGTGGTACTCTCACCAATAGTGTTCCGTATAAAAAACGGAACCCTAAAAATAAACAAATATGGGTAATTCTTTTATAAACCGAACACCTTTCTGACCGACCCATTTTTGATTTGGCTGAAATTTTTTTAGGGGTTTTTTATCGAAAAAAAAGATATACGTGTTCGAGGATTTTTTTTTTTTTTTGGAAAATAGAGCTGTTCTAAATTTCGAGAATTTCATGATTTTCGGCTTGAAGACTTATTTTCAAAAATTCATAACTTCGGTTTTATAGAAGATAGAAGGTCTTTATTTTCTTTATTTGAAAGTTAAAAAATGGAATTTTTTAAAAATAAATATTTTCAACTAAAGTTATTAACAAATTCCTATTGTTATAAACAAATAAAATGTTAAAACTAAATTTTAACCACTGCCCCCCACCCATGAAATTAGTTTTAAATATAATCATCGTATTCATCGTTCAATTTCCTATAAAAGAAGTATTTTTTTTTAATGGAGAGATGATATTTACTGTTAGAAATAAATTAGTTTATCGAGCGCGGGACGACAAAAAATTCAATATATGGGTCATTCTTTTACATACCGAACAGATTAGGACAAAATGTGACTACGGCATTTTTGATTCAGCTAAAAATTTTTTTACGGGTTCTATATAAACATAACGATATACTTGTTTGCGGATTTTTTCTTATTTTTGTTTTTTAGGGGAAATAGAGCGGTTCTAAATTCCGAGAATTTTGTGATTTTTGGCTTGAAGACTTGTTTTCAAAGACTTATAACTTCGGTTCTGGTAAAGATAGACACTTTTTGTTTGTTTCATTTTAAAGAATAGAAATGCAATTTAAAAAAACAATTGTTAATTATAAAAATTATTAACAAATTCCTATTGTTATAAACAAATAAAATTTTAAAATCAGTTTTTAGTAATTATCTAAAAAAAAATAAAGAATGTTTGATGTAATCATCGTGTTTTACGTTCAATTTTCAATAAGAAACGAATATTTAATTAGTGGAGAAATGAGTTTTACTGTTAGAAATGAACTAATTTATCGAGCGCGAGACGATAACAAATTTTATAAATTTTTGTCGTCCGGCGCTGGAAAAATTAACTTGTTTGTAACAGTAAAACTCATTTCTTCATTAATTAAAGTTTCTAATTGAAAATTGAACGTAGAACACGATGATTACATTAAACACTCTTTATTTTTTTTAGATAATTACTAAAAACTGATTTTAAAATTTTGTTTGTTTATAACAATAGGAATTTATTAATAATTTTTATAATTAACAATTTTTTTTTAAGTTGCATCTCTATTCTTTAAAATGAAACAAACAAAAAGTGTCTATCTTTACCAGAACCGAAGTTATAAGTCTTTGAAAACAAGTCTTCAAGCCAAAAATCACAAAATTCTCGGAATTTAGAACCGCTCTATTTCCCCTAAAAAACAAAAATAAGAAAAAATCCGCAAACAAGTATATCGTTATGTTTATATAGAACCCGTAAAAAAATTTTTAGCTGAATCAAAAATGCCGTAGTCACATTTTGTCCTAATCTGTTCGGTATGTAAAAGAATGACCCATATATTGAATTTTTTGTCGTCCCGCGCTCGATAAACTTATTTATTTCTAACAGTAAATATCATCTCTCCATTAAAAAAAAATACTTCTTTTATAGGAAATTGAACGATGAATACGATGATTATATTTAAAACTAATTTCATGGGTGGGGGGCAAAGGTTAAAATTTAGTTTTAACATTTTATTTGTTTATAACAATAGGAATTTGTTAATAACTTTAGTTGAAAATATTTATTTTTAAAAAATTCCGTTTTTTAACTTTCAAATAAAGAAAAGAAAAACCTATCTTCTATAAAACCGAAGTTATGAATTTTTGAAAATAAGTCTTCAAGCCGAAAATCATGAAATTCTCGAAATTTAGAACAGCTCTATTTTCCAAAAAAAAAAAAATCCTCGAACACGTATATCTTTTTTTTCGATAAAAAACCCCTAAAAAAATTTCAGCCAAATCAAAAATGGGTCGGTCAGATTTTGTCCAAATCTGTTCGGTTTATAAAAGAATTACCCATATATAAGATCTTGAGCACCCTGTTCAATTAACCGGTTTTGACCTGTGCATATTAATCTAGACCCAGCATAATTTAGGTGCTAAATTTGTTCGTTTATATTGTACAAATGTGCTGTTTGAGTTAGGATAAGCCGATAAATTAGGCATGATCCTAGATTCAGACTTGTTCCACAGTTTTGTTGTTAGATTATGAGATGCGTTTGGAGAAGCATCGCTCACATCACTCCTAAAATTTTGTAGTTTTCCTTACAATATTTAATTAAAATATGGACGTACACTGGTCAACCATAAAAGAGCCCTGTGTTGCGGTAAGGTATTGATTAAAACTGAAGGGTGGACGGTCTCCAGAGTTCCGTACTAGCGACCAAGCACTCCTTTGACGTGCTAAGCTATCAGCGTACGTGTCTATCTAAGCTTTGGGTTTTGAACTTGAATTTGACCATACCGTTGTAGCTCCTTAGATTAGTGAGTCTACTGAGCCCCATCACTGCGTCAAAGGGCCAAGTCCATCGATAGGGTGGATTATATAAAATTAAAATAAAATTATTATCATTATACCTTCGTTACATTTCCCAAGCAGGGTTTGCCGGACTTTGAAATACGGCCAAACGCTGTTCCGTTAATGGTTAAAAGTACTTGTCTATTGGGCCAGTACTAGAACCATGCATCTTTCGTTCTAAATTTTACAGAAACTAGCAAGTATATAAATGAGCCAATGATAGCCAGTACACTTTACTTTAAATGGCCAATCAATGGCCCGTTAATGGTTAACATCAATTGCCTATTATTATTAGGCCAATACAACCATGAATTTGCCGATCTATGTCATTTGGATTAAATTCACTAGAGTAACATCCGTTTTAGAAATATATAAATTGATAATTTTCACATACATAGTTTAGATATCGCTTTTTGGCTGAAAGACTAAAGACTGATAATATTGGTATATCTTTTAAAATTTTTTTTTTGGACATTTCTATTTTAATTTAATTATTTTGTAAATAATTTATTTAAATTTACATATGATATTTTATATTTTTTGATAGCCCAGTTGTGATTGGCAGTACTCGACCATTGCTGCAATACTGATTATCTTTATTGGTCCGTTACTGGGCCAGCCTTATAGCCTTGTATAGACCATTGTTGATTTTTTTCTCTGGCCTTGAATGCAGCCATTTATTGTCCGAAGTTATCATCCAGTAAAATTATGTTAATAGCCCAGTCAGTACTCGGCCATTGTTGCATTAATGGTCACCAGTAATGAATCATTACTAAACCAGTTGTACAATCTTGTATGGAAAGTTTAAAATTTTTTTTTCGTTATAGTCGATTTTATTTTATTTTAAATTATTTTGTATTTAATTGATTTATATTTACGTATGATAATATATTGTATTTTTTTAATGAACCAGTCTTGGTTGCCAGTACTTGGCCGTTGCTGTAGCACTGGTCATCATTATTGGTCTGCTACTATGCCAACTGTCCAACCTTGGATGGGTCATTGCTGTTTTTTTTTCTTTGGCCCATGAATGGCAGTCATTTATTGTCCGAAGTTATCATCCAGTAAAATAATGTTAATGGCCCAGTTATGGTTGCCAGTACTGGAAAATAATGTAAAATTCGTTGATTCAATTAAGTCCTGTTTTGTTAGTTTTTTCTAATATTTACGAGTAATGCTTCAAAGTCCGTTATGCCCTAGGTATAAATACGAAGCAAGTATTAGTCAAATAATGCAATAAATGCACAAAATCTATCTAAAAGCTCTTCTGTCTTCATTAAAAATTTAGGTATGAACGTATCAAGGTATTCGAATCGTACGATGAAACTGATATAGCAAATAAACCTAATTCAGGTTCTTTTCTTAATATCTAATGTTATCTATCTATCTTAATATCTTTTCTAAAAACATTATTAATTTCGACAATTAAGCATTGTTCACTGTTACAAGTAATGTTCAAAAAATACTATTTCCTCTATAAACTAAAGTATGGCTCATTTGATGGCTTTGTTAACAATAAAACGAGACTTTGAGACTATAAAACATCTGATTAACATAAGAAATTGTTTTTTACTTCACCACAATTTTAAATTGTGTGATATAATGCAATCTATCGTGAAAAAAAAAATCTTACATACCCCAAATTTTGTTTTTTCTTTTGTTTTGGACCATCCTCTATCGAAATAGCCAATAAAATTTTTGGTGTACGTCTGTATGTGCGTGGGTGGGTGAGTGTGTGTGTGTGTGTGTGTGACCTTTCTGCTTAGGATCTTGATGAAAATTTGGCAAATGATACAGGTTCACTTTAAAATGGAAAATCTGGATTCATTTCAAGTTTGGACAAAATGGCGGGGGGTCTCCCGAACACCTCTAAGTTTAAATCTTGAATAACTTTTAATCCCAGCTTATGATCTTATTGAAACTTAGTATATAAGGTTTTAGTACAGTTTCCAATATTTCTGCATACCAACTTTCGGTCTGTCACTTCCGGTTAAAAAGTTTTTTTTTTCAAGGGTTTATCCCTACTGTAGCCTACAATTACCGATCGATTTTCATGAAACGTTGGTAAAAGCATTCAAGTATCATGAGAAAGATTTTATCAGCTTTAAGAGTACATTGGATAACGGGTTGGGGGTCCACCATACAACAGGTGGTTTTTATCCAGTGTTTTTTATGTTTGTTGGGAGCATAAAACATTCGTTCGGGACTGAATTTTGATGACACTTTGAAAAAAGATTCAAATATATATGACAAGGAACTGATTAGCTTTTGAGCGATAGTGAACAAAGTGGTGAGCGATCCCCGGAGCACCTGTTTTTTCAAAAGCTCAATAACATCTGTACCTGGTAATCGAATTGGATGAAACTTGGTACATCAGCATATAGTAATGTTCATTTTAATTTAACTTCTAAAATCAATTTCAATTTTATTATTTCTATTACACGTGTTTCAATCGTACGTTCATCCTCAGAGAGAAATACTTGCAACTGCAAATGCAGATTATAGTTGCAAGTATTTTAGACTGACTTTAGACAGACTGCAGTTGCAAATATTTTATCTCTGAGGATTATTGAAAATGGAAAGATTGAAACACGTGTAAGAGAAATAAATAAATAATAAAATTGAAATTGTTTTTTGGAAGTTAAATTAAAATGTGTATTTAATATAAAATAAAAATATATTTGTTTGAATTTTGAAAAATAATTTTTATGAAAAATCAAAAATAAACCTTCTGCAACTATAGGAAAAAACCAATTTGATTTATAGTGATTTTGCCGTACTACAAAACCAAAATTTAAAAATTTTGTTACATCTGATTAAGTTGTAAGTATACCTAACCTACCTGGAATCACTAGAAAGTTGAGCAAATTCTTTCTGTTTAAAGGATTACTACAATTTTTCCACTGAATTCGAAATAACACAGTTAAAACAATTATTGTACGATAAATATATGAGCAATTTCACGAAGATTCAACAACGTTTTGACTTGACCCCCTTTTAATTATGATTTTTTTTTGTTTATAGATAGTCTTTCATAAATAAAAAATACAAGTTCTTTTAGAATTTTTTTTTTCGACCAGGGGTCTTCACAGGGTGCCCCTCAATTTTTTGTTATTTTGTGATGTGAGTGCATTTTGACGAGCGATTGTAGAAAAACTACCCAATCGATTTTCATAAATGATATGTCGTTGAATAGGTATTAGAACAAAGTTCTTAAAAATGTACACTGTTAATTTTTTGAAATAATTTTTAACGGTGTAACATAAGAAAATTGGTGTAATTGAAAAAAAGATGGCATAACCTTTTTTTTTTTTTTTTAACTAAATTGAAGATTATTTTATATCTAACCACTTGTGAAAGTTTAGGACACTCGATATTTTTTGTTTTAAAGATAAAATTCGTTGTGCACATGACTGTCGGGAATCAGTTTTTTTTGTTCTGAAGGAAAATTATAAAAATGGCGTTATAAACTAAGAGATTTTTTTTTATGTTAAATATCAAATATTTTATTATTATATGAACTTTTTAAAATATTATAAAAGTTATATATGTAGTACAATAAATAAAATAAATACAATTGTTAAAAATGATTTACTTATTTTACAAACAGAAGTTTCTTATGAATAAGAAAACACTTCTGCTATTATTTTCTTTGTATTAGATGGCATAAAAAAATTAAATGTTTATTTGTCACTTTTAGTAATCACTTGTCACTCTTATAAAAAAAATTTCACAGTCTCGAATGCAAACAAAAAAACCGTATAAATAACTAAATCTATTTAGGAACTTTTGACTGGAGAAGTATTATGTTCGTATTATGTTATTATGGTCATAAAGTAAAAGATTGTATTTTAACATTAAATTACAAATATTTTATTATTGAATAAACTTTTTAAAGTATCATACAAATTATATATGTAGGTTAAAGAAAATAAATATAGTTATTAAAAATTATTTACTTATTTTACATTCACAAGATTCTTTTGAGTTGGAAAACATTTTTGCAATTATTGTCTTATAGTATTTAATGGTACAAAAGAATGAAATTTTTGAGTTCCACTTATAGTAATCGCATTTTTATATCGATTTTTTAGTTTTTTTTTTGTTAATTGATATTCATTTTTTTCGGCGTATCCAAAGTTCATGGTAGTTTCCCATTTTAAAGCCCATTCGAAAAGTTTTTTTGGTGTATCAATAATATCTTTGCTCCCTATACTATAACGGTGTGCAGCACGCTTCAGTGTACCACCAATTCCATCACAAGGTCCCTTTCCATGGCTGGTAGCATGAAAATGCCATTCTGCATCAACCTTAAAGTCTTTTTTATGGTGGCATAAGTTAATTAGGTTATGTTTATTTTTGTTTTGAGAAGGTGCCACCGTCAGTGTTATAAATTATTTTTGTAATATTAGAATTTATATGCGTACTGATGAATTCAATAAGTTTTGTAATGAAAAGATGGACTGTAGTATACTGTTGTGATCGTTTATATCCGAAATGAGTAGAAAACTTCGGTGCTGTATATATTCACTTGCGGCACTTTTAAAATAAATGACAAATGGATGAATAGTAGCTTGTGAATTATTATAATAATAGCCTTGAACCGCATCCTGAATTATGAAGCCGTAGTTTTCAGAAAAATCCCCTTGAACGAAGCACTCTCCTGCTTCTAATTTTTTTCCTCAATGAATGTAGATTGCTGTTTTGCTATAAAGTTGTGTGGTATCAAAATTTGTAAACGGTAAATAAATTTTTTCATAAATTCTTCTACGGTTTCTATTAAAGTATCCAAATTGCATCGATCAGTGGTAATCCATTGTTGATATTTGACTTGAAGGATTCCTTTAACGTCAAAATCATTTAGTAATTTTTCTTCCAGATGTTGAAGTTTTTTTGAACATTCATTGCACTTCAAAGTATGACAATTTTCTGTTAATTTACCTAATGAAACAAAGTCAATTAATGTTTTATAATTCTGGAAAGCAGCATCAGTAATCCCAGACATCTTAGAGTGTTGAATCATTAGTTTCATATTTTGATGTATGGTACACACGCACACATTATGAACTCCTTGGTATAATTTTATACATTCTTGTGGTCGATGGGACGTGATTTTAGTAAATCCTATTTTCACATCAGGAAACTTATTTTTAAACTCCACATAAGCTCCATTTAATGTACATAGCAATAAGCGCTTTTGTGTTTTTATGCGTTCATCTCTTTTTTTAAAAGATACTGCATCTCGTTTGCCTGGTAATAATCTACTGATTTTATCACTTTTACAGAACTGCTCTACGACATATCATTTATATTGTTATCATAATTATATTATTATATTTAAAAATATAATAATTTATATTATTGTATTTAAAAAAAATTCTACGAGAAGTCGTATTTTTCATTTATCAAAGGCTATCTATAAACTAAAAATAAACCAAATTAAAAAGGGTCGAGTCAAAATGTCGCAATATTTTGCTGAACTTGTCTGAAATTGCTTTTTAAAAAGTTCATCTAATAATAAAATATTTGATATTTAACATAAAAAAAAATCTGAATCTAAAAATCGCCATTTTTATAATTTTCCTTCAGAACAAAAAAAACTTATTCCCGACAGTCATATGCACAACGAATTTTATCTTTAAAACAAAAAATAACGTCCTAAACTTTCACAAGTGGTTAGATGTAAAATAATCTTCGATTTAGTTTAAAAAAAAAAAAGGCTATGCCATCTTTTTTTCAATTACACCGTTTTTTTCTTATATTACACCGTTAAAAATTATTTCAAAAAATTAACAGTGTACATTTTTAAAAACTATGTTCTAATACCTATTCAACGACATATCATTTATGAAAATCGATTGAGTAGTTTTTCTACAATCGCTCGTCAAACTGCACTCACATCACAAAATAACAAAAAATTGAGGGGCACCCTGTGAACACCCCTGGTCGAAAAAAAAAATTCTAAGAGAACTAGTAGTTTTTATTTATGAAAGACTATCTATAAACAAAAAATAATTAAAATTAAAAGGGGTCAAGTCAAAATTTCGCAAAAATTTGCTGAACTTGCGTGAAATTGCTCATATATAGACATGACGATTCACGAGTTCTTAAATGAATGTCGACAGAGAGCATAGCTTTTCAAAACATCTAGACTCATTTGTTGCATTATATGCAAAAATTAAAAAACTTTTTACTATAAAATTTATAACAATGTATACCGTTCGATTGACAGTAATCGATTTAATAAAAAATCGTGTTGTTGAAATAAAAATTATTCAAATATGTTAATTAAAACCAAAGTCTCAAACTACTTGAATGTAAAGCAATATCTTGAACATATACGTCCTTGAAAAAACAAACATCAAAAGAAGAGCAAAAAAAAACTAACAAAAAATAGTTTCTACCGTATAACTAATTTCGCACGACAGGTTGTAAATTTATAAAATAATAACATATTTTGACTTGTATTTTTTGTTTAACTTAACATCACGATCATGGCTATATTGATAATCATCGTACGATCATGATAATTACAATACTTTTCATCAATTTAAAATTAATTTATGTAAAATTTTGAGATCACTCGATGCCTATAAATCAATTCATTTATTAATTCTATCAACATTTTGATCAAAAGAATATTTTTGTAAAATTTTAACTATCATCGCTTGCGGCTTAATTTCTTTTTTTCTTTTAAAGGTTTTTGTTACAGATTATTTAATTAATTTTAATTATATAAATATTTTCTTTAATAATAATTTTTATGATAATGATTCGAATTGAAACGGTTTTTTCTTAAAATTTATATTAAGTCATGAATATATATTTTGATTGATATTTTGATGAGACGAGAGTGCGTATGGATAAGTATAGCAAAAATACACAACGTATCGTGTAGAATTTATGTTAAGGTTTTGTTTGAAATTTGATATAAGAGATTTGATGACTTCCGCATAAAATTCTCAATATCAGTTTATTCATGTATCATCATTGACACACTTGTCAAAGCATTATGATAGTTAATTGATGTAAGTTAACGAAGTGTTTTTGTAACTTAAACCTGTATAAAATTCTCGAACATGAAAAACAGTTTTTTTATAAACTAAAATTGATTAATTGATTATTTTTTTATTTGAAGATAAGGTTATTGGTTTGGATATTGGAAGCCAACATTTAGAGTGAATTAATTAATTTAAATTTTTATTTTTGTTTTTAAGAAAAATTTTGGTTCGTTTGAGCGTTTATTATTTATTGCGTTTGCTTTTTCACTTGTATGAAACAGTTTTTGTGGCGTTTAAGCTCAATGTGGGAGCGTTACCGATCTGCAACTAGCTTGGAATATTTATTACGCTCATTCATTACAGTGGTATAGCACCATGGCAGTTGATATTTTAAGGTCGATAATCACATCCGTTTCCCATTGTAATTGTGGTCTACCTCACGTCTTGAAGTACTAACTGCCAAGCAATTCTATTGTAACGTATACAACATATTATATCAGGACCCTCAAACATTTCCCTGATTTCAAAAGTTATGTTGTAACGACTGACGATTTCGAATATTTCTCTAAAGTAAGAATATTCATATTTATAGAAGTTCGCTAATGGTATATCAATAATATTTCAACATTTTTTTAGTTAATTCAACACTAGTTAGCAATACCTGTTTTTGTCTAACATATTTTACTTCGGTCTGAAAGATCTAAGTATTGCATTCATGAGCCAAAAGTGAAATTCTTACCCCCACTTTTTTGGCATTTCTCGACGTTTTAGGACCTGCTGATTCTAAAAAAGCAAAAAAAGTATGTCTGTCTGTCGGCCGGCCGTCCGTCATTACCTACGCTGCAGGGAAAACGGCTGGAGGGATTTCAAAATTTTTTTTCTAAAAATAGGTATTCACAAGGGACAGGTCCGAAAGAACGCTGTGTTCGATAACTGTACCGGAAGTGTGTCAAAAAAAATCATTATGTGTGTCAAAAATAGCAAATTTTCATATTTTTATCTTAAAAAACGTTCATTTTAAGTGATTACGAGTAGGAACATTAAATTTGGAGAAATCTTGATGGTCGGGATTGGTATGTGAGATTAAAAACTAGATTATTGCATTATAAGTTTGTCAAAAAAATGTTGTCAAGTGTGTCAAAAGAAAGATTTTTATTAATTTTTTACCCAATTTTTTGGAAAAAAATAAAATTGTTTGTTTGAAATGAAATTTTATTATTATTATTGATAATTATGGCATTATAAGTTTGTCAAAAAATGTTGTCAGGTGTGTCAAAAGAAAGGTTTTTATTTATTTTTTACCCAATTTTTTTAGAAAAAAATAAAATTAATAGTTTGTATGACATGATATTTTATTATTATTATAGAGAATTATGGCATTATAAGTTTGTCAAAAAAATAATGTCAAGTGTGTCAAAAAATGATTTCATTTATTTTTTGGAAAAAAAAATGTAGCTGTTTTTATGACGTAAATGTAATTTAAAATAAAATTGGACATGTAAATATTTGAATTTGTTATAGTTTTTGAAATATTTTTGGAATTTTGTAAAAGTTTGTATTTTTGAATTTGGAATAATTTTTGCAATATTTTTAGAATTTCGGCAAAAGTTTTAATTTTTGATTTTGTAAATATTTTCAATTTTTGATTTTGTAATAATTTTTGCAATATTTTTAGAATTTTGGAAAAAGTTTGAATTATTAAGAATTTTTGAAATATTATTGGAATTTAGAAAAAATTTAAATATGTGATTTTATTCTAATTTTTGGTATATTTTTAGAATTTTGAAAAAGTTTGATTTTATTTAATTTAACAATATTTTTGGAATTTTGATTATAATTTTCCAGCAACGTATTGATGTTTCGTGTTAGTTTTGTAATAAATTTTTAAACAGAGATAAAAAATACTTGTACTTTGACAAAGAGTTATGTTTGATATACATCGCTGCCCAAAACTAAAAACCATGTCCTCATAAAAGTATTTTGCCGAAAACTATATCAAAGTCCTTAACCCAGACCGAAGTCTTGATATCTCAGAGATTTCAGCCCCTCCATATTTTGTATCTTAAAATATGAGCATGTTTGTATTAGAAAACGGCTTCGAAGGTAGCGAAACGGTTGTTTTACCATTCCGTTTGATGGAATCAATTGAATCGATGGTGGCTGAAAGAAAGTGCAACTGATGAATATGAGTTGGATGTTCGAAATTGTGTTCAAAAAGGTGAAAATAGCTCATCTAAAGTTCTTCGCATTAAAATAAAGGAAAAGTTGCATAAAAACAATATATTTAGCTTAATTTGTAAGTTAGCGATACAAATTTAGCTCGTCGTCAATATTTGAACGTGATAAAATTATTTCAACGCGAAACATATATGTACAAATTAGTGTTTGAGGAATTTTTATCATTACAAAACACAGCAGCAAACCATTGTAATGACATCGCAGTTTTATTTATTAGGGCATCAAGAGATGATTTAATTACAAATGAGTATTATATGTATGATGATTGTCTGTTGATTCATCTTTTGATTTTGTTCATCTTTGGAGTGATTAGCATTGTGTATTGCATTTTACAAAGCGGCTATGGATGACGCTTCAGATTTTTAGATAAATGCGATTTGTGACAGCCTACAATTAACATTTGTTCCACAGAATGGTTTTGGAAGAAGAAAAGTAATTAATGTAAGCAGTTTGATTTGATTTATATGAGCAATTTCACGAAGATTCAACAACGTTTTGACTTGACCCCTTTTAATTTTGATTATTTTTTGTTTATAGATAGTCTTTGATAAATAAAAAATACTAGTTCTCTTAGAATTTTTTTTTTCGACCAGGGGTCTTCACAGGGTGCCCCTCAATTTTTGTTATTTTGTGATGTGAGTGCATTTTGACGAGCGATTGTAGAAAAACTACTCAATCGATTTTCATAAATGATATGTCGTTGAATAGGTATTAGAACAAAGTTTTTAAAAATGTACACTGTTAATTTTTTGAAATAATTTTTAACGGTGTAACATAAGAAAAAAATGGTGTAATTGAAAAAAAGATGGCATAGCCCTTTTTTTTTTAAAACTAAATTGAAGCTTATTTTATATCTAACAACTTGTGAAAGTTTAGGACTAGCATCATTTTTTGTTTTAGAGATAAAATACGTTGTGCATATGACTGTCGGGAATCAGTTTTTTTTGTTCTGAAGGAAAATTATAAAAATGGCGATTTTTAGATTCAGATTTTTTTTTTATGTTAAATATCAAATATTTTATTATTAATTATATTTTATTATTAACTTTTTAAAAAGCAATTTCAGTCAAGTTCAGCAAAATTTTGCGACATTTTGACTCGACCCTTTTTAATTTGGTTTATTTTTAGTTAATAGATAGCCTTTGATAAATGAAAAATACGACTTCTCGTAGAATTTTTTTAAATATGGACCAAAATAAACCAAATTAAAAAGGGTCGAGTCAAAATGTCGCAAAATTTTGCTGAACTTGACTGAAATGGCTTTTGAAAAAGTTCATTTAATAATAAAATATTTGATATTTAACATAAAAAAAAAATCTGAATCTAAAAATCGCCATTTTTATAATTTTCCTTCAGAACAAAAAAAACTGATTCCCGACAGTCATATGCACAACGAATTTTATCTCTAAAACAAAAAATGATGCTAGTCCTAAACTTTCACAAGTTGTTAGATATAAAATAAGCTTCAATTTAGTTTAAAAAAAAAAAAAAAAGGCTATGCCATCTTTTTTTCAATTACACCATTTTTTTCTTATGTTACACCGTTAAAAATTATTTCAAAAAATTAACAGTGTACATTTTTAAAAACTTTGTTCTAATACCTATTCAACGACATATCATTTATGAAAATAGATTGAGTAGTTTTTCTACAATCGCTCGTCAAAATGCACTCACATCACAAAATAACAAAAATTGAGAGGCACCCTGTGAAGACCCCTGGTCGAAAAAAAAAATTCTAAGAGAACTTGTATTTTTTATTTATGAAAGACTATCTATAAACAAAAAATAATCAAAATTAAAAAGGGTCAAGTCAAAACGTTGTTGAATCTGCGTGAAATTGCTCATATGGTTTTTGTGTTTTAGTTCTTTTTTGTATTAAATAATTTATTTAGTTTTTGTTTTATTACTTCGGTCTGAAAGACCTTAGTATTACATTCATGAGCCAAAAGTGAAATTCTTACCCCCACTTTTTTGGCATTTCTCGACGTTTTAGGACCAACTGATTCTAAAAAAGCAAAAAACAATAAATGTGTGTCTGTCTGCCGACCGGCCGGCCGCCGTCATTTCCTACGCTGCAGGGAAAACCGCTGGAGGGATTTCCAAAATTATTTTTCTAGCAATAGATATACTCAGGGGATAGGTCCGAAAGGACGCTGTGTTCGATAACTGTACCGGGAGTGTGTCAAAAAAATCATTATGTGTGTCAAAAATAGCAAATTTTCATATTTTTATCTTAAAAACGTTCATTTTAAGTGATTACGAGTAGGAACATTGAATTTGGAGAAATCTTGATGGTAGGGATTGGTATGTGAGATCAAAAACTAGATTATTGCATTATAAGTTTGTCAAAAAAATGTTGTCAAGTGTGTCAAAAGAAAGATTTTTATTTTTTTTTACCCAATTTTTTGGAAAAACATAAAACTAATTATATGTTTGAAATGAAATTTTATTATTATTATTAAGAATTATGGCATTATAAGTTTGTCAAGAAAATGTTGTCAAGTCTGTCAAAAGAAAGATTTTTATTTATTTTTTTACTCAATTTTTGGAAAAAAATAAAATTGTTTGTTTGAAATGAAATTTTATTATTATTATAGAGAATTATGGCATTATAAGTTTGTCAAAAAAATGTTGTCAAGTGTGTCAAAAAATGATTTCATTTATTTTTTTACCCAATTTTTTGGAAAGAATTTGTTATTTGTGTAATATTATTTGATTGTGGGACTATATTATTTGTTAGCGCACTAGGTGAATTATTTGGATGTTTTAATCCATGTATAATTTTATTAACTATTTTCAAATGATATTTATTTTTTAGTAGAATTTCCGTTATTATTAAACAATTTTTATTTTCATAGCTTTTATCACTTAATTTTAAAATTCTTTTAGCTAGGCTCTTTGCGACATTAAATTTCTGAAAATATGGATTGGCTGAATGAAAATTAAGTATACGGTTAGATGAAGTTTGTTTTGTGTACCATTTTGTTATTATTTTATTAGATTTTTTTTATTAATATCATGTCAAGATATGGAATTTTATTTTCGAATGTTTTCTCATAAGTGAATTTTATGTTATTGTTGTAGTTATTTAGTATTTATTTATTTATTTATTTATTTCAATTTAAGTACTAGCAAACGGAAATATTTCCAATAACATGCTAGTTATAAAAGTAATACAAATTAAAGACAATATTTAAAAAATAGTATAAAAAATTACAATAAAAAGTTTAAATTTAAAAGTAATACAAATTAAAGACAATATTTAAAAATAATATAAAAAATTACAATAAAAAGTTTAAATTTAGTTTATAAAAAGATAATTTTAATGTAATAAACCAAGAATGTTTAACACAAGATAAAATAAATAATATTAGAATTTAAAATATATAAGAAAATAATATTAATTTAATTTAATTTAACAATTTGTAAAAGGCTTCTTTTAAACTGGACTAAGTTGGAGCAAAACAAATTGATTTGATTGAATTTAACGTTGTGGCTGTACTGTAATCTAATCAACGGTGAATGAACTCTTAGATTAGTTAGAAAAGTATTATAATACAGAGTGTACGAATGCCTAGTATTATAACAAGGTGTGGTATTCAAACGAATTAGACTAGCCAAATCTGATTCAATACTATGGTTAAGAATTTTATAAAGGGTTGTTTGATCAGCAATAGTACGTCTTTGTTCCAATGATAATATATTATATCGTTTTAATCTATCTTTGTATGGTTGATATGGGAAGCTTAATTTAAAGTTCAGAAATCTAGTAAACTTCCTTTGAACCCTCTCAATATGATCAATATGAGTTTGATATTTTGGATTCCAGACCGGCGAGATATATTCTAATGAAGAACGAACTATTGAATTAAAAATTGTAATAAGTGTTTTAGACGAACGAAAATTTGAACACACTCGCATAACAAAACCAAGCATTTTGAAAGCTTTGTTAACAATGTCTTGAATATGTATATTAAATTTTAATTTGTTATCCATAATAATGCCTAAATCACGAATACTATCTTTTTCGCATAGAGTTAAATTGTTAATATTATAAATAAATTGTAATTGAAAAGATCTAGGCTTAAGCTTAAAGGTAAAACATTTATTAATGTTGAGATATAGATCGTTACTTTTGCACCACTCATATATTTTATTAAGATTATTTTGAAGCGCTATACAGTCAGCTATGGATTTGATTGATTTAAATATTTTCAAATCATCAGCAAAAAGGAGTGCTTTGCAATCCAAGCGTAAGCAAATATCATTAATAAACAAAATAAACAATAAAGGCCCCAAGATTGAACCTTGTGATTAATAGAAAATCGACAATTTTGCTTTCAGGTATGCTACAGATCAAATCATCAACATATTTCTTAATAAATGAAATCTCCGACCCAAAGATCTTCCAATATAAGATCAGATAATATTGGTGTTAAAGGTTAACCCATCTGCAGGCCTTTTATCTGTTTATAAACTTTATTATAATACACTATTACATACTCCGCATTCATCAACACAAAATCTTAATAGATTCAAAAACATTCCTTTTGTAATATTGGTGAAATTTTCTATGTCATCCCATCGTTTTTCAATTATGCTTATTGCCATTTCTATTGGAATGCTTGTAAAAAGTGAAACAACATCAAATAAGACTAATGTCTCATTTTCATTTATTTCACACTGGTCAATGAAGTCTTTAAAAACGTAGGAATTTTTAATGTTATATTTGGAGTTATTCGATATGTTGTTTAGAATATTTGCTAAAAATTTGGAGATATTTTATCCAGGTGTATTAATTGTAGTTATTATTGGACGTAGAGGAATGTTGTACTTATGGATTTTAGGTAGTCCATATATTCGTGGAAGAAACGTGGTATCATTTAGTAATTTCTTTTTTGTTTCTTCAGTTATCAATTTCATTTTAAACAATTGTTTTAATAATCTATTATGTTTATTTTGTAGTATTTTTAATGGGTCCATATTTAAGAATGTGTATGTTTCAGCATCAGAGAGTAGATGGTTCATTTTTTCGTCATATTGTTCGTTGGTCATTAGAACCGTGTTATTTCCATTATCACTATAAACGAGACATAATTGTTGGTTTGTTTTAAAAAATATAACAGTTAACTTATAGCCTTAATAAGTATTTTCTCGATTTTATTGAAATTGGTTTTTATTTTGGCATGTTTGTTCAATATAGAAATAAGTTGCAGACGAATAATCTTTGCTTCATTAAAATGTATATAGTTATTTAAAATGTATTCTATTTGTAATGATAGAGTTTATAGAGGAATTTCATTGTTTGGATCTAGTAACGCGAATTTCGGTCCATAACTTAGTAACGTTTTAACAAGCAATGGGACTTCTATATCGGATAGATTTTGAAAACATTTATCGTTCAAATACATATCTACATTTGTAATTGTGTATCTAATAATCTATTGAATTTATGAGCCAATCTTTGTTTGTGAATGTTTAGTCTATCTGAATATTTTTGTGTTTGTGTAGCGAAAAAATCTGTTTTTATTGAAGCTGGTAATTTATTGTTAATGTTATTTTCAATATGTGCCATAAGTTGTAATAATTACGTACCGGCCAATCATATATACTAATTTCTGTGTTTAAGCTAAATTTAAAAAAATGTTCTTCTGCTTATTCTTATATGGGTGGTATGATGTAAAAATTGAATCAAACGCCTTTTGTTTTGCGGTTATAAATTTTGGATAAACTCCGTTTCTTCGACATTTTAGTAGAAAAACTCTGCGTGTTGATGTAGTGGCTAATTTTTCATTAAATTTTGAATAACTTCTAAGATCATGCTGATTATTTGCGCCAAATCTTCTTCTTATATAATGAAAAAATCCATTGTGATCCATATTTTGATCATGTGGATCCATTCTATTACTGTTATACTGTGACATATTTTCACGGTCATTTTAATTTTATGGTAATATTTGGTAAAACTGTTTTCTTTACTAATTTTTTAAGAAAGCTTTTTTGCTGTTTTAAACTGTGATAGAAAACGAAGAATTTTTTGATTTAAAATCTTTATTTAAAATTTTCGAAGCTTTTGTGCTTCAAATATCTTGAAATAAAGATTTAAAATCAAAAAATTCTTCGTTTTCTATCACAGTTTAAAACAGCAAAAATGGATTCTTAAACAATTAGTAAAGAAAACAGTTTTACCAAATAGTACCATAATATAAATTTTCTGTGATAAATAAGAGATTTCCAGGGTCAGGGATTCAATATTCTTTTTATAAAATTTCTCTACAATGTCGGGACATATATTCTCCATCGTATCTTTGAAGTAAAACATAAGATATTACGCTCAAATACAGATAAATGTGGTTTTCTTTAGTTAAAATGGTTTAAAATGTAACCAAGAACAACCATAAAAATTGTGTGACCTAGAAGCACAAAAAGTTGATCAGAAGTCGGAGCCTGTAAAGTTGTGTGTTGTTTTAAATGCTTATAAACATAAAAGAACTAATCTTTTTCAAACAAAATATATTTAACTAACAATAAAATTATCTTGCAGAAAATAAAATTTATTTCAATTAAATGTCTATATTTATAACCAATATCTATAAAGCTCAAAATTTTATTTGTTATTAATCGCCAAATAATAATATAATTCCAAAGAATTTAAATTTTCCCAAAGAAAAATAAATATTCACCTGTTTCTGAGTTTTATTTTTGATATAATTAATCGTTGCCAAGAATGTCTTTCATCTTCTCTCGTAATGGCGAAAAATAGTTGTGACTTGCATTTCTAATGTTTGCATAAAATTAACTTTCTTTTGAAACCTTTTGTGTTTAGTACTAGAGGGACAGTCGAATATCTTCAAACAAAGAAATCAATACAGTCATTTTTTAATATCAATAATTTATATTCATTGCATTTATTCATTTTCTCAAAGTTAATTTTAATTGCTGTGAATTGCCTTCATTTGACAGATCTCTCACAGCAAAATATAAATAAATCTTAATTATAAGCAGGTAAGTAGGTATAAAGTGGAATTCGTATATTAATTTTGATATCTAAATTAATTTATTTTCCTTGGTAGGAAATTATTTGCATATGTTCAAGTTTTGCTGCGTCTCAGGTTCTATTCCAAATTGTTAAAAACCCGACTTTCACTCCCCGTAATGGCGGTGATAATAGTTTTCTTTTAAATCTCTATCTTACCACAATGCCAGATATTACGAGTGTCGATGTAGCGAAAGGTAGTACTGGGAATTCTGATCATTATTTAATTTCATCAGTTATCAAAACTGATTTACTTAAAACTACAGCTCCCAAACCCCGTAAAATATTTCACCACTCAAAAATGGATAAGAGTGGTCTTCAACATTTTTTCGATGGTTTCCCTTTCGACTGTCATTGTTTTTACACTGACAATGTAAATGTTTCTGCTCAAAACTTTACAGAAATCATTCAATTTGCTATCAATAAATTTGTCCCTTTGTTTCCTCCATAGTAAAACCCAAACAAAAATACTTGTATTCGAAAGCTGCCAAAGCGGCACTTAGAAACAAACGTAGATCATTTAATATTTGGATTCATAACAAAACTCCCACTAATCGATCCCAATATCTAAAGGCCAACAAAATATCTAACCAGATTATCTCAAACAAAAAGTCCGAAATTGACAAAGCAAAAGCCTCAAAACTTACGTCTATGTCTGTTTCTGACAAGAGTTTCTACAGTGCCATTAATTCTTTAAATTCTGGTACAAAATTTTCTACTCCCCCTATTATTGGTGGTGATTTAATCGTCAATGATCCCGCAAGAAAAGCTAACTTGTTCGCCGAACGCTTTGCTCAGAACTCCACTGTTTTGGAAACTCCTAAAGAAATACCCCAAATCCAGTCTTCAGGGGAAATATGAATGAACTCCACTTCAAACCCAAAATAGTCGCTAAACTTTAAAAGGGTTAAACATCAACAAAGCTTTAGGAATGGACAATATTCCACCTATTATTTTAAAAATCTTTTCGAAAGAACTTGCACCAACTTTACCTAAAATATTCTACCAATCCTACAAATCTGGTATATTTCCCTCGTGCTGGAAGTTGGCAAATGTCCAGCCCGTCTCCAAAAAGGGACCAAAATCCGATATCTGAAATTATAGGCCAATAGCAAAACATATTTCAAAATTTCTGGAAGAAAATCATTTAATATCTAACAGCCAATACGGTTTTCGAAACAAAAGATCAACTACCGATCTATTAAACTATGTAGCGCATTGTTGGAACAGCATACTTGATAAAGGTGGTGAAACATACGTTATCGCTTTAGACATCTCCAAGGCATTCGATCGAGTCTGGCATGCCAACTTAATCAACAAGCTCGTTGCGTACGGTTTTCATCCCAATGTTGTGAAGCTGATTCAAAATTTTCTATCCAACCGATATATTTCGGTCTCCTTAGACCAATTTTCTTCTGAGTCTTAACCAATTAACGCTGGTGTACCTCAAGGCTCAGTATTGTCCCCAACCCTATTTTTGATTTATATCAACGAATTGTTGAAAATCACCAGCAACCCAATAAGTCGTTCGAGCCCCTTCCTTCAAAATATAAAATGCACGAACGAATTAATCTTGCCCGGAGAGACGCTGCCATAAACGTGAATAAAGACCTGAATAAAGTCGCCGACGGGGTGACCAAAACCTGGTTAATTTCAACTCTACCAAAACACAGCTGTTGATTGTTTCCAGATTAAAGACCGAGTTCCCCAAAGATATTTTATTCAGTTTGTACCAATAGGTGTATATAAAAGCATTCGTTTATTGGATGTCACAGTTACAAATGACCTACTCTGGAACGATCATGTAATGGCGATGGCGAAAATCTCGTCTAAAAAACTCGGCCTCCTAAATAGATGCAAAAATTTTTTCACTCCAAACCAATTGCTCCATGTTTATAAGTCCTATATTCGTCCCTGTATAGAGTACTGTTGTCAAGTTTGGGGTGCTGCTTCTGTTTCCATCTTGGCCCTCTTGGACTCTGTTCAAAAGCGGGCTATACGAATTGTGGATGATCGAGCTTTGACATAAAAACTTGATTCCCAACAACATCGTCGCACTGTTGCTGACCTCGTTGTTTTTTACAAATATCGTCATCAACAGTGCTCAGATGAAATTAGCGGCATCATGCCTCAAACTTATTCTTTCCCCCGTTCCACTCGGCAATCGCCTACCGCAACCAGTGAAACGGTAAAGATCCCACGCTGTCATACTGGCAGATCACAGAAAGACTTCTTTGTCCGAACTGCATACAAATGGAATAGTTTTCCAGAACCCTTAGTCTCAGGTGGCTTCAACCCGCAAAGGTTTAAAAAAAGCGTTTATCAACACCTTAGAACGTCAGTTGTTGTGGGACCCAGGTCTAGACCTAGGTCTTAAAAGATATTTATGTGTTGTCGTGACACATATTCTAAACCCTATTACACAACACATTTTATTTAAAAAAAAAAAATTTGACTGGGGTCATATCTTCATAGATTAAATGAGCATTGGCCACGATACGATTCAGAAACCTTTTTGCCGGTTTTATGGCTGACTCTGCATATAGTCCACCAAAATGAGGCGCTAATGGTGGTATAAAACGCCAGAGGATTTTTTAAAATATCTATTAGCACTGATAAAATTAGTATATATTTTTAGGTCATTTCTTCTTGCTGTGAATCGGTTTAATGAGCGCATCTGTAGTGAGCGCATCTAAGTGAGATCTGTCAAAGCTTCAATGTGGATCGTTTTTGTGATCATTCAGACAAACTGGCAATGTAACGCCACTAACTGCGGCAGTAGGATGATTAAGAGTAATCAATACCACAGTTGGCAAATGGTGGCACTGTGGTAGTACGAACAGCTGTTGGGTTTGCTTGAAGAGGTAGGGCTTTTTTTTAAACATTTATAAACACTTCTTTCTTTACAGCTGAATAGTCTAGTTTGATCTAATTATGTTGACGAACTAGATGGAATGGGCCGGGTATGAATGCATTTTTGATGATAGTAGGAAATGATCATTCTACTAAAAATATGGGGTTTTGGTAGCATGACTAGATGCTTAACATCTAAGATTAGTGAACATTTTTATTCGCTTTGCGACGGGCAAAGTGATTCGACCAACCATTGTTGAAGAGAAATAAGGTTGAATAGCCTCAGGACGCATACTCGGTTGGGTTATCTCCTGATTTAACATGCCTCGAGTGGGGTTTCTTTAATTACTGTTGTATCTCTGATTCGCTACAAATGTCTTTCATTTCATCGGTAAACCAGATAACCAAACTAAAACAATAGCGGAGTCAAACCAAGCATAAATTTCTTTATCTCAACGTAAGTTTTCTTAATCTCACTTATTAACCGTGCAAGAAGGAGAGTGCCACATAATTTCAATTGATATTTGTCGGATTGGTGCTACCACAGTCTTGAAAGTCAGAAATTTTATTTTAAATTTTATTTCTCGCTAGCAGCAGAAAATCCATGTAACTGAAGACTGTCCTTACGAATCATTTGATTTTTATTTGTTCTAATTTTGTGAACAGGACTGTTCATGCAGCTCATCATCCTAGTTTAATTTTTTGTAACCAAATCTGCTGGTAAAGGATTTTGGAAATTATAATTGATGGTGAAAGTAGACCTTGTAAAACGAACACCTTAGACGCACTGGACAATAGTTTAGCTGGGTATGATTCATGTGGTAAGCGTACCTTGAAAAAAAGTGATTATCTGTAGAGTCCCATTGAAGATCTGTGTATTTTGGAATCATGATCATCTTTGTCTTTTGGTAATGACTGATTTGGTTGTCTTCGTCGTTGGTAGGAGAGTTCAGTATTTCTTTGGCATTTGATCTCAATATTCTTAACACGAAGCCACACTTTTAAAGTATATTGCTGATATTATTATTTGAGATATCGTTCGTTTTATTGTTGGAACTCGATTCAGATAATCGTCGATATAGAATTTATGAAATATTTCCTTTGATATTGTAGGATGTTCCTTAGCGCAATCAAAAACCATCTGTTGTGGAGAGTGAGTTGCTGAATATGCTGATTTGGCCATTCCAAATGTGACCGTTGTTTGTTTTTAATGTTGCAGTGCGTCGTTTTCGTTTTCTCGCCATAGTATTCTCCGATAATTCTGTTCCGTTTCACGTTAGAGTACGATGCGATACGTTTTTTTGATATCTGCGGCTATCGCGATGTTGTTGCATCGAAATCTTAATAGGATAGTCTACAAAGAAGGTTGTAAAGTTTACCGACCAGTAGCATGTCGTTGATGAAATGACTATTGGTAGTTTTGCTGGATCCATTTAACACGAAGCGAAGTTTGGCAGTGGTCCTGCCTTCTTTTATTACTGCGTAGTATGAGGTAAGTATAAGTAACCTTTATCTTTTGGTGTGTTTTGCTCGGTGTCTAAAATCCGTTGCATATGATTTAAAGTGACCTACATTGGGTACAATGTGCATTACTTTAACATATTCGAATTTTAAAACAGAATCATCTCTTTATTTTTTTTTCTAATTGTAAGAATCTTCATTTCGCTATTTGTACAGTTTCGCTCATAAAATAGCATGTGTATTTCTGAAAGGCAGTTTACCTTATATTTGCCGTTGTGTAGAAGCATATTGCTTTTAAAATGTTCTTCACTTCTACCATTTCCCAAAATCTTCTTAGCGTTTCTTCTAGTTTAATGTGGTGGCTCAACTTGATTGAATCCGTCCGCCTTTTGGTGTTTTGGTCTGCCTGTTGGTTCTAAATCTAAAACATGATCACTGCCGTAGGCAAAATTGCTGAATATGTTTTAGTTGAACTGGCAAGACAACCACTTTTGGTTTCATCATAGGGCGCCTGTTCTTTAACTGTGTTTTCTGTACTAGCTACCTCTTTGTGTATAATGTAGTTTGGTGTCTGGCTTTAAATGTATTGCGTTTGTATGGAAACCGAAAATTCGGTGACTGGTGGTTTTTGATAAGATATATTAGTTTGTAATGGGTTACATATCCTCTGCTTTAATGCACTGACAGTTGCAAAAATTCGTAGCAATTACGCCGGTAATGTTCCCAACAGCACTTTGGACAACTTACAACCTTAATTGCTTTAATATGCGTTACCTTTGCATTCACATTTTGAGGCTGCCGATATGAAGTTCGCTTTACAGGCTCATAAAATTCCAAGGTATCGCTTTGTTGATTAAGGAAATTGAAAAATATATCTATAATATGTAACTCTTTATAGCTGTGTTAAACCCAAGCCTGTCTTAGGCTTTGTTCTAGCTCATTGATCAGGATATAAATTATCCACAAGGATCACGTAATTAAAAAATATCCTTCTTGGTAAAACCTTAATTTTTCGAAATCTTCGTCTGAAATATTGTGCAATTGGTGGAATGTGACTTGGCTAAAATCTGAGCGATGGGTGGTTGCTCCATAAATTGTTTAAGAAGCATTGTTACAATATACTTTTTTTGTTGTAACGATTCACTACCATTTGCAAGTTTTTTTGTAAATTACTTTTGTGAAGGCCACGTGACATACCAAGTGCATACACTTTGTGGTACTGAAGTTTATGCATTCTTGACATTTTTGCATTGCTGTGGATAGATGCCTCAAACAAATATCGAAATGATGAGAATTCCTTATAAATTCAGATGAAAAAGGATAAGTTGACCTGAGGTAATTGAATGTGACATTCGTCTCTATTTTTGATACTGCTTACCTGTTGCAAAAATGGTTGCTAATTGCTCATCAGCTCACTTAGACTTGAGTCTAGCTCTGCAGGATAAGGTACTGGTTTTAGTGTCAATTCTGTCTTAATCAGTTTTCCCTTTTATGGCAAACAGATTTGCTTCGATTTGATCTTGAAGGGTAATAATTTCTAACGTATCACTATATAGGTGAACATCGGCTTTATAATCATCATGCTCGTCCTTTAAAAGTAAGATGTTTGCTGTTTTATCCCCTCTATTAGTTCACTGGATAAATTGTTTGCTGT
Source organism: Diogma glabrata (assembly GCA_963693315.1). Taxonomy (NCBI): domain Eukaryota; kingdom Metazoa; phylum Arthropoda; class Insecta; order Diptera; family Cylindrotomidae; genus Diogma; species Diogma glabrata. The sequence goes on from OY856187.1 coordinate 213,745,129, forward strand.
ATTAGTTTCAATTTGCTTTAACCTGTTTAAAACTCATGTGAGCGCATCAACAGGAAGTGTTAGTGGCAGACATTAAAGATAAAGCCAATTTAGGGATGGCCTAAATAAATTTGAAGAATGCCGTCTTCAATTTTGGAAGTAATATCCCAAATTTAACAGTGCTCCACTGTTGTTGAGTAACAAAAATCTAAAGGGTTTTGTAAGCAATGAACAAAAAAGAATAGCGTGCAGTATATAAACGGCAAACTTGAGTTATTGATGTAAGGTAAACTAGGTAGTCTTCAAACATCAGAAGACTGGAGAATGATTATGAAGGTTGAGTGTAAATTGAACTTAGCCCAAGCATAGAAAGACAACCTGGTGGTTTTTGTAAGTGTTGCAACAGGCACTTACTCCACACAACCACAAGAAAATAAGAAACAATGCCATTTTTAAAAATCTTAAGAAAAAACTCGATTTACATGGAGTACCAAAAATACAAAAAAATTAAAACCAACAACTCGACTGACAATTGAGGAATTCAAGTAAAACTGTTATGAGGGAGACTTTCAAGTCGGTTGAGAGTGGTTCTAGAAAAATTTGTCTGCGAATTCACTTAGATAAAACCAAACATATGAATATTTCAAGGGAGGCTGAGATTTAATGTGCGGCGAAGAACGAATTGAGGCAGTTGGATCTTTTACGTATTTGGGATCCATGCTTGAATTCAAACAACAGCCTACTTACAGATATAAAAGCTTGAATCTGTGCAGGTAATCGAACTTTCTACTCAATTAAACCTCTTCTTGGATCACCGTATCTATCAACCAACATGTATCAAGCGTGGAACCCCAATGCTACATTTGTGGTTCACTTAAGACAGACTGTTATATCCCTTTTTGTTTAGGATTTATTAAATTAGAACATCAACACTGTTATTTTCAAAATCTTTAATTAGCTTGTGTTCCCTTTTTTACAGTAAATAATAACTTATAATATTAATAACAAATTTATACTGCTCAATTCTTATTCTTGTGATAACCGTGTGTGTTAGGTTTATTTATTTTAAAATACTTTATTTATAAATTCAAGTTCACCCCTTGAAATCTTTTAATAATTAAAAATACCTTAAGAAAATCGGCTGCCATGGTAGTTATGTCGCTCTTGCGAATGACCGTGATGAATATTTGAAGCAGTTTAGCTTGGCAACGCTCCTACAATGAGCATAAAAGTCACAAAAAACATAATAAGAAATTATTACAACAAGATTTCAGAAATAAAATTCGCCCTAACATACATACCAACGCGAAAGTCAAAAAAGACCACAACTAATCCATTTTTGAACAACCGTGATCCAGTTTATCTATCATTGAAATAAAAAGAACAAATACAATAATAGATGGGTAAACAAACAAATCATAGAATGTATTAAGTTCTAAAATATATAACATGATTGTGTAAGACATCAGATCAATCTGCATATTTTTCTCTCCCGTACAAATATCTCAAAATTCTACAATTTCAGTTCAAATTTTTAAAATGCTGTTGGTGTTCGACCTTCACGTTGCAATGAAATAATTAACTGTCGAATTTTTAGTACATAGTTTTAGCATTATTCCCTTTGATGAAATTTATAATTTGTAATAGGACCGGTCGTTACAAAAACTCTCAATCCGGCTCAAAGGACCTAATTGTTGGATGGATGTTCACCTCATTGTTTATCATTTTTTTGAGTCATTGATCGATCATTCCACAAACAAATTTGTCCTGCGAGAAAATAAACCTAGTTATCAGCCGAATTTCCAGCTGTTATCTTTTATAAATGGAACTTGGAAGTGATAGTTTCATCTTTAATCAGAGAAGCTTGACTTGAAACTTGATAAAAATAAAATCGATTTTGTTTGGAACTGATTTAACGGGTTCAATGAAAAGAATTACGAAAATAAGTTGGTGTCTTACGAACAGTAGCTCTGATTTGTGTAAGATTATTTTTATTCAAATCTATTATATATCGGCAGTACGTTATCTATTCTTCCTCAACGACTTATTAATCCACCCTTTAGAATTATAAACTCGGTTTGAGTGTGTGCATTGCGTATTAAAGATTGATATTTTGAAATATGTCAGCTGTCAAAAACCAAAAACGTTATGTCTCCTATAAAACTTAAATAAGGAATTGAAATGCTGTAATATTTTGTATTTTCTGTTATATAGGACAGATTGTGTCTGTTTTTTATGTTGTTAATACAAAATACTTTCGAGACGTCAACAAAAATTGGTCAACCAATTTATAAAATTCCAGTTTTTTTATATTAAAATTTTTTATGTTTTACTTTTCTTCTTCCATTCATTCTCAAGGACGTATGTTAACGAAACGAAACTCGATATTCATAAGATGATGAATGGTTAAGAGTCTGAACATATATTTTTTTATTTTTGTTAATACTAAATATTATGATAAATTTTATTCCAAATTTTTTGGTTCTAATATCAAAAGACAACAAAAGTCATTAACCCGAATATTTAAATTTGAATTATTGAAGTGTAAATTGCGAATTTACTTCGAAAACGAAGACCGTTTTTTACTTGCAATTTTTTTTTAATATGATCAAGTTTTTGTCATTGTTGCTTAAGAGAACTCATTTTTTTTTGCGAAAAATAATAGAAATAATGAAGTAGAAAATCAAATTAGCTTCTGTATTTTGATACTTAAATATTTTAGAGAAAAAGAACGTAAAAATTAAGAACCAAAAAAAGTTTACTGAACTTGATGATGAGATCTGTCACGGAATTTTGCAGCGACATTTTTCTTTATCGATAAATTTCGATTATTTTAATTACTTCACAGAGAATAATTTTCGATAATTCTGATGATGAGTTAGAACAAAAAGGTAATTAAATATAATTCTTTTTTGTTTAATTTTGGTAAAAAAAATTGTTTTCTTTGATTTTACCTTTTATCAAGAATTACATATATTTTGTACAAGAAATTCGTTGATTTGGTTAATAAAACTCAAATGGATATCGATTTGTTTTTAAAATGCGTTTAAGGTTGTTTTACGGATTAAGTGTGGGAATCTTTTTTTTCGAATGCATTTTAATGCTTGAAAGATTTGATTTATTATTCAAATTGAAAAATGATGGAGTGTAAAAATGTTATTGTTCTGGTTCAACTAAACAAAGTAAGTTGAGTTTAGAAACGTTTAGAGCTTTCAGTTGAATAGGAGCTAGAAAATCTTAGTTTTTTTTAGTTATTGCTCTTTGCACGAATATGGTATTCGTTGTTGGTATGGTGTACATCCATGAAAAGGTAAAATGTGATTGCTTTGTAAATTTTGTATCTACGGGTATGAAAAGCTTACTTGAGTCCCTGCTATTGGCATGCAGGTTATGGTGAGATATCACAATCGACTGATGGGCTAGGCAAGGTCAGGGGTTGAAAGAATCTCCTGTATAACTATTTTTTTGAAACTTCCAAAACTTATAATCCTGACTGTCATTCTAATCGTGACATTTTGTTAAACTTTAAAATATATAATTTTTGAAATCAGGCCAATAGTTCTGCATACCAACTTCCAGCTTTTCCGATAAAATATCTGTGATTTGTGTGTTTTTTCGTTTTACGTAGGAATATGGAAATTTTCACCAAAACATTTGAAACGTACATTTGTATGATCTTAAAATACTCAAAAACAGTCCATGTTGGTAAAAGCTGCATCCGTTATTGGACGGATGACGGAGTATTTAAAAGACACAGAATCAAATTAAAAACAAATTTGAACCCAATATTTTATGTTTAATATGTATTGAACATTACAAAATTTTACAACAAATCATTCGTATCCAAATCTAATTATTAACCCAGTAATACAGTTCTTAAAAATTGAATAAAACGGAAATACTATTCATAGCACCATAAAATTATATCATCACCATAAATTTATTATTCTATTAAAGATTATTTATTACAGCATAAACAACCGCGTTTAATGTCATAAGGTTTATGATTTTTTTGGAAATAGAGCATACGCGTAAGGTGTTTTTTATACTAAAGATTTAAATAGGCAACGGATTTAATCTATTATACTACCGTAACATGTTTTGTTTTGTATTTAAATATAAAACTAAACGACCTTTAACAAAAAATAAAAATTTTATAGACAACTGTAAATTAATTTCTGTTCGAATGTGCGTCGCTGTATAATTCTAATTAAGCTCAATTTTATGGTATTTAATTTTCATCATAAATCTCTACAGTAAAAAAAATATATAAGTGAGGCGAACAAAAGTTTTTTTCTTGTAACATTATCATCACCCATTCTTAATTGTATTGCAAAGAAAAACCATTAGTTCTTCCTAACTTACAATCTTTACAAAACGAAGCACTATCGTTATTAGCAAATTAAGTAATAATTTCTTGTTTCTTTCTCTATTCTCGCCCTACCCCCTAAACCTACCCCACGAAATTATGTATTTGTTTTATAATAGCATATAATCAAATTAAAAAATTTCAAAATAAGTTTATACCCTGAATAAAAAAGTCGAAGAAAACGATGGACTTTGATGTCCCTTCGGAATTGCGAAATCAGAGAGACTTGCGTGTAGGAACTTAAATCAAAAACTGCGGATTTTTTTAATAGTACGTTCACACTAACATCGAAATTACGTAATTTCGTCAGTGTAATGTCGAAATTACGAAACCCGTTCACACTGCAATTTATCATAATTTCGTTTGACATTTCATTTTTTTATCAATAAAAATCAAGCTTGGTTTGTTGTTTTGTTGCATTTAAGAGTGATGAATAAAAAATTTATTTAAATATGAATAAATATACTAAAACGTAATTGGTGTATTAATAAAACTTACAAAATAAAATGAATTGTATTAGTAATGCTCTTGATGCGCGATCAGAAAATATCTTCAAAATATTATGCGCTTAAAAAAACGTAATTCCATATATTAATTTATAAATATTCTTCAACCAATCGCCAAATATTTTTTTTATCTTTACGTTTTTGATCATTATTGTTTTCATATTTCACCATTGTTTTTCATTTTAAAAAATCACCGCAGACAAAATTTAAGATCAAATTTTTTATGTTAGTAAAACTCATTGGACTGACGATTCAATTTTTTTAAAATTTGTCATATATTATAAAGTTTTTCATTCAAACCAATTCAAACGCGTTTAAAAACAAACGTCATGATTAATTCAGCATTGGAATATTCCAGTGCTGAATAGAATTGGAACTATGTTCATAACAATTCAACGTAATTTCGATCATAATTTCATCGAAATTGCTCTGAAATGACATGATTTCAAATTCTTCTCAATGTATGGGAAATCTTGTAATTTCATTCGTAATTTCGATCGGAATCAGGAACAAGCGAAGTTACTTAATTTCGATGCCAGTGTGAACGTACTATAAGGGAGTTGAGTTCTTGAGGGAAAACATGAAATGTTTTTTGGCGGCATTCAAAAAAGTGTCATGTGAAAGATTGATTTCCTTAGATACAAATTTTTTTTGATTTAGTTCGGTATGTTAACCACATTAAATATAAAATATTCATTATTTGGGCTCTGTGAATAGCCGAGGACACTATGTCAACTAGAAAACAAAAGAAATTTGAGGCAATGGAAGAAATACGGATATGGAATAAGGACATGGAAAAAGCTAGGTTAATTTTAGTAAATGAAATGGACGTGAAGAACAATGAATGCCACAATTTCGCCACTCGAAACTGCGCTACAACGGAGTTTTTGGACTTAAAGGTCGAATCATTAAACATGTATGACGTATGTTTGTATATATACATACATACAACTTTAATAAGAAAAAAAATTCCTTATTCCAAATTTATTTTAAGACAATACGATGTATTTTTTTCGTTTTTCGTTATTTTTTTCGTTATATAATTTTTGTACCTGTAGATGAATGTATAACATTCGAAACGCGTCGAATAAAAACTATTTACTTATTAAAGATTTTTTTGTGGAATTATTTTAACAATAATTTAGTAACATAAATTATTGATTTAATTTAAATTATAAAACAACTTGGAGACCAAAATAAAATTTCTTTTATATATTTTTTAAAATAAATAAAAGTTTATTTAAAATATGAATACGATATGATTGTGGATTTTGGTTATGAAAAGAAATATATTTATTCTTGTGCTAAGTAAACTTAAAATATGCAACATGAAACATGAATTGAGAAAACTTTTCCCAAGAAAACTTTTCCCATCACAAGCATATTATTTGGATACTGACCAGTAAAAATGCATTACTCGAAGCATATTTAAAGAGCTGTCTGGTCTAATGTGTCTAGTAATGCAATATGGTGAAAAACACGTGAAATCAGCAAAAAAATGCGATTTTGGAAATGAGGTTTTAATTTTGTATATTTAGGTATTGGAATTCATTGACATCAATAAAAAAATTTTTCTGCGTTTTTAGTTTTTTTTTTTTAACCCTGTCTGAAGATACAGAGTGTTGAAAAATCAAGAAATTGCTCGACCTTGGTGTATTGAAATGGCTCTACAGTCAAAACTACTGGACTGATTGATTATATGATGATTATATAGCTTAAAATGTAGGTATTAAACAAAGCTAATCAAAATAATAATTTACATTACATGACCTTGAACCCTTTCTTTTAGAAAAATAACGGTAAAAAATTCAAATTCGATTTTCTAGAAATGCGCATTTTTAAAATTTTGATTTTTTAATATGTGAAAGGTACATATGTTACTAAAATTTTATAAAAAATTCAGGAGGGGAAATTTTTTGTTTTTTTTTAATTAATTTTTTTGCAACACGCCTTAAAATTTTTTATCATAAAAAAAAGTGGAGTTAAAAAATGAACAGTTTTTTTGGATTTATATATATGATTTTATAATAAATTTTTAATCTGAACTCAAAATAAATATTTTATGCCTTTTTTATTTAACTCGAAATAAATATTTTACATATTTTTTATCATTTATTTAATTTTTCATTACTAAATTCCGTTGAGTTAGAATAACGTCTAGCTAAGATTGATCCATCATATGTAGGAATGTATGAGTGATATCCTCGTGTTTCAGTAATTGTTTTTAAATTGGCGTATCTATCAGCTAGTTGATTTTGTTTTGCAAACAAAGAAATCCTTCTGCATTCTGTCACTATATGACAGTGAGTGATCTCAACAGTTTGACTGTTTGCAGGCATAATGGATTTGATTTCATCCGAACACTGCTGATATTTATAAAAAACAACGAGATCAGAAAAAATTAACAATTCGTTTAGCACGCTTTTGAACAGTCTAAAAGAGCCATTATAGTAACAGATGCAGCCCCCAAACTTGGTAACAATACGCAGCATAATGCGGCCTGTTAACGATTTGCAAAATTATAATTGGCCTTTAATGGTAAAAAGGTTCCACATCCCTGCTTTAAACTCATATTATACTTTTCCCTAGTTGCTATTTTTTGTTCACTTAGGTGTAGTGGAAGTATTATTTTTGTTTTATGGAGAAAAATTGACTTTTAGTTAATTTTTAATCACAATATATGTTTTGTTGACTCTCGAAAAATAAAGCTGGGTAATTTTAGTCCAGAGAGATTACTTAATATTCGATAAATTATATTTTATCACAGCAAATATTATATTATTTTTAACACAAAAATATATATTATAGTACTTCAATTACAACATAAGATTATAGCTTAGATCAGAATATATAGTGTGGCTACAGTACTGCGATTCAAAAAATCGTTTGTGCGTCTTCAACTAACTACACTTTGGTGAACTGTACCTCCTCGTTATCTGGATAGAGCAGTTCTGATTTGATGGAATTGGAGAAACAGTAAAAAGAAAAGCAGCTAGAGCGAGTCTTAAGAAAGAATACGACAAAGTTACATCAACACCTCTGGTGTTATATAATTGGGCAGCAGCTCCAGGCAATTTTCAAGATAACGTGCATTTTTTCTATGTAACAGAGGCAGGTTACATCGCAAAACGAAATCAACTAGCTGATAGATACGCCAATTTAAAAAAAATTCCTGGAACACGAGGATATCATGCATTCATTCCTACAAATGATGGATCAATCTTAGCTAGACGTTATTCTAACTCTACGGAATTTAGTAATGTAAAATTAAATAAATGATAAAAAATGTGTAAAATATTTATTTTGAGTTAAAATTAAAAATTTAATATAAAAACATATATATTTTAATATTTTAAAATGTTTAATTTTAATTTGTTTAACTGTGTAAATATGGTCTAATGTCTATAATATTTTTAGTATTTTTACAAGTAAGTTGCTGTTTTGTTATATATAGATTTATCTAAACTAATATAATTTCGCATTGTTTAGTTCTTGAAAATGACGGCCATTACCGTCGAAAATTCGAATTAAAAAATTACAAAAATAAAGAAAAAGTAAGCAGTAATTTATGTTTGGTAATATAGCCAATCCACAATAAACTCCCGTATATAAAAAACAACAAAAACATATATGTAAATCCAAAAAAAACTGTTCATTTTTTAACTCCTTTTTTTTATGACGAAAAATTTTAAGGCGTGTTGCAATAAAATTAATAAAAAAAACAAACATTTTCCCCTCCTGAATTTTTTTATAAAATGTTAGTAACATATGTACCTTTCACATATTAAAAAATCAAAAATTTAAAATATACGCATTTCTAGAAAATCGAATTTGAAAGTTCTACCGTTGTTTTTTTAAAAGTAAGCGTTCAAGGTCATATAATATAAATTATTATTTTGCTCAGTTCAATACCTACATTTTGAGCTATATAACATTAAAATCAGTCCTGTAGTTTTGACTGTAGAGCCATTTCAATACACCAGGGTCGAGTAATTTCTTGATTTTTCAACCCACTGTATCTTAAGACAGGGTTAAAAAAAAAACTAAAAACGCAGAATTTTTTTTATTGATGTCAACGAATTCCAGTACCTAAATATACAAAATTAAATCCTCATTTCCAGACCTTGCTGATTTCACGTATTTGTCATCATATTCAAGTTAAGAACTTGATTTGCTCATTTTAAGTTATAGTTTTGGTATACACAGTTAAAAAAAACCTGCATATGTAATGCCAATTGCTACACATATTAATCCTACGGAAGCTTCCATTACAAAACAATACAAAGCTTGCTGTTAAGGTTAATTTAATGATCTTTACATCAATATTTAACAGAGTACATACTGGGAATAAAATATATAGGTTGTTGTATTGAAAATGTTTTTAGTATTAGCTCCGAAAAATGTTCACTTTTGGAACTGTTTAGAGTCCGCAAAATTGTATGTTAGCGGCCTAGTACTTAAAGTCGTTATGACAACATTTTAGCGGATTCAAAATTTGTTTTCATTTTATATTATAATTATTTTCAAATTATAATCACAATTGCTTTGATAAGTTTTGTTCAAAAATCAAATTTTTAGGTACGCAAGAATACAAATTAAGCAATAAATTAGAAAGAAAAATCCTAAGAGCTAATACTAAAAAACGTTGTATGCAACACGTACGCAAATGGCCTTAGTAGACTCATCTTCATATTACAGACTCGCCTAGCGCCTCGTCCGGAAACATTACGATTCGTCCGCTAAAACCATATTTTGCGTACTTGTTACATAAACTACTATTATTATTTTCATACTGATATCTAAAACGACATTTTTCGTGTACCATGTGGAAATGCCTACTATTCTTTGACTCAAAACAGTAAAGAAAAGTGTTTATTTTCCAGTTAGCAACACTTTTCTTCTTAGCAACGCGATTGTCATTATTTAATTTACAAAGAAATTGAATTCGAAATAGCCTCCTCTGCTTCTTTCATAACACTAGGATCCATTTTTGAAATTTGTTTCACAGAATTTATTATTTATCCGCTTATCAAAAAAATATTGAGACGTTCAAATCGTTTATAAATTTTCGAATGAAAAGTTAAAACAAAAAAGTTCAAAGGCAACTCTGATAAACATGAATGCATTAATTTTTATATACATACAATTTTAGAAATTATTTCATTTTTCTTTTTTAAATTTTATTCTGGTACACGAAAAAATAGCATGTTCAACTCGAAAGAAAAGTGATTTTTCCACCTCGTTTAAAATTAATTTACTCGCTACGCTCGTAAATTAAACATTTCACTCGGTGGAAAAATATCACTTTTCTTTACTTGTAGAACAATCTACTATTTTCGGATTATTTATAGTACAAAAAGTTGAACTTTAAGTTCTAGGACTTTATAAAATTTTATAAAGTCCTGGGACGTTAAAGTTCAACTTTTTGTACCATAAACGTTGAACTTTAACGTCCTAGGACTTTATAAAATTTTATAAAGTCCTAAGACGTTAAATTTCAAGTTTTTGAGCAAAATTTAAAACTCATTTCTTTTTATTTTAATAAATTTCCAGTATGAAATAAAATTTTGTATTTACCTCAAACGAAAAGTGTTTTTAAAGGTACTCACTAGTAATTTCGGTAAACAACTAGCTCGTACTTTAAAGTTTCACTTTTCGTTCTAGATAAATAAATAACTATTATTATTTGCATTAAATAATATTCTGCGCGACATTTTTTTGTATGACATTTTAATGCAAATTACATTTTAATTTAGAGTTACTTTGTTTATTACGCACCTGTATTTAACACAAATACTATTTGCTGCAATTAGTTATATATTGAGATAAATTAAATATAAAACAAAAATTTTATCTGTATTTTGTATTAAATTAAATTTATATCACTTCACTTATATATTTGTCATATTTCACTTGACTTATATATTTCCAATTAATATTGGAACAAAATCACTACAACTATTGTGTTCTGTATTTTTAAAAGTTAGACAAACATTATAATCAATTTATCTAGTTTTATATAATAATTTTAAAAAACTAAAAAAGAACTCAGGATATTTTATCATTTGAAATTTCAAAACTTAAACTGATTTAATTTCCAATTACAATGCTTTTACCACAAAAAAAAAAACGAATTCGAACAGTTATCATTTATTTGTAAAGCTAACGAAAAATACGATTATTTATTTATTATTGTAGCAAGTTGCATTCAAACTTCTAGCAGTTCTATAGAAATAAATTATGATTCAAGAGTTGTTTTTAAGTTTGTAGATATTCAATTCAATTTTGGTAGACTACAATTCTATGAGCGAGTAGCCACATCTCTAATTTAACTAGTTTCTCTATGCAATTCTTGATCTAGCTAGACGATAATGGTACATGCAGAAATTTATATTTAGACCGAGACTGTTGTCCGATTCAGGTGAATTCAAATATTCCTTGTTTACAGTTTAACTACAGTTAGAAAACATTTGATTCATTAATGCAATTGTCAATGCAATTGTTGTGATTTTGTTCGAATATTTGAAATATTGATTTGTTTTAGGTGTACTGCCTGGTTGCAAGTAAATGACTATTGGGGCAACTTATCATTTGTAATAGTGTGTATATTTAGAAGTGCTTATTGGTTTTACTACCAAATTAAATTACATTACCTGACCTGACAGAAAAATAATTGCTTTTTGCTTTTTAACATAATTAACCGAGCTGATTACCCGGTTATTCGAATAATTAATTTTTGCCAAAATTACCCGGCTAACCTGTTAACCGAAAACCAGTTTGCCATTCCTTTTGTTAATACCGAAATGATAGTAATATGGACGAATCGGGAACAGACAGTAGCAATAACTTAAAAAAACTACATTATCGATCAATTTTAAATTCGTAAAACGAGGTTTTTATGATTTTTATGTATTTATAAATAAAAATACAATAATTTTAATGTTATTTAAAAAAAAAATAAAAAAATGTACCAGGAAATGACCCCGACTTAAAATAAATTAAATACATCGTTTTTAAAAATATCTACTTTATTGTATGGATAATATCTTTTGTAAAAGGCAAAGGCATATTGTGTTTAATAATTTATATTATAGAGCTTTTAATCATTGTGTATGTGTATAAATCTAAAATTTCCTACACAATTGATATTGTAAGTGTTTCAGTACTTGAAGATGTGGCATCCTACATTGAACATTTATTTAAGTTTTACCAAAATATCTTTAGGTTCATGTGATTTTATTTTTTTCAAATAGCTGAAATAACAAGCTCGAAATCATTAAATGGATTAATTTTCTTAAAATAACATATTATTTCCTGCAGGAGAAGAAAGAAGGTATAATAAATAATTGTACATTAAATTTCTTGTTATAGTATTTCGCAATTGAGTTTTTTTATTAATATATTAATTATGTAATTAACTTTTAAATTTATATGTAAATAAAATATATAAAATTACACGAAAGCTACAGCGTGCCATTATCAAAAACTACACTATAACTAAAATTTAGAGTGCTATTGTTTACTAAATAAAGTTCATCCGTCATCCCCCAAAGGTGAACTCGTAAACTCATTAATCCCAGAATTTTGGGATCACAAAAATGTGCCCGGAGCCCGGGATTTATGATCTTGTAATTGCAATCCTTAGTCACAATCGAAATCAGATCGAGATTATAAATTAAATACCGTCCGTCCGGCCGTCACAACCGACTAAATCTAGAAAACGGCTGAAGGGATTTGAAAAAATTTTGGTTTCTAATAATAGGTACACTCAATGGTAAGAGCCGAAAGGACGAAGTGTTCGATAACTGTACCGGAAGTGTGTCAAAAAAATCGTCAAGTTTGTCAAAACAAGGAAAAATGCATTAGTTTGCTTAAAAAACGTTCATTTTAAGTGATAATGAGTAGGAACATAGAGTGCGGAGAAATCTTAATGGTCGGGATTAGATTATTATAAGTTTGTCAAAAAAAGTTGTCAAGTGTATCAAGAGAAAGATTTTTAAATAAAAATCTTTCTTTTGACACACTTGACAACTTTTTTTGACAAATAATTAATTTTATTTTTCCAAAAATTGGGTAAAAAAATAAATATTTTTTTACCCAATTTTTGGAAAAATAAAATTAATTATTTGTACGACATGAAATTTTATTATTATTATTGAGAGTTATAAGTTAGTCAAAAAAATAATGTCAAGTGTGTCAAAAGAATGATTTTCATTTATTTTTTTTGAAAACAATAAAAATAGTATATTTTTTGATTGTTTAGCACCATAAAATTTTATTATTTAAGTTTTTTTGTAAAATTTTTTTTTTTTTTTTGTAAAATTTTTTGTGCTTTAGTCCTTCAGTTTTAATATCTTAGCTTTTAATATCTTTAATAGTTATTTGTATGAAATGAAATGTTTAATGAACATGAAATTATTATTATTGAGAATTTTATTGCATTATAAGTTTGTCAAAAAAATATTGTCAAGTGTGTCAAAAAAATGATTTCATTTTGATTTTGATTTTTTAAAAAAAAATTCAGCTGTTTGTTTACGTAAATATATTTGAACATGGAAATGTTTGAATTTGTTATGGTTTTTGAAATACTTTTGGAATATTGGAAAGTTTCAATTTTTGATTTTGTAAGAATTTTTGGAATATTTTTAGAATTTTGAAAAATTTAAAATTTTTGATTTTATCATAATTTTTATAATTTTGGAAAAAGTTTCAATTTTTGCAATATTTTTAGAGTTTTGGAAAAAGTTTGAATTTTTGAATTTTTAAGAATTTTTGGAATATTATTAGAATATAGAAAAAGTTTAAATATTTGATTTTATTCTAATTTTTGGAATATTTTTAGAATTTTGAAAAAAAAAAATTTTGAATTTTATATATATTTTTAGAATTTTGAAAAGAGTTTCAATTTTTGATTTTGTAAGAATTTTTGGAATATTTTTAGATTTTTGAAAAATATTGATTTTTTTATAATTTTTATAATTATGGAAAAAGTTACAATTTTGATATTGTTATAATTTGTACAATATTTTTAGAATTTTTGAAAAAGGTTTTAATCTTTGATTTTGTAATAATTTTTTAAATATTTTTAGAATTTTGTTTGAAAAAAGTTTGAATTTTTGATTTTATTATATTTTACAATATTTTTGGAATTTTGAAAGAAATATGAATTTGCGATTTTGAAATATTTTCTCGAAACGCTAAATGGAGAGGTTTTGAGTAGTTTGCTGATTGTATAATCTTTTCACTAAATTATGTTAATTTATGATCTGTTATAATTTTCCGACAACGTATTGGTGTTTCGTGTTAGTTTTGTAATACATATCTAAACAGAGATAAAAAATACATGTACTTTAACAAAAAGTTATGTTTGATATACATCGCTGCTCAAAACTAAAAACCATGTCCTCATAAAAGTTTTTGCGAAAACTATATCAAACTCTTTTACCCAGACCGAAGCCTTGATATCTCATAGCTTGAGAATTCAGCCCCTCCATATTTTTATGTTTAAAATTTAAATAGATAAAGATTTCAACTGTCAAATACTGATATATATTTTCCTTATTTTATATTTGTTTTGGTATGTTTTAAATGAAGTGTTATGATCAGTATAGAAACACTTATTTAAAAAAAATTATTTATGAATTACAAACCAATTTTTTTTTAATATTTTAACCGGATAAAACCGGTCATTTTGAAAATTTACTATTCGATAACCGGGGAGACTATGATAAGTGTGGCACGCCTAAATTTATTGTTTTATTACTAAGCTCCAAAAATTAAGAGAAAAATGTTCTACCAAAAATTTGTGAGCTTCTTGGTTCACGAGGTATAGGCATTTGAAAATAAAATTTCATACAAAAAAAAATTGGCTAATATAGGGTATATGGGGGTAGCTCGGATCGTGTCGACAGTATCATTGGAAACGTCTTTACAAGACAAGCTCAAATCAAGTAAAAAATTTTCGCGGTTTCATCCCTGGAAAAGGTTGTTAGTGTTTAAAATTTAGCTTTTTTGATGCATTTTTTCTCAATTTTTCACCTAAGTAGTAGCTCTGTATTTCATGTTTTATTTAAAGAAACGAAGAATTATACAACCCTATCCATCCCATTGTGGCTAATATAGGTTACCCGACCCAAATATACCAAACCCGATCCGAGCTATTTATAAAGGATCATACTTTCAATTGTACATTAATGAATAAGGTTATATAATTATTCATTTTGATATTAACTGTTTCCCTTCCCTTCCCCTCAGCACCCCCCACCCCCAAACCCCCAATGCGGTGGCTATTTTTGATCGAAGGATTGCAAGGTCGCAGAATCTTGGCAAATAGTTAATATAAAATTGAATTATTATGTAACCTTATTCATTAATGTAGAATTGAAAGTTTGATCCTTTATAAATAGCTCAGATCGGGTTGGGTATATTTGGATCGGGTAACCTGTATTACCCACAATGGGATGGATAAGGTCTCTCGATACGATCCGAGCTACCCCCATTTACCCTATATTAGCCAAAAATGCATCAAAAAAGCTAAACTTTAAAAACTCACAACTTTTCCGCGCCATGAGACAGCGGCAATTTTTCACTTGAGCTTGTCTTTTAAAGACCTTTACAATGATACCACTCTCGACCCGATCATCCATATACCCTATATTTCCCAGTAACAAACCTCAATATAATGAAGATGATTTTAAACGTTTAAAAGATATAATTATTTTTTTTTTAAACATTTAAACTATTTTACATAACTACCAGGTATGTGATTTACTTATATATTGGTTAAATTGTTAAAATTTTTAATGGAATTACTATTAGAATTAGTAATTTTCTGAACAATACAAAAACAAAGTTAAAGGTTTTTGTATGAAATTTTTTTTCCAAATGCTTATATCTCGTGAACGAAGAAGCTCACAAATTTTTGGTAGACCATTTTTGCTTGTTTTATTGATCTAAAAAATAAAACAATAAAATTAGGCGGTGCCACACTAAAAATCATATATGTAATAATGGTTTTTCGATCATTATTTTAAATAATTTCATTCCCGTGAAGTAAAATAAGGAAAAACAAAAACTACTATTTGATATAATTCTCTTTCAATATCAGTTGACAACTTTATCAGAAAAGACCGATTTATGCCGTGGCTCATTTCTCGAAAACGCCGATGAAATTGAAATTTTGACGTTTCTCAAATATAGATTTTTGACATTTTTTTAAAAGAATATACGTTGAAAACTTTTGATATTTTTGATGCAAAAAACAGTTTGTGTTATAATGTACATTTTTATAAATTTAATAATTTAAATAGATTTAGTAAAATGAACTTCAAAATTTCGTTGTCATTAGAAATTTCTCAGGTTCAACGCGGACTCTATATTTTAGACTAAGAGCCCGCGACGGCCAGACCTTCGTTATTTTATAAAAGCTGAAAGTTTCTCTGCGCATACCCCCAACTGAGGTAGGAACGATTAGCGACATATGAAGTGGGGATCATGGTGGCTTTGGTAGGGAGCAGGTAACAAAAGGGCCTTCAAAGTTTCGTGAAAGTATAAAAGGTAATTTTTTTATATATTCTTTGGGGTAGTATTAGAAGTCATGTCACCCATTGCCAAACACTTACTATCGTTGTAACCCCCTGCCAGACACCCTTAAACATTATCAATTTGTTAAAGTTTAAGGGTGTCTGGCAGGGGGTCTGATCTGGTAATCCCAATCAGGGTGTGATCTGGTAATCCCAATCAGGACCGAAAAGGGCAAAAGCGTTACAGTCACGATCAGGGTACAGTCAGGCAGCCCTACCAATGCCTGATCCGGATTAGGGCAAACCTGATCAGAGCCTTACTTAAGCCCTGAAAAATTTCTGGTAGGGTATTTACGTACAAGATTAATTATAGTTATAGATTAAACAAGATTAATTTTTCGATTAGAGTGGCATCTAACCATGTATAAAAAACTATTTTAGCTACAATTTTAATATAGCCCAACGTCAAAAATAAATATTAATTAAGGTTTAAAAGAAATTATCTTCCCACAAGATGGAAAATCGAATCAAGATGCCTATGATATGAACCGAACCATTGCCGATTTTTTTTTGAAACTACAGTAATCATTGCTGTAATAAAACAATTAATACGCGTTTAATCAATACGCGATAAAACAATAAAAAATAATATTAAACGCGTAAATAATAATAAAAAAATTCATTCTTTGAAGAAGTGTGAGCACTGTTGGATAATTTAAGACTATCCCGTCTTGCTAAAGGATCCTTTTGCAAAGCCCTCAATATTGCAGCACTGCATGGGCTCAATCGACTCACTTTACTTTCCGTAAGACCTTTTCTTTGATTCACGGAAAAGCCTTTTGAAAAGCTGACTTGCTTCACTGTACAAAGCCCAATCAGCATCATAACAAGTTTTTCAAGGCTCTATTCAGAAGTTTCTTAGACGTATGTGTTAGTTTATCAAGGTCCTTGTTGCATTGAACCTGTGTGCACCTCGTGACCTCTTTACGGTGTAGAAGCTCTCAAAAGCCCCGACTAACAGATCTATAACTGATCTATAGTTCGAACCTGAAAATTCTACCAAAGTTTCTTCTCCACAAAGTCCCTGAAGCAGACCCAATGGATCTCGAACAGTGATGGTCGCTTGCGACTTCAAATGCGATCCAATTAGTTTTACATCTACTAAACCGCACTTGAAGAACAGATTCGTTTTCCGATGCTATATGACCTGAAATCTAAATTTTGACCAGATGCATCTTATGGAGATCACAAACCTTCATTGCTGGTGGAAGCCTATTTCCCTCCTATAGAATGCAACCTGCAATTTTTCCACCAACAAATTCAATGAGAAGTCGTTTGAACATAGAAAATAAATTATGAAGTTTGAAGTAAATAAAGTTTCAATTTAGAAATCATCTGAACATGAAAACTAAAATATGGTTCGTCATCGCAAGTGTGTAGCAATGCTTGATTCAACCTTGTTCGGACCCGTCGTTGTTGTCGACTTCGATGGGATATTTAAAACATTATCACTCGAAGCTGCATTTGTGCTTTAAGACCTCAAGGAAAGTTGTGTCTTCATCCCATTGTATCCTATACAATGATTGCATTCACAGGTACCCTATTGTGACCCTTATGAAGGCGGGACCGAAGTTATCGGTAGACGAATCCGTTCGATCACCCCAGCTCTCATGTTTAAGTTAGATATTTTTGCAGAGAGAACGCTAGGGCTAGAGGTAGGATCGTACTCTGCAATGCTTGTTTGTAATGAAGAGTCAGCCTTAGTTTTCTTCCTTTTGCTCCTCACAAAACCACTGGCATTTCCCTCTTCCTCAATTTTTCAACTTTTACCGTGGTCTCAGAAGCCTGCATCTCCGAAGAATATTTGACCTCCGATACCGACTGCCCCATATGGAGACATTCCAGAGACCACCAATTTAAATCTCCAAGACTCATGTATGACACGACTCGACTCACTAGGAGTCAACGGTTTCCTTATTTTGAGTTTCTTGTTTTACCTAAATAGAAAATTAAATCAATGATTATCCTCGGTCCACGAAAGTACGTAATAGTTAATGAAATTAAAACACGTACCAATGAGTGTGATTTATTAGTATGACCAATCAAATGAGATATATGTTGAAAATTTTGAGGACATTCGGCACATTGAAATCTATTTTGGATGGTTGATTCTTTTACATAATCTACATTTGGTTCTATCTCTCTTTCTTCCGATGATGAATCACGATCATTTACAGGTATTCTCTATATCAATGTTACGATAAAACAATTTATATTCTGGAATTTACTTATTTAATTCACAACAATTTTAAATCTATTTAGAAAAAAAATCTTAAATGCTCCAAATTGTGTTTTTTCTTTTGTTTTGGAACATTCTCTATCTAAATAGCCAATAAAGATGGGGGGTGGGTGGTTTATATTTCGTGACATTCCTGCATAGGATCTCGATGAAACTTTGGCAAATGATCCAGGTTAATTTAAAAATGGAAAATCTAGACTCATTTCAAAAATGGCGGGGATCTCCCGAACACCTCTAAGTTTAAATCTTCAATAACTTCTAACCCAGGCTTTCGATCTTATTGAAACTCGGTTTTTTTTTAAATAGAAAGTGTTGTGTAGTAGGAATTACAAAATGCATCACAACAACACAAAGATACCTTTTAAGACCTAGATTCCACAACAACATGCTTTCTGAGGCGATGGTTTTGTGATATAAGGTTTTAGTACTGTTTCTAATTTTTCTCCATACCAACTTCCGGTTAAACAGTTTTTTTTTCAGGTGTTTATCCCTACTATGTGCTTACAATTACCGATCGATTTTCATTAAACGTTGGTAAAAGCTTTCAAGTAACATGAGAACGGTTTTTCACTTCCGGTAAACATTTTTTTTTACTTTTTGCCATATACCAGAATTTATTTTTGTTGGGATACTACAGCTTTCTATAATATTGATATAATTAGAACTACGCAAAACCTATAACATTGGTTAGCCATTACTTAAAGCATTTTATGGATATTAGCTCGCCATATATCCAGAACATTTTGTTGCGAGAGCTGTGACAATTTTTTTAAATAAAAATTGTTGCGATTTTTTTAAATAAAATGAGTTGTGTTGTAGGAGTTACAATGTGTCACACATAAAAAACTTTTAAGGTCGAGGTCCAGCAACAACATGCGTTCTGAGGTGTTACTAGACGCATATTTATTTTTGATGTGAAACTTCTTTATTGAGGGTAACAAAATGGGACAGCGTTACAATTTTGGTTTACTTATTTCATGAAATTGTAGTTGGGGGTTATAGCTTATAGACCGAAATATTTCTATTGTGTCTTAGCCTTGATAAACGACTCAGAGTTATTAGAAATTCGTCTATGACAGTACATAGAATGGGAAGCAAAACGATTTTTTTCTTATGTAAACATAAATGAATCAACTCACTTGTCTTTTCGTTTTTATTTTTGATTTACTATCAACAGAATTATCATCGGTTTCGCGATTTCCTTCGCTAAACGTTTGTTCCTTTTCATTTTGAACCTGTAACTATTTTAAAATATTATGTAATTTAAACATTCTATTTTAAAAAGAAACCTAGGAAAATAAATCTGTTTAACTCACTGTCAAATAATGTACATTGCCTTTAAAATGATTTTCCAAGCCACGTTTTGTTTTAAATGATGCAATGCACTGATGACAATCAAACTAAAATTTAAATAAAATATCCAATACAATATTTGTTGAAGTCAGCAAACATTCATTTCAAATAAACTTACGGTTTTTCTATGTCGATCGTGATGAATCTTCCAATGTTTTTTTGATGCACATTTTGTTTGGAAAAATTCATCACAAGAAGAACATTTAATAGGTTTATCGTTATTATGAGTTTTCATGTGGTATTTCAACCCATTAAGAGATTTAAAGATTTTCATGCAATTTTTCCAAGAGCAGCTATATTGTTTACGTTTTTTTAGTTCCTACAAAATCAAAAATAAGACAAATTGATTTTCAAAAGTGATGTGATTTTAAGATGGGATTTTATTATCTAAGGAATGTGAAGAAGCCATTACGTCTTACCCTCACCAACGTCAATAAAGAACCAATGGGAATTTTTTAGGAACCGCTTGGAATTCTGGAACTAATGAATTTCCATTCGGACGATTTAAGAAAACTTGGCAAAAACAGAAATATTTTCTTGACCAGACGTCCGTGCTCAAAAATACAAACTAGCTAAATCAGCCTTGAACGATTGACCATCACAAATGAAACTTCTTGCATCGGAAGCAGCACTTTAACAGAATGTTATAAACCCCAAAAAATACAATCAGCTGAGTTCAGATAATTGGCCTTTGGCAAAACTTTAGACCATATACACAGCCATAAAGAGTCAGGTATTTCGTAGAAGATCGTTAATTCTCATATCACAAGGCTAGACAAGAATATGATGAGAGTCTAGGATCACTTCTCAACCTAGGTCCGAGAGCAAACTAAAGGCTGATACTAATCTAATAATAAAATAAAGCTGTACTTTAGTGTTCGAAACTTCGACGGAACCAAAATTGTATACAACAATATTCTGTTTTATGTCCTTTTGGCATTTACGTGGCAATAAAAATACTTGGTCTAAATCCTATATTTCCAAAAATCAATCAAAAGTTTTTAAAAACACAAAGTCTACGTTATTAGTAAGAATTATAACTATCGGGAACCTAAAATACATTAAAACATCAATTGGTTAAAATATTCGCATGACTCGTTTTTCTATAAAAAGGACATAATTGCGTCTCAGTTTATAAGCCTTGACATGCAAACTATTCGAGTAGTGTTGGAGCAAATATGCTATGAATCAAAAGTTAGAACTTTTAACGTCAGACCTTCCAGGACAATGTCTTGTACTGACGAGGGGACTTATGGAGTGATTTTTAATGAGTTAAATTTGGGACACCCTTTATATTATTAAACCCAGACGTCTGGTTTTCTGAACGGACTTAATTACTATAAATTTTAAAATAGTTACAGAGAACATTTTTGTGACGTTCCAACGGCAAGAAACATATAGACATCATTCTTTGTGACCCTACTGTATTAAAAAGAACCGGAAAGTTTCTATAAAGTATTCTATGAATGATAATGGACTTATTGAACAAACTTTGAACTTAAATAAAAATAAAATATTAATATCATGATATAACAATAAGTACAAATAAAATATCATACCAGTCCCTTATTTTGTTCGTGAATTAAATAATGTCGTTCCAAACTAGATTTAAGAGAAAACGTTAGACTACACTCTGAACATTCATATGGTATTTCCACTTTCTGTGGAATTCTGTAGTATTTCTGTGGTATTTCATCAGAATGTGTTCTCAAATGTTTATCCAACAAATATTTCAGTGTAAATTTTTCATTGCACTGTGAACATTCATATGGTGTTTCGCCTGTATGTTTTCTTCTGTGAGTTTTTAGTGTGGATAGTAGTAAAAAATTTTTATCACAATCCTGAGACTGAAATTTATTGTCTGTGTCAGAATAATTTTTTTTCGGCAACTATATAGTAAAAATAAAGAAAACGATTAAAATTAAAGTGTCCAATTCTTAAATTTATAATTTTTCATACTTTTATTAATTTATTTTCATCATGAGTCTTTTGATGATTAAAGAAACCGAATTGTGTTGTAAATATTACTTTACATTTAAGACATTCCAACTAAAAATTGAATTAACAATAAAAAACGTAATATTAGTACATATTTTGATCAATCTAAAAATGATCTACCTACCATATATCTTTGTGGATCATGATTCTGTCCAAAATGCGATCGTAAACAACTTTTTGATCGAAAACATTTATTACATATAACACATTTGAAAGGTTTTTCATTTTCCCAAGAGCAGGTATGTAGACGTTTACGACTGGTTTTCGATGTGCTACAATTCTGAAATAAACAAATTAATATCAAAAACTTAAGTTATGTTTAAACGAAAAAAAGTCCAAGCGGCACGTATATCCGCTAGAAATAGGTAGATTTCGAGATCAGACAGTTTTGTGTGCCAGTAGAATCTTATGTATCAGATTAGTTTAAACAAAACAAACTAATTTCAAACAGATATCGAACAAATTTTAAAAAGAAAATTAGCTACCTACAAGCAAAATTATATTTATCCAATTTTGCAACAAACAAATATCAAATCTACCACAGAACATGTGTGTGACAATTTATGACACAAGCCTACTCTATATCATATGTCGTGCAATTACTGCAAAATATCAAAAAAGTTTATTTCTAAGAAAAAAAAATAATTTTTTCTATTCAAATCTTTTATTTTTTTGACTGTTATACGGTTGACATTGACTGTTATAAGGTTTTTGGAAATTGTAGTTGGGGATTGCTGCAAACTTTTTTGTTGAAGCCAACAAGTCAAAAACCTCTAACTGCAGAGGTTTATAAATATAAGAAATGGATTAAAATATTTTCACAGATTCTAAATTTATGAAGATTTTAAAAATATTAGTATCCAAACGGCCGTTATAACGGATTAAAAAAACCACTTTTTTTTCTAGTATAAAGCCTATAGTTCCTTAACCATGTGTCAGATTTTTTTGATTTACGAACTTGTCCAAGATATTAATAAAACACACATTTTTCAGAAAGGTTTTTTGGTCTGGCTCCACAAATGCAACCGTGAGAGCGCCGGTTGATTCAAACGCATTTTGTGTTTTACAAGCTTTTTTGTTGGAGCCGCTCACTCTGGAGTAGAGGTGGAGTTACTACCAGATGTTCGTTTTTTTATTACTTTGAACGTATTACCGACCTCGTCGAACAAACGAGTTCGTTTTTACTTCTTATCGATCCAAAATATGCTTTTCAATCTGGTGGGGGAGTACTTGTAGCGGCAACACATGGCGAAATTAATCCAATCACAAAATTTTATTATGGCAACACAAATCAACGGAAGTTGATATAAAATTATCGTTGTTAAATTAAAAAGTAGGATTTAATAATTCAAATCAGATTCTTGCACTCGGTCGAGCAACAACTCGTGTTTAAAAAGCTTATAAAATTGTTAATTAAACTTTTTGATCTAAAATTATATTGCTTTTCAATAAAGTGAATTAAAATAAATTGCTTGTTTTATTTATTTTATAAAATCGAAACAGATTTAAGTTGAGGATTACAACGGCTCCTCACATATGGGACTTATTGTTTTTAGATGTCGTAATGTTTTTTGTGTTTTTATTTGCTCTTGTGGGTTTATTATTTTTTTGGAGCTATGTACAGCAGTACTTTCTGCTGAGGTTTTTTTTTTTTTTTATAAAATGTGTTGTGTAGTACGAATTACAATATGTGTCACAATAACACATAAAAACCTTTTAAGACCAAGGTCCCCCAACAACATACGTTCAAAGGTGTTGATGGACGTAAATCTTTCTTTTTTTGTTTTCTTTTATATTTTTTGTTAAAGAATGGATAACTAAACAAAAAATCCTATCACTGACAAAATATGACATAGGCCAATATTTTATGATAGAATAGAGAAAATAAAAGTAAATTAAAAAATAAATAACAAATTTTTACAAAAATTTGCTGAAACAAAACAACAATGTAGTTGCCAATAATCCAGCCGGTGATTAATAAGATCAAATTTTTTGCTTATTTTATATGAAATTTTTCAGTTTAATTATTCAAAAAATAGTATTTTTACATATATGCGATATCCAGAAGGACCTATTATCTTTTTATTGTTTTTGAAATATTTAACCTTTAAATCAATACATATGTACTCAAATAAAAGACAGGCGTTTGGATTCGTTGTCGAGAAAATCCATTTGAGTATTCAGTAACAAAAAATAAGAAAGGTCTCGATTTTCTGAATTTTTATAATTTGATAATTTAAACTTGAAATGTTCTCTGAAATGTTATGTCTTCCCTAAAGTAGTACCCTTCCTTTAAATGATCATGATGTAATGCGAAAATCACATACAGTAATCCCTCCGACTGCGCGGTAGTTCCGTTCCAGAAAAACAGCGCGCAATACAAAACCGCGCAATGTGAACCTTATTTTGTATGAAAATTTGGGGTTAGGTTCCAAATTTTGAAAAAAATTAATTTAAAGTTATAATTAAACAAAAATGAATATATGCAGCCTGAAAAACATGTATTACTTCAACAACGCTTAAAAAAGAAAACACTTCATAAGTTAACAGATAAATTAACATAAATAACATTTTAAAAAATAACTTAAATTTACAAAAATTATATCAATAATCTGAATTTGTTTAGAATATTCTATCTTTACTGGCTTGAAATTGAATTTGATCTATATTGAACGTTCCAGCCACACAGTTAAAAATAAACTGAATAAGTAATGCGAATTGCCAACAAATATGGGTCATTCTTTTACAAACCGAACATCTTTTTGACCGACATATTTTTGATTCGGCTGAAATTTTAGGACTTTTATATAGAAAAATTTCAAAATTCCCATTTCCCAAGAAAAGAAAGATATACGTACGTGCTCGAGAATTTTTTTGGGTTGGCAAATGGAGCGGTTCTAAATTTCGAGGATTTCGTGATTTTCGGCTTGAAGACTTATTTTCAAAGATTCATAACTTCGGTTCTGGTAATGATAGACATTTTTTTCTGTTTTATTTTAAAGCTAAAAGATGAACTTTAAAAAAAAATTGTTATCTACAAAAATTATTAACAAATTCCTATGTGTAAACAGTTTAGCAATAAGTCAGATACTTTCTCTCTGACACCTGCAATTTTGCTCTCTCGTGTACGAGTAGCATTAGAAAAAAAACCAATTTATCGAGCGCGGAAAGATAAAAATTCCATAATTTTTTGTTGTCCCGCGCTGGATAAATTAATATAAATCTAACAGTAAAACTTAGGGGAAAACTTAGTTAAAAATACGTTTTTCTTGAAAATTGAACGTAGAATACGTAGGGCAATCACTAAAAATCGATTTTAACATTTTATTTGTTTATAACAATAGGAATTATCTAATAATTTTTATTTTGTTTATAACATATTTTTTATTAAAATTCCATCTCTTAACTTTAAAATATAATAAAACAAAAGCTTCTATCATTAATAGAACCGAAGTGAAAAATAAGTCGTCAAACCAAAAATCACGAAATTTAGATCGCCTCTATTTTCCAAAAAAAAAAAATCCTCGAACACGTATATTTTTGTTGATATCATACCAGTAAAAAATTTTTAAGCCAAATCACAAATCCGTCGGTCAAATTTTGCTCAAATCTGTTCGATTTGTAAAAGAATGACCCATGTGGGAAATTTAATTTTTTCTTTTCATTTTAATTTTACGAAATTCACCTACATATTCTAAAAAAAAATTTTAAACGTCGTGCAGGGTGAAATTTTAATCGCGCAGTGCGAAAATTAGTATTGAAAACTCATCTCGCGCAGTGGAAATCGCGCAGTTAAAACCCGCGCAGTCGGAGGGATTACTGTATATTATTTCAAATAGTTTTGGATTTGGAATTTAAATTTTGCCAGGGTTCTATTCAAATATCGAAGAACTTCATTGTAGACGACGATTTTCCGACGAGATTTTTACTAGCCACATATGCTTGCCGGTATCAAATAACAATTTGTAAGTTTTCTGATCGGTTATTCAGATGGTTACCTAGTTCTCAAGCAATGTAGTTCTGAAAATAACCAAGTCCCTTAAGTTTTCTTATAACTTCCCGGGTATGAGTTGCCAATATTAAACAACGAACCAATCTCAGAGCCATATTGGCGAGCCAAACCTTGGCTAGTTATCTTTGGTTTCAGTCTGGGTCTGTTGTAAATGCCTAGACTGAACCAAGATTTAGTTTATTATATTACGCGTTATTCACCAGTATAACGCATTGTTAACATTGGCAAGCCATATCATGTTTATCTTTATTTTTTTATATGTTATTTTTTCCACAACCTTTTTCCACACATTTAAAGGTGGTCTGGGAAAAAATTGGTTTGGCAGATCTGGCTTAAGTCTTATTTATCAGACTTGGCCCAAGCCTGGTTTGCTAGACTTGGTCCCAGGACATCAGTCCAAACTTGGTCCAAACATTGACCAAGCCGTTTGAAAATGTTAAGTCTGGACCAAACCTCAAAAACTGTGGTGTGGGCTTGGCTCAGGCCTAATCAATTAGCTTTTTGTTACCCGGGTTTAAAGCATTATTCGTCAAGAGTTTTATCGGTGTTAAAGTCTTTAGTTAAAGCAGTGTAGTTTTTTGTTGACAACATTTGGATAACATGTAACCTCCAAAGTTAAATTTAAAAAAATTTTACTGGTCGTGTTAAGTTGTTTTGAAGGGGGGTTAAAACACATTTCATATACTTAACAGAATTTGAGCTAGAATCTTCTACCCACAATATGATGATGTCAACCTTTATATATGTATATATAAATTTAACAACCGAATCGTTTTTAACTTTCTAATAAACTATACTCC
Source organism: Diogma glabrata (assembly GCA_963693315.1). Classification (NCBI taxonomy): domain Eukaryota; kingdom Metazoa; phylum Arthropoda; class Insecta; order Diptera; family Cylindrotomidae; genus Diogma; species Diogma glabrata. The sequence continues at coordinate 213,771,967 of OY856187.1, forward strand.
CTTCCCAAAAATATCCCAGTACAATCATTCAGAGTTATTTAAATGTTCACAACATACCGCAAAATAATTTGTAGTTTGAAAACTTTAAATTAATCTGAGCCTATCCAGAACCAAATTATAAGTACACTTTTTGGAATTTGTAGGTGAAAAAATAATTACCGTTACACGCTCTTTGGCGTAACATGTCTATATCTATACTGATTATTCAATTTTTGTTAAAAAATATTAATCAAAAATAACTGTCAGAGTACTCAAAAAACAATTCGTTACATTTTCAGACTAAAACTATGGAACAACATCTGAAAGCTTTCCGCCAATTATAGCTAGCACGACACCTTTTATTTCAAACTAACATTCAGATAGAAAATTATTTAATTTAACAAAATCTTATTTAAGTAGAAAGATATATTATTTCGCCTTTGACACGCAATTTAACAGTAAACATATAAATTTAACAGCTATTAGTTGAAATCGCAAATAACAACAAAACAAACGAAATTATCAAGCCAAATATAGAAGAAACAGATCATTAAAAAGACATTATATACGAAAATCAATAACCTTTCGTTCCATTTCATATGAACATGAAAACAATATATGTCAATTTATTTGTACAAGTCAAATATGAGAGTTTGCTGAGAAGTTGTTGTCGTAGGTAGGTAGCTAGCACCTATGCCTTATGGTATAAATAATTACAAGCTGTATTGTATAGTTCTGTTAATTGGTGATCAACAGATTTTTCATCTCTTTTTACTTACATATATTTTTTGAAACTGTGTCAATCCAAAAAAGAACGAAATTCAATTAAATAAACTTCAAATATTTTAATGATAAATCATCGTATAGAATAAAAGTTTTAAAAACATATTATGTCATCATCAGAATCATAGCCATCACACCCTATCAATATAACAAAAGAATTGAAATTAATTATAAGAAGCGAAAATTACAAAAAAAAAAACGTTAAACATGAAATCGGTAACAGTATTACAAAAAGAAGAAGAAAAGTAAAAAGAATTTACGACACCTTTCTTTAACACAAATAACGCGAAATTTTACTTATTTGTTGCTAGAACGTTAGATTAGAATTTAATTATTTCCCTCTTCCCTTTTGTTTTTACAACAGTTAAATTGAATTATGTATTGTGTAATTTTACGTATCGTGGATTGCGTATTTTTATTGTTATTGTTAATGAGAATATTTTTAAGATTGACAAGAAACGCGATAACGATCGATCAACAATTTTCCGCTATATTGTTGTTTGTTTGATTTTAATTTGCACACTTTTATTTGCAAGTAGGCTAAGTTTACAGTAGGATAAATGTAGGAGAGTTATAGGAAAATGCCACGTCATTCGACAATTTTATTTTAAATGAAAATAAACGAATAATTTTTCAAAGCTTGGTAGTTTGTTCCACTTGCGAATGGCACAGATAACTTAACAGTCTTTGCAAAACAACACAAAACCATTAAATATAAAACGAAAAATTTGCATCTGAATTCATAAAAGTAATTCTAAGAGTATATATACGAAAAAGAATCTGCAAGGCATTTTATACTTTCAGAACAGAGTATTTTGGTGGGACACACAGTTGAGTGTTATAAGGATCGTTCTTAGCGGGGAACGTTAATAAAATTAAGAGCATGAAAAAATAAAAAAATTAAGCGCATGAAATGCTGCAAAAGAGTTAAAGTGAAAATATTAAGAAATATGTGCGTTAGTAAATCGGCAAGGGAAGAAGAAAGTTAACCAAGCTAAGTTGTTCTAAACAATTTTCTGTTTAAATCCAGAAGCTTCAACAATTGTTTTAGCAAGCCTTTCAATCAAAACAAACAAAGTTTCCATAAAAGGTAAATTATACCACAAAATCAAAAAAGTTTAAGTTTGTCTGTAATTTACGGTTTAAATTAACACACATTTTGGGGTGGTATAAACATACATCATTAATTTGATTCCAATTAATTCAGTTCATTAATCTTTTACGGAATCAAACATAACACAAATTTTTGCGATTGGTTTCGGTCAGTACTCCACAAAAATCTAAAATAAACAAAAATTAAATAACTTAACTTAATTACATAAAATAATTAATTTATTTTTTGTTTTGAAAACCAAATTCGTTTTGGTGTTAATTAATGACAAACAGGGTAGGGTATGAAATTGGTTACAAATAAAATTCAATTCGATTAAGCATTAAATGACTCAAAATCGATTAATTTGTGTAATATTCTTTATATATTCATGATATATATCGGATGTTAGTATTTTTTGTCTTAAGAAAATTTATGTAAATTGTGTAACTCAAAGAAGCCATAGAAACGTGACAGCATGCAATAAGATAAAAAGGTTAAATAGAACAACAACTGTACGTATGTATATGATTGTGGGAATGTATAATATATAAAGTTTAATATGATTAGGAAATGAATTTTATGTGAAGTTTTATGATGAAGTTGAAGTAAAAATACTCAATCATTATTGTATTGAAAATATTTCAAAATAATTTATTTTATTGATTGATTTAGTGTTTGAGATTTTTTTTATATAAATTATATTGGCATAACTCATTATTTCATTTCCTTATGTGATGCAAAGAAAATTGAAAACTCATTCAATGTCGATCATATATAAAATGGTTTAATTGTGGGTTTATCATAGAATATTGTTACGTTTTTCCAACCTCCCTTTGAATTCGTCTTACTCCCAATTCGATAAACGTTATTCCCAAATTTCTTTGGAGTTCGATCACTGATTAGTAAGCACAAACACCATGCTTTATTAAGTATTCAACACATTAATGGTTCCACAAAAACAGGAAAACAATACAGCAAACAATATTCTTAACTAGAATATTCTTTCAACAGCTTCGAAACTCCAACAGTTTATTGCAGAAATTTTCAGTAAAACAACATTCAAAATAGTACACAAAATATTTCTACTCACTAACACTTATAACTTTATTCACAATAGCTAATTTAAAAATCACTTTTATAATTTTAACTTTATTATCGCAGATTTAAAATAAAAACTAATTCATAATCTACAAGCGGCAATTGCTTATATACTACTCTGCTTAATTTCTAGGAAATTCGAGGTTACTTTTTAGAAACCTTGAGAAAATAGTAGAATATTCGATTACTTTACGTTATGCTGATTTGATTCATAAAACCATTCAATTTTATTTATTGTTGACCCAAATTCCACGATATACAACAACAACACTATTCATTTCATTAATTGGTTGTTGTTTTTTGTTGTGATTTGATTTTTCTGGAAGTCAATGTAATCGTCTGGATTTTTCTGTAATCGTAACAATATAATTATAAATACACTATGCTTACTTTGCATTAAGTTTTTGGTAATTAAATTTATTTATACAACTCTAGGATAAAATCAGTCTGAAACTTGTACACGATGTACGGTGTAATAATAATAAATTCCTGATCCCGCATGGAGGGATCAGTTTTTATTGATTTGTTAATTTTTTTTTTGTTTTTGATCCACGGGTGTGACAACCCCGCGTACTCCAATCCTTGCTATTGGCATATGAGTTAACGTGAGATATCACATACCACTGGCAATAGTAGTGAGATATCACTAGTCAAGGTGGTATCTTAGGGGTGAATGAACTGTATTCAGTCAATGGTAGCACCCTCAATCTTAGCTATGAAATAATCCTTGATGATGTAACACTGTTGCTTGCTTGAAGAAACGAGCCTTCATATAACTCTATATCGGGGCTTAAATCATTGAGGGAGATAAAGTGTTATCCACTAACTGGATTATTGACAACCCTACCATAGTTTTGTTCCAGCAAATTTTTAAAACAAATTGGCTTTTTTCTCTTATTTAATTTTTATTTTCTATATCCTATCATGAAATATTGACCTATGAGGCTATGTAATATTTTATGTGTTATAGGATTTATTGTTTAGTTATCCATTATTTAACAAAAAATATTAAAATAAAACAAAAAAAAAGTATTGCCTCCATTAACATCCTTAGAACGCATGTTGTTGTGGGACCTTGGCTTTAAAAGGTTTTTATTTGTTGTTGTGACACTTATTGTAATGCCTACTACACAACACATTTTATTAAAAACTATCTGTTTTAACTTAAATTTAAATGCATTTAGTTTTATTTATAAACTTTGTTTTAATTTAGTTTGTTAATATCTTAAGCATACCGGAAAGAAATTAAGGAAGTCTAATTATTAAGAGACCACACACTCTTGCTACTACATACATTTAGGTTTAAATCAGCCCCTTGTATATTATACCACACATAAATATTGCCCCTTCTAAATTGTACCACAATATTGGCTATCCGTAATTTATAACCTGTAATAGTTCAAAATTGACTTTTTGAATTAAAAATTGAGAATTGAATTCAAGTTTTTCGTTAGTGTCTGAGTTTTCCTAGATAAAAGAATGGGCTTTGACATCATAATGCACACCTTTTTTTCACTTGGTTTTCGTAATCTTAGTAACTATAAGTCTCAGAAGGAATGACGATACGATATATGTACAATGGTATAAGACCAAGTAAATTTTGGTTAAGCTACATTCTGATGTTGAACATATCGTTGTCACTTTAGTTTGGTAGTAAGAAAATATTCAATTTAATTGTTATACATCAAAAATAGATTGTTTGTAACAATATAAATTGTATACAATTTGAGAGAATTGTATGTAATTCTATATGGTTCATAGAGCTTAGTTATATGGTTGAAATATGAAATATTGTATTCTAAATGTCAACAAATAAAATGATGGTTACTTTTGCCTGTAGCTGCGAGTAAGAAGTAAGTCTTTTTATTATTACAACTAGGGTATGGTTAGATTAATCGATTGTTCGATTAATTGATCATTTCGCAATTGTTCGATGAATCGAACCAAAAAATTAGTAATCGATTAATCTGAATTTACGAAAATGTTTAATATTTACAAATTTATTTAACAAATTTTGTATCGAATTGTGAAAAGGTTTATTGTCTAAAGGTGTATTTTCTTTTTTTTACGAATTACTTTTTTAGTTGTTTTGGGTATAACACAAAGAACATTAATAACAAAGTTTGATCCAAAACATTTCAATTCATTTCAATTTTAATTTTCAATTAGTACAGTATATTTTTAAACACATAATTTTGCTAGGTCTGAAGATTATACTGACAGAGAGAGAGATACTATAACGACTATTAATGAAAGAAGATAAAAAATCTTGTATGTAATTCGGTGAACAAGGTATCTTTTCGGCCTTCGAGTCCTTATGTTTGCTGCCCTCGGCTAACGCCTAGAGCAACAATTTCACTCTTATGCAAAAAAGACCTACTTTACGCCCTTAATACATAAATAGCTTAAAAATTATAATAACTTATCGTTAAACACAACCGCAATACCAATTTTAATACAAAAATATGGAGGGGCTGAGATCTCAAGGCTCTGAGATATCAAGACTTCGGTCTGGGTTAAGGATTTTGATATAGTTTTCGGCAAAAAACTTTTATGAGGACATGGTTTTTAGTTTTGGGCAGCGATGTATATCAAACATAACTCTTTGTTAAAGTTCAAGTTTTTTTTTATCTCTGTTTAGAAATTAATTACAAAACTAACACGAAACATCAATACGTTGTCGGAAAATTATAACAGATCATAAATTAACATAATTTAGTGAAAATATAATACACTCAGCAAACTACTCAAAACCTCTCCATTTAGCGTTTTGAGAAAATATTACAATATAACAAATTTATATTTCTTTCACATTTTCAAAAATATTGTAAAAATTAAATAAAATCAAACTTTTTTCAAAATTCCGAAAATATTCTAAAAATTAGAATAAAATCAAATATTTAAACTTTTTCTAAATTCCAATAATATTCCAAAACTTCTTAAAAATTGAAACTTATCCAAAGTTCTAAAAATATTGCAAAAATTCTTACAAAATCAAAAATTGAAACTTTTTTCAAAATTCTAAAAATATATATAAAATTCAAAAATTCTATTTTTTTCAAAATTCTAAAAATATTACAAAAATTATTACAAAATCAAAAATTGAAATTTTTTTCAAAATTCCAAAAATTATAATAAAATCAAAAATTTAAAAATTTTTATAATTCTTAAAATATTCAAAAAATTCTTACAAAATCAAGAAATAAAACATTTTCCAAAATTCTAAAAATATTGCAAAAATTATTACAAAATCAAAAATACAAACTTTTTCAAAATCTCAAAAATATTTCAAAACCTATAACAAATTCAAAAATTTCCATGTCCAATTTCATTTTCAATTACATTTACGTCATAAAAATAGCTACAATTTTTTTCCAAAATTCAATTTTGTTTTAAATTTTTCCATTTTCAACACCATAAATTTTGAACAAATAAAGACACTAATTTTTTTTAATTTCTTGGAGCCTATAATAACTTCAGTTTTCTTTCTTTTAAGCTAAAAGATACGAATATTGGTGCAGTTTGCACCAAGTTATTCAAGTTTTCCCAAAGAAAGTCAAAACTCAAAATATGGAAAAAAAAATTTTACTATAAGAATAATTTAAATTCTGCAACATAATTGATTTATATATAGGTTGTTTTCGTATTAGATTTAGCTCCTCCTACTTCGGGATTATTTTAGGAGTTGGAAAATATCAGTTAGTTGATTATGAAATGTCTTTTTATGACAAAAGTTGTATTTTATTTGTATATGATTTTTCTCGAAATTGAGATTTTTCTTGTGAAATTTTTTGACATGATCTAGCTCCTCCCACCTCGGACTTATTTTAAGAGTTTGAAAATATCAGTTAGTTGATTATGAAATGTCTTTTTTTTACAAAAGCTGTATTTTATTTTTATATGATTTTTCTCGAAATTGAGATTTTTTTTGTGAAGTTTTTTAACATGATCTAGCTCCTCACACCTCGAACTTATTTTAGGAGTTGACAAATATCAGTTAGTTGATTATGAAATGTCTTTTTTTGATAAAAGATGCATTTTATGTTTATATGATTTTTCTCGAAATTGAGATTTTTTTGTGAAGTTTTTTGACATGATCTAGCTCCTCTCACCTCCGATTTATTTTAGGAGTTGGAAAATATCAGCGAGTAATAAAGATAGGCAGTTCTTATAAATGGGGTGATTCTTTTAGCAGTATGTATTATGTTACTCCCACAAATACAACAAAATGAATTTGGGCTATTTTTACACTTGAAACTTCTTGACAACGTCATTTAAATAAACTTGACTTTACACTTTACTAACAATTTATGTTGCTTTGCTTATAGCTGCCTATCACTATTGATTTATTGATTTTTAAAAACAATACACTATTTAAAATTTATATTTGTAATATTTTTTCTTTTTTAATTAATATTTTCACTTGAATGCTTGGAATTAAATTTATCCTCAGAGAGATTATATTTGCAACTAATCATACGACAACTATCTACTTAAAAAGAAATTAAACTAATTTAACAAAAGTTGGCAAAACCGAAAAACTATTAAAAAGGAGAAGTAATTGCTTTCTTAAATTAAACTTAAAATGATCATAAACGTAAGGAGTAACACAAGGGCGGTGATAGAAAAAAATTTAGATTATCAAAAAACCAAAAACAGAAAAGAAACAAACCTTACCGGTATTAATAGACATAAATAGGGGCTTAACTTTATGGTGCTTGAACTAACTTAAATAGTTCTGATGTTATGATGTTTTGCCTCTCCTCACGCAATTCATTATCTTTTATTTATATTTTTCTATATACGTCTCATATCGATCCAATTCCCAACTTCGAAAACAGAAATGGAAATTATACTTTACTGTTTTAAAATAATTCTTTACTGATGTTTGAGAACGACTGAACATTTAAAATTATTATTTATGGGACAATAAATTAAGTAAAAAACTATTTTTTCCAAATTTTGAGTTTTGACTTTCTTTGGGAAAACTTGAATAACTTGGTGCAAACTGCACCAATAATCGTCTCTTTTAGCTTAAAAGTAAGAAAATTAAAGCTGCTATAGGTTTCAAGAAATTAAAAAAAATTAGTGTCTTTATTTGTTCAAAATTTATGGCGTTGAAAATGGAAAAGTTTAAAAAAAACGTGAATTTTTCGTATTTTCTCAACATTTTTCTACTGTAACTTCCAGAATCCTTAACGAATTTTTACAAAATATACAAAAATATTTCTCAAAATGTTTGTTGGCATATTTACTATGCACTTGTTTTATTAATATATTTAATTTGTTTGTTTTGTAAAATATGAGACCCAAAAACCGAAACAACATTTTTGATCACCAAAACATTTGGTTTTTCGTGAATATCTCAAAAACAGGAGCTAACTTAAAAAAATGAATATGATATTCGTGTTCAGGAGGTCCAAGTCTATAAGAAAAGTTGGGTTTTATTTCAGGAGATTTTTCTTGTAAACTAGTGTAATTAATTAAATTTTTTTCCAAAAATAGGGTAAAAACTTAAATAAAAATCTTTCTTTTGAGACACTTGACAACATTTTTTTGACAAACTTATAATGCCATAATTCTCAATAATAATAATAAAACTTCATTTCAAACAATTAATTAATTTTATTTTTTTTTTTCAAAAAATTGGGCAACTTCCGGTACAGTTATCGAACACAACGTTCTTCAGGACCTGTCCCTTGAGTATGCCTATTTTTAGAAAAAAAAATTTTGAAATCCCTTCAGCGGTTTTCTCTGCAGCGTAGGTAATGACGGCCGGACAGCCGGTCGGCAGACAGATATACATATTTTTTTTGCTTTTTTAGAATCAGTCGGTCCTAAAACGTCGAGAAATGCCATAAAAGTGGGGGTAAGAATTTTACTTTTGGCTCATGAATGTAATACTTAGGTCTTTCAGACCGAAGTAATTGTGATTAAATTTTTTTGGTGGGAAATAAAAAAATTTAATTACAATTTTGTACATAAATAGCTATTAAATTTTTGTTTTTTCTTATGTCATTGTAAAAGTTGAACTTTAAAATATGATATACTGCGCGTATTTGTTTAAAAAAATTTAATAAAAATATTAGAATAAGTGAAAATTATATTTGATCGATTAATCGGTGTTAAAATTTTCATATTAATCGTTAATCGATATTTAGTCCCAATCGATTAGTCGACCTTGCCCTAATTACAACTTAAAGAGAGGTAATAGAAATAAGTAGACTGAAAAAACATGTTCTATTTCAATTCAAAATGCAGTTGTCTCAACTTCACCGTGCGGGCAGATATGGCAAATCGAATTCTGAAATTGTGTCAACAACTGTACAATTATAGAACGATGTAGTTGAGACAATCACTCGTAATATTTATGTGAAAACAAAATACAGTTCAATTAATCTCAAATACTTTAATTTTAAAAGGAAAAATTCATGACATAAGACCAACAAAAAATTTGTTTCATGGAAATAGTTATTATCTTTATTCAACTACTGTTACAGTTAAACTCGCTTTTAGCGTACACCATATATAAAGTACACTTGGTCTATAGAGTACAGCAAATTTTTTTCTTACATCTAAAAAATTTTTACGAACAAATTATCCTGCTTTTAACGTACCTCGGCTTATAAGGTTATAACGTACACACGTTTAGTCCCGTGAACTATTTTTCTGTGTAATTTGCCCAGTTTATAAAGTACGAATAGAAAATAAAAATACAAAATAAACATAAAAATTTAAAAGTCGTAAGTATTCGATGCTTTACTATATTTATTATTTTCCTACGAAATGTTTCTGCTTCCTTTCATTAATTTGTTGTGGTTCATGGGTTAATAATTCGCAAGTAAGTGTTGAGAAAATATTTGCCAATTTATCAGTTCAAATTCTTTAATGCTTTCATGTTTTATGAAAATGCTAAAGGTGCGATACGGCCCCAAATGCAAGTGATCACTTTGGCCAATAAATTAAAATGTTTGGCGGAAGTCGATCAAAAGAAGTCTTTCTCAAGTTAGGGTTATGTTTGGATTGTGGACAAATTTCTTCGATTGTGCGCAATCGGTTATAAATTGAAGCAGTTTGTTTGTTCATTGAAACGCAAAAAAATTAGATGAGTTAAATTTGACAAAGTAGAGGAAGCCGTTAAAAATGGATCAATATAATGAGCTCTTAAAATGTTCCTCTTAAAAATATTGCTCTACAGTCTACATTGTAAAGTTCAAATTTAGGATTTTGTAAACTCTAGTGTATTGAACTTTAAAGATAGAGCGAAAACACTCATAAGGCTTGAAGCCACATACAACAGAAACAGAAGCAGATTTACATACAAATTTTACAGAAACAGAATTTTTTTCTGTTAAATTTGTATGAAATTCTGTTTCTGTTTCTGTTGTATGTGCTTTAAATGTCGTTCATTTTATTTCGAAGTCGTGATAAAAAGTTAAAGCAACTACCATAAGCTATTGTTTCAAAAAAACTGCGATAACTACGATCGTATACTTCGACAGTAACTGATAAAAGGGAGTTTATTAGACGCCGCAAACTAAATAGAATCTGAGTATGATGATTTATAGAAATTCAAACAAATTTTTAATTTTTGGTCTACGGGAGTGACGATAATGCTTACTCCAGTCCCTGCTATTGACATATATATGAGCTAACGTTAGATATCACATATCATTGAAAATAGCAGTGAGATATTACTAGCCAAGGGGCTATCTTTAGGGTCCTGCCAGATGAACTCTATTGTTATGGAATATATCTCGATGATGACACTCTATTTTGTTTTTTAAATAAAAAGCGCTATGTTATAAGAGTTACAATATGTGTGACAAAAGCACATAGATACCTGGTAAGATCTAATAAGCACAACAATATGCGTTCTGAGTTGTCGAGAACGCTTTTTTTTTTAAACCTTAGTAGATCGAAGGCACTCTTGACTATTGATTCGGACAAAGCATTCCATTTGTACGATGTATGGACAAAGAGGGATTTCTTCATTTTATCACTATGACAATAAGTGACCAGTAAAACACCATTGACCATTGACAGGTAAAACAAGGTAAAAAGTATGGTTGACGCATTATGGATCCGATTTCATCCGAGCACTGCTGGTGACGATATTTATAAAAAACACCGAGATCAGAGAATTAAGATTTGAAGTTAAGTTTCAATCACATTTCGTGTAGCACGTTATTTAACAGAGTTCAAAAGAGTCAGGATGGAAACAGATGCAGCACCCAACTTGACAACAATACTCCATACAAGGACGAATGTTGGACTTATAAATGTGGAGTAATGAATATGGAGTAAAATATTTTTTTACATCTATTGAGGACTGAGTTTTCTTGACACGCTCTTTGCCATCACCATTGTACGATCATTCTAGAGTAAGTCGATAGAAATTTTGACGACCAATAAAATTTTTCTCAATTTTTCTCTAATCAAAATATTGCAAACTCGGTCGTTGATCTGGCAACAATCAACCGCCATGTTTTGGTGGAGTTAAAATTGAACATATTTCAGTCAGCCCAATTGGAAACTTTTGCCAGGTAATCATTTACATTTATGGCAGCGTCTTTCGGGGCGGGCTTTATTCGTTCATGCATTTTCCCAAGATAGGAAAACGAACGACTTGTGCAATGTACTATCATCTGCAAAATTATTAATTGGGTTACTGATGATTTTCATATCATATAAACTAAAAATAAAGTAGTGACAAAACTCAGCCATCAGCGTTAATTAATTTAGACGCAGAAGAAAAGGATACCGAAATGTATCGGTCGGTGAGAAAGTTTTGAATAAACTACGCAACTGCGGGGTTAAATCAGTACGCTACGCGCTTGCTGATCAGGTTTGCAGCCCGGATTTGATCAAATGCAAATTGACGACCAAATTGTAATTAAAGCGGAAAATATTATTCAACTTTGCCTTAAAAAACAGAAAATTACTGATTATTTTTCAGTAAAAAAAATTGTCCATCGAAACTTAATCTGAGTAGGGACATATTCAAACATTCTTATTCGAAAATATTAACATACATATGTGTATGTAACATCGTTTGATTAGCTTTAACATAACTATTTTATGATAATGAATTGTTTTTAAACTGTTGCTATTTTATTGTGATCGCTTTTATATCAATTAACATGTAGTAAATAATTTAATATGAAATACAATGATAAAATGAGCATAACAGGCCAAATTGCTTATGCTTTTTTAATTTTTCTGGATATAACGTACCATGGTGTATAACGTACGCTTACTTCGGTCCCTTGACCGTACCTTATAAACGAGTTTTACTGTATATTCAATATAACACTTTATATTTTAAATAAACCTCATTCTGTTGTCAGAAAAATGTTATCGTGTAGTTGTCCCAATCACGGTGAAATAGTCTGCAAATATTTTTTCTTTGTTTGAACTGCCAACTTTGAGATGAGGTTGTCATTACTTCAATTTTTTCAGTATGGAATAAATAATTAAAATTGGAAGAATATACAACAATGGCGACGAAGAAAATTAATATGGAACGCGTAAGAAAACGTTTTGGTTGCGTACATGTGGTTACCACATTGTGGTATGATCAGAGGATCAAGTAGAGGGAAAAATGACACCATACATTGGTAAGATCGAGGAGTTTGAGCCCGGCGACCATTTTGATTCATATTTAGATCGCCTAAAAATTATATAAAATTATATAATTATTTCCATCTAAAAAATTTTAGATGGAAAGTCAACTTTTCATACATTGAAAGCAGTTGTAGCAACAGGGAATCCAGCAGACAAGAATTTTGATGACTTAGTCAAGGTGCTACTTTCACCAAAAATAAATATGTAAAAGAGCCGAACGGTATAAATTTTTCAAGACTATGCAACACAACGGGGAATCAATTACTGAATTCATTATACGGTTGAAAGTCTTGGTTCAGCCATGCAATTTTGGGAATTTTTTGCAGAGGATGGAAAAGCAGTGGGATTGAGTAAAGCATTGGATGATACCTTAACGGATCGCTTTGCAGTTGGACTTCAAATCTAGGAAAAACAATGTGAACTTCTAAAAACTAAGATAACTCATTTGATTTAAAACGACTCATTTATTTTTAAGATGACTCAATTGATTTCCAACAGTATTGTGCCAATGTATTGAACATAGAAATGTTTTCACGTGAAGCAAAAAATTTGCAACCGTTGCCGCAACACAAGGTCGATGAACAGTCAAGTTCCCTGCAGCATTACACAAGTAAAAATCATGCAAAAAAATTTTTTCCAGGTGAGGTAGAGGTCGTGGAAGGTCAAATTATTATAACCGTATCCGTAGTCAATCAAGAAAAAACATGGAAAAATGTTGTGGCCGAAAATATTTTAATTTAAAAACATGCTCGGCAGTCAATTGGGAATGTTTTCGGTTTAGCCAAACAGGTCACACCTAAAAAGTTTGCCGAAACAACAACAACAATAAAGTGGGTATGATACGATGCGTATCAGCAAATCAACCACCAGCACTAATTACGCTAAATGTTTAACACCAATACATGGAAATGGAAGTGAACACTGGAGCCTGCCTATTAATTATATCTAAGGGAAGTTATTGTGCTAATTTTAAAATGTTAACATTAAATGCAAATTCTTATGTCGGTTACAGGTCAAGTCATAGATGTGTTAGGAAAAATCATAGTCAATTATAATCTACACAGAGATAGCATACCAATCGCTATTATGGGAAGAAAGTGGTTGAATCTCTGGAGGCCACACTGGAGGAAAACTTTGTTTCACCGCGGAACATCAAAAGTTGACGACAAAAATGTAACCAATATGGGAAATCAAAAGATCTTAAAAAAATTTTCAAACGTTTATGAAGAGAACAAACCGAAGTTTCCAACTATTGTGCATTATTCAGTTCCATATAAATTAAGACCCAAGGTTGAAGACGAACTTGATAGATTGGAAAAGGAAAAATTTTTAGTTCGCATAACAAAAAGTAAATGTGCGAACCCGATTGTAGCTGTTCCTAAGGCATCAGGCGAGATTATATTGTGCATCGATTGTCGTGTAACTATATAAACCAAAAATGATCCCACTGATCATTAACTATTGCCAAAAATCGAATATATTTTTGCAAATTTAGCAAACTGTAAGTTCTTTTGTGTGTTGGATCTTGCTGGAGCATATCAGTGTATCAGCTCTGAACGTAGTCAGGAGTATTTGACAATTAATATTCACAAAGGTCTATATAGATATACGCGTCTTACATTTGGAGTCTCAAGCGCTCCCGCTATTTTCCAGTCAACAATGGACCAAATTCTTCGTGGCTTAGAACAGAAGTTTTGTTATCTGGATGGCATTTTGAAAGGTGGACAATCGGAAAAAGATTGCAAATCAAAACTGTGGGCAGTAGTCAAACGTTTATGTGAGCTCAACGTCAGGATAATTGTTGAAAAATGTCGATTTTTACAACCGGCAGTCTCTTATTTAGGTCATACGTTATCCAAAGATGGCATACGCCCAAATGAAGAAAACATTTGAGCTACTGTTGAAGCTCCAAGTCCTAAAATTTTGACTGAGTTGCAGTCTTACCTCGGACTTATAAATTATTAGAGTGGGTTTTTGCCGAATTTGTCAACAAGATTAGGAGAAATGTACGCTCTCTTAAGGAAGAACGTTGCGTACAATTGGTCTGAGGCATGTGAAAAATATTTTCAGAATAGTAAAAAGTTGATTCTGGATAACAATTTATTAGAGCTTTATGATCCATTAGAGGAAATAGTAATTTCCAAAGATGCAAATCCGTATGGTCTGGGGGTAGTATTGCCTCATGTAGTAAATGGTGTAGAGAAACCCATTCGTTTTGCATCAAGTACCTTGTCCCGGTGGAAAGAAATTATTCCCAATTCCGACAAATACATTTATGGGCGCCATTTCACTATTTACTCTGATCACCAGACAATAAAATAAATTGTCAAACCAAAAAGAGCACTCCTGCCGTAGCCGCTGCAAGGCTGCAGCGTTGGTCGGTGATTCTTTCGATGTATAAGTATAAACTAGAATTTAGAAAAGGATCCAAAAACAGAGATGCGGATGCAATGTCCCGATTTCCGATAAACGAGGTAACAGGAATTAATGAAACAAACTGTATAAAGTTCATTAAGGATTCATCAGACATTGTCAAAAAGTCCGAAAGCATATTATGTTAGGTTGGTCGTTAGAAATTCCAGATAATTTTAGACCATACTATCGCAATCGGTATAGTCTAAGTACGGAAAATAATTGTTTATTTTACGCCAATCGAATTGATATTCCACAAAAACTTAAAAATTCTCTATTATTACACGAAGGAAGGTGACATAGATAAGGTAAAAATGATGTTATTAGCTCGGTGTTATGTTTGGTGGAACTTAATTCATAATGTTATCGATAATTGGGTAGATTCGTGCGCTGCTTGCCAAACGAGGCAATATTCACGTCGAAAAAGTAAACACGTCCTGAGCACCGAGTCAGTGTCTCTTTGAATGCATTCATATCAATTTTTTGAAATTTTCGGCATTAGCATCGGTATTTTTAGTTATAGTCGATTCGTATAGTAATTTTTGTGATGTTCAAATAACGAACTCCACAAATGCTGAAATCGTGAAAAAGTACGCCAAATGAATTGTTTTTTCATATAAAACACGATCTATGAAACAAGTAAATTTTAATTTAGAAAATAATTCAAAAAAGTCCGAGCGGCAGGTATATATTCGCTAGAAATAGGTAGATTTCGGGATCAGACAGTTATGTGTGCAATTAGAATCGGATTTATCAGATTGCTTTATAAAAAACACTAATTAAAAACAGATGCATTAAACAGACTTTAAAAATAAACATTATTTTATACAGTTTTTGGGCTCTAGGCACTTAACCTGTACCCCGATATGGCCAATTGTCAAACATATTCAGGAAACTGTTTGCCGCAAAATACCCAGAAAATATATTTAGCGTAAGTGAAAAAATGCGACCGTGAAAGTGCCGCTAAATGCCGTTGTACTTCACACAGTTTATTGCAGATAGCCAAAGAACCTTTTATTGCAGATGTCTGGCTTTTTAAAAAATGATAGAAATATATTCAAATAATTAATATTTATTAATTTTGTTTACATATTTTGCCCCAAACGGCCGTTATAACGCTTTGTTTTTGGCAGTTTTAAGGCTCTAGACTCTTAACCTGTACCCGGATATGGCCAGTTGTCGAACTTGTCCAAGATATTGTTTGCCGCAACACGCTCAGAAAAAATTTTTGGTTTAGGTCGAAAAATGCGACCGTGAGAGTGCCGCTAAATTCCGTTATGCCTCATATCGTTATATGTATATATATATATATATATATATATATATATATATATATATATATATATATATATATATATATATATATATATATATATATATATATATATATATATATATATATATATATATATATATATATATATATATATATATATATATATATATATATATATATATATATATATATATATATATATATATATATATATATATATATATATATATATATATATATATATATATATATATATATATATATACTAGCGGGACCCGGCGTGCTTTGCTACGCCTATAAATAAAGTTTGTGTGTATACATTTTGTTGGCGTAGTAGCAATAATTTCAAAGAGTAGTAATGAGAAAACATTTTCTATTTTTTTTAAATATGAATGTAAAAGGATCACCACTCTAGTTGATCAGCATAATATAAAAATTAGTATTATATATAAAACAAAGGATATATAAAAATACGCGGTCAATTAAGTTTTAAGGGGTGTAGGTTTCAGGTGTGTCTCTATGTTGAACATTATACGGAACAAATATAGATTCAAAAATGTTTACAGTGTTCATGCCGTTTAATATACACTTTTTTTACTGGTAGGTTATTAAAAAAGTTACAAAAAAAATGTAATCGTGATGTCATTCAATGGTCAGCAAGGACAGTTAGAATAGTGACAATACATTCGATGAAGGTGAATACAAACACATTTACAAATTTTAAACATACACACATTAATTTTTATAAATAGAAGATAATGATTCAAAAAGAATTAAAATTTTATTTTGGAGTTTTGTATTAAACTTCAAGGCAGTACTACGGGTGAATTCATAGGATGAGAAATATTTCTATTTAGTCAACATTCTGAGTCATTGTAGTCATTATTGGTTGTTGCAAATCAATGCGAAACTAACATCTGACACACAGTCAATATATTGCCATATCTAGACAACATTAAGGGAATATTAATTTTTTGGAGTTTTGTGAGTGATTAAGCTTAAAGTAATTGTTGAAAGTAATATTCCCGACAATAAGTAATTATTGTCGGGCCGGGATTGAACTTATACTTATCAGAGACATCATTCCGACAGACGTTGTCCTGCATAATATTTCAAGCGATTAGGATATTAAACAAAGTATGAAATGAAAGACAAATAATATAATAATTTCATTATTCTTTATTTTGAAATAACATCAACTTTTCTAAAAACAATTCGTTATAATCAATATTGTTTGTTTAATTTTATCTTAATGCAAGTTGATGAACAATATTTTTAGTCAATTCCTGAGGAGTATAAATGAATAAATTTGATGGTTTTCCAACGCGAGAACACGCCACATATAATTGGCCAAGTGAAAAGACCGGATTTTCTAGATCCAACCCACAAATCGACATTGTTTGACCTTGTGACTTATTAATAGTCATGGTAAACTCCACGCGAATCGGAAATTGCAGACGTCTGAACGAAATGGGTGAGTCTGAAGGGATCATTTGGATTCGTGGCAGAAGAACAACTCCACCTTCAAATTAGCCGTTCAAAATTGTAGCTTCAAGAACATTGCCCAAAGTTTTTTATGACTAATCTTGTACGGTTGCATAGCTTAGGTGGATTTAAATTCCGAAGCAAAATGATAGGTGAGCCAATTTTTAATCGCAAGTTATGTGGTGGCATTCCTGGTAAATCCAGCGAATTAAAAAATTCAACAGGATAGTTGACTGCTTCGTCAGGATCGGTAACAGTGTCGATCGATTTGAACAATATCACATTGCCGGGTAATGACTGTTGTATTTTGAAGTTAATAGCGTCAACATCGATATTTTTTGCGGCTAAAGTAGCTCGTTCACGAAGCCACGCATGATTAATATAATTAGCAGCGCCATCTGCCGGGTTGATTTGTGAATCTAAACCATCCTGGGCGTCACCCAAACACATACAAAAAATTCATTCAAATCGGTTCAGCCGGTTAAGAGGAGTTCAGTGACAATACCGACTGCAGCGCCATCTGCAGAGCTGATTTGTGAACCTAAACCATTCAAATACATACGAAAAAAATCATTCAAATCGGTCAAGCCGTTTAGGAGGAGCTTGGTAACAATACCGACTGCAACGCCATCTGGCGGGCTGATTTGTGAATCTAAACAATCCAAGGCGCTACCCAAACGCATACAAAAAACTCATTCAAATCGGTTCAGCCGTCTAGGAGGAGTTCAGTGACAATACCGACTGCAGCGCCTCTGCCGGCTGATTTATAAATTTAAACCATTCGGGGCGCCACCCAAACGCACATAAAAAAATTCATTCAAATCGGTCCAGCCGTTTAGGAGGAGTTCAGTAACAATACCGACTGCAGCGCCTCTGCTGGACTGATTTATAAATTTAAACCATTCGGGGCGCCACCCAAACGCACACAAAAAAATTCATTCAAATCGGTCCAGCCGTTTAGGAGGAGTTCAGTGACAATACCGACTACAGCGCCTCTGCCGGGCTGATTTATGAATCTAAACCATTCGGGGCGCCACCCAAACGCACACAAAAAATTCCATTCAAATCGGTCCAGCCGTTTAGAAGGAGTTCACAGTCATACACACGTACAGTAGAATTATATATATAAAGAAGATATTAGGTAGATTTCATATAAAAATCTACCTATTGCAATGTCCGTCATCTCGGAATTTCGGAAAAATTTTGATGTCAAACGACTATATATGTAAAGCGGAGACAAAAAAAAAAAAATTATATAAATATATATATAAGGATATGAGGTATAACGGAATTTAGCGGCACTCTCACGGTCGCATTCTTTGACCTAGACCAAAAACTTTTTCTGAGCGTGTTGCGGCAAACAATCTCTTGGATAAGTTCGACAACTGGCCCTATCCGGGTACAGGTTAAGAGTATAGAGCCTTAAAACTGTCAAAAACAAAGCGTTATAACGGCCGTTTGGGGCAAAATATGTAAACAAAATTAATAAATATTAATTATTTGAACATATTTCTATCATTTTTTAAAAAGTCAGACATCTGCAATAAAAGCTTCTTTAGCTATCTGCAATAAACTGTGTGAAGTACAACGGCATTTAGCGGCACTTTCACGGT
Organism: Diogma glabrata; assembly: GCA_963693315.1. NCBI lineage: Eukaryota > Metazoa > Arthropoda > Insecta > Diptera > Cylindrotomidae > Diogma > Diogma glabrata. The sequence goes on from OY856187.1 coordinate 213,791,333, forward strand.
CGCATTTTTTCACTTACGCTAAATATATTTTCTGGGTATATTGCGGCAAACAGTTTCCTGAATATGTTTGACAATTGGCCATATCGGGGTACAGGTTAAGTGCCTAGAGCCCAAAAACTGTATAAAATAATGTTTATTTTTAAAGTTTGTTTAATACCTCTGTTTTTAATTAGTGTTTTTTATAAAGCAATCTGATAAATCCGATTCTAATTGCACACATAACTGTCTGACCCCGAAATCTACCTATTTCTAGCGGATATACCTGCCGCTCGGACTTTTTTATTTTGTTTTTCCGTCTCCGCTTTACATATATAGTCGTCTGGCATCAAAATTTTTCCGAAATCCCGAGATGACGGACATTGCAATAGGTAGATTTTTATATGAAATCTACCTAAAATAATAAAAAAAAGTCGGGTCAAGTGCGAATATAACTCGCTCGCCGAGGGTTCCGTGTATATAATAATATGAAAAAACAGTATTTGCTAATGTAGTTATACGTTGGGTTGAATTTTACCCATAACTGTGACATAATGGTGGCAACATTTTTGAATTTAATTCGTTTATTAGTCAAACATAAATACAGTTTTTCTCGAAATTATTGAGAATTAATGGAATGCGTATACCGATAACAAACGGTTACAATTCTTGGACCATGCAGATTACTAGATTGCAATGGTCAGCCCGAATAATGTTTTTTTATGCCGAGTTCATCTGACTAACCATAATCTATTCAATATTATTTTAGAACCCTAATATTATAAAATATTTTCTGAATTAGTTACTAAATTATACATTTGCTGCAAAGTAACAAAATCGATCCTCAAAAAAATTGACCAAAGAATTCAAAATTCTACGTGAAATTCTTCACAAAAACACGATTTTAAATCGAAAATGGTGACTTTGAAAATTTCGGAAAACGGTTTTAGACTAGAAACAAAATAACCTTTCATATAACACCCCACTTGTCAAGGTCACAAATAACTTTTTTTCGAAATTTCTTCTTTCAACCCCCTTCTAAGGAACATTTGAAATAATGAGATAACCGCTATAGTTTTCGTTCAATTTTTACAAAATTACCTATGACTGTGAATTTTTTCAATTTTTCGCTTCTGTAATGTTCGATGATAAAGGGTGGGACAGAATCAAATTTTCACATTTTTATAAATAAGTCCAAAACCGTGTTCTCGAAAATTACAAAAAAAATATTTTGAACTACAAAAAAAATCACCTTTCATATGACACCCCACTTGTCCAGGTCCAAAATATTTTTTTTTTCAAAATTTCTACTCACAACCCCCTCCAAAGAACAATTGAAATTATAACGACCAAAAAAAATTTTTCATTTTTTTTTGCCAAGTTCCTACAACCGTGAATTTTTTTAAATTTTTTCGTTTGTAATGTTCGAAGATAAGTGGGGGGGACAAAACTAAAATTTCACTTTTTCCGAAATAAGTCAAAAACTGTGCTTTCGAAAATTACAAAACAAATTGTTTTAGACTAGAAAAAAAAATAACCTTTCATATGATACCCCACTTGACATGACCAAAAATATTTTGTTTTCGTAATTTTCACTCTCAACCCCCTCCAATGAACATTTGAAATTATAACAACCAAAACAAAAAAACGGATTTTTGTATGCAAACTTCCTACAACCTTGAATTTTTTCAATTTTTTGCTTTTGTAATGTTCGAGGTTAAGGTGGGGGACAAAAAAATAAACACACGTTTTTGGAAATAACTTAAAAACTAAGCAGTCGATAATTCATTGAAAGGACTTTTTGAAATATTTGAATTTTTTTTGATTTTTTTAAACCAAACTCGATTCCTTAAAACAAACTTTTGTTTTACTATCACCTTATCAATGTCCATAAAATATTGATAAAAACAAATATTCATAATTTTCTTGTTTTCAGTAGGCGTGGACAAATACATTGTATAACTGTAAAAAATTTCAAGTTGATAGCACTTATAATTTTTGAGAAAATCGATTATATAGAAATTCGGACGGACACCGAAGTCTCACCAATAGGGTACCGTTTTTACTTTTTCAAAGTACGGAACCCTAATAGAACAAAACTCAGAAATTAAAAACAAAATCATGAAAATAATTCAACTTTCAACAGTAATACGAATCAATTAAATTTTTTTAAAGATGAGGAGAATGTATTTTATAGGAACCATTTTAAGAATCATGTTAGATGGGTGCCTTCACGAATATTAAAAAGAATCTCTCATACAATGTATTTGATTAATACTAATAATAGTGTTAGAAATATGCATGTAAATCAATTGAGGTTTTCGAATTTGGCGGATAAATATCATCATTCATATTTTTCCAAAATCGGTCAAAATTCCACGAAATACAAACCAAGGTCAAAACAAATTTAAAATAAGGTCACCAATCGAGTTAAGGCTATCAAAAAGGTTCCGAAAATCTGCCGATCGATATCCAAGCACAAGTACAAGAAATTAAGTAAGGTCATTAAAAGTAATCATAATAATAATGTAAAATTAAATTAAAAGGAGGAATGTATTATATATCAATAATAGATTGTATGCAACAACATGGATTATATACAATTTGATAGAATTGTATACAATTCTATACTGTCCATATGCTACAATTTAGTTCTATAGTTGAAATATGAAAGATTGTATTCTAAATGTCAATAAATAAAATGATGGTTACTATTGCCTGGAGCTGCAAGTAAGAAGTAAGTCTTTTTATCAGTGTTCCCATTTTTATTTTATTTTGCCCTGAAAAAGTTTTTGTCTCCCAAAATAAAATGCATATAAATTAAAATCTGCACTCAAAGAGCTAAATTTTACTTTCTTATATTTCACCCTCATATATTTTAATTTTACTTTAGAAATAAATTTTTGTGCGTGGTAGATTTTATTTTCTTACTTTTTTTTCGTTCAAAGAAAAGAGGAATAAAATCAAATCTATTTGTTTAAACTATCCGTTTACGGCCGTTATATGTACTTTTGTTTGTTTAGTTTTATTCTGGTTAGTTTTCGTCCTATTTCATTGATTGATAAGAAAAGAAAGATTTTAGAAATTTATATGATTGAATCGTAATTTTAGATAATGATTTCCATTTTGGTAAATAATTTAATAATGAATAATTTTTAATTTGTTATGCACGAATTAAATTATGAAATAAATAAAATTATATATTATTATTTATTTAAAATGATTTATTGAACGAATTTAGTTAAAATTAAAATAAATATATATATAAATTATTTTTTTTTCGTTTAATATTTATATTAATTAATTAATTTTAAATAAATTTTATTTCTATCTATTCCGACTGATAAGCGCAAATCCCCGTTTTCCTATTAAATTTATTAAAACAGTAAAAAAACATAAGTCGCGTTCGATTTGGCTGAAGTAACTGTATTATCTGAAAAAACTATCGAATTGTTGTTGTTTTTTCATAAACTAAGTTATTTTATATTCATATCGACCTCACTTATTTTCATACAAATTTTAACCAAACTAGCCTAAAAAAGAGAAAAACAAAAAAAAGTTATTTAAAACAAAAGCTCTCAGAGCCTTATATTTATTTTTGTCAAATAACTATCTGCCAACAAAAACTTTTCTTGTAAAGTTTTATTTTGCCTATAAAGAGCTTTTTCGTAAATTTTTTAATTTTATCCTAACTGCAAGAGCAAAAAATAAAAAATAAAAATAAAGCCCGCATGGTTTTATTTTTAAAATAAGTGCGAGTGCCCTTAAAAAATAAAAATCTGATCACTGCTTTTTATTATTACAACATAAAGTGAGGTAATGGAAATAAGTGGAATAAATAATTAGAGTAAGAAGAATATACAACACTAATTTTAGCTGCAATACAAGCTCTTACTATTTCATTTTTTCCTCACATAGAAGATTTCATAATTGAGAGTTCTGAGCTGGAACTTTAAACTTCACCCTTGCCTGAGAGTCGGGTGATAAGAGCCGTGGATTTTGAACTGGTGCAAGTAGATTGTGGAGCTTGAAGGGAAGGGAAGGGAAAGGGAAGTTGTTTCCCTTCCATTTGAATGGAAGGGAAAGGGAAGTTGTGCGGTCTGTAGCCATACCATAAAAAGGTTAAAAACTTTTGCTGTTCAAAACACTACCTTTTTGACAACAAGCAAGAGCTTATCTTACGTTCAACTCACAGGCACCCTTCAGATTCTGTAAGGGTGTACACAGAAACTTAAGTCTGCTTTGAGCTAGACCAGGAAAGGAGCGAAGAAGATGGAGCGCCGTTTTCTACTCTTTCTCGTCGTTGCAACTGCGAAAGTAATTATGGGAGAAAACACCACGGCTGTTCCCACTCCCAACGACACCCACAATTTGATATCTTATATATTGTCTGAGTCAACCGTACCACAATTCCCCGCCCACTCTGCATATAGTAAAATACTATAGCCTAGCTCGAAACTGTATATATACATTTTCAAAAACAATTTAACCCACTTGTGTGCAGCACACTTATTTTTATGTGAAATAAATTTGACACTTCCGGGTAGACCGCATCATATTAATCCATTTACTTTCGCACATCTATGTAAAAAATTAAAATAATTGAGAAAAATGTGAACCAGGTAAAAAGAATTCAATTAATTTTCGGGATTTAAGAAAAACAGTTTAATTCAGTTTTGGTGATAGATTGTTTGTGAGGAATGAATTTGGAGATGAGGGTTTTTTGAAAAAGCAAGATTAAAATAAAAAGTCGGACATGTGCGAATAAAATTCGCTCGCCAAGGGTTCCGTGAATGTAAAAGAGCACAATATCAAAAATAACTGACATAAAGTTATGTTGTAAAGTCTTTATATCGCCAGACTATGGACGCATAACAGAATAAATGTTTAATCGTAAGCGTCAATCGTAAATGTCAATCTCATCTACATTGATCAAAAATGTTACTTGAGGTTAAATCTTATCCATAGCTGTTTATGTTAAGCTAAAGAAAGATTTAACCAGTATTTTAATGGTCTAAATAGGGAATATTTGTTCTATAAATCATTGTAATGTTTTGGAAATTTAGTGCTCTTTCAAATGATACCCCACTCGCTTGGGTCAAAAAAAGATTTTTTTTACCCCCTTTACACCCATCCCCTAAACACACAGAAATATAATTATTTGAGAGTTCGCTATAATTTTCGTTCAAAATATAGCAAACTTCCTGTCTCTATGAATTTTTTCAATTTTTTCTGTCAATCAGTGTCGAAACGTAGGGGGGGCGAACGGTCTAGAATGTGCACATTTTTTAGAATAACTCCGAAACTGTGTACCACAAAATTCTTGTGTCGAAACGTAGGGGGGGGGGGGGGGAGGGGATGGGGGGACGGTCTGGAATTTGCACATTTTTTAAAATAACTCAAAAACTGTGTACCGGAAAATTCTAAAAAAATTGCAATGTTTTGGAAATTCAGTGCTCTTTCAAATACCCACTCGCTTGGGTCAAAAAAAGTTTTTTTTTACCCCCCTTACACCCATCCCCTAAACACACTGAAATATAATTATTTGAGAGTTCGCTATAATTTTCGTTCAAAATATAGTAAACTTCCTGTCTCTATGAATTTTTTCAATTTTTTCTGTCAATCAGTGTCGAAACGTGGGGGGGGGGGGGGGGGAACGGTCTGGAATTGGCACATTTTTTAGAATAACTCAAAAACTGTGTACCGGAAAATTCTAAAAAAAATTGCAATGTTTTGGAAATTCAGTGTTCTTTCAAATGATACCCCACTCGCTTGGGTCAAAAAAAGTTTTTTTTTACCCCCCTTAGACCCATCTCCTAAACAGACTGAAATATAATTATTTGAGAGTTCGCTATAATTTTCGTTCAAAATATAGCAAATTTCCTGTCTATGAATTTTTTCAATTTTTTCTGTCAATCAGTGTCGAAACGTAGGGGGGGGGGGGGAACGGTCTGGAATTCGCACATTTTTTAGAATAACTCAAAAACTGTGTACCGCAAAATTCTAAAAAAAATTGCAAAGTGTCTGAAATTCGGTTTTCTTTCAAATGACACCCCACTCGCTTGGGTCAAAAAAGTTTTTTTTCACCCCTCCCCACCACAATCCAAAAATAATACAAAATAATACACAATACAAAAATATAATTATTTGAGAGTTCGCTATATTTTTCGTTCAGAGTTTATCAAACTTCCGGTCTCTGTGAATTTTTTCAAATTTTTCTGTTAATTAGGCTCGAAATGGAAGGGGGGGACCAACTTTTTGTGTCACTTTATTGATAATAATTCAAAAACTATGCATTGCAAGATTTAAAAAAAATGGCAATATTTCTAAAATCAAGTGCTCTTTCAAATGACACCCCACATGACCTGGTTTTAAATGATGTTTTTACCCCTTAACATTCCCACCCCTTTAATAAATATACTTATGAGTATCTGCCACTTTTCTATATTTTTCATTAAAAACCTACTTAATTTTCTATCATTCCAAATATATTTCAAGATTTTCGATAAAGTAGGGTCGGAGTTATTCGCGGCAGTAAAACATCCAGAAAACGTCATTTTTCAAAATTATACAAAAAATGGTGAGGTGCAAAATTCCAAAATATATTTTTAAATAATGCTGAAATAAATCCCTTTCATATGATACCCTACTCGTCTCGATAAAAAAATGTATGTTTTCAAAGGCTTTACATCGTACCTCCTTAAAACGAACGAACACAACTTTATTTATTTTTTAACCCACCATCTTGTGTGGATAAGTTAGTTTTATAAGCACCTCAAATTTTAAGTTCATCGGATTAATGGTTCACGAGATAATCGAAATAATGTGAAAAACACGTTGTACTCTCACCAATAGTGTTCCGTATAAAAAACGGAACCCTAAAAACAGAGAAGATAAGCAATAAAAGATAGAAAAGAGATGCATGTGTTTTGTAATGATTAAGTGCTATTTTTGTTAAAAAAAAAGAAATAGGGGAATAAAAAACAAGTGTTCAGTTTGATAATCATAGTTTTTCTGGCAATACGTTATAAAAATAATATGCATGATCTTCGCGAATATCGACTAACTTTCCATTCTTTGGATACGAAATAGCATTGATTTTAATCTATAAAAATATCAATTATTTCAAATGATCGAGGGCAACTATTTTCGGTAGTTTTAGTAACCACATGTCTTATTTTATAAAAAGTTCCACTAAATATAATGTCTGAAGATTAAATTATTTATCGCACACATAATATTGAGTGACGAAATTCACAGTGGCAGTGGTTGTTGTCGGTTTTCTTAAAACAATTTCTTTTTGGAAAAATGAAGAGGTCATTAGATTATGTGAAAATCGTAGTACTGCCTTTACTCCTAATGTAAGGGCACATGAATTCTAGAATTCATGACTGCACCATATTCTTATGCAGATAGTTTTCCTATTCAAATCGGAAGCACCACAGCACCATTTAAAAGGGCCAGTTTGTTCATAATTATAGTACACTTATACTTGAAATTTTGGCTTCAAAGTATTTTTAAATAATTTATTATAAAAATTGTGATGGTCAGATAGTGCTTGCTTAAGTTGTTGTATAGAAGTATCATCAAAAGTAACAAATCCAAAACCTTAACTAATTGAATAAAATATTTGTATACTTCATTACATGGGCGCTATTTGATCTCCTTTCATAGAAATAATTAGATGACAAAAATGACTTTTTGATATGATGGGATGTGTGGAATGAACGTTGGATACGATGGGGTGTGGATAGTAATTTGTTGAAATTGTGGAAATCTTGAATGGCAACGAGTGAGGTGAGTTGTTTTTTTTCTGATTGTTTGTAATTTAAGTAAAATGTAAAGTAAAAATAATTTAGATAAGGGTTGTGGTAAGGCAGTTCTCCCTTCTGGAGACCCTGGGCGGGAACTGGTGCACGCATTAGATAAGGGTTTGGGAATTATTTCCAAATTTCTGGTAAAGAAGTTGGTCGGAAGAATCTTCACCCAATTGAGCTAATGACAGGATGTATTTCGCATACAACGAATACCTGGTGAACTTTTACGGACCACCAGACCTCTTACTACAACATCTACCTGCCAATCACAGAAGTAGGGTCCTCTGACCATCTTATATTTGTTAGCGTAGGCACAACTTTTTGGTGCAGCAGTTGGCACCAAACAAGTGGTATTCCCCACCCCAGTCATACTTGATGACAGGTGACAAAGGGCAGGAAGTGTTTTGCCAACCTAGTTCATCGTCCTTCAAATTCCCCGATATAAGGGGATACAAGGTGGATGTTGAACTACTCAGTCATTTCGTTAAATCATGCCAAAAAGTTCCGGGCTTCTCTCAAAGTGGTAAGGCTAGCGTCTTAAGCCTGCGTTGCAGCCTGACTGCCCGTAAAGATACCGATAGTCCTTGTAGATATTACATTATACTTCAACCAGCCTGAGGTTTCTGTAATAGCTGCAGTTCAGCCACTACAGTGATCAGGTAGGCGAAAGGAGAGATTCAATTTAGCTCTATTCAGAATACTCCGCAACCAATTTTTCCATTTGTTTTCGACTCATCCGTGTAGAAGTTGAAAACAGCTGTATGTTTGTCTAATTCATTTTCTCAGTTCTCTCTGGAAAGCAATTGTAAAACCAGCTTCTGAGGAGGATTTTGGAATATAATATTCTGTGATCGAAGAAATATTCCTATATATACGTACCAGAATTGACACATCCTCACATCTCGGTAGACTCTAGCCTAACTGCCATACTGTTTATTATCTCTATGGCTAATGTATGATTAAATAGAATCTTTGGCTAATATATGATAGAATAGAAATTAAATAGAATAGTCCTGCGGTGGGTGTACTCCTGAGAGCTCCACTAATGCACAATGAAGCCGCTCTCTGAAATATCGTAAAAAATTTTGGATTGACGATTTTATTTAGGTCTGGCCATCAAACTGCTCCAATACAGCAAAATTGGTCGAATCATTGAGCTGTATATCCAGTGGACGCCATGGAGTTCGAGACCTCATCTTAGTCCGATAGCACTTATGCATGAGTAAGGTGCTTTTGTAACTTGCCTTACTTATTCAGGGATCTTGAGTTTCCAGCTTAGTTTACTATAGAGAAAGAGCCCCAAATAATAATCCTGGTCAATGACACTCTGGCAGATTTCTTATTTTTGTGGATTCACTCCTACTCCACAGCTATCAGTCCACTTGGAGAAGATGCAAATAGCATTTTGCATTAGTTCCCTAAGAGTACCAGGGTATTTGCCGAAGACACCAATAGCAACTTCAACCACCACAGCTTCATTATATGCGTCATTATAACGCATTGGTTTCGTTATATACACCTGCTCATTCGGAGGATATGCCCAGATTATCCATGTGGAGGTAGCTCATAAACTCGTCAGCTGCGTCAAGCGTAAACTAGTACCACATTCCGCCAGAGACTTTCCCATGTTTCTGAGACAGCTTCCTTTACAAGAAGTGGCTCCGTGTACGAAGGTATAACTGCTATCGTGGTAGAGGTATTGGTAACGCCCTTAACGCATGGATGTTAAAGTGTATGGTATGAGAGCCATAATATCTTCCAATTGTATATGACTAGTTGGGAAAGTGGCTTATTGTTAATAACAACTTCAACTTGTCGCAAGCCCACCACCGTTTCATCCAGTCCACTAATTTTTCAATTAAAACTCAGCAGGTTCTCGTTGCCCAAGGATACCGTCACTATTAAAGTTCTGCTGAAATTTTCATTCGAGTCCTTGGTCTACTAGAAATTACTGTTGACCACCTCAAGAGATGCACCCAGCCATAGCTAGTGCAAGAACTTTATGGATTTTTTTAGAGCAATCCATTATAACCATTATAATTCTAACGTGCTATTAAGTTGTAGAACCACAGGTGCCATCCTATGCCCGCACAGGTTTGTGATGGGCAATGGATCATCTTAAGGATTGATCGCTCGTCATTGCCTATTTCTCATTGCTTATGCATAAGCACATCTTCGGCATTTTTATCAATTACCGTCACAATAAGGTTGTCTTTACGTATATCACTAAATGTCTATGAAAAGTGAACCATGGCAGCGTTCTGTACCTCCTTTTTGGTCTTTGCCTTTTACCAGAGTCAAAATTCTTTGTTGTGGATGATGACTTCTTTTTTTCATCCTTCACAAGTTTTTTTGCCTCAATTGTTTGAGGCTTGTTGCTTGTCTGAACGAGCCGCGACATAAAATTGATTATTCTTTTGGATTATTCTTATCAAACAGCTTCTTTTAATTTACAAATCATTTATACGTCCCTGCGTGGAGTACTGTTCTCACATATGGCGTGGAGCTTATTATAGTAGTTTGAAGTGCCTTTATTCTGTTCAGCGCAAAGCTGTTAAACTGATTGGCAACTCAACTCTTACTAATAAGCTTGATTCTTTACAGCACAGACGAAATGTTGCTGATTAGACAATTTTCTACAAATACATTATGGATGAACGAACTTCTGAGGAGATTAAATCAATTTTACCTGAACTATCAATCCCATTGCGTAACACCAGAGCAAATGTTATAGCCCATCCTTTTACGGTTCATAAAAAAAGATGCAGAACTGTTGCTTTTCAGCGTGATTTTTTCAACAGAGTCTCTCATCTCTGGAGCGCCTTAACTTCATGGGTTTGAGAACGCCTTACCTTCCTGATAGCTTTAATCCTCAAAGTTTTAAAGCTAGCGTCCATAAATTTCTAAAAGAAACTTAATTTATTCAAACTTAATCCCAATCCCTGGTTGGCATGGTATCTTCGGATATTCAGAGACGTTAATTAATAATTTACTATAATTAACACTAAACATGCTTAACGTAGAATAAAAATCGCATTTTTATGTTCAAAGAAAGCAGTTTTTGATTTAACTTTTGAAAAATTTTCTTTCCGGTGTTCTAAATTTGCCGCGTGATCCAAGCTACTGACGATTTGAGCTCCAGCAACTTTAGCCTTAAAGATTCCAGTTGGACCTGACACAAGTTCCAGAACCCCTGAGTTTTAAGGAAGTGTTAAGCTACTTGAGTCCGTTTTCGCCGCTAGCAGTTCGGACTCTCTAAATTCCTTAATTTTTATATGACTTTGTTGTTTTTGTTTTTAAACATTTTGGTTTTCATGAGCTACGGAGAAAAATATGTTCATCTGTACATAGATTCGCATTAGAATATTAAACAAACAGGGCTAGATTACTTCAGACGGCGCCGGGTATCCATTAAGATCATAAGATACAACAGAACTTCTTAATTAATTCAACAATTAATTCAACAATTAGCATTACAACCAATTTTAATACTGCAAACAAGAACTGTTTTCTTTTGTCAATTTCAATAGTTGATGATGTATCAATTTAATTATTATTAACTTTGTCGTTCCGGTAATTCCAAATCATATTGACACAGAATGAAATTTAAATGCCATCGCATACTATTAATTTCCAAAAATCATTATATTTTGCAGTTTGCCGAGAGAATTTTCTCTTTCAGTCTGTTTCTGTTAGTTGACAAAATTCTTTAAATGTAAATTGAATCCACCCTCAGTCAACAGTCAGTAATTTGAAAATTTATTCGACTCTTTCAGCTGATTTTGATAGTGAGCCAATCTGGTCTGACTTCTGATTTATTCACCTTCACAAAACAATAACTGTTTCTTATTTTAAGTATGAACTTTATTTCCAACAACAGAACAGCATTAAATAATTTTGAAAGCACATTTCCTAGGAAACATATAATAAAATCATAAAAATATTAGTTTCCCAAGTTACAACACAATTTGTGCAATTGTAACACGGAAGGTGTAAATTTCTGTTATTTTATTCAACTTTATCATATTTTGCAAAACTAATTTACTGCATACGATTATAAATTTTTTTAAATGTAGTTTTGTTTTCCTGCATTCAAATAATATATTTGTCGTTCGTGTTGTTTATAAAATTAATTTTACTGCAGTAACAGGGCTCTTTCTGACTCCAGATTTATTTCAGAAAATCGATTCAAAAATAAATGACATATTTGGAAACCTCAAGCGAAACATTGACAAATGTATATTTGTATTTTGAAAGTCCTTACTGAAAGTTTATCAATTACTTAACGTTTATCAATTACTTTGATAACACAAATGAACACGAATAAATTTTTTGTGAATTAAATTATGATTAAACATGTCATCAAATATTGCTAATAGACATTTCAGTAGAATGAAACACAATATAGGTTGAAAGATATTATCTATATGTTTGGTTGTACGTATTTTGTATGGTGGTGAACAGCATCAATTAAAGAAACACAGGCTATTAATAGTGCATAGTGGATGCTCATATGTCATTTAGCAACTACCGATAAAATTGAAATGGGTCTGTAATTTGTAGGATCAGTCTTACTGCCCTTTTTTGAAACTGGTTGTTCACTAGCCATTTTCCATATTTCAGGAAAAATTCCTTTTTTATATGACAAACAGGAAATTTTAGTGGGGATTGGTGCTAGCTCAATAGCAAATATTTTAAGTATAATCGGAGGAATAAAATCAGGGTCTGTTGCCTTGTTAGTATTGATTTGTAAAAGCATTTTTCGAATAATGTTTTTTCGAAAAATTATCCACCTCATTTTATAAGAAATTTTAGAAATAGGTTTAGGTTGGAAATTAGGTTCTTTTAAAGTAGAATTTATAGAGAAATAACGCCTAGGCAAATTAGCTTTCTCTTTTGGATCAATGATAGGTACATCTCTATCAACAAGAAGTGGTAGGGAAGATTTACAAAAATTGCTTTGGACAGCCTTTGCGGCTTTATAGAAATTTCGTGAACCAGTCGGATGTTCAGCGAATTTAGATGTTTTTTTCCTGTCAAATAGATGTTTCTCTTCATCTATTAACTTACGACATAAATTTCTCTCTTAAGACAGTACCCTAAGGTTTTCATCGGTTTTGTTTTGATAAAACTTTCGAAAAGCCTTTTTTTGTAACTTTTATAGCTTTTTTGCATTTACTAGATCAGTCTTCATAGATCAGTTTAACCATAGATCAGTCTTCGGAATAATCAATTTATTAGGAATAAATCTGCGGATACCATCAATTATAGTTTCTGAAAAATTTGATGCAGCTATGTCTGGGTCTTGGCCGGTAAGTCAAAAACGTTTCCAAGGAAACCATTTGAAAAACTTTTACAAGTCCTTGCCGATTTGCAGCTTTGTGATCCCAAACATTACAAGGATTCACTTTAAATTGTTTTGGAATTTGTATATTTAGTTGTGTGGAGATCAAATTATGATCTGAACCACCCAATGGCTCTGATATTTTAAATTGAACCAGATATGGATCGTTTGTCAAAAACAAATCAAGCAGGTTACTACTTTGTCCAGGAATGTCAGGAACTCTGGTTGGCTGGTCTTTCACTTGAGTAAAACCGTGATAAAGCGCAAATAACTCAAACTTGCTGACAAACTCATTTTGCTATATCAAAACCCGCGATATAGAAGCCTAACTCATTTTTTAGCACAAAAAAATTCGTGAACTTGTAGCACCATTTTGAAATTAAAACTCAATATAAAAAAAATTCAAAAAATCGCCATAACGCCCATAACGCCATCTGGAAAAATAAAACTCTATGAAAAAAATTCAAAAAAATTTAATCAAAAACACTAATCCAATTTGGATAAATTAATTTTTAATTCATAAAATAGTAAAAATTGTATGTTTGGTTATAATGAAATCTAAAACGTATCCAAACATCAATTTTTGTTTATTTTTTTTATACGGTCGCAGGGAGGGAGAAACTATTATTTTTTTGTGGTATATATTTAAAAGAAACTAGCAATAATTGGACAATTTTGAATCAAATGAAAAATTTACGCACGTCTATGGGAAGACATAACTGTTTCTCTCTGAGACAAATAAAGGAAAACAAACAAACAAAAAAACGATTTGACAATAAGAGCAGTCACGGTAAATATTAGTTATGGTGATCGGTTGCTCAACTTTAAGTAATAAAATTTATGTTTATTTATTAAAATTATGTAAAGAAAAAAATATGTAACATATAAGTAACTCTTACAAACATTCGTAGAAAATTTCAATGTAACTAACTTATAAGTTTTTGATAGCAAACTCTTGTGGGGAAATCACAAAAAAAAACAGTGCTTAACAAAGCTCTTATGGCTTGTGATGGAGTGCAAAAACCTTGCGGATACAAACCCATACAGCACATCTGTATTCTAAGGTGGATGTATACCATGTTAGTGAAACCAGGCATCACCTACGGAGTAATTGGAACAAAAGAGCTCAGCTTAACGCTGCGAAAACGGAGTTGGAAAGGTGCAGAGGCTGGCCTGTATATACATAACGGGACAGTGAAAACATGTCCTACCGCATCAATGGAGCTGCTGTTGGGACTGGTATGATAGAGTCTAAGTATCTAGAAAGTCTTTCAAGGAAGAATCCCTTGCTTGAGTTTCCTAGCTAAAGACGAATTAAGTATGCAGTTTAATTTCGACATCTTTTGTCGGTCTGGAGCTCTTTTGTTGACTGGAGACAAAAGCCATCTACGAAAAGATGAGGGAAGTAATTATGACGGAATGCTCCAAAACCTTCAATAAAATCCTCGGCTTAAAGCATTATAAGGAGTTGATCGAATCGTTTAATCAATAGAGAGCAGTAATGTGCTCTAGACTAAATAGTAACCACCTGCAAACACGACAATGGGATAAATATTTATGTGTGTTCCACATACCCGTAGGTAGCAGATCCTTTTATTGACCGGAAGAAGCTGTTGTAGTGTGTCTGTTAATTGGCAGGTCCTAGTGTGTTTATCCGGCTTGAAGGACCAAAATTACATACTAATGATACAAAAATCAATCGCCACAGTTAATTTTACATCTTATACGGCTATGAAAACTATTTTTGCAAATGTACAATGAAACTTTTAAGCATATATCTTAGTTCGAGTAAATTGAGTTGAGTTGATATCCTAAAGTCTTTGAGATGTTCCTCCAGCGGCTACAATTATGATTTTTAATCGTTATGTATTTAACGTATTTCCCAAAGATAAACATATGCAAATCGTGTAATTCCTTCCTGTATATCTCCACCTCTCGATCGTTTCATATCGTAATAATTTTTATTTTTTAAAATATCTATAA
The DNA here is from genome assembly GCA_963693315.1 of Diogma glabrata. Taxonomy (NCBI): domain Eukaryota; kingdom Metazoa; phylum Arthropoda; class Insecta; order Diptera; family Cylindrotomidae; genus Diogma; species Diogma glabrata. The sequence continues at coordinate 213,806,453 of OY856187.1, forward strand.
AATCCACATTTCCGTCTTACGAAAGCAAAAGAAAACAAAATGGTTCATAATTTATCAACAATTAGAGCAAATTATAAAAATCAAAAACTGTTCTTTCTTATCATGAAAATAAAAAAAAGTTTTATTCAAGACATAAATAATTATATTAAGGTCATTTATTGAACAAGAATTTAGTTAGTTGGTCTTCTTAATTCAATTGAAAAATAACGGTATTTTGTTTTTCTTCAAAGTAAAACTAAATAAAAAAAACTGCAATTTCGATCCTACTGCAAATCTGCAAATCGTATATATCTCCACAGTAAGACAGAGGAGGAAAAAAATAATGTAACGTGTTGAATTCAAATTTCAAGTTTTTCTTTAAGTGAATACTCACCTATAAAACGAAGGTGAGAAGTTTATTTTTTACTAAATAAAAAAAGTAATTTTTAAGTAATAAAAAGAAAATTTTCGAATTTGGAACAAGAAACGTGAATAAACGTTTTTTTCATCTTCACTTGATTGACTAGATAAGTTAAAGGAATGGAAAGTAAGACAAAAATAACCGGAATGGTTAAAAGTATTTTGTTTTTCTTACAATTCTCTTAAGAATTGCATTTTTAGAATAAGATTTTATAAAAACAGAACATGATTATTTGAATAACTGTTATATCAGATTTGAAGTTTGAAATTAACTTTGAATTTCAAGTAATATTACTTGTAAGGTGACAGGTAATCAAATGTGTTGGTAGTTAAGATAAGATAACCCAAAGCTGTTGATCTAGTTTTGTTAAGCCCCCTTAGTATTATTTAAAGTTTGATGAGTTGAAACTCTTATTCTAGTGGGTTAAATATCAGAAAGTTTTGATGCTTTAATCGTTACTTATACAAGGCGATACTGAGGAGTTAATAATTAAATTGTTTGTGGTATAATGAAAAACTACGGTACATTTTATGTTCGAGTTGTCTGGTGACTAATGATTGGTGACTGGTGACTGGTGACTGATGACTAGTGACTGGTGACTGGTGACTGGTGACTGGTGACTGGTGACTGGTGACTGGTGACTGGTGACTGGTGACTGGTGACTGGTGACTGGTGACTGGTGACTGGTGACTGGTGACTGGTGACTGGTGACTGGTGACTGGTGACTGGTGACTGGTGACTGGTGACTGGTGACTGGTGACTGGTGACTGGTGACTGGTGACTGGTGACTGGTGACTGGTGACTGGTGACTGGTGACTGGTGACTGGTGACTGGTGACTGGTGACTGGTGACTGGTGACTGGTGACTGGTGACTGGTGACTGATGACTGGTGACTGGTGACTGATGACTGGTGACTGGTGACTGGTAACAGGTGACTGGTGACTGGTGACTGGTAACTGGTGACTGGTGACTGGTGACTGGTGACTGGTGACTGGTGACTGGTGACTGGTGACTGGTGACTGGTGACTGGTGACTGGTGACTGGTGACTGGTGACTGGTGACTGGTGACTGGTGACTGGTGACTGGTGACTGGTGACTGGTGACTGGTGACTGGTGACTGGTGACTGGTGTTATATGCACCCGCGTTCAAAAGGTTTAAAAGCTCTTAAAAATTGTAAAACCTGTAATTGTTATATATATAACTTATACTTGCTTTATATAAATAATTGTATATAATAAAATGATATAAAAATAAGAATTTTTAAAGAGCAATCGTTCAGTTCATCCAAAAAGTAATTACAATAAACTTGTTCTCAAAAAATAAATAAATATTAATATAAATAATAAATAAAATCAATCAAAAGTTTTTCTTGTTTTGTTTGAAAATTAAAAGTTTAGAAAAGTGTTCATAGATGAAAAACTTAATCCTAACACTGGTGACTGGTGACTGGTGACTGGTGACTCGTGAATGGTGACTGGTGACTGGTGACTGGTGACTGGTGACTGGTGACTGGTGACTGGTGACTGGTGACTGGTGACTGGTGACTGGTGACTGGTGACTGGTGACTGGTGACTGGTGACTGGTGACTGGTGACTGGTGACTGGTGACTGGTGACTGGTGACTGGTGACTGGTGACTGATGACTGGTGACTGGTGACTGGTGACTGGTGACTGGTGACTGGTGAAATAAAAAACAGTTTACGGACCTAAATGTTACATTTTCATTAAATAGGCGGAATTTTATTGTAGTGCTGAAATTGGTTTAAACGGTTTATATGTATAGAAAACTGATTGAAAACCTGCTTGGTAAAATAATTGTATGTGTTTTGTGTCATTAACGTATTATTTCTAGTGTACTCATAACTAGTGGTGCAGTTATTGTTACTTTTATAGAGTAACTAAAATTTGACAGCAACACAATTGCAGTGAACGAAGTTTTGGTTTCAATGAATTGTCTGATTTTGGTCCCAACGATTTGTAATCGGAATTTTGTCAAGCATGGCTCATCTTTTAGTGGAAAACTAACGTTACTGAAAACGACTACTTAATGTTTTAATATTTTTTATTGTATAAGATGCAAATAACTGCATGGTTGTTCAAAATAGTAAAACTGCTATGGTAACATAAAAAAAAGTGAAATATTTGCTAACCAAACAAACAGCTCTAATTTGCAAAAGAAAAGAACCCAGCTTTATAAATTGATTTTGATTGAATAAACTACAAATGTACACCGACATTGAAGTAATGTTAATAGCACTAAATAAGTGACCCGAAAAGGAAGTAACTAATTTTATCTTTATTACGGATATATTATATGCACCAATTTTATTTATCGTAACAAATCGCGTGTTGTTTCTTTAAATAGGTTAACTCATTAAAAATATATCACTAGTAAATATAATAAACCTTACTTTTTATTGCAATTACATGAATAAAAAATTAATTTCGAAATAAAATTATAGATTTTTTGTCAGTTATGTTCTTTAATAGCAACATAATTCTAGTAATCTAACATAAAACTAAAAGAAAAACTGTTAAAGATAGATTAAGAATTAATATCAATAATTTTGTTGAATTATCAATCAATGTCATATGCATAAGCCAATGTTAAATCTTTTTTTCCTAAAGAATATGTTTTCTACAATTTTCTCATAACCAACAACGTATATGTGTTGATAGATGTTAATAAAATAAAATTGTTGAGGGTAACAGTAGGACACCGTTATCGAAGTAAATTACTTTAAATAATTTATGCAATTTATAAAAGAACTTAAGAGATGCAGTGACGAGATTATTTTTTTCGCACAAAAACCAAAATTTAAATATGAAAATTTATCAAATCATATACGCTACAAAACAAAACCATGTAAACTCGCAAAAACCACATTAATTATGCAATAAAATTGTATTACATTTTTTGAGCATAATCTAATAACAGCAAAACAAAATTTTAAGGAAACTGATACATACATTTGATACTTTGCATAATTTCCTTGTTTTTCTTTAGCTTACATTTTCTCAATTTATTTACATTAGATTTTTTGTAGTAAAAATAAAAAACAGACAGCCACAAAATAAAATGTCAACAACAACAAGTACACAAGAAATAAAATTTTCATGTTTTTCTTTTACAACAAATGGAATCTAAAATTACAAATGTTCAACAATAGCAATAATGATATTTGTATGAGAATGGAATGAAAAATTGTTTTAAAGTTGTGTTCTAAAAATAATCAATTTTTGACTAACAGGTAAGATTTACGATTTCATAAAAGATCTTGTTGAATTCAAGCTTCAGCTACTTGCAACTACTAGGAACAGTTTGCAAATATCAGGTTGTAGCAGAATGAATGTCGTTTCGTTAGAAAAATTGAAATGAATGGTTGAATGTCAAATTGAGGGTAATCCCTCGTTATCATTCAACTCACTCAACTCACACAGCTAGCTCAACTCACTCAACTATCTCAACTTACTCATCTCACTCAACTCACTCAACTCAATCAACTCACTCAACTCAGCCAACTCACTCAACTCACTCAACTAACTCAACTCACTCAACTCACTCAACTCACTCAACTCACTAAACTCACCCAACTCACTCAACTGAATCAACTCTCTTAACTCTCTTAACTCTCTCAACTCTCTCAACTCACTCAACTTTCTCAACTCACTCAACTCACTCAACTCACTCAACTCACTCAACTCACTCAACTCACTCAACTCACTCAACTCACTCAACTCACTCAACTCACTCAACTCACTCAACTCACTCAACTCACACAACTCACTCAACTCACTCAACTCACCAAACTTACTCAACTCACTCAACTCACTAAGATTAACTCACTCAAGCTTAATTAAGCTTAACTCACTCAACTCAGTCAGATAACTCAACTAACTCAACTCACTCAACTCAATCAACTCACTCAGCTCACTCAACTCACTCAACTCACTCAACTCACTTAACTCACTCAACTCACTCAACTCACTCAACTCACTCAACTCACTCAACTCACTCAACTCACTCAACTCACTCAACTCACTCAACTCACTCAACTCACTCAACTCACTCAACTCATTCAACTCACTCAACTCACTCAACTCACTCAACTTACTCAACTCACTCAACTCACTCAACTCACTCAACTCACTCAACCCACTCAACTCACTAAACTCACTCATTTCACTCAACTCACTCAACTCACTCAACTCACTTAACTCATTCAACTCACTCAAATCACTCAGCTCACTCAACTTACTCAGCTCACTCAACTCACTCAACTCTCTCATCTCACTCAACTCACTCAACTCACTCAACTCACTCAACTCACTCAACTCACTCAACTCAGTCAACTCACTCAACTCACTTAACTCACTGATCTCACTCAACTCAATCAACTTACTCAACTCATTAAACACACTCAACTCACTGAACTCACTGAACTCACCCAACTCACTTAACTCTCTCAACTCTCTCAACTCACTCATCTCACTCAACTGATTAAACTCAAACAACTCACTAAACTCACTCAACTCATTCAACGCATTCATCTCACTCAACTCACTCAACTCACTCAGCTCACTCAACTCAGTCAACTTATTAAACTCACTCAATTAACTCATCTCACTCGACTCACTCAACTCATTTAGCTCACTGAACTCACTCAACTCATTAAACACACTCAATTAACTCAACTCACTCAACTAGCTCAACTCAACTCACTCAACATACTAAACTCACTCAAAATGCTTAACACACTTAATTCACTCAACTCACTTAACTCTCTCAACTTACTAACCTACCTCAAATCACTCATCGCAACCTCTCGAATAACTCAACTCATTCAACTCAACCCCTCACATAACTCCATACAGTTCATTAAATCAACTTACTCTAGTTGTTTGTCTCATGTTAATAGCACCATTCTCCAAAATTATTATGTCGTTTTTATTTGTATCAAATGCATATGGATATGATTTTGTAATAATTTTCAGTAATAATTTAAGATACGTACTTGAAAATTTATTTAATTTTTCTGTACTCTATCTAACGTATCAGCAATGTCTAAATAATTACAAAATAAAGTGACTTCTTTACTAACACTGAACAGAAGTCACGGAAAATGATTTTCAACTGCACACAAGAACGTGTATGAAGAAATTTTTACTAACTCGAACATAATAACTAAGTTATTATAATTTTAATAATTTCAAGAAGTAACCCAGCGTGAAAGCAACAAAATTTTTTGTTGTGTTGTTGTTGTTTAGCTTTTGCACCGAAAAAAAAAACGAAATTAGCTTTTGCTAGATGTCGTCTTTTGATCTTCTTTAAGAACATTTTTTCTCTCGTTTGGATTCTTTTTTTATATATATTTCTATGTATCTTTGTTTACTTTTCAGTGTTTGTCATGTGATTATGATATGTTGGTTTCATATATTATGACTTCGAAGACATTTTAATCAATAAGTTTCTGTAATTAGTTTTGGATGTTTAACTTTGTTTTTTCTTCTTCTTTTTGGTGTTGAAGGAAGTTTGAGGTAGTTGACTGGATTTTTGTGAATAATAGAATGTGAATTTAACGTGTGGGTAATGTGAATTTAATTGGTTTGGTTTTGGATAGTGAATAGAGGAAATGAATTGGATGGTTGGATTGGTAAGAAATTATATATATAGGATATTATAGTTTTAGGTTTTACAGATTTGTTTTACTTTTGACTGATTTGCAATAATAAGGAATAATTAATGATGGAATAAAAATTGTAATTTTGTAATGCACAACTTCCATAAATCACTTGTTTGCACTTACTAGTGGGTTTTAATAAACCTTTTCGTTTACAATTATGGCTCAACCATTATGCTCAACCATTAATTATGGTTCAAACCATTTCCGGCTTAATAAATCTAACCAATAAACTGTCGGCTTTAAGGCTGCGGCATTTTAACAAAATAACTTACCCAACTTTTAACTTCATCAGTTCGCCATTGCCAGTGGTAAGTGATCACGTTATCTCGTTTGTCAATATCACGTTATCTCGTTTGTCAGAGACTGGGGTACGCGAAGTTGTCACACTCGTAGATAAAAAATTAAAATAACATAAATTACAAATTTACAACAACTGATCTCTATCCTTGCGTATTGAATTGAATTGAATTGAATTGAATTCTGATTCGATAAATGCACCGTTTTTTTTTTGTGGCGTTCATGTTCCATGTAGGAGTGTTGGCAAGCTAATCCGCTTCGAATACTCACCACGGTCATTCGCAACAGCGACATGATTACCATGGCAGCCGATTTTTTTAAGGTCATTTATTACGTCTGTCTCCAATTGCAGTTGTGGTCTACCTCGCGGTCGCCCACTCCCATGGGCTACTAACGTACATTTTTTTTCATCATCATTCCAGACTGTGAATCGGCTAGTAGAACATGCCCAAACCAAGCAATGGTATTGGAACGGATACAACCTATTATATCTGGACCCTCAAGAAGGTCTCTGATATCAAAGTTATATCACGTTCTGTACTCTCCATCGTCTGTCTTATGTGGACCAGAAATGTAGCGTAGAATCTTACGCTAAAATACAGATAAATGTGATTCGTCATTTGGTCTAAGGGGTCCACGTTTGTGACCCATACATCACAACCGGTCTAATCAACGTCTTGTAAGATCCAAGAAGAGGTTTAATTGAGTAAAAAATTCGATTACCTGCGATTCGAGCTTTTATATCTGTAAGTATGCTGTTGTTTGAGTTATCCCATGAGTCATGGGTTCCAAATATTTATAAGATTCAACTCCCTCAATTCGTTGATCGCCACACATCAAATCTTTCTTCTCGTCCTCTCTTGAGACATTCATATGTTTGGTTTTATCGTAGTTGATTTGAGGACCAATTTGTCTAGCACCACTCCCAAGCGACTTGAAATCTCACTTATAACAACTACACTTCGGCCGAGGATGATAATATCATCAGCGTGATCGATCATCTGCACTGAGTTTATTGACAAGATATTGTTGTTGTCGGTAGTTTCTTTTGACGGCACATATATGCCAAGGCTATATTAAAGAGTATAGGAGAGATAGCATCATTCTCTATTTCGTTCTCTACTTGTACATGGAGAGTTCTGTACTGTCATTTTACATAGTGATACCAGTTTACCAGGGATTTCCATTGATACAAGAGCAGACCATAGAGTCTCTCGTTCGAGAAAGTCGTAGGCCTGCCTGAAATCAATGAAGAATAGGTGCACAGGTATGTTGAGCTCTCGACACTTTTCCGAAATTATCCTTATCGAGAAAAGTGCATCGGTAGTACCTTGACTTTGCCGGAATCCACACTGATAATCCACAACAAACAGTTGTTCAGCAAAAGGATTGATTTTTGATAGCAAAATGTAGGAAAAGATCTTATATGCTGTGCAGTGGAAAGCGAGTCCTCTGTAGTTTGAACAAATTAGCGATTACGTTTTTTATGGATTGGTATCAGCAATGCTAAGTTTTAGTCCTGTGGCATGGTTTCAGTCCTCCAGATCATTTTAACAAGTTCAAACAATCTTAGAGATAGAGTTTCAACACCATGTACAATCATTTCGGCTGTTATATAGTCGATATCAGGTGCTTTATTGCGTTTTAGTTTTGACAGCGCCGCTTCGAATTCCTCTTTGGTTGGTTCGTCTACATATACCTGTGATGCACGAATAAGCTTTGTTTGTCGCCCGACTTGTTGCTGGTCACTTAAGTTGTAGTACTCCATCCTCGTTTTGAATAGCAGTCGATCTAGTTTGAGGTCCCATCTTTAAGATTTTAACCTGTTGAAAGAAGTTACGCGAATGATGTTCCTTATTGAAGCTTTCAATCTCCTCACACTGTCTTTTCCACCATTCTCTCTTCGATCGTCTACATAGCTTTGTAACGGCTTGTCTTGCCAGTTTATAGTTCTCCTTCGTGGACCTGGTGTTGCGTCCTTGTAGACATTTCAGATGCCAATCTTTTTTGATTGAATAGCTTGTCAAGACATGCTTGATCCATCCATGGCTTCTGGGAGTGGTTTTGTGGTCGTCCAAGATTTCCCTCAGCAGCGCTTAAAACAGCATCTTTGATACTACGACTTATCGACGTTTCCATTAATGGTTTCTGATTTCTCCAATGTTTCTGCAATATGGTTTTTTTTTTTAATAAAAAGTGTTGTGTAGTAGGAATTGCGAAATGTGTCACAACAACACATAGATACCTTTTAAGACCTAAGTCCCACAACAACATGCGTCTTGAGGTGTTGGTGGACGCTTTTTTTAAATCTTTGTGGATTGAAGGCACTCGAGACTATTGATATCTCTCTTCTGTTACAGCATTTTTTAGTGATGAGGAGATGTTAAAACGTTTCCGTTGATTGAATTTTGGAATGCCTGGATTTGGAAAGTGGAATCTTATTTTAGCACATACAAGGAAGTGATCACTTCCAATGTATGTACCTCTAAAGGATCGTACATCCAGAACAATAGAGAAGAAATGTTTCCATTCGGTGAGACCCAAGTCTGTTTATGAATCGATCGATGCGGAAAGAAAGTACTGGCAATTCTCAAATTATTTGATTATGCAAATTCAGTCATTCTTTCACCATTATCATTCAAATTCAAATGCAGTCTGTTGATATCTCTAGATATCTCTTCCAACATGTCCATTAAAGTCACCAAGAACCATAATGAAGTCATGTGCTGGTGTTGTTTTATAACCTCTTTCAGTGCTATGTAGAAAGTATCTTTCTCGTTGACGGTCTTAGCTTCAGTAGGTGCATGCATGGCAATAAGAGAAATATTATTGTACGTGCCGCGTACCCGTAGGTAGCAGATTCTCGCATTGACCGGGATGAATTTCATCACGGCTTCTCGTATACGTACACCAACAAGAAAGCCAGTCCCATATTCTCTTCGAGAAGGATGATCACTACAGTATAAAGAGTGACTATCCAAATCTTGTTTTCCGATTATAGGCTGTCTAAGGCTGTTCTTGCATAGTTATGATTTCCATCCTATACGTCTCAGCCTCTGTTTCTAGACTTGTATAAGAGATAGAGGTAGAAGAGAGGTAGTCTGGTCCTTTTTCACGTCCAGATAAAATTGTGTTTTGGTATCCGGGTCTGTTATTTTCTTTCTGATTACCAAATTTATCAAATTATTTTTTTTTCCGGGATGAGGGTGTTAACCTTAGGCCCAACGCAAATTGTTATGAATGGATCCATTCTGCATCTTAAGGTTACGCTTGATTCAAGACGGACTCCCGCTCCCTGCCGCCCCTAACATGGAGAACAGACGCTTGGGTCGCATTGGTTTTAAGGCACCATAGTTGCCATGATGCAGCGTAATTGACTAAGCAGTTTTTACCCTGATTATCTCCGATGCACCAACTCAATTATGTCAGCATTCCCCAGGCAGCACGGTGTGGAAGTCGAATTTCGGATCTCGCAACCCCAATGCTACATTATCCAACTAAATTTATATGCAATTATTTTCAATCTCATAAATCTTATCAAGAATAATTTACTTATTTGAAGCCTGAAAACCGGCCTTGCTGTTTTGAATCTTTAGATATATGGTAGATATATGGTATGGTAAGCCCATAATATCTATGGTAACAAACCTCAAAAAATGAAAATAACTAAAAACTGTCAAATATTAAAAAAAAAACAAACAACGAACTGAAAACTAAAAAACAAAAATTTTGTATTGACACAACACGATGTTCCATAGAGATAAAGGTTGTTGTCAACGTTAAATCTTTTATTAATAACTCTGTAAGCTTTAAAACTGTAATAAGGCAATAAATGTTTAATATTTTTTAAAACAATTTAACACATATGACAAAATTAGATGTACATACTAGATTCTAGAATACTATTTAACTAGAAATTTCTGTTATATAAATAATTTTCCGTTACAGTTGTTTACAAAATTGCTTTGGTGCAACGATTATTGTTTTATTTACTGATATCATTACTGATATTCAACAGTCGCAGGTACCTTATGCGCAACGATATTCATATTATATTACTTTATTGATGTTATTATTTACATTTTAAAAAATTTTAACTTGGTTAAATAACTTAAAATAATGATGGTTTGGTTTCCAAGTTGTTTAAATTAATTTAAAATAATTGATTTAAAATAAATTTAATAATTTTTAAAGTGAAACTTCTAATGCGACTTCCAACAATGTTGCGTTAAAAACGTTTAACGCTTCTTTTTTTCATATAACTTTATGATATTCAAACAATAACCTGACATCTGACAATATCAGGAGTCTTCTATCAGGAGTCTTCTATAAAAAAAACCATTTGCAACTTATTTTGATAGAAGACTCCTGATAGAAGACTCATTTTCTTATCATTTTAAGTTGAAATATTTTAAACGAGAGAAAAAATGCAAAGTTTGCAGTTATATTTCTTATATTGAAAAAATAGAACTCAAACATTTCGTATCTTACTTTTAGTACAGTCTGTAAAGGGGAGAATTAATTATAATGAAAACTACATTTTTAAATCGAAAATTTTCTTTTATAACATGTTATTTATACCCTCAGGATCATTCGTCGGTCGTAAAAAGTTGGTGGTCGACCTCCCTTATTTTACTACCCCTTAATATGCCTTTTATCAAAATAAAATATATTTGTCGATTTATAATTTTTTAAATAATACGATTTTTAGCCTGAAAATAGGTTCCTACACGTTTTTTTGGTCGCTGATTACGAATCCGACGTCAGTTTTTCAAAATAATAACGTGAAAATCGGAAAATCGAGAAAATTTTACCGAATTTCCAATTTTAGAGTATTACTACGAGTTGCATATCATTTTCAATGTTTTTAAGTACGCTGGCAACGAATTTTCACTCAAAAAGTAAAAATCTTTAAAAAGTATTGGAAAACTGTAAAAATTATTTAGGAAATTCTAAAATTCTGGATCTGAAATTTTGATATATATTTTTTTGAGTCAACTATCTTTCCAACGTGAGCCGTACTCTTGCAATTTGATTTCATCCACCCTAATTTTGAATTTTCAGAAAAGTTTCGGACCACACTATTCTCTAACTAAATAATTTAAAAAATTTCTTAAAACAAAGCAATTTTTATTAAACCTTTACAACTTATATTCCAAGTATGAAGTTGATCGAAAATTGGCCAATTTAAAAATTGACTTTTTGGGTCGTCAAAACACAAATGGCATCTATCAAACATAAAATTTTCCTTATGTATTATATTATAATTGTAAATGGTACTTATGTTAAAATTTAAATAAATATATTATATACACCTAAATTATATACACCCTTAGCGCTTAGTGAGTGTAGGTCAAAATTGATAGATTCCCTTAACACTGATCTTAAAACAATTATGGATTGGGGTATTGCTAACAGTGTTGAATTCAATGCAAGCAAAACACAGGTTTGTCATTTTTCTAGGATAACGACACCCAATCCTTTTCCATTAACGTTTGGCCCCTAAAATCTTTTAGAGAATGAGTCTGTCAGACTTCTAGGAGTTGAGATTGAAAATAATATGAAGTGAAATTCTCATATTTTTAATCTGGCTAAGAATGCTGTTCAAAAGTTAGGATTTTTGGGGCGATGTCGTAAGTTTTTCGATAGCGAACAACTTCTTTTAGTTTATAAATCTTTTATACGTCCCTGCATGGAATACTGTTCTCACATATGGGGTGGAGCTTACTTGAGTAGTCTCAACTGCCTTGATTCTGTACAGCGTAGAGCTATTAAACTCATTGGTAACTCAAGTCTTACTAACGGTCTTGATTCCTTGCAGCACAGAAGAAATGTTGCTGATTTGACTATATTTTATAAATATATTATGGATGAACGAGCTTCTGAAGAGATCAAATCGATTTTACCTAAATCAGCAAACCTTTCGCGTCACACCAGAGCAAACGTAGCAGCGCATCCCTTTACAGTTCAAATAATTAGGTGTAGAACTGTAGCCTTCCAACGTGACTTTTTCAACAGAGTCTCTCATCTTTGGAATGCCTTACCTTCCTGGGTTTTCCCTGATGAATTTAATCCTCAAGGCTTTAAAGTTAACGTTCATAAATTTCTCAGAGAATCTTAATTTGCATTCCATTCTTATCCCTAGTTGGCATGGTATCTTCGGATATTCAGAGACGTTAATTTATAATTTATTATAATTAACACTAACTTTGAATAAAAAAAAAAAAAAAAAAATTACAACTTGCGTTCAATGAAAATTTTGGTTCCTCCATATTGATAAAATTTTGAATTAAGAAGTCGCCCACCCCCCCACTTTTTCATATGACACCAATCTGGAAGCAAACGATTTTCAGGACTAAATACATTTTTGATTTTATTTAAGGATACAAGCAAGCCTTTTTATAACTAATCTAATACTTCATGTTGATAGGCTCGCAAATTTACATTAACCGTTATAAAATAATAACCCACAAAAAATGATCAAAAACTATTAAACTGCATTTAGTTCATTTATTTTTCAAACTCTTAACTGACACTATAATCCAATCAAAACTAAATATGTTTATATGTAAATAATATTCAACTATCGAAACATTTACTTAAAGCAACATAATCTCCAGCCTAAATCGATTTTAATCCAAACATTCCAATAATTAAAACCAAAAATCCATCAATCAAATGTCTTTGGTTAATGAATTTGACTTAGAATAGTATATTCGTTAGGTCAACTAAATAAAATCAAAATTATTACAGATCAACAAAATTTCTTTAATCTCCATCATATATGTACGTATGTACGAAGACACAGAGATATTATCTTAAAATAACCTGATCATTCATCTTAAATCTTACATTTTGTTCTCTTTTTGTAATAAAATACAGTTTACAGTAAAATTATACGAAGCCGCCCAAAAATATCCAAATTGATAAATAATTAACCATTTTTATAGAATTAACTCTTTTTTTCTTCTTAATTTCGTTGCATTTCTTTTCAATTATGATGATCTTGAAACAGCAAGAAAACAAAATCTTGAAACTTTGTTTTGGTTATAAAAAATTAAGAAGAAATTGAAGAAATTATTTGTTACAGTTAGGAAAAGTAAATGGAAATAGTTTAAAAAATAATTTTCGTGTTCTTTTCGTAATAAATATAAAACGATTTTCTTAAACGTAAGATGAATTAACATAATCAAACTAAGTAGAAAATTATGCATTTTTATTAAAGTGATTTTAACGATTATTTCGATGTTGTTTTGAGGTAATGTTTGTATATATCAAGAGTCAACATATCGATGGATGGATTGAGGAATGTGAGAAATTGAACAGAAAAAAATTATTCTATTGGAGAGGTTATTTTAGATATAAATTTGAACAATATTTCCTTTGGGTAGTATAGTAATCATAGGTATTTTTTTTTGTTTTCATAACACGATTGCTAATTAGTGAGTTGTTCAATATTATTCTGCATCAGGGGGTCAGTTCTTGCGGATTTGTAAATTTTTTTAAATTTTTGATCTGCGAGGGTGACAAGACCGGATACTGGTTCATTATAATCTTTGACCATTGAGTAAAACATTTAGGAATGTCTAGATTATTGTCATATATCATATCATGCTAGATTATTGTCATATATCATATTTTATATTTTCCAACAAGAGAAAATATTCAAATACCAGTTTCCCATAACGAGTTATAAACAATTGCCAGCGCCATATCGGCAATAAGTTAAAGAAAATTTCAAGTTTGATATAACGAATTTTCGATTTTCGATGAATAAACATAATGAGTGACGATGCGAAATGTTGCAGAATTATTCCACATACGAAGAAGTGATATTCCATCACCCAACTTTAAAAAGCAAAACAAAAATACGTCCATCAACACCTCAGAAGTTGTAAAATTGTGTGACGTCATTTATGAACAGCATCTTACCTATAGAATTGCTATTTGTTTAAAATTTTTGCTCTGAAAAAAATTGAATTAATGACAAACGCAACTCGAAAGAAAAATGCTTTCAAACAATTTCACGGTGATTGGGGCGGGGCAGCTAAAGGTAAACGTTTTCATGGACAATCGAATGATGTTTATTTAAAATTCAAAGTGTAACATGCAATATAACAGTAGTCGACTAAAGTTAATAAGTATTTCCATGAAAGAAATTGGCCTTGAAACTAGCTTGTACAGCTGTTGAATCAATTTCGCTGTTGGATTCGCCATATTCGCCTTCGCGTTGAGGTTGAGACAATCGCATTTCCATTGGAAATAGAATATGCTTTTTCAGAGTGGGATTACTCTTACTTCCTTTTTTAGCGTAGAACACTAATACACAAGCTGCTGAGATACTGTGAATACTGAAGATTGCTTAATTTCGGTCTCATCTCAGTAAACACTAATTATGGATCGATTCCAAATCTACATTGTTAAAACCTTCAACTTGATGTAACAAATGAGCTCGTCATCAACACCACAACAAAAAATAATTTTAAGCAATCAAATCAAATTTAATCTATATCTAAATTAATTTTTATTATGTTGTACAACTTTTTTCCAAACGCAGTATACTGACACACTATAGTTGTTATGATCCAATCTTCACTCATTTTCATATTCCATTGACCATCTAGTTCAATTTCAATACATAGTAAGAATAAAAACAAATTAAATTTTCTATTCTAATTCATACGGTCAACGGCATTAATATCTTCCATTCTATTATACATTTTTTTGTTCTTGTTATATTTTTCTTAAAAAATTCTAATTTGATGTGAAATTGCAAAAACAAGAAACAAATTCCTTTTCGCAACAAAATAAATTGAAATGTAACAAAGATTTGTAAATTTTCTTCAATTCTAAGTGGAAGATATCAAAAGTGCCAAAAATATATGTAATATGATTTTCTTCGTTTTTTCGTTTGTCATTTGTTCGAAATTGTCTATTTATTACATTTAATTATATGAAAATTCTTTTAGGATAAAATATTAAAGGTTTCGAGAGTAAATTTTATAAAAATTTTGATTGAGGACGGGCTGGATATTGTTTGAGTAATTCTTATCATGAGTTTATAAAATAATATAATTATATGTTATAGCTGGTTAACACCTGATTAGTGGATTTTAACATATCAAAAAAGGGTTGTTAAACATCTAACGGTTAGTTTACGTTCCTAAAAAATCACAATCGTAACATCAATTAGCATAACCGCTACATAACAGGGTACTGTAAGAAAACCAACTCCATTAACGTATATAAGCTCTTTCAATAAAATAATGTGCCTTTAAATTAAACAAAAACAAACAAATCAATTAAGGGAATCACTTGGCATTACTAATGTTTTTATTTTTAAAACAATAATCACAATTCGAAAAAGTTTAAATCGCATGATCATATGATTAAATTCAAATTTAATGAACCAAAAATAGTTTTGCATTGAAATTCACGATCGATAATTATAATGTGATCAACTAACTGATCAATTATAATCAATTGGAAGAAAGAATTACTGTATTTTTAGCATTGCAAAGAATTTGTTTAAAGTTCGATCGTTGAACTTTCTAAAGTTTACGTTATTTTGTTTAATGTAGAACAATATTGAAGGTCAAATTTTAGAGGTTTGCACATTTAAACTTAAGTAATAAAGTATTTCAATGAATATAATCGTTTTCTCCGCGATTCATAAAAAACCAAACTAACTAGCACTGAAAGAAAATAAGGCAAATAGGAAAAATAATATGTATAATAGATCATTGTTTGCTGCTATATGCATATCCTGGTTCATTTTAAGCATTTTAAGGGAAAATATCTCTGTTATATGTTAATGCAACCTGCAATTGCGCATTAAAAAATCAGTTATTTTATTTTTGATTTGTAGAGTTTTTGTTAACTTTTATTATCTACGGGTGTTATAACCTCGAGTACTTGTGTCCCTGCTATTGACATACGAGTTAACGTAAGATATTACATACCACTGGAAATCGAAATGATAGATCACTAGTTAAGGTGGCATCTTGGGGAGGCAGGCATTAGTCGAACTCTATTGAGCTACCGTCAGCTTTCTTTTGTTGATGCCACGCTACTGTTTTTTGAAGACATTAGTCTTCAATCCTCCATAATACCTATATATGGGTTTTAATCATTAAGGGCAGGAATACGTTATATCATTTTTTTTAATAAGAAGTGTTATGTAATAGGAATCACAGTGTGTCACAACAACACATAGACATCTTTTAAGACCTAAGCCTTACAACCACATGGGTTCTAACGTGTTAATGAACATTTTTTTTAAATGTTTGTGGATTGAAGGCATTGGATACTATTAGTTCGGGTAAAGCATTTCATTCGTACGCTGTACACAGTTAAAAATAAGCTGAATATGTAATGCAAATTTCTACACATATAGGTCCAACGGAAGTCTACATTATAAAACAATGCAAAGCTTGCTTTAAAAATAAATTTATTGCTCTTTGCATTAAGAAGTTGTTGTCAAACTTCAAGCGTATAGCAAGTTGTTTTCAAACTTCTATCATTAGTATAAAAAATAAATTATGATGGTAGAGTTGTACTAAAATTTGTAGTTTTGTATTAGAATTAGTTTCAATGCAACATTTGCTCTGCAATTTAATAATAACTTGCTATACATAGCCCATACTGCAAAGCTTGTATTAAAAATTGCACACTGAAAAAAAAATTGAAGTTCATGACAACCTCATCTCGAAGTTGGCAGTTTATTATTCCTGTAAAGAAAAATTATTTGCAATCAATTTCACTGTGATTGGGACAACTGCACGATAACATTTTCTTAACAACAGAATGAGGTTTATTTAAAATATAAAGTGTTATATCCAATATAACAGTAGTTGAATAAAGATAATAACTATTTTCCTGAAAAAAATTTTCTTTGGCCTTATATAATGAATTTTTCATTTTAAAGTTTAAGTATTTGAGATTAATTGAACTATATTTTATTTTCACATAAATATTTCGTGTGATTGTCTCAACTTCATCGTTTAATAATTGTAGAGTTGTTAAAGCAATTTCGTAGTTTGATTCGCCATATGTGACCGAACGGTGACGTTGAGACAATTGGAATTCGATTGGAAATAGGACATGTTTTTTTCAGTACAGTAACTTTTTCAACTGTGTACGGATAAATAAACCCCACTGCGTGAGTGATCTCACTCAACCGTATGACTGTTTGCAAAACCAATTGACGAGTAAAACGGGAAAGAGAATAAGGATGAGGGATCTGATTTTATCTGAGCACTGTTGGTAACGATATTTATGAAAAAATCTAGATCAGCAACAGGTTCTACGGAATTAAGATTTGATATTAAATTTCGAACACCAACAATTCGTACAGCACACTTTTGAACAGAGTCCCAACAGAGTCCCAACACACAGGTAATTTGGAGCAAACTGGTGAAAGATTCATCGAACAATTGTTTACCATAGGAGCCACGCCAAGAACTTCCCGTAAGATTAAAAACTAACCAGTTACTGAATAAGGTATACTAAAGTACCAAACATAAAAAAAATTGTACAATATAATTTATCTGCAATCAATACAAATAAAAAGCGAAAAATTACAAAATAAATATTAAAACTAATTTGAAAAAAAAGTCAACAAAAAGTGCTCAATGAGGGTTTCACATCAATTGTAATAATTTTTTAAATATTACGTGCAGTGTGTAATCATATTTAAATTTAATAACATACTAACACTCAAACTGCAAACTAAAATAAGTTGTCTATACCGATTCAGAAGGTATTGAAAGGTAAAGATATCATTAAAATGATCAATATCAAAAATGATCTCCAACACAACAAACTAACCTTATGGTAAGATAAAAGGTTTAGCATTTGTTTGATGAACGGCGACCACTATATACAAGACACCTCAAAAGCAAATTTTTTCTATCTCATGTTAACTAAAAAATTTTACCAAACATTAGGCAAAAAACACTTAATAACTGTGGCTGTTGTTGTGATATATTTAAAAGAATAACATAAAGTTTTTAATCGAAAATGACAAGTTGCAAAACTACTATAAACATTACAAAAACCTTATGCTCTAAGTTTCAACAAAATTAAATGTCAGGACTGAGTGTTATTGAAGTCTAAAAAAAAACAGTTGTTGAAAGAACCACAGACATCCTCCCCGACTCCTTTGCCAAATTTTGAAAATAGCTCATTCAAAATTGTATATTTTCCATATTCAAATAAACCCGGATTCGTTTGTAGCTCATTTTAATTCAAAAGTTTCATCTAGTTCTCATGCGTTTGCGTAATGAAAATAACACTTTTTTTCAAATTTTCTTAAAAAACTCAAAAAGTAAGATAGCAATTGTTTAAACAAATGTCATTATAAATGTCTGACATGATGACAAACCAAATGGGAGGTAAGTGGTCTTGATAGCATTATTTATTCTCCTAATATTTGCAAGAGATGATTTTGTTTTTTGGAAACCACTAAAAATTAAATGAACTGATTTCATTAGAAAAGGACTGGGCTGTAAGTTACGCCAGGATATATCGATTGTGATCATTAAAGTTGAAATCGGATCATCCGTTGTTGAGAGCGTTGGACAAATTTTTGTCCATATACGACGATACACACGCACATACCCACACACACACACATACTGGCAGCTAAAAATAGCCTAAACAGCTTCAGGAGGTCTTGAAACGTAAAGATATTATAAAAATTTCGATTTTGAAAATCGATCCAAAAACAATAACTTCTTATATCGGGAAGTTAATAAACAGTTGACTAATCTACTCTCGAACCTCTGACCTTTTTGTCAAATTTAGAAAAAAGCTCAGGTTTTTGATATTCAAGTAAATCCGGATGCGTTTGCAGCTCATTTACATACAAAAGTGTCATCCAGATATCATGCGTTTGCATAAAGAAAATAACACGTAGTTTTTTCACATTTTGTTAAAAATCTCAAAAACTAAGATAGCAATTGTTTATACAAACCTCATTATAAATGTTTGACACGATGACAAACAATATGGAAGCTTCATGACCTTGACAGCATTATTTAATCTCATGATATTTGCAAGAGATGATTTTCAGTTTTTTGGAAACCAATAAAAAACAAATGAATTAATTTCGCTAGGAAAGGACTGGGCTCAAAGTTACGACAAGATACATCGATTGCGACCATTTTCGTTAAAATCGACCCATCCGTTCATGGGAAAGCGTTGGGCGAAAATTCTCTACACAGCGATATACACACACACATACAGACTGCCAGCTAAAAATAGTCTAAACAGCATCAGGAGGTCATGAAACGTAAAGATATCATAAAAATTCCAATTTCGAAAATCGACACAAAAACAATAACTTCCCATTTCGGGAAGTTAAAAAGATTGATAAGAATAAATTGTAAAAAAAACTTTACATAAATGAAAGTTGATTGCAAAAGATGAATTTAATATACATATCCTTGTTTAAACGAAATCAATTGTGGAAGTGTGCAACAGTTTCACGACCAATGCTTGTTATAATATCACGAACCACGACTGAAGATTTTTCTGATTCTGGTTCACTAAATTCTTTTCTTTCTTTCATTCAGTAATTACTTTCGTTGAGTGCGGATCAAAATTTGTTTATTCAAATTTTTTTTTTTTTATTAGTAATAATTAACAATAACAATTATTTTAACAATATAGTCAAATAATTTCTTAGTGTCAAATTGGTTTAGTTTTTGTTTATAAAAATTTATTAAAAGCCGCGTAAAATTTATAGAATTCAGATTTTGGCTTAAAAATTTTTTGTTGATACAGTAAAAATTGGTGTTTCGTAACAATTCTGCAGTATTTCAACTATATAATATTGTTCATTATTTGTGACAAAAACTGCTATAGATATGAGACATCAATGTGATATCGAGAATTGCACAAATAATGATGTAGCTTCACTAAAAATTAAATGCAATGGAATATGCAAAAAATATTACCATAGTTTTTGTATTGGAATATCCAGAAATGTACATAACAGTCCAACTGCTAAAACAATACTGGACAATCACTTTATATGTGAAAATTGCATAGAAGCATGTACAGACATTACAAATTTCAGTACATCTATTCAAAAACAAGTAGCTGCCGAGCTTGCAGTGATCAGACAGTACATTAAATCAACAAAAATTAAGTTTGATGAATTTTCTAATAATTTGATAGATATCAGTGAAGCTATTACTAAATCAGAAAACTTGACAGCCAAACAACTAACAAATATTAAAAACGACATTGTCAAAGAATTAAGAAGTAGCATTCAGAAAGATCTGTTTAACAACATCTCAGAAGTAATCATCCAAGAAATAACTTCTAGGCCAGCCTTCTGCTCTGGCTTTGGAAAGACGAACGAAATTACAATAGATAAAATTTTCCAAAGTGTTGATAATGTGAATCAATAAATCAATAAATAAAACGACAGAGCAAAAACAAAAACAAAAATGAGGGACATGGACGACAGACTGTTGTGTGAAAACACATATAAATTATAACAAAATGTTATAACATTAAAAAATTTTAAATTCAGTTACATCCTTAATCTCCATAATCCCAACATCCCTTCGATGTCGCCAGACACTAAAAATCCCAAATCCAAACTATTTATTATTTACGAATAATTAAATATAACATAACAATAAAACCCAAATTTCCATTCTTATAACATCCATAATCCTTACCTTCTTTTGATGTCGCCAGACATCATAAATCCTATCAAAACACCAAATACATTTTTTAACGACTGTCATAGAAAATAATGTTTTCTATCTATCATTTTAAAACAGAAAGTTGGCTTTTGCTGTTTAGCGTGCATTTTTTAATTTTTTCTGCTCTAATGCAGAAAGTAAAACAAAAGACATAATAGTCAAAGACATAATATTAAATAATTTATAACATATTATGAATTATTTTTTATTTAAAAATAGATAATTTATTAATTTAAATTTTTAGCTTGACGTTCGTTCGATATGTTTTTTAAACAAAAACTAAATAATATAAATGCCTCCTTAGCAACGCATATCTTACTTAAAAAAATATTGTTTTTTAAAAATTAAAATTATGATTTAAGCTTTTTTAATAATAAACAAATATGTCGGCAGTCGTTAAAAAAATAGTATGTATACTTTGAGCAGAAAGTAACATTGCTGCTCTGACATGATTGCTGGTTTCGGCTACGCCTCAACCAGCAACTTTCATGCACGAGCAGCAATGTCGTACTTTCTGCTCTTAATATACAATGTACTATTCTACCATCATTCAAAAACTTTCCGTCATAAAAAATCCAATTTATTAACCCAAAATAACTAATCCATCCACTTTTCCTATTTAAAAAAACAGATGTTTTATTAAAAATTCCAAAATTTCCAAAAATAAAAACCCAAAATATCCCATCCTTAAAACAATTGAAATTATAAAAAAATATAAAAACAAAAATATAACGATCTCAAAAAATATAATTTATGCGATCAGTCAGTAATCTTAAGATCATCATCAAAAAACATCCTTTCTTCCAAAATAATTTCAAATACATCTATCAATCAAATTAATTTTAAGTGTAAGAAATTTTAGTGTAAGTGAAATTAAATAAATATAAAAAAAATAAATCCAAATCTAAAATTTATAAAAATATATAAATAAAAATTAATATCGTAGTGACAAAAATAATAAATAAATTTAGAAATATATATAATATACATATATATATATGTAATACGTATATGTGATTAATATCAAGTGTTTTATTCATAAGCCGTGTTTAGTGATTAGTGAGTGCCCCCTTAGGAATCATCATATCTACATCCACCATCCGTATCCAGAACAAGACTAATGATGTCACCTATGCAGTCATACCGAATATTCCTGTTAAAAACAGTTTTCAGATATTAGAAGATATCGAAACAGAGGTAGCTGACAATATAAATGAAGGTTCAACGAATACTACTTCTAAAGGTGAATATAGATTATTCAAATCAGGCAAAGTGGTATGGAAAAACTCATGGAATAGGAAAATTGGTAAGCCCGTGACCATAAATAAGAAGGATAATATTGACAGAAGTGAATAAAACAAATCACTTAATGCAAAAAAAATCAATAGTAATACTATTCCAATCCGTAGACTTTCAAAGGATTTTCAAAAAGCTCACAAAAAAAATGTAACTTTTCAGACCGATCTTGGGTTCAAAAGAGATGATGTTAACGGATTAAATATTAAGAGAAGCAAAATCACTCCAAAAACAGTAGTTTCAATATCAACTAAAGCAGCATTACGAGGCATTAGAAATTATAAAGCGATCTACGACAATCTTCCGGCAGATCAAAAAATACAATTTGTAAGTGGGCGGATAGTCCAGCATGGATCACAAAATAATAGTAATATTACTAACAAACCAGCTGTTCCACTTAGTAATAACAACAGCAATAAAAGTTTCATCAATAATAATGCCAGCAAACCAATTGTTCAATCGTTCATCGACATACAAAGGACACCAGCGGCATATTGTACAGAATTATCGGTGAACGACTTGAATTCGCAGAAATATGCAGTTGCAAGGTTTAACTCAAGAGAACTATATGACGTAGCAAAATTATATCTTGCGTATTTGCACAACAAACCAGCAACAGTGGTTGTAGGAAATGGAATGACTGCTCTGCGATGTCAAACACTTCTACAATCGGAAGGACTACCATCAACTTTCAAGGAGCTATTGGATGTATACTGTGAATTTCATAAAAACTGTTCAATATCTGATATAAATAGTGATCTCAAAGCGTATGGTGAGCATCTGCAAAGCCAGCGAATTCAACAGCTGCAAAGATATAGGGAAGCTAGTCATCAGTTTTTTCAATCACAGAAGACACGCTGTTAAGGCAAGGAGCTAATAGAATCAACTATAGAAACGACAGTAATTTAATTAAGGTAGATATTTTAGATAAATTAGCTTTAAATACAAATTTTAATTTATATTATCAGAATATGGGCGGACTGAGAACTTCTTTAAAAGAATTTAAAAATGATATTGAAAACTCCATTTATGATGTAGTTTTTATTACCGAAAGCTGGCTACAAAATCAACATTTAAATCCTGAATTTCTTCCAAACGACTGGACAATTTTTAGGAAGGACAGAGAAAATCAGGGGGTTGTCAATAAAGTGGGTGGCGGGGTGTTCATATGCTTAAAACACACTATGAAAGCAAGCAAACTTAACGTTTTAAATGTCAATTCTCTTTTTGATATAATTGCCTGTGAAATTGATGTTAAAGCACGCAAAATTATACTTGTTTGTTTTTATATACCACCATATTATTGTTTGTTTTTATATACCAATTAATGACTACATAGACTTATCAAATATTATTAGGGCAATTTATTTAACGTTATCTCCAAATGATGACATAATTATTATGGGTGATGCAAACTTGACAAATGTTAAATGGGTACCGAGCGAATATAATTCTGCGGTGGCATGTTGTAACATCACTTGGATTCGCTTCGATAGTGATCATCGAAGCGAAAATGTATTCAATTGGTATGTTATAACATTTTCGTTCGATAGCAAATATTTTACTATATGTGTTATTATGGTTTTCCATATTATTCACTGTTTGTGTGCTTTTGTCACTTTTGAATTAAAATGCAATATTTAAAAATATGTAATAATAAAACTTCCTTATAGTAACAATTTGATTTTTGATGGTATTTCGGCTTTTAAAATTGGATAGAATTCTTAGTGTAAATAATACTGAAAGTACTGGACGTGACAATGATCTGCGAACAATATAGAACCCCTGTTGCCGATGGGAACTGGGTTGAAGACAGGACAAGCAAAGCTGCTATCTGGGCCTTCAATGCTCTTCCTTTTGAACGCAGATCCAAGTAGGGTTTGCCGGACTCTGAATTACGGCCAATCACTGGCACATTAATGGTTAACAGTACTTGGCTATTGTTATTGGGCCAGTAATAGAACCATTCATCAGCCGATCTATGGGTAACAGAAAAGAGCCGGTATATAGCTACCTTAAAACGGCCAAACATTGGCCCATGGAAGGTAAACAGTACTTGGCAATTGTTATTGGTCCATTACTGGAACCACGAATCGGCCGATCTATAGTTTATAGAAAATAGCCAGTAAACTTTACATTAAATGGCCAATCAATGGCCCGTTAATGGTTAACAATAATTGGCTATTGTTATTGGGCCAGTACTGCAGCCATGAATTGGCCTATCTATTTCAGTTGGTTAAATTTCACTAGAGTATCATCAGTTTTAGAAATATATAGTGTGAAAAAGAATTTCAAATGTAGTCTAGTTATCGCTTCTCGGCTGAAAGACTATGATAATATTGGAAAGGTTGGTATTAGTTGGTATTTCAATTTTACTTTAATTATTTTGTAGATAATTTATTTAAATTTACATATGAAAATATTATTTTTTTTAATGACAGAGTACTGGCAGTCATAATTGCCAGTACTCGGCCATTATTTTATTACTGGTCGCCAGTAATAGATCATTATTGAACCAGTTGTTTGGGAGGTTTTGAATTTTTCCGTCATTTTTATTTTTGCGATAATTTCTTCTATAGCTCGTTCATCGCATGTTTGGAATTTATTCCGACGAATTTTCCCGTCACCTACTCTGGATTCTTTTCTATGAAATCATTCTATTAAACTGTTTTGGTACAGTAACTTTTTTTGTTTGTCCCTGTATTAGCAAAAGTTGTATTAGTTAAGAAAAATTATTTGTCATTCAATAAATGTTATTAAAATAGTATAGTAACTTACATTTTCCTTTAAGTTATCTATTAAAATAATAAAACTGTCTACTTATTTTTTATATTAATAATAATCATCCGTATAATAATAATAATTAACTAACACAAAACCTTAAAAACACATTTCGTTTCATTAACGGTTGGTATCGTATCATAAAAAAAAGGTGATGAAGAATCGAAAATAGTGATGGTCGAAAGTATTACAACATACCAATTCATCGAAATTTTCGATACTTCATCGAACATCGAAAATTTCGATGTTACAACATGTCACCGCTGATTTTATGGATCCTACTAATATTGACGTTAAATACTCTGAATTTTTAGAAAATCTACTATCACTAGGACTACATCAAATTTCTAAATTTACTAATGCTTGTGGTAACCTATTGGATGTTGTGTTCACAAATATGACATGTAATTTTCAACTACAAGAAGCTGAACTAACTATTACTAGGAAAACTAGTATTTATCATCGGATATTGGATTTCACATATTTTATGCAGGACGAATATTACAAAATATCTGATTGTAATAAGATAATCAAGTACGACTTTGAAAATGCAGACTATGCGAACATTAACGACGAATTAAGTAATTTCACCTTAAACGATTGTAGCTTACAAGAGATGGTAGACAATTTCTATAACGGACTGTTTACCATTATAGATAAACATGTACCAAGAAAGATTTCAACAACTTTGACTTGCTCGAAACATATCGACAAACCGCTTAGAATGTTAAGAAATAAAAGAAATAGAGCATATAAGAAATATAAAAAAACAAATGATCCCTCTGATCTTAATGAATTTTTACATTTGAGTGAACGATTTAAATTAGACGAAGCTGACGCTTTAAAAAGATATGAAGGGAAAATATCGTTTAAAATTATTTCTGAACCGAAACTCTTTTGGAAGTATATAAACGATAATAAAAATAGTAAAGGCTATCCTACAAATATGCATTTGGCACACAGGAGTTCAAGCGATCCGCAAGCTATCTCAGAATTGTTCGCTGAAAATTTCAAGACGGTATATAATGAACCAATGAGTTTCAATGATAATCGTTTTAGCTACCTTCCATACAAAGACGAAATTATTTCATCCATTGACTGTGACGTTGACGATATTTTAAAAGAAATTAATGACTAAGATAAGAACAAAGGTGCAGGTGATGATCTTATAACTCCTGAATTTCTAAAGCAGACAGAACACTCTCTCTCTATCTCTGGCGTTTACATACCATGAAGGGATTTTGCCGTCTGTGCCACCAGCTTCCAATCATCTCGTTCCATGACCAGTTGACCCCAGTTTCGACATCCTATATCACGAAGGTCTTGGATGATGTCATCACGCCAGCGTTGTCTAGGTCTTCCTCTTCGACGAACACCAGCTGGTTGTTGTTGGGACGCTTTTTTTATCATTCTTTCCAATGGAGCCCTTTCTACATGACCAAACCATCTAATCCGGCTGGATTTAATGAATCTGATTACATCGCAGCCACCAAGAAGCTGTCTGATTTCATGATTCATTCGGATTCTATACTGATTTTCAGCAACTTTACATGGACCATAAATTGTTCGTATGACTTTCCTCTCGAATGTTGATAGAATTCTACAATCGGAGGAAGTCAGTGTCCAACTTTCACTTCCAAATGTAAGCACAGGTCGGATTAATGCTTTGTAAAGTGTGAGCTTACACGACCGCGAAAGATGTTTTGATCGCAGAAGTTTTGAGTATGCGTAGAAAACTCTGTATGCGGCAGAGACACGGGCTTTGATATCTGCCTGCATGTCATTTGACGATGTTATTACAGACCCGAGGTATTTGAAGTTTTCCACGCGTTCCACTTCATAGTCGCCAGTATCCAGATTTCCGGGAGGTATGTTCTTAGATGTTGTTAACATTTTAGTTTTGCCGGTGTTGATGCATAATCCAAGCCGTTTAGCATTTCTTTCAAGCTGAGAGAGACTATCCTTAATGTCGCTTGTTCTACGTCCGAGAAGCACAATATCATCTGCGTAGCCAAGAACCTGACTAGATTTGTTATATGTGCAATTTTGTGTCTCAATTCGGCTTTTTCTTATCGCGTACTCCAGCGCCAAATTAAATAGTATGGGCGCGAGTGCATCACCTTGTCGAACACCTGATGTTATATCGAAAGGATCAGAAACTGACCCTTCGATTACTATTCTACAATTTGATCCCGATGTTGTGAGTTTGCACAGAGAAACAAGTTTCTCTGGGATGCCAAGGCATATGAGTGCGGACCAGAGGTTGTTGCGGATGATACTATCATATGCTTGCCTGAAATCAACGTAGAGCTGGTGAATGCTGATGTTGTACTCCCAACATTTTTCCAGAATCATCCTTAATGTAAAACATTGATCTGTGGTTGAGCGGTTGGGACGAAAACCACACTGATAGTCACCGATGATAGATTCGGCGAACGGTCGAGCAAGTACAACATTAGCTAGTATTTTATATGCAGTATTCAACAGTGCGATGCCACGATAATTTTCACACTTTAGACGGTCACCTTTCTTATGTAGCGGAACAATGAGAGCTGTTTTCCATTCAGCAGGTAGTTCTTCTTGGTCCCAGATTGCAAGAATCAGATCGTATATACGTGAGACCAGAGCTGCTCCTCCATTTTTCAGAAGTTCTGCGGGAATTCCATCGAAACCTGGTGATTTGCTATTTTTCAGTTTTTTAATGGCAGCTTCCACTTCTTCTTTTGCTGGGTAAGGGACAAAAATCTCCTCACTTGATGGAGCAATTGCTCGAATAGGATGAACTTCGTTCGTCCTATTCAGTAGGTCTTGAAAGTGGGATCGCCACACTGCCAGCACATCACGTTCACTTGTTGTAAGTTCATTATTTTCATTTTTGATGGCTGTAGATCTTGGGTGGAAATCTTTTGTCAGATTCCGTGCATTGGCAAAGCACTCTTTTGAATTTCCGTTGGTCGCATGTTGGTTGATGTTTTCGATGCAGCTCTTCATGTGTTCGCGTTTCTTTTTACGTAGAAGTTTTGCTGAGGCTTTCCTGGCGCATAGATAATCAGTTTGGGAGCTTCGGGTTTTTCTTGTTAACCATTTTTCTCGCAGTTTTTGTTTATGTTCAACGGATCGGCGGCATTTGTCGTCAAACCATTCGTTGTGTGACTTCGGTGGTCGTTTTCCGATTGTACACTGAGAAAAAAATCTCACTTAAATTTAATGAGATTGTCATATGAACCGAAAAATGTGTTTTGTTTTATGATTTCGATCAAAATACCCTTTAATTCAATTTTACAATCATATTGAAGTAAACTGAAATTTCTTATTATTAATTCTAAATGGTTTTGCAGCTTAGAATTATATAATTTCTTCTCAGATTTATGTTAGAATGGATTTTCTTTATAATTTTATATAGTAATCCTTTTAATATTTAATATAATATGACACATTTCATTCTAAAAGAAATCCTTTATAGGTTTATTCCAATGACATATTTAATTTATGTGAAAATCCATTCGAAATAAAAGGAAATATACTACGCAATTTGATCGTAAATAATCGATTAAGATCGTAAAACATAATTATTTTGATAAAACAAAATAGCGTTCGTTAACGCATTCAACAATCAACAGTATGCAGTTTTGGTTTTGTTTAAATAAATAACTTAATAAAAAAATGGAAAGTGTAAGTGATATGATATTTTTTAATGACTGTGTTATGGAAACACATTTGGAGACGATGGAGTTAAGTGATGTAGAATACATGCTTAGCAAAATGGATAAAAAATTTTTTGCCGAAAAATTGCTTTTTAAAAGTAATTTAAGACGCTGGCGAAAAGAACAGGTATGAACACTTGCAAATTAAAATATATATAAAATAGGTTTGCATATTATATTATGAATTTGGTTTCCACTAGTTGCCAGTTATGTATTTAAAATAAATTTTGGTTTAAGCAAAGTTAATAGTTTAACACGTGTATTTTAATTTTAAAATATGTATGTATTTGTTGATCATTTGATTATTTTCAGGGGATTATAATGACGTGTGACGATGAGACAATTTCGACTGCCAGTAATTATAGGATAGTAGCATGGCTCGAAAAATTATCATGTGAAATCTCAAGTCTACACTTCCTAACCTCAAATACACCTACGGACAGTAATATTTCGGTACTGCAAAAAAATTTAGATGCGGTACTAAAATCATCTATTAGAGGAAAGATTGTTATCGAATATTATGCCACCTTCAATATTTTCAACAATAAGAAGCAGAATAAGTTGGTGCATATTATAATTGATAATTTTTTGGCTGAGAAAAAGAAAATGAGTTATAATGATATGAACCAGTGGGCCAAAGCAATTGCGGCATATTTTCCAAACGAAAAATCTGTAAGTGTATTTGCATTTAATTTGTAGTGTCATATAGTGAATTGCAGTTATGTAGGATTTTTTAAATTGTTAATTATATCTTAAAACTTAGGAAACTTACTACATGACTAGGAAAATAGGCGCCAAGAATCCAACAGGAAAGTTACACTCAATGTGTAATGTAAGTCATCCAAAATCCAAACCTACTAATTTAGAAAATCAATTTGAGGAAGTTGACAAGGATTTAAATGATGGAGGATTTAAATGATGGTAAAAAATTTCGATCGTTAATTTAAAAATCACATAAAAAATTTAAATATGTAAATATTTCTTTTCAAATATAATTCCAAACCAAAAAAATTTGGTTAAAATATAATTTTTCGCCGTGGGATATAAAAATCGATTATTGGACAAGAACGGCAATATTGCGTATCAGACAAATAAAAGGTGCCACAATATCAAAAATACTAGATGAATGGCCACTCTACAAACATCATGATGGTCATCTGTTGGTAAGTTGGTTTGTTGTTCTGCCGCGTGTAAATACGCGGCAAGTTCGGGCTTAGGATCCTCTTGATATGTGTGTCTGTGTTCATATCAAGAGGATATGTATGATATGATATGTATTAATTTTGACACACTGTATCCAGAAACGCAATTCAATTTACTGTCAGGTTTTGAGAACTTCTTACTCAATATCCTAAAGTACTACAATGAAGAACTCAAAGACAAAAGAGCACTTGAGTATCTTGAAGGTATCAAAAACGACAAATTTAATAAAGGTTAGTAATTTGTATTGAATTTGAAATAATATCTGTATGTTTTAAACTACAACTTTCATCACGTAACTGTTGTGTAATACTAATGTTACATGTAGTACTTCACCCAATTAGGATCAATCGGAAACATAAACCTACAACACTAGATGCACAGGAGGATTTTTTAATTCACATCAAAACTTTAAATGACCTTATACCCACTATTAAATCACTAACGGGTAATATTCAGCCAAAAATTATCGCTGTCGGGCCTGACTTAACAAATTTGACCAGTTTTATGCATACTGCGATGGACTAAGGTACAAAAGTATACATTTTGTAAGGAGTCTTGACATAATTATAAAGTTATCATATGTTTTTAATATTAAGTACTCAAAAAAAAGCAAATTAGCGTGGCTTTTTCTAGAGCATTATTTTTACTTCACCACAATTTTAAATTGTGTGAAGTAATGCAATCTATCGTGAGTTTTCTGCATAGGATCTTGATGAAACTTTGGCAAATGATACAGGTTCACTTGAAAATAAAAGATCTGGATTCATTTTAAATTTGGACAAAATGGCGGGGGTCTCCCGAACACCTCTAAGTTTAAATCTTGAATAACTTCTGATCCCGAGCTATGATTTTATTGAAACTGAGTATATAAGGTTTTAATACTGTTTCCAATACTTCTGCATACCAACTTCCGGTTTGTCACTTCCGGTTAAAAAGTTTTTTTTTCAGGTGTTTATCCCTACTGTAGCCTACAATTACCAATCGATTTTCATGAAACGTTGCGAAAAGATTTTAAATAACATGAGAAAGATTTTATCAGCTTTTGGAGCACATTGGATAAAGGGTTGGGGGGTCCACCATACAACAGGTGGTTTTTTCCACAAAGTTTTTATGTTTGTTGGGAGCATAAAACATTCATTCGTGAATGAATTTTGATGAAACTTTGGAAAAAGATGCAAACATGTATGACAAAGAACTGATTAGTTTTTGAGCGATAGTGAACAAAGTGGTGGGGGGTCCCTGGAGCACCTGTTTTTTTGAAAGCTCTATAACTTCTGTACCCGATAAGCGAATTGGATGAAACTTGGTACATGAGTATGTAGTACGGTTTAAAATAGTTCTGCATCCCAACTTCCGGTTTTTCACTTCCGGTAAAAAAAATTTTTTTGTACTTTTTTGAAGCTTTTTCAGTGTCTTTATGCACACTACAGCCTACAATAATGAAGTGATTATAATGAAACTTATGGAATAGGGTTTCAATTGTTGTGAAAAGATAATTATCATGTTTTGGGACACATTGATCAAAGTGGTGGGGGGTCTACCATACAAATGCTGACTTTTTACACTTTGTTTTTTAAGTTTGTTGGGAGCATACAGACTTCATTCATTATTCAATTTTAATGACACTTTGGAAAAAGATGGAAACTTAAGTAACAAAGAACTGATTAGTTTTTGGATAATATTAGAATAAGTGGTGGGGGTCCTCCCGAACACCTGTTTAATGTGTCACACTTTTTTCAATGTTTGTTGGGAGCACACAGCATTCGTCCGTGAACGAATTTTGATGACACTTTGGAAAAAGATGCAAACATGTATGGCAAAGAACTGATTAGTTTTTGAGCGATAGTGAACAAAGTGGTGGGGGGTCCCTGGAGCACCTGTTTTTTTGAAAGCTCTATAACTTCTGTACCCGATAAGCGAATTGGATGAAACTTGGTACATGAGTATGTAGTACGGTTTAAAATAGTTCTGCATCCCAACTTCCGGTTTTTCACTTCCGGTAAAAAAAAATTTTTTGTACTTTTTTAAAGTTTTTTCAGTGTCTTTATGCACACTACAGCCTACAATAATGAAGTGATTATAATGAAACTTATGGAATAGGGTTTCAATTAGTGTGAAAAGATAATTATCATGTTTTGGGACACATTGATCAAAGTGGTGGGGGGTCTACCATACAAATGCTGACTTTTCACACTTTGTTTTTTAAGTTTGTTGGGAGCATACAGACTTCATTCATTATTCAATTTTAATGACACTTCGGGAAAAGATGGAAACTTAAGTAACAAAGAACTGATTAGTTTTTGGATAATATTGGAATAAGTGGTGGGGGTCCTCCCGAACACCTGTTTAATGTGTCACACTTTTTTCAATGTTTGTTGGGAGCACACAGCATTCGTCCGTGAACGAATTTTGATGACACTTTGGAAAAAGATGCAAACATGTATGGCAAAGAACTGATTAGTTTTTGAGCGATAGTGAACAAAGTGGTGGGGGGTCCCTGGAGCACCTGTTTTTTTGAAAGCTCTATAACTTCTGTACGTGATAAGCGAATTGGATGAAACTTGGTACATGAGTATGTAGTACGGTTTACAATAGTTCTGCATCACAACTTCCGGTTTTTCACTTCCGGTAAAAAAATTTTTTTTTTACTGTTTTGAAGTTTTTTCAGTGTCTTTATGCACACTACAGCCTACAATAATGAAGTGATTATGATGAAACTTATGGAATAGGGTTCCAATTAGTGTGAAAAGATAATTATCATGTTTTGGGACACATTGATCAAAGTGGTGGGGGGTCTACCATACAAACGCTGACTTTTCACACTTTGTTTTTTAAGTTTGTTGGGAGCATACAGACTTCGTTCATTAATTTATTTTGATGACACTTTGGAAAATGATGGAGACTTAAGTAACAAAGAACTGATTAGTTTTTGGATAATATTGGAATAAGTGGTGGGGGTCCTCCCGAACACCTGTTTAATGTGTCACACTTTTTTCAATGTTTGTTGGGAGCACACAGCATTCGTTCGTGAACGAATTTTGATGACACTTTGGAAAAAGATGCAAACATGTATGGCAAAGAACTGATTAGTTTTTGAGCGATAGTGAACAAAGTGGTGGGGGGTCCCTGGAACACCTGTTTTTTTGAAAGCTCTATAACTTCTGTACCTGATAAGCGAATTGGATGAAACTTGGTACATGAGTATGTAGTACGGTTTAAAATAGTTCTGCATCCCAACTTCCGGTTTTTTACTTCCGGTAAAAAAAAATTTTTTGTACTTTTTTAAAGTTTTGTCAGTGTCTTTATGCACACTACAGCCTACAATAACGAAGTGATTATGATAAAACTTATGGAATAGGGTTCCAATTAGTGTTTGTTGGAAGCATACAACATTCGTTCGTTAAGTAATTTTGATTACACTTTGCAAAAAGATGCAAATATGTATGGCAAGGAACTGATTAGTTTTTTTAGTGATAGTGAACAAAGTGGTAGGGGGGTCCTCCAAGCACCTGTTATTTTGGAAGCTCAATAGCTTCTGTACCTGATAATCGAGTTGGATGAAATTTGGTACATACACATTTAGTACGGTTTACAACAGTTCTGCATCCCAACTTCCGCTTTGTCACTTCTGATAAAAATTTTTTTACTTTTTCTCGTACAACAGAATTTATGTTTGTTGGGATACTACTGCCTGCTTTAATATTTTTATTATTAGAACTACGAAGTCCATAATGTTGGTTAGCTTTTAATTAAAGTATTTTATGGATATTAGCTCATTATATATCCAGAACACTATGTTTCCAGAGCTGTGGTGAAGTCAGCCTATGCATCAGCGTCGCAATATTTTTAATTTAAAATTCGAAGAATTTTCTATCGTCACTAATTTAGTTAATAAAGTGAAACAAAAAATTATTTTAAATTTCAATGATGAATAATTAAAAATGTTTATATTATGTATGTTTATTTAAATAAAAAAAATGAATTCTATTCTTTAATTGTATGCATTTTTAATGCCGAACTAGAAAATCCAATTTAAAACAAGTTGTATGTGTTATTATGGTTTTCTATATTATTTACTGTTTGTGTGCTTTTGTCACTTTTGAAATAAAATGCAATATTTAAAAATATACTTTTTTAAATGTTTAATTTTAATTTTTTTATTTTATTAATAATAGTATAAACTTCCTTATAGTAACAATTTTGAATTTTATTTTTTATTTTATTGTATATCGATTTTGACAAACGTCATCCTCAGTTCTTAGATTATTCTCAGTTCTAGAATTGATATTCAATAAAATAAAAAATAAAATTCAAAATTGTTACTATAAGGAAATTTATATTATTATTAATAAAATAAAAAAGTTAAAAATAAACATTTAAAAAAGTATATTTTTAAATATTGCATTTTAAAACAAGCATTTACTCTAATCAAGTCCATTAGATTTCCTTTTGATTCGAACTAAATTAAACTGCTAAAAATATAAAGAGCATATATTAATTTAAGGAGATTGACGGCTAACAAAAGATATCTTCTTGTTTTTATATTACTTCACTTTGAAACAATTAGTTATATTTATATGAATAAATATGAAATCTTTTTCGATTAAGCAGTTGAAATCTATTAAACATGTAGAGCATTCCTTTTATTTTAAAAAGCATTCCTTTTATTGATTCCCAAGTAATTATTTAAAAAGATTTCTTCATATTTTAAAATATTTTTCATTTAAAAAAAGCTAAAATGATTTTCCCTATTAAGTTAAAATGAGTCTCTTCTTGGATGAGATCCATAAAGATATCTTATTGCGTTACTTCGAAAATATGTGACTGATTTTTCTGTGTGTAGTTTGTGCTGCGGCTATAATGGTTGATTGAAGCGTTTGCCATTCTTCTTGTATGTTTAATGGCATCTCAGAAGAGATGTCATGTTCTTCTATGTTTTGTGTTATTATTTCCTGATATCTATTCAGCGTTTCCGGATGTTTAAATGCTTCGACATTCCACCGCACGGTCTTTTTTGCTTGTCTGTTAAATGTAGATGATAATTTGCACTTGTACTTAAAGATGACAAGCATATGATCGGTGTCCATATCAGCACCTCTGTATGATCGAACGTCAGATACACTTGTAGAGTGTCTCTTAGAAATCATGACGTGATCGATTTGATTTTCCGTTCTTCCGTCATTTGATTTCCACGTTGCCTTGTGAATTCTCTTGTGAGGAAAGAAAGTGCTGGAAATTACTAGATCATACATCATAGCCAGCTCGGCTGCGCGAAAACCATTATTGTTGCTGGTATGATGCAAGCTGTTAAGGCCGATATGTGTTTTAAGTTCCTACCGATCCTACCGATTTGAGCATTAAAGTCACCTACCACGATTTTTATATCGTGCCGCGGGATGTTATTGATGACTTCCTCGAGTTCTAGGAAGAACAGGTCTTTAATATCATCTGCTTTATCTTCAGTAGGTGCATGAACATTGACGATCGTTACATTGAATTTTTGCGTGCGGATCTCAGTGTGCATAACCGCATATTAATTGGGCAGAAGTCGATAACATGCTGATTCACGCGACGGTGTATAATAAAGCCAACTCCAAATTCTCCTCCGTTTTGATGACCGCAATAATACAGAGTTTATCCTTTCGCTGTTTTATGGATTCCACTGCCTGGCCATCTTAGTTCTTGTAATGCCACTATATCCAGTGTGAAGCTCTCGACTTGTTGGGTGAGTTTTAGGAGATCTCCTGGTCTTCTAAGGCTTAGCACGTTCCAGGTTCCTATTTTTAAATCGTAGTCCGGGTACAGTTTCCGAGGTCGTTCCAATAATGAATACGAGATATTACGAGGCCTGTGTACAGAATTCATGACAATAGTTTTTTTACGGAAATGGGGTGTTAGCCCTTCGCCCAACCCAAATTCTCGTGAATGGGTTCGTTCTGCATATTAAGGTCACCAGAAACAACCTTTTTACACGTTTATATAGCGAGCCGCTTGATCCCAGACAGACGCCCGCTGAAAGCCGCCCATAACATGGAGAACAGACGCTTTCTACACATTTATATAGCGAGCCGCTTGATCCAAGACAGACGCCCGCTCCAAGCCGCCCCTAACATGGAGAACAAACGCTTGAGTTGCATTGGTTTTATGGCGCCAATGACTCGCCATGGTGCAGAATCATTGAGTGTAAGCAGTATTTACTCTGCCCTTCTTAACTACACCAACCTAATTCTGTTAGCGTTACCCAGGTAGCACGGCGTGGACGTAGAATTTCGGATTTTTGCTACCCAAAGACAGAACACACTATATCTAAACAATTACTTCAAATATTTCAAAAATCTTTTAACGAAGGCGTTTTTCCAAGTAAGTGGAAAAACGGTATTATAACACCTATTTTTAAATCGGATGATAGGAGCCACGTAAAGAATTATAGGGGAATTACAATTTTATCAACGATTAGTAAAATATTTGAAAAAATTGTATTTAAGAAATAAAATCCAGTTGTTAGATCATTAATTAACGTTAGACAACATGGCTTCGGTACTGGTAGATCAACAGTAACAAATTTAATAGAATACTCAGCTTTTATAAGATCAAACATGAATGACAAGTCGATGCTGTATATACAGACTTGTAGACGATTTAAAAATGTTTCAAACCATTAACAACGTAGAAAATGCAAAACATCTTCAAGATAATATTAACAAAGTAATATTAACCAGTCTGCAACAGACTGGTGCAAATTAAATGGCATGAAATTAAATGTTGGCAAATGTTCAGTCATTTCGTTTAATAAAAAAAGTGACTATTTCAAATACGATTACGAGATAGACGGGAAAATTCTCAATAGAGATTGTCAAACTAGAGACGTGGGCGTTATTTTCGACAGCAAATTAAATTTTAAAAGTCATATTGATAAAGTGATAAGTAGTAGCTATTCGGTTTTTGGGTTTTATTAAAAGACGAGCTAGGGAATTTAATGATCCATATTTAACAAAGACACTGTACGTGGCCTTAGTGCAATCGATTTTAGAATATGCTAGTGTTGTTTGGTCTCCTTATAGACAAGAAGACATTAACCGTATAGAAAGTGGTCAAAAACAATTTTTGTTATTTGCAATCAGACCTATAGGATTTTCAGGATATAAATTACCTAAATATAAGAATAGGTTGTTATTGATTAATATGACCACTTTAGAAAATAGAAGAGAACTTGCACTAGCATTACTAGGATTTGATTTAGTTCAGAAAAATATTAAAATAGAATCTTTGAAGAATAGACTTTTAGTTAGACAAGTGAACTATTCACTGAGAAATGCCAGAGTCTTAACAGAAGCAAATAATTCTAACGACTTTTTTTTAATGGCATAGTTGATAAATGTATAAGAATTTTCAATAAGTACAATGTTTTCTATAATAATGAAATTAGTAGAAGTAGTTTTAAGAAAAAAATTGAATTTAAAATGAAAACTCTATTTAAAAATAGTAGTTAAGTGAACGAAATGTAATTTTAAATCTGAATAATTTTAAGGTAATAATTGTAAATGAAGGCTTTAATTGTCAATAAAGATAAATAAAAAAAATAAAAATCCACAATTCCTTGGTATTATTTTGTTTCGCAGTAGTTGAAGATAATGTAACAACTTTATAACCAAAATGTTATAATCCAGACACAGGTGTCCAAACTTCATCTTGTTAAAAATGCATGACATTGAAAAAAGCTTATACTCAAGATTCTTAAAAACCGTCGTTCTGTTTAATTTCTTTGTTAAGTTTTCACCAATTATTTGTAAGATAGTCAATTTACAAAAATATTTTTATTTTTCTAAAAAAATAAAACTGTATCAAAGAAAAACTTAAAAATTAATACTTTTCACACAGTTTTACAACATATATTTCACTATTATTAATAATACATAATGACTTGTTTTACATACAAGAATTTCCTATCAAATATAACACAATAGAAATTCATATTAATAATTTTTCTTTTCTTATAATTTGTTTTTTTTTTTTTTTTCAAGAAAATGAATTAAAATCAAACATCATAAATATGAATTTAAATTAAAAAAATCACAAAAATGAATTTAAATCAAAAAACCACAAAAATGAATTTAAATCAAAAAAATCACTATAATATATAATTAATGGTAGTTTGCATGTATATTTATGTAAAAAATATAATAATATTAATTATAATTAGAACTCAACTTCTTATATCAACGTCGTTTTACAAATCGACTTTATTTTTTAAAAGTTTTCCATTTATCTCAGTCGTTGTGATTAGGTTTTCTCATTCTAATACATAAATATTAACCCATACACGAAAATCTGCAGTGTGCAAGCAAAATAAAACCGAATGAAAAAGACATAGAAAAATCCCACACATAAACAAACTCAACTATCGAATCTAAACAATGGGTCCCTTACAATTTAACCAATGATTAATAATGCAAAAACATCTTAGTTACAACCCATAAATTTAATCGCTCTATACAGATCACCCAACACCAACGCACCTGTGCTGATCGAATTACTTTATTTTGGTTTTAGTTTAAAATAAGAAAGAAATACCTTTGTTTCACAATAAAAAAATATACATCGACATAAAAGAACAGTTGTTTCACAATGAAAAAAAATTTGACTATACATCGAAATATAAGAACAGTTAAATGTTTTAAAATAAAAAATATGCATTACATTGGAACGTTATAAATAGACAGATAATATTTATGAAATGAATCTGATAGTACGAAATGAATGTGTGATTATGTGAGAACCGTCTGTTTTAGATTTTAAAACAAAATATCTAATAAATAGATTGTTTTGGTAGTTACCATAAATTCCTCCGGAAAATAAAATTTTAGTTTGAATCCTAATACTAGATGGTATGGTACCTTAGGATATAAGAAGACGTTAATTTATAATTTATTATAATTAACAATAAATATGCTTAACATCATTTTAAAAATAAATCATAATTTTGAAGTCTTAGAAAATTTTCGGACCAGCCTGTTCTCAAACTTAAAATTTTAATTTTTTTCATAAAACACAGTTATTTTTTATTTCACCTTTACTGTTAATCTTATATTCCAAGTGTTAATTCGATAAAAACGAATAGTGCCATATCGTCGAAAAATTTCAATAAATAGAAAAATAAAAAAACATTCTATCGAAAAATCAAACAACTGAAAATAACAACATCACAAATCATAATACCAAAAGTTCACGTCGTCGAAAAGTCATTGCAATAGATAGTTGCACCGAAATTTTTTCGATTTACTGCAACTATCATAGCATCGAAAAATCAGATTATCGAAATTCATGAAATCGAATATAATATCATATAATCGAAATATCATAACATCGTTAATATTGGGCATAAATTAATGAATAATTTATTACATCGAAAAATCATTCACAGTGCTAGGATTATTGTAAACTCAAATGTCAGATATCCGCCGAACGCCGTATTTATTAATTATATTGATTTATCTATATTATATTTCTATGCATTCGTCCAGATTTTTTCATTACTAAATTTTCGATTCACTAGGCATGGCATATTAAATTTAAAGTATACTTTTTGGGAAGAATTCGCTTGAATGAATTGTTTCTAAAAAACCATACTTTAATTTTAATACATGGTATTAAATGGACATCTGACACAGACAATGGATATCTGACATTTTAATTTACAATATGCCTAGCATTGAGTAGGGTATACCCTATTTTTCGAAAGAATGATTTTTCGATGCAATGATTTATTCATGATATCGAAAATTTTCGATGTTATGATATTTTGATAATTTGATTTTTTGTTCTTTTTTACGAATTTCTATAAAATGATTTTTCGATTTTAATTTTACTTCGGTCTGAAAGACCTAAGTATTACATTAATGAGCTCAAAGTGAAATTCTTACCCCCACTTTTTTTGGCATTTCTCGACGTTTTAGGACCTACTGATTCTAAAAAAGCAAAAAAAAAAAAATGTGTGTCTGTCTGTCGACCGTCCGGCCGTCCGGCCGTCACAACCGACGAAATCTAGAAAACCGCTTGACGGATTTCAAAAATTTTTTTTTCTAAAAATAGGTTTACTTAATGGGAAGAGCCGAAAGGGCGATGTGTTTGATAACTGTACCGAAAGTGTGTCAAAAAAATTGTCAAGTGTGTCAAAACAAGGAAATTTGCATATTTTTTGCTTAAAAAACGTTCATTTTAAGTGATTACGAGTAGGAACATTGAATTTGGAGAAATCTTGATGGTCGGGATTGGTATGTGAGACCAAAATCTAGATTATTGCATTATAAGTTTGTCAAAAAAATGTTGTCAAGTGTGTCAAAAGAAAGATTTTTATTTATTTTTTTACCCAATTTTTTGGAAAAAAAAAATTAATTGTTTGTTTGAAATGAAGTTTTATTATTATTATTGAGAATTATGGCATTATAAGTTTGTCAAAAAAATGTTGTCAAGTGTGTCAAAAGATTTTTATTTAGGTTTTTACCTAATTTTTGGAAGAAAAATAAAATTGTTTGTTTGAAATGAAATTTTATTATGATTATTGAGAATTATGTCATTATACGTTTGTCAAAAAATGTTGTCAAGTGTGTCAAAAGAAAGGTTTTTATTTCTTAGAAATAAATAAAATTAATAGTTCGTATGACATGATATTTTATTATTATTATAGAGAATTATGGCATTATAAGTTTGTCAAAAAATAATGTCAAGTGTGTCAAAAAATGATTTCATTTAATTTTTTACCCAATTTTTTGGGGAAAAAAATGTAGCTGTTTTTATGACGTAAATGTAATTGAAAAAAATTGGACATGGAAATTTTTGAATTTGTTATAGTTTTTGAAATATTTTTGGAATTTTGAAAAAGTTTGTATTTTTAATTTTGTAATAATTTTTGCAATATTTTTAGAATTTTGGAAAAAGTTTTAATATTTGATTTTGTAAGAATTTTTGGAATATTTTTAGAATTTTGAAAAATTTTAAATTTTTGATTTTATTATAATTTTTGGAATTTTGAAAAAGTTTGATTTTATTTAATTTAACAATATTTTTGGAATTTTGATTATAATTTTCCGGCAACGTATTGATGTTTCGTGTTAGTTTTGTAATAAATTTTTAAACAGGGATAAAAATACTTGTACTTTAACAAAGAGTTATGTTTGATATACATCGCTGCCCAAAACTAAAAACCATGTCCTCATAAAAGTTTTTTGCCGAAAACTATATCAAAATCCTTAACCCAGACCGAAGTCTTGATATCTCAGGGCTGTGAGATTTCAGCCCCTCCATATTTTATGAATTAAATTTTAGATTATTTAACTTTCGTTGATGTGATGTTTCGATGCAATGACTTTTCGATTAAATGGATTTTCGGTGATATGATATTTCAAATAATTTTTCGTCGCGCGACGTGGGGCTAATGGTTAAAATCGAGACTGTCCCGCCAAAAGCGGGACGTCTGGTCACCTTATTCAAGTAAATAGTTAAAGTAGCACTGCAAACTAAAAATCTAATGAGTTTAACCATTGTGCTAGTACACTGAAAAAAAAATTGTACAAAATTTAAATAAACGGCATTCATACAAAGGTTTTATATTATATTGTTTTATGTTATAAGGTCGAGTACGAATCGAGAAATATTTGACAGAACAAAATTATTGATGAAAATAAAATTGGTGAAAACAATATTTTTACATAGGGTGAAAATTTTTTTAATTTTGCTGTGCGAAACGGAACAAGTTTTGACATTAACAAAAATAAATGTTTGAAAAATTATAACGCTACTGTTATACTTGATTCAGTATAATAAAGTTCGAATAAATAGAAAAATTTTAATGGATTCGTTATATTAGAGAGGTATATATAAAGTGAGGTTAGATGGAATTACTAAATTTTTTAATTATTTTTAGTCAATGGAGTATTGTGTACTCTAAGTACATTGATCGAAGCAATGCATTTTTTTTCTCCATTTTTTAAATTTAATTTTTCAACAACAACTAAATTTATCTAAAAAATCTTTATTATTTATTAATAATTTTCTTCGATCATAATTTGATGATGCTAAATATCTATACGATATGATTACTGATGATGCTAAATATCTAATTTTGCGTTTTGTTATGGTGAATAAAAATTTCAAAAGGCAAAATTTTGACAATTAATAGTTTGCATCTGTCATTATTTCGTGGTTTCGCACAGAGCCTAAAGGTAATTTCAATTTTGACAAAAATACGTGAAAACTAAACAAAATTTTGGATTACTGTCTGTAAATAAAAACGATTTTATTTTAAAATACAAATGTGTCAAATTACTCTCCAATCACTATAATCACAACTTTTTCACGGTTGTTTCGATGAACATTTTGGAGAGCTTCGGAGTCGCGACAAAATTTCACTATTCTTAATCTCCATAGGTACTAAGCTTAAGAACGATATTAAAATTAAAAATTTTTAACTCGTGAATCCTATTTTGAGGAGTGAAAGTAGCGCTCGAATAAACTAAAATTGTAAACTTTGGTTAATACGATTGGGTGAATAATCGGGCTCAAAAAATGCTTGGGTATTCATTATAAATAATTTTCCCCTTTCGTGACATGGAGAAGAAAATGGGCTCAGATATTCAGTAATATAAGACAAATACAAATTTGAATTGCTTAAAAAAAGAATTAATTATGAATATGTAATTCTTTTTCTATTTATATCCATTTTATATGAATTTATTTAGTTTTAATTTTTTTCTAATGGAATGCTAACGGAAATTTTTAATTTAATTTTTGATTTCTTCTATTCTTAACCGAAAGTTATTATGTAAAAAAAAGCTATAAATGTTCATGTTTAAAAGTGAATGAAATTTTATTGTAAGTATTTTAACAATTTTAAAGGAGAGAAACCGTTTTAATTTTATGAACGAAAAGAAACAAAAA
Organism: Diogma glabrata; assembly: GCA_963693315.1. Lineage (NCBI taxonomy): Eukaryota > Metazoa > Arthropoda > Insecta > Diptera > Cylindrotomidae > Diogma > Diogma glabrata. The sequence goes on from OY856187.1 coordinate 213,849,474, forward strand.
TTACTTAGAAGTAGAAGATTGCTAATTAGTTTCACTGACATTGTTAAATTGATCAATTTTGATGGATTTATTTTTTAATTGGAAGTTTGATTACATTTTATTTTTGTTGTAGCAGCTTGTCGGTGATTAGCGATTTTTTTTAATTAAATTTGAGTTTCATTACTTCAGCGTCACTACTTGTAAATGATGATAGTTAAACTACTTACTCTACTTTTTTAATCAAACTGACAAAACAATATACCTAATTCTTAACCTTAGATTTACCATTCAAAATTTTTTTGACAAAAAAGCGTGGCAAGCGTCAATCAAATGTCAAAACAAAATAATTCTTCTATTATGTCGTCGTCCGAAATTGGTTATTGTTCTGATTTTGACATCAGTTAGCCTTCAGGGCATATTCATTTCTCGATAGAAAAATCAAAGAATAAACACATTCATAATTTATGTATATAAATTGTATTATTTTGCAATTATGTATTCCAATTATTTGAATATATATAAATTTTGTTTTGCTTTTTAGAACTTTGGTTTATGATATACAAAGAAATCATAAGTGCCATGTAATTGTTTGGTTTTGCTTTAATGAGCATTTAAAGACTTTAATCAACCTTGTTAAGAAAGATGTAATTGCGGAAAAACACATTTTATTGTGTACGATGACGGTTGATTTACTGCAATGAATAAGTTGGATATTTCATAATAAGGAAATAAAAGTCTTTGAAAAAATCAAAACATGGTTTTTAATGAGGCAATTTTTTTCTATGCGCAGATCGTAGGTGAAGTGCCTTGTGTTGTACAAAGTTCTTTGAAAATTTTTAAGAATAATTTCGCTAGACTTTTTTTAAACAGATAACAAAAAGCAAAATTATTAAAAATTTTCAGGAACAAAACTAAAATTGAGTTACCAATAATCCAACTAGTGCTGGGGGCCAAATTTCTCGAAACTATCTTACTAAATGATTAGAACTCTTGTGAGTCTACAGTCTTATGAAGGCTCGTTTATTCGAGCAAGCAAAAGAGTTCTTCATCAAAGAATATGCCATAACTAATATTAAGGATGCTATTATTGGCTGATATCTCCTAGGCTGGTGATTTTTTTTGCTAAATAAAAAATGTTGTGTTATAGAGTTTACAATATGTGTCACACCAACACATAAATACCTTTTAAGACCTAAGTCCCACAACAATTTGCACTTTAAGGTGTTGATGAACGCTTTTTTTAAACCTCTGCGGATAGAAACCACCTGAGACTATGGATTTCGGCAAACTATTCCATTTGTATGCAGTACGGACAAAGAAGTATTTCTGTGATCTGCCAGTATGACAGCGCGGGTTCTCGACCGTTTGACTGCTTGCGCTAGCTGATTGGCGAGTGAAACGGGAGTAAGAATAAGTTTGAGGCATGATGCTGCTGATTTCATCTGAGCACTGTTGATGACAATATTTGTAAAAAACAACGAGGTCAGCAACAGTGCGACGAAGTTGTGGGGAATCAAGTTTTGATGTCAAATCTCGATCACTCACAATTCGTATAGCCCGCTTTTGAGCAGAGTCCAAGAGGACCAAGATGGAAATAGAAGCAGCACCCCAAACTTGACAACAGTACTCCATACAAGGACGAATATAGAACTTATAAACATGGAGAAATCGGAATGGAGCCCCTCTCCGGGCGACTTTCTTTAGCCCTCTCAGGGCGGAATTAATTCGTTCGTGCATTTTACTTATTGAGGGAAGGGGCTTGAACGACTTGTGCTGGTGATTATTCGTTGATATAAATCAAAAATAGGGTTGGGGACAGTACTGAGCCTTGAGGTACACCAGCGTTAATTAGTTTAGACTCAGATGAAAATCCGTCTAAGGAGACCGAAATGTATTGGTTTGATAGAACATTTTGAATCAGTTTCAATCATTGGGATAAAAACCATACGCAACGAGCTTGTAGGTTAAGTTAGCATGCCAGACTCGATCGAATGCCTTGGAGATGTCTAAGGCGATAACTTATGTTTCACCACCTTTATCAAGTATGCCGTTCCAACAATGCGCTACATAGTTTAAAAGATCGGTAGTTGATCGTGTGTTTCGAAAACCGTATTGGCTGTCGGCTATTAAATGATTTACTTCCAGAAAATTTGAAATGTGTGTATTAATATAATGCTCGTAGACTTTGGATAGGACCGATAGTAAAGCTATTGGCCTAAATTTGAGATATCGGATTTTTGTCCCTTTTTGGGGACGGGCTGGATATTTCTCAGCTTCCAGCACGAGGGAAATACTTCAGATTTGTAGAATTGGTTGAATATCTTAGTCAAAGTTGGTGCAAGTTCTTTGGAAAAGGTTTTTAATATAATGGGTGGAATATTGTCCATTCCATGCTTTATTGATAGTTAACCCCTTTAAAAATTTAGCGACTATTTTTGGGTATTTCTTTAGGAGTTTCCAAAATAGCGACGTTCAGAGCAAAACGTTCACCGAACAAGCTAGCTTTTCTTGCGGGGTCATTGACGATTGAATCACCATCAATAATAGAGGGAATAGAAGATTTTTTACCAGAATTTAAAGAATGGCACTGTAGAAACTCTTGTCAGAAATAGACATAGACGTAAGTTTTTAAGCTTTCGCTTTGTCAATTTCAGACTTTCCGTTTGAGACAATCTGGTTAGATATTTTGTTGGCCTTTAGATATGAGGATCGATTAGCGGGAGTTTTGTTTGATTCATATATTAAATGATCTACGTTTGTTTCTAAGTGCCACTTTGGCCTTCGAATACAAGTATTTAGTTTGGGTTTTACTATGGAGAAAGGGACAAATTTATTGATAGCAAATTGGATGGTTTCTGTAAAGTTTTGAGCAGAAACATTTACATTGTCAGTGTAAAAACAATGACGGTCGAAAGGGAAACCATGGAAAAATTTTGAAGACCACTCTTATCCATTTTTGAGTAGCGAAATATTTTACGGGGCTTGGGAGTTGTTGTTTTAAGTAAATCAGTTTTGATAACTGATGAAATTAAATAATGACCAGAATTTTCAATACTACCTTTCACGACATCAACACTCGTAATACCTTGCATTTTGGTAGGATAGAGATCTAAAAGAAAACTTTTATCACTGCCATGACGGGGAGTGATAGTTGGGCTTTTAACAATTTGGAATAGACCCTGAGACGCAATAAGGGACATTGCTCTAATCTCGTCTACAATTTTTGTCAGTAAATTAAAAAAAATTGGGTTACTATTGTAAAAAAAGTAATAGTGAATTACAAATCTGCAAAAACTATTCCCTTCAGACATTCAATTTATTAGTATAGTTATAAAACTCTTTATATTACCAACAATAATTTAATCTCCAAAACAAGAACACAAGGTGGGGAGGGATCTGGAAGATTAAAATTATCAGGAAATACCCACCCCAGTGAGGCATTCCAGAGTTGTGAGGCTCTATTAAAAAAATTACTTCAAAAGGCGACAGCTCTACATCTTGTAACGGACAATATATTATGTGTCCCTCTTACTTTAACTTCCCGGTATCTTTGCCAATAGTGCCTGGGCCGGCGCCGATTTCATGTGATGATTATCACGTATTTTATACTTCGTGAGGCGCCGTTCCTTGACGAGTCCAAAAACTATTGTTCTGCCATTTTCCTCAAATCGGCCGCTCTTTTGGTCGTCAAGCTCCGAAAAATGCCGATTGCCCGCGATCCCTTAAATTTGCTACCACATTTTTTTTTTAACTGTGGGGGTTGGAAATTTGTTTTAGAATACGAGGGTAAACTTGTCCGACCAAAATGTGTCTGCTATTGTCGAGTCCGCAAACTGACATTTTTGATGTTTGGGTTGTCGGACTAGACAAAAACGGACAAATTTTGGTCGGACAAGGGTACCCTTGTGTTCTAAAACAAATTTACAACCCTCCCAGCAAAAAAAAAAATTAACAAGATCCTGGGCAATCGGCATTTTACTGAGCTTGCCGAACGAAAAAGCGGTCGAATCGAGAAAAATGGCAGAACAAAAGTTTTCGGACTCGTCAAGGACAGGTGCCTCACGAAGTATAAAATATGTGGTAATCATCACATGAAATCGGCGACGGTCCAGGGACTACAAAGCGTTATTCGAAAATTTATATATACACTTTCATAAAAGAATCTTTTCAACTCACTTGTTTGTAGAAACCTAATTATTTGAAATATTTCGAAGTACATCTGACACTCCTGGGAAGCCCGTGTTACAAATTTATACTGACGATTTTCTTTTTGGCTCGTGTAGTGCTATGAGAATTCGTTTTAATTTGTTTTTTTAAATGGAACTAGCTAATACGTTTTGGAATTCTGGAGATCGATAATTGAGTTGGTTTTGAGGCGTTTGATAAGTTGTTATTGAGTTGGTTGAGGAATAAATTTTTGTTTTCGTGTCGATTTTTCCTAATAAATAGATGTTTCTCTGTATCTATTAGTACTCTACATACATTTCTTTTTATTCGATATAATCTAAGGATTTCATCCGTTTGGTTTTGGTTATACTTCCGAAAAGCCTTTTTTAAATCCTTATTGCTTTTTCATATTTACTCGAAAACCATAGATGAGCAGTCGGGACGATCACATTATTTTTTAATAAAAAAATTAGACACTGCAATGTTTGGATCTTGGCGGGAAAGACAGTTACGTTTTAAGGGAAACCATTTAAAGATATCCCTAAGACACTGCCATTTTGCAGCTTTATAATCCCAAACAAGACGAGGATTATGTTTAAACTGTTTAGAAACTTGTAAATTTAAATGTGTGAAGATCAAATTATGATTTGATTCGCCTAAAGACTCTGATACTTTAAATTGTACCAACGAAGGATCGTTTGTTATTGTTACACAATTTAAGCAACTTCTTTGGGCAGGAATGTTAGGATGTCTGGTAAGTTGGTCTATTCACTATTGCCTGAGTGAAAATAAAAATAAAATTAATTTTGTACTATAAATTTTGTTTGACTAGAATGTTTTAGTCTTTGGACCACCCTAAACTTTTTTCTTTGTACGCGCCTGCTCCAAAACACAAAACTTAGAAATCAAAACATATTCGGACCTAAAGATATTGTATTTCTATAATAGGATGAACTTATATTGATCGTTCCCTTGAACGCGTTTACTTGATTTGGTATTAATTTATTTTAGTTTTAAAAAGTGATTTATGACTTTTCAAACATTTTGCGCTTTGAGCTTATACACAACACAACGATCGATGATTGTCATCATTCATTTCATGAATAGTTAAATTTTTTTATGTGTACACCTCTATGAGCTATACAACAAATTTTTGATCATTTGCTTATACCAATGTTAATAAAAACAAGTAGTAGTGTAATTGCAGTCGTACCTCAATATCTCATAAATAATTTAAAATTGATTGTAATAAAGATATCACACGACTCTTTTGAAATATTGAAAATCGTATGTAAATGTTGATGGTGTTCTTAAAAATATACAGAATACTTATTGTTTTAAATTCATTAGTGATCAGTGAACTCAATCATTGAACATAACTTTGAAGTGAATATCTTGCAGCCTTCTGTTTCCATCCATTGAGAGTAATTGGATCGAAATAGAACCTGTTCGATTAGCGATCATATCCTACCTTTTGATATACCAATTGCTGGTTCTGGCTCTTTGCTTAATCATGAGCTTTTTCGTTACCGAGATTTCTATTAAGGCCTGCAGCCAAATTCTGTAACTGTGAAGCGGTGAAGTGATAAAAATTTCTTCGTTTCTTTTCATTTAAAAACTTATCACTTCACCGCTTCACAATTACAGAATTTGGCTGCTGGTGTCCATATCAGTGATATGCTGTTTTTGAGCCCGATATAATTCAAGGACCTAGAACATTCTTGCACTATTTTTGGCTTAATAGTGTAGCTTCCCAGAGCTTTTAGAGAAACCTGGCTATAAGTAAAAATATTAATATTCGTGATCCATCTGTGATCTAATAGGAAATCAGCTACATACCAACCCTCTATTGTAGGCATTATAACTCTACTGTTTTCGAAAGGCAGTTAAAAATACAATATCATCAGTTAGCATGGATAAATCTGTCAGGTAATCTTGCAGATTTCTCCATTGCGCTTGATGCTTTTTTCTACAGTCCCTAGCGTTTACCAGGAGGTCGAACCCTTTTGTAGCTTTAAGAGCCTTCCTTTTTACAAATATATACAAATATGAAAACACTAGCGATAGATAAGTAAGCAAGTCTTTGTACCGCCTCAAGTTTTTTATCGCATTTCCAAGAAAAGTTCTCAAGACCCATGCAAGGGACCCATAGCTGACAATGTTTCTGACATTTTCTTTATACAGCCTGCCGTAGACCATTTTCGGAGTCAGCCCCCATTTACCTCCAAGAGCCCTCCTGCACTGCTACAGAACTCGAGTTGCGTTTGCGAATTTAGATTCAACATGAACATATACTTCACACTATCTTGGAGTGTTATGTGTTGTTACTGACTGAAGGAATATTACAGATGTTTTGTTTCCTTCTGTGGTTAAACGCAACGCAACTGTTTATAATGTCCAGGCCGTTCTACATTTTTCGCAGAGATGCTCTATATTCTCTTGTTTCAAAAGAATACTAACATCATCGGCATAGTCGTATCTGTTTAGTCCTTTATCATTTAATTTAATTAACACTGTTTGCCGTTGGCACTTGGCGTAAGTTTTCAAATAACATAATGTCAATCTCTTGTTACTTAACGCAAATAACTTATTTAATAAGTTTAATAGAAAAATTAAAGAAAATAAAGTTTTTTATAATTTTACTGTTACGCTATATATATTTCAGCTTGATTACTCTAGAAAATGGCCTAACAAGCTGAAATATATATAGAGTAACAGTAAAATTATAAAAAACTTTGTTTTCTTTAATTTTTCTATTAAACTTATTAAATAAGTTATTTGCGTTAAGTAGCAAGTGATTGACATTATGTTACTTTATCATTTAATTCAATTATAGAAACTGGTTTACCATTATATCCCACAGTTGGGTGAAAGACGTTGCCTTTGGCGCACGTCGTATCCACCTTAGGAGTGTTTTGTTCACAACGTACCTTTCTTCTCCGTTAAAAAGTGACTCAAAAGTGGCTTTGTCAAAAGCCCATTATATGTCAAGAAAAACGCCAAGAGTGATAGACTTTTTAGTCTCTTCAATTTCAAAGACTACCTCTGAGAGAATTGTGTGCGTAGACTTTCCCGCTTGATAAGGGTGTTGCCTATTGCTTAACGGGATTTTCTTCAGACAGACATTGCTAATGTAACGGTAAATCAACCTCTTCAAAGACTTTAGAAATTAAGAGAAAAGACTGATCGGTCTGATCGATTTTTCACCTCGTAATAGTTGATTTTCTCCAGTTTTGGGATAAATGTGACTCTCGCGTTTCTCCAGATCCTTAAGAGCCTATCTCCTATTATGTCCAGACACTGTTGCACCTTAATTGGTGATTGTGAAATTCCCTCCGGACATAGAGATTTGTAAATTAAAGGAGCTGATAGCCAAAGACAGCGTCTCGCGTGATGCTACTCTATTAGCTATTATCCAGTCCATTTGGTTAGGTTTTTCCCTATTTTCCTCCGCTACCTTCTGAGGAATCGTGCCAGGATTCTACCTCACATTCATCAGAGACACATTTTCAAATCCCGTGTGTCTTACACAACTTAGCCACAGCGGCGATGACGAACCACATTTTAATTTTCATGTTCAGATAATTTCAAGATTGAAACTATATAATTTTTCATATTTACTTAAGTTGAATCTTTCATCTATGATTACATATTGAAAATTGCATTTCTTTGGGATTTTTATTAGTTATGCTTATTTGACATGTTTCGATAGTTGCCTTATCATCTGCAGTATCAGTATCAACTATTGAAGTCGTACGGAAGATAAGCAAACACAATGAGTAACCTTTTTTCCGTATCTGTTCCTTAACTGAGCATTCCAAAAGTTAAGTCACCTGATGTTGAGGAAAACTCAGTAAGAAGATGCATATCAAGACTTTTGTGTGATGCTATGCTATACAGGTTTTGGTTTTGTTAGGGCCTCTCTATACAGAATGTTTTTAATGATGTAAGGTTCCCGAATTATTAATATTTTTCTATGCAACTTTTTAGCCAGTGAAGCCATGAGATTATATGTCCCAGTTATGCTATGTTGCAGGTTGATTTGTCGAAACTTAAACTTGTTTACTGTCATCATAACAGTGATTGTCTTCAAGCCCGATCCAATACACTTTATATCTACTAAGTCGCACATGAAGAGAAGATTCGCTTTCTGATTGGATTATGCTTTTACACTATCCTCATCGAACAGAATACATAGGCGATTTCCATCGAAAGAGGTTTTATCTTAGCCAATTTTTTCTCCCCATACGCTCGGATCCTCCATTTGGAACTCTATAAGGCATTTTGAAGTCCGAGACCACCCAACCAAAACGCCGACTTATAGATTGTCTATGACCTGGAATCCAGAATTTGGCCAGATGTATCTTAGGGAGATCACAAAAATTCATTGGTGAAAGCTTTGCTCCTTCCCATGGAATGCAATCTGGAATTTCCTCCACCAATCAGTGAGAATTAATGAGAAGTCGTTTGAATAACGCATTCCTTTTTTCCGAAACCTCTTCAAACGTTAGCAGGGTTCCTGTTTGTTTCAGCATATCTTTAAACAGGCGTTGCTGGATCAAATTGCTTGTTCCTGGCCGATAATTCCATTGTTTAATTCAATAATTCTAATTCTCTTGGTTGCACTAGCATAGCTTGATGCAACTTTGTTCGATGTCTTATCCCTCGAAGCCTTTCCGCGCTTGTGCTTCGCATGGGTCGTATCGTAATTACTGTCAGGAAAAAATATCGATATATCGATACTTATCGATATATAGAACAATGATATCGGAAGGATAATTATCGATATATCGATAATATCAATAATATCGATATATCGATAATATTGATATATCGATAATATCAATATTTCGATATATCGATATAATCGATATTATCGACATTTTCGATATTCTCGATATATCGATATTATTGATATTATCGATATACCGATATTAGCGATATATCAATATTATCGATATATCGATATTATCGATATTATCGATAATGTCGATATATCGATATATTGATATTTCGATATATCAATATAATGATGATTGATATATCGATATATCGATATATATATATATAGGTTTTATAAATATTTATTGATATCGATATTTATGCTATATACACTTTATTTAAACCATTTTGCGTTACATAATGCCCTCCTTTATTTCAATATTATTACGTAGTACTGTTTGCTTCGATTAAAATAGTTATTCAAATTAAAATTTTTTTTAAGCATTTATTTATCTCAATATCGAAAATGCATCATTAAAAATAAACAAAAATACGAAAAAAGAAAAGAAAAGAACATAATACAATAGTTGATTGTATTTTACTAGTGCGAACGCATTTTCCAAACAAGAGCTGCAATCACTAGCGTTTGGAAAACGCATTCGCATTAGTTTTTGTAATTTATGCACAAAATTTATAAATCTTTATTTAATTGTTAATTATGTATTTATTATATTGATATTTATATCGGTAGTTATCGATCTATCGAATAACGATATTGGCATGATAATATATGATATATATACAATATCGAAATCTCGATTTATCGATATATCGATATTATCGATATTATCGGTATTATCGATATTATCGATATATCGATATTTCGATATTATCGATATATCGATAATATCGACATATCTATAGATCGATAGATCGATATTATCGATATTATCGATATATCGATATATCGGTTTTATCGATTTTTTTTTATATCGATATTTTCGATAATTTTTTAAAAATCGCCAAGCCCTAATCGTTATCCCTTTATATAGATAGGGTTTGGAGTTTGGACTGTCTTCACGGCCAGAATGAGGGGCCAAAATGATCAGTAGACGAATCTGTTCAATCATTTAAGCTCTCAAATCAAAGAGAGATGCTATTTCCAAAAACCTGATCTGCAATAACTGTTTGCAGTGAGTGTCAGTCTTAGCTATCTTACTTTTCCTTCTCACTGACCCACAAGCATTTTTCCTTTCCTTCCTTTTTCTAAGTGTTACTGTGGTCTTACAAACCTAAATCCCCGAAGATTTGCTGACCTTCTATTTCAGCTGCACAAGATAGATGCTTTCCAGAGACTTTTTGAACTTCATGAGCCATTCGTGACACGACCCGAAGATTTTCACTAGATACATCACAGGATTATGTGGTCACTATTTAATATTCGGAATCTGCCCTGTAAACGATCGTATTGTTAGTAAACAATTAATATCGGAACAGAGATTACGCTACTTACCGTCTGCGTCCCGTCTGTAAGCTTACACTCAAAGCTTCAGGACAAACTATTTTAATGATCAAATCATATGGTATTAGTGATCAAAGTGATATAGTAGAAAACAAAATAATATTCTTATAACTTCGGTCTGAAAGTCCTAAGTATTACAATCTCGAGCCAAAAGTGAAAACCTTACCCCCAATTTTTTGGCCTTTCTCCCCATTTACTTCATAACGATTCTAAAAAAGCAAAAAGAAAAGTCCATCTGTCTGCCGGCCGTCACAGCCGACGAAATCTAGAAAACTGCTGGAGCGATTTCATAATTTTTTTTTTAAATAGGTTAGTTTAATGGTACGCGTCGACAGGACAATGTGTTCAATAGCTGTACCGGAAGTGTTTCAAAAAAATCATGAAATGTGTCAAAACACGAGAAGTTGCATTTATTTTGCTTAAAAAACATTCATTTTCAGTGAAAGCGAGTAGTAACATCAAATGTGATAAAATCTTGATGGTCGGCATTGGTATGTAAGACCAGGAGCTTGATCATTGTATTATAAGTGTGTCAAAAAATACCGTCAAGTGTGTCAAAAGAATGATTCGCATTTATTTCATCCAATTTTTTTTTTTAAATTTTAAAAAAATCCATCTTTCATTTCGGATTAATTTTTGGAATATTTTTAAAATTTTGGGAAAAGTTTAATTTTTTATTTTATATATTTTTTATATATTTTTGAAATTTTGAACAAAATATAAATTTTTGATTTAATTATAATTTTTGAAATTTTGAAGAAAATTTGAATTTTTGATTCTCTTGAATATTTTTGGGATTTAGAAAAAAGTTGGAGTTTTAGATTTTTTATAATTATTTAATTATAACAATAAATTAATAATTATTTTGTTATAATTTTTGCAATATTTTTGATATCTGAAAATAGTTTCAATTTTTGATTTTGTAATAATTTTTGGAACAATTTTAAAATTTCGAAAAAGTTTCAATTTTTGGTTTTATTATAATTTTTGGAATATTTTTAGAATTTCGAGAAAAAAATTTAAATTTTTGCTTTTTTTTTATAATTTTTGTAATATTTTTGAAATTTAAAAAAAGGATGGAATTTTTCATTTTGTAATATTCTCTTGAATATTTTTGGAATTTTGAAGAAAGTTGGATTTATTTTACAAAGACTTTGTTGTTTAATATAAATCGCAGGCACCAAACTAAAAATAATATCCTCGTAAAAGCCTTTTGCTGAAAACTATATAAAAATCCTTAGCACAGACCGAAGTCTTGATATCTCAAAGCTTTGAGATTTTATCCCCTTCATATTTTCTAATGCAAACCCAGATAAACTTGATAATGTGATTATTCTACAATATTCTCGTTTAAAACTTATTTCCCCTAGTAAAAGCATATTTTATTTGAGTAAGCTAGTTAATTAAAATGTTGGTTGAGTTTTAAACCGAAAATTGTTTTAAAGAAAGTCATTACATCAAAAACATTTAAATTAAATAACAATTTCGTGAATCCACTCATTCCGACAACATTAAAATAAAAATTTACTGCAATGAACACGAAAACATATAAATAAAAATATAAAAATAAAACAACGGGAGGGAAGAACGTTTGTATGACAATGACATTATCATTGTTATTTTGCTCAATGACCATAAATACAGCAAGGTCGTGAGTGCGTGAAGTAAAATAATTTTTTGTTTTTACTCAAAGATTTTTCTTTTTCTTTTCTTTCAATAAAAGAAAAACAATACCGGTCTTTCTTCTGTATTTACTTTTAATATTATTTCGTTTTTAAATTTTTGTCATCTTATATAATAATCATCACAGTCATGTTCGTTTCTAATTTTTTTTTATACAAGAAATAAAATTATTTAAGAAAAAATTGCTTTCACGCTTATAATTACAACATAGTTGTATAGACAATTTGCTGACAAGTTAATTGAACAAATTTTTTTATTGTGTATATTTTTGGAATTTTTATTTAATTGTTTATTTTTTTTTTAAATCAAGTTGACGAATTGCGTTAAATTGTTGTTTTTTGTTCTTATAACTGTACGTTTTTTTGTTGTATGTTTTATTATTTTAAATTTGTATGTTAACCAAAATAAATCAACGAAAGAGATTCATAAAAATAATATATAAATTCTATTGTATTTAATAGCTACATAATTTGTTTTAATGAGGCTGTGGTAAAAAAAACTTGGGAAAAAAAACTATTGGTTTTGGGTTAAGAGGTAAATTTAGTAGTCTTTTATTACTAGAAAATTGCACATTAATGCAATTTTATAAAAGGGTTGGAACGGAATGCAGAATAAATCAATTAAATTGATTAATAAAAATCAAGTAATACAATTGAAGTTAAATTATAGTTAAAATTAGTCAAATTGAACGACTACACAACAAATTTCTTGTAAAAATATTACTTAGCCATCTACAAGTCTCAAGCACTACATGTATTATGCTATCATTTTTTAAGCATAATTTACATCATTCATTAAGCCGTGACTTCGATTATATTCATACACATATTATTTGTTAACTAATTCAATTAATATTAATAATAATTAATTAATAATCAATTAATAATTAATACCAATACCATTACCAATACCAATACCAATACCAACACCAACACCAATACCAATACCAATACCAATACCAATACCAATACCAATACCAATACCAATACCAATACCAATACCAATACCAATACAAATACCAATACCAATACCAATACCAATACCAATACCAATACCAATACCAATACCAATACCAATACCAATACCAATACCAATACCAATACCAATACCAATACCAATACCAATACCAATACCAATACCAATACCAATACCAATACCAATACCAATACCAATACCAATACCAATACCAATACCAATACCAATACCAATACCAATACCAATACCAATACCAATACCAATACCAATACCAATACCAATACCAATACCAATACCAATACCAATACCAATACCAATACCAATACCAATACCAATACCAATACCAATACCAATACCAATACCAATACCAATACCAATACCAATACCAATACCAATACCAATACCAATACCAATACCAATACCAATACCAATACCAATACCAATACCAATACCAAAACCAAAACCAATACCAATACCAATACCAATACCAATACCAATACCAATACCAATACCAATACCAATACCAATACCAATACCAATACCAATACCAATACCAATACCAATACCAATACCAATACCAATACCAATACCAATACCAATACCAATACCAATACCAATACCAATACCAATACCAATACCAATACCAATACCAATACCAATACCAATATCAATACCAATATCAATACCAATACCAATACCAATACCAATACCAATACCAATACCAATACCAATACCAATACCAATACCAATACCAATACCAATACCAATACCAATACCAATACTCAGATTGTGTAAATAGCCTTGCTGAACTTTCATCTTTTGCATTCCAAACTTATTCTAAGCAAAACATTATAAATTTCGCTATGTCGCACATATCTTAACACAAAAATTCCTTTAAACTATAACTCTAATTAAAGTAAATCTTTTTCACTTCTTTCTAATCAGTTTGGTTTTTATTTATTTATCAAAAGAACCACATTCTGTTTTTAAAATATATCTAATTCAAATTGATAACTACGCGTAGTTGGCATTTGAATTAAAAACTAAGAAAAAAATTCCTCAATGGGGATCATTGATTAGGTAATAATCTCAAACAACATTTCACGATCATTAAATATCGCAATATCATTAGGTAAATAGAATACAATTGTCAGAAAATCAAGAAATAATTAACATTATAAATTTTTTTACTTCAGAATTTTTGGTTTCTTTTGATCGTTGTGATAAATAGAAAACTTAAAGGAAATACCAACAAACAGTTATGAATTTAAATTTCTTAATTAAGTTCTTGTCCATTTCCTTTGATCAGAATAATCAGAATTTACAATTGTTGCTTATTTGGATTAAAATTGTTTTGTGTAAATTTTATAATATTATCTCCCTAGATTTTCAAATTTATTAGTTGAAGATGGGGTTAGTTGGCTTTCCTTTAATCCATTCATTGAGTACTAAAGTTTATTGAAATTACAACGTAGCCCCTGAGGAAATTTGAGATATTTATATAAAAAAATGCGTTATGAAAAATACCAACGCATTCCCTTGCGAGTATAACATCATATTTTGTAAATCTTAAGAATAATTTAAGAAAATTATGAAAAATTATTTACATTTCATCCAATATTTTATCACAATACAGCAATCTTTTTCATTCCAGTTAAACCTACCCATTTCAATCTATTCTAATAATCTAAACAAAACAAATTACAATGAAACCAAACCATTCATACTTATGACGATGGGTTGATAAGTAACTGGTCTTAAAATCTGTATTTGTTTAACACTAAAACGTGCTCTTATTGTAATCTTCAGATCATTGAATGACGCGTTTGTAATTCTTTTTCCTCACCTTAAGAAAATCATTTAGGATGTCTTGATCACCACCAGCGTGAGGAATAAATCTGCGGTAGAATTTAAACTTTCCATTAAAACGGTGGCGTTGCATTACTTTTTTGGGACGTTTATAGCGATAAGTAGTCTCGAAATGTTCAGGAGTAGGTTTGATACCGTTAAATCAATCGAATGTTCTAGGAAGTCAACGTTGGTTTTTGGAAAGTTGCATTTATCAACGTTGATAATGAGACCAGCATCAGAAAAACGCTAGAAAACAGTTCTTAGTTATTGAAGGTGCTCCCCAACGGTCTCAAAAGCAATAAAGAGGTCATATATGTGGATGAAACCAAAACTAAGGTCTCTAAGAATCCCTGTTTCGTAGCTCGAAAGTCGTTCAAACGAAGTTAAAATTGCATTTCTTGCAATATCGCGCTCATCAATAGGAATTTGATGATTTGCACGGATGAGATGAATTGTAGAGAAGAATTTGCATCCACAAAACTAGTGCAAAAAACCTGAATGTGCGAAATAGGGGTATTTATCAGGAATAGTGATATTATTTACAAAACGGTAGTCATCACAAGGTCTTCACTCGGCCTTCTTCTTTTAAACGAGATGGAGAGGATAGGGCCAAGGACTGTTAGACGGTCGGCAGATTTTTTTTACAACATTACGTCAAATTCCGTCTTTACTTTAGACAGTATGTCTGAAGCTATTCTACGATATTTACAGCAAAGAGACTTTATCAATCAATGCCATTATTTCACTTGAGTTACAAGAAGAAGCAGTAGGGCTAGAAACCGCATAAATTTGAGATTCCATTAGGGATATGAGGACATTATCTGCTATCTCATCCTTATTCTGCAAATTAGTATCGACCACTGCGATAGCAGCGCGAACTGCAGTTGGGGGTTTTTCCTCTTAAAGAACTTTTAAAGTTACTTCTTAAAATGAATTCAGGGATTCAGCAGTCATATCCGTAAGAGTTGTGAGGGATTTTTATCCCTAAAGACTAATGGATAGCTGGGCTGGAGGAGCCCTCTTAATCCAATCATAGAGACGATCTTTATTGGGGTTTATCAAGGACTAAAGTAGCCAGTGTGGGACTTATCATACTAATTACATGGCCGTATTTAGTTGATTAGGATTTGATATTAGCCAACAAGGATTGCCCTTCTAGGGTGATGAAACATAAGTCCGGTTTATTGGATCAGAAAATAGGAATTTTCGGTACTACACGATTAATTTGTGGTGTAGTCGCCGAAAAAGTTGTATTCGGTGATGGAAAAGGGGTTTCTCCTCCGGGAAAACGGAGCAAGACTTGGGAATGGTGGAGAATTTAAGTGAGCTGTTGTACCTCCAAGATTCATTTGCGCCAAAGCGGCTTCGATTCGCTTGGGGACTAGTACATCAAGCTAGTCCTGAGTAAACGTAAAGGTTTTGGGGTTTTGGGGTCGGAAGTTGTAGCAGTTTAACCAGGCTCTGATGGTCCTGCGGAAACTGCTGCGAATGTGAATCTACGATGGAGTAGCCTAGTTTTGACGACAATTTTATAAATGAGTTTTGCGGCACATAATACTCCCGTGTCGTGTTGATTTGCGTTTATGCAACCACAGATCGCGATCAACCACGGTTTAACGAATAAACGATTAACATTTTTTTAACACTTACATTGTAATAACAAACAAATATATGCAACAACAAATAAAAATTATGTATTGTTTAGGAAAAGAGAAAAGTTGCCTCGAATTTTTACCGGGGTCACCAGTTTTGGAAGCTGGTAGGTTGGAATTAAAGTGATGAAATATATAAAATATGTATAACGCAATGCTGTGCGTAAGAAAATTTTTGTTTTCTTTTATTTGTTAGAACTGGTTATCGCCACAAACAAACTCTTCAAAGTTTTGCAAACATTTTGGGTTTGAAGTGCACTTCTATCATATTAACAGTAATGCCAGGATCAAGGCTATTTAAATTAAAGTTTACTGTTTACTCCATAAAGGCAAAGATATTTTGTTTTATTGTAACACAGAATATGTACTTGGTGTGGTGCGTCTGTTTCGATCCTAGCATTTTTGATTCTAATCAAAAGTGTGATATACGTTTGTAAATGATCAAAACACATGTTCAATTCTACAAAACTTATCAACAAACCTTCTAACTTTCAATTGTCAAGAATTTTCTACTTTACCTTATTTTTCTTATTTGACTTTCTATTCTCTTAAGATAATGTAAATATATTCTCGTAAGTAAAAAACAACCACAATAAAAGTTTCATTCTTTGAAAATGTTTTGCAATAAAATTTTATTAAAAGAAAAAAATCCTCCTCCTCTGTAGGTTTTATGTGTGGAGATAAGAAAATACTAAACAAATAAACTAGATCATTAAATTGAGAAGGAAAAAGCCAATATATTTTTTGTTACTTTATATTTTGTTTCAAGATCAAGATCAAGAATAAGAATTTTCTAAACTAAAATTGAGAAAATCTTGCAAAACTTTTGCATTTTGTTGTTTTGAGTTTTCGATTTCTTAGTAATCAAACCAGGAACTTAATTTATCTTCTAAAGTTTAGCTTTATAAAAAATTCAAAAACACATACAAACGTTCTTGTATGTTAAAATTTATAAGAAGATTGTTTGGTTAGATAAATTAAAATGTTATTTAAAATAATGTAAAAAATCATTAAGATTCATTTTGGTTGATTGATCGACATGCAAAGTTTTAATAATTTTTAATGCCGACGCATAGGATAGACATTAAGAGATTGTTAAGTGATGTGTGATTTGTAATTAGGTAAATTAAATGAAGTTTTTTCTATAAAAATTGTTAATGAATTTTAATTTTGTTAAAAGTAAATATAGGAGAAATAAATCTAAAATTGTATTGTATTTTGCAAGTTAATGCAAATTAATTATGGCAGGCTTGACGCAACTTTATCATCTGGGATGAATGTGAAATTTTTTAAAAACATGTTTGAGTATTGTGTTTGAAAAAAAAACAATTGATTGTCAAACAAGTGACTTGTAAAAATATATTTAATAATGAATTTAAGATTAAAATAAAAGAAGATTAAAAATAAAAGCTGAATGTATGGTAAAAAACCCATTAAACCACATAATCTCTGCAATCGATTTTCATCATATTATCACGTTTTCCCACCCTTTGAATGAGTATAACTTTCAATTCGGTCGGTTTATTTATTTAGCGTATGGTTTTTGTTGTGACACATTAAAAACAAAAATAAAACAAAAACAAAACTTAAAATAGATAGATTTTCATATGAAATCTACATAAAACAAAACATGAATACACATTAAATGAGCTTACAATCAATATGATTGCGCGTCTTTTAGTTAAAAATTAAAAAGTAAAATATTAAAATATTTGAACATTGGGCAGTATATTTGAACATTAGATGTTTACATCGAGTGAGTCTATCCATGCTACTACATTGGGAGTTGCCAATTGGATGTCTGAGATGTCGCCATTGTATCGTCGAAGTGGGCACACTGTTGCAATGTGTTTTATGGTTTGTTGTGGAGCTCCGCAGTCACATTGAGGAGACTCTGAGATTCCCCACTTGTAGAAAGCATCAGCACAACGTCCATGATTCGTTCTTATTCGGTTTAGTGTGGTCCAGGTATGACGTAGCAGATCGAAACCAGGTTGGGCAGAAGTCGGGTTAGTAATAGAAACGCCAGAAGTGTTGTAATCATTCCAGGAGGTGTCCCAGGCATCCAAGATATTTAAATTAGCTGCCAGCAGGTTAGAGGCAGTTTTATGTGGAGGCTTTCTTGACTTCAATCGACAACTAGTGTGGTCACCGTAATATTCGTGCAAGGGTAACGTGATGTTGTTGGTTACCTTTTTATGTTCACGCATGAGTGCATGCGAGCGTCTGAGTGCAGGTGGAACGATATTGCTCAACACAGGGAGCCAAGGTAAAGGAGTGGACCTGATAGTACCACTTTTAGTACGCATCGCGGCATGCAGCTGGCAGTCAACTTTTTGAGTATGTGTGCTATTCAGCCAGACTGGTGCACCGTAATCGGTCGGTAGTCGTTATGTACAATAAATTTTAGTCGTTATGTACAACAAAAATTTACTTGTCTTTTATTTACACCATTGTGATATTCGTTTTATGCTTTAATTTTTGTGAATAGAACGAATAGAAAAAGTAAAAACAAAAAATTTACCGGAAGTTGGAATGCATAACTATATTACAAATCATAATCTTTTTTTTTCTTTATTCTTTTGTTTATAAGAGAAAAAATTACAATTTTGATTTAAATTCTTTTAGATTTTAATTTTAAAATAATTTATGCCTTATAAGCAATCATTTACAAAAGCACAATATGTGCTTATCCGTAAACATTTGGTTTTTTATATTGGATTAACAGACGTTTTTAATTACGTGTATTTGTTAAATTAATATTATACATAAATATTTAATATTAAAAACAAAAAAGGTTTTAACTATTCTTATTCTAAACATATTATATTATAATTCTTTTTAATATTCTAAGTTTAATAGGCCTTCTTAATTTAATAATAATTTCAACAAAAATTAAATAACAGATAAAGATGGAAAATTATGAGTTGAGTTGATATGAACTGCACAATTAAAAAGTTCGATAGTTTTTGAAGACTTACTCGTGAACATATACCGAATAATAAAACTTTATTTTAGTGACAATTGAAATATATGATTTTTCAACGATTCCTTAAATTTAGAGATCTGTTTTTCTGATTTTATATTGTTTGGTAAACTATTAAAAACTGACAGTCCCTGATATAAAAATATTTGATTGACCGCCCGAAGTTCGATAGAAATTTATATAATAATCGATTCTTTGCCTTGTGGAGTAATCATGTACTGAATCCACCTTTGTCAAAATGACTGTATTTCTTATTAAATTATTTTGGATTTTGAAGACTAGAAGAACCGATTCATATTTTATTAGAGACTCCAAGGATAGAATATTTCTACTATATAAGGTTTTTGACGAGGTTAAATGTGGTAGACCCTTAACACTTTTTAAACATTTATTGATAAGCCGCTTGACATCATTTAATCTAAATTGAGCTGAGAAACCCCAAATTGGGAGAAGGTATCTTATCTGACTCATCACGTGGGCGTTAAATATAAGATATTTTGTTGCTATTGGTAATATGAATTTCATTTTGTATAAAATAAAAGAAATCGATCTTATTTTACTTTTAATATTTTGAATGTGATGATCGTAAGTCAGATATGAGTCTAGTGTTAGACCAAGATATTTTGATTCATAGACACGTTTAATTGTATTGTCATCTACCTTAATTGAGAAAGAAAGCAGGTCATTAAGATTTTTATTTGTTGTTTCGAAGATTATATAATTTGTTTTTGATGTACTTATTTTAAGATGATTTTTTATAATCCATTCGTTAATTTTATTTATATCTTCTTGCATCTTAGTCATTAGATCGTTGCTATTTTTTTCAGCATAAATGATGGCAGTGTCGTCAGCATACATTTGTAGTAATCCATGCAATTTCAACGACAGCAAGTCATTAATATAAATTATGAAAAGAAGAGGTCCTAATAGCGAGCCTTGAGGAACACCATGTTTAATATTTAATGAAGCGCTTATAGAGTCAGATATTTTCACAGATTGGGGTCTATTGGATAGGTACGATTCAAATAATTTGAGTTCATTAGAAGCTATGCCAATCTTTTTGAGTTTGTATAAAAGCAATCTAAAACATATTGTATCGAATGCTTTTTGAAGGTCGATAAATAAACATGCTGTATATAGTTTCTTATCTAACCCATCTTTGATTTTGAGAATCAGTTGACTTACAGCTGCTAGTGTACTGGAGCCTCGAATGAACCCAAATTGATTTTCATTTATTATTTGATTAGTTATACAGTATTTATCTAAGCGTTTATAAATTACTATTTCCATACATTTAGAAAATGTTGAAAGCACTGAGATAGGCCTATAATTACAGATCTCATAAGTGTCCCCTTTTTTAAAAACAGGATAAACTTGTGCTACTTTTAGTTCCTCTGGAAAAGTAAACGATTTCATTGAGTCATTAATAAGGTCAGCAACTTTTTTTGACAATATCTTCTTAGAGTGAGCACAAAATTTAGAAGAGATGGTATCAAATCCAACCGCCGATTTTTTATTTAAACTATTTATTATATCCATAATTTCTTCTTCGTTGGTTTGTGTCAATACAAACGGCTCAGTTATCAAAGGAGGATCAATCATATCATTATAAGGAGTATCATTATTTACATCAGGAGTATCAGAAATAAGGTCATCAACACAATTAATAAAGTATTCGTTAAATTTATCACAAATTTGTTTTTTGTCATCAACAATTCTTCCAAAATCATCTTTAAGTTTAATATTTTTTTGATTTTTTGTTTTATTGAAAACGTATTTATTTAGAATTTGCCATCAACTTCGAACATCATTTTTGTGCAGTTCATTTCGAAAGAATTTTATTTTCTCCTCTTTAATCATTTTAAGAACTTCACTCTTAAAAAATAAAAATCTATTGGAAAAATACAAATTATTTGGATATTTAGTTTTTAGTTTATAGAATTTATCTCTTATTTTTACATTTTTTTTTATCAATTTCGAAATCCAAGGATTGCGGGAATTGACAGAAAGATCAATTGTTAATTCATATGAATGTTTATCAATAGTTTGTTTACACACATTTATTAGCTCCTTAAAAGTATGACAAGAGTTAATCATCTGTGATAAGTGAACGTCATTTATTGCATCATAGTCCAAAATCTTCTTTTTTACTTTTGCTTTTACATTTTTAAGTTCTGTTGTATTTAGATTTGCAAGCAATAAACGATGATCACTTATACAGTGATCGAAAAGCGATAAAGAGAAATTACGGTTCACCATATCAGTAATAAAATGATCCAGAATTGTGTATGTTGATGATATAGTAGTATGTGCAATTCTTGTTGCATAAGGCTTTTCGATTTTGTTTAAAACAA
Source organism: Diogma glabrata (assembly GCA_963693315.1). NCBI lineage: Eukaryota > Metazoa > Arthropoda > Insecta > Diptera > Cylindrotomidae > Diogma > Diogma glabrata. The sequence goes on from OY856187.1 coordinate 213,871,365, forward strand.
GAAAACCGTTAGAATTCAAAATACTTTTATATTCAGCGATTAGACTGTCTTCTCGTTTCAACAAATCCAAATTAAAATCACCAATAACTACGCAATTCTGGTGTCTTTCAAGTAATTTAATTAAGTTACATAAAAATGAATGTGTGTGCATACCTGATTGATTATATACTGATATTAATTTTATTTTTAAGTCTATGAGATTAACAACTAAAAACTCGTTACTCTCATTGCACTCACTATAGATAATATTTGATTGTATATCATTAATGACGTAGATCGCCATACCTCTACCTCTTGAATCTTCTCTTGTTTGAAAATGTTGAGTATAATTATTTATCGAATATTGATCACATTCATTATTATAAATCCACACTTCTACTAACACTATTATATGAATTGAAAATGTACATGATGCAAGTATATCCTTCAATGAATCCAACTTATTCCTCAAACTTCTAATGTTTATGTATAATATATTAAGATTATCTTTTTTATATAATTTACTAGAAAAACTATTGACTGTATGTTCTATATCAATTGATTGAACTGATTCACTTGAATCCATAATTTTTTTTTAAATTTTACACTTTATTTAGATTAGTATCTTTTTAGGTTTTCCACTTGCAGTTTGGATGTTATTAAGATGATTGAAGAAGTTTCAGTTTTACGAGCATATATTTTGTTATTGGAGAACCATACATATTTATAGTTAAACGATTTTTTCAACTGTCTAGCATCTCTTAATAAATCGTGATAATAAGGCGTAAGATGCATATTCAAGTATATCTGCAAGGTAGCATTTTTTTCACGAGTAAAGATTTTTTGTGTTAATAAATTCCCATCATAATTTTTTTTTGCTGTCTTAATAGCATCTTTAATATCCTTTCGAATAAATTTTCGAATCTAAGCATATATACCATATTTAATAAAAATCAATTATCAGGAGCTGATGTTATTGAAGATTTAAATAAACGGATGCTCGAGCGGCTCCTCACCACCTATCCCAATATCGTCCAAAAACTAATCAGTTCTTTGTTATTTATATCTCCATCTTTTGTCAAAGTGTCATCTTAATTGATTAATGGCCGAAGGCTGTATGCTCCCAACAAACTTTAAAAACCAAGTGTGAAGAGCCATCAGTTGTTTGTTGGACCCTCCCTACCACCCTCCCTTCCACTGTGATCAATGTGTCCTAAAACTTGATCATTATCTTCTCACACTAATTGTAAGCTTTTTCATAAATTTCATCCTAATCAATGCATTATTGTAAGCTGTAGTGCGAATAAGGACACTGAAAAAATGCAAAAAATTGCAACAAAATTTTTTGCCGGAAATGGAAAACCGGAATTTGGTTTAGATTCGTTCAAAAAGTAAAGTTAGTTTCTTTATTATTATTATAGGAACCATCAAAGAATCTCAAGATTTCGTTTGTATATTCATGTATTAGCTTTTTTTTGGTTTTCACAACCACGGATCAGATCACCGATAGTTACTACAGAACATCCAAGTTAAGGTCAACATAAACAAAGGAGATGTGAAATCTTTGAAAATTGCTGCGTGGTCATAGTGCATCCATCTAACATTGTATTGAAGAACATATTAACTATATCAATTTGAACATATAGATAGAGCATAGGTATAGCATAGAGCATAGTTTATGGTAAACGATAACCATTAATAAGCAATTAAATATGCACAAAGCCAATCAAACAATCAAATCTGTTTGCTCTTCGTCAAAATTAATAATAAATTAATATCACTAAGTTTAAATATTTGTTTTTTAATTATAGAGACAGTCTACAAAGTTTTAAAATACGAATTTGCTTTGACATATTTCCAATTAAACAACGTCATATAAAATGTCGTTCACTATGCTAATGAACAGTAAATTGTGTAACCAAATTCACATTCATCATAATTTTATTGTTCTTTTATTGTTGCTGTTGTTGTAAAGTAAAATTTTAAAAAAATATTAGAAAGAAAAGAAATTGTACCTACTTAAGATTTTTAAACATTAGTGCAAGTGTAATTAAAATATGAAATAGAAATGACATTATTATGTTATGTGACTTTGCATTATAGTTAAGAATGAACCTTTTAGAAGTAGTTTTATGTCAATTACTTTGTATTTTATTTACGGTTTGAATATTTTTTTTTCGTAGGTTTTGTATTTGATTTTATAATTAATCAGTTGGGTTATTGTGTTATTGTGTTATGATTGAAAGTTTTATTATAAAAATTTGTTTTATTAGTTTTTGATTAAACGGAAAAGAAAATGAAAATCAAAATTAATTAGGTTTATAGCTGTGAGCAAGAAAGTAAAAATGGATGCTTAAGTTTCAGAAAACTTAGTTTCATTAAGTGCTAACGTTTCACATTTCTTTGATTTTTTTTTTTGAAAATATTGTGGAACATATTTCTCATAAAAACAAATGCCCTAAGGTGCTCGTCAGATTATTGCAACTTTCTGTTTTGATCTGGTTCTTTAAATCGGTGCGATGATGGAATATAATAAATTTTCTTTTGGACTAGCGTTTTAAATATATACTGTCGAAAAACTCACCATGCTGTAGTTTTAAAAAATAAAGATAGAGAACTAGAAATATATAAAAAAATGCATAAAACTTTTTAAAATCAATGGTCGGATGCATCTGGGCCTCTAATGGATCAAGTTTTATAAAGTTATAAAGCTACCGTTGACTGAATACAGTTCACCCACAAGCACCCCTAAGATATCACGAGCAATATCACACTGCTTTTGGCAGTGGTATGTGATATCTTAGCTTGCCACACTCATTGATCGTAAATTAAAAACAATTTACAAATCTACAAAATCTGATCTCTCCAAAAGATTGAGATTTCAGCTTCTTCGCATATTTTCTGATTTATATTCAAGTATAGAATTGTAAAATCAAAGTTTGCGAACACAATGGTTGCATTTTGCCGTGGAATTATGGTCTCTTTATCTGGACTGTAACTGTCATTAAAATCTTTTCTTTCCTTGGACTATTTCTAAAAATTTTTATTTGATTTTGATATGATCGTTAAGTTACGTTTCGTTAGGTTATTATTAAAGTTTTTTACAATAATGCAAATAGTTGTTGGAACCGTAACAATATTAAAAGGCAGAGAGAAGCATCCCGAGCACAATTTCCTCTGAGCTCAAATAGGACGCTTAGTTTGCCTAAGTTCGGATCAGGCACTGAAAGGGCAGTCTTATTGGGACCTGAAGAGTGTAAGTTGTAACGCTTTCCTATCAGATTGGGATAACCGTAACAGGCTTTGATCAAGTTAGCTGTCCTAAATTGTATTATGTTACGGCTCAAATCCGGGACGGATTCGACTTTCCCTGCCACTGATAGGGGTTGAATCAGACAGCCTGATCAAGTCCTGGTTAGGAATGTAACGCTTTAAACTATAACCACGCCAGAGTAGGCATTCTTATCAAAGCCGAAACAGATCAATTCAAATATGTAACTTTCTACTATGGTTGTGAGTTTGTCTGAATAATATGCTAGTCGATTGCCAAAAAATCAAGCATATCAATAAAATCTATGAAAAAATTTATAAAACACTATCGTTACAAAATTTAAAAACATCATAGGCTAACCTTAAAAGAGTATTCAACATTAGGCACCGAACATGCCCAGTTCGGATTGCCCTTATAGACCTTGGCCTTTCTAGACTGTTCAGACCCTGATCCAGCCCTGTCTGTATCCAAGCTTTTCCTAGCTAATTTCTGGTCGGGATCTTTATATGTTAAAACAAACAGTGAAGTTTTTACAGTGCTGCAAGACCATCAATTTTTTTTTCTGGTTTAGTGTTTTTCTTAATGTACAATTTTGGTCAGGGTATTCACGTTGGTAAGTTTCAAAAAATTTGAGAAGTAAGATATTTACACTGAGAAAAAAAACACACTTTATAATCTAATCAGATCATGTTTAAATTAAAAAACCATACAGTTTTGCATAATCTAAAGTTAAAGATTTTAAATCAATATTGAAACGGTTTAAATTCAAAAGGCTTTTCGACGTTAAAGTAGAAAACTTTGAAACTAAAACATTTAATTTTGTATTTAAGGTGTTTCTCTTATACTCAATACAGTTACACTTTATTTTTAAAACTTAACTTAAGTTTAAATTTGTTCCGAAAAACCACTGAATTATTTATCGATGGTTGTTGTGAACACAAGATGTTTTGAATACAATTTTAAATTAAACAGAAATTTTTCATCGATAATGAAAGTATAATAAGGCTCGATTTGGAAGCAAGTTTTCTTTTGTTAAAGGTAAGATATTAAGTTTATCATTAAAATGAAATTTTGAAAATGATTTTTGCTATTCTTTCCAGTGGCGTCATTTCACCAAAATCTTGGGGGGGGCGAGAATTTAAATGACATAAAAAGATTTTTTTCGTAAGACAACATGTACATTTTTATACACACATATATTTAAAAGCATTTAAATGCATGGTCTAAGAAATGAAACTAAAATGCTTTTGAGGTACCTTGGTTACTATGCTAGATCTTTAACTTCTATTGTTGTTTCATCGAAGCGAATGCCGCAAAGTTCTGCAAAATCCCTTCATTTGTTAAAAATAATTTTAAATTTAGTATCATCTCTGCATTGTTTAAGCATCAAGAAAGTAGTTTGGCATTACCGCCAGCCAGCGAGTTTCACTGTATCCAATAAGTTGGTTATGTTCGACATTATTTTTGGTGCAGAACTCCTTCAACGTCTCCAGTAAGGACAGTAAAATATCCAAATTTTTTAACCCTGCCATTTAAATCAGCAGCACTTCTTATTGCATTATTTAGAATATGGGCTGCGAATCCAATACCCAATGCATTCTGGTTTAAATTCGAGCTTAGCTTGCTTTTAAATTTTCACTTCTTGACGTGACACCTCTAAAATTGGTATTCGAGTTATCAGCGCAAATTGCAACTAACTTTTTGTCAATGTTAAATAACAACAAGAAAACAAAATAACAACAATACTTGTTCAAGCTACTGGAGCTGACGGCTTATAGCAACGCTTTTTTATGTTTATCTGTATCTATATGTCTTTTAATTCATAATGTCCACTGTTAGTTTGCAAATTCACTCCGACTGGTAATACAATAAACCATTGCGTCGTTATATTTTGATTTTTTTATAAAAGGATAGTCCAATTCCATATCGTATGCGAATTTACGTAAACGTTTTCTATCCATCTTGATTTGCAGGAGAACTTTTTAAATATAATTTTAAAAATTAGTATAAATTTACCTTTTATAGTAGCTTAAAACTTTTGTTACACAAGTAAAGACTGCAAAACAATTGAAACAATTTATTTTAATTTTACTAAATAATTAATGTCTTTTCTGTATTCTGTAAGTATAAGAGGTAAACAGTATACTTCTCGTTCTATCTTTTGCAAATCTATACCATTTATCAAGTTTTTATGCTCTCTACTTTGTTTGTTCTTTATTGAGAAAAAAAAATTATAAATTAGAAAATAATAATTTTACTTTTGAGCTACCTAGTTAAAGTGTGTTTTAAACAGAGTTTGAAACGCTACTTATATCACTCCTTTACTTTGTTCTTTCAGAGTGCGTAGCTTAAAAAAAATATAACACTCCCACATACAGGAGTGAAAATAATATGATATCATTCTTGCTACTAAATTGAAATAAATATTTTGTTTCAAATACTCAAAACTTTTATTTTTGCTTCAAATTTGATGCTTTCCAACGTAAAATGCTTCAAATGATTCGTTCAATTATTCATGTATTGTTAGAGAAATGAATATAAAGGATGACGTAGAGGGACTATTCATAAATCGAATAAAAGAACAGGAAAATGTAATCTGCTCCAAAGGAGTAAAATCATTTTTTTTACATTTTAATTTTTGAATATTATTTCAAAGAATTAAAATGAGTGTTCGAATAAAGTAAAACTCTGGTTTGAAAATTTAAATGTTTATGAATTTATACGGAAAACTGCGACTTTTTAAGTAAAATATTTTGTATTTTATTTTTCATAATATACTTTCGATCTATCGTATATACACCGGGGAGATGTTTCTATAAACAAAGAAACCTTTTCGTTGAGATAGATCTATTAGACATCAAAAGATATTCGCAAAACAAAATGTAAATTATTGAAGTGAAAAAAACTGAGTTTAGTATTTCTAAGAAAATTATAGTTAAAACACTATTTAGTAAAAAAAAATATTGCACTAGTTTGTTCTCTCAATATAGATAAATCAACATATACATAACATTATACAAACTACAAGAAAAAACAGTGAAGCCATTGCTTTGACTAAGATATTGCGCAAACTCTACGTAGGTAGATATAAGGCTTATTTGATTATTTCGATAATGCGGGCAAATGTGGTGGAAATATTTGTTTCGTGGTACGCTTCGTGGGACAATTTTCTCCGTGGGACAACGCAATCAAATGTGGGACATTTCCACGCAGCGTGGGACGTCTGGTCAGTTTACTACCCATAAACGTGCGCAAATTTTTCATTTGATTCAAAATTGTACAATTATTGCGAGCCTATTTTAAATCTATAAGAAAAACCTACCACAAAAAAGTAATAGTTTCTCCCTCCCTGTGACTGTATAAAAAAATGACCAAAGATTGACGTTTAGGATACGTTTTAGATTTTATTATAACCAACCATACATATAATTTTTGCTATTTTATGAATTAAAAATTATAGTTCATATAGCGAAAAGAATTTGTCAGCAAGTTTTCATAACATACTCTGACAATATTTACATAACTTAAATATTTGTTCGTGTCTTTAGAAAATATTGCTTGTCCATTATAAAACGTTCACTATTATAAAATCACTGGAAATAACACAAAAAATTTAAATTACTCTCGTAATTATTTTCATTCATTTTATAAAAATTAGCACAACTATCAAGAAAACCGATATGTTATAGGATTTTACAATTAGAAATGTTTTTAATTTATTGTTTTTAAAAAAGTCTTGTAAAGTTTGTACAATATGATATAGATAAAAAAACAGGGCCCAACAGTCAGGGTTCTCCAAATAAGTGGGATATAATTAGGTTGTGTTCTCCTGCATGTACTTACTTTTAAGTTTATATAAATTACCAATGACCAATAACAATTGAAATTTGAATGTTAAATGCTGCACTATGAACTCTCGAGGAACCCTATACTAATGAAATATTTTGTTTCCTCTGGCTTAGACACGAATATCTTATAAACAAAACACTATCGTACGATAGAATTTTGTCAAAGTACGCACCCACGGCGTTTTTGGAAGAACGATCGTGTTTTGTTTATAAAACTGATTTCATCAGAAGATTAGATGCAATACGAGTCTATACAAAGAACGATAACGGTTTGAATATTGTGGTGAACCGTACTTTAGTCGGGCTAAAATAATATGTAACGTAATAATTATATTATCAGATATATTTCAATTAATAGTATGCGATAAAATTGGTATATTAGCTAAGTAAATCTTCTAAAAATTAGACGAATTTACAAAATAACAGTGCATTGAAATTTTTATAGTGTATCATTTTTATATATTGTAAACGATTGGATGGTTTTATTGAATCGATGTATTGATAGTATCAGATCCTTTGGGGGGCCAATGCCCCCCCAGCCCTACCCAATTGACGCCTCTGATTCTTTCCTTAGTTATTGAGATTATTCAGTGGAGTCTACATTTATTATGAAACATCAATGTTGCTATTTCTTTGGACTGAGTTTCGAGCAGATTTGTTGCTACATGTTTCGTTCATTAATGGAGATAGCTTAGCTATCGTAAACACAAGTGTTGGTATAGTATAGATAGAATGCAACAAATATTATGTGTTGCGTTTTCCTCACATAGAGAATGGGATTCACAAAATGTGGTTATTGCTAGTACAACGGATGGTGTGGTTAGAGTCAGTTTTATAAATCTTTATCAATTTGTGTCTTAATTAATAAAAATCAAATTCTTATCATTGTAGATGTGGTCAATGGATTATTTAGAAATACCAATTGAAAAAACAGAAAAATGTCTAGTAGAAACAACATCTGAAGTAGTTAAAACTAAAGAATTGGCTAAAGAAAAACACAAAGCTGCTTTTGGTAAGAAAATGAGCGTGACAAACGATTTGAAACTGAGAAAGATGAACGTCTGCAGAAAGGAAAACATCGGCGAGGTGTTGATTTATTTTATAAATATTTGGTTTATTTACCAGTTTCATGCAGAAAGCAGCACTGTGTTCTTAAGTCTTAATTAGTTGAAATAATTTTACATTATGTCTTATTGTTATTTAGCATTATATATTATTTGTATTATATACATATAATATAATAAACTTATGATTAAATTTAAATTTCATTATTTATTTCAAAACAGAATAAAAAAATTCGTAAACGAGATTATTGACAGAAATCAAAAATACATCCCGTTTCGATATTGCATCTTTCAATTTTAAATTAAAAATGTATCAATTTTAAAAATATAAATGATAAGTTTTTATTTTAAAACTGTGCAGTTTTGATCTAATATTGAGCTGTTTTAAATATTTCTTTAAAAAAGTCATTTAAAATCAAAAATTTATTTTTTGAAACTACAAATTCCACGTTTAGTATGATTTCATATATATTTATTTTTGAATTAAAATGTTTTTTTTTGATTTCATATTGTTTTTTTTCTCAGTGTATGATTAGTTTTTGGTTTTGGTATTTCTAAACAACAAGCTTTGGATTTGTTTTTTTGAAATGATAAGTTTTGGTTTCCAAGTTTGGTTTTTGACTAAAACAAATTTTTATTTTGGGTTTTCGTCAGACAATTCATTAAAAATTATAATGTTTGTGATCAAACAGGTGTTAATTAGTACATTACGAACTCAGGTGGACAGGATTAAGTATTTCATTTTCGTGTAGTACCAAGAGCATTTGAAGCCCACTACTGAGTTTTGTTTACTTTTTTATATTCACTCTCAGTTAAATAGAAGAATTTCATAAACTTTAAATTTAAATACAAATATTTAAATTTATATTCGAATATTTATTTGTTTGTGTAATGAGCTGTTTGTGGTTGCATTTTTATGTTTAGCCAATATTAAACAACGACCCAATCTCGGGTCCATATTGGCGAGTCAAGCCTTGGCTAGTTAACTTTGGTTTCAGTCTGGGCCAGTTGTGAATACCTAGGCTGAACCAAGATTCAGTTTATTATATTACGCGTTATTAACCAGTCTAATGCATTGTCAACATGTGCAAGCCATATTATGTTTATCTTTATTTATATATATGTTACTCTCTCCACAACACATTTCAACACGTTCCACACATTTAAAGGCGGTATGGGAAAAATATTGGCTTGGTAGACCTGGCCTAAGTTTTATTTGCCAGACTTGGTCCAAGCCTGGTTTGTCAGACTTGGTCCAAATCTGGTTTGTCAGACTTGGTCTAAGCCTGGTTTGTCAGACTTGGCCCAGGACAACAGTCCAATCTTGGGCCGTTTGAAAATGTCAAGCCTGACCCAAACCACAGAATCTGTGGAGTGGGCTTGGTCCAGGTTGGGCCCCTTAGTTTTTTCTTGTACGGGCCATGGTGCATCTTCGTGTTTGTTCGAATTTCTACATAATCGATTTTCTCGAAAACTATAAGTTCTACCACTTTCAAATATTCTACAGTATAAAATTTGTTTCTCCCAAAAAATGCAGATATTTGTTTTTATTTATATTTTATGGGCATGGATAAGGAGCTATATTTGAACAAAAGTATTGTTTACGGCATCGTGTTTGGCTAAAACGTCGAAAAAGAACGAAATATTTCAAAAAATATTTCAATGTATTATCGACTGCTTAGTTTTTGAGTTATTACCGAAAAGGTATGTTTTTTAAGGGAACAAAACTTCTTTAGGCGCGATATGACAAGTAACTCAAATCTTTTTTTGGACGGATGTAACGTTTTAAAACGGAAATGACGTTCAGTAAAATAAATTATAATGATACCATATATATTCATCTCTATCATACTACACTCTGATTTTAAATCGTTAACACATGCATTCACACAATTGCATCAAACAATTAAAAAAAATCAAATAAAGAAGAAATTCAAACAACAATGAAATAATAAAGGAAAGCGAATATTCAATTATGTGTGATTATTTTTGGAACGAAACAAAACCCCCTATATAGAAGCCTTTTTCATTTTTTAACACAATTAAAATCGTGAACTTCTAGCGCCATTTTGAAATTAAAACTCAATATAAAAAAAATTCAAAAAATCGCCTTAACGGCATCTTGAAAAATAAAACTCCACATAAAAAAACTCAAAAAAATTTAATCAAAAACACTAATCCAATTTTTTGCATATGGCAATGTTCATTGTTTAATGCAAATGGCGTGAATCAGTAGGGCTATGAATTAGGAGGTTTTGAATGAAATTTTAATAGCAAGATCATTTGTTAATGTTATTATATTTTTTATTTCAGTTTCGTGTTAAATATTATATGAGTTATACCTGTCGATTTTAGTTACTTAATTGTTGAGTTTCGTTATTTTTTAATTTTATATTTTTTTCTTATTTTTTATCCAAACAATAACGTGTAATCTTTAAACGCGGTTGAAGTAAAACTTCTTTGGCTAATGAGTATTGTGGCAGGTATTACTAAAAAGATTAAATATAAAATAAATATGTCATATTGAAATTTAGAATAACATTTATTGACAATATATTTTACAACAAGTGCAATAAAAAGCCGTATATTCATAATGTATTTTGTTAGAACGTATGTTGTTGTGGGACCTAGGTTTTAAACGGTTTGAATGTGTCGATGTGACACATATTGTAATGTCTACTACACAACATGTTTTATTTTAAAAAGAAAAGCAATAATGCAATTAGACGTAGACCAATATTTCACGATAAAATGGAGGAAAAAAATAAAATAAAAGGTAAAGTGCAAAATTGTTTTTAAACGGGGTAAAATAAAAAGTAATTGCCAATAATCCAACTACTGGTATACATATTATTGGTGATGTGGCGCACTGTTTTTGTCAATATTTCAAAATCCTATACGGAGTTATATGGATGTGATTTGTGAGCAAGCAAAAACGTAACATTATCAAGGGATGTGTTAGGTTCCAAGTTCTTCCAGTTCCATTTCCCAATCTTAAATTATATATTCAAAAACCTTATTTTCAAATCCACACATCCAAACTCGTCAAAATGCGATACAAGCATTTTGATTTCATGACAATTATTTTGAACAAAATAAATGGTTTGTTTGATAATACTTTTGCAAATAATAATTTTTAACTATGTTTGCAGAAAATATGTTTCAATTCAGTTTGTTGACTTTAAAATAAGTGTTATGAAAAAACGACTATTGAATGTAGGTCAGAGCATTTATAAGTAATGATAAATGTTCTGACCAATAATAAAATATGTAAATTGATTATATTACGCCTTTTTATTTTTGTTTTCCCCTAATTATTATAAGCTAAATAAAGAAAATTTGTATTTATAAAACAAACACTCCCCTCCCCAAAGAATTACCAATTATTGTTTTAGTAATCAAGATTTTCCAAATGGAAAAAATAGAATAAGACGACTCCGATTTAGACTGTCAGTTGGTAAAGTGGGAAAACTCCCTTTGTTTTTAAAGATAATATTTGATAAAATAAAAAGTTGATTAAAAGTTAAAGTGATTTTGTTTTTATTTAATAAAGTTTCTTAATGTATATCAAGACGGTATGGGGTCCGTAACAAATGATCAATAACTATGATTGGAAGCGCTATCACTGGCTAACTAGAATTCATTCGACTAAAGTCTTAAAATCCCCTCGTTACTAGTTCTATATCACTGCTATTGACAGTAGTATGTATCTCACGTTTGCTTGTATGGCAAAAGCAGGGACTGGAGTAAGGGGGTTGTCATACCATTTAATCAAAAACAAACAAAATATTGATGACGCTGATGCACCGGTCAAGCTCACCAATTATTTGGAAACAATATGTGCTGGATATAAAGTTAGCTTACATCCATCAAATACTTCAAATAATTGTTAGCAATTTTTTTTTAAAGATTTTGCATAGTTCTAATTTTCAAAAACAGATGCTAGGAAGAACCCACAACTTTGCCCATTATCGCTCAAAAGTTTATCAGTTTGTTTTTATTTTATTCCCCATCTTTCGATAAAGCTAAAAACCAGATGTTAGAATGCAGAACTGTTATAGGCAGTACTAAATGCTTATGTACCAGGTAATCTGTACCTGATATTGCTGCTCTATGTCATACATAATTGCATCTTGTCAAAGTGTAATCAAAATAAATTCACAAATGAATGTATGCGTACGAATTGGTGTATGCTCCCAGCAAGCATAAAAACTATAGTGAAAAATATCAACTGTTGTATGCTAGACTCCTCAACCTTTTTTCAATGTAATCCGAAGCTAATAAAATCTTTCTCATAGTAACTCACGATTTAAGAAACTCAGTTTGTAACTGTAGGCTACCGTATAGGGATAAATAGCTTAAAAAAATTTTAAAAAGAACTTTTTGACCGGAAGTGACAACCGAAAGTTTGAAATTGCTGCTCAAGATGGATGGGTCTACACCCCAGAAGTACTCGCAACTCTGTTGCCGACCATTACAAAAAATACGACAGGAAATGCGACTCTGTCGTTCCATTTTTTTAATAAAGAAGTCAATGTCAATGATCTCGCTGCTGCAAACTCTCCTTGTCATGGCTGGTTTTAAAACAAATCCTGAACCAACTAAACCATAGAACTGTGAAATTTGTAAACATATTTGCTCAGGCTTTGTCACTATAACTGCTGCCCAGGTTTTGTCACACATAACCCCATGAACCAAAAACTATTCAGCGCCATGTTACCAAACATCAAGTCTAGTTATTTTCTAGGTATTTTTTATATACCTAATCAAATTTACTTATTGTTGAAATTTTTTTTTAAAATAAAAATTACATACATAGAAAGGGCCCTACAGTTGTTTGTAACTTCTGAGAGGAGTGCCTTACTTGTAATTTATTATATATAATTAGATAAATAAATAAATAAAAAAATAAATAAATAAATACATACACAAACATGAGTTAGCACCAGAACACAATGCAAATGAAACCGCATCAAGAAACCCCAGGCGATGTGAAATTCGCGGTTTTACAAGAATTTGAACTAAATGTTAAGTCTTAGATTAAAGTGATAATATCTATGATTACAAAATTATAAGACTGGTTAGAGGGAGGGACAAAGGTGGTGGACTTGCCTTAACCATTCACAAAATCATTATCTACCGTACCACCACATGACCTGCAGTACCGGGAACTGATAATCACCTAGAAAAATTGGGTATCATAATAAAATCCGGAATGATGGAGATAACTCTAGTCAATATTTATATTTCACCAGTGATACATGAGCCTTCCATAGATCATTTATTTTATACCAAGGACTGTCTAGTTCTCGGTGATGTGAATGCCCACCATGATCTATGGCACTAACACCTAAACACTGATTCACGAGACAAAAATATTGCTGATCAAATGGATGGTTCCAACTTTGGAGTTCTCAACGAACCATAACCAACCAGCACTGAAAAAAAAATTGAAGTTCATGACAACCTCATCTTGAAGTTGGCAGTTTATTATTCATGCAAAGAAAAATTATTTGCAAAAAATTTCACTGTGATTGGGACTACTACACGATAACATTTTCCTAACAACAGAATAAGGTTTATTTAAAATATAAAGTGTTATATCCAATATAACAGTAGTTGAATAAAAATAATAACTATTTCCCTGAAGAAAATTTTCTTTGGCCTTATATCATGAATTTTTCATTTTAAAGTTTAAGTATTTGAGATTAATTGAACTATATTTTATTTTCACATAAATATTTCGTGTGATTGTCTCAACTTCATCGATGTATAATTGTAGAGTTGTTGAAGTAATTTCGTAGTTTGATTCGCCATATGTGACCGCACGGTGAGGTTGAGACAATTGCATTTCGATTGGAAATAGGACATGTTTTTTTCAGTGAGGGTATCAAATAATTCGTATTCTTCTCCAGATGTTTGTGAGCACATCACTAATGTCAATTGTTAAACGAAGAACCGAAATCACATTGGGATTAGACCATGTGTCGATCATAATCATCTTAAACCATTCCATAAACCAAATAAAATCCGAGAAGAGGATCTTTACTAATTTTAACAAAGCTGACTGGGCTAATTTTACAAATTTTGCTAAAATAGAATTCAGTAAGTAAATTTTTACCAATTTACCAATTTTTACCACGCCCTCTCTGGGGAAGCAAATTCAGCAAAATTTTTAATAAAGCTAGATCTCACTTCATTTTAGCCGGCAAAATACATAAGGTGAAACAAAACTTTTCATAAGGAGCATCTGCAAAAGCAGATCCAGCTGACCATAGAATTACAGACCTTAATAAGTTAGTTACGAAACACAAACGTAATAAATGAAGAGAAATAATGAGTAAGGCAAGCGTTGGTGCATGTAAAAGTCACTATGGAAGGTCATAAAGAAAGTAGCTTATCCCCGACAACCGGGTAACAAATGCATGATCTCCTTAGATGATATCTTAACCGAAAACCACAGGTTATGAGCAACAACTTTTAACACGCAGTTCACGGAAAAGTAACGTAAACCTGAAATAAAACCAGGTCAGTATTAAGACATCTGCACAAAATAAACACTGAGCATTAAGAGGGTTGTAACGACGGATTATTTTGGATTTTACTCTAAAAACAAGAGTATTCGTAATTTAAGGAATTCTGTAATAATTTGGTAATTTGTTTCGGTTTCGGTTTTTAAATTAAAATAATTTTCAACTAACATAAAACTTTTTTGGTAATTGCTTTGTTGCGTCACCACACAATATCCATTTCTGTCTACATAACTGTACTGTCTAACTACTGTCTACAAATTTCTGTCTACATAAATGAGGAACATTTTTTTTGTAAAGTTTAGTCATAGTATTACATGTAGATGTAATACGGTTGTTCAAATTGTAGAAAAGCTATTTATTGAGATGATGTATGGAAATGGGTTGATTTGCATTTTTTATTGAGAGATATGGGGTAATTATAAATGTTTGTGCGATGAAGAGAATAATTAAAGAGAAACAAGTAATGGAGAATCTTTCTATTTATACTTGACCAAATGTTTGATTATTATGTAAATTTTAATCAAAAAGTTAAGATGGTAATCAGTAGTATTATTGTTCCACAAGTTTTAACGTAAATTGTTTAACTAATTAAATGTAAAAATTAAGTTTGTAAAGTTAATTTATTTGTTTTAGATTAGTTTTTGTGGCACTTGTATTACGTTTTTGAGTAGTAAGATTGTTACTGGCAAAGAAAAAAGAAAAAAGAAAATAAAGCAAATACAAACACAGATATCAAAATTTTTTGATATATTACAAATAACACTTTTTTGTATTTTTAATTATCACCGTGTAAACAATAAACATTTTTTGTTTGTTTTTTAAATAAACATTTTTCTCTAATGTATGTAGTAGTAAATTTTCTAATTTTTCTAATGTATGTTAAAGAAAATTCCCTATTTTAAATGATCCGGTCTGGTCCGTTTCTAGTAGGGCTGCCTTATCCGGTTTGGATAGTTTGAGGTGTTACATCACTTCAGGACCTGTTCAGTGTGCCTGATACGGTCCCTATCAGTAGTAGGGAAAGCCGTATCCAGTCCAGATCTGAGCCCTTACATAATGCTGGTCGGGGTAGTCTGTGCTAAAACAATCTTAGTTTCATTCGACCTATCAAAAGCATTTGACAAAATGTCGCATGCTGCACTACTGAATGATATATTTAACACTAATCTGCCAACTTTAATAAAACGATGGTTGTGCAACTAACTAAGAGGCCGGTAAACATACTTTGAAACCCGTAACTGAAAATCTAAGATGAGAGTGCTCGCACAAGGAGTTCCACAAGGTGAAGTTCTTTTACGGTAATTATTTAATCTCTACCTAAGTAGTCTCGATAGCAAATCCATCACAGGTCAAACCGGAAGAGGTCAAACTGCACAGCACCAGATCCATTCTCGCATCGCACAATTTAGATCCGGTTGGTTACGCATTTTAAACACCTACATGAATGTTGACAAGTATCCCACATGTGCGGCAAGATTTCCGCATGATGCGGACCACCTTTTCAAATATCAAAAATATACAACAATTTGTGGTACCACTTACCTTTGGCAGTAGCAAAGTTTCTGGGTCTGCACATGGGACCGGAAGAGTAGCACCACAACCGTCATTACAACATCAACCAGAAATTTACGCCGAAAAATCGGAACCAGTGCTAAAACCTTATCTACCAATTCTCAATAAAAATGAAAGCTAGACTTAGAAGAAAATCCCATTTTTTTATCTAATTTCGAAATGAATCCATATCTCCTATTTTCAAGTGAACTCGACTCATATACCAAATTTTTATCAAGAGCCCATGCGTTTTAGTCAACCCACAAACCATTAACATCTGTTCGTTTCTCTGGCTACTATGAAACAGTTGACAAACAAACAATTACATAAAACAAATTAATATCCTGAATAAAAAAGTCGGACAAGTGCGAATATAACTGGCTCGTCGAGGATTCCGTGTATATAATATTCTACGGAATAGTTCTTCTCAAAAATACGATTTTAAAAATAAATTAAAAACGGTGCCCTCGCAAATTACAAAGGATATTGTTTTGGATTAGGAAAACATTCACCTTTCATATGACACCAATAACATTTTAAATGATGAACCGATCCCTATTGTATTCATTCAATCTTTACAAAATTTCTTATAATCGTTTTTTGTTCAAACTTTTTCTTTTGGGTATTGTTTTTGTTTCAAAATTACTGTGTTTCCCTTTAAACTGGAATAAAGTCAGATAAGATTTTCTCACGCTCATGCATAGACATACATATGATTGAATAAAAAAATTTGTATACATATAGTATATTAGTTTCAATTTACAATTTAGACTTAGACCATATACAATCCACCATTTCAACTCACAACTTCACTAATTTACCACTCAACCATACATTAATCATTAAATATCACCCATTCTTCTCACTACGTTATCATTATCATCATCATCATCAAACCGGACCCTTATCATAATCACAAAACAAAAAAAAATTTAACAGCGATTCTTGGAATTTTGATAACACAAAAACAAAATTATCTCATATCGCATGGGATTAGATTTTTAATTTGTTTTTGTAATAATAAACATAATTTTCAGTTGTTTATGATATTCAAATCTTTATTGTTTGTTTTTCATGTTAAAATTTTTTTACCTTAATTGAAAAATCAAGATTAAATTTATAAGAAAACAACCAGAAAACAATTTTCTTTTTGTTTTGGTGTGAATTATACCGTTTGTGTAATGTAAAAATTGGGTTAGATTTGTTTTGTTTTTTTAATAAAAAAAAAATAATTAAAGAAATTTCAAATGACCTTTTGATTTGCATATTATTGCTGGTTGGTTTAAATGTGTATATGCCAAGAGTTTTATATAAGTTTTTTCTATATGAGTTTATGATTATGGTCAACCTTTCCGTAGCCTTTTTGTGAACCTTGTGTTTTTAAAAGAAGTTGATTAAAAATTAATTAAAAATTGGACGCAAATTTTGAACAAAAGATAAATTTCGTTTGTGATTTAGGTTAAACTTTATTGTTGGAATATAATTTTGAACAGGAAACTAATTGATGTTTATCACATTACGTTTATTAACTAAAACTTTTTATGGTGTACAGAACACACTAATAAATTGGAACAGGAAGCTCATAAAAATCATACGTTTTATAAATACCAGCTCGTTTAACAGCAATTTTCGTTCATCAAAGAAATCAAAGAATTGCCGCTTGAGAAAAAATAAAGATTGGAAGAGATTTCTTTAGATTTCCTTGGATCAATGTTTAAAAAAAGATCGTTGTACATCTGTGGCAATCTGCAGAGAACTAGCATACTTTCACAGGCATACAAGTCGACATAAAATTGGTTACATTTGTAAAATTGGTAATATTACGTATTTAGCTTAGACTTGGTAAAATTGTAAAAAAATTCGAATAATATTTATTTAATAAAAAAAAGTTTTCCAATCCTTTTCAGTTCACAAATGGTCTAAATTTCAGCGATGTGATGACAACCATGTTATGTAGAATAGAATATTCGAAAATTCGAATGTTTCACGTTCCAAAGCATTCAATATTCCAAGAAACAACTAGTTTCGGATAATATATTTTTGAGGTTCAGTTATCGATGTTCGGAAGGTTGGCACGAGTCATTATGAACAAGTTATGTTTTAGTTGCCAAGATGAAACCACTATACAGCAATTAGAAATTAGTTTTAGTTTTTTCATTAGACTATTCTCAAGAGAGAAAATCATCAGAGCATTGTCGTCTACATATTATCTGCACCAGTATAGTGAGACTATTTAAATATTGCAGATAAAACATATAATAAACAAACAAAATTAAACCTTGACGAATGTTTTTTAACCTAAAAGGAACTGTTTTTCTTTAAAGAGATTAATGATTATTATTCTTTCTTCCTTTAAAGGAAAAAACGAAAACACGCTTTAGGCGACTTTAGAGATAAATAAAATTTGATACAAACATATCCTTTTATATACAATAACTCCTAGTTATGATATCATCAAATCTAAAAACGAAATAAAATCAACAAAAATGTTAATTGCTTAAACCCAAAAAGTTATATTTTCATATGCATAAATCATCCACCCACAAAAATTTTCATAATCCAAAAAAATGTTGAAATTATAACACAAAATATATCAATCTCTCATAAATTAAATGTTTTAACCCTAAAACCATAACAATGTCCTTTTAATTTTTCATAGGTTCACTCCTTTTTTTCGATTTTTTATAGCTCCATAGATTTTATATGTAAGAATTAAAAAAAACAATCTTATCAGTAACTGTGTCACGTAATTCAAAAGCCCATAACAATCCTTACTTGTCATTCTTCTTGTTTTCAAAATTATGTTTCTTTCGTATACATTATTTATTTGCCACTTTTTACAGTAATTTGTCTTTGTTCGTATGCATTGCAGTGATCTCCCCCCAGACCATAATCTAAAATCTCTTGACATTTTCTGATTCGATTTATGTTCAATTTTCGTAACAAACAAAAAATCGAATAAGCGTTTGGTTAATATTTATTGGTTTCGTTCGTGTTTATAAATATGATATATGACGAATAATTTTTATCGAACAAAATCACAATGCTAATTTCATACACGTATGAAGTTTGGTAATTATAATCCTACAGTTAGTTCAGACGTAACGACTTTTATTAGACGAGGAAAAACAATTATTTGCAATTACTTCGGTTTGAAAGATCTAAGTTAAACCCAAATGTGAAAATGCTTATAAAAAGCAAAAAAATGTCCGTCTGCCGTTTCTAAAAAAAGGTCGTTAATGGTAAGAAAGACCCCAAACGAGAATAAAAACATAAAAGTAATTATTTGGATGACAAGAAATATAATTGAACATTAAATTGGACAAGATATGGTCGCAGCTAGCTTCAGCTACTTCCAACTGATAGGAACAGTGGAAAACTACATGTTGTAGATTAAATGTTTTTTAAGAGTTCCGTTTTTTATAACGAACCCTATTGGTGAGAGTAAAACGTGTGTTTCCCATTATATTGATTATCTCGTAATCCATAAATTCTATGAACCCAAAATTTGAGATCCATATAAAACTGGCCTATCCGCACAAGATGGCGAGTTAAAAAATAACTAAAGAGGTTTTCGTTTGTTTTACATTTTTTCGATGTGAGGCCTTTGAGACAATGTTATGTATACAACGCCACTTTATCTAATCACTGCACAAAGTGCAAAATCTATAATTTAACAATAAGCCAAACAATTAACGAAACAACCAAAAGTTCCATAAATGCAAAATAAAACATCTGGTATAATAAGAAAATATAATAAAAATGCAAAAAGGTTTAATTTAAGGCACTAAAATCAAAAACAATTAAAAACAACCGTCTTGCCTTCCTTAAATATTTTCTGTAATCTTATAGTATAAAATAATAAACAATAGTAGCTGTGTTTTTTTGTAATTCTATATAGAACAGAATTAAAATTTTCAATACGATTTGACAGCTAAATAGTTCTGTAGAATTATTACAGAATTAATTAGTTGTCAAATCGTATTGAAAATTTTAATTCTGTTTTATATAGAATTACAAAAAAACACAGCTAATATTATATATAAGTAAATTTGTTAATCTTATTTTCATTCATAATTTTAAGTTTTTAAATATTAGAAAAAAGGACAATTTAGTTTAAATATATGCAAATAGTGAAAATAATTAATTAAAAAATGAAAAACTTTAAAAGTTTAATGATACATATTTTTGGACATTTTATTGTATAAAATAATTAAATAAAAAATTAAATATTAAAATTACATAAATAGTACATTATGTTGCTAGGACGTAAAGCTAAAGATTTTGGACGTATGTGGAGTTTGCAAATCGAGGCGTTAGCCGATGACAACAAATGATAACAACTATTGTAATTGGATTATGATATTTTTAATTTAAGGGCTGCTTTGATAAAAATTAGTATTTTTTATAGAATTTAAACAAATACAAATGTTTTTTACTTTTTTGGACGTATCTATGACAACAAAACATATGGTTAAAAAGTGACACTTTAGGGCCGCAAATCACAGTAATAAAGTAACACTTTAATATATAGGCGAATAAAAAAATATTTATAAATAATCGTGTTTTATAAACTTTGTAGATATATTACGTGTTCTCGAAGAAAAACACAACAATAATACATTTTCTTATAAATTCAAGTAGGGTTCCGTATGAAAGTGGTCTACTTCAAAATTCCTTAAAAATGTATTTTGGAATTTTACACCCCACCATTTTTTGAATTATTTTGAATAATGGCGCTTTCTTTATGTTTTCTTTCGTCGATTAGCTCCGAAATCATAATAGATCGAAAATCTTAAAATGTATTTGGAATAATAGAAAAATTAGTAAGTTTTTAATGAAAAATATATAAAAGTGTCACATACTCATAATTATATTTACTAAGGGGGTGGAAGGAAAAGGGCTGAAAACACTTGTTAAGTGGAGGTCAGTTGAAAGAGCACTTGATTTTAGATACATTGCAATTTTTTAAAACTTTGCAGCGCACAGTTTTTGAGTTATTGTCACAAAAACTGCATCTTACATCAACTGCATCCAACTGCAGATCCCTTCCCCTACGTTTCAACGTTGATTGACAAAATAAATTGAAAATCTGCACAGATATAGGCGTTTTGTAAATCTTTAACGAAAGTTATAGAAAAGAATAATTATATTTCTGTTTTTCTGATTGAGGTGGGGTGAAAAAAGATTGTTTGACCCAAATGAGAACCTAATCATTTGAAAGGGTGTGATTTGAAAAGGAACTTAATATAAGAAACATTGGAATTTCTTTGGAATTTTGTAGTGCATAGTTTGTGAATTATTGTTAAAAAGTGTAACTTTCTGATCGTTCCCTCCTTCCTACGTTTCGACTGGATTTTTAAAAAAATTTGAAAAAATTCACAAATGCAGGAAGTTTGATAAATTTTTAACGAAAATTATAGCGAAATCTCAAATAATTATGATTTGTATTTCTGTGTTTTAAGGGGATGTGAGTGAAAAATGTAATCCTCCATCCCTTCTAAATTTTGACGTTGGTTGACAGAATGTTTTTTTGCAATTTAAACCATTTATAGGCTGGATGTAATTGAATTTTTCTATAGTTAACATAAACAGCTATGGATTAGATTTAACTTATCAAGTATCTTTTTTTGTGTCATTTCAATCAATTAAGAAGTGATTGAATTTTACTATCGACATTTACGATGAAACATTTAGATTTTATGTGTCTATCTATGGTCTGGCAAAATAAAGGCTTTACAACACAACTGTATATCAATTGTTTTGATATTGTGTTCTTTTACATTCACGGAACCCTTGGCGAGCGAATTTTATTCGCACTTGCCTGACTTTTTTTTTTATTAAAAAACATGTTATTATTGAAAGGAAGCAGTTAGACTAAATTGCAAAGTTTTCTTATAAACAAGTTGTCTAACAGGAAGAGTCAGATTGGCGTAAAGGAAAGTTGGACTGTTATAATTATTGAAACTAGAAGTTAACTGAAATCAAAGAGGGTTCTGAAC
Source organism: Diogma glabrata (assembly GCA_963693315.1). Lineage (NCBI taxonomy): Eukaryota > Metazoa > Arthropoda > Insecta > Diptera > Cylindrotomidae > Diogma > Diogma glabrata. The sequence continues at coordinate 213,893,613 of OY856187.1, forward strand.
TAAAAGCAAATTTTAATATTAGGTAGCGAAAATAGAAATTTGTTGTGCCGTCCATTTACTGGTGTACAATTTTTTTTATTAAACAACAAACCAAATTAGTCTTAGTGGTAAGACTGTACAAACGAACATATAAAATGCGAGCGAACGTATATTAAACCGAACATGCAAAAAATAAGAGATGTAACCACAAAATAAAAGTTGTAATTAATGTGGAAATCTCCACGTTTAATGAGATTGTATTTTACCTTTTTAATAAGAGGATCATATTTTGATCATTATAGGTGTTCAGATTTTTCTGTTTCTAATTCACCTTTTGTGATATCAAAAACCTTAATAAAAGCTAAAATTATAATTATAAATATTGGTGCAGTTAGGCTTTGTGCTAAGGTGACCAACCGTCCTCATTTAGGGAGGACAGTCCTCCTTTTGTAGGTTATGTGCTTCCTCGAAAAGTGTCCTCCTTTTTGTCCTCCTTTTCGATATTTTAAATCTAATCTGTTTAGAAATGTTTTTATTAGTACGCAGATATGAATTCAATTTATTGTATTTTTACTGTTTTCTTCATCTTTGATGATCCGTAAAAAATTAATGAACAGGGTTGGGCAGTTTTGATGTTCGGAACTATTGTCATCTGACTACTATTTATTTCAGCCTCTGCAAAACACCTATGATGAAAAAAGTTGTCGACAGAAGACCTACCGAAACTCACTTGACCAAGTTTTGTGCTTCATAGAAGTACAACACCGATGGAATCAGGAAACTATCCATAAAATGGTAAAAGGTTGTAAATATAATAATTAGTGCCACATATATGTCGTTGATTAAAATCACAGCATCACATTTAAAGTTGAACAAAAACGGCGGCTGCTTTTTATATAACGTAATGTTACATTGTTTTTTCTTAAATTTTTCTTAAAGTTTTTTGTCCTCCTTTTGATTGAAAAAAATTGGTCACCTTATTTGTGCGAACTCACAAATATTTGACAGAACAAATTTTTGGTGAAGGTGAAATTCGTAAAAACAAAATTTTGACATAAGAGGAAAAACTTTTTAATTTTTATATATGCTGTTAAAAAATATATATAATATATAAACTAATATAAATATTACTTTGGCACTTCAAAAAAACTTCGATACTAAATTGTTGTTCCATTTGAAATAATTTGTTATGCCTACTGTCACAATTTGATGATGCTAAAAAGCTATACCAAATTTTGACGTTTGGTTATGGTGAATATAAATTCCAAAAGACAAAATTTTGACAATTAATAGTTGTCATGTGTCATTATTTCGTGAGTTCGCACAAAGCCATTAACTACTAAGTTTGACAAAGATAAATCAATTGCATAAGGTTTTTTGTGTATATATATATATTATTGTTTGAAGAGGAAATAAGCAAAATAATAATAAAGTTTTGGTAGGTAAACCCATCGAACGCTTCTTTTAATTGGTTAAAACTTGGAGCACGTGATTAGTTTTACTAAACGAAAGGTAAATAAGAAATTAGTGAAAGTCAAACCAACTGATTGCAAAAATTAATTGTTGAAAACAATAAAATTTTATTGGATGTTCCATGAATTTGAGGAACGAATATTGAAAGGAATTTGAAACGACTATTATCATTAATGTTAGCATCAATATCATCATCATCATCATACGTCATTGGAATTTGAAACTAATATGAACAATAAATTAATCTTTACTGTAAGTTTATTTTTGCTATCTATGCTGAATTTGCTTAGTTTTTCTTTAAATTGGTAAATATACTGCATTCTAGAGAATATCAAAGTATTTTTTGTTGTTCTTTTGATAAGAGATTTCCAAGTGTAGGGAGTTCTGAGTAATTAATTCGAGTACTGACATATTGTTTTCTTTAACTATTTCTTATTTTGTTTCTTGTTTGTTGTAATAAAAGTCCAGAAATGACAAATTTCGAGTCTCATATCGTGCTACCTAAGTGCTAGCCTTATAATGCAATCACTTTCAGAAACATTAGAGGAACCGCGTGCCTTGCAATGTTTAATTCCGACTAGCCTTAATCTTGTGGATTCGAGAAGGTTTTTACTCAGCCCAATACAAATGCAGAACTGAACGCAAAATGAAATTACAACAAAACTGCTTAAATGATCCAAGGAACCAAGATCCTCCCACGCACCACTTCAATCAAGTTATTTTATTTAAAAAATTAAAAGTTTTCATACACCCAGGTATCCACCCAGGCATAGGATCCAACTCTTCATGCCTACGAAAATATATCTAGTAAATCATCTTGATCAACTTAAAAAAAGCAATAAACTCTGGTAATAAGAAATAATTTTTTTAAATGATGTGCCAATAGACTAAGCAATTGTTGTAAATAAAAATTAATGATATAGTAATAAGTAATAATTCTTTCAAACGATGCCAGGCAATTAGGCGATTGTCAACTTGCCAATAGGCCAGGCGATTGCCATTAGACCAGGCGATTATCAGCTTCTTTCCTTAACATAATTTCCATAACATTAATTTCCTTAACATAATAAACAGAAAATTTTCCATTAAAATGTTCTCTTACTAATACCTTTTCTGCGTTTTCTGATGGACATCTGGAGTGCGTGCTTAATAAAAACCAATGTCGCCACCAATTTAATATTAACTGGGGTGAACCTAAAGTCAATATTGTAAATTTTCAGAACATTTTTGTACATAGTTTTGAACGAGAATTACTTGTAACGGACAGTTCATCATCTTTGTTTTCATTAAGCATTGCACATTGGTTCTCTCTGTTCACATTCATCCGGAAAAAAATTTGAATATCACTAAATTTAGATAATAAAATGATATTAGTTAATGATTTTATTGTAATTAAATCAAAATTTATTTGCAAACATTTATCCTTATTTTTTTTTATTGCTATCAATACGTATTTTTCATTTATACGAACCAAACTGGCCCATTTCACAGATTAAATTGTAAGTAATAAGTGCTGAACCTTCACTAAGAAATTGTGTTACTGCAATTTTCCAATAATGCAATTTAATCCATATAGTTTTCCGATTAAAGCAGAACACCATAAACATAAGTCCCTTTTTCTCAAACTAGCAGCAAAATAGTATGTAACGTCACTACAAATTATAAATAGATTTCTTAAGAAAACATTTCACACACAGGGAAATAATTATGGTTCTAAACAGCGTTGGTTAAAAACACTGTTTTTTTAAGCGTTTTTTATAGCTTAAAACAGTTTTTTTGTGTTTTTTTTTTTGTTTTAAATATGTTTTATACTAAGGAGGTTCCTTTACTTGGTTTTAAATAAAAATATGTAATTGGAGTGATAAAACTCCAAAGAAAATAACTGTTCTACATATTCTCAGATTAATAAAGGTTGTCTAAAGATTTTCAGGATCCTATGATTCTCTTAAGATTCTTTCTCAAATATTCTTAAGATTCTTTGAAAATGCTCAATATATTCGGAAAGATTCGCTATTCTTAAGGATCACGTTTAAGATTCTCAAGATCTCTTGAATATTCTCAGGAGCTACTCTAATAGTTGTCTTAAGATGCTACCCTCAATCTAACGGCATTGTTGTCTTAATTGGCTAACGTAAACTTCAGAAATTTAAATTATGTTAAGAATTCTGCGACTTGCATATTTCCGAGTCCTTATGCGCTTAAATAGTTCAACTTGAAAGTATTATGGAAAACAGGCCAACAATTTCATTAAATAAAGAAACTAAGTTTCAGGCGATTGTAAATCACAGATTACAATATTGATATCATTTTTATAAGAATATTGGCTGGTAAGGTGTAATAATATACCTTTAACAAAAAATCTATTGAAAACACCAAGATTTTGAACTTGAAATTTGAAAGCAATATAATTTTATTTAAATTTAATATATAACGTAATGTAACGGTGTCAAAGATCTTGAATATGCGTGGCCATGGTCAAGACAATTGATGGCCAAAAAAAAAAAAATAATAATGTCGTAATTGCTCCAAATTTGATCTTATTCGCTAAGGAGCTGAGTTCATTTGTCCAAAGCATTTGCGACTGGTTTTAAAATTTGACAAAGTTCCTGAGTCTATTTTTTCAAGCCTATGTTAAGTATCTCGTAAAAAATGTTAATATATCAATGATATGAAATACGTAACCAAATTTTACAAATCTCGTCTCGTACCGAATCTTTATTTTCTTTTTCAAAATTGAGATGTTCCTTTTGATTTGATCCCCAGGAATAGCACATATTTACCACTTTTTTATTTGGCAATTAAAAAATTTGCACTTCGAACGTCTGTGGGGAATCGAATAACAGATCCTTCATCACATTTGTACTAATAGCTTTAGTAGAATTGACATACAAGTTAATGTGAGATATCACATACCACAGGCAATAGTAGTCACAGTCACTACCTAGTCAACCCTAAATTTTATCTATGAAGTATTCCTTGATGATGTCACGCTTTAATAGTTGAGGAAAACAGCGCGTCACATGGTCAAGGAATATACCACTAGCTGGATTATTGCCAACCCCCTTTTAATTTTGTTACTGCAAATTTTTATGACATTTTCTTTTTATCTCTTATTTTAGTTTTATTTTCTGTATATCCTATCATGCAATATTGGGTTATGTCATATTTTATATGTGATAGAATTTATTGTTTAGTTATTCCTTCTTAAAAAAAAAACATAAATGTTTGCGTTCATCAACACTTTAGAACGCATTTTATTAATAAAAAAAACATGTGAAAGCTTTTAAAAATGTTTAAAATTTTAATGATGCTTAAGGTGTCAAAAGGTCAAATGTATTAAAAATGGTAAAACACGACATCGTACAACAGTTCTATTGGATAGCAAGCAAGCAAAATTGCAATATTTAAAAAAAACAATTTTTGTTTAAACATTGTTTTTTTTTTTAAACAATTTGTTTTAAACACTGTTTTAAACATTGTTTAAAACAAACCAGCTCTGTCGGTACAGCCGTTCTTGAAGAATTTAATTTCATAGTTACCTCGGGTTGGCAAAATTTTCATTTTCTATGCATGTTTGGATGCCCCCGAATCCCTATGCTCAAACTACGCACTTTAAAAAATTCTATAATAAGTTTTATTTTTTGTTTTGTCCATACTACTTATATGCCAAGTTTCAGGAAAATCAAAAATGACCAGGTTTTCACAAGCTCGGCTAGAACACGTTTTTCTTGAATAAGTAAATCGAGAATAGCAATGAGGCTTTAGTGTCCGCCCGACATGGCGAGATCTCAGATATGGCCTAAAAGTTAATTGGTTTTAAAAAACCAAACACTTACTTAGATCAGGGATTTTGAATCTTTTTAAGTAGTTGAAAATCATGGTATAAACTAAAAGGTATTTTGGCGGCAATCAAATGGGTGTCATGTGAAAGGTAAATTTCCTTAGTAACAAATTTTTATACTCCTTAAAATTCGAGTCCTTAAGTTTTATAATATGTCTTTTGATTATCTCGTAAACTATAAATGCTATGGAGATGAAATTTTAGATGCGAATAAAACTAACTTGTCCACTCAATATGACGAATATAAATAAAAATAAAGTGGTAATCGTTTGTTTTACGGGGCTGCGATGCAAGGCCTTTAAGAAAATATTTCTTTTATCGTGTCAAGTGGGGTGTCAGTCATATGAAAGGGCTTTACTTCACTTCCAAAATGTGTTTTGGAGTTTTTCACCCATGGCTTTTTAATAATGTTGAATAACAGCGTTTTAATCACGTTTTATTTCCCCAGTTAGTTTTGAACCTAATTGATAAAAAAATTTCAAAAGTCTTTGGAACTATAGAAAAAGTAATAATTTCTTAACGAAAAATATAACGAAGTGTAAAAGACTTATAATCGAATTTATTAAGGGGGTGGGAATGAGAAGAGGGCAAATTATTATTTAAAATCCAGTCAAGTAAGATATCATTTGAAAGAGCTGCACTTAATTTAAGAAACATTGCATTTTTATTTAAGAATTTCGCAGTGCACATTTTTCAGATTATTGCCAAAAAAGTGCAACTTAAAGTTGGTTTCCCCCTTGAAAACTCGAAAAATAATAATTTTTCTGTATTTTGAGATTGGGAAAGGGTGAAAAAAAATTTTTTTTAGAATTTTGTAGTGCACAGTTTTTGAATTATTGTCAAAAAAGTGAACCTAAAAGTTGGTCCCTCCGTAAAATATTTTTATTTATTTTTAATTATTTCGAAATAATTTCGCGCATGTAAATAAATAATTTGCTATTATAATTGAATAGTTAACAATTTTGGATTTTTGAGTTATTTTATGTTATGCTTTAACACTGTGCTACATACATTGTTTAATATGTTGCACAACAAATTTCGGAAGCTCAAGGGCCAAAATTTATAGATAGTCAATTTCCAACACCTACGTTATCTTAAACAAAAATTTCTGAATATTCGTAAAAGGCAGCTTCTCTTTGCATGTTAGCAAAAAATAAATAATAAACGTTTGGTGTTCGTTACAACATAGTCAGAAAATTTTTAAGCGGGTTGCCGGAGTTTAATAATTTGATGATGTATTATAAAAAATTATAAAAACTCAAAGTGGGAGAGGCCCAGGTAAAATTGAAAGTTTGACACCCTATAACTTATGACCACTGAATTTCCACATAATTTTTTTTATAATTCTCATGATGCTTCCGATGAATCTCATGATGTTTCTAGAACACTAATGTAATTGCTGATATCAAAGTTTCGATCCAAGTCTAATACTCTGGTTCTTATCATTCGAGCAATTCTAATTCCAACAACACATTCAGATTCCTTTTTAGCACATGTGATTTAAATTTGCATCTTTTTTACCTATAGTCCACTATATCCACTTTGTTGTGATGTTGATCTGTCGTCTAAGTTGGACAGTTCATATAAGTAAACAGTGCAATAAAAATTACGGCATTACCATTAGAAAAATTATAAGCTGATATAGTTATTGGTGTGAAATTGAAACATCCAATAATCTCACTTAAAATTGAATCAGTTAGATTTTTAGAGACAGACAAATAAAAATTCTTTTTTGTAAGAAAACAGGACAAATCGCGTCCCGTATACATAGTAACTTTGGGAACATTCAACTATTAAATTGGTCTGTTCCGCTCAAAACTGGACGGCTGGCAAGTTCACTTACCACGTATCACTCTAAATAAAACCAACAATATGTGTTATTATGGTTATTAAAATCAAATTAAATCAAATTAAAATCAAATTGTTACTATAAGGAAGTTTTATTATTATAAATAAATTTAAAAATAAACAGTAAAAAGTATATTTTTAAATATTGCATTTTAATTCAAAAGTGACAAAAGCACACAAACAGTGAATAATATGGAAAACCATAATAACACATATAGTGATACACCACCAAGTGAAATAGTGAAAATTTATTATTACAAATTAGTAAAATTACAACAAAACAAATCCCGCAGGAGGGATCGATTTTGATCGATTATGATCAATGTTGATCTACGGGTCTGACTACCCTGCGTACTCCAGTCCCTGCCATTGACATATGAGTTAGCGTGAGATATCACATACCACTGGCAATGGCAGGAGATGTCATTAGCCAAGATGATACCTTAGGGTGCTGGCGGACGAACTTTAATTAGTCAACGGCAGCACTTCCAGTCTTAGCTGGGCAGCGTTCCGTAGCGATACCGCTCATTAGCTCTTCAGGAGGAATCGGACCAACACGTAGTTATGTGTGGGCTTTGTGCCTCGATTTAGGTGGTGGGCGGTGCGTCTGGGGTGCGCTGCATCAGCTGGATTATTGGCATTTAGTTTTGTTTTGTTTTCTGCAAATTTCTCACAATTTGTTTTTCACTTATTATTTTGTTATTATTTCTTCATCTTATCATGAAATATTGGCATATGTCATATTTTGTAGTATGATAGGATTTTTTACTTAGTTATGCATTTTAACTCGGCAATCGGCTGCCGCAACCAGTTAAACGGTAAAGATCCCGCGCTGTCATACTGGCAGATCGCAGAGAGACTTCTTTGTCCGAACTGCGTACAAATGGAATAGTTTGCCGGAACACTTAGTCTCAGGTGGCTTCAACCCACAGATGTTTAAAAAAAGCGTTAATCTACACCTTAGAACGCCAGTTGTTGTGGGACCCAGGTCTAGACCTAGGTCTTAAAAGGTATTTATGTGTTGTTGTGACACATATTCTAAACCCTATTACACAACACATTTTATTAAAAAAAAAAAAAAAAATATTATTCTCATGGGGAATTGTATGTAAATCGATTTATTTGTTTATGCCGAAAACGGAAAAACAAAAATATTGTTCATGACTAAGCGTTAAATACAACATACTATGTATTATTTTAATTTCAATTTAAATGTGAATAAAAATGGTAATTAAAAACTATAATGAATTTCAATTCTTAATTTTTTCTAAATTTGAAAGTAATCAGAATGAAATTTGGTTAAAACGGAAATAAATTTTTATTTTTATTCTAATTATTATTCGTATTTTTATTCTATGTGTTGTTGAGATATTTTATATTATATTGTTGTGTTGTGTCTAGTGTAGCATTAATTGCTCAAGCAAAAAAAAAATAATCTTAGGTAGAACAATAATCCTAGACTTAACTATATAAAATCTCAAAGCTAAACCATTTGTTAGGGTTTTTGTTACGACATTAAGCTGCATAATACTAAAATTTTGCTAGAAGGTAAATGAGGTAAACACATACTTTAATTTAGCTTAAACAAAAAGAGGGAACAGTTAATAAACAAAAAGTAAATAAAATCTGGTTTCAAGTGTTCAGTTCGTGAGTGATTTCATGTTAACTTGATGTTTTATTTAATGGTTCAAACAGTAGCAAATTTATTTCCACTGAATTATAAAAATCGTGTAAACAATAAAAACGGATCTAATTTTAACTCCATTCAGTATCAACAATTTAAAATCGTTAAATTTCATATGCAAGTTCTGCTTATATCCTAAAAGAAGAATTTATATGAAAATGTGTTAAAAGACATATGTACAAGAGTAGATGATGCTGAATATAATAATATTTAAACGCATCGGAAAACAAGCAATTAATTTAAATTAAATTTTCTAAGCATAAATTTTATAACCATGAAACGACCTTCTCAAGTTCTTTTAACATTTTTTTTTCGTTGTTCAGATATCCAATCTTTATTTTAAACTATTTTTTATATCTTTTTTATAGTTATAAAGCATAAAATAAAAAAAAGCACAAAGAAAATGTACATACCCATAGTACTTTGACTTATTGCAGAGCATAAGAAAAATAATGATAATTTATGATACTTAGGAGTACATTGGAATATTATTTGAAAAAAGAATTGATTATTGTGAGGATTACGTTTAATTAGAGATAATTTTATGTTTCGTTAGGTCGTGCTAAAGTAAAATGTCTTGTTTTGCTTTATAGTATTGAGAAAAACGAAATAAATTATTCGATCTGGATGATGTTAAATTCAGTCGAAATCATAGCGATATAAATTAACTCTAGCGAATAAAAATTAATTGGAGTATTTTGTTTCTATGGTTTACTGGCAAAATTCCGTAATGGTATTCAGTCACACAAATAATATTTTAGTATCTAAAATTGAAATGAATTTGAATGGTTGATTGGTTTCTTATAGGAATATTGTTGAAATAATTTCTTTTTTTCGTTTGTAGATGAAATTTTTTTTGTTGTTCATGTCGGTTCAATATTCTTTTGTTGAACTTTAATGTGATTATGAATTATTGTTTGTATTTCAACCGAATTATTGCCTATTGAAATTATTTTGTTTCTATTGAATAGATTCCAATAAAAATAATAATTTTATAAATGTATATAAAATAAAATAAATGGATTTACAACGACAGATTGAATTTCACAATAAAACATTAATAATGAATGAATGATTCGTTCAAATAAAGTTTTCAGTCTGATTGATTTATATTTAATTAAGGGCATCATTTTGCTGAACATTATTTGTCTGTCCAAACTGCCCTTTCTTAATCCTTCAGATTTTATGTTTGGATTGTTATTTATATTTTGTTGAGAATGGTTGGGTATTCAAAATACCGTTGCAGAAAAAAGAAGTTCCATTACGGATATTTGAACAAGAAATAGTAGAACAGTTATGGAGCTCTTGTTAGTCGATTATAATACGCGCATGATGGAAGTCTTTTCTAAACTTCTCTAAAAGATAGATCCTTAAATTTTTATGTATAATGTATTGACAATTTTCAATTAACGGGATTTAAAAACATATTTAACCAAAACATTTTCGTAATTGAATAATAATAGCTTAAATTAAAGAATCCTAAAAGTATACCTTAACTATCGTTTTTTTTTAAGAATCGGGCAGTCGCGGAAATTTTCAAATTTTATTTTGCAAATTTGGTATCAATCGATCGGTCTTGGCCGTCTCCCAAAAACTTTATGAGATTGGGGTGGTAGGACCCACCCCCGACCCTTTACACCCTCTTTTAGTTTTAGCATATAAAAATCTATATAAAATAAATGGGAAGAGATAAAAAAATTTAATGGCACCATTATCTTTTATTCAGACCGGCGCAATTTTTGAGTCCAAATAAAATTTAAAGAAAAAATTTTTTATAATTTTTTTCTTTTAAAAATATCGAAATTATCGTTATAATGAAAATTGAGGTTGGACTCAGGGTAGTCCAATAGTAGGTGGGGGTTGAGGGTCGGTTATACAAAGTATCGAAATTATTGTCATTATTATCGATTTTTACATAATCGAAGATGGTGAGTTCAATGGTGATGGTAAAAATGTTGACTGGATTGAGGGTAGTTCAATAAGGAGTGGGGCTTGGGGGTCTGGTCATGAATAGAATCAAAATTATCGTCATTATTATTGATTTCAACATACTTGAGGACGCTGAATCCAACAGTGATGTTTAAATTGGGATCAAAAATACAGGGGGGTCACCATAGGGTGGGAGTTTGGACTGAAAGAAGAAAATATATTATGGGTACCGATTCTGGATAAATTGAGGGTACTGAGTGCAATGGTGATGCTGAAATTAGTATTTTGGCTCCAGCCAAGAAACTAGAGGATAAGAGTTTGGGTCTAAAATTAGGGAAATGTTCAAATATAAATAATAAATATTGGTTTTTCTTTGAATCGAGGATACTGAATCCAATGGTGGTCTTGGAATATGCAATCAAGCAACCATAGGAGCAAAATCAGAAGCTGGAGGATGGGGTGAAGAATAAAAAAATGTTCAAATATACATTATACACCAAGGCTAGAGTTACTTAGCAAAGGAGCCTCTTAAAAGTGGGTTATTCTTAAATGTTAGTTGAATTTTATCAATTTGACGATGTATCGTCGAAACATGGCAGAAAAATATTTTAAAATTATTGAATAAGAAAAATTATAAACTAAAATACAAATTCTTTATATTTCTTATATTTTTATTATTGAAACATACAAACAAATGCCACAAAAATAAGACTGTATCAATTTGAGTGCTCATCGTTTTCTTGTATAATTATTTGACTAATTTCAGCATCACCATTGAATTCGTTGAATTCAGTGCCCTTGATTTATCCAAAATCAATGCTCATAATGTATATGTGAACATTTTCGGCTTTCAGCCCCCTTTAGTGACACCCTTATATTTTTGATCCTAATTTAAATATCACTGTTGAATTCAGACTCCTCAAGTTTGTTGAAATCAACACTAATGACGACAATTTTGATACTATGACCAGACCCCCAACCCCACCCCTTATTGAGCTACCCTGAAACCGGTCACAATTTTTACCATCACCATTGAACTCAGCATCTTTGATTATGTTAAAATCGAAATAATGACGATAATTTTGATGCTATTCATGACCCGACCCCAACCCTCTCCCCTTATTGAACTACCCTGAGTCCGGTCAACATTTTACCATCGCCATTGAAATCAGCATCCTTGATTATGTAAAAATCGATAATAATAACAATAATTTCGATACTTTGTATAACCGACCCCCCAACCCCCTCCTATTATTGGACTACTATGAAACCGGCCCCAATTTTTATTATCATAATTGAACGCAGCATCCTCAATTATGTTAAAATTGATAATGATGACGATAATGTCGATATTTTTAATAACCGACCCCCAACCCCCGCCCCTTATTGAACTACCCTGAGTCCGGTCAACGTTTTTACCATCACCATTGAACATAGCATTCTCGAATGTGTAAAAATCGATAATAATGACAATAATATCGATACTTTGTATAACCGACCCCCTAACGCTTACCTATTATTGGACTACCCTGAGTCCGACCCCAATTTTTATTATGACGATAATTTCGATATTTTTTATAACCAACCCCCACCACCTCCACCCCTTTTGGACTACACCGAGTCCTGCCCCCATTTTTATCATCATCATTGAACTCAGCATCCACGATTATATTGAAATCGACACCAAACATGACATGCAAAAAAATATTTTTTTCTAGGATAAGGGTTATCCGTTATTCCCTTAGGAGTAAAAAATGGTTTTGTCACCGATCAGGGGGCAGTATGGAGAATTGTATTTGCTATGAAATTGTGAATCTAACGATACACCACCTGACATATTTTACTGATTTAATGTGTCAACCCCACCCACGGGTTTGGTTGGTGGTGGGGGTGCAAACAAACTTTTGGACTCAAAAGTTGCGCCGGTCTGAATAAAAGATAATGGTGCCATTAAATTTTTTTTATCTCTTCCCATTTATTTTATATAGATTTTTGGTATAGATGCTGAAACTAAAAGAGGGTGTATAGGGGTGGGGGTGGGTCAAACCACCCCAATCTCATAAAGTTTTCAGGAGACGGTCAAGCCCGACCGATTGATACCAAAATCACAATATCAAGTCAAAAAAATTTCCGAAAACCACGTTTTCTGCCCGATTCTTAAAAAAAAACGATAGTTAAGACATTCTTATGGTTTATCTTAATATGGAATTATTAATGTTAGTTAATGTTAGTTTTGGTTGGGGTAAATTACATTTAAAACTCTCTATCATTGGTGCACGGTATGGAAATTTTGAACATGGAGTAAATGCTTTCAATATGCTGTTATCGTCAAAACTGTGGAGTGAGTGTACTGTAGAATAAATAACTCATGTATGAAAAGACAGTTTTGCTGCAAGTATAGGTAGAGCCTTTTAGAACACCATCATTAAATGTGTTAACATCGCTTCCAAATAATTCTAAGTATAAACCAGAAAGAATTACAATTGGGCTATAATTATTGGATGATATTACGAGGCTGTTGTCCACGAAAGTAAGAAAAAACAAAGAAGAAAATGCATCTGTCCGGAAAACTTTCTTTTGCATGAATCAATACAACTTATCGTTTTTTTATTTCATACCTTTCTCACCCATGTTAGCAATGATTTTGTTTTCATCGATTGCTGTCTCATTTTTTATATGTTGTTGATTCATAATTTTTTTTTTTTATTTGTACTTGGACGTTTGAATTATTGATTGGATATAGTTTTAAAGGTTTCGTGAATATTCAAAAACAAGCTTCAATTTTTAGTGTTGTAAATTAAAAACTTAAGACTTAGAAAAAATTGATATTTCTTTGTAATAAAGTTAAGAAAAGAAAAAATTTACTTAGAAAAAAAAATCTTATTTGTTTGTAGTTGTCAGTCAGTTCGTGAATATCGTAAAACGCGATTTTTTTGCTTTGCTTTTAATTAACTATATTCCATCGTGGTTTTAGTTATAGTTATTGATTTCCATTAAATTCAACCGTAACCTAAATAAATAACTATATTGGTAATAAATCTGGTAATAACAAAAAAGAAAGAAATTGATTCAACCGTCGAGCTGAGCAGTATTTTTTTTTAACTTTTAGTTTGCATCAAATTAATGAAAATTAGAAAATTATTTAATTGGAAATATATTTGAAGTCAGTAACAATATGGTTCTCGTGATTCTGGGGCAAAATTTTTTAAACCATATGTCTTTCTAATTAATATTGGAAATAACTATAAATTCTAATCATTTGTGTAATCAAGAACAGTAATTAATTTTTATTGTTTTATTAGTGAGAATAGTTTTATTCCGTTTACTAACCATCAAATATAAATTGCAGTTACGTACAAATGTGTTTTTTAATTTCTCGATTGATCGCTTGTTTTTATTCTTAATTAAATTGTTCTATTGTTTTGTGTAGCTAATTAACAAATGTTATGTAGTAGCTAATTAACAAATAACAGCAACAATCGCCCGGACTAGACTCCACATTATTATTTACAACCTTTATTAATATTTGTGTAATTATTCTTATGAAACAATCGCCCGAACCAGAGGCGAAACCTTTTAGGTAGATTTCATTTAAAAATCTACCTATTGCAATGGGCTTCATCTCGGAATTTCGGAAAAACTTTTGTGCCAAACGACTATATATGATAAGCGGAGACGAAAAAACAAAAACCAAAAAATTTATATGTATATATATATATATATATATATATATATATATATATATATATATATATATATATATATATGTATATATATATATATATATATATATATATATATATATATATATATATATACATATATATATATATATATATATATATATATATATATATATATATATATATATATATATATATATATATATATATATATATATATATATATATATATATATATATAAACGATATGAGATATAACGAAAACGACCGGCACTCTCACGGTCGCATTTGTTGAGGCAGATCAAAAAAAATTCTGTACTTGTGTGTTCTAATAATATCTTGGACAAGTTCGTGAATCAGTAAAATCCTAAAATCCGACACGTGGTTAAGCAACTAGAGGCTTTTTTCTGAAAAAATTAATTTTTTATAACGGCCGTTTGGATACTAATATGTCAAAAAAATTAACAAATTTAGAATTCTTGGAATCTTTTTATCAATTTGTTTTAAAAATAGACCTCTGCAGTTAGAGGTTCCTGAGTGAGCGGCTCCAACAAAAAAAATTGCAAAAACAATTTTTTTTTTCTAAAAATGTGCGTTTTATTAAAATCTTGGACAAGTTCGTAAATCAGCCGAATTCAACACATGGTTAAGAAACAAGAGGCTTTATACTAGAAAAAACTCTGTTTTTTAGATCCGTTATAACGGCCGTTTGGATTCTAATATTTTTAAAAACTTCATAAATTTAGAATCTTTGAAATCTTTTTAATCAGTTTCTTTCAAAAAAAGACCGACCCCTTCTGAGTGAGTGGCTCCAATAAAAAAGCTTGTAAAACACAAAATGCGTTTGAATCAACCGGCGCTCTCACGGTCGCATTTGTGGAGCAAGATCAAAAAACCTTTCTTAAAAATGTGTGTTTTATTAATATCTTGGACAAGTTCATAAATCAGAAAAATCTGACAAATGGTTAAGGAACTAGAGGCTTTATACTGTGGCAATTTATGGCCACCTTAAATTGGTTTTAAAACTATTTGCATAACTAATTCTGAAAGTAGAATATAATCAAGTAATATTTCAAATAATATCGATTTCTCTCAAATCGATTTTGATTTCATATATAGAACTGTATTTTGGGTCGGCATTATATATGTGATTAATCTGGATTTTGTTTTTATATTAAATTAGGTTTGGTTTGATTTAATTATATGTATGTATATTATCAATTACATGTAACATATTAAGCAAAGTATAAATGTATAATTGTCTATGCAATTGTATATTAGTGGCAATTGTTTTTCTTGGTCCAGCTGATTTTCGTTTTCTTTAAGGTATGCTAATGGGTATGTGTGATTTTAAATATTATGATTTCGGGTTCTAGTATAATATACAAATCAATTGGTATTTGTTTTTTTTCCCTCGCAATATAACTCCGAACATCAAATATCATATTGGACAATTTAGTTTTTAAGAATCTTTCAAAGCGTTGAAAGAGTGAACAAAAATAAAAATTAAAAATCCGGAAAAATAAAAAGTTAAAATGTGCCGTTTATAAGAAACCAGTGAATTCTAAACTTGTGACCAGTGATTTTTAGTTAAATCCAAATACCGTGATTTCGTGTCCCGTTTCCTTCTCTTTTTGAAAAAGAAATATTGTTGTTCTAAGGAATTTTTAAAGAACGCATTTTGCTATTAAAATTTGTCTCAAATACTGGGACGTATAATTTTTTTATAGAAATTGCTGGTCAGTTTGATTGCTCTTTCGACGCCGTTGCTAGGCAAAAAATCTAAAATTGTCTAATTGGATATTGTTGGAGCTGTAAAAGATTCCGTGGAAAATAATTATCACCGTTTGCTAAAACTATCATAACGGAAGAATCTAACGTTTTAATGTTGTGTTTGCCGCGTTTTTTTATTGGTATCATTTTTAAAAGAACATATATGACCTTGGCAGTCGACTTTGTTGAATTGGCGCGCTCAGCTGTTTTCAAGAGCGTCATAAAATTTATGCTTTTACCTCGCTGGATCCAGGGGAAACAAAA
The DNA here is from genome assembly GCA_963693315.1 of Diogma glabrata. Taxonomy (NCBI): domain Eukaryota; kingdom Metazoa; phylum Arthropoda; class Insecta; order Diptera; family Cylindrotomidae; genus Diogma; species Diogma glabrata. The sequence goes on from OY856187.1 coordinate 213,910,087, forward strand.
GGCATCAAGCTAAGACATATTTTTATTTATCATTTATTTACTATTTAATTATTTATTTATTTAGTTATTTATCTATTTATTTTTTTTTAAACGTTAAATTCGTATATATTCAATATTCGTCAATAGTACTATTTTTTTTTGTATGAGAATTTCTTTTCTAAAAATTACAAGAATTTAATTAATTAATTTTTTTTTTGAAAAAAAATTAAACTTTTACTTTTGGTTATGATGTTTTTTTATTGAGTATATCAGAGTTATTATAAATTGTGAAATATCATACTAGTATAAATAGTCGATCCAGGGTTCGTCAGAAAAACAATAAAAGATATAAGAACGTTCAGTAAAACTAAGAATTATTTATATATCATATATTTATATATCATTTAAAGAAAAATTCTATTGTTAATATTTAGTTACCTTTTTTCTTAAAAATATTTAGATTAAATAACAGAAATATACACTAGTATTAAATTAAAAGAAAATCTAATCCAGATTAATTTTTTTTCTACCAAATTTTTGCCGTCGGCATTTCAATGCTTCAATAAAATATTTGTTTTCGATTTATCTAAATTATGCGTGTTATTATTTCAGTATTTTTTCTTTCAGAAAATGTTTAGAATAGTTATTATGTCGTGCTAAGTGTTAGAGTGATCGAAAGATGATGTCGTAAACCACCACTTTTTTTTTGGGGAGACATAACAAATTCCGCACTACGTGTCTCCTTGGGAGGTTTTGGGGCATGTGCTCGTCACAGTAAATCTTGTGATCTTTACTCGATTCTCCTGGTTGCTTAATATTCCGTTTTTTTTTTGGTGTGTTCAGCTAATTCAAATTCAATTTTAATTTATATTTACAACATCTTTCGTGCAGCACTATCATGCTTCCAACGGATGCATTAGAAATGATCCACGACCTCACCATGACCTACTAGCCGAGGCGATTGTGCTGCCTCTAGTGCACATATCCGGCGGAAGAATTCTGTTCGTGATCTAATCCCGACAGTGGCGCCCAAAGATTGCAATATGGCCAATTTAGGAAACACCAATCTAAATTAAATTACGGTTGGTTTTGAGTTGGTTGAATTAACATTTTTTTTTTTATAGTATACGGTTGTTTTTATGATATGCAAGCGTTTTTATGCTAGCGTTTCCCGCTAAAATTACACGTTTTTCTTTATGTAGCTTATCCGTTATATTTTTTTTTCAGCATGGTGAGTTGATTGGCCTTAGTTTTAAGTATTTTTTTTCTCATTCGCCTTTTATCGAATTTCGATAATTGTTTCTTTTTACCAATCAACTTATTAGAAATGGAAAACAACTTATTACAGTTTATTTTTTTTTATTTTTGCAACTAGTTTTTTAGATTTAAAGTAAATTTCAATCATTTTGATTTTTTTTTTATTATAATTTCCTACGCTGTTTCATATCATTTAAATTTCCGTCCGTTATCAATTTTCTGTCATCGTCAATTTTTTTTTTTGAAATTGCAGTTTATAAAGACTTTTTTTTATGGATATTTAGGAAATTTTTATTCATGTTTGGAAAACGCAATAATTTTCGGTCTAAGACTTTTTGAGTTTTATTGTTAGTGTTTCTGTTCATGGGTGGAAGTTCATTTATGATAATAAAACGATCGCATTGGTTTACTACGTTTTAGTGTTGATTATCAATGTATGTTAGTCGTGTTATTTATTTAAATTTTGGATGATGGTTTGATACCGCAAATCGCTACCGAACTTTAGTTTGTTTTGATTTCGATTTGTTTGGTTGTGTCTTACCATAATAAACTGTACTTTTGTTTTGTGATGACTGAGAATTTTCAAAGATTTGTTTTTGTATATGGCATATTTTCTGTCTTAGGATATTTTGACTATCTGTCAAGCTATGCAAATTTAAATTATTTTTCCGTTTATATTGCACTTCAGTGCCTGTACACTTTGATTTTCGCGCATTAGCTTCTGTCCTCGGACGTTGGTAATTTAGATTACTCTTGACTACTAATGTTTGGTGAATTTCAGAGTTTTGTGGGTATCAGAAAAATAAAATCATCATTCCCGTTCGCCAACGTTAGATGTTTTACATCTTTTGAGTTGATGATTATTTAGTGTAAATATTTTTTTTTGTTTTTGTAAAGTAAATTTCATTTAAACCGCTATTTTTTTCTATTACTTGGAGAATCGAGAATTTAATATAGAATTTTGTTGGTTTACGATATCATCGACTAGATCATTTATTATTAAAAATTAAAGTTCCGTACCGTATAGTATCGTATCGTATCGCAGTTTGAAAAATAATAATTTATTATTTATTATATTATTTCATTATATATATATATATATCTATATATTTTTTTTCTCGTATTTAATTTAAATTAAATTTATTTATATATTTATTATTGGTTCTTATTTATCGTTTTAATAAGTTATTATGGATGTGGACTATTTGGAATCGGATGAGTTTGTGATAGAATGTTTAGTGCGTGGAATTGAAGGCACAATTCCCTATCAAATGAAAACATTGCCCGCTATTCTTGATGATGAAAAAAGTGGAAAGGCAGTCGCTCCCAATCGTCCGCATGAAGCGGGTGGTAAAAGACCAAATGATGAACTTGACCGGTGTGAAAAAAAACTACGAAACCTGCAACTAAGTTTACAGGGAATTCTTCCACAAAAGGACATGACCAATAAAATTGAAATTCTTGGAGGTATAAATTCGCGATTGCATCACGTTCGAGGAAGCCTTGAGCGTATGAAATATTCCCGTAAAGTTGAGAATAGATTAAACAAATTGCTACCGTCTTGTGAAAAGCTAATTGAAACCGTTAGTAATGTTATTTCAGAAGTAACTTGTCTTGAGGATGCCGAGGTTTCCATTCGCGAGGCGCTTGACGATATTTCTGTGCCTGACGCAGAAAATAATAGGGACGCAGAGAACATAGAAATGGGAGAGAAAAGTGAGGATGATACTGTTGAGTTTGGCAATCGTAGTGCTGCTTTACGCAATATCCAAAATCAACCGAATGTGTTTAAATCCTCTTCAACATCCCTTCCGATTTCGACCGCTGAACGAATATCAGGGATACTTAATAACTTAAGTTTGTTGAATAAAATGCCTCCTCTAAACACAGCTTCGGAAAATACTTTTTCTGGTGCGGGCCGTTCTACAAAGGCGGAGGAGGTACACTTCGATCCTACTACCTTACCACCTGGATACACCTCACAAATGAAACCAAATATTCCTCCACAAAACGTTCCAAAGTCACCTGAGGACGAACTTGTTACGCTTTTGGACTTAATCTCAAAACGTGTTGCATTAAGTGGAAATCCGCTTCTTCCACAGGAACCGAAGTCTATAGTGAGCGCTTATACTCAATCAGCTTCAAATAATACAGCATCCCAGGGATCCCAGGGTTCCGATAGTGCACCAACGCAGAGTAATGCTCAATCTGGATCTTCTCAGAAACCACCTACCTGGAGTACACTTCCAATATCCAACCCTACAGATTTTAAGCCTGCTCAAAATCCTTCAATAGGTATGCATAAATGGAATATCAAGTTTGATGGATCACCTACTGGAACACCAGTGGAAAGTTTTCTTTTTAGGGTTGAGTATAATGCTGTTTCCAATAACATTTCGCAAATACGTTTAGTTGATGGCTTGGGTTTGTTATTGCGTGAATCCGCTTTGGAGTGGTATTGGCTTTATTTGCAACGCACCGGTAGGGTGACTTGGCCTCAGTTAAGGGAAGCGTTAATGGATAGGTTCCAAGACAGACGTGATGAGTTGGAGGTACGTCAAGCCTTAGAGCTTAGAAAGCAGAAACCTCGAGAATCTTTCTTGGAATTCTATTCCGAAATTCTGGCTATTTCCCTGTCATTAAAATCACAGCTTCTCGATCCCGACTTACTTCTTATTTTGCGAAGAAATATGCGAAGTGGACTTCAAGTGGCTCTTGCTGGTCAGTCATTTACATCAGTTGCACAACTTGTTAAGAGATGTGTTGAAACGGAAGACACCTGGAATCGTGTTGGATATAATCCAGATGCTTTCTGCCAACCTCGTCGTTATGTAAGCGAAATATCTTCCGAACATGATCCTAATTTACCACCAATGACATGTCCGCCTAATTTTATGCCCTATGGTGATCCACAAGAAATTTGTGCTCTAAACATGAGAAAACATCCCCATTATAACCAACAATTTAATCGGCAGTCCATCCCTCAGACTAATCCTGCTTGCTGGAATTGTTTTAGGGAAGGACACTTTTTCAAAGATTGTACAATTCCAATAAATCATCGATTTTGTTTCGGATGTGGAATACAGAACATTATTAAGTCCCAATGTAAACATTGCTTGCAATCGGGAAACTCGAGGAAGGGAGTGCTTCCACCTGGGGAACCACACTCCCAGAATCCCACCTTGGTGACCAGGAAAGAGACGGAAGAAGCAGCGACCGGCATGGATCCGGAGTTTCACCAATTGCAAAAGAAATTCCAAAAATAAATGACTCTAATATTTCCTCCGATTTTCAAATTTATAACGATCAAACTACCCATACTGACATTGTAAAACCTAAGAAAACTTCTCGTAGAGATCGCACCTTACGATATTGGCGTCTTCGGCGTTCGATTAAATCTATTGTGGCTGAAACTGTTATTCCTGTTGAAAATAATTTTGACAAACGTCCATATGCGAATGTTTTGATAGCTGGAGTCCCATGTATGGGTTTGCTAGATAGCGGTGCGAATGTAAGTGTTTTGGGATCAGGATGTGAACAGTTTTTAGAGAAAAGTGGAATTAAAGTTCACAATCTCCCATCTTACATCGCTACTGCTAGTGGTGCCAGTGAGCGTGTTCACGGCCACATCTGCGTTCCAGTTTCGTATAAGGGCAAACAGAAAACGATGCGATTGCATCTCGTACCAAGCCTTAAACAGCCTTTATATTTAGGTATTGATTTTTGGGACCTTTTCGGTTTAATACCTGCTCAGGTGAATGAACTCGAGGCTGTCCCTGAGACAGTAGTAGTTCCATCCAATAAACATGATTTATCACCTGCTCAAGAAGCCCAATTATCGGAAGTCATTGCTAAATTTCCATCATCAGCAAAACTTGGCTTAGGACGTACGCAAATTCTGACGCATCGCATTGATGTAGGCAACGCTACTCCTATTAAACAAAGGCACTACGCTGTATCCCCCGCTGTTCAAGCGGATATTTATAAAGAACTCGATAGGATGTTGGATCTCGGGGTAATCGAAGAAAGCCAAAGTTCTTGGAGTTCTCCGGTTACTCTCGTCCGCAAGGCCAACGGGAAGGTACGCCTTTGTTTAGATGCTAGGAAGGTCAATGCGGTGACGGTGAAAGATGCGTATGCTCTTCCATTAATAGATGGTTTGATCGGTCGCCTCGAGAAAACCAGATATATTAGTAGCATTGATTTGAAAGACGCGTTCTGGCAAATCCCGTTAGAACAGAGTTCTCGGGATAAGACTGCATTTACAGTTCCCGGACGTCCTCTATATCATTTTACTTCCATGCCCTTCGGTTTATGCAACGCCCCACAAACGATGAGTAAATTGATGCACAAAGTTATCCCTCATCATTTGCATGATCGGGTATTTGTATACTTGGACGACTTACTTCTTGCTTCTTCAACTTTTGAAGAGCATTTATCTTTATTATCTGAAGTGGCCAGATTGCTAAACGCTGCAAATCTGACCATAAATGTGGGAAAGAGTAAGTTCGTACTCAAGGAAACAAAATACCTGGGATATGTAATTGGTGATGGGTGTCTGCGTGTAGATCCCGCGAAAGTGGAGGCGATAGCATCATACCCAGCCCCAAAAACCCCTCGACAAGTCCGCAGATTTCTTGGAATGGCCGGATGGTATCGCCGGTTTATTCCGAATTATTCCACCTTGACGGCACCAATCAGCGACTTGTTGAAAAAGGGAAGTAAATTGATATGGAGTGAAAGGGCACAACATTCTTTTGAGGAACTCAAAAATGCTCTTATTTCGGCCCCTGTTCTAGTCAACCCTGACTTCAGTCAACCGTTCTTCATCCAATGCGACGCTAGCACGACTGGGATTGGAAGCGTGCTGATTCAAAAATCTAGCAATGGTGGGGAACATCCGATAGCCTTTATGTCACAAAAACTCAACTCGGCTCAACGTAAATACAGTGTAACGGAGCTGGAATGTCTTGCTGCCGTATTAAGCGTAAAGAAATTCCGCGCGTACATAGAAGGCTACCGTTTCACTGTAATTACAGACCATGCGAGCTTGAAGTGGCTCATGGACCAGAAAGATTTATCCGGCAGGTTAGCGAGATGGAGCCTTAAATTACAGGCATTCGATTTTAACATCGAATACCGCAAAGGTTCCCAGAATGTGGTGCCGGATAGTCTTTCAAGGGTTCATGTAGATGCTCTGACAGCTGAGGATGTTCACCTTCCCACTCTTCACATAGATTTAGAATCACCAGCGTTTCAGGAAAAGGAATATCAAGACCTGGTATCAACTTTGCAAGAGAATCCAAAAGCAAAAACCAACTTTCGAGAGAAAGATGGAAAGCTATATATCACCCAGGCTTTTGGATTACAAAACTTAGAATGTACGGATATTTCTGATTGGAAACTGGTGGTCCCAATATCTCTCGCCCCAACTTTGATTCAGACCGCTCATAATCCGCCATCTTCTGCACACTTAGGGTTTGCAAAAACGTTAGAAATTGTGCAACGTCAGTTTTATTGGCCTAATATGGTACGAGATATTAAAGAATACATTCAAGCTTGTGATACATGTAAATCTGTCAAGCCCGTAAATTTCTCCACAAGGCCTACCATGGGAAACTTCATCGAAGTTACTCGTCCATGGCAACGCGTGTATATGGATTTTCTGGGTCCATATCCACGTTCGAAATCGGGAAATTCATATATTTTGATCATCCTTGATCAGTATACACGTTTTGTTCTGGTCGAGCCTGTTCGAAACGCAACATCTGCAAAGGTGGTAGAATATCTAAAGTCCAGGGTGTTTAATTTCTTTGGAGTGCCTGAGTCCATCTTTTCAGATAACGGGAAACATTTTACGTCCATTATCCTAGCCAATTTGTTGAAAGCCTATGGAGTGAAGCACGAATTTACACCCAAATATTCACCCCAGTCCAATGCATCAGAAAGGGTAAATAGAACGATAATTTCAGCTATCCGAGCGTACGTCAACGACAACCATCGAACTTGGGACGAACATTTACACGAAATCGGTGCAGCTTTGAGAAACGCAGTACATGCCTCAACTGGTTTTTCTCCCCATTTTTTAGTCTTCGGCTATCACATGATCTTGCATGGTTCCACTTACAAGCTTTTACGTGAGTTGAAATGTGACGGAGATAATGAAGTCGCAACGATTCCTAATTCGCATCGACTTAGTCTAGCCCAAGAATCAGTTCTTCATCACCTCAAGGAAGCCTATCAACGTCATGCGAGTCATTACAATTTACGTAGTCGTAATCGGTCGCTCGCTCCAGGTCAAACCGTCTTTGTACGAAATTTTGTACAAAGCGATGCCGTTAAGCATTTTGCTTCGAAGCTTGCGCCGAAATTTATAAAGGCAAAAATTCATGGCAGAGTTGGGAATGTCGCTTATGAAGTGGTTGAAGAAAATGGAAATAGTTTAGGAGTATATCATGCAAAGGACATTCGACCGTAGTTCATCAAATGATTCCGAATCCAAAATTTAGTCCAGAATCCATACCACAGATTTTATAAGATCTAATATAAATACATAAATGCCCGGCTTTTAAGACCTTCTCATGGGTGTGAGTCAGCCCTACGATTGTGGCAATTTATGGCCACCTTAAATTGGTTTTAAAACTATTTGCATAACTAATTCTGAAAGTAGAATATAATCAAGTAATATTTCAAATAATATCGATTTCTCTCAAATCGATTTTGATTTCATATATAGAACTGTATTTTGGGTCGGCATTATATATGTGATTAATCTGGATTTTGTTTTTATATTAAATTAGGTTTGGTTTGATTTAATTATATGTATGTATATTATCAATTACATGTAACATATTAAGCAAAGTATAAATGTATAATTGTCTATGCAATTGTATATTAGTGGCAATTGTTTTTCTTGGTCCAGCTGATTTTCGTTTTCTTTAAGGTATGCTAATGGGTATGTGTGATTTTAAATATTATGATTTCGGGTTCTAGTATAATATACAAATCAATTGGTATTTGTTTTTTTTCCCTCGCAATATAACTCCGAACATCAAATATCATATTGGACAATTTAGTTTTTAAGAATCTTTCAAAGCGTTGAAAGAGTGAACAAAAATAAAAATTAAAAATCCGGAAAAATAAAAAGTTAAAATGTGCCGTTTATAAGAAACCAGTGAATTCTAAACTTGTGACCAGTGATTTTTAGTTAAATCCAAATACCGTGATTTCGTGTCCCGTTTCCTTCTCTTTTTGAAAAAGAAATATTGTTGTTCTAAGGAATTTTTAAAGAACGCATTTTGCTATTAAAATTTGTCTCAAATACTGGGACGTATAATTTTTTTATAGAAATTGCTGGTCAGTTTGATTGCTCTTTCGACGCCGTTGCTAGGCAAAAAATCTAAAATTGTCTAATTGGATATTGTTGGAGCTGTAAAAGATTCCGTGGAAAATAATTATCACCGTTTGCTAAAACTATCATAACGGAAGAATCTAACGTTTTAATGTTGTGTTTGCCGCGTTTTTTTATTGGTATCATTTTTAAAAGAACATATATGACCTTGGCAGTCGACTTTGTTGAATTGGCGCGCTCAGCTGTTTTCAAGAGCGTCATAAAATTTATGCTTTTACCTCGCTGGATCCAGGGGAAACAAAAGGCATCAAGCTAAGACATATTTTTATTTATCATTTATTTACTATTTAATTATTTATTTATTTAGTTATTTATCTATTTATTTTTTTTTAAACGTTAAATTCGTATATATTCAATATTCGTCAATAGTACTATTTTTTTTTGTATGAGAATTTCTTTTCTAAAAATTACAAGAATTTAATTAATTAATTTTTTTTTTGAAAAAAAATTAAACTTTTACTTTTGGTTATGATGTTTTTTTATTGAGTATATCAGAGTTATTATAAATTGTGAAATATCATACTAGTATAAATAGTCGATCCAGGGTTCGTCAGAAAAACAATAAAAGATATAAGAACGTTCAGTAAAACTAAGAATTATTTATATATCATATATTTATATATCATTTAAAGAAAAATTCTATTGTTAATATTTAGTTACCTTTTTTCTTAAAAATATTTAGATTAAATAACAGAAATATACACTAGTATTAAATTAAAAGAAAATCTAATCCAGATTAATTTTTTTTCTACCAAATTTTTGCCGTCGGCATTTCAATGCTTCAATAAAATATTTGTTTTCGATTTATCTAAATTATGCGTGTTATTATTTCAGTATTTTTTCTTTCAGAAAATGTTTAGAATAGTTATTATGTCGTGCTAAGTGTTAGAGTGATCGAAAGATGATGTCGTAAACCACCACTTTTTTTTTGGGGAGACATAACAAATTCCGCACTACGTGTCTCCTTGGGAGGTTTTGGGGCATGTGCTCGTCACAGTAAATCTTGTGATCTTTACTCGATTCTCCTGGTTGCTTAATATTCCGTTTTTTTTTTGGTGTGTTCAGCTAATTCAAATTCAATTTTAATTTATATTTACAACATCTTTCGTGCAGCACTATCATGCTTCCAACGGATGCATTAGAAATGATCCACGACCTCACCATGACCTACTAGCCGAGGCGATTGTGCTGCCTCTAGTGCACATATCCGGCGGAAGAATTCTGTTCGTGATCTAATCGCGACAATACTAGAAAAAAAAATTTGTTTTTTTAATCCGTTATAACGGCCGTCTGGATACTAATATTTTTAAAATCTTCATAAATTTAGAATCTGTGAAAACATTTTAATCCGTTTCTTATAAACATAAACCTCTGCAGTTAGAGGTTTTTGACTTGTTGGCTTCAACAAAAAAGTTGGCAACAATCCATAACTACAATTTCCAAAAACCTTATAACAGTCAATGTCAACCTTATAACAGTCAAAAAAGTAAAAGATTTGAATAGAAGAAATTAATTTTTTTCTCTTAGAAATAAACTATTTTGATATTTTGCAGTAATTGCACGACATATGATATAGAGTAGGCTTGTGTCATAAATTGTCACACACATGTTCTGTGGTAGATTTGATATTTGTTTGTTGCAAAATTGGATAGATATAATTTTGCTTATAGGTAGCTAATTTTCTTTTTAAAATTTGCTCGATATCTGTTTGAAATTAGTTTGTTTTGTTTAAACTAATCTGATACATCAGATTCTACTGGCACACACAACTGTCTGATCTCGAAATCTACCTATTTATAGCGGATATACGTACCGCTTGAACTTTTTTTTTTACAACGTGTATTACTATTTGTTTTATTGCTTTTATTAGATTTAGTACTCAGCTAGTATGATCGACTGAATTAACGTGGATAAGAGGAGTTCCAACACATGCAATCATGGGGTAGGTGAAACCTTTATATAATATTTTTTTAATTTAAAGCTTCTAGTCATATTGGTGTGTGCGTGGTGAACTCGGTTTTTTTAGACGTTGGGGTCGTCAAAGTCTCTGCTCTTTGTTTTCGATTATTTAATTCCGTTTACACAGTATCATTTGTGTCCATATTTGATTATTTGTACTGAGCTGAGGTAAATTACTTCTCGGACACACATATTTTAAGCTCGCTGAAACAAAACCTTGCTTCGCACGCAGTCCTTTGATTGCTTCCTGTTAGTGACATCACTAGCAGTTCCAGTTTTCATTACATTAATACCCTTAATACCCTAATCCGCTCAGTGGATTTCATGATGTTAACAGAAAAGAGCATTGCTCCGATAAAATAAATGGCAATTACTGCCTGAAAAAAGTACAAACACACAAATGTATTTTGATTAAATATGGTTAAATATTTATTTTGGGATTGAGGTTTTCAAAATTGCAATCGCTTTTCAACCTTTGGTATAAAGATTAGATTTGGTTAAGTCCATTGAATTGAATTTTTAAAAAGCATTGAGGAGAGGAACATTGAATTTTTAAGGAGCTTCTTGGAGCTTCTTTGATTCATGACAAATTGTCTGGAGTTTCAGCATTCACCATAGTGCCTATGGTTTGGTCTGGTTCCGTTTGGTCTTTACAGAAAGCATAATCTAAGAACGGCTTCACTAAAAGAAGCGTGTTTCCCAGTATAACCAAAGCTCTCGTGTAATTGAGAGTATTCGGTACTACAACTGGGAGTAATTCAATCAGCATCCTATCTTTTTTTTGGTTTTAGGGTTTTTGGTTTTAGGTTGGAATTTACCCTATTTGCGGATAATAATTTCTGCTAAGAATAAAATCAAAAAATAACTTACCTCGTACATTGTTGTCAGTGCTACCTCAGATCGTGGTATCGCGTTTGTCTCAAATTCAAAGACGACTTTGACCTGGCGGGTTTGAGTATCTATGAACAGATTACTTACCTTATTAGGTATTACTACTCTGTTATTCGGTAAGTAATTTGAAATAAGCCAGAATTTCTGCTTATTAACGTTTTGCAATGGGATAATTTGATCAAAATGGAAACCGTCACTTCCTTTCAGTAAAGGCGGTGGTCTTGAAAAAACTTTGACATGTTTTGTTTCCATCTCCACAACCGTAACTTCAGATGGTTCAGAAAAGTCGAGCAGTTCACAAACTTCCATTGATAAAGATAGTTTCGTGGAACAAGCATTTCTATCGGTAAAATTATATGGGGTTTTAGGTAGGTATTTGTAACATTGTACTTTTGTACACGAATAAATGAAAAAAACTTCATAAAATAACTACAAAACTTAACTAATTTCACAAATAAATTAATTTTACAAATATTTGACCAATTGAAACTAGTTAAAAACAACATAAATTAAAACACTGATAACAACTTCACTATTTGATTTAAATTTATGTAATGATCTCGATCACATGATTCAATCAAATTTAATAGCGAAAATTTCATATTTCTGTCTCTTTTTTAATATATATTATAATGCGGATAAGGCATATAATATAATATATTATATGCGGATAATAGTATCCGCATTCCCATCACACGATTTCAATATATAATTACATTTAAATGAAAAAAAGATTATAATTATTTCGTCCACAAAAACAAGATGTATAAATGCAACAAGTTAATCAACCAATTTTTAAACACTCAATATTGTTTTCGAGCTCATACATTTGTATACAAAATTTGTTGTATGAAACAGAAAGTTTCAAAGAAATACTTAGAAACAGGTTTCAAAAATTTATTACTCATGAATTTTATACATTTAGTCTTATAAGCTGGTTTCGACTTCAACTTAAATAAGGTCAGAAGCGAAATAGAATAACCAATAGTTACCAATCCGTTACTAATCCGCAGGAGATTCAGGATTGTTGTAATTAATAATTTTTAAGAAATTTTTGGGGTTTTCAGGTATTGCAGGGATCCAAAAACAAGCTTCGGGTTGGCTTGAAACATCCCTAGACACATGTTGTTCATTTAACATGACGCCGATGTCAACCATTATCTCTGAAAACCAAGATCGATGCGAGTTTCTAGTTGAAAAAATAAATAAATAAATAAGAATTAAAAAGGTGTCGACTAGTACTATCATTCTACGTTTAGTTAATGACCTTTTTGGTGCATGTTTCCTGATTGCCATTGTCCTTAGTGCGGACACTAACAGTAATACAGAGATCTACTAAATGGCAAGACTCCTACCATGGATCGGCGGTGCGTACACTCAGAAAAATAATTATTATAAGTATAAGGAAAATATTACATCAAAATTATGTTACTGAAATTACATTATTTGTAAATGAAGCTTCCTAAATTTTATTAATTTTTATTATTTTAATGAAATTTGTAAACTTATATTTACTATACCAAACATAAATTTTAATTGTTGAAATTCTTAAAAAGAATGGTATATTATTTTATTAAATTTGTGATTAATTTGCGTATTTTATATGAAATACTTTTCATTAAACGTAATTATATTTTCAAAATCATTTTTTCTTCAATTTAACGCATATAATCATAAATTGTATTACTAAACTTATTATATAACATAAAATCTACGTTAAAGTTTCCAGAATTTTAGGACTCAAACATTTCGTTAAATTTATGATATAGAATACCACAACGTTAACGTAATGTATCGTCAATTCGAAAAAATATAACGTTAACTTAGTAACGAAGCTTTATAGAAAATTAAAAGCCAAAACAAACAAATTAATGTGACTTTGTGATGTGATGTTTAAAGTTAAGAAATAGAAAAGGTAAGTCATATGTTGTTATATTAAATTGAGTTATGAGTAGTGACTGCAATAATAAAATTAATGTGAATACTGACAAAAAAAACTTGAAGAATGTTTTAATAGTCATATTTTTAAAGTTGAACAACTAGTGACATTTGATACCTAAATATTAACTGTGAATAATGTAGGCAGATCTGGGCAACTGCTCACCGCAAAATAACAGATAAACATACTGGTTCAGTAATGACAACTAATATATAAATATTAATATAATTAATAAATATGCGGGATTTGTAAGCAGTTGAAATCAAGTAACTAAGGAAGTAATTTCAATTTTTTCAATTCAAAGTTGTGGTTGGATATATCTCAGATAAAAACTCCATTTTTCTCTTTCACGTATTTCAGTTAGGATTCGAACTCGTAATCTTATGAATGCCAGTGAGTTCCTTTGGCGAACACTAATAAATATATTAATCGACCGTTTAAATAAATAATAATAACAATTTTAATATATTGTTATAATAATAGTTTTATTGTTTTTTATTTAGACAAATGTTTTTTTGTAATTTATTCCAAACGCGTCATAAATAAATAATATATATATACATACATATAAGATTAATTAATTAGTTAAAAAATTAATTTTGATTAGGCACATAAAAATCATTTTAAATTGTAGCACTTTTTATACTGTAGCACTTAAAATTCACCACAAGTACAACTTCAACAGATCAATCAACTTTCTACAACCCCGAAGTTTATGCAGCAAAGTTGAAATTTGTAAAAGAAATTACCAAGAATTATAAAGTAAATTCAAAACCATCTACAACAAGTACAGTCTCTAACAAGTCTATTTTAAATAAATGGATCAGCAATATTAATTTTTCTAAAAGCGTTACATCTGGGGCTCTATTCTCGAACACATAAATGTCATCACAATATTGTAAATTCACACAATATTGTGAATTTCGTATTATGTAATACCAATTTGGTAAAAATTCAACACAATATTGTGAATCTGACAAGAACAATATAGTTACTGTCAAAATCACAATTTTGCTTTGTGTTTTGTGTGTTGACTTTTTTATACAAATTTCATCGACTGGCGTAAAAATTAATTTATAACGCAAAATTAAGTCTTTAATAATATTAAATAATCATATTTTTATATAAATATCATTAAAACATATTTATTTATTAAATATATTTTTATTTTATTTTGCATCTTTTAATATTAAAAAAGTTAGTTGTCAAAAATACGAACCTAGTACCAAAAATCTGTTATAATTTTGTAAAAATTTGTTATAATTTGTTTGACCCAAATATGAGTTACAGAATACCATTTTTAAACAAAGTTGTTAAGCATTTTGGTGAAATTGACAATATTGTCGATTGACAAATATGTGTTCGGGAATAGGGCCCCAGCAGATGAAGTAAGTTTATTACATTTTGTTTGACAGTGTGAAAATTTTGTTTTTTGAAATTGATACGTATTTTTAAATTTTCAGCAAGATATTGGCATTTTAATTAAAACTTTATCTGGAGAACAGTGTGCATTTTGGGAGACAATTTAGGCTTACATAAATGGTTTATTATACCCAAGTTTATCACAGTTGACGTCTTGCATGAAAGCATTCTGTAATATGATTGAGCCAAAAAATTAAATAAATTTATATACTTTGAATTTAAGATTTTAATTATGTTAATCATTGAGGATATTAAAACTCAAACATTTAAAATGACTGCAAGAGAAATATGGCGATTTAAGAGCTTTTTGATAAACTTTATATTTATATTTAAATTGAATAAACTATAGAATAAACAGAAAAAATTATTTAAATTTGAATTGTTGTGTTTCAATTAAAACTCATGAAAACCTAAAAACGTAGATCCTATACATATCATGCAACTATAGTGACCTCGATCCCAGAATTCAACGCTGCACGAATCCCAGAATCACGGGATCAACAAAAGTATATCATAGATATTACGTATATTTTTGCTCCAAAACTAGTGAAAAATCTCAGAATTAAATAACATATTTTTTATTTTTAATGTTATACGTATAATGGAGTTAAGTGTTAAACTCTATGAAATTTATTTTTCAAATTTAACGCAGTTATGAGCGTATTTTAAAACAACGCATACTTTAAAACAAATATTTCTATTACACTACTTTTATGATATGCGTTTATGCATTTCATTGATTTTATGATATAATTTACTACAAATTATGAACTTTTCATTACCTATCTTTATGAGACGTTTATATCATGAAATCAATGAAAATCATATACTAATTTTTATTATAACTATACATGGACTCGAAATCGTGTGCAGATTTTCTTAGTTTTTACGTAGTTTTTCATTGAATCAATGAAGCAGTTTTCTGAGTGTAGACAAAACAAACCACAAGTCGTAGTTGTCTGGTGCTCAAGTCTAACCGTTTGTGACTGAGTTATTTGATTGACTCCAGCCAGGCTGCTCTTTAGCATGACGCGTATTTTATCTTGATCCGTGGCTTAAACTAACAATGTTTGCCTGATCTACGCAACTAGAATCAAATCTAATTGGCCTTATCAATTTAGAAAACATCAATAACCAAAACCCACCTTACAACGAAAAACATCAATCTGAAACTGACAAATCGTCAATAGTCGGTTTAAGAATGCAAGAATTCATGCAATAAAATGCAAGATTTCATTTAACTTTTTACGAGATAATATGAATTTCGTAATCGTAATATTAAATTGATGAATTTTATCTTATTTTTATCTAACATTATGTGCGAAAGAATTTTTTTTTTAATGTATTTTGTTTACATGAAAGATGTCGGTTTACTAAAACATATTTAAATTTTTTATAATTTTAAGAAAATTATGCAAAATTAATTTTATTTTTTATATATGGGGTATTCTCTGCCAACGGGAGAGCTCCCTTGTCTAAAATTTGCGAAATCATTTCACAGTTTTTGTGAGCGCAAACAAAAGCCTAAGATCTGAGATCTCTAGTGTTAGTTGTCGTCTGGCTTTTTTTTAAAAGACGTGATGACGGACTAATATGGTAGCTAAAGGCTTACAACCTCACCCTGAAAGTAGAGCAATTTGGCTGCCAACACAAATTTAAAATATCTCAAGATGCGTTCATGGGCTTAAAATGTTGGTAATGATACGTTGTTTCAAATTCCGAGTGGTGTTCAATTATTTTTCAAAATGGCAGCTCGTAAATATTAAAATATAAAATTAAAAAAATAAACAAATAACGAGGTTGGAGGGTTGATATTCCCATTGTTGTTATATTTTCTTCGATAATTTTGAATCTTCAGTAATATTCTACAAAAATCCAGAAAATTGGACCTTGGAGGTGTTTTTTGGAAATTATAGAAATATAAGCCGAACTTTTTTAAAAAAATTTCTAAAAAATTTCCAATCCATATTATTTAAAAATATTTAATTTTTAATTTTTTTAAAATAAATTATCAAAAATTGTAGCTAATTATTTTTAATAAAAACAGATTTTTAATAATCCGTCCAGTACATTACAAGAAACATGTCATTTATACAAGAAACTTGTCGTTTTCAAAAACTAACCCCTGCTATAAAAGGAGAACGTGACAAAAAAAAACTTTCTTCTACAAAACGTTTTGTTTCATTCTCTCTTACATGTAAACAAATTTGAACTTTCTTCTACAAGACGTTTTGTTTCATTCTCTCCTACACTGTAAAAACATTTGAAGCAAATAAAAAAATATGTGTTTAAATAACCGAATTTTTAGTGAAAATTTTGCAGGAAAAAGCGCCATTTTCCATATTTCCATATTTTGTTTCAGACAAAAACAACTTTAAAAAACAACTTGACGCCATACCGCATTTGAAACTATTTATAATTACCAACATTTTAAGTTCAAGAACGCAGAGATTTTGAGATCTTAAATTTGTGTTCACATGTCAAATTGTTATAATTTTAGTGCAAGGCCGTAAGTCTGTAGCCACTATCATGTTTTTAGATATCTGAAGGTCTTAAGTTTTTATTTGCGCCCAAACAAACTGTAAAATATTTTAACATATTTATACAGAGAATTATATTATTTTTATTAAATTGTGTTGTGTAGTAGATATTACAATTTTTATATGTGTTATTATGGTTTTCCATATTATTCACTGTTTGTGTGCTTTTGTCACTTTTGAATTAAAATGCAATATTTAAAAATATACTTTTTACTGTTTATTTTTAAATTTATTTATAATATTTATTATTATTTATTATTTTATAATAATTTAAGAATAGAATAATAATTTAAGAACTGAGGATGACGTAAGTCGAAATCGATATTCTTTAAAATAAAAAAATTAAAATCACATTGTTACTATAAGGAAGTTTTATTATTATAAATAATTTTAAAAATAAACAGTAAAAAGTATATTTTGAAATATTGCATTTTAATTACAATTTTTGTCCTTTTTGTTACCTTTTAAGACCTCGGTCCCACAATAACATGTTTTCTAAGGTGTGGATTCACGCAAAGCTTTTTTTTGTATTTCTTTTTAAACGGGTAGGAGTACTAACGTTCGAACGTTATACGATAAAGATTAAAGGTGCTGCCATTGACTGAATAGAGTTCATCCAACAGCACCCAAAAGATATCACCTTGACTAGTAATATGTCACTTCTTTTTCCAGTGGTATGCGTCATTACAAAAATGTACGCATCGTTCACAAATGCAATCACACAATCACTCAATTAACAACTTAAAAATACGATCGCAATCTTCGTTTGTCATAATGAAGTTACCAAAAATAGTAGTCTAGGAAGAATTCATAACGTATCAAAAGATTCTAGTCAGAAAAGTCATACATTAAATATTTTTGTATTTATGTCCAAAAGTTCTATGCAAATTTTGTTTACATGTTCGCACATGATCTAGGAATATTAAATTAAAACAAATATGAATGACGTTAGCACTCAAGTACTTTTAAGCTTGATTTAAAATTTAGAATGTTTAGGATATTTAAAAAAAGCTTAAAAATTAGTAAAAAAAGTGACCGACATGTGCATATACTCTAATGCACAATGCATATTATGTTTGTCAAGAGTTATGGTTAAGTGGAATTAAAGTTGATCAAATTTTTGTCACCCTATCGTTGACACTTTTTAGACTCTCTAATGTTTTCTGTTTTCTGGACATCTTTCAGAGATACTCATTGTAATAAAACATACCCCGTTTCCCACCAATAATATCTCTGGCATCTTCCAATTGACATTTTTTCCTCAACAAACATACTCATATCGTAAAGCAAAATTCTTAAAGCAAAAAAAAAACTGAACATTTTTTAAACATGCGATAGCAAAAATAAAATAACTAAAAAGTTTTCCAGGTGACATTGACATTGACACTAAAGAACTAAAAAGATACATTCTTGTTTGCAATCTTAGATGAAATTCAAGAAGTTATATAAAAAAGAAATCTGTTTAACTGAATACAACGAAGTCATTGAAACTAATTTAATTTTCTGATTTATTGTCGATTTCTTCTTTTTTTGCTTCTGATTTGATATCACATTGTTATGTCACTATCTCATCTGATTTTACAATGTTGCATAGAATAAAGAAAATAGTTTATGAAATTCTTGAAAATTTATTTTTATACTTATGCTTAGGCTTTTTGAAAATTGGAAAGACACTATGTCTTTGAAGGAAAATTGATGTTGATGTTGACAACTTTGAATTGGCGGAAAAATGTTGTGAAGATCAAACATTTTAAGAAGAACTTTGATTTATTCACTCAAAAGGTTTTGAGTGACTTTTTCCATAGGTTTTATATATAGGTCAGGATGGTAAGTTAGTTTAGCTAAAGCATGGAATGTTTGTTTTTCATACGTTCGTTCAATCTTCAGGGAGATGTGTGTTTTATTGATTTATTCGTATTCTGATTTGTAGAAACCTTTCTGTCGAAGGTTGAAAGAATTCTACAATTGAAGGTATTGCGATTGTCGAATGCTTTGTAATTACTAATTTGTGAGTTTAAACGACGGGAAAAGATGCTTTGATCGCAGAATTTAAAGTGTTAAAGAACTGACACTTTCTTTGATATCTGTATGCATGTAATTGGACGATGTTATAAAAAAACCAAAGGGTTTAAAGCCTTTCACTTTGTAGTCGCCAGTATCCAGATTGCCTGGAGATATCCTGGATGTTATTAAATGTTTAGTTTTGCCGGTGTTGGTGCAGAATCCAAGTCGTTTAAGGGACAGATTCCCTTAAAGGGTCCCTAATATATATAACACTAAACCTGTCCATTAAAAGGACAGGTTTGGTGTTATATATATCTAAAATTTCCGGTTTATAGGATTTCTATCGAGAGATAATCGATATAATGGGAAAACACGTTTGACTCTCACCAATAGTGTTCCATATAATAAACGGTACCATAAAAACGTTAAAAAAACACAAAAACATGTCTATATATCAACATCTCAGAGCTCATGTTGTTGTGAGATCTAGGTCGTAAAAGGTTTTAGTTGTAACACATATTTATTGAGATTCCTTCTACACAACAGATTTTATTAAAGAAAAAACTTCTTATATTAGAGGATTTTCCAGTACTCTGCGCTACTAGGTGGCAACGGGTGGCACTATGCCCGTTCATTTTGCCCTTGTATTGTATTATGGTGTTGAACATCAGCGCTACTATACTTTTCACCCCAATAGTGCGCTAAGAAGCTTTTACTTTGTACGTCTCAGTTTCTATAAGTTTCAATACAATCAATAACTCAGAAAGCGTGATGTTGTGGAATTACGTCTACAAATGTGTATGCATGTGTTGTTGTGTAGTATTACAGTTTCTAGTACTCGACAATCTTTACAATAAAAATGGCAACAACAATACAGATTTTTTTTTCTCCAGAAAATGAAAAAAACAATACAAAACCGTAATTTGCTCCAAACACTGCAGCAGCTTTTACTTCTAGCTGTTGGAACATGTGTTTAAAAGTAATAAAAATGAACGTTCAACTTTGTTAGCCACTAGTTTGTCCTTCATACATCATTAAATAAAACCATAATAAGGCATTTTTTAATCCCAACAAAAGAGATAAATCTAATTGATTATACGATTGCAAAATTACTTTACATTACGGTCAATGACTTACTTTACTTATAAACACAAATTTTATTTTCATTTATTTCCCCTCCGTCATATTCTTGGTCGTAATCACATCTGTACGTAATTGGTACTAATCATAAACATTTCCTAACAATGGAACATAATTGCAAATAACTTAAACGTTTCTCTTTTCGAAGCAACAAAGTAAAAATTCAACAATAACACAAAACAAAATTGTTCTTGTCCAAACACACAAAAACGAACAATTTTAATTACAAACAAACGAGCAACAACAACAACATGCATAGAAACAATTCAATTCAACATCAGCAAAACCACAATAATTACACATCAAATTAATTTCTTAATATCTTTTCTAAAATTCTTCTTACATAATTCTTAATTCCATCCGTCTTAACTCATCGATCCATTCATTCATTCCATTAGTATGTAGACGAAGAGCAAAAAAAGCCTTAAAAGTTTTTCTCTTTTCTTAACGAATATTTTTGTAACTTTACACATTCATGTTAGACGACGTACAAGGAATTTCACTTTATAATTTTTCTTTTTCTGCTTTTTTTTTGCTTTGTTTTGTACATATATAAGAAATAATGGAAATAAATCAAAAGAATTTTCTTCGTTTTTGTTGATTCTAAATATAGAAAAAGAAATAATTGCATCTTTAAGCGGAAAGGAAAAGATATTTTAAGCTTTGTTCAGTGTTTATTGTTTTTTGTTAGAGGAATTAAATATATAGTGATTTGTGAAACACTAAGATCTGCAATCAGTTTATTCTGGTACCAAAATAACAGAGATGTATCGTTTTCCATATTACCTACACTTTTATATTTTTTCCTCTATGGTATGGCCATATAAACGAACAAAGTGGTAGAGCTCTGAAAAAACAGTTGCTTTCCTTAGTCGTTATAACGGCAGGGATAGCCAATGCGGTAAGGCTCGAAGCGATTGTGATAAAATTACCATAACTACGTATGGATTGCGTGCTCAAAGAAGCTAGTGTGTTATTTTTTAACTCTGAATACCAGGCAACTTCTAGTTTTTACCAGCTTCGGACTTAGGATAGTTTGCATTTTTTCATAGTCATTATTACAATGATCAACTTTTTTGTGCGATTTTCGATTATTGTAATTTTTCGTTTTAATTTATTCTCTTTTTCTTCATATTTATAATTATTTTATAAAAACACCCTATAGTTGTTAAAAAAATTCACACTTATTTTTTCATTAATCCTACCGCTGAGCCATTTATTGTGCTCCAAAGGGTATGTCTTATAAAATAAAATTCTTCTTTTAACTTGACATACTTGAACTTAACTTGAAATAGTTTGTCACCCAGATTAGAGATTAAAACCCGGAGACCCGGATTGAAATAAAAGTTTCTAGTAAAAGTACAAAATAATAAATTTTTTTAACTACTAACTTGAGAAAACGTCATTATTGAATGCCCCAATGAGAAGTAATTTTTCTCAAGCTAGGTCAATAATAATAACAAAACATTACCTAGGTTAATAATGACAAATTTTCCTTTATTTTTAATTGAAATGAACAAAAAAACACAAACAAATAATAATTGCATTCCTTTATTTCGTTTTATTTGTATGAAACTAAACTTCCAGGTTACTTGATATTTTAAGGTATTTTAAAAATGCAATGGAAAATGACTAATATCAAAATCTAATCAAAGCAAATATGATAATTAGTGTTAGTAGTTAAAAAAATTCTATATATACCTCGGTTGAGAAGACTAATATAGACCTCGAACATTATATCCTTCGGCGCTACGCGCCTCAGGATCTAGAAGTTCTCGGTCAATAATAGCTTACTTCTCAACCTTGTTATATAATGTACTATTATTTACTTCTATTCAGATGAAAATGTTTTTTCTCCTTTATCTCCATTTAAGGAGCACAGGGCGTCTAGCAAACTGGACAATCTAACTCTATTTACGTGAATCGTTTTTAACTGTCCCCATGTCTTGCCAATTTGTTCCGCTTCTACTAGTCCCATTTTCTTCCGACTCATTGCTGCACTTCCCACCCTTCTTTTTCCTTGTGGATTCCACTCTCGAGATATCCGCGTGAAACATCTTTAGCTGGTTTTCTCAGTGTGTGTTCTATCCATCTTCTATTCCTATTTTTTACATTGGACTTAATATCTATCTGCTTTGTTTGTTGTATAACTTCTTCGTTGCTGATTGTATTAGGCCAGAAGCATTTAATCAGTCGTCTTAAACATTTGTTCACAAACACCTTTTTGTAATCTTCTGTGTAAGCTTTCATGTTTAACATCCATACAGTAGTACTGACTACAAAGACATTCGACATTCGTACCTTTGCTTTTGTCGACAGGCCGGTCGCATTTCAGATCTTATGGAACATTTTGAATGTATTTCTGGAATGTAATATTTGCTCTAGTTCCACTTGTTTTACTACATTTTAACCCAGGTACACAAATTTCATCGACACCTGAGGTTAACACTGTTCATTCCTGATAGTGGAATATTTATCAGGAATATTAGAGGAGTAGCGTGCCAAGATATTTTTATTTTCCGACTAGCTTCAGCCTGTAAATTCGAAAATGCTTTGCCTTAGCTCAGCACAAATATTGCATTGCACCCAAAAGTTTCACAAAAGACGGACTCAAATGAGCAAAGAATAGGAACTCTGACGACTTCAAAAGTCAGAGGAACAAAAACCACCACACACCACTTCCACTACGATTACTAAATTAAAAAATTAAAATGTTTCATCCGCCCCACTGTTGATCCATTTCTTTATGCCTCCATAATTTAGCCAATCATATTGAATAAACTATAACTTAATATAGTAAAACACCCAATCATTGCGCCAATGGTCCCGGTGTAGTAAAACAAATTACGTGTTTTACCACAACAACTTCCCAAGAACACCCAAACTCCCAAACTAACATTTTGCTAACATTCTAATAAAACGAACATTTTCCAAAATCCAAATCAATTAATAACATTTCCCAATATCCAAACTAATCAATTAATTGATATAAAATTAAATTCAAAAATAAATAGACCAACAAAAACAAACGCTGACTAAAACTTTAGTTTTTATAAACCATTTTCCACTATTTGGGTTATTCGAAATTACAAAATCGTTTTTGTTTAAATAAAATTGAAAGAAATGTTAAATTCGCGAAATTACATTATGTAACTTTTAAGTACAATAAAATGAACTAAAACAAAAAACTAAAGTTTGGTCAGCGGGTTGGTTTTATTGGAATAATAATTAATAATTAGATCAACGCGTAATCGTTTTTTTCATATAAATAATATTTTTATCCGCGACTACTAAAGAATATATGCTTTCCATACGTATGTCTTCCATTGCAATTGTATTCATTCCACAACTAGTGAATTTGATTAAAATTCTTTAACAGTTCTATAGTTTATTAAATATTCCCCTAACAAATTAAACAACAAACTTGTTTTGTTCTTCGCTTTCTTTGATGTATTTATTTCAATATGGCGATATATATTTTTGCATGAAAATTGGAAATTAAACGAAATATTTTACAGTCGTGGATAAAATAGCAACTTGTATTCGCTTAGGATGATGGCAATTCTTCACTCGGATGATTCCCTCCACTCGCTACGCTCGTTTCGGGAAACTTCATCCTCGTGAAGAATTGCCTTCACTCTAAGCTCATACAAGAATCAACTATGATTTAACAATCGAGCAGTCGTTCAGTAAACTAAAAACAAACCAGTCAGTCAATTTTAACAAATCAGCGAGTCAATTCTGAAAAAAATCAATCAGTCAGTCGGTGAGTCAAAATTCAAAAGAAACTCAAGCAGTAATTTAACCGTCAACCCGGTCAACAAGCTCTAGAGCATTAATTCAAATTTCTGAACGACAATTAGCAAATCCAAGTTTCGTGAACGTGAAATTATATTCTAAGTGAAATTCTAAATGAAATTATATGCCAAGTGAAATTATATTTTAAGTGGAACTATATTCTATACTAAAGATTATTCAACTAAATATATTCAAACATAATAAAATATATAAATATTTACAATAAAAACTGAAACACATAGTAAAAGTAGTGCCGTGAAGATATACTGATTTGCACTACGATTTACCATTAGTAGTGTTCTAAATATTGCGGCACTACACCGGCAATTGTTGAATATGAATGGCAATACGATACAATAATCCAAAGCAGCCTCAATGGTCCCGGCGGTTGTTGAATATGTATAATAATACATCACAATAATCAAAAGTTTCGCCTTTGATCCAGGCTATTGCTAAACAATAATAAAATAAATTAACCATTGCCCTAAACAGGTGATTATTGAATGAAGTAGTTAAATTAATTATTGTTGCAACAACAATAGGTGATATTTTAATACATTGTTGCACTATTTTACTGTTTTAGATTTACTGCCGATTTTTTTCTCCATATCAAATTAATCGATTGATCATATTAAATTCTTAATTAAGTTCATTTTCTGTTTCATATCATTTAACAAAATAATTTAACAAAAATGATCAACGTCAAAAACGATTTATGACTGGTAATACATGAGCAGAACTCCATATGCAACGAAATTAGAACATGTGTTGCTATATGAGTAGGGCATGGTCGATTAATCAATTGGGACTAAATATTGATTAACGATTAATATGAAAATTTTAACACCGATTAATCGATTAATCGATTAAATAAAATTTTCAGTAATTCTAATATTTTTATTAATTTTTTTTAAACAAATACATATATAAATAATACGTATATCATATTTAAAAGTTCAACTCTTACAATGACATAAGAATAAACAAAAATTTAATAGCTATCTATGTATTAAGGGCGTAAAGTAGGTCTTTTTTGCCTAATAGTTAAATTGTTGCTCTAGGCATTAGCCAAGGATCTGTATCTCCCTCTCTGTCATTGTAATTTTTAGACCTTACAAAATTATGTGTTTAAAAATATACTGTACTAACTGAAAATGTTAAGAAACAAGATGTTTCCTTCAGAATGGAAAGTAATGGAGTTCAATGTACTTCAAACCATAGTTTACTGTTTACATTAATAATAAAAATGTTACTTAAGGCAAAGTAAAGATTTTTGCATTGGGATCAAATTTTGTTATTAATGTATTTTGTGGTTAATTCATAGCAACTAGAAAAATAATTCGTAAGAAAAAGAGAATACATCTTTAGACAGTAAACCTTTTCACAATTCGGTACAAAATTTGTAAATGTTTGACATTTTCGTAAATCTTATATATTAATACGCCAACTTTGTACTTCGTACAGCCTAAGACTTTTTTATTCGAATTTTCACTGATTCCAAATTTTTACTGCTAACTGATATTAGTGTAACCTAGATCTGAGAGATTTTCGGGATTTTTCGGATCATAAATAAAAAAGTTATAGACGAATTATAATGTATTTTTGAATTCAACTGCCTCCCCTCAAATCAATGAAATGGGTCAAATGGAATCGTCCATATCTTTTCTTTGTTTATAGTATTTTATATTTTCTTTTCAGTTTACGCATTGATCTAGGAGAGTAAAGACGTTATTTTTCTTTGTTGTTTTATTTTATATATTAATACGTTGAATATTTAGTTAGATATTCATATTTCGGAGTCGGACGAAGAAGGTAGTCTCCGTTCATTCATATTTCGGAGTCGGACGAAGAAGGTAGTCTCCTAAATTAAAAGAAAAACAAAAACAAAAGAAACAAAAGTAATCGAAAATAAGTGTTTTAAGTGTTGATAAGTGTTTATTAGTAGCTAATAAGTGTTATAGTGTTTGTGTTAGTATTTATAAAAATAGAAGTGTTGAAGGATGGAGGCGGAGACAATTATATAATTGGTGAGATTGTTCTTTATTAAAAAATTATTTGGTATTTTGTGTTTACTGTTATTAAGGGGTAGGCAGGTAAAATTTTACCTTTATTGCTTTGATGTAATAAATTTATTTATTATTTTAAAGCGTAAATTTGTCTTGGTAACAGAAAGCAAAAAATTTCGTTTTAGTTGTTAGTAATTTTTTTTGGATTGATTGGGATATTTTTTGTGAAGTTTTTTACATGATCTAGCTCCTCCCACCTCGGACTTATTTTAGGAGTTGGCAAATATCAGTTAGTTGAGTATGAAATGTCTTTTTTTGACAAAAGTTAGGAATTTAGAATTTAACCCTTTATTTGTACTGTTCAATTTTGTTAGTGTCTTTTGTGTCTCCACTTTTCCTTTTTGCCTTTCTCTTATCGTGCTACTGTTGCATGAAATCTGCTATCGTGTTTTTGTGACAGAGATGCCCAGTTTCTTTTGTACTGTGTAGTGTTGAAATTTAGGCCTGGCCGAATTTCAGTAGCTTTGCCTGCAATGTCAAAGGGAAAGTCTTTGTCTCAACAAAATGGCCGCAGATTGAACCAACAGCTTAGCATTGACTTCACCAACATAAGAGGACTCAATTCGAATCTAAACGAGGTTCATTACTACATTGAAAAAAATAAACCTGACATATTGTTTCTTACCCAAACAATTTTTAGTAACAAAGCATCGAAGTTGGATCTCGATAAATACCGGATGCCTAGCTACGAATTGGAACATTCCTTTTAAAACAAGCATGGTGTCTGTGTATTTGTTCGAGATTCACTTTCATGTGTGAGAATTAAGGCCTACGAGTTGAACTCTAAGCACCATAATTCTATAGCACTGAAGATCTCAGGTGTTGATGAAACTATGTTTATAATAGCTGTGTTTTTTTGTAATTCTATATAGAACAGAATTAAAATTTTCAATACGATTTGACAGCTAAATAGTTCTGTAGAATTATTACAGAATTAATTAGTTGTCAAATCGTATTGAAAATTTTAATTCTGTTCTATATAGAATTACAAAAAAACACAGCTAATAGGATTATACACATCCCCAAACTCTCCCCCAGGATGTCCCTTTTTCGATCAAATAACGGCTAATCTAGACAAAATTACCACGGACTACCCCAAAGCAAGACTGGCCATTCTTAGAGACTTTAATATTCATAATAAAGAATGGCTTAAGTATTCATCGCGCACTGACGACGTAGGAAGACAAGCCGAACTGATACTCGCAGATTATCACGGTTTGACGCAAATGATAGAGTGTCCCACTAGAATCTCAGACAATTTACATCATAACAATAATTTGCTGGATCTGTTTTCGACAAACGAACCAGATACTACGAAGACAAAAGTTGAACAACCCCTCGGAACATCGGATCATCCACTAATATCAGCAATAGTGCAATTTACATCACTGACACAAATTAAAGCAAATCCTCGTCGCGTTTGGAACTATAAACGCGCCAACTGGGAGGGACTGAGAAACTTTTATGATGAAACACCTTGGAAAACTATTTGTTGTGTTGGTCAAGATCCTAGCACATTGGCAATAAGAATGTCCGAAATCATAAAAGACGGAATGCGGCGGTTTATTCCAAATCGATTAATCACTCCTAAAACTGAGCCTTGGTTCACGCGGGATGTTGATGAGGCAGTGAGGAATAAACGCAAAGCATTTCAGACATATAACGCTAATAAAACACATGAAACCCATAGCGCCTATAAGAAAGCCAGAAATATTAGTAAATACAAAATAGACTTGGACAAAGAAGCGTTTATCCAGAAGAAAGCAAAGAAATTCGCCAAGCACCCATCTGGCTCACGTAGTTTCTTTCAGGCAGTTAAATCAGTCCAGAGCAATTTTACTCGATCCTCTATTCCAACCTTAGTTCTGAATGACATTCCCGTGAGTGACTCGAAAGAGAAGGCGGATCTTTTGGGTCGTATATTCGCAGAAAACTCAAACATAGTTGAACCTCCCCATTCTCCTACACTCATTACCCCAGTTTTAACGAAAATGAAACCAATTATTTTTCGTTGCAATATTGTACGGAAAATGCTTCTTTCTATCAATATCAACAAATCTGCTGGCCCAGACGGTATTCCACCCCTCATTCTTAAAAACTTTGCTAGGCAACTAGCTCCAATTTTAACAAACATTTTCTATTTATCTTATAAAACCGGAATATTTCCCGACTCTTGGAAGCTGGCCAGCGTTCAACCCATACCAAAGAAAGGCAGTAAGATAGATCCTAACAATTATAGACCAATTGCAATTCTGTCAGTTTTAGCTAAAATATTTGAAAAATATGTTAACTACAATTTAATAGATTATTTGGAAGTGTCGCGAATTATTGATGATAAACAATATGGTTTTCGTAGAAGTCATGCAACAGGTGATCTGTTAGCCTACGTATCCCATATCTGGAATAAATCGCTGGAAAACCATGGTGAAACATTCAGTATTTCACTTGACATTTCTAAAGCATTTGATAAAATGTGGCATAAAAATCTCATAGCTAAATTAAAATCTTATGGCATAGACCATCTTACTGTCTCGTGGATTTATAGTTTTCTTACAGGTCGCCAATTTCATGTTAATTTAGATGGTATCACATCCAATATTTTCACAACCAATGCTGGGGTTCTCCAAGGTTCGGCACTCTCACCAACCTTGTTTTTTCTATACATTAATGACTTACTTATTTCCACAGTGCACCCAATCCATAGTTTTGCTGATGACAGCACATTGCATCACATGCATCTCCTAAATTTCGATCTCATTCTGCAGTTACCACTGATAGAGAGCTGCTAATTGGTTCTATCAACAAAAATCTGGAGCGTATAATGTAATGGGAAGATCGTAATCTTGTTTTATTTAATCCAACCAAAACCAAGCTATGCCGTCTTTCTCGAATAGAGCGACATAAAAATTTTCCTATTAAGATAAACCACGAGGAATTGCGTGAGGTTGAATCAGTTAGACTTCTTAGAGTGGATATTCAAAACAACCTGAAATGGAATAAGCATGTGTTCAACCTCGCTAAATCTGCAATGCAAAAATTAGGATTCTTGAGTCGATGTAAAAAGTATTACAATCCCGAGCAAATTTTGCTAATCTTCAAGTCCTTTATTCGTCCATGTATGGAGTACTGCTGTCATGTTTGGGGAGGTGCTTGTCAGTCAACAATAAAATGTCTAGACTCTGTACAGAGAAAAGCAATACGGTTGATTGGTAATGCCGAACTAACGGACCAGCTTGATTCACTCCAGCACAGAAGAAATGTGGCTGAATTATCAATCTACTATAAATATAACTTTAGCAAATTCTCCTCTAAGGAGATTTAAAATATCCTTCCATCGTGTGCGCAGTATAATCGACAAACAAGAGCTGCCGAGTTATCCCATCCATTTGTTGTACAAATACCTCGTTGTAGAACTGTGTCCTTCCAGAACGACTATTTTAATAGAGTGGCCAAATTGTGGAACTCAATGCCTCCCTCTGTATTTCCCGATGAATTTTCCCTCAGGCATTTAAATAAAATGTCCATAATCATTTAAAACAATTAGTATAGTTATCCCTATATCCCCATTCCTTCCATTTTCCTCATCTCCTTCCTTTATAGTTGACATGGTATCTTCGGATATTCAAAGAGTCTAATGAATATTTCATATTTAGTGTGCTAAACATGTCTAACTAATTAATAAAAAAAAAAAAAAAGTTATATATTGTTTGTGAATGAAAGAGGAGATTGTGGTATTTTTTTTCAGCGACAATTTTGTAATGTGTGTGTTTGGTATGATAGTTTGAGATCGTAAATTTGATTGTTAGAATTTTTAATATATAGCGACAATTTTGTAATGTGTGTGTTTGGTATGATAGTTTGAGATCGTAAATTTGATTGTTAGAATTTTTAATATATATTGTTTGTGAATGAACGACAATTTTGTAATGTGTGTGTTTGGTATGATAGTTTGAGATCGTAAATTTGATTGTTAGAGTTTTTAATATATAGCGACAATTATGTAATGTGTGTGTTTGGTATGATAGTTTGAGATCGTAAATTGGATTGTTAGAATTTTTAATATATATTGTTTGTGAATGAAAGAGAATAAAATATTGATTATTGAATTTTTTTTCAGCGACAATTTTGTAAAGTATGTGTTTGGTATGATAGTTTGAGATCGTAAATTTGATTGTTAGAATTTTTAATATATATTGTTTGTGAATGAAAGAGAATAAAATATTGATTATTGAATTTTTTTTTCAGCGACAATTTTGTAATGTGTGTGTTTGGTATGATAGTTTGAGATCGTAAATTTGATTGTTAGAATTTTTAATATATATTGTTTGTGAATGAAAGAGGATAAAAAATTGATTATTGATTGTTGTTTTTTTTTCAGCGACAATTTTGTAATGTGTGTGTTTGGTATGATAGTTTGAGATCGAAAATTTAATTGTTTGAATTTTTAATATATACTAGGAGGGCCCGGCGTGCTTCGCTACGCTTATTAGTAAAGTTTTTGCGTAGACATTTTGTTGACCTAGAAGCAATGATTTCAAAAAGTGGTAATGAGAAATGCTAGCATATAATTTTTAATTTTTCTTTTAAATATATGAATGAAAAATAATCAGAACTCTAGCGGACCAGTTCGGATATATGAAAAATTAGCGATCAAATAAGTTAGAGATCAAATAAGCTTACTTGAAAACTTATTTGATCGCTAATTTTTCATATATCCGAATGTCTAATTCGACATAAGGAATTCTTTTTGCCAAAAAAATTGCTCTAAGCACGCCCATTTTTGATCTAGATCAAGTTTTTTTGACATAACGTATTCTATTTGACAAAAAAAGTGATTTTTTTTGCCCTAAAAACTTTTGTTTGAATCTAGATTTTTAGCTAGAGCAAGCATAAAATACAATAAAGAATACAAATACATTTAAAAAATCTGTCAAAATCAGTAAACAAACAAAACGCCATTTACTTATTATTTTTTTTAATAGTGAAATGGTTACTTTTTAAATAAAATATTGTTTAAATCGTGTTTTTCATTAAAATTAATAACAAACTAATTAATTAAATACAATTAATTACAAAAATATTCAATGACAGTTCACAAATACAACTACAAAACTGGATCATATTTTTGCATGTTCTTTTTATGAAAAAAAAATCACTTTTTCACTCTGGACAAAAAGAATTCGATATAATTCTTTTAAATTGCGACAACTATTTGTTGAATATCGCGTTAATATCTCCGTATGGTTTAATGATGAATTGATAACACCACGTATTCGTTTCCACAATTTATAATAATAATTTATTTCACGTATATAATATAATTAATAACTGTGTACAAAATTATGATTTAATTGTAAGTTGATGAGACTCGAAAATTATAATTGATTAATTAATAACGCACTTGAATTTATATTTTAATCTGTTTATTCAATGTTGTTCGAATACTTGAAGCCTGAACAAGAATGAAAGTTTTGTTATTTCCTAGTTCATTCTACCGCCAACCAAAATGACAACGAAAAACCACTGAACGTAATTTGTTTTTGTTTGATTTAATTGCACAAATTATTGAATTAATTTATCGTATGGATGGCGTGATTAAGAATATAACATCGAGATACTAGGACTCAGTGAAGTAAGATGGAAAAACAGCGGAGAGCTAACAACAAGTAAAGGAAATTACATGATGTTCTCTGGTAAATCCAATACACATGAACAAGGCGTAGCAATATTAACAACACCTAACGCAAAGAAAGCAGTTCTCGAATGGAAGCCAGTCAGTAGCAGAATAATAACAGCAAGATTCCAATCGAAAATTAGAAATACAACGATCATACAGTGCTATGCACCTACCGAAGAAGCTGATGATGCGACAAAAGATGAATTCTACGAACAACTCCAAGCAACACTGACTAGTGCACACCGAAATGACATCAAAATAATACAAGGTGGTTTCAATGCCAAAATTGGAACCGACAACACCGAAATGGAATCAGTCATGGGCAAACATGCACTAGAATCAACACGTAACAATAATAAAGACAGGCTCATCGATTGTTGTATCACAAATCAACTATTCATAGGAGGCAGCAAGTTCCCACACAAGAACATACACAAATACACTTGGACATCATCAAATGGAAGAACCAAGAATCAAATTGATCACGTACTGGTGAATAAGAAGTTTCTATCCTCACTACAAGACGTCAGAGTAAAGCGAGGAGCAGACATACACAGCGACCATCAACTGGTAATTGCAACATTCAAAATTAAACCAGCCGCTGTAAAACACAACAAGTCATGTCAGAGGAAATTTAACATCAACAGATTGAACGACAAAAACACAAATAACACCTTCAAAGAATCGCTCCAGCTCAATCTACCAAACAACGAAACCACCAGCATTGATGAAAAATGGTAGCAAGTTAAAGAAGCTCAAAACTGCTACAGATGTGCTTGTTTACCAAGACAAATCACGGAAACCATGGATTAGCGATGATACCTGGAAGAAAATTGAAGAGCGTTGTCAACTCAAGTTGCAATTGTGTCACCATAACACAACCGAGATCCGCAGCAAATATGAAAGTAAAGCAAAACAAGTTAAAAAGATGGCAAGGAATGATCACAGAAGATACACAGAAACCATTCTCAAGACTGCAGAAACAGCAGCAGCTAATAGAAATATGCGCACACTACACAAATGCGTGAGAAAGGTCACCAACAAATACACAAACACTCCAACAATAAAGGATGAATCTAACAGCTAAATAGATGGAAAGAATACTTCGAAGACAACTGCCACCAACATGAAGATAATTTGCAGTCTCCGGATGACAACTATAACGAAACTTTCAGCACCCATCCATCAACGGAACGGGAAGTTATAGATGTATACAGAAACTCAAGAATAACAAATCTGCTGGTACAGATAATATATCAGCAGAATTACTCAAAGCAGATGTAAACACAACAGCAGAAGCTCTAACACCACTATTAGCTGATGTATGGAACAATGGTAAAATACCAACCAAATGGAAAGAAGGTTTAACCATAACAATCCCAAAGAAAGGTGATCTAAGAGAATGCAAAAATTGGAGAGGTATATCTCTGCTCAACACAATAATAAAAAATATGGAGGGGCTGAAATCTCGGCTGAAAAGTTCGCAGTCATGAGTATAATTGATCGAGTGATCGTTTTAAATTTGTGGTGATTAATTATTTAGATTTTAATATATTAACCACCACATATTAATTAGAAAATTATTTCTTATAGCATAAACTTTTCCTTACGTCATGAAAGAAAAAGGAAAGTATGAGTTACCCAAATCGGGCGACTAATGGTTGGTGGTGTCTAATAATTTGGGGTGTTGAGCAATTTTGGTAAGTGGAAATCCACAGTTGTACGTTGCACTCTAAACACTGACAATTATTTTCTAATGATGGAGGATGTTCTGTACGACGACAAGATCTCATTTATCAGCAAGAAAATGCGTTAGCACATAAATAATTAAGATTCATTACTTTCAAAAAAATAAAATTAAAGTTTTGAACTGGCCTAGCGTTCTTCTAGCCTTAATATTATCGGCAATTGCTGGAACCAATTATCTCGCAAAATTTACATGAACAGAAAGTAAAATCAAAGCAAAATAGCTCATTAACGGAATTAGAAGCAATAAAGAAAGCTGTTGATGCACTAGAGCCGAATTACATTACAAATCTCTATGATTCGTTTCCAAATCAAATGTTTAAGGTTATTTTTAACAAAGGAGGCGATACACATCATTAATATGTAATAAATAATTATTAAAATATCAATTTGCTGGATTAAGAAATAGAGAAGTATTAACATTTAGAACAAAGAAAACCGTATATATTTCAATGTCGCCCTCCAAAATTAGAATGTTTATAACGGAGTTTTCAAACGGATTATATACTGTATGAAGAATATGTCTAAAAATAAATTAAGAGTCAACAATTTATTTATCTACAAATAAAAACTCTTCGATCATGCTTACCTGCACATAATTTGTATCGCAGCATTAAGTTCCTGTAATAATAAACATAGAATATTTAAATAATTAGAACTTGATTAAATAGAAAAACTTACATATTTATTGGTAATTCATCAATTGACAATTATAAACATGATATTAATTAATACAAACATGATATTAATATAATTGACATTTACTAATGGACCAACAGAAAAATTGATCCGTAAAAAAACATAGAATTAATAGAATAAATTTAATATTTAAAGATAGATGGCAGCTTAATTAAATTAAAAGTTCTTTGTTCTTTTGCAATTAAATGAAAATTGTTTGTCATGTTTTTCATTGATTTTTACCAAAAATATTTTATATCGTGAATTATATTTATTTTTAATAAAAAAACAATATACAGTGAAATTTTATTGTTATTTTTTCCATTAATTACCTTGGATATTGTACCCGGACTTCGATTAAGTCCACAAAAACTATCGTAGACCTTTGCTTGGACTAGGATACGCATCAAAATTTTGGAAGCAAAATATAATTTACAAAAAAGGAGGCAATATTATTTTATTACAAAATAGTGCAACTGGACTTGCTACGACCATTGAAATGTCAACCATCGAGTGCAGCTGCAACTGCACACTGTAAATGAATTCAAATTAAATTTATTATATATAGTAAAGAAATTTTAAGTTTTAAAATATATAAGACAATCAATGTATATTAAACATGTAGAGAAATGCAAAAAAAGTCGGTGTATCTATTTCAATGTCGCGGAGTGATGTTGTCCCAATCACCGTGGGATTGTTTTCCAGTATTTTTTTCTTTTGTTTGAATAATAAACTGTCAACTTCGAGATGAGGCTGTCATTTATTTTATTTTTTTTAGTGTATTTTTGATTATATTATATAAAAACCTTTTATGTACTTTTTATACATAAATAATATCTGATTTTCATTTACTAGTTATAGGCTAATGATTTGTTTTTGTAAGGAGAGATATGAATACGGTTCTGAAAGGGAAGTAGTACAGTTAGACATACTTCATTTATTTTCGTTTTTAGAAAAAAAGATTTTTCCCCGTTCCTTATGAAAACGTCTGATGCACTGATAAAGAAAACACTTACTCCCATGTTAAACTGAGCCCCAATCGGCAACAGAGCGGATCAGTGCATAACCAGATTTTAAAAAAAAATGTATCTCAAGATTGCATTTACAAAGAGCGATTTTTTCAATACAGTTTCTCTTGGTATAATTATTTGGATCTACTAACGTCATTTTGCCTATTTTGTGGTAGATTTCGCGTTTTATCTTTCTGTTTTTGGATAGATACTTCAAATCCACGATAGCTGGCTGGATATTTCCTTGCAATTCAGATTGTGTCTGCAGATTCTCTGTTTAATTTGCATAATTGCGTTAGGTTCTCACTAGCACATTTGATACATATTGTTTCACGTCCACAAAAGTTTTGTGTAAGATCAAAAGTTTGACACTTCTTGCATTGTGGTATTCTAATAGCGTTTTTCTATAACGAACGGTTCAATTTTCACTTTCATATATATCTTTGATATATATTTTTTGAATATTTTCATTTACTTCGAATATTAACATAAAAAGTGGAAGTTCTTTTTTATGGATAGTTTTGGATCCATTTTTGTTGGCTTTTGTTTCATTTTTGGTGATGTTAACAGCATATAGGATTTATAGACCTTTATGAATCAGATCATCAATTATATCATTGTTCAAGCAAATAAATGTAGCCATCTTGCCCTTACCTTGAGGGTGGTTATTTTTGTTTTCATATATCACCCACTGAAATATGTCAATGTTTAGTTTTATTGTTAAATTTCTGTATGCGTCAGATTTTGATGTGTTGATCTTCTAGATATCATTGTCCAGACTAGAAATCTTGTACTCTTTATCGATTACCATTTTCACTATGGTTTGTATTTCGGCATGAATTAAAACATCCGTTACAGTTACTGCAGGGGGCTTTTTTTCTGTTGCTTGAATAACTTTTTCTTTATCATTTGCAAGTGCATCTTGCGGATAACTAGTGCTTGATGGCACATACTCCTGGAAAACTACAGCCTTTCTTATTTTACTTTTCTTCCTTAGCCTACTCTTTTTTAGTATCTAAGCTAAGCTTTAGTATCTTGGATAATTATATGAAAATATTTTGTTTTACACTCATTTCTGCTTGATACAAGACATCACCACTTTTAGTAATGAGGAGCAGATAGTTTTGCTATTATACACTTATACACATTAAACACTATTATTAAACACTATCTGCACCATTTTCAAGAAATTATAATTTACATTTTTGATGTTTTGATGTTTCTTAATATCACGATTTTTTGTAGTAAATAATAAATTTTATTATCTTTATTATCTAATAATAAATAATTATTTCATTTTGATATTAAAAAAATTATATTCATTGACATCAATTTATGTTTACACAAATTTCAACGATTGATTGCATTATTCTGCGTTTATGGAACGTAACTAAAATGGAATAAAAGTTCACAGAGGCTAATGTATTACCATAAGTTTCTAATGAATACCATAAGGTAATACATCACCATAGTATATCTAATTAATAATTTACTATTTAGTATTTATATTTAAATACAAATCTAGTTTGTTTAAAATGGGATTGACTTAAAAAAGACATTTCTGAGTAGGTGCTGCCAATATTAAACAATGAACCAAACTCGAGTCCGTTTTAGCGAGCAAGCCTTGGCTAGTTAACTTTGGTTTCAGGCTGGGCCAGTTGTAAATGCTTAGACTGAGCCAAGATTCAGTTTACTATATGTTACTCTTTCCACAACCTCTTTCCACAAACTTAAAGGAGGTCTGGGAGAAAATTAGTTTGGTAGACCGGTCCAACGTGACCAAAAAAGATGTAGCCCTAAGTATCAGTCCCAACTTCGTTCAAGCTTGAGCCGTTTGAAAATGTTAAGCCTGGTCCAACCCCCAAAAGCTATAGGCCGGGTTTTTCCCAGGTTTGGTCTCCTAGCTCTTTCTTTCCCGGGTTATAATTTTATTAGTTAGTGTAGTTAAATTGTACATTTGCCAACAATTGCTATACGCTTTCATCATGAGTTCACGGGTTACTGTCTTTGCATTTCCAGATTGTGTCATACAAATTATCAAAATACATTGAAAAGCTACCTCCGCTGCTATATATAACTACCATGTTTTGAACTTGTCAAGGGAGAATTTAAAACCCATGCAAGAATGGTTAGAACCCGATTTTTGTAACAAATAATGTTTTTTTACCCTCGCCACTCCCGTCCTCTAAACACACAGAAATATAATTATTTGAGCTTCGGTATGACTTTCATTAAAAATTTACCAAACTGCCAAATGCATTTTATTGTTCTCCTAAATCGTGAATTTTATTTTGTAATAAAAAGGAATCGTTATATAACGTTCAGAAGAAGTAAATGAAGACAAAAGATAACGTATCAATAAAATATTAATGAAAATAATTCCTGTCTTTGTGAATTTTTACAAATTTTTCTGTCGATCAGTGTCGAAACGTAGGGGGAGGAACGGTCTGAACGTTGCATTTTTTTGACAATAACTCAAAAACTGGGCATCGCAAAATTCTAAAAAATGTTGTGAAAATGCAATGTTTTCTAAACTTTATCGCCGCCCAATTTCGTTCAAACCAATTTGTTATGAACTCTTTAGACTGATCTCGGATTATCTAAATAAAACACACGAGTAAAGATCAAATAATAAATAAAATAAGATATGCAATTATAATTTTCACATACATAACCTACGATCTAATCGTACAATCACCTTCGTCGAGTAATGATGATCTAAAATTGTGGCGCCTTCGATGCTATTTTAAACTATTGTGTTCAATGCATTTTTTGTTCTCCTTGATCGTGAATTTTATTTTGTAATAAAAAGGAATCGTGATAT
Organism: Diogma glabrata; assembly: GCA_963693315.1. Taxonomy (NCBI): domain Eukaryota; kingdom Metazoa; phylum Arthropoda; class Insecta; order Diptera; family Cylindrotomidae; genus Diogma; species Diogma glabrata. The sequence continues at coordinate 213,948,428 of OY856187.1, forward strand.
AACGTTTAGAAGAAGTAAATGAAGACAAAACTTAACGTATCAATAAAATATTAATGAAAATAATTCAAGATCATTGCCTTGCAAAATATTTGAGCGATTAAAACATGGAGAAAAATTATTTATATACGAACATAACAGCTAACTAAAAGTCTTTCTTATGGCTGACTGTTAGTTGTGGTAGAGTATATAGAGCTAAATCATGTGCCTTTAAACCTTTTAGTCTATATATATGTTTAATTCTTTTCAAGTTTCAAATTTCAAATTTTGACAGCTTTGGCTTGATTCATGATTAACAAACGTGCTATGTGAGTGTGACTTTTATTCATATAACAATTACTCAATGACAATGTCCCAGCTTCTCATGATGTTTAAAGTTTAAAGAGCCTTTTCTCGCTCTTTTTCAGCCATTAGCTGAAAAAGTGCGAGAGAATGGAGAATATTGTTTTAATTAATTAAATTTTCCTTTCATTTTCCCCATCTCCTTCCTTTCTAGTTGACATGGTATCTTCGGATATTCAAAGAGTCTGAATAATGAATATTTCATATTTAGTGTGCTAAACATGTCTAACTAATTAATAAAAAAAAAAAAAGTATTTAAATAAAAAACTAACAATTTAAACAACGTTAACCTTAAAGTTTCAAGCATCAACAAGAAAATCTAAACAAGCAAAAATACACGAGATTGGCTTACGTCACTTTAAACTAATATTTCAATATATTTTTAAACATTATAGCTTTACTTTGCGATTAAAACATACTTATAAGATAAAAATCAAGGGAATAATAAATGGAAAAATGAATTTATCAATTTCATCAATTTCTTTGACAAGTTGGTTTGGAAATCGGATATAAAAAAAATTAAACTATTTTGCTATTTATTATTTTAGATAAACTTGTCAACCAACACTCAATCATTTGTGATATATACAGAATTTTCAAAACATTGAATCAAAATCAAATAAAAAAAATCATCATGTCTTAATCAGACAGCTGTCCACCCGCAATCATTAATGTCCATCGTATTTGTTTTTGCATTGAAATTATATGATACTATAGCAGCCAAAAATATTGAAGAGAAAAAAAATGTTCAATTTTTACACACTATACAATCGTTCTTGAAATTAATTGATTGGAATTGGAATTGAATCTCGATTCAACAATGAACAGTAATATTACAATAATAACAGAATTAGATTATTGATTATGATTTTGATTGAAAACGAAAAGCAAACGTAATGTTCATTCGATTGAGTTAACTGATTTGAATATTTTGATTTAATCGTGATATTGTTCGAACTACTTAAATGCTTACTCATTTAAATAAATTACTTGATGAGTAGTTTCATGAAATGCTTTTAGTTATATTACGTTCACCGTTTTAAGATAATAAAAAAATATATATGTTTAAAACAGTTTGAAAATGAAATTAAGGTATTGGTGGAATATGCTATGCTTTGAGGAATTTGAATTTCTCAATTGTAACAACAAACGTGGGACATGGTTGATCCAATGTTATTGTATATCCAATGTTTGATTTGAAAACATATTTTTTACACACCATTTCCTTCCCTTTAGTGGAATGGAAATGTACCGCAGACAGTTTTTAGTCTCAGAAAATTATCAGGCTTAAATAGAGTCAATAACTATGATCTAACGTCAGAAACGATATAAAATATTTGTTAACACATTTTGCGATCGAAAAAATATAGATTTATGAACCCTATAAATTAGAGTTTTATCTACCTGGAAACAGAGCAGATGAGTTTTTTGCTTTTTTCAGAGTAGTGTCTTTTGAGATTCCTTCTATAGTAAGAGGGATTTTATTCCGATATAATTTGATAGTATTTTTTTTTTCTTGTTACATTGAATTTTATTTCACTAAATACGTACTTCGAAAGCTTAGCTTTCATTGACAGTAGTATCTAAAATTTTTTTTGTCCTAAATATTTTATTAATTTTTTCCCAATTCCTTTCCAATTCCAATTCTTAATTTTTTCAATCATATAATCTGAATTGTGTTTATGTTATCGTTTAGTTACGAGTGTCGGTATATTTTTAATTTATCATTAATAATCATTTTTACACATTTTCAATCGGGATTTTTAATTCACAGTACATTTTTAATTGGCATAGTCTCTATTTTCGCAAATCAGAATTCTCTATTGGTATATGGTCATAAATGGCAAGTTTTCATAATATTAAAGTGAAATATTGGATCGATCAGTGTTCTACACCTCTGTAGAAGCTATACTGGGCTGCAATATCGATTTGTAACATTCGGTACAATTTTTCTCTTCAAGCAATCAAAATATTTGATGAAGTCTGAACCATCTATTTAAATTTCGTTTTTTTAGTAAAAAATTGTTGTGAAAGGCCTATTTAGGGGGGGAGGGGAGGTGTATGGTTTTAAAGATGAAAAGAAGCATATTTTTGGGATTTTTTTGCGGGGATATGTTTTTTTCTAGGAAGAGTTTTTTTTTCTATTTTTTGCAGCACTTGCGATTTTAGCTCAAAAAATCGCGGTTAGTTTGTTATTAAAAAATAGAAAAAAATGAAAAAAAAAACTCTTCCTGATTACCTGTTGATTTATGTGAAGAAGTAATGTTCAAATTTTCAAATGGATCGGTTCAGTAGATTTTGAGTTCTAATGTTCACGAACTTACAAAACAACACTAAATGAGGGAAAATACAACTATAAACGAACGAACAGAAACGAAAATTTGAGAATAATTTCGAGAAAATTTTAGCTCTGTTACAGTAAACAACCGTTCAGCAGAAAGTGTGCCGGTAAACTAGTTTATATCCGATGTACATGAAAATTTACAATATGTACAAGGTCAGTTTACATTCTTTGAAAGACAGGTACCGACAGATAGGTATAAAAATCAGATATCACGGTTGGTCGTTTGAATCGCTGTAACTCCGTTAGTTTTACTCGGATTGACTTTAAATTTGTACACAATATTCTCGACATATTGTTTATTCAGAGAAAAAATATAAAAAAAAATTCAAACAAAATTATTTTAAAACCATGTTCTCCGGTGAGTTGGGCGAGCGATATAATCCAAAAAAAACAGAGTTTGATTAGAGCAGGTAATCTTAAGGGAAACCATATTATGAAATTTTGAATTCAATTCAAAATTATTTATTCTCACATATGGTAAAGAATTTCTAATAAACGCACAAACACCATGCTTCAAGTAGAATGAAGATTCAATCTCAAAAATCGCTATTAAGTATGGCTCTAACCCATAGTAATATAGTTCTTAGTACTTGGAACGCTCGTAGTATTAGAAATAAAAAAATAGAACTAGTTTCCTTTTTGGAGAAATTTAAAATTGATGTTATGTTGATTACAGAAACAGCATTAAAATTAAATATTCCATTTTTTGTGCCTAATTATAACTTTTATAGAAGGGATAGATTTTTTCAACGCATGGGTGGTGTGGGTATCCTTATTAAAAACACTATATCTCATTCGATTTTACCAGATCTAAATCTTCTGGGTATTGAATCATTGGGCATTTCAATTAATAATAATTCACATAATATAAAACTTTTTGTTTGTTATTGCCCTCATTCAAATGATGTGAACTTTCGTAATGATTTAATAAAACTACCAAACAGAAATGAGTATTTTATTGCTGGTGGTGATTTTAAGAGTCGGCATCAACAATGGAATTGTTTGAGGTCTGATGTTGGTGGAAGAACATTAGAACGATTATCTAATAACACACAAACATTTTCTGTAGTTGCTCCAACTTTTCCTACATATTATAGCCATTTAGGTACTCCAAGTACCTAAGACCTGTTTATTAGTAATATACCACAACATTTTTCAAATGTGTTAACTATGAATGAACTTATTTCAGATCACCTACCAGTAATCAGTACCATTAATTTTGCGCATATTGAAACTACTCGATCCAACCTGAAATATTGTTTCAAAGAGGCGAACTGGTTATTGTATAAACATATCATAGACTATAAATTGGCGAATAATGATACATTAACGAATCTTAATTCAACTTCTGACATAGATATTAGTATTGAAACTTTTACCAATATAATACACTCTGGACGTGATCAAGCAATACCATTGAAAGCCATAACATTTAACGATAAATTAATCCTTGATGATTTTACATTAAGTTTAATTAGATTACGCAATACTAGAAGGCGTCAATGGCAAAGATATAGATTTCAGTTTCTCAAAAATATTGTTAGAGATTTACATATGGCAATAAATTCAAATATTTATAAATTACTAAATATTAAATGGAACGCACATCTGAAAACTCTCTCTAAGGGTTCGAAACCCTTTTGGAAAGTACCAAAAAATTTAAAATGTAGGCGTTTACCTATCCCTCCATTGAAAGAACCGAATTCCAACCGTTTAGTATTTGACGGGAAAGACAAATGTGATCTTATAAGCAATAGCTTCCAAAAATCATTTTCGCTCAATTCAAATGCAACTAGTTTTGAGAATATTGTTAAAGATACAATTAATGGTATCGATACAATCGAAGAATTTACGATTGATCGGAGAATTTCCCTGAATGAAATTGTTGGAATTATTAAAAGGGTTAAACCTTTTAAATCCCCAGGGGTTGACAATATACAAAATATTTTATTGAAACATTTACCTAATAGTGCATTAAAGCTTTTGAAACAAATTTTCAATAGATGCTTAGAATTAGCATATTTTCCTAAGATATGGAAAACTGCAAAAGTGTTACCCATTTTAAAGCCAGGTAAAGATCCAACAGTTAGTGATAACTATCGCCCTATCAGTCTTTTATGCACTATGCCTAAAATATTTGAATATTGTTTAAAAGATCGCATTACTGATATTCTTGAAGAAAATAAATTGATTATTGATGAACAATTCGGCTTTCGGCAGGATCACTCTACAATACAGCAGATTGATAGAATAGTAAGATTTATAAGAAACAAAAGAACTGGAAAATTGTCAACTGGTATGTTATTAATTGACTTAAAAAATTCATTTGATACAGTGTGGACTGATGGTCTTATATACAAAATAATAAATTACAAATTTCCGCTTTACTTAGTTAAGATTTTGAAATCATATTTGTCAGAACGATCTTTTTATGTGCAAGTTTATAATCAAAGATCTGAATCATATTCCGTTACTTCTGGTGTTCCTCAAGGATCTATTTTGGGGCCTATCTTGTTTAATTTATTTACTAACGATATTCCTAAAAAGGATAAATGTCAACTGGCTTTATTGTCATCTGACACTGCAATCTTCTCAAGTGATGAACTTGCTTCCGTGATTATTGCAAATCTAAATGAATATTTAAGTGAATTGATTTTGTATTTTGAAAAGTGGAAGTTATCAATAAACAATATAAAATGTCAAACAATATACTTCTCCAGATGTAGAGCACTGCCAAAATTACCACAGAGCAACATGTTAATCGATGGCAACTCAATCGATTGGAGTACCTCGGTAAAATACTTAGGAATCCATTTAGATCAAAAATTAACTTTCAAAACACAAATTACTAATGTTGTGGAAAAATGCAACAAATTATTCTTTGCCCTTTATCCAATTCTTAACAAGAACAGCGGTTTAAATCTGGAAAATAAACTATTGATTTACAAAACCATTGTAAGACCAATTATCATGTATGGGAGCCCAATTTGGTGGCAATCGGCAACTACGCATAAAAAGAAATTACAAGTGTTACAGAATAAATTTTTAAAACTAATCCTAAAAGTACCTAGGCGATTTAGAACAGTTCGATTACATGATAAAGCTTGTATTAAGCAAATAAATGATTATGCGATGGAATTAAATGCTAAATATTTCTCAAAACTTAGTAGTAATCACGAGAATCCGATTGTAAGAGATCTTGCCTTGTTATAATTAGCGTTCAAATTATATCTATTCGGTTATATCTATAGATTTAATTAAATTAAAATCAACATAATTGAGACTATAAAGGTCACTAAATTCTTACCTATTAATTGCGCTTATAGTTTTTAATTTAGGTTAAGCTAGCTATAAGGAAATCTGGTAGAAGTATTATAAGAATTGAATTCATTTAAATTAATAATATAATGCTAGTTATTCATGTCATTCAACTGATGTTATGCTAAAATTGTAAAGCAGATCTCAGAAACGTTAAATGATTGTATAAAAATTTTCATAATACCAATAAATAAATAAATAAATAAGATTCAATCTCATAGTTAGGACAAATATATTTAGTTTTGTCTAACGATACAGCTAGTGATTGCAAATTACTCGATTTTAAATTACCCGGTTACTCGAATAGTATTTTCCAAATTACCCGGATTACCCGGATAACCCGGGTAATTATAAAAAAATCAAAAGATGAAAAACAATAAAAACCTAACAGTAGTAAACTAAAAATTGAGCAATTTTTATTTATAAAACAATATTTCAAAAATATTAAAGCATTTAGGGTAGCTGTACTCGTCCGATTTCGTAATTTTTTTAAAAAAATTCCTGCAATAGAAAAAACCCACTCCGATGAAGTGGATGTTGGCTTCACGGTCAATAACGATTGATTTAAATTGTCTATCATTTTTTTCGGTTTCCTTTATTTACATACAACATTTTCAGCTCTTTATCAACTGTAGTACCACTGTTATCTATAGTAGATCTTGTGTAGACAGCAATACATTTTGGTAGTTGTAAATTTTCAATATTATAATTAGCCGCATCATTATCCGATTTGATTTTTCACTGCTGACGTATTTCCCCATTTAGTTGAAATTATTCGTGCGCATCCAACTACGTGGCACCGAGATTTATCTGATGACATTTTCTTGAAATGGTACCAAATTTTCGATGACATTTTGATGACACTTATTATAATTATTAGCTTAAATTTTAAATAAAAATTTATTATAATATATTTACCGTTTCTATTTTAAACTAAATATAAACAAATAACCAATAAATATAGATCCTTAATTTTTTATGACTTAATTTTAATAAGAACTAAAATTCCATAAATAAAATTCTAGGTAATTGAATTTTTTAGTAAATTAAACCTCTCCTTGGATCACCGTATGTATCAACTAACACCTGGCTCAAGTTATACAAGACATTGATTAGACCGGTTGTGATGTATGGGTCACAAACGTGGACCCTTACACAAAATGACGAATCGCATTTATCTGTATTTGAGCGTAAGATCCTACGCTACATTTTTGGTCCACTTAAGACAGACGATGGAGAGTATAGAACCCGGTATAACTTTGAGATCAGAGACCTTCTTGAGGGTCTTGATATAATAGGTTGTATCCGTTCTAATAGGTTTGCTTGGTTTGGACATGTTCTACGAGCCGATTCACAGTCTGGAATGATTAGAAAAATGTACGTTAGTACCCCAGGGAGTGGGCGACCACGAGGTAGACCACGATTACAATGGGAGACTGACGTAATAAACGACATTGAAAAAATCGGCTGCCATGGTAATTATGTCGCTGTTGCGAATGACCGTGGTGAATATTCAAAGCTGATTAGCCTGGCAACGCTTCTACATGGAGCATGAACGCCTTAAAAAAAATTCCACAAATTTTATTATGTGTTCTTCATCGTTTTTCTGTTATTTTCGTAGTACAAGCATTAACAATTAACTAAAAGGTAGTTTAATGTTTATGGATAACATATTGCGATTTGTATGGATAGAATAGAATCATTTGTCAACAACTAGAATAAAGAATAATTCAAATTTGCAAAAAGAGAATGAGCTGAATTTTATTTTGTAAATTTTATTACGAAAAAACTGGACCTTTTGTTGTTCGGGTATTCGACCAAAATATCCGGATATTAAATACTCGAAAAATCTTCCTAAATACCCGGGTATCCGGGTACCCGGATACCAAGATTGCAAACACTAGATACAGCTCTCGCGCTGATAAGCGTTTCCGTTAAAAAAAAATATCAGGCTTAAGATTCTCAAGATAGAGGTGCACTGCATTTAGATTCACGTTCAATTCTCTTATATTAACAAAATTGATAAAAAAGTTCGCCATTTCAAATTACAGTTAAATCTCAAAATAAATCTGAAAACAATCCTCAAAATAAATTCCAACAAACAACCAAATAAAAGATCAAAGTTGATATCTAAATTGACAATTTTAACAGCTGGATAACTTGATACTAAAGTCTAAGTTTAACTGTCAAAATCGCCAATCCAAATAAAGGATACTTAATTAATTAATGGTTTAAAGACATCAACAATGGTTCAACAAATCAACAATAAACAACAATAAACAATTGTTGTATCTTAATAAACACAAAAACGCATATATCCTTAAAAAATTATTAATCAAAAACTCTTATCTTAATAATTTTCTTGAATTTCTAAAACGTAAATTACTTCGGTCTGAAAGACCTAAGTATTACATTCATGAGCCACAAGTGAAATTCTTACCCCCACTTTTTTTGGCATTTCTCAACGTTTTAGGACCTATACTGATTCTAAAAAAGCAAAAAAAAATGTATGTCTGTCTGCGGGCCGGCCGCCGTCATTACCTACGCTGCAGGGAAAACCGCTGGAGGGATTTCACATTTTTTTTTTCTAAAAATAGGTATACTCAAGGGACAGGTTCGAAAGGTCGCTGTGTTCGATAACTGTACCGGAAGTGTGTCAAAAAATCATTAAGTGTGTCAAAAACAGCAAATTTTCATATTTTTGGCTTAAAAAACGTTCATTTTAAGTGATTACGAGTAGAAACATTGAATTTGGAGAGATCTTGATGGTAGCGATTGGTATGTGAGATCAAAAACTAGATTATTGCATTATAAGTTTGTCAAAAAAATGTTGTCAAGTGTGTCAAAAGAAAGATTTTTATTTATTTTTTTACCCATTTTTTTGGAAAAAATAAAATAAATAGTTTGTATGACATGAAATTTTATTATTATTATAGAGAATTATGGCATTATAAGTTTGTCCAACAAATGTTGTCAAGTGTGTCAAAAGAAAGATTTTTATTTACATTTTACCCAATTTTTTGGAAAAAAATAAAATAAATAGTTTGTATGACATGAAATTTTATTATTATTATAGAGAATTATGGCATTATAAGTTTGTCAAAAATATAATGTCAGGTGTGTCAAAAAATGATTTCATTTATTTGTTTAGCCAATTTTTTGGAAAAAAATGTTTTTATGACGTAAATGTAATTGAAAAAAAATGGGATCTGGAAATTTTTGAATTTGTTATAGTTGTTGAAATATTTTTGGAATTTTGAAAAAAAAGTTTGTATTTTTGATTTTGTAATAAGTTTTGCAATATTTTTAGAATTTTAGAAAAAGTTTTAATTTTTGATTTTTAGACCAGGGCCAATCCTGTTAGAGGAAAAAAAATTCTTAGCAGTATACGAATGGTCGGAAAATGTAGCTAAGGGTCTAAGTAATTAAGGAAAAATCGACCGAACTGTGTAAAAGTCCCGGAAAGGGGTGGGGGGTTGTAGTATATACGTTTTTAGGGGTTTGTATTAGTTTTTTGAGATTTGCGACTAAACTATGCATCCCATCGAAAAAAGTGATATATAAAAGTTATAGATAATAAAAAAATCTAAATCTTTTTACTGGACATTATTGACCATAACCACAAAATTATCGAGAAAAATGCAAAAAACCGTTTTTTTTGTTTTCAATTTATAATTATCGCAAAAGTTGTTATATTTTAATGAAAATCGGTGAAAATGTTTTTTTTTTGTGTTTCAAACAGTCCCAAATTTTTTCAAAGCGAAATATTTAATTGTCGATGTTTTATGAAGAAAATTAAAAAAAAAGACTCAATTTTCAATCGAAAAGTTTGGTTAGGAAATTTTCGATTTTTGAACTTTACCAGTGCTCATTTTTTTTGTTGAAATCCCAACGTTAATATAGAATTAAAATATAGTATCTTTTACTTACAAAAATTTCGTTAAAAAATCGAAAAACCGAAAAAACTACTTTCAAATCATGAATTTCTTTTTCTTTGTTGTAAATAAACGTTTGCATTCATAAAAAGCGTTAATTTACATACGATACTATGTTATACAAGTAATTTACATATACTTAACTAATCTTGGTTTCCAAAGTCCCGAAACCATCGTTTAAACTATGGTGATTATTTTATTTAATCGTTTGCTTTTTTCAAATCTTTTCTTTAAATTCGTTTCAAACTTTTAGCAATAGATTCAAGTTTTGCTGGGAAAGGAAAAAAAACAATTATAAGATCATTAATAGTTAAAAATAATAAAATCATTATTGGCCAATAAACATTTACCTGATCTCGCAGAAATTTTTGTGCAATCCAATGCAGACAAACAAACGATTACCGAAAATGGATTACAAATAAGAGCTTCTATTTACAAAAGTAAAATTATAAATACATCTCTACACGATTTAAGATTTGAACTCTACCAAGCGGCTTCTGTAAAATCATCATTTCGTTTGGAAAAATTACCTTTAACTGAAGGAACAGTTAAGCTACATTGTTACAGGGTGTATTTTCATCAATTACAGTCATCAATTTACAGCTAAAGATTGGGGATGGAAACATCCCTTTAATGGTATCGTACCTATATTTACAGAACAAGAATTAACTCTCGATGCCAGAACTCAGCATGGTAAAGTTCGAGGGCCAATTTGCCCTGGGAAACATTAAGTCCCAGCAAGCCAAATACAACTTTGTACTTGGTTCAATAATGCTGTCTCTTCGCTAGTTAGAGGCATTATGCTCCAACCAGACACAGCTAACTCTTATGATAGGCTTAAAGAGGCTCTTCTAGCCCGCCTCTCAAGCAGCCCTTCAAACCTCTTGCGCAATTTGCTCCGTTTAGGAAGAAACCCCTCACATTTTCTCTGGGATTTAACTCCTGAAGCCCAAAGCCCAAGGTCTAGTATCCGAAAAGATGTTAAAAGTTATATGGGAGAAAAAATTCCCATCCGTTGGGCGTACAGATATTGATGAAGACTGCCGAGATACCTGACAGAATTTTGGCCACAATAGTTGCCCTCACCAAAGTGCAGTAGAAATTCCTGCTTCACCTTCTTCTTCCAGCGAGGACAAGGCCAAAGCAATTTGATAACATGAACTGCATGCCCGATACGCACAGCTGCTGAAAGATTTGCAGCAAAATTCTTCTTATCCCTTCCCTCGTAGTCAGATGAGATCCAGGGGTTGAAACGACTACAAGCATAATTGGCATTGTTGCTCCAATCGCCCTAACCAATCTTCTGCGCGACCCCGTTTCATGTCGCACACCCAAATGTTCGATCATATTTGCTATTAATATCACTCCTTCGGGGATATCACACACAAATGCGACCCCCATTGCAAATTCTATCGCAAAAATTCTCAATCTACAAAAAACTCATAAGCTTAATATACAAGGCAGTGTGTGTTAATAGTTCTTCCCAACACAGTCTACCAGTTCTCAATCTTGCTTCTCGAAAGTACTTCCTTGTTGATCAGCACCTGTGCTGAAATATCAGTTATTCCCGCAACTGTTGAGAAAAAACTCTACCGAAAATCAAACTTCTTTCTCTACGCAGCCAACGTGACAAAATTTGGCGGGTAGGGTACACGGACTCTAAACTTAAACATTGGCCTCAGACGAGAGTTCTTTCAGAACTTTGTTATCGCCGATGTAACCAGCCCATGACTTTAAAAATCGATGTCTTGTCGATCCACTATCTTCACTTTTCACTTTGGCTACTTCTCCATTTCCCAAGCACCATCACTTACTTTGATCAATTATTCAGTGTACACTCAGAGAATTTTGTTAGTAAATTTAATAACCGCTCGTTTTAAAAATGTGTAATAAGTTATTTTATCAATCTGATAACGATTTTTATTAAAGTAATTGCCACGTTCGTTCGATTAAAACTTTTTGTTATTATTTTCATAAAAATGTTTATTAAAATAAAAATACGGTCAATATTATTAAAAAAATCACAACGATTGATTAAACTAATAACCAATTTTTATTAAAATAATGAATTCGGACAGTAAAAAAAAAATCATGTGATTAACGTAGAGCTATTAAAATAAAAACATAAATTATTGTTTTTGTAGTTAATTTTAATAACCATTTTATTAGATTAATCATCGATGTTTTTACTTTAAAAACGTAGGTTATTAGATTAATAATAGTATACATTAATCTAACTTTAGGTTATTATTTTTAATAACGATTAATAAAATCTTGGTAAGAATCACAGTTTATATACAGACGCTAAATAAACAACTTTAAAAAATATTTAAAAGTTTTGTGAAAAGTTAAAAGTGTTGTTAAGAAAATTGAAGAAGTAAGATTCTTTTATTAAACAATAAGAAATTTGATTTAAAACAAAAACAAATAGTTGGCAAGTAAACGAATTCATACGTTTGGAATATGAAACTTTGTAAATTTTTGTGCTGTCTATTCCGTGTTAAAAAAAATTGGTTTTTCAGTTCCTGAAGCAGATTCATCAAAACATGTAAAAATTTTGATCGATGAACATAGTAGTTGGGCTGAAATTGAGTCTGCTTGGGACGGGACTAAACAACTGAGACTCAGCGACATTTAAAAATTAAAATCAACTTCGGAAATTTTAACCTAATGGAAGCAATTTAAATTACCGCTTAGTTATAAACTGGTAATTAATAATTCAATATTAGTATATTTCAATAACATTTTAATTATAATAATATTCCTTTTAAAATTTTCAGATAGACATTTATTTTTAAGTGGAAACATTGAAAGCCAGCGATTTTGATTGTAAATTACCAACATTTATTTAGAAAACTCAGCCCATTTTTTAAGAACAAATTAAAGATGAAAAGTTAAGAGAGATTGTTGAAAAGCTTCGCAATACAGAGAATATATGACAGAAAGTAAGTTTTTTAAAATTGTTTTTTTGGCTCCAAAAACTTGAAAATCACATACAACAGAAACAGAATTCCATTCAAATTTTACAGCAACAGAATTTTTTGCTGTCAAATTTGTATGATATTCTGTTTCTGTTTTCTGATGTATTTGAATATCCGACTGTAAGTTAAAAAGTTGTTTTTGGAGATGTCATTTGTAATTTTTAGGGTTCCGTTTTTTATACGAAACACTATTGGTGAAAAAATTCACAGAAAATAAATTGAAAAAATTCACAGCTGACAGGAAGTATGCTATATTTTGAACGAAAATTATAGCGAACTCTCAAATAATTATATTTCTGTGTGTTTAAGGGATGGGTGTAAGGGGGGTAAAAAAAACTTTTTTGACCCAAGCGAGTGGGATGTCATTTGAAAGAACACCAAATTTAAGAAACATTGCAATTTTTTTTAGAATTTTGCGATCCACAGTTTTTTAGTTATTGTTAAAAAAGTTTTATTTTAAATATATGTATACCACCACTACCTTAAACTTTGACTCTGATTTATAGAAAAAATATTCTCAATTTAAACCATTAAAAAACTGGGTAAATCTTTCTTTAGTTAACATAAACAGCTTTGGATAATATTTAACCTTAATACCGCATTTACAGCGACACAGCAAATTAGTAGATGTAATACAAAACAGTGCTATAAACATTTTTTATTTTAAGAGCTTGCAACTAATGAGATCTAGTTTTACTGTCTAGTAAATTATTTTCAAATTAATATTGACGTAAACACCATTGCAAATAGAAATTTTTGATTTCCACACCGTTTCCTGTTCCTAAAAATTTTAGATTATCAAATTTCTTTTCTCCGTCAAATATTTTTCAACAATCAGAGAAAGAACTTGAAGAATGGTCTAGTTATCATATTTTTATTGCTTTTTTAAAAGTTTGACAGATAGCAATTTAAACTAAACTAAATTAAAATATGTTTATGTTATAAAAGATTTATTTTGATATCTACGCTGTAAACTCATATTAAATATGACAAGATGCAAATTAATATACTATCTACTAGTTTGTTATGTCACTGTAAATGCGGTATAAGTAACAATTTTTGTGTCATTTTTGATCAATGTATATAGATGTGATTGACATTTACTATTGACGTCCACGCTTAAATATTTATTCTGTTATTCGTCCATAGTCTGGCGATATAAAGACTTTACAACACAACTTTATGTCATTTATTTTTGATATTGTGTTCTTTTACATTCACGGAACCCTTGGCGAGCGAATTTTATTCGCACTTGTCCGACTTTTTTTGAGTAAAAACAATTAAACCTATTCAATGTTAGAGTCTATAATAATATAATCATTTTTCTGTTTTATATTATTTAGATGGTATTCTGCTATCAACTATGTATTTACTGCACAGGATTCTTCGTCCAACCAACAAAACTTGAGATTCGAGATTCTCAAAACAGTTTGGCCATTATAGGTGAAACTTTTCAAAATGTTGAAGAGATGTTACAAAAGTATTTGGATCAAAAATTACCAATTCAGCTTCTTTTGTTAATTACTGGATCTAGAACTAAGCCAATACTAGTATGTTTTGATAATGTACGGTATGAAGTTTTATACATCATAGAAAGCAGTTGATGTGTGCTTCAAAATATTTTATTTATACAACTTAAAATATCCTCAATCAGCAATCAATTTTGGAATTTTATACAAAAGTATTTTTATACATTGAAAGGCGAAAAAGAAATAGCACACATTATTCGATCAATTTGTTGGTTGATTTGTTAAATTAAAATCAATAATATATATTATTAGTTTAACTATGTAAATTTATTTTTTAATTAATTAATAATAAAAAATCTAGTAAAATATAATATATTTAACTATATTTTTTATTTTATATACGAACATAGACTCCTTTTTTTCTTTTAATTTTTGTCACATATAAATTTAAAAATTCTTTAAAACAAAATTATGAATTATTTTAAAATTAAAGCTGTGAAATATAAATACTTTAAAACTAATTGAAAATAAATGAAATAAATAAAATTGTTAAAAAAAAATTTATGTTCTCTTTTATTTAAATTAAATAATTTCCATTATTAATTTAATAAGTTCCATTATTAATTTAATAACATCTTATTATTAATTTAATAAGTTCTATTATTATTTAATAGCATCTTATTATTAATTTAATAAGAACCCTTTATTAATCTAATTAGATTGTATTATTAATCTGATAACATAATATTATTTTAAAAACAACTTTAATATTCTAATAATATATGTCATTTATCCAATGGATACCTAATATGAATGTAATCCATTATGTTATTAATTCAATAAGAATTTTTATAAATATAAAAGCTATCGTTTTTAGATTTAAAATTTAAATTTTTTTTGTTAGTAAATATTACGAACAAATAATATTAGTTTAATAATACCTGTAATTACGAAATTAGTGAAAATAATCACAAGTCACTCAGGGATCACTGGTCTGATTAGACCGTGATACGGGACTTGGCGAACCCGAGGTACCTGAGCTATAGTGGGCTCTAGCCTGCTATTGCAAACCGTAAACCTGTTGTCATGTCTAACGGGAACGGGGACCTTGGCTTAGCCGCCCGGGTCGCGGTAAGGTTCTCCCTTATTAGCACCCCCTGGTGGGTACACACTAGAGAGGACTCTTGCAGGGTCAAACCACAAAAGTACCATCCTCTGGGCACCTGTCGCCCCCAGTTGTATATAGACTTCTAACAGGTATAGACGAAGGCCTGTTGGTGACCTTTATTGCGTCTAAACTTGTGGGAACAATATGGATAAATATTTTAGTAACCTTTCAAATTTTTTAAAAACTTTGTTTTCACCTGTTTATTATTTCTTACATCCTATCATGAAATATTGGCCTATGTAATATTTTATTATATGATAGGATTTATTGTTTAGTTACCCATTTTTAAAAAAAATTATATTTAGATCAAATGACTATCACATTTGATAAAAAACTTTTTAAAATACACATCCAAAATATTTGTGGATTGAATGCCAACCGAGACGCCGTGCAACATCATCTCGAGCACGACCAACCGCATATTCTTTTTCTTACAGAAACACAAGTTTCTGAAAACTATCCCTATGACGTAACACTAAATCCCAAATATAGGCTTGAATCAGCTTTTAAACTCCATCAAGGTGTATGTGCATACATTAATGAGAGTGTTGCATATAAACGCTTTCCAAATTATGAAGTACATGGTGATGGCTACAGTACAGTAGTATTAAAGGTTTGTCTACCTGAAATTTCTTTTTTCACAATACCTCTATACCGGTCCCCAAACAAACATAATCCCAATTTTTTTAATGACTTGACTAATGTTGTCGACGAAATTAGAGCACAATTTCAAAGTTGTGAGGTTATCGTTACCGGTGACTTCAACGTCCACAGCAAATCGTGGTTGGAATTTTCCAAAATGACCGACGACAACAATGGAAGGCAGGCAGAAATATTTGCTGCATCGCACGACCTGACGCAGATTGTAAAAAGCCCAACTTTCACTCCTCGTAATGGCGGTGATAAAAGTTTTCTCTTAGACCTTTATCTCACATCTATGCCAGATATTACGAGTGTCAATGTCGATAAGGGTAGTATTGGAAATTCTGACCATTATCTAATCACATCAGTTATCAAAACTGATTTGCTACAAACTAGAGTTCCCAAATCCCGTAAAATATTTCACTTTTCAAAAATGGACACCAATGGTCTCCGAAGTTTTTTTCAAGGTTTCCCTTTTGATCGTCATTGTTTTTATACTGACGATGTAAATGTTTCTGCTCAAAACTCTACTGAAACCATTCAATTCGGTATTAACAAATTCGTTCCCTTTTCAATAATGAAACCCCAACAAAAATATTTGTTTTCGAAAGCAGCCAAATTGGCTCTTAGAAACAAACGTAGATTATTTAATATTTGGATTCACAAAAAGAACTCTGTTAATCGATCCCAATATTTAAAGGCTAATAAAATATCAAACCAGATAATCGAAAACGAAAAAGCAGACATTGACAGAGCGAAAGCGGCAAAACTTTCGAGTATGTCAATTTCTGACAAAAGTTTTTACAGTGCCATTAATTCTTTAAATTGTGGTACTAAATCTTCTATCCCTCCTATCATTGATGGTGACTCAATCATTACTGACCCTGCAAGGAAAGCTACATTGTTCGCGGAACGCTTTGCTTCAAATTCAACAGTTTTAGAAACTCCCAAAGAAATACCCCAAACCCAGTCTTCAGGAGTTAATATGAAACAATTACATTTCAAACCCAAAATTGTCGAAAAACTTTTAAGGGGGTTAAACAACAACAAAGCTTCTGGTCTGGACAACATTCCTCCTGTTATTCTAAAAACATTTTCAAAAGAACTTGCACCAACTATCACCAAAATATTTTTTAAATCCTATAAATCTGGTATTTATCCATCCTGCTGGAAGTTGGCCAATGTCCAGCCTGTCCCAAAAAAAGGAACGAAATGTGATATTTCAAATTATAGACCAATAGCCTTACTCCCAGTCATGTCTAAAATATACGAGCACTATATTAATTTGCACATATGCAAATTTTTGGAAGACAACCATTTGATATCTGACAGCCAATACGGTTTTAGAAACAAAAGATCAACAACCGATCTATTGAACTATGTGGCACATATTTGGAATAGCATACTTGAGAAAGGTGGTGAAACGTACGTAATCGCATTAGACATCTCAAAAGCATTTGATCGGATTTGGCATGCCAACTTGATCAACAAGCTCGTTGCGTACGGTTTTCATCCCGCAGTCGTGAAGTTGATTCAAAATTTTCTTTCTAACCGATACATCTCGGTATCTATAGATGGCTTTTCTTCTGAGTCCAAATTAATTAACGCTGGTGTACCCCAAGGCTCAGTTTTATCTCCCACTTTATTTTTAATTTATATCAACGAACTGTTGCAAATCACCAGTAACCCAATAAATAGTTTTGCAGATGATAGTACACTGCACAAGTCATTCGTCCCCCTATCTTCAAAGGGTAAAATGCATGAACGAATAAATCCCGTCCGGAGAGACGCTGCCATAAATGTAAACGGGGACCTAAAAAAAGTCGCCGATTGGGGTGACAAAAATTTGGTCAATTTTAATTCCACCAAAACACAGCTATTGATTGTTTCCAGATCAAAGACCGAGTTTCCCAACGATATTTCAATTAATATGTGTGACGACCAAATACGCGAATGTGAAAGCATTCGTTTATTGGGAGTCACAATATCCAATGACTTACTCTGGAACGATCATATAATGGCCATGGCAAAGAGCGCGTCAAGAAAACTCGGCCTCCTCAATAGATGTAAAAAATATTTTAACTTCGCATCAATTACTCCACATTTATAAGTCCTATATTCGTCCCTGTATGGAGTATTGTTGTCAAGTTTGGGGCGCTGCATCTGTTACTATCCTGGCTCTTTTGGACTCTGTTCAAAAGCGAGCTATACGAATTGTTGGTGATCGAGATTTAACATTAGGTCTTGATTCCCTGCAACATCGTCGCACTGTTGCTGATCTCGTTGTTTTTTATAAATATCGTCACCAGCAGTGCTCGGATGAAATCAGGTCCATAATGCCTCAGACATATGTTTTTCCCCGTTTTACTCGTCAATCGGTGTGTGCGGGCGGTCGAACTGTCGAGATTACTCACTGTCATAGTAATAGAATGCAAAGAGATTTCTTTGTGCGTACATCGTACACATGGAATGCTTTGCCCGAATCAATAGTCTCGAGTGCTTTCAATCCACAAAGATTTAAAAAAAGCGTCCACCTATACCTCAAGACGCATGTTGTTGTAGGATCTACGTCTTAAAAGGTATCTATGTGTTGTTGTGACACATTTTGTAATTCCTACTACACAACACTTCTTATTAAAAAAAAAAAAAAAAAAAAAAGTTGTGATTAGCTGTATAATAATCACCAAATTATTAATCTATTGGCTATTTTGATAGTATTTAATAACAGAATTCTTTGAGTGTATATCGAAATTTTTGATATACTCAAACAGTTTAATAACTTTACGTTAAAAAAAAATAGCAATAAACGACGTCCAAACATGTGAAAATGACACGTTGTTGAAATACACGGTCCACCCGTTACATGTAGACATCGTCGACTAGCTGCTGACAAACTGGTCATCGCAAAGATGGAATTTGATTGTTATTTCAAGGCATTTTTCGTGATAGATATTTATAGCGTTTTTTGGATAAAAAATATTTGGTAATTTTTAATTATAAATTATGTCTGGTAATATTATAATTGGGCTTAAATCTACATAGGACGTTCATGTGCTCTTTGTTGGATATAATTGTTATAGCTGATTTTAACCAAATTAATAAAAAATGTTCCAAAATAACATAGATCAAGTAATTTCGGTTACTATTTAATTTTTTTTAATAAAACTAATTGGATACATTTGATTCTAGTCTGGCCAAGAAATCTACTCATTTCTAGCGGATATCATGCCGCTTGAACTTTTTTTTTAACTTTTTAAACTTTTTCCAATTAAATTAAAATTCAAAGAAAATCAAATCAGCTATTTTCAAATTTAAAACTGATCAATTTCAAAAGTTTAACCGAAACCTCATCCTCTTCAGTTTCGTTGATTATTGTTTTCCATTTCAAAATGTTTCAACGGTAAATAAATAAAATAAAACTGATGAGAAATAAATATTTTAATTTTACAAGTAGTAAACAGCCTTATCAATTTTAATATCTCAATACCAGTTTCAAAACTTCGCTGCGGCGTTGAATGCCTTATACATATAATAATAACTTCTCTCTATGGTTTTTACTTGAGATCTAGGGGACTTACAAAACAGTTTCTGTTTTGATTGTTAATTAAAATCGTACTTTTAGGTAGCTATAGTTGGTCACAGTTTTTATTTTAGGAGTTGTTCGCTCTATCAGATCTAAACTTAGACTATACAAGTAATTGCTCCCAGATAATCTGATCGGGCATGCAAAGGGTTTGTGCTTAATTTAAAACGTTTCATAATTATTATCTGTTACAAAAGTGAAAATCACTTTTCTTTATATCAATCGAAAACAAAACTTTACGTTTCACTTTTATGATAAACCTAACCGAAATCCAGTTCGGAAATCCTTTTAAACAATAAAAATTTGAATAGTGAAATTGAATTCTATCTTATGTATCTAATATAATAAAAAATTGTTTTTATAATTCAATTTAAATTCATTCAAATTAGAATCTTTAAATATATTAATTCGCCGTACAAAAACGCAACAGGTAGAATAAAATAAACAGAAAAACTTATAGTTATCTAAACTTTAGGTGGGAAAAAATAAAAAAACTATTTCAAATCAAAAAATTTTATTTTAACATTCATTTCGTTTAATGATTAAACAAGAATAAAAACAAAATTTTTGGACGTCATAAAATTAGATTTATATTCATTTGATACACAAGAATCAAGATCATCACGTAAATAGAAATACATGTTCTAATAATGTAAATTTGGAATTAAAAATACAATAACTTATTCATAGTGGTTTTGTAGAAATTAATAATTAAAAGTAGATCAAAACTTAATATTCTACAATACGTGCTTTTGGCAATCATCTATTACGTTTTAGTTTTATTTGTATCCCGACTCCCAACTAAGATGATTGTCTTTGAGGTCATACACACAAACTAAAAATACAACTATTACATATTCTAATTTCATGAAATAAATTTCTGTTATATTTTGTTGTTGTGATCAAAATTCCAAAGAGAAACATGTTGCTGTAGCATTAGTCCAATCAAATATTAATATAGGTGATTATTGTAATTGGTACAATTTATACTAATAAAACGAACTCAGTTTGATGAGAATATAATGGGAAGAGGTGAGTTAATTTTAGAACTAAGTGAAAGAACTGTACTTTGATAATTAAAACTCATTAGTTTCTCTATCGATTGCCTATGTAATAACGATTTCTCTTACTGTGCGAAAAAGTAAAACGGAGAACTCTTATGATGAAATTACGGTGTCTTTTGTTTCTTCATTTCAAAAAAAAAAAAATTTTAGTAATTGTTCTTGTACAGCTGTCAATTAAACAAGCCACATTTGGATTTTGCTTATGCCACATATGACCTATTTATATAGTATTCATTTTTCTTAAACCTAATACCGAAATGCCGATGTATTGTTGCATTTTCCAACACTGATATCTAATTTTTAATTTTAATATCTAATTTTATCATAAAAATGTGAATTGCATTTACCTTCTTATAACGATTTAAATCTAAAACCGTTACAATCTCACAAAGCAAGTCGATAGCTACACACTGGATATAGTTACATTACAAAAACTAAGATGGACAACAAGTAGAATCCATGAAACAGCGAAAAGATTGTAATGAAGAGCTTTTTCATTGGCGAACCAATGAAGCGGCATAGCAGGTCGCGTAACTAATTTAGGTTTTGTTTTTGTGCTCCGGCTAATCACAGTATGGAGTTCGATTGGTAAACCCTGCTACTCCAATACAAATACAGACATGTACGCGAATTACGTGAATATACAGAAATGGATAAAGTACGAATGAAAAAAATGAGACTCCAGCGACCCCTTTTGCGAAAGAACTGCGAACAGCACGTTCAACCCCACATTCACTCCCATACGCCCACACTCTCACGCTTCATGCACGCTCACTTCCACACACCTCCACTTACTTTCAAACACCCAAGTCCACAAACATACTCATATAGTGAAGCAAGACGACTAAGTACAAAGCAATGTGGTAATTATAGTAAATGGTAGTAATTAAAATAAATTGTATTGTTGCCCGTTGATCCTTCTGATCCAGTTCGTAAAATAATGCTATCGCGTGTAACCCGACAATCAAATCATAGAGTCCGGGAGATCTGCACACGCTATCTTGAAAAGAAACAGCCCATATAAATGCACATCGGCAAATCCGACCACACTCTCCATGGAACTGTAGTTGGTGTTCGGATTGATACATAGAAGTTCCAGGCCAATTCTTTCACAGCGGATCAGCAGTGATATAGTACGTCGGTTACGATTACAACGGCTTGGATGACTCCCGTATAAGCCAGTTACAGATTGCATAGAACTCATTAGGACTTAAGCAACAATTCCACAATAAGATATTAAATTAGAACAAAAATATTTTAATTATAATTGCTTTTGATTTACATTTATATTGTCTCGCATATATTCCCCACATGATTTCACACACGCGCATCGACAAACACGCCCACATGCATCCATATGTGCACCCATTCACGCGCATTCACACCCTTACGTTATAAAAAGCAAAAAGAATAATTAAAGTTCACTCACCCCATGGTTATATCCGACAGGCCTCTAATTCCTGACGTTTAGCCCTCCATCAGCGATGAATATTCCAGCAGGTAAAGTATTAACCGATGAATAGTTGAATAATAATGGTGTAAATGTTGCGCCGCAATAACTAAGGCGATTGTTGATAGAATAGTATAACTATGATATAAAGGCGTCACCAATATCAGGCGATTATTAAATAAATATTGTATAAATGTTGTAAAAACTGTTGCGCCGCAATAACTAAGGCGATTGCTGATAAGCTACATAAATATTGTATAACTGTTGTAAAACTGTTGCGCCGCAATAACTAAGGCGATTGTTGATAAGTTAAATAAATATTGTATAAATGTTGTAAACCTGTTGCGCCGCAATAACTAAGGCGATTGCTGATAAGTTAAATAAATATTGTATAAATGTTGTAAGACTGTAGCGCCGCAATAACTAAGGCGATTGCTGATAAATTAAATAAATATTGTATAAATGTTGCATGAATGTTGCGCCGCAATACCTGGGCGATTGCTGATAACAATATACAAATATGGTATAAATATTGTATGAATGTTGCATGAATGTTGCGCCGCAATACCTGGGCGATTACGGATAACAAGATATAATTATGGTATAAATATGGTATGAATGTTGCATGAATGTTGCGCCGCAATACCTGGGCGATTACTGATAACAATATATAAATATGGTATAAATGTTGCGTTGAAATACTGTATAAATGTTGCACCGCAATGACTAAGGCGATTATTGAAAAAAAATAGTATAATAATTGTATATGGGGGTTGCGCCGCAATAACTCAGGCAATTACTGGTAAATGGAATATTAACATTAATAATTTTTCTTTTGCATTTCGTTGTTGCTTTATTTGGATTGATTTTTTTATTTTATTTAGCTTAAACTTTTTTTTTTGTTCTTCTTTTAACTGAATTAATACATTTTTAGAAACTATGAAATATTACTATTTTAATTTAATTACAGGAACTAATAAATTAACACAAACAATAAAACCAATTTTTCTATTTTGTTGAGATCAAAATTTTGTAACCATTTTAAGTTAATCACATGATCTAATAAGTTATCTCAAACAATAACAAATTGTTCTATTCTTAAGTTTATTACACTAATGAATTTGTTGCGATCAAAATTTTGGATAAAATTTTCACCATTTTTAAGTTAATTACATGATCTGATAAATTATCTCAAACAATAACAAATTTTTCTATTTTTAATTTTTTTTACACTAATGAATTTGTTGAGATCAAAATTTTGGATAAAATTTTTACCATTTTAAGTTACTCACGTGATCCATTAAATTTTCGCAAATAATAGAAAAGCTTCCATTTTTAATTTAATTACGCTAAGGAATTTTTATTCTTTAGTTTTTTGTGAGACCAAAATTTTGGATTATATTTGACTATTCTAATTTTAATCACAGAATCTAACAACTTTTCACAGACAATTTCAAATTTTCTATTTATAATTTAATTTTAATCTTTTTACAATAATTTAATTCAATTTGTGCTCATAAAAAGAATTTTTGCTTGTGCACCAGATGTCAAAAACAATCCAATAAGAAAACATCAAATATCAGACTAAGAAAGAGAAAACTCGATATATTCATCTCTTATATAGGCATTCAATATCGAAATTTGAGCTACAAAGTTTTTCGAAAGTGAAACTTACAGAATATTGTTAGTACATTTTCCGTTTCAAAACAAATACTGGTTGTTATTTTGTAATACACAAAATTGCAAGATAATTTCACGAAATATACTATTCACAACGCGTTTGAAGGTAATAGAATAGTTTAAACGTATGTACAACCGACTTTATGATGATTTCGTATTATGAAATAATAACTTACAACCGTGTTACAGTAGGGTATTGCAAAATAAAAGGTTATTGATAATAGTTTTATGCTAAGAATAAATATGTGTAACGAAAACGATAAGAAAATATGACTATAGATTATGAACGAGAAATTGTTATGAACTACGCATGATATGCAAAATGGTGATATGAGAGGAAATGGAAACTACATGAATCTGTGACTGTACTACACTACGTCCCCATAGTCCAGGCTGTACATAACAAGAAGTAAAGAGTAAACTATTGCGGTCATCAAATCGGAGGAGAATTTTGGAGTAGGCTTTCTCATACTTCGTTGCGTGAATCATCATGTTATCGACTTTCTCCCTATTAACATGTAGCTATGCACACTAAGAATCCGCGCGCAAAAAAGTAACGTAACGATGGTCAATCTTCGGCTACCTACTGTAGACAAAGTAGATGAAATTCAAGACCTGTTCTTCCTTGAACTCGTAAAAGTCATCAATAACATACTGCGGTACGATATAAAACTCGTGGTATGTAGGTGATTGTTACCTGTGTGGAAATTCCAAGTACCAAAACCGTTAACAGTAGAAACGATCAAGAGACATCAAAATACTGCTGCTCACGGACGGGTAAAGAAGGCATTGGAGATACTGCGACGTCTATACTATTTGTCTGATATTGTGTCACAAATTCACCATTATATTGTGTCTTGTGATACCTGTAAACAGACGTAGACCTCGAACCATATTTTGCGTCCATCGATGCAATTTCTGTTCGCTTCAGAACGTCCATAGCTTTTTAGGACCGTATCATCGATCATATAGATTTTTTAGGACCGTATCATCGATCTAAACTCGGACATACGGTGATAATAATTGTCCTTGATCATTTCACTAAGTTTGTATTACTCAAACCTTTTCGAGGCGAAAAATCACTTAAAGTGTACGGCTTGTTGAAGAGTGATGTGTTTTTAACTTATAGGGATACCAAAGTTTCTTTATCGCGACAATGGTAAACAGTGGTTAAGTAAATCATTTCAAAACGTTTTATCGGATTTCAATATTCAGCTTGTAAGAACTAAAGAACTCTACAGTCCTCAGAGTAACACATCTTTGCGAGACGCTGTGCATTGCTGCACTCAGTATTCACGGTATTATTTGTTGTTTTCAATCAGCCTATGAAATCCCTTCACATCCTTAATGATACTGACACCTTAGAACTTTCACCCTTGGATCATCTGGCAACATCATTTGAGTGACGCAGTAAATGTTCTGATAAACTTACACCTAAATTGATGACGGCAACCATTAAGTCTAGGATTGGCTACGTGCTTTACGAATGCTTAAACCTGGATGGTAAAAATAACGGGGTTCATCATGCAAAGGATATTAAAGCGTGACTTTTGGGATTTTTCTTACGGTTTCCTGCATCTAATTTTTGTCCACTTGGGTTAACTCTACAATTGTTTTCTGCTTGAAGTTTTGTTTCGGGAACCTAACGGTACTGATGGACATTATTGACAATAAAACTAAGTGTTCCGTGACAATCTATTAGATTTGGCGTGCATTGAGATTTACTTTCGGTCTGTTTATCAGTTCCTGTTTGCAGAACTTATTCTTCATGTTGTCGTTCTCTCTGAGTCAAATTCCAAATGATAAATGTTTTACTTTATTATTTTTATTTGACCAACTGGTAACGACACAAAAAAAAGCCAAAATTAAATAAATATTGTGGTTTTGGCACTTGCCGTTGGAAAATATAAATTAAATAATAATCTGATAAAAAGTTGGATAGATTTTGGAAAAAAAAATTATTAGTTGAAATTTTAATAAGTTTAGATTAGAAAATTATTAGTAAGTCGATAAAACTTTTGAAAACTAAACGAAAACAAAAGATTATATTTTTTCGTCTTGGCGTTTGCCATTTTTAGGTTTAGATCGAAACTTTATTCTAGAATTTTATCGGAAGTGACAAAGCGGAATTTAAGGTGCAGAACTGTTGTGAACCGTACTAAATGTGTATGTACCAAATTTCATCCAACTCGATTATCAGGTACAGAAGTTATTGAGCTTCCAAAATAACAGGTGCTTGGAGGACCCCCTACCACTTTGTTCACTATCGCTAAAAAAACTAATCAGTTCCTTGCCATACATATTTGCATCTTTTTGCAAAGTGTAATCAAAATTACTTAACGAAGGAATGTTGTATGCTTCCAACAAACATTGAAACAAAAAACAGGTGTTCGGGAGGACCCCACCACTTATCCCAATATTGTCCAAAAACTAGTCAGTTCTTTGTCAATAAAGTCTTTATCTATTTTCAAAGTGCCATTAAAATTGATTAATGAATGAAATCTGTATGCTCCCAACAAACTTTAAAAACAAAGTGTGGAAAGTCAGCAGTTGTATGGTAGACCCCCCGCCAATTTGATCAATGTGTCCCAAAACATGATAATTATCTTCTTACACTAATTGAAACCTTTCCATAAGTTTTATCATAATCACTTCATTATTGTAGGCTGTAGTGTGCATAAAGATACTGAAAAAACTGCCAACAATTGAAAAAAAATTTTTTTACCGGAAGTAAAAAACCGGAAGTTGGGATGCAGAATTTTTGTAAATCATACTAAATGCTTATGTACAAAGTTTCATCCAATTTGATTATCAGGTACAGATGCTATAGAGCTTTAAAAAAAACAGGTGTATGGGACACCCCCCACCACTTTGTTCACTATCGCTCAAAAACTAATCAGTTCTTTGCCATACATGTTTGCATCTTTTCCCAAAGTGTCATCAAAATTGGTTTACGAACGAATGTGTGCTCCCAACAAACATTGAAAAAATGATGACACAGTAAACAGGTGTTTGGGAGACTCCGTACCAGTTATCCCAATATTGTCCAAAAACTAATCAGTTCCTTGTCATTTAAGTCTCCATCTTTTTCCAAAGTGTCATTAGAATTGATTAATGAATGAAGTCTGTATGCTCCCAACAAACTTTAAAAACAAAGTGTGAAAAGTCAGCAGTTGTATGGTAGACCCCCCGCCACTTTGATCAATGTGTCCCAAAAGATGATAATTATGTTATCACACTAATCTAACCCTTTTCCATAAGTTTCATCATAATCACTTCCTTATTGTAGGCTGTATTGTGCATAAAGACACTGAAAAAATTTCAAAAATTTACAAAAAAAAAATTTACCGGAAGTGAAAAACCGGAAGTTGGGATGTAGAACTGTTGTGAACCGTACTAAATGCTCATGTACCAAGTTTCATCCAATTCGATTATCAGGTTCAGATGTTATTGAGCTTTAAAAAAACAGGTGTATGGGACACCCCCCACCACTTTGTTCACTATCGCTAAAAAACTAATCAGTTCTTTGCCATACATGTTTGCATCTTTTTCCAAAGTGTCATCAAAATTGGTTTACGAACGAATGCTGTGTGCTCCCAACAAACATTGAAAAACAAAGTGTGAAAAGTCAGCAGTTGTATGGTAGAACCCCCGCCACTTTGATCAATGTGTCCCAAAAGATGATAATTATCTTCTCACACTAATCGAACCCTTTTCCATAAGTTTCATCATAATCACTTCATTATTGTAGGCTGTATTGTGTTTTTGTGGATATTTATTGTAATTCAATCAATTTGTAAATCAAACAATAAATTTATTTTAATAAAGAACTTATATTCGAAAAAATGAATTTGAATTAATTAGAGCACGAAATAATTTTATAATTTTTAATCTTATCTGTTTGAAGACTCGAATTAAAGAGCGATCTTATTTTATCTTGTTTACATTACAGTTATAATTCCCAGTAAAAAAAATATCCTATATAACATTTAAATTATACCGATAAATTATACCAAATAACTTTAGCTACATCTATATTTTTGTAGCATATTAATTAAAAGTATGTGCTATAATTACCAACTTTACATCGGTAACGTTAATTAAATTATTCGTTTACAATTCAAGTGTCAGATTTAAAATTATATAAAACAAACAGTTGACATCGAAGAGAGTAAGCAAAATTAAATTTATAATTCAATTAATTAAAAATATTATTCTTCATGTAGCACGCTGCGTAGACATATTGTGCATAAAGACCTTAGAGTATATATAAATATAGAGAGAACATAACTTTAAAATTGTATGAAGAGAGACATAAGAAATCGTGTTTGCTAAAATGTCATATTCAATTTCTCATTTCGCCATTTGCATTTCTGTTTATTTACAACAACCAACTATTGTATTAAATTATAAATTAAAAACAATTAAATAATTTAAAACGAAACAAAAAGTACAATCTATTATTTTTAGTTGTGCTAATTTTTATAAAATGAATAAAAATAATTACGAGAGTATTTTACATTTATTGTGTTATTTCCAGTGATTTTATAATAGTGAACATTTTATTATTTTATAATGCAAATGTGCAAATATTTAAGTTATGTATACATCCTGAAAGTATATTATGAAAACTAGCTGGCGACCAACTTTTCATTATTGTGTAGTTTATTTTTAATAGATAAAAGATTAAAATTTATATATTTGGTTAGAATCAAATCCTAATCTGTCATTTTTCTTATTTCTTTTTATATAGTAGCAGTGAGGGAGAAACTATTATTTTTTTGTGGTAGGTTTTTTTCTTATAGATTTAAAAGAAACTCGCAATAATTGTACAATTTTGAATCAAATGAAAAATTTATGCACGTCTTTGGGAAGACAAACCGGTTTCTCTCTCAGAGAAATAAAGGAAAACAAACAAACAAAAAAACGATTTGACAGAAGATCAATCACGATTAATATTAGTTATGCTGGTCGGTTGATAAAGACACTGAAAAAATTTCAAAAATTTACAAAAAAAAAAAAATTTACCGGAAGTGAAAAACCGGAAGTTGGGATGTAAAACTGTTGTGAACCGTATTAAATGCTCATGTACCAAGTTTCATCCAATTCGAATATCAGGTACAGCTGTTATTGAGCTTTAAAAAAAACAGGTGTATGGGACACCCCCCACCACTTTGTTCACTATAGCTCAAAAACTAATCAGTTCTTTGCCATACATGTTTGCATCTTTTTCCAAAGTGTCATCAAAATTCGTTCATGAACGAATGCTGTGTGCTCCCAACAAAAATTGAAAAAAGTGTGACACATTAAACAGGTGTACGGAAGGACCCCCGCCACTTATTCCAATATTATCCAAAAACTAATTAGTTCTTTGTTACTTAAGTCTCCATCTTTTCCTAAAGTATCATTAAAATAAATTAATGAATGAAGTCTGTATGCTCCCAACAAACTTAAAAAACAAAGTGTGAAAAGTCAGCATTTGTATGGTAGACCCCCCACCGCTTTGATCAATGTGTTTCAAAACATGATAATTATCTTCTCACACTAATTGGAACCCTTTTGATAAGTTTCATCATAATCACTTCATTATTGTAGGCTGTAGTGTGCATAAGGGCACTGAAAAAACTTCAAAAATTTACAAAAAAAAAAAAATTTACCGGAAGTGAAAAACCGGAAGTTGGGATGCAGAACTATTGTAAACCGTACTTTATACTCATGTACCAAGTTTCATCCAATTCGCTTATCAGGTACAGATGTAATAGAGCTTTCAAAAAAACAGGTGCTCCAGGGACCTCCCACCACTTTGTTCACTATCGCTCAAAAACTAATCAGTTCTTTGTCATACATGTTTGCGTCTTTTTCCAAAGTGTCATCAAAATTCATACACGAATGAATGTTTCATGCTCCCAACAAACATAAAAACTTTGTGGAAAAAACCACCTGTTGTATGGTGGACCCCCTTAACCCTTTGTCCAATGTGCTCCAAGCAACGTTTCATGAAAATCGATCGGTAATTGTAGGCTACAGTAGGGATAAACACCTGAAAAAAAAACTTTTTAACCGGAAGTGACAAGCCGGAAGTTGGTATGCAGAAATATTGGAAACAGTACTAAAACCTTATATACTAAGTTTCAATAAGATCATAGCCCGGGATCAGAAGTTATTCAAGATTTAAACTTAGAGGTGCTCGGGTGACCCCCCGCCATTTTGTCCAAATTTAAAATAAATCCAGATCTTCCATTTTCAAGTGAACCTGTATCATTTGCCAAAGTTTCATCAAGATCCTATGCAGAAAACTCACCCACACTCTAAGAAAAAATCACTACTATAATAGTAGGAAATGGGTTGCCTACTATAATAATAGTAAAATACTTTGCTGTGTAAATTACAAACTTTACATCAAATAATGTGTAAAATACGTTCAAACATTTTGTGTAAAGCTGCGTATTTTGACATGTGAAAAAACATATTATTTGTGAGAGTTCACAGAATTTGTGTAACAATACGAATTTTTAAAATGTAATAATAATTAATTTTTTGTGAGTTTTTACACAAAGAGTGTAATATTACAAATTGTAATATGTGGAAAAAAAGAATTATATGTCATTATACATGGAAATTGTGAAGTTCTACAAAATATTTTTGTTTAAATCATAATTATTTTATTTATTAAATATACAATAACTTAAATTTATTACATATAATTCATTAAATTAAATTTAATATTTTATTCACTATGTAAAACATCACTGTAAAACTCAAATCACTGTAAGACTTTTACATCACTGCAAACTGCCAACTTGTTGAAACTGCCCAATCCAAGAATTTCCTGTAAAATAAAGTTTTAGAGATGAGTTTTTGAACTATATTATGTTTACACATAAATTATAAATCTGATAAAAGTAAAACATTATAATATTTCCTTACTTATAATTGCGATCCATGGAGTATTATTTGTTGGGTTTTTTAGATGTAATTTATGAAATGAATCGCCAAACTAGAAAACAAAAAAAAATCTATCAATTTCTTCCTAATTTTTTGAATTAAGAAAAACTTTACCTTTTAATATTTTTGATTTCGGTAACGTACGCGTCTTCAAATTGATTTCGATACTTATGCGAAATCCATAGAAAACAGGTTGAGAATTGACAGTATGTACTTTTTCAGTTTTATGCGCAAATTCACACACATAAGGTGTTTTAAAATTGAAATTACACAAAATAAATCGTCGCCTTAATAATGAAATAACGTATGCCATATATACGTTGTTATTATATAATGGGTGCGCTGCATTCCCCATAAGGATGTCTATAAAGTGGCATTTTAACATTTTCCAATTTTTTTATAACTGGGGGTGAAAATTAATATATTGTTAATTAACGTACATGCAAATTTGAATTTGGTTAAATATTGAAACAGCGTAAAAGCATGTACGATATTTCAATTCCTACAGAATAAAAACTTTGGTAAAATCAGTGTCGTATACTTAACATACATTACGATCGCCACACGAAATAGTAAATCTAAAATATTGTATAAGCATCATTCATTACTACATGATATGCCGGTTCATATAAATAAAAAATTGTAAAAATTTTATGCGTTAGTTCAATAATAATTAGTTTTAGACTTAATCGTACTTCCATGCAAAATGAAATAACGTATATGAAATATGAAATAACGTATAAGGTACCTGATTGACTTTTCACCTCTTTTTAGGCAGAAAAGCCAGCAGGTACCAATGTGAAATTTTAATATGCTGTGGAGAAATTAGTCAAGATTAATTGGTAGAAATTTTTTTCCAATATCTTTATTCATTCAGTAGTGCTGCCGAGTTTACGAAAATTAGAAAATCGAAAAATCTTTAAACCCAATTATCTCGAAACTACACTTTTGCGGATACGTTGTTTCATTATTAAAGCGAAGAAATGTAAGATCACACAGAAATAGTGTAAAATAGCGAATTTCGTGTAAAAACACGCTTTGTGTGTAAAATAACTGAAATTTCTACCCAAAACATTTGCCATTCGTTTTTTTACATTTGAAATGGATAAATTCATTAGAAATTTGATAAATTATCCACTTTTATAGCAGTGATATCACAATCTTAAAATTTAAGTTTTTAGCGTGCACCCAGACAAAAAAAATATTATTCAAAAAAAAAAATTATTATTCAAAAAGTATAGTATCGTCGATTTTTTCTTAGTTTTCTTAGTCAAAAATATAAAAAAAAATATTATCCAAAAAAAAAAAAATGTTATTCAAAAAAATATTATTCAAAAATAGTACATTATAGAACAAGGTTGAGAAGTAAGCTATTATTGACCGAGAACTTTTATTGATATAATGTTCGAGGTCTATATTAGTCTTCTCAACCGAGGTATATATAGAATTTTTTTAACTACTAACACTAATTATCATATTTGCTTTGATTAGATTTTGATATTAGTCATTTTCCACATCATTTCTTAAATATGTATCTTAAAATATCAAGTAGCCTGGAAGTTTAGTTTCATACAAATAAAACGAAATAAAGGAATGCAATTATTATTTGTTTGTGTTTTTTTGTTCATTTCAATTAAAAATAAAGGAAAATTTGTCATTATTAACTAGGTAATGTTTTGTTATTATTATTGACCTGGCTTGAGAAAAATTACTTCTCATTGGGGGGTTCGAGTAAATAATGACGATTTCTCAAGTTAGTAGTTAAAAAAAAATATTAAATAAATAGAAAAAGATATTACTCAAAAAACTAATAATTATTAATTACTAGAAGGTACCCGCACGGCGATGCCCGTGCTTCCCAGATAAAGTGGTTGAAAACTGTTTTTTTTGAGTAAATTCTCCTATAGTTTTTTTTAGTGTCATTTAATTTAACTCATTTAATTGATAATATATAAAAAGTTTGAAAACAATGTAATATGTAGTATCATTTTACAGTCAGCAAAAGCCATTAAGTAAATGTCTCTAAAGCTATAGATAAATTTACATATTAAATGTATGTAAAAATTGAAACACATTGACAGACAAATAATAATTAAATAATTTTTATAAATGTAGATGGCAAAAGATTAAGGTTAGAAACAAGTTAAAATTTTATTCCAAAGATTTAATTCAAATAATTCAATGTGTCACGAACAATTAGGTGAGCGTAAATATATTTGTTTATTTGATGTCACATCTGTCAATTACTTACTCCGAAACCACCGTACTCGTCATACAAAATAGGTACACTGGTTCATTGCTATTGGTTTAGCATCCTATTTCATGTAGACTTATAATCATTTATCAATCCAGAAATTTTTCTGTTTTAAAGAGGGTCGTATTGCAATTTGCAAATATATTTTATCGATTGTCTGCAATACTCTACTACATTGATGCATACGTCGGTTAAAGAATACCACCATTTTTATGGAATATTTTCGTTTAATGGGTTTTATCGCTTTATGATCATCGTCTTATTTTGACATTCCTTCACACAACTTAAAACGGAAATTGGAAAAAATAATAATAAGACTAATTTCATTTGTAAATTCAGACTTATATATTATTATATTATTAAAACAGTCAAATCACAACATTTGTTAACATAGTTGCATATATTTTATAGACCCCTTGCAATAACAATAATAGTTTTGAAAGCAATGGAGAAGCATATTTCACTCAATAAGTAAAACACTTTAAACCTGTAGCTTTGATATTGTTCATAATCTTTTTCTTCGGTACTAAGATTCCAATGCAAATTCTTGGTTCATCAATGTTTCTCAGAAGAGGAAAAGAAACGTCAATTTCCAATTTTTAGAACATGTGATGGCAGTTCTGCTAATGCAAGCAGGTTTGTTTAATCATATATTAGCAATGCTTATATGTATCGTATTGGTGCTAAGCTAATGCATAGAAATATGTACATATTTTATATAATTGCAAACCATAAGAACATATTTGTTGTAAATTAGAAATATGTATTTGTTGAAAAATAATATAACATAATTTTCATATAAATGTACATATTTGTTTGTCACATTATACATTAACTATTCCTTTTAATGATAATTCCGAAAAGTGCAAAAAAAATTGATCAAAGATAACTAAGCGAATAATGTTTTATTATTATAGAATATGATTGATTTAGTAATTTCGTCTTTATTACCATACAGCATAAGGTTGATTTACTAATTTCGTCTTTATTACCATACAGCATAAAGGTTAAAAGATAACTTCAAAAAGCGTGACGCGGTTTCTCGATTAACACCCCATCAAAATATTTACAACGAGCGCAAAGAAGTATAACTTCAAAAATAAACTGAATTTAAAGAAATATAAAATTATAAATATGAGCAATTTCACGAAGATTCAACAACGTTTTGACTTGACCCCTTTTAATTTTGATTATTTTTTGTTTATAGATAGTCTTTGATAAATAAAAAATACAAGTTCTCTTAGAATTTTTTTTTTTCGACCAGGGGTCTTCACAGGGTGCCCCTCAATTTTTGTTATTTTGTGATGTGAGTGCATTTTGACGAGCGATTGTAGAAAAACTACTCAATCGATTTTCATAAATGATATGTCGTTGAATAGGTATTAGAACAAAGTTTTTAAAAATGTACATTGTTAATTTTTTGAAATAATTTTTAACAGTGTAACATAAGAAAAAAATGGTGTAATTGAAAAAAAGATGGCATAGCCTTTTTTTTTTTTTTTTTTAAACTAAATTGAAGCTTATTTTATATCTAACAACTTGTGAAAGTTAAGGACTAGCGTCATTTTTTGTTTTAGATATAAAATTCGTTGTGCATATGAGTGTCGGGAATCAGTTTTTTTTGTTCTGAAGGAAAATTATAAAAATGGCGATTTTTAGATTCAGATTTTTTTTTTATGTTAAATATCAAATATTTTATTATTAAATGAACTTTTTAAAAAGCAATTTCAGTCAAGTTCAGCAAAATTTTGCGACATTTTGACTCGACCCTTTTTAATTTGGTTTATTTTGGTCTATATATAAAAAAATTCTACTTGAAGCCGTATTTTTCATTTATCAAAGGCTATCTATAAACTAAAAATAAACCAAATTAAAAAGGGTCGAGTCAAAATGTCGCAAAATTTTGCTGAACTTGACTGAAATTGCTTTTTAAAAAGTTCATTTAATAATAAAATATTTGATATTTAACATAAAAAAAAATCTGAATCTAAAAATCGCCATTTTTATAATTTTCCTTCAGAACAAAAAAAACTGATTCCCGACAGTCATATGCACAACGAATTTTATCTCTAAAACAAAAAATGACACTAGTCCCAAACTTTCACAAGTTGTTAGATATAAAATAAGCTTCAATTTAGTTTAAAAAAAAAAAAAAAAAGGCTATGCCATCTTTTTTTCAATTACACCACTTTTTTCTTATGTTACACCGTTAAAAATTATTTCAAAAAATTAACAATGTACATTTTTAAAAACTTTGTTCTAATACCTATTCAACGACATATCATTTATGAAAATCGGTTGAGTAGTTTTTCTACAATCGCTCGTCAAAATGCACTCACATCACAAAATAACAAAAATTGAGGGGCACCCTGTGAAGACCCCTGGTCGAAAAAAAAAATCCTAAGAGAACTTGTATTTTTTATTTATCAAAGACTATCTATAAACAAAAAATAATCAAAATTAAAAGGGGTCAAGTCAAAACGTTGTTGAATCTTCGTGAAATTGCTCATATATAGGTTGAATTATTTTGTCGTATATAATTTGAAGTGGTTTTTGTTGCAACTGTTTATATTTTTGGTTATATATATTACCTTTAACAAACAATACAAAAACTAAAGGTGTCTATACATTACTGTTCGTATTGAAAACAACCAGAAACAGATGTTGTTTTGGAGTTCGTTATATAAATAAATTAGAAACTATAGCTGAGATTGTCTCGCACAATTTGTCAACAACATAGCCAAAAAACTACATTTTGGGTTGGCAAAAGGAATTCATGATATAAACAAAGGAGAGAAAAAATATCGAAAGATACTCAAGATAACGACAGAAAACAACATCTGATTAGAAGTAAGTCATATTTGAATTATATAAATTATTTGCTGAGTATTCCACCATAGGAATTAGTTTTTTTTCTTTGAATTGAAAATTTTTTTCCATGTTAGCTAGTTTTTTTTGCTATGTAGCTAGGTAACTAGTTACATACGTTACGTTATAATATATAAGAGAGTTGTAGCTGTAAGCCTCGTATTCGTCTGAAACGTAACCGTTAGTTCAGCGCCCTATTTTATTTGTATTACTTGTTGGAAACAGTCCAAGCTTTACAATTTATTGTTTTTTTTTCATCTACGCGAGTGATAAGCACATGGATTTTCCAATTTCTACAGCATGAGTGATCAACGGTTCTTTCATGCAACTAACCTAAGGTATTTTTAATACCATTTTACAACCCAGCAGTTGGGTGAAGGTCCAAAACTGGTTGTTAACCCATTTTATACTTTTTCACAATTTTCAAAGCTTACGTACCCATCCCCCTCAAGAACCCTGTGGAAACCTTCTCGAGTAGAAATCCCTTCAAATGTTGCTAGTTTCTCTGCACGCAGCATGGTCTAGTGATAGTACTTGGGTTGCTTCATCTAAATTGTATGAACCACTTTTTAGACCTTCCTTGCTGAGTTGTCCTGCAGTACTGTGGACTCTGATCCGCTCTTTACTCCAAACTCCAATTTTTTAACAAACCATTTTAAGTGGGATAGGTATTTGTCTTGTGTGTCTTGATAGAAACTTTGCCATATATTAATGTCTTTTTACAACACAAAACAGCACTAAGACGTCAAAAACTTTCAAACAATAAACGAAAACACAAAAATTAAATTCAACAATTTTGCCATTTAATTAAAAATAATATAACTCTTTTGTTAGATTCACAAATTACGTTAACAAATATTTAATTACTTATTAAAAAACATACATTACATATAGTTCAGACTCATAAAAACAAATTGATTATTTTAATAAAACTAACACAAACATTTAAGATATAAGCAAATACTTAAAATGTGGAGGTCCACACCAAAAAGCTACATTTCCATTTTCTTTAAAAAATAAATTGTGTACTTAGATCGGCTTCAATTTCTGAATTCGATCGAAAACTCAAAAATTTATCTATGCTTAAATTAGAACTGTTTTTCCTCTTTGTAGAATAGAGCTTGCTTTAGACATAATGTTATCAGTGTAATGACATAATCAAATTTTCTTGAACTGCGTTGGAAAAATGTAATAATGGAAATGTAGCCTTTTGGTGTGGACCTCCTCAAATATTGATGTTATGAGGCATCCGTTGTCCTTTACTTAATTTCTCTTCTTCCCAATATTCTTCAAAATATTGCAGTCAAATATGATTGGTGTGTTGCAGCTGAACGCCAGAATCCATTAGAACTCTTTAAAATATTTCTGTTCTCAATTTGAATATTAGAAAGCAAATTTTTATTTCTATTTAGGATTGAGAACGATATTTTTTTCAGTAAAGGAGTGAGAACGCAATAAATTAGCGTTTGATAGAATTAGCGTTTTACCCCAAAAGAAAATGCTATATTAAAAGTTAATGACATTAAAAATTATTGACCCTTGACAAATTGCCATCCTAATCACTAGCTCATAGTGCTTATGGCAGATAGTGTTTACGGAAAATACGGCACTAACCACTGGTGTCTAATTTAGGTGATGCATATTATTTGGCGCTCTACGGTGTAAGTCATCGAAGAAAAAAGCAGTTAGAATAGAAAATCGAGTTTATGTATACCAATTCCATCACCGAAGGTATTAAAAGATTGTAAGAAAATTTGACTTTGAAAAAAATTGCGCCGTTTCGTTTGAACAAAAACGAGGAGAGAATTAACAAATCCACAACGTACATAACACATTTTCCATCACCACCCACATCGACTCAATATTCACTATAAATTTCCATAATCGTTAACTTCCACATTTTATTCCATACAATTAAATCTTTTTAGGTACATACTTTTTTTGCTCTTGTAATTCATCTTAAACTTACAACATTAAACAATTCCATTCGCATAATAGTTAAATAAATCACTTCCAGAACGAAAAAAAGCAAATAACTCAACAATAAGAAAACAAATTTTTTTTTGTTAAGATGAACCGGTAAAATAGAAAATTTTAATTCATTTATAATTTAAAAAAAAAAACAGAATAATAAAATCCCATAAAAAATTTGTAAGAAATTTGCAAATCATAAGTTTTATGTTTTGTTTGTTCTGTCTTCTTAACATCAGAAGAAAAAAATTTAATTCTTAATAAGAGTTAAGAAGGAACCAAAAATAATAACAAGAACAAATGTTAAGTTTATAAAAGATCCAACAATTATTTTAATAATAAGAAATAAATTATTTATTTGAAATATTATTATTGTTGTTAATTTATTATTACCGTTTATATTCTTACAACTTTTTGCTATTTGTTTGTTTTATTTTAGCATTTCTTTGTTTTTGACTAAGAAATTAATTAAGACATTTTTTATGTAAAAAAGAAATTTGTTTTTAAATACAAACTGTAAAGTTAAAGTTATATTAATTTCAATGTGATGAAGAGTTTGAATTTAAATTCCCGGGAAGATTAATAATACTGTTCATATAGTATTTGTGTTAGAATGATTAAGTAAATGGTGAACTTTGTATTCCAGGACCGTTAGCTGTGTTATAAATTCGCAAAAAAGTTTTTTGATTCGAATGTATGTGTAAGGAATAATTCTATAACAAGTACAGAAAAAAAGAAAAGACGTGGTATGTTCGCTTAGGTTATGTTATAAATTTATTTTGATTATATGCTAACCGTCGTTCAAAACAACATAACGAAACTTTAAAAAATATTTTAGTCGTCCACCATAGTTTTAACAACAAAATAGCATTTAAATTCCGCCTACATTCTATGGTATTTGAACCAAAAGATAGCTCAGTATTCTCAAGATAAAACAACTCCCGTTTCACAACGTCGATTGCCTCCAAATATACATGCTATAGCACTACACGTGTTCTGGCACATATTATTGCACGCCTGCGCAATATTATTACCTTACATGGTGTGCAAACCACCTAAGTGTGGAGCGGGCAACCCTAAATTCTAAAAAATTAACCTGGTCAGTGGTGTCAAGCGAGAAATACCCAGGCTGTGGGTCCATTGAAAAGCCTAGTTTGGACTTGGAAACCAGGTAGTTTTTAAGTTTATTTCGCATTACCAAGTTATCAGGTCTCTCGAATTAGTCGATCTACTTTTTCCCTGAAACTCGTGCGAGGAAAAATGGAAAAATAAAAAACAAAACAAAAAAACGGGCTGGAACCGCGACGAGGGTTTAGCAGGCACAATTGACAGTAATAGTAGCATGTCTCATCGCCAAGACGACAATAAGAAAGCGGGGCGCAGTATAGGGGGTAATGAGCACTATTGAGGTTAGGAGCAATATAGCTCTGGTGGTGAGCACCATGCCAATACACATGATCATGCGGCGATGAACAAGCACCCCACTATTTTCACCTTTTGGCTAGTCTAGGGGATTGAACAGCCCACTAAACCATGGGCTTAATGGTGCTGGTACTAAGTTGAGAGGGGTTTTATCCAGAGGATTTAAATAAAAAATCTCTAGAAAACGTAAAAGAAGGCCTCAATTGCTGGCTGGCGTAGAAAAACGAAATTACCCAAAAAAAAACAAAAGAAATTAACTCTGGACTGAGTCCAGGACGCCGCAAAACAATGCAACGAAGTTTGTTTTATTGAAGAGTGAAAAGAATAAATAAAGAATTTTAAGAAAAAGGAAAAGTGTTGTGTTTTCGTTAAAGTGTAGTGGTTAAAAACCCCAATAAATATTGAAAAGAACTGAGGTGCCTGTCTATAAAAAATAAACAGTATTATCTAAATAAAATTACTAACCCTAGACAAAAGTGTATTACAGTTCATAATGCAGTTCATATTATTAAACACGTATCCTAGCTGAAAAGGATATAACATAGTATTCATTCCAAAAGTAGGCAATAAAGATCACCCAGCTAAAGTCTCATTGACCCAACACCTTAAAATTATTCGTTAAAAGTTGTGGAAAAAGTGATAGAAAACCATAAAAAAACTAATACTTTGGTAAGATTATCTTTGCAATAAACAGGCAGATAAACGAAAACCTGCTATTCAACTAGAGATTTAGAAGAGCCAGTGGAAAACAAGGAAAGACTGTCTGTGACTTTTTAGACATTGAAGGAGCCTTTGAC
The DNA here is from genome assembly GCA_963693315.1 of Diogma glabrata. NCBI lineage: Eukaryota > Metazoa > Arthropoda > Insecta > Diptera > Cylindrotomidae > Diogma > Diogma glabrata. The sequence continues at coordinate 213,988,658 of OY856187.1, forward strand.
AATACCCCACATGGAGCTATCAGGAAAGGGATAGTAAGCAAAAAGTTGATAGCATCACATCTCCCTGGATGTGTAAGATTCTGAGAACTAGGGTAGCAGAAACTAAGGCTGATCATGGTACAATCAGTCTTGGCACTACTAGAAGTTGTCCTCAGGACACGCTCTTATCACTCCTTACGTGGAGTCTAATGATGGATTAAATTATGGATTTCTTGATAACCAAGGGCATCAAAGGTCATCTGCAACTCTCTTGAATTTTCATGAACAGATATTCATGTGAATACCGTACTGCGCAAAAATGTTTTCCACGTCACCGAACTTCTTTTAGGAATCCTACCCGATATCAGATCCTGAATTATTTAGAAATATTATCCTACCTCATTTAGAAATCTAAGCGTTTGTGAAGAGTGCAATGTATGCAAGTCATTTCCACCAATCCTGTACGCAGTCAGATGTCTCCTTTTCTGTCCTTCCATCTGGAAGCTTGTTAACCTTACGCATATAGTCTCCAATTATTTTTGGTGTAGACTGTAGTGGCGTATAGTTAGTACCTTTATGACTGCTTGGCTGTGTGACAAGATGACAGCCTTTATGTTCCGATAAATATTCCACAAACTGAAGATAGCGCATATTCTTCCTCTTGCCTAAGCCTGGCAAGCTAAAACTTAGGATGGTTTATGTAATAATGCTTTTGACCTGCAAGTTCAGTGCAATTAATCTTAACAACGTTCTCAATGACTCAGTAAGACATTTTTTTACGGCCTCAGTTATACAGATGCACGCGAGTCTATGTATCTTCTATCCAAAGTTCAGCTACGCCCTGCTGTTCTATAAGACTGCTTTATACGTGATAGCTGGTCTTATTTTCATGGTATGCATTCACCTTTAGCAATTAGGATATTACTTTATTTTACCGGTAAGGTTTTTGCTTTCCATAACGCGTGAACTGATGCCACCCGGCAGTTTTATACAATCGAGCTGCCATAGGTATTTTGGTGATTTTATCGTAGAAGATTCTAAAGTTTTTCCTTTTAGCTCATATGATTCCTTTGTTATATGTGCACTGAAAAAATCATGTTTTATTTCCTCACCTTGCAGGCAGATATGGCGAATAGAACTTCGAAATTGTATCAACAACTGTACAATTAAAAAACGATGTAGTTGAGACAATCACACGTAATATTTATTTGGAAATAAAATATAGTTCAATTAATCTCATATACTTCAATTTTAAAATGAAATATTATGATATAAGGCCAAAGAAATTTTTCATGGAATTAGTTATTAACTTTATTCAACTACTGTTATATTGGATATAACAGTTTTTATTTGAAATAAACATCTTGCCGTTGTCAGGAAAATGCTATCGTGTTGTTGTCCCAAATTCCAATCACCATGACATTTTTTCTTTGTTTGGATAATAAACTGTCAACTTCGAGATGAGGTTGTCAATTTGTCATTACTTTAATTTTTTTTCAGTGTGATTATTATAATTGTAAATTCTGCCCAGTTGTTGTTGTTTCTTGAATTACAATTTGCGCCACCAGTTAGCATCCAACTGTTTTTTTACAATACGAATCGGACAGCTGACCTCGAAATTACCTATTTTTATTATAAGCTTTCTCTTAGATTGTCAGCTAAAAGATCCCACCTTGTCTTGCTAGGGTTGTTCTCACACGTCATTACTTCCTCTTCGGGAAGCAACTGTTTCAAACATAATACATCTTAAAAAATTTATGAAAAAATTATATTAAGTGACTTCTCACCCATGGTAATTTTATTTAATTTTAAGTTCATATATTATTTGTATGTTATACATCATAAACGAATCATTTGTATAACAAATCTACTCAACACCGGAATATCAAACGATCTAACATTCCATGTTTATGTAGGTAAGACTTAAGTTTCTCATCATCTAATTATTTTTATTTTGAATTTTTTTATACCGTGGTTTTCTGTATTATTAAATTATAAACTTATTATTAGCAAAATAAAATATTTAAATTTTATTAATTATTTCCGTTAATTAAACTTAATTCTTAATAATGGTTTATTTTTTTGTTTTATAGATCAAGATCTTTTTCTTGTAAAATTTTTGTAGACAAAATGAAATTCGTAAGAATATACGAATAAATTTGGATTGATTTGCCGTTGTAATTGCATTGTTTGTTTTTTATGTTTACATTTAAAGGGATCAAGTTTTGTGATTGAGTTATTTTTATTTGTTTTGTGTAAATAGAGCGAAAATTGTTTATTTGCATGGACTAAAAGAAAGTTAAAACTATGATCTTCCAGAGTACATGTTATGTGTTAAAAAAATACATATATACCTATGTGCTAATGTAATGTGCGTCATCGTTATTTATTTTATTTCTTATAAAAAATATTTCTCCTAACTTTCCTTGTATTCACAATATATCATCACTTATAATAATAAGTCTATTACACTTATAACAATCTCTTACAATTATTTTGACGAACTTGTATCAGCGCTAATTTTAACTCCGTTATATCACTGTTAAATTTATACTGAATCTATCCTCTAACACAACTTCTTATATATACTACATTAAACACTAGCGATATTTGTACAAAATTCTAGAATACAACCTTTCCTTCTTTTATTAACAAAAACATAATCACACGATCATCAAATGTTGATACATAGATGTGAGATCTATTAATTTTAGTATGTTTATTTACTTACTTCAAGGGGTTTTTATTTTCTATTCTTATTATAGATAAACAAATATTTCCGGTTGCATATTATTTTGTTTTTGTTATCTTCATTCCGGTGTTTTTTATTCTTTTAGTGGAACTATGTTCTCCAAAGAGTATTCTCTATATCGAAGTTCTATTGTATTGTATTCTATCGTACTATCGTATTCAATCGTCACAATATATTGTGTTGTCATATGGCAAATCAACAGCATTTAAGAATTAGTGTTTGAAATCAGAAAATAGATATTTTTATCAAACCGTTTTTTGTTGAGGAACCTTGACACTAAATGATTAACCTTTTGAGCTTGAATGTGACATTTTTCTCAAAATTAATAAAAATGTTTTGTCGCCATAGATTCCACCGATTACAAATTATTAATGTGTCCTATTTGCCGACTCAGTATATATTTTCTCGCTTAGTGGGTAAAAAACTACCCAAGTCATTACTCGAAAACCATAGAGTTAGATAAAAATGTTTCGATGGATTCTTTTTGTCTAGATCACAATTAGGCAAGATCTTTTGTTTCATAAACATTGTCGTTTTTATCAAAATGTTATCAAATTTTGTTCAATTACTCTACGGGTATGTAGATAAAGAAACTGTTTTCATACATTTATTACATCGATTGTCTATGTTCACCAAATGAAAACAAAAATGAATATATTTGTGGCCGTAATAAAAACCTGTTTGTTTCGGCCACAATAAGTCACATAATTTCATTTGCAAAGTGTTTTCCAAGTCAAATTAAATGTGTGGGTCAAATGTGCTTTTCAAACGTTTACTAAATGAATTATAACAAAGAAATAAAATATGTCTGTGCTTTAATGAAATCTTATGCGACTTTGATTATACAGCAACACAAACAAGACCAAATTTTTAACAACATCAAGGAATATTCCAAGTAACACAAACTAATCCATACGACCACACACAACGTCATTTTTAAACAACCTTCTCAAGGACTTAAGTATTAATCTATTTTGGGAATCAATATGTGAGTCTTAACTGTACGTCACGGAGAGACTTCTGATCAAAAACCATTGTTGTCAAACTTATTCCTATTCATAATTTAGTTTGACAATAATTCTAATGAAAGAAAAGATAATTTCGAATTCAAAAGAAGGATAGCGAGAAATTAATAATAATTAACAACAGAATTCAAGAGAATATGTACATTCTATAGAATGGATTTTAAATTGAATTTTTTTATAGACAATATGATTTTGGTGATATTAAAATAATAATTTGAAGATGATTGTTTGTCTAAAATTATGTGCGCAAGAAGTTTTTTAGTGAAAATATTGAAAACAGACACAAATAACAAACGGGCATTTTAAATAATTAATTTTAGTGAAATTATTGTAATATTTTAAAAGTCTTTGTTCGTCTTATTTCATGACGGTATACTGATATTTTAATTTATTTTTACATAATATTAAGAAATTATTGAAAATTAATATTTTTTTCTGTATGTAAGTAAAATATTTAAATTTTTGGCTTCAAATTGTTTCTATTTAATTGTAACATAAAAAAGTCCAAAAATTGACAAATCATTTACAAACGCAATCATACACATATAGATTTTCAATATACAACTTGAACATACGACCACTATCGTCATTTGACGTAATGACGTATCTAAAAATATTAGTCCAAGAAAAATTCATAACGTGTGTCAGAAGATCCTAGACATAAAAGTCATACAGCGAAATATGCCATTTGTCATTGAGTTATATTAAATCATTTTTGATCCAAATAAATGACTAAAAGTCATAGAAAGTCTAAAAAAGTCACACATCGGATTTTTGTTACCAATATTTTATGACTAAGATAGGAGTTAACAGGACTCTTACGACTAACTTTGCACTTAATGCGGTTACAAATGACCAAAATAGACTACATAAGGCGCATGGTGCTACTTGGGATATCTCACCAATAATATGAAGTACAACGTGTGAATAAATAACTTTGAATTCCTTAGATCTCGCATCAATTAACATTAACATCAGACTGTATGAAAGCCGGTATCACAAACACTGAGACCTACAGAATTTACTACCCACACTTAAAATATCTACAGTCAAAACAACTTAATTGCTTGTGCTAACTTACACTATACAAAACATATAACATAGAAAATAAGAAGTATATAATCGGACTATTACTAGTTGTTGAATCTTATTAATATTCGAGATGAAAGACATATACGAACAGTTTATGATCCATATACCGTTAAACAGTTAAAATCTAAAGTTTAGGAAAATTAGCAGAGAATCCAAATGTGCTAGTGATACTTACTAATCCCCATGATGAATGCCAATCGCTGAACAACTCTCTAATGTATCCCATTTGTCATAAACAATTTTGTATTGTACATAATTGGTCCATATGGTGTTAAATGGAATCACATCATAAATTATGTAATCACCATAAATTATATAATAAAATTTAATGATTTAATTAAAAAATGAAAAAGATAAACGAAATGGAAATAAATGTTTGCGTTTGATGATGTTGAAATCCTTCTGTTCGTGTTAATTTTTTTTAATTTAATTTAATTTTTATTTTCATGTTATTAATTTACAATGGTTACCGCTAACATTACGGTTAATTAAAATAATGCAATTTAAATTGTAGTAAAAATGAAAATCATAAAATTAAGTTGTTATTATGTCAATTATAATTTCTCGTTAGTTTCTTGTATTTTACAAAGCAAATCGAATTCTATCTATTTTGATGCTCATATACATAGGTAACATTAAATACTATTTTCTGTTTACCTAATATTTTTAAATTAAGAAGTCTAATCACTCAAAAACCTTATCAGTTATTCCAAAAAAACTTACTAGAAAAAATGAAAATCAATTTCTTAGAATTAGTTGGGATTTGCTGCTATTAAAGATTTCGCTTTTCTGTAAACAAAGCCTTCTTAAATAGCTGCTATTGTTGACAAAACAAAAATAATATATTCTCCTACTATGGCTTAGCCGTTTTCCAAACGTATGTGCATTGTGCAGTTAGCTGTACGAGCGACAGCGAGGGCAGGTATAACACAAATGTGGATAGACCCTTAAGAACTAGGAGCACACAATAGTTTTTGTATCTAATGCACAGCATGTATTTGATTATTCATTTCAATCAATAATATAACTGGTTTGGTTTTCATTTCAATCAATAATATAACTACCAACACCCGATTTTGCCAATTAAACTAAGGTAAGTCAATTATAACTTCAAAAAAGTGTATCAAAATTTCAATTTCAAATTTTTGGACATTGTACATAGGCATAGAAGTAATAACTATATTTTGGTCTGAAAGACCTAAGTACTGCATTCTCAAGCCAAAAGTGAAAATATTACCCCCACTTTTTGGCATTTTTCGACGCATGTATGTTTTTACGTATGTATGTTTTTATGTATGTATGTCTGTTTGCCGGTCAGATGTTGTCAAGTGCAAAAGAATGATGTTCATTTATTTTTTTACCCGATTTTTGGGAAAAAAATAAAATTAATTATTTGTATGACATGAAATATAATTGAATATGAAATTGGACATGGAAAATTTTGAATTTTTTATAAATTTTTGGAAAAAGTTAGCATTTGTGAATGTATGCAACATTTTTGGAATTTTGAAAAAAGTTTCAATTTTTGGTTTTATATGAATTTTCGGAATAGTTTTAGAACTTTGAAAAATTTTGAACTTTTGTTTTATTATAATTTTTGGAATTCCTAAAAAAGTTTGTATTTTTAATTTTGTTTAAATTTTTGCAATATCTTTAGAATTTTGAAAAAAAAATAGAATTTTTAAATTTTGAATTTTATATATATTTTTAGAATTTTAAAAAAGTTTCAATTTTTGATTTTGTAAAAATTTTTGGAATATTTTTAGAATTTTGAAAAAGTTTTAAAATTTTTGATTTTATTATAATTGTCTGGAATTTTGAAAAAAGTTTCCTCTTTTGATATTGTTATAATTTTTGCAATATTTTTAGAATTTTGGAAAAAGTTTGAATTTTTGAATATGTGAATTTTGAATTTTTGCAATATATTTAGAATTTTGAAAAAATGTTTAAATTATTGATTTTATTCTAATTTTTGGAATTTTGAAAAAAGTTTGTATATTTGATTTTGTTATAATTTTTACAATATTTTAAGAATTTGTGAAAAAGTTTCAATTTTTGATTTTGTTATAATTTTTGCAATATTTTTAGAATTTTTGAAAAAAGTTTTAATCTTTCATTTTGTAATAATTTTGAGAATATTTTTTGAATTTTGAAAAATGTTTTTGTCGTAATTGTATTTTGTAGTAATTTTTACAATACTTTTGAAATTTTGAAAGAAATATGAATTGTAATATTTTTGTTTGTAATATTTTCTCGAAAAGCTAAATGGAGAGGTTTTTGAGTGTTTTGCTGATTCATCTTTTCATTAAATTATGTTAATTTATGATCTATTATAATTTTCCGGCAACGTATTGATGTTTTGTGTTAGTTTTGTGATAAATTTTCTAAACAGAGAAACAGAGAACAAAAAAATACATGTGGTTTAACAAAGAGTTTTATGTTTGATATAATTCGATGACCAAAATGTCGTAATAAAAGTTTTTTGGCGAAAGCTATATTAAAATCCTTAACCCAGACCGAAGTCTTGATATCTCAGAGTTTGAGATTTCAGCACCTTATTTTATTTATTGAATTGTTTTTAGGATATTTCAACAAGTAAAAAGAAATCAAACAAAACTAATTTCATCTGAATATGAGTTAAAATTCACAGTAAAAAAATATATATATGTGTTCTAAATATCCAAAAATAATACACATCATTTTTACTGCAATAATAAACTGTATATCTTTTTGTTAACATATGAACATTTTCTCTTGTTCTAACTTCGAAGTGAACTTAATTTGTGTTTTTTGTGTTTCAGTGCGTCTACACAATTTACCTAATCAACTTCACAATTTCAACGAAATTTGACATTATAATTTATTTACACTTATAAACTTTCAATTTTTATTTGCACATTTCGAAGTTGAAAAATTTATTGATAAATGATAATAATACACTTTTTATTTTGATCTAAATTAACAACATTATAATCAGTTTTTATATTAATTAATGTTTTTTCTTTGATTTTTCCCCGATCAAACACCCGAACGAGTATATATAGTCATGTTCTCCATCTTTTGTTTCTTTCTTTATTATCCCTTGCATCGTACACTAATAAAAAATTTCCTCATATCATCTCAATATGAAATGCCAATATCATCTCACCAAAACACTTCTCTAAAACTAAATAAATTTGAACAACTGTATTACACCTACATGAAATGCTATGACTAAGCCTTACACACAAAAATGTTCATCATTTATGAAGAAAAAAACTTGTAATTAAATAATATTGATACGCGTCAAAACAATCAACTGAGAAATATGTTAAAATTTTATTGACATACATAAATGCTTTTATGTTTGTTTTAATTTACAGGCCGGAATGGCCTGGAATAAATTAGCATTTTATTAGCGAATTTCCTTAGCATTTAATATTCTTATTTTTAGGATAAAATTGAAATAGTCCGTCGTTACAGATGGAGGGAATTTTCTAATTGAGGAAAATAATTTCATGTCAGCAACATAAAGTGTGGGGTGATCTGACTCATGTTCAAAATGCAACAAGTTTTTGATGGTTTAAAATTCTAAAACCTGAAACACGTTTACATTTACGAGCTTAAGGAGTGATCAGTTTTTGGTGATTCATAATGTTTTTTTTTATTTTTGATCTACAGGTGTAACAACTGCGTATGCCAGGGTCTTCAATTGGTAAATGAGCTAACAATATGGGCATGCCATCATACCATTGGCGATATTAGAGAAATTTCATTAGTCATTGAGATATCTTAGGGGTGCTGGCGAATGAATTGTCAATGGTTGTAGCCTCAATTTTAGTTATGAAATATGTCTTGATGATTGCACACTATTGCTTGGGGCTTTAGTAATTGATGAAGACTGTATGTCATACGAAACCAGCAGCAGAGTTGGTTTGTTTTAAACACTGTTTAAAGAAAAATTGTTTTTTTTAAATACTGTAATGTTACTTATTTGCTATCTAACATAACTGTTGTATACTGTCGTGTTTTATCATTTTAATACATTTGCTCCATAAACGTCATCAAAAATTAAAAAAATTTTAAAAGCTATCATATGTTATTTTAGTTGTATGCGTTCTAAGGTGTTGATGAACGCAAATCTTTGTATTTTTTGTTTTTTTATATATTTTTCAAGAAGAAATAACTAAACAATAAATGCTATCACATATAAAATATGACATAACTTGTATGTCAATACTAGCCAAAATATTTGTACAAAAGTGCGGGAGTTCTGTTTCGAATACCGATAGGCGTTCGATAGAGAAGCAAGTGCAATTCGTTTAATTGCTGAATAAAAAGGTGGTCAACATGTGCTATTGTTGTGGATAAAAAGGAACATCCCTATTTTGAAAAGGAAATTGAAGATTCGGTACGAGATTAATTGTAAAATTAGGTTACGTATTTCATATCATTGATATATTAACATTTTGTTTAACATAAACTTGATAAAATAGGCTAAGGAACTTTATCAAAATTTACAACCAATTACAAATGCTTTGGGCAAATGAACGCAGCATAAGCGCATAAGATCAAATTTGGAAACAGTTACGATATGATTTAGATTTTATTTTTGGCCATCAATTGTGATGCAAAAACCAAATTCAACACGCATATTCAACATCTTTATTCTTTGACACCGTTACATTACTTCGCAGTGTTGCTATGTCTGAATGAATGAAAAAAATAATGAAAGTTAATGAAAATTTCATTGTTTTAGAAAACGTAGAATGTAAATGTGGCATCACTCTCATCGAAAAAAATTGACAATCTCAACGACAGCCGGAATTGAACGCACCTTCTATAAATTTTTCTTGGTGCATACGAAACACCAAAGCCGATTGTGTACGAAAAAAGATGACAAACTAGTTTTTATTAATCATCCAATATATAGTTTAGTTTTTAATACTTTTGAAACCGACGATGACGATAATTATTTTTGAATTTTTCTATATGTAAATATATATTTGAAATAGAAATAAAAATATATTGCTTTCAAATTCAAAATCTTGATCTATTGAAAACAGATCTTTTGTTAAATATATATTGTTACACCTTATATCAGCCAATATTCTTATAAGGATAGTATCAATATGGTAATCCGTAATTTATAATCGCCAGAATCTCAATTTCTTTATTTAATCAAATTGCCTATTTTCCGAAATCCTTTCAAGTTTATAGGTAGCTCCGTAGTTTGCAGAGTGGTTATAATTAAAATTTTCGTTAAATAATTAAAGTTTTCGTTAGCCAATAAAAATGAACATGCCATTAGATTGAGGGGTAGACTATTTTTAGGTATCTTGTAGCAACTAGCTACTGAGAATATTTATTAAATCTTGAGAATCTTACCAAATAACTTGAGAATTTTCAAAGAATCTGAAGAACATTTGGTACATACAGAGTATCTTCAAATAATCGAGAGAATTATGCGAATCAGGAAAATTTTCACAGAGCCTTTATTAGTCTGAGAATATGTAAGACAACTATTTTCTTTGGGGTTCTTAAATTCCAATTACATATTTTCATTTAAAACAAAAAAAAACGAATCTTCGTAGTAAACATATTAGAAACAAACAAAAAAACAAAAAAACTGTTTTAAACAATAAAAAACGCGTTTTAAACAAAAAATCATTTGTTTTATTTTTTTTAAACTGTGTTTTTAACCAACTTTGACTAGCAGGACTATTGGCAACTTAACTTTAGTTCCTAAAAATTTTTAAAAGACTTGTCTTTTACGTCTTATTATAATCTTATAATCTTATTTCCTCCAACATATGAAATATTGGCCTACCGTAGAGTGTCGAATAATGCACCTCCCCATTATTACAGATAAAACATATTTTCAAAAAGTGGTAAAGGAAAAGTATAATTTGTTTTGAGAAAGAGAAACAATTGTTTTACTTTGTCACAGATTTACATAGTGTAAAAGAGATAAATCATACAGGATACCGGTTTTCAATATTTTGGGTCAAAGTTTGCTATTCAGCCATAGGCACAAGTACAGTTTTTATATGATACACATATAGCTACGCGTGTTCTCGTCTAGTAGTTTTATATGGTTTAATAAAATAATCAATAATAAAAAAAAAGTGAAAGTTCTATTGAATCTAAAAAAGCAACACTGAAGCTGTGTTCGTTTCCCAGAAATCAACATTTTTTTACAGTCTTTAGATGTAGCAGTTAGTCATTCATTTAAGCGTTCAGTTAACGCAGTTAATTCATTGCATGAAAATATCAAATCCAGATATACAAAAAAGGCTTTCGTCAGCGACCATCATACCAATCGATTGTTGGTAAGGCAAAGAAATCTTTGTCCTGTGACATAATTTAAAAAGTTTAGAAAACTGCAGAATTTCAAGCTAGGAAACTCCAATTACTATTACATAATTGAATTCAAAATTGAAACGCATTATATAATGAACAGGAAGTGCTCAGTTTATCTGAGCAATCTAATTCTTCATTTATTAGAGGATGAAAACATTCATATCAGGTAACGAAATATATTCGGGTTCTACTTAAATTTAAATAGGGGAATTTTTTGCTATTTATGAATTCTTAAGTATGTATATATGAATTTTTATTTGTTTTTAATTATTTTTTGAATTTTATTTTTTATATACATTAAAGAATAGCTATTTATGTACCAAGGACGTTATGCAGGTTATTACGCCCGGAAAGGATGTCGCTTGATAGGCGTAATAACCAGTAACGCCAGTGGTGCATACAAGATTTTATGCTTCACTTATTAGGCTAGAAACATGTTAATTTGTAAGTCTATATTGATATGCAGAAAAATACAAATGTATCCTAGTATGTCATGAAAATAAATAGTTTGAAGTTTATAGTTATTTAAGTATTAAGGGCAGTAAGAGTGTTTTGCCGATTGAGGATATATGTTTTCAGATCGAGACGAGGTCGAGATCTCTAATTTATCCGAAATCGGTTATACTCTTAATGCGAAAAATACTTATTATATTTTTTGCACGATCAATAAAAATTCAATTAAAATTATTTAAATAAGGAAATTCGTTTTTAACTTTTAATGTTTTAAAGAAAATTTCTTAAAATTTCATTTCAAAATAGTAAGCTTTGCGTTTCATCATAATTTTTTAGTTGAGAGTTTTTGAGATCAATTAAACTCAAGTAAGTAAAGAAGTAAATGGAATTTTTTCAATTCAATGGTATGGTTTGAAGCTTCTTAGAAAAAAACTCCAATTCACATTTTTCGTGTTTCGGATAAATTCTTATTTATTTTTCCTTAAGTTGAATTTTTCTACTGTTATTAGATAATTCTTTAGGTTTTTTTTGTTGCAAAACTTACTTCCATCGAATATTTTTTCAAAATAAATTACTTTTAAATCTTTTAATTGCAATATTTAAAAAAAAATGTTATTTAAAGCTGAAGCTAGTAAATTGATCTACAAAATTATTTGAATAAAAATCGTTTTAATTCACACCCTGAGGTCTCCTTTACCGGTAAGTAATTACTTACCGACCAGTGATTTTTAAACTATGTTTATTTACGAATCAGTAAACATGCAAAATCACCTAAACTAAACGTGCAAAATTGTTTTTTACATATTGAGGGCTGAAAGTACAAGATTACGCCTGCGGTCCATTTTGAAGCCCAATGAGAAGCGAGGGATTTTATTGAACCAAGGGTGTATCTTCCTCTCAGTCTTAGTGTATGTACAACGTTTTACGCACAAGTTCACAGCTCATAAATCAATTTTTTAATTTTTTAAACTTGCTAGACATTTTGAAAAATATGGAGGGGCTGAAATCTCACAGCTCTGAGATATCAAGACTTCGGTCTGGGTTAAGGATTTTGATAAAGTTTTCGGCAAAAAACTTTTATGAGGACATGGTTTTTAGTTTTGGGCAGCGATGTATATCAAACATAACTCTTTGTTAAAGTACAAGTATTGAGAGATAAGCTCTGTTTAAAAATTTATTACAAAATTAACACGAAACATCAATACTTTGCCGGAAAATTATAAGCAAAATTCCAAAAATATTGTTAAATTAAATAAAATCAAACTTTTTCAAAATTCCAAAAATATTCCAAAAATTAGAATAAAATCAAATATTTAAATTTTTTCTAAATTCCAATAATATTTCAAAAATTCTTAAAAATTCAAACTTTTTCCAAAATTCTAAAAATATTGCAAAAATTATTACAAAATCAAAAATCGAAAATTTTTTCAAAATTCCAAAAATTATATTAAAATCAAATATTTAAAAATTTTCAAAATTCTAAAAATATTCCAAAAATTCTTACAAAATCAAAAATTAAAACTTTTGCCGAAATTCTAAAAATATTGCAAAAATTATTACAAAATCAAATATACAAACTTTTTCAAAATTCCAAAAATATTTCAAAAACTATAGCAAATTCAAAAATTTCCATGTCAAATTTCACTTTCAATTACATTTACGTCATAAAAACAGCTACATTTTTTTTCCAAAAAATTGGCTAAAAAAATAAATGAAATCATTTTTTGACACACTTGACATTGACATTTTTTTGACAAACTTATAATGCCATAATTCTCTATAATAATAATAAAATATCATGTCCTACAAACTATTAATTTTATTTTTTTCTAAAAAATTGGGTAAAAAATAAATAAAAGCCTTTCTTTTGACACACTTGACAATATTTGTTGGACAAACTTATAATGCCATAATTCTCAATAATAATAATAAAATTTTTATTTCAAACAAACAATTTTATTTTTTTCTATCAAATTGGGTAAAAAAATAAATAAAAATCTTTTGACACACTTGACAACATTATTTTTGACAAACTTATAATGCCATAATTCTCAATAATAATAATAAAACTTCATTTCAAACAAACAATTAATTTTATTTTTTTTCCAAAAAATTAGGTAAAAAAATAAATAAAAATCTTTCGTTTGACACACTTGACAACATTTTTTTGACAAACTTATAATGCAATAATCTAGTTTTTGATCTCACATACTAATCCCGACCATCAAGATTTCTCCAAATTTAATGTTCCTACTCGTAATCACTTAAAATAAACGTTTTTTAAGCCAAAAATATGAAAATTTGCTATTTTTGACACACATAATGATTTTTTGACACACTTCCGGTACAGTTATCGAACACAGCGTCCTTTAGGATCTGTCCCTTGTGAATACCTATTTTTAGAAAAAAAAATTTTTGAAATCCCGACAGCCGTTTTCCCTGCAGCGTAGGTAATGACGGACGGCCGGCCTACAGACAGACATACATTTTTTTTTGGCTTTTTTAGAATCAGTAGGTCCTAAAACGTCGAGAAATACCAAAAAAAGTGGGGGTAAGAATTTCACTTTGAGCTCATGAATGTAATACTTAGGTCTTTCAGACCGAAGTAATTATACTAGACATGCCATGATTTTCTCTATAAACTTCATTCAATAATTTGTTTGTTTGTTTTAATTTTATGATTATTTTCCTGGCGACTATTTTACGGGCGGCAAAGTAGAAAAATAGACTAATGTTTTATATAGCAACGGTCTTTTATTTTACGGTCGTTCAAGTCACGATAACTAGGATGTAAAATGTGTTTTACGATTCGTTTGTGCGTAAAAGTAATTATTTGGTGTTTGTGCGTGGCTATGTAAACAAATTCTTCTAAATTTTGTAGTGAATGACAAAAATATTGTATGACGTTTAAAATAATTTGCTAGTTTTGGAAAATCATATGAACAACGAAAATGTTGCTAAAAAATTTTAAGCAACTGTACAAATCTTTTTCTTGCTAAAATTGAACAAGAATTATTTAAATTTTATAGACAAAACTAGAATAAAATTAATTTTATTTAATGTTTAGCGTTATAACGTCATAACGCCCCTTTATGGATAAGTTTATATCGTCGCCTTAATAATGAAACAACGTATGCTATTTATACGCTGTTTTTATATTATAGGTGCGCTGCATTCCCCATAAGGGTATCTTTGAATTGGCGTTTTTACATTTTCGAATTATTTTATGACTGGGGGTAAGAATTAATAAATTATAAATTAACATCCATGCAAATGCATGCGCACATCAAACTTTAAACTCAAATATCTCGAAACTATACTTTTGCGTATACGTCGTTTCATTATTAAAGCGACGATATATTGCATATCCAAGACTTTATAATAACTTTATATTACAGTGAAGTATAAATACATATTTCTATCTAGAAAGGCATAATATATTAAATGTTTTTCATTAAATCTTTTGTAAGAAAATTTACACGTGTTTCGAATTAGCATACCACACTAGTGTACTATTTGGAATGCATTTCCCAATAATGCCACATGATATACTATTAAATAATTTTTAAAAGATCAAATTTTTTTCAATAGTATACCATGGTTCATTATTTGGCACTATGGTATGTCTTATTTTATATGTGATAGTATTTATTGTTACTTCGGTCTGAAAGACCTAAGTATTACATTCATGAGCTCAAAGTGAAATTCTTACCCCCACTTTTGTTGGCATTTCTCGACGTTTTAGGACCTACTGATTCTAAAAAAGCAAAGAAAAAAATGTATGTCTGTCTGTCAGCCGGCCGGCCGGCCGTCCGTCATTACCTACGCTGCAGGGAAAGCCACAGGAGGGATTTCAAACATTTGTTTTTTCTAAAAATAGGTATGCTCAAGAGACAGGTCCTAAAGGACGCTGTGTTTGATAACTGTACCGGAAGTGTGTCAAAAAAATCATTATGTGTGTCAAAAATAGCAAATTTTCATATTTTTGGCTTAAAAAACGTTCATTTTAAGTGATTACGAGTAGGAACATTAAATTTGGAGAAATCTTGATGGTTGGGATTGGTATGTGAGATCAAAAACTAGATTATTGCATTATAAGTTTGTCAAAAAAATGTTGTGAAGTGGGTCAAAAGAAAGATGTTTATTTATTTTTTTACCCAATTTTTTGGAAAAAAATTAAATTGTTTTTTGAAATGAAATTTTATTATTATTATAGAGAATTATGGCATTGAAAGTTTGTCAAAAAAATGTTGTCAAGTGTGTCAAAAGCAAGGTTTTTATTTATTTTTTACCCAAATTTTTTAGGAAAAATAAAATCAATAGTTTGTATGACATGAAATTTTATTATTATTATAGAGAATTATGGCATTATAAGTTTGTCAACAAAATGTCAATGTCAATTGTGTCAAAAAATGATTTCATTTATTTTTTTACCCAATTTTTTGCAAAAAAAATGTAGCTATTTTTATGACGTAAATGTAATTGAAAGTGAAATTTGACATGGAAATTTTTGAATTTGTTATAGTTTTTGAAATATTTTTGGTATTTTGAAAAAGTTTGTATATTTGATTTTGTAATAATTTTTTCAATATTTTTAGAATTTCGGAAAAAGTTTTAATTTTTGATTTTGGCAGAATTTTTTGAATATTTTCAGAATTTTAAAAAATTTTTAATTTTTGATTATAATTTTTGGAATTTTGAAAAAATTTTCAATTTTTGATTGTGTAATGATTTTTGCAATATTTTTAGAATTTTGGAAAAAGTTTGAATCTTTGGATTATTATTGGAATTTAGAAAAAATTTAAATATTTGATTTATTCTAATTTTTGGAATATTTTTGGAATTTTGAAAAAAGTTTCAATTTTTGATTTTGTTATAATTTCTGCAATATTTTTAGAATTTTGAAAAAATAGAATTTTTTAATTTTATATATACTATATATATATATTTAGAATTTTGAAAAAAGTTTCATTTGTTGATTTTGTAAGAATTTTTGTAATATTTTTAGAATTTTGAAAAATTTTATTATAATTTTTGGAATTTTGAAGAAAGTTTTAATTAGTGATTTTGTAATAATTTTTGCAATATTTTAAGAATTTTGGAAAAGTGTAAATTTTTAAGAATTTTTGGAATATTATCGGAATTTAGAAAAAGTTTAAATATTTGATTTTATTCTAATTTTTGGAATATTTTTGGAATTTTGATTATAATTTTCCGGCAACCTATTAATGTTTCGTGTTAGTTTGGTAATAAATTTTTAAGCACAGATAAAAAATACTTGTACTTTAACAAAGAGTTATGTTTGATATACATCGTTGCCCAAAACTAAAAACCATGTCCTCATAAAAGTTTTTTGCCGAAAACTATATACAAATCCTTAACCCAGACCTAAGTCTTGATATCTCAAAGCTGTGAGAGTTCAGCCCCTCCATATATTAATATATTGATTTTAAAAAAAAGCACAAACAAAATTTACGCTCATCAATACCTTAGACGCTTGTTGTTGTAAGACCTTGGTCTCAAAAGGTTTTTATGTGTTGTTGTGACACTAATTGTAATTCCTACTAAAGCTGGGCGATATTAAAAAAGTTATCGAAAATATCTATATCTAAAAATATCGATAAAATCAAGATAGCGATATATTAATAAATATCGATATATTTATTGAACCGGTATATTTTGTTACATCTCAATAGTTATCGATACTTGATATCGACTTTATTTTTTTATATCGGTATTTTATATAATCCATAAGAGCAGTAACAAAATACCTGTATAATACTGGGTTAATTTGGATTATAATTTTTAAAATGTAGTTTTTGTTTGAAAGATATAAAATTCCCCTATTAGAGTCTAACCAAATTTCTGCTCGGGTTAGTATCATAAAAATTTCGACAGGTTTATGGCAATCGCAAACGAATTCCTTTGCTGTATAGATTTTGGTTTTCCTAAAACCGTTTCTCAAAATTATAAGTCGTATTCAAATTCAAATTATAATTCGTATCCAAAGGCAGACATTCCGCCGTAAGGGTAACGAATCTTTTACTTGTTATCATACATACATTTTAGAAATAAATTACGTTTAAGTAGTAATTTGTACATGAAAATGAAGCCGACCCATTTTCACTGCTTGTGATTTTGAGCTTTAATTACACAAAATTATCACATGTAGTAAGTTGCAGCTTTTGACCTAAAGCGTAAATATTTTAAATTCCTAAATAAATTATAAGTCGTAATATTTTTGAAATTAATTACAAATAATTACTCTATCAAAAAAACATTATATCCCAAAATGATTTGCTTGCCTAGAAGTCACAACTTCTAAAGATTGAAAAATTGTAATTCAACATAAATCAATAATTAATTTATTTTGTAACGGCTACTATAGTTATATAAAAGTGCAATAAATCAATCGATATCAATAAGTATCGATATATCAATAAGTATCGATATGAAAAACATCGATATGATCTTATTGGCATTGATTTATTTACCGTTGTTTAATATTAAAAATCTTCGAATTTTCGACAGATGGCCGTCATTATCAAGAAGCTAAAAAATTTGAATGAAAAATATTAAAGAATAGTTCTGCAATTAAAATTAACATAGGAAAATAAATAAACTTACATACATTATTGAAAACTTAATTAAAATGCAACTTAACAAAAGTCCCGTACCACCTTCAATAAAGACGAAATATATGGTAAAGTAAATCTGAGCAAAAAAGTATCGATATATCGATGTATTGATATATCGATTTATCGATATATTGACATATCGATTTATTAATATATCGATAGATCGATATATCGATAGATCGATACATCGATGTATTGATATATAGATATATTGATAAATAATACTATCTCGATATATAGATATATCGATTAATCGAAATATCCATTTATCGATTCGATGTAATGTATAGATATATCGATATTTTATCATTTCGATATCGTTATTTGATACATCGATAGATATCGATATAGATCGATATATAGATATTTTTCCCGGCACTAATTCCTATAACACAATAAATTTAATAAAAATGTACAATACTACACTACGATAAAATTCAGGGTAGTTTTACCATCAAATGGGTATTTTTCAGAACTCTACCACTAGCTTCTAAGCCGCAATGGTCTAATAAAAATATTACTGTGAATGAACTTAAACTGAATACAGAAACAATAAATAAACAATTGATAAACAACAATCGCCTAGATGCAACACTAAAATATTTTGGCATTAAGTCGCGTTAAAGCTCTTCACGAAGCGAAGCTGATAGCCATTTCTCCTGTAATACTCCATGATAACGAAAGTTTAAGAATAGTTTAATACAAATTTTTGAACGAAAACGAAATCAATTTTTTTTGCATATTCAATCTACATTTACATATGATCAGTAACCCAAATGCTAACATGAGTGATATTTGACTCACTGAAATTGACATACAAACACTTTTATTTTATGCCAAATTTTCAATTTTTAGAATTCTTTAGCGCCTTTTAAATTAAATGCTAATTTTGTATTAAAAGTTAATTTCTTATTCAAATAAATAAATGAAAGTTTGAATTATAGAATCACTGTGAAGAATAAATTAAATCAGAATTGATTGTATCTTCTACTTTCAGTTTTTTGATTCATATCAACTAAGATGTTTTAAGGTCAATGAAAACGATTTGCAATAGAAAAGTATCTTATAGTAAAAATACGAAACGAAATATGTCCCAGATGTAACACTAGCAGATCTGCAATTCCAGCATTTCCATTTAACAAATATTCACAATACGTTTTTTTAATAAATGACTTAGATTTAAGAAAAATTTTAGGAAGAAGAATATCCAGTTTGATAAAAAAATTATATCGAAAATATTTAAATATTTGTATAGCACAAATTTGCAGGTTTTTTTCTAAATAAAATTTATAGCACAATGACTTTTGTTTATTTAGAAATCAAAATTCTCTTCGTAGGCAAATATTATTCGATATTTCTTAAATAATATTATTAAATATAATAATATTAATAAATATAATGATAGAAATTTAATTTTTAGAACTAGTTCGAATTATTACGTTTGTTTTCTTGATTACTTTTATAATTGGGTTTATAGATTTTTGATCTTATGTTATTTAACGGAATGGACAAATATTAATATTATTGTTAGTGGGAAAAAACTGTTTTAAGTGCTGTTGTTTTATTAACGTTCATTTCATAATTTAATTGCTTTATATATTATATTAATATAATTAAATAACTTTTGGGTCATAAAATAAAAATCGGCTTAGACTTTAAAGTGGTAACTGCTGCTGTTTGGTATTATTTTTTGTTTTGATTATATGAAGACGTTAGATTTTGAATAATAATCAACGGTTCTGGATGAATACCACTAATTCAACTGGTTATTGGAGATTATTAATAACGTAAATCAGCATATTTTTTAATGTCAAACTGTGAAATTTTACGCCATGTGGAACTTTGTAGATTTTAAAACCATGATCTGTAGGGTCGTTGAAGGTGACGGAATCTTCGTATTATTACTTTAAAGTCACTTCTACACGAGTTGAAAATTAAAAGAATTAGGTGATGAAATTCATTAACTGAACATTATGTGAATCGCTAACTGCAGAAGATCCCTCGAGAAGTCCACTTTTTACAATTTTTCAGGAGCGACCAAAAATTAAATATTGAATATTTCAAAATAAATAAATATTTCAAAATAATTAAATATTGAATAAAGATATGATTTTCAAATTTTCGTAGTCATTTTTAATAGTATAAATCAATATGTCAACCTAATTAGAAATAAAAACGTTTAATATTTTTTTATTTGATTTTTTTAAGTCAAATACATGTAAACTGTTATTTCTAAGCGCGATTTTCAGATGTTCTGACGGAGCGATTTTTTTCTTTTCAGCAGTAGACGATGGTTTTATAAGTGGTTAGCGCAAATTGATAATAAAATTAAAATTGATAAAAATGGTCTTGCCTCTGTCTGCAGTTAGCGATTCATGTATACTGTATAGTCAATGATATTCTTGTGATAGTATATCACCACCATTCGGTGGATAGAATCGCCACTGTTCTAATTTAAAATGGAGTGGTAGGTCTTGTCTCTCGATTAAACAAAATTATCATTCCAATCTGCAGCAAATAACACTCTCCTGCTAAATGGACAACATATTTCAATATTTCGTTAAATAAAAAAGGTAAATGAGTATTTACCAATCGATCACCACAAATAATATGTAGCGTGCATCCACAACTGTCAAATCGAATTTTTGTTTGTTTTTTTTCTCTATGAGAAACTGTTATGTCTGCCCATAAACGTGCGGTGCCTTTTCATTTGATTCAAAATTGTACAATTATTGCGTTTTTTTAAGAATCTATGAGAAAATAACCCTACCACAAAAAAATAATAGTTTCTTCCTGCTTGCGACTGTATAAAAAGAATGAAAAAATTGGCATTTTGGCTTTTATTATAACAAAAACATATAATTTTTGATATTTTATCAATGAAAAATAAATTTGTCCATAATGAAAAAGTTTGCCATCAAGATGACGTAATATACAGAGAGCATAAATTAAAAAAAGTTCTCAATGTAAAATGCCCAAAAAAATTTTAAATGTGTTCTTCATAGTGTATGAGCGTAATTTAAATTTATTTTGTTATTTCCAGTGATTATTTAATGCAGTTAAGACGAGTTAAGTTTTATAAAGGATACGAAAAAACATTTTAGTTATGTAAATATTCTCAAAGTAAATTATGAAATTTTGCTGTAAAACTTTTATCATTATGGACAAATCTATTTTTTATTAATACAATATCAAAAAGTCCGAGTGATGGGTGGATGTCCACTTGAAATAGGAAGATTTCTTGATACAAGTAGAATTGGATGTCTCAGATTAGATTAAATAAAAAATTTAGGAAGCAACAGAATTATCCCAAAAAATTATAAGACCAAATTAAATACATTATCCGAAAGTAATTCATCTATGCAACTTCAGAACAGTGTAGTTTAATTTGGTTGGTAAAGTATTATATGAAATCTGCCTAAAATTATATATAATTGGTTATGATAAAAGCCACAATGTCAGTTTTTTTCTTTTCTTTTTATTCAGTCGCAGGGAGGAAGATATTATTATTTTTTTGTTGTAAGGTTGTTTTCTTACAGATTTAAAAAACTCGCAATAATTGTACAATTTTGAATCAAATGAAAAAGCTACGCACGCTTATGGGAAGAATTGACTGTTTCTTCGAGAGACAAGGAGAGGGAAACAAACAAACGAAAAACGATTTGACATAAGTTGTTGCTAAATATTAGTTTTCTAGGCAAAACTTCTTAAGCAAGTGACATTAAAAATAGCCCTCGGCATACCGCCTTAGGTTATTACCTATCCACTTGCTTTCAAGATTTTCACAAAAACTTATTTTGAATTATCACCATTTACCGCACTTGGGCATTTGATTTTTCCTTTATCTCCATTTTAGGAACATAGAGCGTTTACTAAGCTAAACCATCTAACTCTATTTGGGATAATCGTATTTAACTCTCCGCTTGTCGTGTATTTTGATTTGCGACTAACATTGCTTTATTTCAACTCCTCTTGCTTATATTTCACTCAATACCGGTTCTGTTTTTCGTAGAAGTTCTTCGTTAGTATAAAGCCAGAAGAATTTGATCAGTCGTCTTAAGCATTTTTCACAAACACCTGTATTTGGTTTGGTAATATTTTGTGTATGTTTCCTTCCATAGAGCATACAGCAGTACTGACTTTAAATAGGCATTGAACATTCGCAGCTTTGTTTTTCTTGAAATATGAGTTTTGATGGTGATTGGTGTGCTTACATTGGTGTTCAATCTCATGGCCTTTGTTTTTCTGATGTTGATGTTGATTTTGAGACCAAATTCCTGTGCAAGGACGGAAAGTTCTTATATTTTCTGATGCATGCCTACGTGAGTACGTGTGAGCAGGCAGATATCATCTGCGTAGTCTAGATTATTGAGCCCTCTTGTAGTGTTACATTGGAGGCCATGTAGACTTGCATCGTCATGCTATTGCATCAGACTGTCTAGTACTGTGAGGAATAGTAGCGGCAATAGTACACAACCTTGTCGCACTTCTCGGGCGTTGTAGTGTTGATCGTTTTTCTCCTTTGTATCGTCCTTTATATTGAATTCTGCTTCCAGCATCCCTGTACATCTCTTTGTTAACAAAGAGGTGAGTTCCATTTATTAGATTGTTTTATGAGGATGCGGTTTGTGTTGATGTGATCAGTACAGTTTCTACATGGTCTAAAGCCAGCTTGTTAATTTCTTAATTTTAATTAATTGTGGTAGATATTCCTTCAAGAATGATCATTGCTAATACTTTCATTTTGGTATTAAATAGGGATATACCTCTCTAGTTTTTAAATTCTCTTAGATCACTTTTTTTTTAAATTGTTATGGATAAACTCTCTTTCAATTTGGTTGGTATTTTACCGTTGGTCCAGACATTAGCTAATAGTGGTGTTAGAACTTCAGTTGTTGTAGCTGCATTTGCCTTAAATAGTTCTGCTGCATGATATGCTGTCGTCGGTACCATTATTAAACATTTTCATACATATTAACATACAATTAACATTTTAGAACACACGTCACACACATAAATTAAAATCTTTATATGTTTATTTATATTTCTGCTATAAAAAAAATAGATAACTCAATATGACTAAATTTTGAACTTTGAAGCGAAAAAAACTACAATGGTTTACTCTAGCTTAGAAATTCGAAAAAGATGGTTTTAAAAAAATAAGTTTAGTTTTTTTATCACAGGCTACGAAAAAGAAGTTTTTGATGCAATCGAGATTTTTTAAGTCGTGTAGTAAAAAAACACTTTTTTTTGATAGGAATTTTTTATCCTTATAGTAACTAGCAACCTAATATAAACATCTAATTCAAGGTCTTATAAAGTCATAAACGGAAATGTTACCATGGCGTGCTTTGTCATCATATAGCTATATGTTTAACTTATCTCACGACATGGTTTATACCTCAATGTGCAACCATGATTACCTCATTAACCACCTTAGCTAGAAACGTATGATAAAAGATAAATTGTAGGCCATTTAAAGTTACGTACTTTTTGAAATCGAAGGGTACTTTCTTTTAATATATTGTAAGAATTTTTAAAATAATAATCGAAATAACCGTTTTCTAGTTTCATCATTTTTTAGAATTCACCATATATCGATATCCGCTGTTGGAACTTGCCTCAAAATGTTCCAAGATGCGTAATGTAAGCAAAATAACAATACAACGAAGACAAGGATAAGCAAATCTCGCGAACACAAGCTAAAGGAGTAGAATCTCTGTAACAACAAAAGACTGCTCAACTTCATTTTTCGAATAGAAACATTTTGCAGATAGAACGTATTGAACATAATTAGAGCCAAGTTTTATTCACTGAAGAATCGAGCTTCCATTTTTTGTCTCCTAATAGGCGACAAAGAGTACGACAAGAACCAAGGGACCGTTATGCTTAATGTATATATATACAATTAATAGCTTCGAGATAATTGATGTGCTCATTCGAGTTTCGATTGAAACAGTTACTTAGCATTACTTGGTTTCAGCGGCATTCATAACATTTATCATAAACGTGCTACTCTATCAAAAGCATAAAGTATAGTAATTGTTTCGTGTTCAATGAATTTTAAACAAAATCGTTCCTGCATTAACTCATAATTAATAAAGCCTTACAAATAATTCTATTGCAATTTGGCTGGAATTTCTGAGTTTTCTGAAACAACTGAAGAATCTGTAAACAGTTATTTCAGAATATTCAGTAAATTCAGTAAAATCGAACGCCTCGTCATTTATAATAACAAACAATAATCTTGTAATTGTGGTTTACTTTATATAATTAACGGTATAACATACCTACATCCAATATTTTTGTAAAATTCTTACTTTTGCGTTACATTCCATTTTCGGCCTCAATTTTTGTTTTAAAGTTATTTTTAACAAAAATGTTCATATCAAATAAAAAATGTGTTGTATGATTATAAGTAAATACATGATTTTAAGTTTAGACTATTAATATAAGTTTATTTAAACAAGATTTTTAAAAAGATATTAGGCAAGAATGATTTTTTTTTTGTTTCTTGGGTATTTGTATAATAATTAAGAGTGAACAGTGCTTTGATCAAAAAAAAATTGTTTGCATAACCTGATAACCTAAACCAATTTTTTGCTGATTTCGTAAAACTTAAGAACATAAACTTAACATCCTTCTACAACTTGAAAATATTCTTAACCTTTCAGAAAGATTAAATTGGATTATGGTGGTGAAATGTTGTACTGCAATCGCTGCTGAATGAAACCCTCCAAATATCAGCATTGCTTCTGCTTCTGCTTTCCGTACTAAATGAATGGAGGCATTGCCAAATCGGGAAATCGAGGATATGCTCGGCTTGCAATTGGCATTTGAATCTCTCATATATTTTTAATTACAGCTTCTGCTTTAACCTCGGCATCATACAACTTTATTGTTCTTAGCCATTAATTCTTAGTTTTAGGCTTCCAGAGATATAGGTTATTTCAAATTTGATTGCTCAGTCGGATGGGGGAGAAAAATCACAATTTTATTGGAGACCAAAGTGTTATCTCACTTTTTTAGCCACAAAAGTGTGTGACGCTAGCTTTCCAGGTAAGAATTAGCTATTGGGCCAAGCCTGAGCCAAGTCTGCGCCACAGCTTTTGGGGTTTGGGCCAGACTTGGCCCAAGCTTGGAATGATGTCCTGGGGCCAAGACTGGCAAACCAGACTTGGGCCAAGTCTGGTAAATTAGACTTGGGCCAAGTCTGGCAAATCCGACTCGGGCCAAGTCTGGCAAATTAAATATTACATTAAATGTAATATTAATTAAATATCTCGTGAAATATTTCAAAAATATAAATTTCATGAA
The DNA here is from genome assembly GCA_963693315.1 of Diogma glabrata. Lineage (NCBI taxonomy): Eukaryota > Metazoa > Arthropoda > Insecta > Diptera > Cylindrotomidae > Diogma > Diogma glabrata. The sequence continues at coordinate 214,014,256 of OY856187.1, forward strand.
ACTTACAAGCACTATAACAATGCATAACCAGCTGGTGAATAACGTGTAATATAATAAACTGAATCTTGGTTCAATCTAGGCATTTACAACTGACCTAGACTTAAACCGGAGCTAACTAGCCAAGGCTTGGCTCACCAATACTGGCCCGAGGACGGCCCATTGTTTAAAATTGGCAGTTCCTACCCGGGTTATTCTAAGTAAGACTGCCTCGGCCTAGTTGACTTGTTGCTCGTCATGCATTTTACAGGCATCACCCTGGCTTAAAGTGTCTGTCTCCTTTGATCGTTTATTTCCAATAACGTAAGTAAGACACAAAAATGCAAACGCATCCCATGGCCATAATTTGGCCTTACCGAACTATTCAAAATTTAGAAAACTCTTATTTTAGGTTTAACACACGTTCGAACTTTTAACAGTTTCAATAATTTAGTTGCCACTTTCCCATAAACTCTATGAAAAAATATATGTTATGCGAATATGCTATCAAAAAAATTCAATAAAATCATTTACAACAATAAAGCTTGGTTATTAAATATTTGAGTGGAAAACAAATAATCGTAAATTAAGAACATCATTAAATAGCTAATAAATGACAGTATCTCTATGTTCCAAAAAGCTCTTAATAAAAAGCGCTAAGTCATTAATCCGCTCAAAATATCCTTTATTATTATTACTCGTAAAACTCATAAGCTATCTCTTATCTTTTTTTCTGTAAATAAACTTACTAACATAAATTCCTTAAAACTTTGTTAAACGGTTTTTTTATGTAACATCAATGTATCGGAAAATCGTTTTTCTTCATTTATCTCATGTTTGAAAATTAAAAGTTAAAAACTAACAAAAAACGGGTTGAAATGAAATACAGAGAAGGAACTCTAATCGAAATTTATAGAATTGGGAATAGAAAATTTTATCTTATCTTATCATTTTCTTTTCTTTTTGCTTTAGATTTATATCAGTGGCTCAAAGCTAACATTAATTGTAATTATTGTTGTTTTGTTTTATATTCGCGATTGGAAGAACAATGACTGCCAACATTTTACTAAGGTTATACTTATACACAAACCTTCGACAAAAGCAATTTTGTTTATATTAAAAATGTATTTTGTTGAAAATTTATATATAAAAAATTCGATCACATATCAAACGTTATTTAGGTTTACTATAATTTGGGATTTTATGACCTTTTTCAAATAGTAGCTGCAAATTTTTGGTGTTTCCGTTTTTTGTTGGGATAGATTGCTCATAAGCCGCTAAATTCAGTTGTCTGATTTTTCATAAAACAGTAGAAATATGTCCAAATATTTAATATTATCAAAATTAATTAAAATGTTCTGATTAAAACGACCGATCAAATACTTTAATTAACTGCAGTTAATTCGACTTTTAAGGGGGTAGCTTCGTAAAGACCAGCGGAATTTGTCCTATTCCCAAAGTGCTTCAAGATATACACATTGTTGATTGGAGATAACAATGGAGCTTCTTATTGCAGATATTTTATTTTTTAAAATTAAAAATAATAGACCTAAATATTCAATATTTCCAAATTTTATTAAAATAACTTGGTCTAATCGGTATTTATTCTACTTCTAAGACTCTTATTTTAAGATGGATTAAGAGGTCCCTATCCGGATTTGACCGAAACGAACTTCAAAAGTTATTTAAATTTGATATTATTTTGAATTGTCAAATAATGTGCAACTGTCAACCCAAATCCAAAAAATAATTTCTGGAAATAGTTGGTCGGTTAAATTTTTGTGTTTGTTCCCGAACTATCACGAAAATATTAATCGAAATTATTTCCAGAAGTTCTTTTTTGCGTTTGGTTTGACAGTTGCACATTGTTTCACAATTCAAAATAATATCAAAATTAAATCACTTTTGAAGTTCGTTTTGGTTGTGATAACTATTTGGATACCACAATCCTTATGTTGAACTGTTCACAGGCGGTTCGTCGAAGTTTTGTGATAAATATCCGTTAATCTTCTCAGAGTTTTTAGTTACAAAGAAACAGTTTCCAATTAATAAGTTTTCAGATCTGAGTACTTGGTACTCAGATCTAATGACTTTAATAACTCAGTTATTAGGACCTTTAAGCATTTATATTTTTGGAGGATCTGAGACCTGCTGCAGGCTTTTGGGGCTTAATTTTCAGATTTTGAAAATTGCTAGGCTGAATTTAACTGGACAATATTTAGTTGTTTGCTAAAACTTTTAGGATCCTGGAACCTCCGGTGGCTTTTTTTAAGATTTTTATATAACTTGTCTTTCGTTGTTAGCTTTTGAGCACATAGCTTAGCTTAGCTTTTGAGCACATTTTTTATAATGCTAGCCCATTTGGGCTATATTGAACCTGCACAATTGGACTATTTTAAAAAAATTCTTTTTTTATGCCCTATTGAATCTAACTCTGGAGTTAACCTTTTTTCTCTGAGTTTCTTTAGTGGGACAGTAATGTTTCAGAGACTTGTTATGGGTAAGATAATTTCTTGCCCACTGTAAGTATTCTTAACACACATTTCTATAGTGACGCTTATCTCTTAATTAAAGTTTGGTTTGTGCATCTAAAGAGAATTGAGAGAACAGAGGCCCGACAAAGAGTCTGTGTCTACCGTCTTCTATTCCAATGACCACGAGATGAATTTCACATTTTTGGGGAGGTGCTTGTCAGTCAACAATAAATTGTCTAGACTCTGTACAGAGAAAAGCAATACGGTTGATTGGTAATACCGAACTAACGGACCAGCTTGATTCACTCCAGCACAGAAGAAATGTGGCTGAATTGTCAATCTACTATAAATATCACTTTAGCGAATTCTCCTCTAAGGAAATTTAAAATATCCTTCCGTCGTGTGCGCAGTATAATCGACAAACAAGAGCTGCTGAGTTATCCCATTCATTTGTTGTACAAATACCTCGTTGTAGAACTGTGTCCTTCCAAAACGACTATTTTAATAGAGTGGCCAAATTATGGAACTCAATGCCTTCCTCTGTACTTCCCGATGAATTTTTCCCTCAGGCATTCAAAGAAAATGTCCATCATCATTTAAAAAAATTAGTATAGTTATCCCTATATCCCCATTCCTTCCATTTTCCTCATCTCTCTCCTTTATAGTTGACATGGTATCTTCGGATATTCAAAGGGTCTAAATAATGAATATTTCATATTTAGTGTGCTAAACATGTCTAACTAATTGATAAAAAAAAAATATGGAACTTGCGTCACAGTTGTGGTGATGAAACCTGGCATAGTGGGCTAGAATTCAACAACTTTTGTAATTAAAAAGTTGATTTCGTCTTTACCATGAAGCTAAAACGAAAGATAATGAAACCGTAATAAATTTTCCCATTAGATTTGGCCCCCATTTAGATTTCATGGCTCGACGTTCTTTTTAGCAATTCATTTCCTTTTCTTTTTCTATCTATTACGACTAAAATATGTTAAAAACAAATTCTTTTTAAAACGATCTTTTGACCGAATGTAATTTTAACAAACTGTGGAGAGCATTTGACTCGGAACCAGTTGATGCTTATTTATCTACTGTCTGGATAGTTAACAGATTGTATAGAACTTAAAATTATCCTCTGCTTGCAAAGAAAAGAATTGGCCAAGTAGGTCAGTTATAGTTCACCCCTTATTTTAGCCCATCAGAACTGAAACTGCATTGAATGCGAGATATTTTAGAAAAAAAAAGCAAATTTTATTTCAATTCTTGCAATTCTACCACATGAAGAGATCAAATTTTATTGATTTATAATTTTTATTTTTGGTTTTCGGATGCGAAAACCCCGTGTAGTTAAGTTCTTATACTATACCACTGGCAGCACCCTAAATCTTAGTTGTGGAATATTCCTTGATGATGGTACACTATGGTTTGTTCGATGAAATAAGCCTTCATATAACTCTATATCTGAGCTTGAAATGAAAAATAAGAAAAAATATAAATGAAAAATAAGAAAAAATATAAATTTAAAAATAACGAAACTCAATAATTAAGTAACTAAAATCGACACGTCTAACTCATATAATATTTAACACGAGACTGAATAAAAAAATAAAATAACATTAACAAATGATAAACTATTAAAACTTAATTCCAAAAAATAATCAATCATAATCGAAGTGTATCGTATTCTTGCCAAAAAAAAAATATTCGTTTGCCTTTGTTATTTCATTGTTGTTTGAATTTCTTATTTATTTAATTTTTTTATTATTGTTTGATGCAATTGTGTGAATGCATGTGTTTAGGTTTTAAAATCAGAGTGTAGTATGATAGAGATGAATATATATGGTTTCATCGTAATTCACTTTTCTGTACATCATTTCCTTTTGAAAACGTTACTTCCGCCCGAAAAAAGATTTGAGTTACTTGTCATATCGCACCTAAAGAAGTTTTACTCTAAAATTTTCGTCGAACTAAATTATAAATTTTCATAAAACTAGGTGGATTTTGGAAATTTTATTAAATTTTTTATTTTTAAGAGTTTTGGATTTTTGAAATTTTTTTTTATAAATTTCTTATGTTCTTTAGGTAAAAGTATTTTTCAAAAACTAATATGTACAAAAAAGTTCTCAAAAGAACTATATTTGCTGTGTTTTTTTGTAATCCTTTATAGAACAGAATTAAAATTTTCAATTCGATTTGACAGCTAAATAGTTCTGTAGAATTATTACAGAACTAATTAGTTGTCAAATCGTATTGAAAATTTTAATTCTGTTCTATGTGGAATTACAAAAAAACACAGCTATTGTTAAAAATAATATTACAATGATAGCAATGCCATCAACATATAAATAGGTTTAAAACTATGTAATAGGTTTAAAACTATAGTCGCTGTTGATGGTGGTTCCTTTTTGGAGATAGTCGATGAATATTATTCCGTTCGTATCCCAAAATACAGACGCCATCACCTTACCGGCCGACTGTTGCGTCTTTGCTCGCTTTGGATTCGGTTCGTCGACTGCTGTCCACTCAGCTGACTGTCTTTTGGATTCTGGTGTGTAATTGTGAAGCCATGTCTGATCCATAGTCACATATCTACGATAGAATTCCCTTTTATTGCGGTTTAACAGTGCCAAAGACTCCTCCGAAGCATCGATTCGTTGTTGTTTTTGGTCGACTGTGAGCTCACGCGGCACCCAATTTGCACAGAGCTTTCGCATACCCAAATGTTCATGTAAAATGGTAAAAACACTACCATCTGCTACCTTTACAATGTCAGCTATTTCGTGCACCTTCAATTTGCGATCGTTCATAACCAATTTGTGAATTTTTTTTATGTTTTCTGGAATAACAGCCTCATTTTGGCGTCCACTGCGCTCTGCATCTTTTGTGCTGGTACGACCACATTTAAATTCAGCCATCCACTTCTCTACCATTTGTCTCGATGGAGCAGAGTTTGGATAATGTTTATCAAGCCATTGTTTGGTTTCCACTGTATTTTTTTTCATCAAAAAGCAATGCTTTATTAAAATTCGAAATTCACTTTTTTCCATTTTTTTTTCAAAAACAAAAGTTGCTTCACACAAAATGCTATAACTCACGAATAAATAGTCAGATTGCTGTCAAATTTATACACGTATCGTTTGAAGGTTATAAATAAAAATCATATGGAAAAAATTCTAGTAACGCCATCTATGTGTCATCCTACGGACTTATTAAATGACCTAGTATATATATGTTGAAATATCAATTTTTTTTTCAATTTCATTGAAAGTATTATGTAATATAATCTAGAATGAGCCATTTTCACGACAACACATAGACAAAAAATCTAGGCCTCACAACGATATGTGCTCTAAAGTGTTGGTGTACGCCTTTTATAATTAAATCAACTATTTTTTATTGTTTCTTCGACAATAAATATTTAGACAAAAATTGTTTAGGCTGTAAATTCTATAATGTAATAAAATATGATATTTGCCAATAACTTCGATAGCTAAAATTTGGTTGCTAATAATCCAGCTAGTGGGATACTTCTCATTCATGTGACGTACTTCCACCCTATGATTAAAGTTCATAAATGGAGATATATAGAGGCTTATTTCTTCGAGCAAACAATAACACAGCATCACCAAGTAAACAAAAATTAAATAATTAATAGTAATAAAAAACAATATGAATTTATTTCAAATATTTCTCATTTTCAAAATATATTGTAACGATTCTGGCCCGATTATAGCACGATGTCATAAAAACTCATTATTAACGAAAATATTTGTTCTGAAAAGCAACATAGCTTAATGACACCTAAATAAATATCAGAATATAGCAGAAATAGAATAACACGTAACAGAAAACTGAGTAGTTTTATCTAATAGAAAAACAAATAAAAACTAGTAGGTAAATAAACCAACTAAAAAGAATAAATCACACTAGGTGCGCAGTTTTGAAGATCGCGTTATTTTGTTTTTTGCTAGTTAATATAAACTAAATTTATATTCTAGAATATTGTAGATTGTAGGCGAAAGATTGGTTTGTTCAAAATAAACAGCGATACAGTTCAGTTGGAAATAAATGGTGACACAAGTTAGTAACAATATAACTGAATATTATCCATATTATTAGTATGGAAACAAGTGTTGCGTAAAAGAATTACAATATGTGTCACGATACACACAAACGCATATTAAAGTATTGGCCGTATTTTTTAACATGGAAAACTAAACGATAAATCTTAATAAAATGAAACCAATATATAAAAATAAATCAATATTTAATGATAAAATGTAAGAAGTAAAAGTAAAATAATAGATAATTTGTAGAAATAAGCCTAAAATTACGGCAGCCCAATTTTAGACGATAGTCGACTCCTTAATATTTATAGCCCACATAGTTATATAGATGCTCATATCTTCGTCGTAATTGCGTAGAATCAACAAGGAATACTAAATATAAAACTAAGAATACCGTTGACTGAATAGGTTTCATTCACCAGCTGCTCTAAGGTATCATTTTGGTTAGTAATATCTACCTGCTATTGTCAGTGGTATGTAATATCTCACGTTAGGTTCCATGTAAATAGCAGCGACTCGATCAATTTAAACAAATACAAATCAACAAAAGCGAGAAAATTAACAATCTTGAGATATGTTAAAATGTAAGTTTGATACAAAATTTGGTAAAAAGTAAAATGAAATCGAATATAAAACAAAAACCAATTTTGCGCCTTTTTAATTTTAGTGCCAGTTGCAATCGGTCCAATGCACTGTTTATCTAGCAAGAAATTATGCCACAGCTCACAACCTAGTAAAAATTTCAAATTTGTGGTTTTGATAAACAATTGAAAATTTTCCTCAAGTTGCGGTTGGATCTGGTTATGCTTGCAGGACTCTACCAATTCAATTAACTTCGTTTTGATTTTCATCTTAATTTTTATTGAATAAATAATGAATACCGAATTACTTAAATATCTTATCCACTCTATTGTTAAGATTTTAAAACGAACAACGAAATGCAACAGTTGGCTAACATATAAAAACCAATCATAATAATAATTCAAAAAGTTTATTCAGTTGGCTGAGCACTGCTTGAAATTGATTGATTGAAGTAATGAGATACAATAAAAATGTTTCTTAAATTAATTAAAAATGGTTCTAGGGAGCCATATTCATTCTAATTGTTTTTTTTCGCTAATGTATTTTTTCAGAACAATAACAACGAACTTAAAACTAATATTTTTTTTTATTTTTTTTATTCAGAAAACAACAAGTGGTATAACGGAACGTTAACGTTATCTATTATATTAATTTACTTACATTTCTCATAAATTTTAATAACTCAGTTGTTTTCCTCTGTTATAATGCACAAATTATATAGAAAATTCGTGACAGAAAAAACTAACAGAAGTTTTGTTTCATTGTCATGTTAAAGATGTTTTTTGATATAATAAATTGTAAATTTTATCAATTTGTTCCATCGTCAAGGAAATTATTAAAATTTTTATAAATTAAGTTATAATCCAGCACTGATGTTGATTAATAAGATATGTCGCTCTATGGGTTTTTAAATTATATAAATACATACGAAATTAAATGCCTATTTATTCGAAAACAAGATGTAATTAATATAACAGTTGTTTGGAGTTAGTTGATGGTTCAAAGTTTAAATAATACACTTGATCCAATAATTTGCAATTTGGTTTAATGAATTGATTTGTCTTTACATTCTATATCAAAAACATAAATTTTGAGTTATATTAAATCAAACGAGTTATCTAGGTTAAATTTTACCGTAGGTAATTCAATGTTTCAGGCGACCATGTACCATAATCTGGTATCTGAACTGTTATCTTTTTTTGTAAACCCCAATAGTATATAATGGTTTGTTTTAAAGAAGCCCAAATAACACCAAGCGTCCTATTTTGGTCATTTTTAGTCGCAATAAGTGGGAAGTTAAACTTAATCTTAGTCATAAAAACGTGCTGTAAAACATTGGTAATAGAAATCCGAATTGTGACTTTTTTAGACTTTCTATGACTGAAAATGATTTATTTGGATCGCAAATAACTTAATATAATTTAATGACACATGCCATATTTTGCTGTATGACTTTTATGTCTAGGATCTTCTGAAACGTTATGAATTTTTCCTGGACTAATATTTTTAGTTACGTCATTAGCATTACGTCAAATGAACAGTCCTCGTATATTTTAGTTGTAAATTGAAAATGTATGTGTGTATGATTATGTTTGTAATTGATTCGCCCCTTTTGGTCATTTGTTGTGTTACAATTTAAATGAAAAAATATGGAGGGGCTGAAATCTCACAGCTCTGATATATCAAGACTTCGGTCTGGGTTAAGGATTTGTATATAGTTTTCGGCAAAAAACTTTTATGAGGACATGGTTCTTAGTTTTGGGCAGCGATGTATATCAAACACAACTCTTTGTTAAAGTACAAGTATTTTTTATCTCTGTTTAAAAATTTATTACAAAACTAACACGAAACATCAATACGTTGCCGGAAAATTATAATCAAAATTCCAAAAATATTGTTAAATTAAATAAAATCAAACTTTTTCAAGATTCCAAAAATTAGAATAAAATCAAATATTTAAACTTTTTCTAAATTCCAATAATATTTCAAAAATTCTTAAAGATTCAAACTTTTTCCAAAATTCTAAAAATATTGCAAAAATTATTAAAAAATCAAAAATTGAAAATTTTTTCAAAATTCCAAAAATTATAATAAAATCAAAAATTAAAAATTTTTCAAAATTCCAAAAATATTCCAAAAATTCTTACAAAATCAAAAATTAAAACTTTTTCCGAAATTCTAAAAATATTGCAAAAATTATTACAAAATCAAAAATACAAACTTTTTCAAAATTCCAAAAATATTTCAAAAACTATAACAAATTCAAAAATTTCCATGTCCAATTTCATTTTAAACTACATTTACGTTATAAAACCAGCTACATTTTTTTTCCAAAAAATTGGGTAAAAAAATAAATGAAATCATTTTTTGACGCACTTGACATTATTTTTTGACAAACTTATAATGCCATAATTCTCTATAATAATAATAAAATATCTCTCTCTCTCTCTGGCGTTTACATCCCATGAAGGGATTTTGCCGTCTGTGCCACCAGCTTCCAATCATCTCGTTCCATGACCAGTTGACCCCAGTTTCGACATCCTATATCACGAAGGTCTTGGATGATGTCATCACGCCAGCGTTGTCTAGGTCTTCCTCTTCGACGAACACCAGTTGGTTGTTGTTGGGACGCTTTTTTTATCATTCTTTCCAATGGAGCCCTTTCTACATGACCAAACCATCTAATCCGGTTGGATTTAATGAATCCGATTACATCGCAGCCCCAAGAAGCTGTCTGATTTCATGATTCATTCGGATTCTATACTGATTTTCAGCAACTTTACATGGACCATAAATTGTTCGTATGACTTTCCTCTCGAATGTTGATAGAATTCTACAATCGGAGGAAGTCAGTGTCCAGCTTTCACTTCCAAATGTAAGCACAGGTCGTATCAATGCTTTGTAAAGTGTGAGTTTACACGACCGCGAAAGATGTTTTGATCGCAGAAGTTTTGAGTATGCGTAGAAAACTCTGTATGCGGCAGAGACACGGGCTTTGATATCTGCCTGCATGTCATTTGACGATGTTATTACAGACCCGAGGTATTTGAAGTTTTCCACGCGTTCCACTTCATAGTCGCCAGTATCCAGATTTCCGGGAGGTATGTTCTTAGATGTTGTTAACACTTTAGTTTTGCTGGTGTTGATGCATAATCCAAGCCGTTTAGCATTTCTTTCAAGCTGAGAGAGACTATCCTTAATATCGCTTGTTCTACGTCCGAGAAGCACAATATCATCTGCGTAGCCAAGAACTTGACTAGATTTGTTATATATGCAGTTTTGTGTCTCAATTCGGCTTTTTCTTATCGCGTACTCCAGCGCCAAATTAAATAGTACGGGCGCGAGTGCATCACCTTGTCGAACACCTGATGTTATATCGAAAGGATCAGAAACTGACCCTTCGATTACTATTCTACAATTTGATCCCGATGTTGTGAGTTTACACAGAGAAACAAGTTTCTCTGGGATACCAAGGCATATGAGTGCGGACCAGAGGTTGTCGCGGATGATACTATCATATGCTTGCCTGAAATCAACGTAGAGCTGGTGAATGCTGATGTTGTACTCCCAACATTTTTCCAGAATCATCCTTAATGTAAAACATTGATCTGTGGTTGAGCGGTTGGGACGAAAACCACACTGATAGTCACCGATGATAGATTCGGCGAACGGGATGAGTCGAGCAAGTACAACATTAGCTAGTATTTTATATGCAGTGTTCAACAGTGCGATGCCACGATAATTTTCACACTTTAGACGGTCACCTTTCTTATGTAGCGGAACAATGAGAGCTGTTTTCCATTCAGCAGGTAGTTCTTCTTGGTCCCAGATTGCAAGAATCAGATCGTATATACGTGAGACCAGAGCTGCTCCTCCATTTTTCAGAAGTTCTGCGGGAATTCCATCGAAACCTGGTGATTTGCCATTTTTCAGTTTTTTAATGGCAGCTTCCACTTCTTCTATTGCTGGGTAAGGGACAAAAATCTCTTCAGTTGATGGAGCAATTGCTCGAATAGGATGAACTTCGTTCGTCCTATTCAGTAGGTCTTGAAAGTGGGATCGCCACACTGCCAGCACATCACGTTCACTTGTTGTAAGTTCATTATTTACATTTTTGATGGCTGTAGATCTTGGGTGGAAATCTTTGGTCAGATTTCGTGCATTGGCAAAGCACTCTTTTGAATTTCCGTTGGCCGCATGTTGGTTGATGTTTTCGATGCAGCTCTTCATGTGTTCGCGTTTCTTTTTACGTAGAAGTTTTGCTGAGGCTTTCCTGGCGCATAGATAATCAGCTTGGGAGCTTCGGGTGTTCCTTGTTAACCATTTTTCTCGCAGTTTTTGTTTATTTTCAACGGATTGGCGGCACTCGTCGTCAAACCATTCGTTGTGTGATTTCGGTGGTCGTTTTCCGATTGTAGTTTGTGCTGCGGCTATAATGGTTGATTGAAGCGTTTGCCATTCTTCTTGTATGTTTAATGGCATCTCAGAAGAGATGTCATGCTCTTCTATGTTTTGTGTTATTATTTCCTGATATCTATTCAGCGTTTCCGGATGTTTAAATGCTTCGACATTCCAGCGCACGGTCTTTTTTGCTTGTCTGTTAAATGTGGATGGCAACTTGCACTTGTACTTAAAGATGACAAGCATATGATCGGTGTCCATATCAGCACCTCTGTATGATCGAACGTCAGTTATACTTGTAGAGTGTCTCTTAGAGATCATGACGTGATCGATTTGATTTTCCGTTCTTCCGTCATTTGATTTCCACGTTGCCTTGTGAATTCTCTTGTGAGGGAAGAAAGTGCTGGAAATTACTAGATCATACATCATAGCCAGCTCGGCTGCGCGAAAACCGTTATTGTTGCTGGTATGATGCAAGCTGTTAGGGCCGATATGTGTTTTAAGTTCTGCAATCCTACCGATTTGAGCATTAAAGTCACCTACCACGATTTTTATATCGTGCCGCGGGATGTTATTGATGACTTCCCCGAGTTCTAGGAAGAACAGGTCTTTAATATCATCTGCTTTATCTTCAGTAGGTGCATGAACATTGACGATCGTTACATTGAATTTTTGCGTGCGGATTCTCAGTGTGCATAACCGCATATTAATAGGGCAGAAGTCGATAACATGCTGATTCACGCGACGGTGTATAAGAAAGCCAACTCCAAATTCTCCTCCGTTTTGATGACCGCAATAATACAGAGTGTATCCTTTCGCTGTTTCATGGATTCCACTGGCTGGCCATCTTAGTTCTTGTAATGCCACTATATCCAGTGTGTAGCTCTCGACTTGTTGAGTGAGTTTTAGGAGATCTCCTGGTCTTCTGAGGCTAAGCACGTTCCAGGTTCCCATTTTTAAATCGTAGTCCGGGTACAGTTTCCGAGGTCGTTCCAATAATGAATCCGAGATATTCCGAGGCCTGTGTACAGAATTCATGACAATAATTTTTTTACGGAAATGGGGTGTTAGCCCTTCGCCCAACCCAAATTTTCGTGAATGGGTTCGTTCTGCATCTTAAGGTCACCAGAAACAACCTTTTTACACGTTTATATAGCGAGCCGCTTGATCCAAGACAGACGCCCGCTGAAAGCCGCCCCTAACATGGAGAACAGACGCTTTCTACACATTTATATAGCGAGCCGCTTGATCCAAGACAGACGCCCGCTCCAAGCCGCCCCTAACATGGAGAACAGACGCTTGAGTTGCATTGGTTTTATGGCGCCAATGACTCGCCATGGTGCAGAATCATTGAGTATAAGCAGTATTTACTCTGCCCCTCTCAACTACACCAACCTAATTCTGTTAGCGTTACCCAGGTAGCACGGCGTGGACGTAGAATTTCGGATTTTCGCTACCCATAATAAAATATCATGTCATACAAACTATTAATTTTATTTTTTTCTAAAAAAAATTAGGTAAAAATAAATAAAAACCTTTCTTATGACACACTTGACAACATTTTTTGACAAACTTATAATGCCATAATTCTCAATAATAATTATAAAATTTCATTTCAAACAAACAATTTTATTTTTTTCCAAAAAATTGGGCAAAAAACTAAATAAAAATCTTTTGACACACTTGACAACATTTTTGAAAAAACTTATAATGCCATAATTCTCAATAATAATAATAACATTTCATTTCAAACAAACAATTTTATTTTTTTTCCAAAAAATTGGGTCAAAAAATAAATAAAAATCTTTCTTATGACACACTTGACAACATTTTTTTGACAAACTTATAATGCCATAATTCTCAATAATAATAATAAAATTTCATTTCAAACAAACAATTTTATTTTTTTCCAAAAAATTGAGCAAAAAACTAAATAAAAATCTTTTGAAACACTTGACAACATTTTTTTGACAAACTTTCAATGCCATAATTCTCAATAATAATAACAAAATTTTATTTCAATCAAACAATTTTATTTTTTTCCAAAAAATTGGGTAAAAAAATAAATAAAAAGCTTTCATTTGACACACTTGACAACATTTTTTTGACAAACTTATAATGCCATAATTCTCAATAATAATAATAAAATTTCATTTCAAACAAACAATAAATTTTATTTTTTTTCCAAAAAATTAGGTAAAAATTTAAAAAAAAATCTTTCTTTTGACACACTTGACAACATTTTTTTGACAAACTTATAATGCAATAATCTAGTTTTTGATCCCACATACCAATCCCGACCATCAAGATTTCTCCATATTTAATGTTCCCACTCCTAATCACTTAAAATGAACGTTTTTAAGCCAAAAATATGAAAATTTGCTATTTTTGACACACATAATGATTTTTTGACACACTTCCGGTACAGTTATCGAACACAGCGTCCTTTCGGACCTGTGTCTTGTGTATACTTATTTTTAGAAAAAACAAATGTTTGAAATCCCTCTAGCGGTTTTAGCTGCAGCGTAGGTAATGACGGACGGCCGGACGGCCGGCTGGCCTACAGACAGACAAACATTTTTTTGTTTGATTTTTTAGAATCAGTAGGTCCTAAAACGTCGAGAAATGCCAAAAAAAGTGAGGGTAAGAATTTCACTTTGAGCTCATGAATGTAATACTTAAGTCTTTCAGACCGAAGTAATATAACAAATTCAAAAATTTCCATGTCCAATTTCATTTTCAATTACATATACGTCATAAAACAGCTACATTTTTTTCCAAAAAATTGGGTAAAAAAATAAATGAAATCATTTTTTGACACACTTGACATTATTTTGTTGACAAACTTATATTACCTTAATTCTCAATAATAATAATAAAATTTCATTCCAAACAAATAATTAATTTTTTTTTTTGGATAAAAAAGTAAATAAAAATCTTTCTTTTGACAAACTTGACAACATTTTTTTGACAAACTTATGAAGCCATAATTCTCAATAATATTAATAAAATTTCATTTCAAATAATTTTATTTTTTTCCAAAAATTGGGTAAAAAAGTAAATAAAAATCTTTCTTTTGACACACTTGCCAACATTTTTTTGACAAACTTATAATGCCATAATTCTCAATGTTAAGAAAATAGTATAAATTAAAATAGTATAAATTTAAATCAAAATACAAAATAATCTATTTTGTTGTTAGTTCTATGAAAATTTAAGAAATGTATAAAAAACTATTATTTCAATTCAATTAATACAAAGATAATCCATTTTGTGCTCAGTTCTTTGGTTCTTTTAGTTTTTTTTCTTATACATCGTCTTCCGGCATTCTCGTTTTATAAAAAAGAAAATAAAATAAAATCACTTTGCCATTACACCTTGAATGGTTAATAGTATATGTTAAGCTTCTTTTCAATTTATTTTCATTTAACTGACAAAGGAATAATTTCCATAAGTTTGTGTTGTTTTAACATATAAAATTACTTAATTTAGTTTGTATAATGTGTTATATGTAATTTACAAGTGTAATATCTAAATAATATAACCAGAAAAATGAAAATTAAAAATTTTAATTAAATACAGTCCACAAAAACCATGTGTTTCTAATTAATGAAATCATAAATAATGCAATTAACATTCATTTAAACATTTTGGTCACTTCGAACCGATGTTATCAGTAATTAACAATATTTTTTATAAGTGAAAAATAATCGTATTTTTATAGTTATAATTGGGAAAATTTTAAATGCAAGTTTCAGCAGTGTTTTCTTCAATTATACGATTTTCATTACACGCATTTATCAGCGTATTTTCATAGTATAATTGGGAAAATTTTAAATGCAAGTTTCAGCAGTGTTTTCTTCAATTATACGATTTTCATTACACGCATTTATCAGCGTATTTTTATAGTTATAATTGGGAAAATTTTAAATGCAAGTTTCAGCAGTGTTTTCTTCAATTATACGATTTTCATTACACGCATTTATCAGCGTATTTTTATAGTTACAATTGGGAAAATTTTTAAATGCAAATTTCAGCAGTGTTTTCTTCAATTATACGATTTTCATTGCACACATTTATCAGCGTTTTTTCATAAATTTCATCAAGAAGACAACAACAAATTGTAGTTGTCAATTTGAAAACTCCCTTCAGCATTTTACAGCAACGTGGGACGCCAAGTAAAATTGTTTATCAAATATATTTAATTAAAAAATTTATATCATATAATAAATTTTAATTTATCAAATATTATATTAAATTTTTAGATATAATTTTAAAAAATTTATCATATTTTTCATAATTAATTTTTCATTAGAAATAGTTAAGTGAATTCATATTGACAATTTGCACAAAATGGCGGAGTTAAAAAAGTTAAATAATAAACGGGGATATCTAAAAGGTCGCGTCACAACAATAAATAAATTTGTTGATGCATTCGATGCAACTACCTCAGACATTATTGAATTAAAAAATCGTGTAGTGCAAATTGAGCATTTTATCAATGAGTATAGTGGAACCGTTGACAAGTTGCTAGAGCACTTAGTAGATGAGGATAATGCGATTGATACCATCCTACCCTCTGTTGAGGATTTTGATAATTTCTGTATGAAAACTTTATCAAAATTACAACTTCTTATTAAAAATCTTGAAAAACAAGATATACCAGCAAATTCGTTGCCAGTTCAGTTAAACACCGCAGAAGGTGAAAAACAATCAAGGTTAAATGTTCCGAACATTCAAATTCCGATATTTGATGGTGCCATTACTGAATGGCTCACCTTTAAGGATACATTTACCGCAGTCATTCATAACAATAACACTTTAAGTGATATCGAGAAATTTACACACCTAAGTTTTAAATTAAAAGGTGATGCAAAAGACACGATTGGCCATATAACCTTGTCATCAGCAGGTTATCAGAAGGCATGGGGAGATTTAGTCAAGAGATATGACAATAAACGTGTCATAATTGATGTTCATCTTGAGGGATTATTTAATTTACCAAATTTGAGTAAAGACAATGCAAGTGAATATCGAAAATTTTTCAATTTATGCGTTTCTCATATATCATCCCTAGAAGCTTGCGGTCAAAATATTTCTGACTTATCGGAGCTTATGCTTATTCATTTAGTTGTTAAAAAATTTGATTTCCTTACACGAAAAGAATGGGAAAATGAAATTCCAATAGATCAGTTACCCACTTGGGAATTGATGCGTAATTTTTTCCAGAAAAAATGTAGAGTATTAGAAAGTATTGAATTTGATAAAAAGAATTCTGCTACCACTTTTCAACAAAAATCAAAATTTTCTAATCATAAACCAAAACCATACTTGGGAAATAGCTCAAAATCGTTTCTAACGGCTACTGCTCAATCTAATAATACAAGGATTAATGATGCAGTATCAAATAATTTTCAAGCATCAAATAATATACAAACTTCCAATAATTCGCAAGTATCAAATAATTTTCAATGTAAACTTTGCAATTTTATTCATCACCTATACAGATGTTCACAGTTTTTGAAGTTATCTGTCAATGAACGATTGCAAACTGTTGCCAAGTTGAAGGTTTGTAGCAATTGTCTTCGTGGTAATCATCCATTACAAAACTGTATTTTTCAGGGTTGTAAATATTGTCAGCAGAAACACAATTCGCTACTTTGTCAGCAAACCATACAAGAAAAACCTCTATCAAATAATACTGTTTCAAATACAAATTCAAATAATAACGTAACACCCGCTAAGTCTTTTTGTTTACAAACAGCAAGATTACCAATTTCTATTCAAGAAAATTCTGAATCAACAAATAACAATATCGAAAATAATTCACTTAGTTTCTCGATTAGTCGTGTTGACATTCAAAGAAAAAATACACAAATAACGCAAGGTCATAAGGAAGTAATTTTACCGACTGCTGTTATTCTGTTTATCGATAGTCATGGCAAACCTCATAAATGCCGCACTTTATTAGATTCGGGAAGTAATAGTAATTATATTTCTAAAACGTTTGCAAAGAAATTGCAGATCGCTTTAAAACCACAAACAGTACCCATTGAAGGTTTGGATCAAATTAGGACTTCGTCCAATAATAAGGTGACTGTTAAAATTAAATCTAGGTTCAATTCATTTGAATACAGTCTTGATTTTTTAGTGGTATCAACTGTTGCAAATTTAGTTCCAAATAATAATATAAATATTTCACCATGGGATATGCCAGTAGATTTAAAATCATTGGCCGATCCTCAATTTTACGTTGCAAGGCCTTTAGATGCACTGATTGGTGCTGAATTATTTTTTAAATTACTCATATTTGATAGAATTGAATTAGGTCATAACTTACCAATCTTACAAGATTCAGTATTCGGATGGCTTATAGGAGGTGTTTCCATTGAAAACACAACCAAAAATTTTTTACTTACAAATTCTAGTTCTCAAGATGATGAATTGAATTCATCAGTTAAACGGTTTTGGGAATTAGAGTCCATACAATCACGAACATTTTTATCAAAAGAAGATGAAGAGTGCGAAAGGCATTTTGCTTCAACTCATCGTAGAGACAGTACAGGCAGATATATTGTGTCTTTACCATTACGAGACAATGCTTCTCAGTTAGGTGATTCCAAAGGTCAAGCGTTGAAACGGTTTTTGTATCTTGAACGCAGATTCAAACAAAATCCTAATTTACAAAAACTTTATTCTGAATTTATGAATGAGTATATGGAATTGGGACATATGCAACTTATTAATGAGTCACAAGATGCAAATTTAAAACAAAATTTTTATTTACCTCACCACGCGGTTATTAAGGCCAGTAGTTCCACAACTAAATTGCGTGTGGTGTTTGACGCGTCCGCAAAATCTTCATCAGATTTATCACTCAATAATGTTTTAATGAGTGGCCCTATTGTGCAACAAGACTTATTTTTCATTATTCTACGTTTTCGTAAACACAAATTTGCATTTACAACTGACATTTCAAAAATGTATCGGCAAATTTGGGTTGATGAGAAGCAAACTTCATATCAACGAATCTTATGGCGACAAAATCAAAGTAAACCTATCGAGACATTTGAATTAAAAACCGTAACATATGGAACCGCTGCTGCTCCATATCTTGCAACTAGAGTTATTAATCAATTAGCTACGGACGAGGAATTACATTATCCTATTGCAGCCAAGGTAGCAAAGGTTGACTTCTATATAGACGACCTGTTGTCCGGTGCAGACACTTCAGAAGATGCTTTAATCATCCAAGACGAAATGATTAAATTACTAGCAAAAGGAGGTTTTCATTTACACAAGTGGTGTTCTAATTCCACTAAATTACTGCAAAATATCTCAATAAAAGATCGTGAAACATTGAATTTAGATCAAATAAGCAATGATAAAACGATCAAGGTTTTAGGTCTTATATGGCAACCTTCTAATGATACCTTTTTATTCAATATAAAAATTTCTGATACATCTAAACAATTAACAAAACGGTTTATATTGTCAGAAACGGCTAAATTATTTGATCCTTTAGGACTATTAGCGCCTATAATTATAATCGCTAAATTACTAATCTAATCATTATGGCGTAGTCAGTCAAATTGGGATGACATGATTTCATATGAAAACCAATTAATCTGGAACCAATTTCAAAGTAATCTATATAATGTCAATCAATTTAAATTTCCACGATGTGTAGTCCCTGAAAAAAGCAAAATTATTGAAATTCATGGTTTTGCAGATGCTTCTGAGAAGGCGTATGGAGCATGTGTCTATATAAGAAGTATCAGTCATGAAAATAAAATAACAGTTAATTTATTATGTGGAAAATCAAGAGTTTCACCTTTAAAGGTTATTTCAATCCCAAGATTGGAACTCTGTGCAGCACTATTATTGTCCAAATTAGTAAATACAGTAATTGAAGCAATGCAAATAGAATTCCAAAATGTATATTTGTGGTCAGATTCTACAATTACTCTAGCCTGGATTAACACTGCTCCACATAAACTAAAAACTTTCATTGCCAATCGGGTTAGTGAAATCCAAGAATTGACTTCATCATTCATTTGGAATCACGTTTCTTCAGGAGATAACCCTGCCGATTTAATATCACGTGGAATAATGCCTGATCAATTGATTAAAATGCAAATATGGTGGAGTGGTCCACAATTTCTTTACGAGCAGTCATTATTTGAATCACAAGAATTTGATATTTGTGATTTTAATACAACCTTAGCTGAAATCAAAGATATTAAGGTTTCAACATCATTTCTAGCGCAAATGCCTTGTGATATTTTATCTAAATATAGTTCGTTTAATAAATTACTTCATATCATTGCATATTGTTTACGTTTCATTTACAATTGTAAAAATAAATCTACACGCCGATCTGGTCAATTATTAACAGTTGATGAATTACAATTAGCCCTCATTCACATTATAAAATTAGTTCAAAAATCTGAATTTCAACTAGAAATAAATCAATTACAAAAATCTCAAAAATTAAGTAATAATAGTAAAATTAAAAGTTTGAATCCCTTTTTAGACACAAACGGGGTATTAAGAGTTGGTGGTCGACTAAATAATACCAATTTGTCATATGACGTAAAACACCAATTTCTACTACCTGCTAAACATCATGTCACTAATTTAATATTCAGACATGAACATCTTAAAAACTTGCATCCTGGTCCCCAATTGTTAGTGTCAATAATAAGACAACAATTTTGGCCCATAAATGCAAAAACTACAGCTAAGAGCACAGTAAACAAATGTATTACATGTTTTAAGGTTAATCCAAAAGTAATTACACAGCTTATGGGTGATTTACCGGCTGAGCGAATTACTCCAAATCGTCCTTTTGCAACAACCGGGGTCGATTTTTGTGGTCCATTCTTTATAAAACATAAGTACCAGCGTAATTCGGCAGCTCAAAAGGTTTATATTTCTTGTTTTGTTTGCTTTGTAACGAAGGCAATTCATATGGAAGTAGTCTCGGATATGACATCAGAAGCGTTTATCGCTTGTTTAAAGCGTTTTATCTATCGCAGAGGCAAGTGTGTTACACTCTGGTCAGATAATGCGAAAACGTTTGTTGGCGCAAATAACGAATTAAGAAAATTATACGAATTATTTCAAGATGAAACGAAATCTAATTCAATTGCTCAATTTTGTCTAAGTGAGCAAATAAACTGGAAATTTATTCCACCGCGATCTCCAAATTTTGGAGGTTTATGGGAGAGCTCAGTTAAATCTTTAAAAATTCATCTTAAAAGAGTTACATCTAATGTATATATGACTTTTGAAGAATTAAATACTTTAATTATTCAAATTGAGGGAATTTTAAATTCTCGACCGTTGTCAAATATGTCAACTGATCCAACCGACCCAGAGCCTTTGACGCCTGGGCATTTTTTAACTGGAGGGCCTATCATCGCATTGTGTGAACCTTCGTTATCACTTATTCCTGAACATCATTTATCAAAATGGCAAAAAATTACAAAAATAACAGAAGATTTTTGGAAGCGTTTTTCTATGGAATATATACATTCCTTGCAATCAAGAAATAAAGGAAGGTCTTTAGAAGCTAATCTTAAGGTTGGAGATATTGTTTTATTGATTGATGAGAATTTGAAATCAACGCAATGGATACTTGGTGTAATCGTAGATCTTTTTCCTGGTCGGGATGGTATAGTTCGCGTTGTTAATGTTAAGACTCAAAAATTTACTGTTAAGAGAGCTATCTCCAAATTGTGTAAGTTGCCAATATGAACAACGTCTATAACAAAAATACTTATAATTAATGTATATTAATCTTTATATTTTTTTGACATGTCATGAATTTAACAAAAAAAAATTTTTTATATATATAGATATATAATATATCATTGTATTTTAGTAATTTAGAATTTTCATTAATTCTCTAGTTTATCATATTGAAAGGCTTGGACCTTTCAAGAGAGGCCGGAATGTTAAGAAAATAGTATAAATTAAAATAGTATAAATTTAAATCAAAATACAAAATAATCTATTTTGTTGTTAGTTCTATGAAAATTTAAGAAATGTATAAAAAACTATTATTTCAATTCAATTAATACAAAGATAATCCATTTTGTGCTCAGTTCTTTGGTTCTTTTAGTTTTTTTTCTTATACATCGTCTTCCGGCATTCTCGTTTTATAAAAAAGAAAATAAAATAAAATCACTTCGCCATTACACCTTGAATGGTTAATAGTATATGTTAAGCTTCTTTTCAATTTATTTTCATTTAACTGACAAAGGAATAATTTCCATAAGTTTGTGTTGTTTTAACATATAAAATTACTTAATTTAGTTTGTATAATGTGTTATATGTAATTTACAAGTGTAATATCTAAATAATATAACCAGAAAAATGAAAATTAAAAATTTGAATTAAATACAGTCCACAAAAACCATGTGTTTCTAATTAATGAAATCATAAATAATGCAATTAACATTCATTTAAACACTCAATAATAATAATAAAATTTCATTTCAAACAAACAATTAATTTTATTTTTTTCCAAAAAATTGGGTAAAAAAATAAATAAAAATTATTCTTTTGACACACTTGACAACATTTTTTTGACAAACTTATAATGCAATAAGCTAGTTTTTGGTCTCTCATACCAATCCCTACCATCAAGATTTCTTCAAATTTAATTTTCCTACTCGTAATCACTTAAAATGAACGTTTTTCAAGACAAAAATATGAAAATTTGCTATTTTTGACACACATAATGATTTTTTTGACACACTTCCGGTACAGTTATCGAACCCAGCGTCCTTTCGGACCTGTCTCTTGAGTATACCTATTTTTAGAAAAAAAAATTTTGAAATCCCTCCAGCGGTTTTCCCTGCAGCGTAGGTAATGACGGCCGGACGGACGGTCGGCCGGCCGAACGGCCGACAAACAGACATACATTTTTTTAGTTCCTAAAACATCGAGAAATGTCAAAAAAAGTGGGGGTAAGAATTTCACTTTTTGCTCATGAATATAATACTTAGGTCTTGCAGACCGAAGTAATAGATAGATATCGAAAGTTTAAATATTTTACTTAAATACAGAAAATAATATTAATTTTCCATAATTTCTTAATATTATAAAGAAATAAATTGAAATAGCAGTATACCGTAATGAAATAAGACGAACTGTTTAATTTGGTGACAACGTAATTGTCTACCTTTTCAGCTACGTTAATAGCTAAAAAATCTTTGATTTATTTTGAATTAAAATATATTTTATTTTATGTGTAACATAAATCAAGAGACGCGGTAGTGTCTCGCGCGCCATGTTTTGAAAGACACTGCTAGTATATATACTGTGCACCGAATTGGTTTTAAAGGTTAAAATTTTCGTTTCGAATAATTTGCATTTTTTCTACAACTGTATTCAATGTTATCAATAAAAGTATATATTATTTAACTATATGTTTCTCATTAATAAAAAGAAAGTCAGCATATATGCTTTTTTCTGAAAGTTTATAAAATCAAAATTTTGCTTTGTTACTGTTGTTGTGGAACAATTAAGGTGTTTAATACATCGAAGTGATCGAATCCAGAAAGTGATTTGGGAATTGCGTTTATCGAATTGTGAGTTAGGAAAATTCGAAGTAAGGTTAGAAAAACGTAACATTGGTGACATTGGCGGGAATAGTTATCTGTTAATAATGCTTTTCTTAAGTGAGTTAAGGGTTCCTGAATTAAAGAAGAGGAACAACGAGGATTGTCAACAAGTGGAAACAAAAGTGAATTAATGTTACGGCTTCGAGAAGCTTTGGAATCTAATGGAACAGAAGTATAAAGTTATCAGTTCGGAATAGTTACAACAAATACTGATTCAGTTGAGGGACAAAAGTTTTGTTGCGGAAACAACATCTTCATTGCCATCTACGAATTTCGATTTTACACAGTTAATGGCTATGATTCAACAGGTAAATTTGAATATGAATCAAAAATTTGATCAACAAAGCAGTGACATCAATCAACAACTGGCTGCAACTAAGGAAGAAGTTTTATTGTAATTATTTTACGTCAAAATACGTAATATTAAACCTTTTTTTGTGATTTGACGACAAAAAGTGTAAAAATGCAACCAAAGTTTTAAATTTTGTAGATTTTGTTTTTTTACTCTTCCTGCGTTGTAAATTTACGAAAAATTATGTGCGAATAAGTGGCACGAGTCAAGAATCAAAATACTTTAGAATCTGAACGTATTAATTGTTATTTGTTATACATCTTTTGTAAGTTCTAATTTTGGTAAAAAAATTGTTTTTTAAATTATTAAGCATACACTTCCTTATGTTAAGCCACGAGAAATAGTTTTATGAACCGACAACTATCATTTTGTTTTACAGTTCGGAACAACTTTAGAGGAGATCAAAAATACATGCATCATTCATAAACATACCATGGATAGCCATTATAAGTACGTTTGAAATTTAAATATATTTACAATTTTGTTAATTATATTTATTTATTTTACAGAAACATTGATTCAAAATGATGAAGAAGAAACAGCATACATTTTTATTGAACGCGTTCTTGCCGCAGAACATACAGGAGACAATTAAATTTAATTAAAATTTCAAATTAAATTTAGTAGGCAAAATTAACTCTAATATGTAATATCCGAAAGAGATATCTCAAACGATGGAATTCCTTATTAGATTTTTTTTAAACATTATTCTGAAAACGTCAGAGGTTTTAAAAAACATATGAATAATTTTTCAAAAATTAATAATTTAATATTAAAATTAAGGGCAACAGAAAAAATTCAAAATTTTCTTATGCTTTATAATTTGTTTTTGTAATTATAATTTTTAAATGAATTTTAAATATTTTATTTTTATGAAATAAAGTTATATATTTTTGCAGTAAAAATATTTTCGTATTTATCTCAAATATACCTTTATTGAATAATTTACACGTTATTACATAATATTCACATAAATCGGTGTAAAATAATGTTGGAAAATACGTCTAAAGTTGTAATTTTACAGTCAATGTTACACAAAATTAAGTTTAGTAATACACACTTAAGTGTATTTTAACTTACCACTAATTGCGTATTTTTCCTGAGTTTGAAGCGGTGGTTGAAAATGACCCTTATTATAAATGGTAACTGAATGCCTTCTATAATAAATGTAAATTTACACGATTTTTTTTTAGAGTGTAGTTTGCTGATTGTATCATCTTTTCACTAAATTAAGTTAATTTATGATCTGTTATAATTTTCCGACAACGTATTAATGTTTCGTGTTAGTTTTGTAATACATACCTAAACAGAGATAAAAAAATACGCGTACTTTAACAAAAAGTTATGTTTGATATACATCGCTGCCCAAAACTAAAAGCCATGTCCCCATAAAATTTTTTTGCCGAAAACTATATCAAAATCCTTCACCCAGACCGAAGTCTTGATATCTCAGAGCTGTGAGATTTCAGCCCCTCCATATTTTTTTCATTAGATTGATAATGTAATCCATTGACCATTGTAAGCTGGTAATTCATTGTATGCGTGGATGTGCTAAGTGTAAATGTTGAAAGTATTGTTTACATAAATTAATAAATCTGAACCATTTACAATAATTCGTTAAAATTTATAATGAAAGAATTTTATAATATTGTTGTTTTTTCCTGGAACCATTCAAGGTTCTGAACAAAATTTAACAAAACTGTTACGATACTTCCTGCGTCGATGCTGGGAAGCCCAGCATCTTACAATTTGGTCAACGTATCTGATGCGGAAGTGAATTTACTTGTGGCCATCGCTGTTGTGTAGCTATTGTTGGTTTTTCCATTGTGTAGCTCCTACGAATATCAAATTGAATATTTATGCACACCACATCTCAGCGTCTTATTTAACTCAGCTGATTTAATGGTTGGCTTGAAACTCATGCATGTAGCGCATGGCACCTGAAGTGTAGTGGGTGAGTTACTAATAATATTTTCTTTTACTACCAAACTATTCTAAACTATTATTATCATATTCGATGATGTGCGAGATTTGGATGATGGTTTTTTCTTTTAGTATTCCCGTAAAAAAAACTAGGTTATTAAAAAAAACGATCTTCTAATGTAATAGATTAATACAAACTAGTCGGTCCAAGGTCATATGAGAAATTCTCGAGATAAAAAGAGACGATAAAGTAATTAATAATTATGTCTAGATATTGATATTTTTGAGTAAATTATAAGAACAAAATTAGATTGATTTATGCTTTATTTGAATCATGAAGTCAAACGAGAACAAGCATTTGGCAATTACCTAATAAAACATGGCAATTAACTAAGTAGATTAGATGATATAAAATATATTTAAAAAACTCTATTCCACTCTATTTGGGTTAATTTAAAACTTTTAAAGATTGTTAAAACCAGTTAAATTAATCTTACAAAACGACAAATTTCCATTAGTTTCACGTCAAACATATTATTGTTTTTTTTTTCTAGAAATATAAAGTTCTTCTGACAGAGCTGATAAAACAATATATGTATGTATGTATATATATCAAACTCATAAACTTACGTAACCCAAAATCTCGAAGCCGATAAAAATAAAAACAATGCAGGGCAACAAATGCAAAAAAGCAGAAAGGTCATTCAAACATTCTCTATAAAAAATAATATTCTCCAATATTATTGGTAATATAATCATCATCTCATCTGGCCACTATGTAATTTGAATCAATCAAATTCTTATTAAAGAAAAGAACAGAGAAAAAATAAACTGAAAGACTAAGAAAAAAATATTAATTTCATAAAAGAATAAGATGTTTGTTGTTGTTGGTTTCTAGCTCTAGTGTTGAAATGTATTGAAATTTGTGCTGAAGATCAATACTGAGGTCAGGATTTAATACAAATTAATTTGATTTCAAATTGAAATATTATCGTCATTATTTATTATTATTGCTGTTTTTTGTTGTTGTTGTTATTATTGTAACGGAGTCGATTGTAGAACAATGTTCAAACCGTTTTCGATATTCATTTCATAGTTGATTGGCTTACAGAAAACATAAATATTGTTAGATTGTATTAGATTATTTTTTATGAAAATTATTTAGAAATACATAATAGTTACACAGCTTTTTTTTTGAGAAAAGGTTTTATATTCAGTCAAATTATAAAAAGAATGTTAAGTCAAATAATAAAATTTTATTTGTAGCAAGTTAATTTTTTACGTCGATAAATGTATCAAAATATTAAACATTAATCAGTTAATGGAAAACAGTTCATTTATAAATAGCACGATAAAATATTTGTTGATTTAAATGTGAATCAAGGAAAGAAGTCAATTAACTTAAGTCAGAAAATTAAAATAATTTAAAAACTAAACCGGTAGCCATGGTTCACACTTAATATAATGATATTAAAAGTGCTAAAGAAGTTAATTTCATGAAACAGTTAAAAGGTGTACTCTCTGTGCTATTATGTCCTTTAAACGGAGAAGTATTTGGAGTTGGCTTTCTGCACAAATTTTACCCAGTTAATATGTGGATATTTTCAGATATGATCTCAGATTGATGCGAAATGTTTTAATGATAAATAAACTATTTAAAACTAGAATATGGTTTATATGATCATATCAAATTAAATAACGTCCAATGCAATGACTTTCATTTAATTTTAGAAATGCTTATATGATCCGGATCCACAAAAGAATTCTTTTTGAGCTGGAAAAATATGGGAAATATTTTCTCGAATAGCTACAACCATACGACTTATGTTCTACATTCAACGAATTTTTTCAAATGTTACAAATAGTTACTAACTAGTTTTGATTCTACAAAAAATCTACTTTTAAGTTAAACAAATGTTTAAGTCGAGGAAAAATCATGCCTACTACATAAAGTTTTGATCGATCCCACTCTCACTCATTCCATATTCTATAGATTCTTTTGATGGACCAAATGTATAAATCCAGAACAACGTTTTATTTTTCTCTAAAAACGCTTCGACCAATCGGAATAAAGTTCTGTTTCTTTTTTAAATTTGTGTTGATATAGGAAATTTATACTGGAAAACTACAAAAAGTTCATATTTTTAAATAAACATGTTTTCGTAACATCGCCCCACCCCTTCTTCTCCATTCTGCCTAATCTAAAATACAAAGCAGAAACAGTCTACACTTGTTGGTTTAACCTTCCAACACTTTGTTCAATATATCCTACAAGCTAAACAAATTCTAGTTAATTTGGAGGGTGCTCCAGCGTTAAGGTTTTGTTCTGCGTTTCAAACTGTCTTTTACTTTGTTGCTCTTTAACCTTTAACGAATTTTGTTGTGATGGTACCGGACTATTTGTTCATTCTTGTTGAAACTTCATCCACTTTCGTCTTCTACGATTTAATTATTATCATATCTCTTATTTATTATCATATCTCTTATTATTAACCATTAATACTAATGTTATTTGCTTCACAAGATAAACATGATTTACAAGTTTCGTAAAATATTTTACACGTGGGGCCTAGAAAAATTAATTGAATATTTTTTCTTAAGCTCATATTTATTTCTAAAACCGTTGATTTTAAAATTTCAAACCTTAAATCTTTTTCTTTAATGTCAAATTTAGTTTAATCCAATTTCTGAGAACCTTTAAAAAAATTTGAAAAAAAGTTTTTAATACAATGTGTGGCCTATATATAAGCATAACGCATTGATTTGTTTTTCAACAATAAATTTGTTAACTAATTTTTTAATACAAAACAATAAAACTCAACTGTAACTCATTTTTTAAAATCTATAAAATTACAATTAATCACCTCAATTAATTTTTCAAAAAAAAAATTCGATTATCCAATGAAATAAATTAGTTTTCAATAAATTTGGTTGCTGTATTTTTGTATGCATTTCATTAAAGAAAATATTTAGTCCACAATTTCAGAATGAAATCGATAATATATACGAAAAGAAAATATTTGATGGAAGGTGGAAATGTTCTTATCCTATCAAGCATTAATACGCAAAACTATTTCTCATATTCAAGATTAATTCAATTCACTTTCTTATTTTCCAATTCCAATAACCCTCATTAGCCCACTAGACCAAAACCGGCTTATATTATGATTACATTGAAAATAGTTATTTACAGGCGAAGAACTTATTTGTTTTTTTTTTAATTTTACATTAAATTAATATTTAGAACAATGGTTGAGGATTCCATGAAAACTACTGTCACTATCAATCTCCTCTTCTTCTTGATCTAAAATCGGAGCAATATTATACCAACCATAACATTATAGTAAACCAACCATAACAACATCAAAGTCTTAAAGTGGAGAAGCGATAATTAGGCTATAGGTGAAATTTTTTAAACTGTATAATTCGAAATTGATATTACACTAGTAAAGATTAACCAAATGACAATGATCGGCCGATGATTGGTTCAGTACTGGCCCAATAACAATAGACAATTACTGTTGACAATCAATGTGTCATTGCTTGGCCATTTAAGCTAAACTGTACTGGCTATTTTCTGTACACTGTAGATCAGCTGATTCATGGTTCCAGTAAGGGCTCAATAGCAATGCCCAGTACAGCCCAACTATAAAACTTACTTATAAATTTTGAGTTACACCAGCTTGAGCTTTAACAAAGGTTCCATAAAACTTCTAAGCGAAAGCCAAATTAACTTAATTACTAAAGAGTTTCGCTAAAACTTACACAGGGAAGCTCTTTCCACAGTTTGAGTGAAAGCTTCTAAAAGCTTTCAAGGGGAAACAAGGTTATATAAGTTATAGCTGCCATTAGGATTGAAGCATTTTCGGTTATACTAGTGTTGAAGAGGTATAATGATGCTATGAAGTGTATCTGTGGTTTATTATAAACTAACTTATAAATAAAATCACAATTCAATAAAAATTACCATATTTAATTTTTATTAAAATTATATAAACAAGTTTGAATTTAATAAAACAATATATGTTAGCTTTAGTACAGCCAGAATTCAAGTGAAAAAAAAATAACAAAATTTTTGATAAGAAAAATTATATTTTTGTATTTTGATATTTCAGGGCTGACCGTTATGGTTTTCTCTTTTAATTTCAGACCTCGAGTTAGAATAGAGTTAGAACATCCTTCCGCACATAAGAAGTAAAATTTCTTAATTTATGGTTGACATAATTAAAATAGAATTAAATTTTGAAGCAAGCAAACTTAATCGAATGACGGAAAATTAACTAAAAATTTCATGAGTAGAAAATTAATTACGTTACAAATAATATCAAGCAAAATGTCAATAAATTCAGGTAAGTAAAGTATATATCAACATTTATCCGTCCTAATAGGATCACTACTGATATCGATTTCTTGACTGATGCCATTCTAACAAGATTATCTTTTCCTGGATGTGTTGCAATTATTCGACCAAGAATCTGTTTGGTGGAATATTCTCTTTCTTGATGCACACGATATCGTCAACTTGACTTTTGTCATATTAAGATTGCCATTCGTTGCGCTGATTTAATGAATTTAGATAATTTCGTGACTATGAGTTTCAAAACTCTTGGATTCGTTTTTGGATATTGCGCCACCTTGATAATCGATGACTTCAAGTGATGGTTGAAAATGAACATAGAGATTCTTCCACAAGGAAATGTGCAGGGGCAAGCACATCGATATTGCTGCTGTCATTTGGTGATATAGGACATAAGGGTCGTGAATTTAGGACAGGCTCTATCTGCTTCAATAATGTAGCCGTTTCTTTAAACGTCATGCATGTGTTTACAGTAACCCCTTTCATGTGAAACTTGACTGATTAAATTGTAGCCTCCCATACCGTGATGGACCCTACTTGTAGGATTGAAATTTAAATTAATATTACTCTGCAAATTATTAAGACATGGTTTATTATTTGTTGGATCAAACGAAATTCGTTCCATTGTCACACCAAATCTCTTGAAGAATGCCTCTTTGTGATGCTAAACAACGTAATGCAGCAATGAAGGCCTCTGATGTCATATATCATTCACTAATCCGAGATCAACTGCTTTAACTGCTAACTAAACAATTATTCCAATGTAGTCTTTTGTACTTGGAGCGTTTCTTCTTTTGTTGATTTGAATTTGCATTGGTCTATAATCAAGTCCGACTTTATTGAATGCTCTTGATTTTGTGACGTGACCCCATCAGCTGTTTTGAAGTTGCTGCTTCATTTCTTACACAAATAACACTGTTATGACTCGTTTACTTATTTATTATTATTTACTTATGAACCGTTTACTTAATTCTTTATGCCAAGTATCCAATATCTTTGTCAAATAATGCTTGAAGGCAATGATGGTCTTGCCCGCAAAATTCTGATATGCTCTTGGAGGATCAGCAATTTGTTAAAAATATGACCTTTTGAAATAATAGCTGGATGTTTTATTTAGGTAATGACATATTTTCTAGACGACCACCAAAACGTAATGAATCATCTAAATCAATAAATGGTGTTAATGATATCAATTTATGTCTTTTGGTTATTTGATCCCTCTTTTGTAGTGTAGTGATCTCTGAAAAAAATGTTTCCATTTGGACATATTTTAGTATTCTAATTTCAGCTGCTATCTTTAGTTCATCAAGTGTAATTTCTTCGCGAATGTAATTCTTTTTTACAATATAATTATTGATGAAACGTATGTAATTTGTAGAGTAAATTATTAACATAATCAGACGTGTAGCTTAATTTTGCATAATGTACATAAATTTCGATTCATCTCTCTTCCAAATTTTTGTGAATCTTCAACCTTGGGCACTACTTCGTTGGCTGGCCAACAGCTTTTGGGCTGTTGGAGTCAAAGGAGCTCATTCCATCAGAATGCCCAATCACATAATTTTTTGAACTTATTCTTCTTGACAACAGATCAGCTGGGATGTCACTTGATTTAACATGTGACCAATGTCGTCTTGGCAACGTTTCTAATATTTCCGAAGTTCAATTTCCAATAAACGACTTCCACTGAAGCACAATTGCTGAATCGGTCCAGGCGTAGATTTTTTGAATCAGGTTGTAGTGTCAATGATATCTTCAAAAAAATTATTATATGACATAAGAAAACTGCTTCACACAGCTCTAATCGTGGTAGATGCACCTGCTTTATTGGAACTACTTTTGTTTTAGAAGCAACAGTTATTGTTTGTATTTGTCCATCTTTTTGGAACGAGCGCATATACACCACTGCTCCATATGCTTGTTCTCATGCATCACAAAATGCAGTGAGTTGTGTTTGAGCCATGATTTTTCTCCTGGTAGAAGACATTTAGGATAATTTCTAACGATAAATTTTATTTAATTAATTTTTATTTATTTATCTAACGATAAATTCTATTCGTATAATTTCTAACGCATTAAGTTCTTTATAAATACAATGATCATCACAGTCTAATTTCAATGACCAAAGTGACTGGCCTAGAGTTTTGTGTTCGGTTATTTCCGGTGAGATCCATTCCAGCGGATCAAATATTCTAAATGTTTCAAAAAATAACTTACTTTTAGTTGAAATCTCAATTTTAGTTATTTTAACCTTAAATGAAAATATATCATTTTCTGGATGCCAATATAAACCGAGAGTTTTCACGGTTGAATTCTCTTCAATGTCTTTGATTTTCAACATATTTGTTGTGTTCATGCAGCTACACTACTTAGAAGCTTTTTTGAATTTGATTTCTTCAAGTTAAATCTTCCAGTATTCAAAATAAGTGAAATTTGATCTCGAGTTATTTAAGTTCTTCTGTATCTCCGCCCGTGAGAATATCATCCACATAGGTTTCAGCCAGGGGCGTCAATTGGGTAGGGCTATACACTATAAAAATTTCAATGCACTGTTATTTTGTAAATTCGTCTAATTTTTAGAAGATTTACTTAACTAATATACCAATTTTATCGCATACTATTAATTGAAATATATCTGATAATATAATTATTACATTACATATTATTTTGGCCCGACTAAAGTACAGTTCACCGCAATATTCAAACCGTTATCGTTCTTTGTATCAAGGACTAGAGCACCACCGATACGAAAGACGGTCGTATTGCTTCTAATCTTCTGATGAAATCATTTTTTTAAACAAAACACGATCGTTCTTCCAAAAACGCCGTGGGTGCGTATTTTGACAAAATTCTATCGTACTATAAGGTGCGCGGCATCACCGCTTTTAGAAGAACGATTGTGTTTTGTTTATAAAATATTCGTGTCTGAGCCAGAGGAAACAAAATATTTCATTAGTATAGTGTTCCTCGAGAGTTCATAGTGCAGTATTTAACATTCAAATTTCAATTGTTATTGACAATTGGTAATTTATATAAACTTAAAAGTAAGTACATGCAGGAGAACACAACCTAATTATACCCCAATTATTTGGAGAACCCTGACTGTTTGACCTTGTTTTTTATCTATATCATATTGTACAAACTTTACAAGACTGTTTTAAAAACAATAAATTAAGAACAATTCTAAAATGTAAAATCCTATAACATATCAAAAGTTTTCTTGATAGTTGTGCTAATTTTTATAAAATGAATGAAAATAATTACGGGAGTAATTTAAATTTATTGGGTTATTTCCAGTGATTTTATAATAGTGAATGTTTTATAATGGACAAGCATTATTTTCTAACGACACGAACAAATACTTAAGTTATGTAAATATTTTTAAAGTATGTTATGTAAACTTGCTGACAAATTCTTTTCGCTATATGGACTATAATTTTTAATTCATATTATAGCAAAAATTATATGTTTGGTTGGTTATAATAAAATCCAAAACGTATCCTAAACTTCAATCTTTGTTCGTTTTTTTATAGTCACAGGGAGGGAGAAACTATTATTTTTTTGTGGTATGTTTTTCTTATAGATTTAAAAGAAGCTCGCAATAATTGTACAATTTTGTATCAAATGAAAAATTTACGCACGTTTATGGGTAGTAAGCTGACCAGACGTCCCACGCTGCTTGGAAATGTCACACATTTCATTGCGTTGTCCCACGGAGAAATCTGTCCCACGAAGCGTCCCACGAAACAAATATTTCCACCACATTTGCCCGCATTATCGAAATAATCAAAAAACCTTATATCTATCTACATACCGTTTGCGCAATATCTTAGTCAAAGCAATGGCTTCACAGTTTTTTCTTGCAGTTTGTATAATGTTATGTATATGTTGATTTAACCATATTCAGAGAACAAACCAGTGCAATATTTTTTTTACTAAATAAGTGTTTTAACTATAATTTTCTTAGAAATACTAAACTCAGTTATTTCACTTCAATAATTTACATATATTAATTAATTTAATGTCTAACAGATTTTACTTAAAAAGACGCAGTTTTGCGTATAAATTCATAAAAATTTAAATTTTTAAACCAGAGTTTACAATTTTCCTTTATTCGAGCACTCATTTTAATCCTTTGAAATAATATTCAAAAATTAAAATGTTCATAATTTAAATATCGTTCTTACTCGTAAGAGTAAAATGTTTGTTTTTTCGATTTTACTCCTTTGGAGCAGATTACATTTTCCTGTTCTTTCATTCGATTTGCAAAAGAAGAAAATTAGTCACTCTAGGTCATCCTTTATATTCATTTTTCTAACAATACATGAATAATTGAACGAATCATTTGAAGCATTTTACGTTGGAAAGCATCAAATTTGACGCAAAAATAAAAGTTTTGAGTATTTGAAAGAAAATATTTATTTCAATTTAGTAGCAAAAATGATATTTTATTATTTTCACTCCTGTATGTGGGAGTGTTATATTTTTTTTAAGCTACGCACTGAAAGGACAAAGTAAAAGAGTGATATAAGTAGCGTTTCAAACTCTGTTTAAAACACACTTTAACTAGGTAGCTCAAAAGTAAAATTATTATTTTCTAACTAATAATTTTTTTCTCAATAAAGAACAAAGTAAACAGCATAAAAACTTGATAATGGTATAGATTTTCAAAAGATAGAACGAGAGGTATACTGTTTACGTCTTATTCTTACAGAATACAGAAAAGATATTAATTATTTAGTAAAATAAAAATTAATTGTTTCAATTGTTTTGCAGTCTTTACTTGTGTAACAAAAGTTTTAAGCTACTATGAAAGGTAAATTTATACTAATTTTTAAAATTATATTTAAAAAGTTCTCCTGCAAATCAAGACGAATAGAAAACGTTTACGTAAATTCTTATACGATATTGAATTGGACTATCTTTTTAGAAAAAAATCAAAATATAACGACGCAAAAGTTTAGTGTATTACCAGTCGGAGTGAATTTGCAAATTACCAGTGGACATTATGATATTAAAAGACATATAGATACAGATAAACATAAAAAAGCGTTGCTATAAGCCGCCAGCTCCAGTAGCTTGAACAAGTTTTGTTGTTATTTTGTTTTCTTGTTGTTATTTAACATTGAAAAAAAGTTAGTTGCTAATTGCGCTGATAACACGAACACCAATTTTAGTGGTGTCACGTCAAGAGGTGAAAATTTAAAAACAAGCTAAACTCGAATTTGAACCAGAGTGTATTGGGTATTGGATTCGCAGCCCATATTCTAAATAATGCAATAAGAAATGCTGCTGATTTAAATGGCAGGGTTAAAAAAATTTGGATATTTTACTGTCTTTACTGGAGACGTTGAAGGAGTTCTATGGCAAAAGTAATGTCGAACATAACCAACTTATTGGATACAGTGAAACTCGCTGGCTGGCGGTGATGCCAGCACTAGAAAGAAATTTGAAAATGTACGAACCACTGCAAGCACATTTCCTAACGGTTGAAAAATGTCCAATTAAAATAAAAGAATTTTTTGAAGAATAAAATAGTAACGGAAAGCATTAAATAGTAAATTTATGCCCAATCTAGTTAGCACGTTTTCACCGTCCCACTTTCTCGCAATAGAAATTCTATTTAGCTAGTATTTAGAAGAACGTTTGCATTTTGTCCCGCATTTTAACGATTTGGCTCTGGTCAGTTTAGGGTAGACATAACTCTTTCTCTCTGAGACAAATAAAGGAAAACAAACAAAAAAACGATTCGACATAAGAGGAGTCACGTAGGGATTGCAATCCCGTGGTGTTTTATGGATCCTGGGGCTATGTGACTCATAAATTTTAAATCCCGGGATGCCCGGAATCTAAAAAATCGTATAGAAAAACCATCCTCTTTTGTCTATGCTGCACGATCTGCTGTCGTTTACAAATTTACTCTCTGTACAGTTACAAAGCAAAGATATAATAATTTCTAGCACAAGCGATTTAATTAAAACTACTTTCTTGATGCTTAAACAATGCAGAGATGATACTAAATTTAAAATTATTTTTAACAAATGAAGGGATTTTCGATGAAACAACACCAGAAGACTAGCAGAGTAACCAATGTAGCTCAAAAGCATTTTATTTTTATTTCTAAGTCGATGCATTTAAATGCTTTTAAATATATCTGTGTATAAAAACGTGTCTGTTATATTTTACGAAAAAAATCTTTTTATGTCATTAAAATTCTCGCCCCCCCCAAGATTTTGGTGAAATGACGCCACTGGTTTCAGCCTGGACTCCACGAGATGCTTCGGAAATTTTTGTTAATTATGTTTAGAAAGCTACAGAATAGTTTTTATTGCTAAATTTGATGCACGGGACACCCGGGAAGGCACCGTTTTTAGCCTAATGTGCTGAAATGACTAACTTTGTTTTATCATTTCTCCAAAGTATTCATTGATAGTCTATATCTGGTTTATCAATGAAAATATGCTTACACTTTTTTTGATATTGGCAGCAAAAATAACCTTGAACATCCTAAATCGAATAACTATTAATGTCTTTAAATCATCTTAATTCTTTAAACTTGATATGAGTAATTCATTGAGAGAGACATTTATTGTAGTTTTACATATCCCATCAAATACTAGTCGCAGTTTCGGAGCAATCGTTTTGCAGTTTTCCTTAAAAGCGGCATGATGAGGTAAATAAAAGTTTTGTAAAAATTCTTTCCATGGCAAGTAATCGATTTTTAAACTGAGTAAGTGAATTTGCTTATTTATTTTGTGTTTCCTTGAAAGGTAGTTTCACTAAATATTTGCCATCACCAGTTTTCTGGTGAGTTGTTGCATATAAACGTTCACAAAAATCCTCTTCTGAGCTTGAACAGGTTATTATCTGCTAGTATATCTTCAATTTCCAAAAACTTTTTTATTAAATTGTAGGTATCTTCTTCTGATGATATAAGTTGAATTGTTGTTTGTAATGTTTAGTAGTTTTATGTTATGTAGTTTTGTTTTTTGTGTAAGGTTAAGCGTATCAGCAAATATTCAACCAAATATAGTGCCTTGAGCAGATGAAAACCATCCCAATGTAATAATTCCGCTCTAATTGTCTTTAGGTAAACATCCGGCCCAATTAAGATTTTTCCAAAAAATCCTCAGGAAATGTCAATGCTGTAAACAATAATGTATGACATGCTTCCTGAGAACTTCGTTCAAAAAAGTTGTTAACTTCTGGAAGGTTAGTACATGCAGTAGTATCTTTTGATTCATGCCTGTATTTAATTTAAAGAAATGGCGTATGCATAGTCATGAAAGTTGAATCTGGAGTGGTGGCGCTTAAATGCGCCCTCCTAAAGTTGGTGGACCGGTTTTGTTTTGAATCGATGATGAAGGATGTTTCAATTGTCTTGATGATTGATGTACTTCAGATGTTTGCTCAGCAAAATATGTTTGTGCAAAGGAAGAGTGTATCAGAGTATGATGTTTTCTGTGGCATATAAGACATGGCGACTTTGGCATACAGTTACTACTACCATGGCCAGAACGCAGTCAATTGTAGAAAACTTCATACTGATTTCTTCGCATTTCAATATCAAAATTTTAAAAAATCGGGCATTTATAAAGGTAATGTTCTTGACTACAATTAGGATAATTAACAAATTTAATTGGGTCAAAAACAAGATGAACCTTGGTTGTAGGCTTCTGTTGACTATATACCATCCTTTGGGATACATCTCTAACGCATCGCATCGAGTTTGCATAAGCTTTAGAAAATCCTTTAATGTGGGATAATCTTTACCTACAATGATAAGCCCATAACTGTCAACTTTCAACAGTATCTAGAGTAACCTTGACTTTCGCTGTCATTCCCTATCACTATGAACGCTAATCTAACTTCATCGAAACCATCGATTAATTGTATTAATTCTTTTGCACTTTGCATTTTTATGACCTTAGTATTTTTGCAGGCATTGCGATTCATGCCTTCATAAAATGATTTTTGTAGGGCTAAAAATTCACCAAATGCATGATTTATATTTAAATTTAAAGGGGTAGGCACTTTTTGGCTTACCTGCACCAGCTGCCGATGGGGATGACAAAAATTTGGTCAATTTTAATTCCACTAAAACACAGTTTTTGATTGTTTAAAGGTCAAAGACCGCGTTTCCCAACGATATTTCAATTAATATGTATGACGAGCATTCGTTTATTAGGAGTCATAATTTCCAATGACTTACTCTGGAACGATCATATAATAGCCATGGCGAAGAGCGCGTCAAGAAAACACAAGCCGAGTTTGATAGCCGATAGATGTAAAAAATATTTCACTCCGTATCAATTACTCCATATTTATAATTAAGTCATATATTCTTCCCTGTATGGAGTATTGTTGTCAAATTTGGGGCACTGCATCTGTTACCATCCTGGCTCTTTTGGACTCTGTTCTTGCTATACGAATTGTGGGTGATCGAAATTTAACATTAAATTTTGAATCCCTGCAATATCGTCGCACTGTTGCTGATCTCGTTGTTTTTTATAAATATCTTCACCAGCAGAGCTCGGATGAAATCATATCCATTATGCCTCAAACATATTCTTTTCCCCCTTTGACTATGGTCAATCGGTTTGTGTAAACAGTCAAACTGTCGAGATTACTCACTGACATATTGATTGATTGATTGGACTGTAGGACCAAGCACTAGGCGAGACTCCCGGATTACGGCCGGGCCACTTCCTACAGTCGTTTTACATATAACAATAGGTAAGGATAGGTAGGTAATTGTTAGTTAGGAGTGAACGACCCGGTTACAGACACCTGGCAAATCGTATCTAGCTACTACTGTTACGAGACAATCACAAGGACAATCACCTATACATATAATCTGCAATCGCCAATCAGCAATCCCGTATCTAAAATTTCTCGCCTGCAATCTCCGGTCGGAAACCTGTTATTCATGTAATTTATTAGTACAATAGGATGATGACTAAATTGTAGTCCTCTGCACTCTCCAATCTGAATTCATGTTATTAAAATCAATTAAAGCAAAAAAATTAATTGGTGTCCACCTTTTTATATCAACGGAGCAAGCGCCAAATCTATTTTGGGTTTAATAAAAAAATTTCTCGAACGAAGTTAATATAAAAATCCATAACACGGGTTATGGTAAATTAAAAATATTTCTAGATTCAGTAGATATCCACGCAAAGACAATTAATTTTTTTTTTTAAAGACCGAAAAGCGGACGCTTTTACGTTCACGCCTAAAGAACTGAGAAAGGAGATACTACTACTTAAAGGAATAAGTGGCGGATATACGGAGGAGGAGATAAAAAATGAAATGTTGGCGGAATGTCCGAATATAAAGTTCTCTAAAATTCAACAATTTACAACTCCCTCTACAAAAAGAGCTAACACACAACTGAATATGTACACCTTACAGCTCGAAACAGGTCAAAACCTCAGTGAATTGTTAAACATTAAATACCTGTTTCACCAAAGGATTCATTTCGAGAAACTAAAAAACAGAAATCATACAATGCTTCAGGTGCCAAAGATTTGGGCATATAAGCCAAAACTGTGCATTTAACAAGAGATGTGTGAAATGTGGAGATAACCATGAAGCAGGCCAATGTGCAAGAGAAAAGGGAAACCAAGAAAATAAACCGGCTGCCTGCATAAACTGCGGCAAGGAAGGTCACCCGGCAAACTACCGAGGATGTGAAGCATTTATTAAATTCAAGAACAACCGGGATATAAACAAAGGAAAGGTAAGAGACCTCCTAAACGCTAGAAAGGAAAGCGTCCTTAGGACCATAAACAACTTCACAACGCCAAACAGATCATTCGCAGATGTTATCAACCCAAATAGAGATAAAAACCCTGACAACAGCGAAAACTACATTTCAGACTTCTTTAATGAGTCCAACAAATTATTCTACATACCTCTTGGTACTTTAGATAAAATCAACCAATTCTGGCCGAATTACATGAGAATCGAAAACAAAGGTCAAAAAACAGCTGAATACCTACAATTCATCATTTCTCTTACCCCAAAAATAAATATGAGCTGTAACAATATTTCCATTTTAGCTTTGAACGCCAACTCAATAATATCCAACCACAAACGCCTTCAACTTTTTGAAACAATTAAACACATCAACCCGACTGCAGCTCTAATCTCAGAAACCCACCTTAATAGCAGACACAAGCTACACCTCGAAAATTTCAACATCATCAGACAAGATAAAAGTGTAGGCACAGCAATATTTATAAAAAGAACATAAAGTTCAAAATTATTCCATTCGAGAGCCTGTCAATATCGGCAACCTTTATAGACATAAATTACATAGATGCTCAAAAGAGAAATGAATCTCTGATAATAGGGGCCATCTAAATCCCCAGTAACCTTGGTCAAGGTATGAAACAGGACCTAGATAACATTTTGAATTTATGTCAGAATAAAGACGAGGTAATCATTGGAGGGGACTTCAATGCCAGAAACAAAAGATGGGGAGATAGCGTAAATAACGTGAATGGCAATCAATTATCAAATATACTTGAGGAACCAGACTGGATGAACTTCGAAATCGTAAGCCCACCGGACCCAACGTTCCCGAGATCGGGTTCCTTCATTGATATGTTCTTAATATCGTCCAATTGTCTTCGTAAAACGGACAATCAATTAAACTATAAGTGCTCTACTTTACCAGGAATATCTGACCATTTTGCAATACAACTAAACATCACAATTAAAAATTTTAATCCGTTAACAAACACTAAGAACCACATTTTATCTTTCAAACAAACAAACTGGGATACATACAAATCTGACCTAAGCTTTGCCCTCACGAACTTAAATATATCTCACTCGAGGAGTTTATCTAACGACGAAATTGAAAAAACTATTAATGAGATCAACGTAGCAATTATTAACACAAATCTTAAACATGCCAAACAAATGAGACCTAAGGATTTAAAGTACGCCAATCTATCTGAAGTTGCACAGAAGATGCTCAAATTAAAACAAATCTGGTCCACCAAGCTAAAGAGGATATTTAGCAAACACAAAAACAAAATCAATGCCGAATACAAAGAACTCAAAGCGAGAATCGATTGTCTCAATACCTGCCTAAAAGACAAAATTTCGAGTGAACTAAATACTAACTTCAGACGAAGACTCGAGGCCATCAAACCTTCGCCTCGAGTTTTTAAGGAAATTAATAAGATTACCGTAGGGAAATGCGACAAAATAAATGTATCAAGAGACCCAATCAAAAGAGGTGATAACATCTATATCGACCTAAACGAAAAACTAAACGCGTTTGCCGAATTCTACAAGGAAATATATAGGGAAAAAATCCCAACTTATAATCTAAACACAACAAATGAGGTCATAAATTTATGGAATAACATCTCAAGAGACAACGAAAAAGAATTGACGGAATTCTCTCAGCAAAACTCTGCGCTGAATCCGGGTAATCTAGAACTCTTCTGTAATACAAAGATTACGTCGGACACAATAAAAGCCCTAAACAATTAAAAAATCGATGGGACCGGACAATATTTCAAACTACTTCATCAGGAAAGGTGTTAAACAACTGGCAGAGCCCCT
Organism: Diogma glabrata; assembly: GCA_963693315.1. NCBI lineage: Eukaryota > Metazoa > Arthropoda > Insecta > Diptera > Cylindrotomidae > Diogma > Diogma glabrata. The sequence goes on from OY856187.1 coordinate 214,055,610, forward strand.
AATGATCATTATAAACAACTGTTTGGATAACGGTTTCTTTCCAAATGCATGGAAGATAGCGAAACTTATACCTATCCCTAAAACTAACGCGTCACACGACATCAGAGACTTCAGGCCAATTTCGATGCTCTCAAATATGGGAAAAATTCTGGAAAAAATAATAATGTTTAAATTGCTTTGATGATTTTGATATCATCCCTGATGAACAGTTCGGATTCAGGAAAGAACACTCTACAGAGCATGCGCTCTTATATCTCCATGACAATATCGTCAAAGGACTAGACAGAAAATGCACAGTCTCTTGCACTTTAGACCTCGAAAAAGCTTTTGACCTCACATGGCCGAAAGGTCACATATACAAACTGCACAGGGCCAACACCCCGCCTTACTTAGTTCGCATTATAAAAGTTTCCTCACAAATAGAAAACTTTTTATTGAAATTGATAATCAGAAATCTAACACAATACCAGTGAATTCAGGAGTTCCGCAGGGATCCATACTTGGACCCTGGTTATTTAACACTTATATTCATGACATTCCAACTAGATTGTCCAATAACTTCAAAACAGTTCTTTATGCTGATGACTCTATAGTTTTCGCACAAGACGAAAGACTACATCTTGCATTAGATAAGATCTTAAAACACATTACATTCATACAAAAATTCTACAAAACCTGGAGAATAAATATTAATGTCGAAAATGCCAATTAATTTGCTTTAGAAACTCAAGTGGAAGGACACCAAGGACACCATCTAGCTGTGCGAGAAAGTAAACAATTAACTCTCCAAATCAATAATAGCGAAATCAAAACCGTCGATAAGATCAAATATCTAGGTGTTAATATCCAAAACAAAACTGTTTCAATCAACATATGAGAGCCACTATAAACAAAGCTAAAGGTGCAGCCGCGCTGCTAAAACCAATTCTGTCATCTAACAATGTTGAAAGCAAAACTAAGCTTCTTGTATATAAAACATTAATAAGACCTATTTTAACTTACGCTTGCCCCATCTGGTTCACAATTAGTCCCACAGTAGCTAAGGAACTCCTTGTCTTCGAAAGAAAAATCATCAGACATTGTCTCTCCAAATTTAGAAGGAAAAATAAAAAATATATACACAACAAGATTATTTATAAAGATTCGGGAATAACCCCTATTCTTCAATACTCTTACAATCTAGCCGTCACTAGACTAAAAAGACTACAACATCACCCCAACCCTCTTATGAGGAGCATTTACTACGACAATGTCACAACTCCACTGGAAAACGGTACCTACTACGTGTCACCGATCAGTTTAATAAACACAGAATCTCTCGTGTCTTTGCAAGCTAATAACTGCCTAAATCTTAATAAATTCTACGAATCGAAAAATACCAGTCACTTGAGAGGTTAAAGTACACACCCTGGCTTCGTGCTCCGTGATCTGAATAGGCGTGCACCAACCAATCTAAATTAGTACAATACTTTATTGTTCCCTGTAAATATGTAAATAAATTAGTTTTGGTTTTAGGTAGTTCATAAACAGCGCTCAAATGCTGAAAAAAACGTTTCATATAATGCCCTGAGCAAGCATAAATTTTTCTAGTCATTAAGATACAGTTTATAATAAGTTGAATTAGAGAAAATACTGTAAATTGAATTAAAACAATTTTCATATATCAAAAAATCAATTTTTGAAAAACGGTAGCACTTGACAGTTCTTGTCAGTGTATCCAACATATAAAAACAAACTATGTTTAGTTTTTTTTTTAGTAACCGCTGTAAAATATACTTGTAAAATGAATGTTTCTAAAATGTCTCAATAAAGGAATTGAATTGAATTGAAATTAACAAAATTCAACACTCAATTTCAGTGTCAGCTTCACAATTCAAACAAATTTTATATATATTTTTTGAACACACTAAAGCAATTTGACAGTCTTTATAAACATGTATAATCAGTAATCACAAAAATAACTTATTGAAAACAAAACAAACAATTGAACGATTAATTTATATATAACAAACTACATTGTATTAAAACATATACCTGATAAAACTTTATAGTATAAAAATGTTGATTTTTCTGTAGTTGTTGGTAATCCACTTTGATATTTTCTCATTGTAAATCCATCATGATTTTCTGTATCATTTTTTATTACAACAATATCATCATTAAAACTGTTTGAATTACATAAATCACATTTTTCCTCAAATTATTAAGATAATAATATGATATTATTCAATAAATAAAATAAGCAATAAATAAGCAATAAGCAATAAATGTGTGTTGTTGTCGGACCTAGTTCTTAAAAGGCATTTTTGTGTTGTTGTGACTTGTGACACAGTTTGTAATTGCTATTACACAACGCTTTTTACTAAAAACAAAAAAAGCTAGTGCTAGAAGAGTAATATAATTTATCAAAAGCTGACTCTTGAAGTTGAACGACAGAGACTTTTTCGTCTATGTTGTTAAATTCAGTCCAGAAAACCTCCATTTCTCAAGACGAGGCTCAATTTCCTTTAAAAATATATTTGCTGTGATTGTGTCATCAAATTTTTTCATTTCGGTAACAGAGTCCAAAAGGTCGTAACTTTTTTTCCACCATTTTAACAAAGTTAACGATGTTGAATGTCTTTAAGTCTACTAAAAGACTTAAAGACATTCAACTAACAACAATCACTAATTAAATATAATTTACTAATATCACTAAACAAAAACACACTTAATTGTTTTAATGTTAAATGTCCACACTACTTTTATTATCTTTATCAATCAAAATATAAAAATCAAAAATGTCTATAATAGATTGTACTTAGTCTGATTGGAAAGCCAGTTTGCACTATTTTCTCAATTGCTGCAATATTTTCTCAATTGCTCAACCACACCAAATCATGCGTCGCCTGGTCTGGTGTTTTATTTCCTAAAATCTTAACTCCTTCTAGCAATATGGCAATCGAAGGATCAAATGTTTATGTGGTATAATGATACTATGTATAAGCTGGCCAACATACCCGGATCGATTGAAAGAAAACCCGGATTTTGAGTTCGAAAATCAAATGAAAAATGTCCCGGACCGGATTTGACCAAATATATACGCAAAATATCCGGCTTTCGTGTAACGGAAACTTTTAAAAATAAAATTGAAAAAAAGACGATTTTCACGCAACCACTTTTGAAAGAACATTTAAATTTAAATTTCAACGATTCTGCGTTGATTTATTTACAAATACTGTAGCGGATGACTCTTTAACTGCTATTTTTTAAATATTCAAAAATAAATTTTTCATTTACTAGTTTATTTGATCACGGACGCAAATTTGAGATTTTTTTTGATTTTTTATAAGCTAAATAATAAATCATAAAACAATAAACAATAAAACAATAAATAAATGGCATGCCAACTTAATCAACAAGCTCGTTGCGTATGGTTTTCATCCCAATGTTGTGAAGCTGATTCAAAATTTCCTATCCAACCGATTCATATCGGTCTCCTTAGACGGATTTTCTTCTGAGTCTAAACTAATTAACGCTGGTGTAGCTCAAGGCTCAGTATTGTCCCCAACCCTATTTTTGATTTATATCAACGAATTGTTGAAAATCACCAGCCACCCAATAAATAGTTTTGCAGATGATAGTACTCTGCACAAGTCGTTCGAGCTCCTTTCTTCAAAAGGTAAAATGCACGAACGAATTAATCCTGCATGGACAGACGCTGCCATAAGCGTAAATAAAGACCTAAAAAAAGTCGCCGATTGGGGTGACCAAAACCTGATCAAATTCAACTCTGCCAAAACACAGCTGTTGATTGTTTCCAGATCAAAGACCGAGTTCTCCAAAGATATTTTATTCAGTATGTGTGATAAACCAATAGGTGAGTGTAAAAACATTCGTTTATTGAGTGTCACAGTTTCAAATGACCTACTCTGGAACGATCGTGTAATGGCGATGGCAAAAAGCGCGTCTAAAAAAGTCTGCCTCTTAAATAGATGCAAAAATGTTTATAAGTCCTATATTTGTCCCTGTATGGAGTACTTTTGTCAAGTTTGAGGTGCTGCTTCTGTTTCCATCTTGGCCCTCTTGGACTCTGTTCAAAAGCGGGCTATACGAATTGTGGGTGATCGAGCTCTGTCATCAAAACTTGATTCCCTACAACATCGTCGCACTGTTGCTGACCTCGTTGTTTTTTACAAATATCGTCATCAACAGTGCTCAGATGAAATCAGCGGCATCATGCCTCAAACTTATTCTTACCCCCGTTCCACTCGGCAATCGGTTACCGCAACCAGTGAAACGGTCGAGATCCCGCGCTGTCATACTGGCAGATTGCAGAAAGACTTCTTTGTCCGAACTGCATACAAATAGAATAGTTTGCCGGAACCCTTAGTCACAGGTGGCTTCGACCCGCAGAGGTTTAAAAAAAGCGTTCATCAACACCTTAGAACGCCACTTGTTGTGGGACCTAGGTCTTAAAAGGTATTTATGTGTTGTTGTGACACATATTCTAACTAAACCCTATTACACAACAATTTTTATTTAAAAAAAAAAACAATTATATAAACAAGTTTGAGTTTAATACAACAATATATGCTAGCTTAATTACAGCCAGAATTCATGAGAAAACAAATTACAAAATTTTTGATAAGAAAATTAGTTTTTTTATATTTGGATATTTCAGAGCTGACCATTAAGGTTTTCTTTTTTTATTTATTTTGTTATAAATAATTTAAACTAAGGGGTATCCCGCGGGCTCCGCCCCCCCTCCCCCACCCCCGCCTCTCCCTCCTTTCCCCCTCCCTACGCACACCAATACACTCTTGCTCTTGCTTCTTCTCATCTATTCTGTGTGTACCTTCTGCTTAACTATAATTCTACAAAAACCATCGTGAGGTTAACGATAAATTTTTATACGATCAATGACAAATGGTTGAAAATAATAATAATAAGAAAATACTGAAATAGCAGCTTTTGTTCTTCTATATTTTATTTGCAGAAAATGAAGCTATGCAAAAATAATGATGGAAAAAAAATATTCTATGATTTTTACATCGACATCGACATTTTTACATTTACATCGACAATGACAACGAAATTTCGTACTGAGTTTCTTAAAGTTCATTTTATTAAATCGGTTTAAATTATTAATGTTTGAAAATGTATATTATAACCTAAACTGTTTTTTGTATAAAAATATCAAATGTTTTCAACCTACATTGTTTTTAAAAATTGTTAAAAATCTATATTTTTCTATGCTGTTATGTTCGCTGTACTAAAGAACAATTTTCTGGTTCTGGTCCTGCCATAATAGCGCTAGTATTTTACGAAATATTGTGTCAAAAAGTGAGGAAATAGACCTTTAATCATGTACTTTCATCAATTTGTTTCCTCTTTTCTTTTTTAATAAACTTATTATAAAAACCATCTACCAACTTTACTATTTAATGTAAAAATTATTCCTTTAAAAAAAGGTTATTAATCCTTTAAAAAAAATTCGATCTATTTTTCATAATAAATATTACATATCTTGTGACTAATTCAAAATAAAAAAGGTTTTATTAATAAAACATCAACAAAAATTATAAATATATGTATTATGTAACTTAATTAAAATAAAAAAATAAAATCCCCTAAATGCATTCTATACTTAACTTTTTAACTAACTTTAAAGAACTACTTTATCGATAATTCTAAGTATCCAAAAACAAAATTTTATATAAGTTTTATTTATATATGAATTATTTATTTATATGAATTCATTCATGAATAATAAAATAAAAAAGCACAATAATTTTAAAGTTATTTAAAGAAAATAATGAATTTATGAATAAAAAAAAAACAATTTTAATGTTATTTAAAATAAAAATTTAAAAACTGCATTATCGTAAAACGAAATGTATGTATGAATATGAATAAAATAAGAGTGTGTAAAAAAATGAATTGTAGTTTTTTTCTGAGAAACTTCAAACCATACCTTTGAATTGAAAATATTCCAATTACTTCTTTACTTACTTGAGTTTAATTGATCTCCAAAATCCAAAATAAATAATTTTAATGTTTTTTAAAAAAAAAATTCGCAAAATTCAGGTTTCGAACTATCAATCTATAGATCATCAGTCGAGCGCGCTACCAATATACCAAATTGAACTATATTTGGTCTTTAGACTAAAGGATAGATAAGATATCCGTTACGCTTGTATAGAAGGATAGACTTACGGCTATTATATTATAGATAGACCCAAAAAGGAGTTAAAACCACTAGTGACTAGAGCTACATATACTTCTCGTAAAACTCTCATTATTCTAATAAATTTTTTAGGTTATGATAATTTTATGGTAATCAACAAGTTATTTATCTCTACCTGATTTTCTTATTTATTCATCCATATTTTATTTATTTATTTATTTATTTATTTATATAAAGTACACAAAACAGACGGTAAACGCCCAATACATGTGTAACAATCAATCAAAACAATTATACAAAAATAATAATAAAAAAAATAATAGAAAATTAAATATACAAAAGTAACAAACAATAAAAGTGACAAATCTTGAAATAATAATCAAAAAACAATCGAATTAAATTAATTTAATTTATGGATTTTAAAAACTTATTAAATTTATATATAGGTGTGAAGAAGAGATCAACTTCAGATATCGTGCAATATTTGTTCCATATTAACATCATCCTGTTAACTGGAGCATTCAGTCCAATATTAATCCTGCTATTATTGGAATAAAAAACTTGATGTTGCCTGTTATTCCTGGCAGGAACATTGAAGTTATAGCTACTGATATGACTTGATATATCAATCATTCCATTAAATGATTTATATACGAACTTCAGGTGACTTATATCGCGACGAACACTTAAATGATGAAGTCCGATGCTTGCTGCAAGTATATTATAGTTGTAATCAGCTGTGTTCAAAATTCGCTTTTTAAACAGTCGATAAATAAATTTCCTCTGTATTTTTTCCAGCATATCAATATAAGTAGATTGAAATGGAGACCAAACTATTGGACAGTATTCTAGTTGAGTACGAACCAAGGACTGATATAATAATACGAAGACATCAACATTTTTTAGCGATTCACATATTCGAAAAACGAAACCCAACATCTTATAAGCTTTCCTGATAATATTGCTGATATGTAATTCGAAAGAAAAGTTTTTCTTAAATGTCACTCCCAGATCCTTAATGATTTCAACTCTATTCAATGATCTATTTTGTATCTTGTAGTCATATAAAACATCGTTTTTAGTTTTAAGAGAAAATGTCATGATTGAGCACTTGTTAATGTTTAGATGTAACATTGATTTTCGACAATAATCTGTAAAATTATTAATATCATCTTGGAGCTTAATGCAGTCATCAATATCTTTAATTTCTTTATAAATTTTCAGATCATCAGCATACACAATGAAATCCGAGTTCACGAAGCAAGCTTTGATGTCATTTATAAATAATATAAATAAAAGTGGTCCTAAATTAGAGCCTTGTGGTACGCCAGAGGTTGGGAATATTACTTTTGAAGTAGTATTATTAATACAAACATATTGTGTTCGATTTAAGATATAGCTTTTAATCCACCTAAATAAGTTACCATGGATACCAAGTGCAGCTAGTTTATAAAGTAAAATAGGATGTTTTACCTTATCAAAGGCTTTAGAAAAATCTGTATATATGACATCAACTTGTTGTTTTCGATCAAGAGCTCTCGAAATATTATTTGCAAATGTAACCAGATTAGTTTCAGTAGATCGTTGTCTCATAAATCCATGCTGCTCATCAATGATACGATGTGAAAGATGTTTGTATATATGTGTGACAATGATTTTTTCGAATATTTTAGCTGGACAACTAATTATAGATATTGGTCTATAATTGTCGATATTTTCCTTACTGCCACTTTTGAAGATAGGTACTACTTTAGATTTCTTCCAAACTGATGGAAATATTCCATTTAACAATGATGTATTGAAAATGATGTGAAGAGGTTTTGATAACGTACTGGAAAATTTTTTGAAAATTATAGGAGGTATGAGGTCAGGTCCAGCACCTTTTTTGATATCCAATGAATTGAGTAGCTCATAAACCATATTATATTCAATCAATAAAGGGGGCAACGCATTTAGAGGTTCAATAAATATACCATCAACAGAATTATCCCATGTATCATTAACTGTATACGTGCTCTCAAAAAAGTCAGCAAATGCATTACAAATTTCAACATCACCTGACACAGTATTATTATCAAATTGCATTTCAGATGGTAAGGTATTGTTGTTATTTTTTTTGGTTTTAACGAAATTCCAGAACAACTTAGGATTCATTCTGATTTGAGACTCAACATTACATAAATAGTTTTTATAATCATTTTTCATTTCCCATTTAAGTTTAGTTCTCAAAGCACTAAATTTAACATAGTCACGCATGTTGTTATATTTTTTGAACTTCTGATGATGTTTAATTTTTTTGTTATATGTTTGTTTAGTATTTTTAGTGACCCAAGACGGGAGTCTGGTATTTTTGGTTTTTTTCTTTGGTGTAGATTTTATTAGTGCATCAGTAATAACATCATAGAATATATCTGTCATTTCGTCTACATTGGAGCAATTGTTGAGTATTGTATTCCAATCAATAATTTGTAGTAAGCTGTGTAACATATCATAATTGGTTTTATAATAATTTAATAATAATAATGGATGATCATTAACATTGGAAGGAGGGTATTTAGGGCTTGATTCAGGTAGGAAGAATTTTGCAATATATGGCGGGTGATATTGGTCGATGTTGACTAATTCTGTGTCTGCTTTACTTAAATTCATGCTAAAATTAGCGAAAACGAGATCTAGTATTCCATTTGATGAATTCAATAATTTAGAATTTTGTTGCAAGCCACAAAATGAAATACAATTTATTAAATTTCGAGAGTTTTCGCTATAGAGTTAAAACGATATTTTGTACAAATTTACATTAATTTTAATTTTAAAACATTTAAGATCAATAATTTAATTCAATTTTATTTTTCAAAGAATGAAAGAACAAAATATAGCAAAGAAATTTACACTAATCTTAAATAAATTGTTGAAGATAATTAAAATCTGTTACAATTGTGAAGAAAATAAAACAAAGAAAAAACAAAGTTAGTTAAATTTCCTTAAAAAAATAAATCATTTGGTGAGTGGTTTTGGTTTCGTTTATAGAATTTATAATTTATATTATACTTACATAGAATAAAAAATTCTTTGGTTTTGTGTTAAATGGTTTAATTTGTAGCTAACTTACTGTAACTGATGTTTTTCTTTGGAGGTCATTATTTCCTCTTTGTAATTTAATTCATTATTTATAAGTTGGTCAAATTGTTTTTATAATAATAATTGTTACAATTAAAACGTGCAAGAAAATTGACACACCGTGATTTTATTTTTTGGTTCGGTACATTTACAATTTTTTCAATGTTTAATTTGCTATCTTAGCTTTGCTAGTTTGTATTTGCGATGCTAGTGTTTGCTATTATTGTACAATCCTTCAGTAATAACTAACCCGCTTTTCACTGGTGGGTGTTGGACAGTTAGCTTTACTGGAAGATTTGTATGATGAAGAAAAATAACGTTAAAGTTTTAATGTTAAAATAATTCTTATTTATTTATGGTAATTCATTTTCTTTAAATAAGCAATTTTTGCTGCGTTAACAATTATATCAAGTTATTATAAAGAAAATTAATTAAATATAATAATGTAATTTTGCACTATTATGCATTATTATGCATTATTGATTTCCGCTGGGTTGGTTGATATGTTTTTATCTGTTGAGGTATCAACAATTATCATTCGTTCAAGATGAATATTCAAAAGCTAGGATATGAGATCAGGACTTCGAAAAATTCATCTCTGAAATATGCTTTCAAAATGTTATAAAATCATTCATTGTTTGGAAACTGAATACACCACTGTTTGGTACTTGTAGAGGTTTTTTTTTATGGTAAGGGAAGAAAATTTGTTGTTTTCAGGGATTTTTGAGATCTTTTTCAATGTAACCATTGATAACTCATCCTTATATTTAAATGTCCTTATCCTTATACTTAAAATAGGAAGTAAAATTATCGATGTATTACATATTGGATTCTGGATCGTCAGTGTCAATATTGGGAAACAGATCGCTCTAATGAAAACTTTAAATTTAAAGTATCATCGTCTGGAGTCGTATATTAAAACGGCCGACGGAACAGTTAATAAAATATGCAGATATATTAGATTCAAAGATGCTTTTAAAAACAGAACCGAATCCATTTGTTTTTGTATTGTTTCGAGTTTGAAATACGAAGTTTACTTAGGTATCAATTTCTGGCGCAAGTTTAATTTATTTATTTTTAATGTATTGAAAATCCTAATTTGATTGATCATAAATGCCAACAAATTATCGTTTGAGCAACAACTCCATTTTGGATCAGTAAAAATATGTTTCCATCGTTTAATGGGGAAAACTTAGGACTGACTGCTTTGTATGAACACGAGAAAGAAATTATTAAGAATACGAAATCAATTAAACAGCGTTACTATGCTGTGTCTCCGGCTGTTTATTTAGATTTAGAGGCCAAAATCGACAGAATGTTAAAGTTAGATATGATTAAGGAAAGCAAAAGTTCTTGGAGTTACCCATTACCCTTGTCAGGAAGTCCAATGGTGAGGTAATGATGTCTTGATCCGTGAACGATCTATGCAGTGCCTATTAAAGGCGCTTATCCTTTAATATCAATGGTATTGCTTGTATGTTTACCTAATACTAAGTTTATCTCAACCTTTCAGACCTGAAAGACGTGTTTTAACTAGTTCCGCTATCAAGATATTGACGCTATGAAACGGAATTTACAGTGCCAGGCAGTCCTTTGCATCAATTCAAGGTTATGTCATTTGAGCTGTTTAATGCAGCCTAATCGATGTGCAGAATGATGGACAAAGTCATAGCACATGAACCATCAGATGTTTGTTTAATTGGATAATTTGCTCATTATGTCTAGTATTTTGGAGAAACACTTTGATTTGTTGCAGAAGATTGATTGCCAACCTCTTGCGGTTGGTGCGGCTTACCATAAACGTAGAAAAGAAATTTTATGATGCGAGAAATAAAATACTTGGAATACTAAGTGATTCACCCACCCGGCTAATTATAAATCACCCCTATCTATACGATATGCGAGCAATGAAGGTGTTGGTGCTGTATTGTTCCACAACAGTGACGATGAGTATGATCCGCCCATCGCACATATTTCAAAAAACTTCACAGACCTCTGAAGAAATAAACAGTATATAACTGAGCATGTGACTGACTGAGTGTGTTCTACAGTTCTTGAAGTCAAAAAGATTCGTCCATATGTCGAACGTCATGAGTTTACCTTGATAACTGATCATGCATTACCCAAGTGGCTCATGAACCAAAAATATCTTAGCGGCAGATTGGTACGCTGGATAGATCTTGGTTGTGATGAGTTTAAAGATGATGAATTCGTTATGTAAGAAAAAAAATCTTGAAGGAGTCTTAAAAGTTTCCGCTAAAGCGCATAATGATAGAGCGTTCATTAGATTAGATCCAAAGCAAAATAGTAACCTATATGATATTTCGATTAGGAAAATTTGGTTACCAAAACCGTTGGTTTTTGAGGTGTTGAAGGCTGAGCATGGTGATTGTATTACGGTGCACGGTGATATCACGAAAACAGTTAAGCGAATCCATAGGTTTTACTATTGGCCATACGCATGGTGACTGAAATTTAGTCATATATTTATAATTTTCATGTTTGTTAAACATCAAAAGCATCTTATCGTTGGATAAAATCACCATAAAGTCAGCCATTTTAAGTCGAAGGAACTAAACAGATGGTGTACGTTGATTTACTTGGTTCTTATCCTCACAGCTCTAAAGGAAAAAGGGAGCCCTATATATTGATTACCCTTGATAATTTTACCAAATTTGTTATGTGGAAAACCTTGACGCTATACCGTTTGCATCTCTAATTGTTGAATACTTGATGCATGATATTTTTTATGGTCATGGAAGCTATCTACTCCGATAACGATGTGTAATTTAAGAGCAATGAATATAAAACCCTGTTACAAGAATTTGGAATACGTGTCTCCAAAACAACTTTCTATTCTCCGCAACCACTTCGAAATATCATCGCTTTAGGGGTGAAGTGGATAACGTGTCTGCTAGAGGATTTGAACTCACTGGCATTGATAAGGTTACGAGTTTAAATCCAAACCGAAACACTTATAAGAGAAAAACAGAGTTTTTTTCTGAGATAATTCCAACCATACCTTTGATTTGATCAAATTAAAATTGCTGCCTTAGTTGTTTGAGTTTAATTGCCCACACAAATCCCGAATAAGTATCTTAATATGTTGATCGTTGTCCATATTGTACTAGTCCTTGGTCCCACGCCGATTTCATGTGATGATTACCACATATTTTATACTTCGTAAGGCGCATGTTCTTGGTGAGTCCGAAAACTTCTGTTCTGCAATTTTCCTCGATTCGACCGCTTTTTCCTTCGGCAAGCTGCGAAAAATGACGATTGCCGGCATTTGAAATGCCGATAGGTAATCTTTTCCGACAAAAATTTGTCTGCTAGTGTCGAACGCATGCCAAATTTTCAACTGTCGGACTCGACAATAGCAGACACATTGTTGTCGGACAAGGCTACCTTCGTGTTCTAAAACATATTTCTACCCCCATAGTAAAAAAAAATTGTGGTATCAAACTTACAAGATCGCGGGCAATCGTCATTTTTCGGAGCTTGCCGAACGAAAAAGCGGCTGAATCGAGGAAAAAGGAAAAACAAAAGTTTTCGGACTCATCAAGAACATGCGCCTTAGTTTACTTTACACAAACAGAATGTTATATTGTTCAACCTTAATATTATTTCAATCGAAATCGCGAAATAAAAACAAGTATTTTATTATTTTAATAGACTTACTAACACATTTTAGTATAAATCTCACATGAAGATGGCGTGCTTAATTTATGCTTAAAATAGATTTTAATCCCAAAATACTTTTTTTATAAATATGTTGATGTATAGCATTTATTTGTCGCGTGAAACTAGTATTTACAAGTACAACAACTATTAAAAAACATTTACATCATTTTGGATTTCTCATCAGTTGAAGTTCTAGATAGATGTGAGTCCAATGATAAGCTTATCCTCAAGTATGTTAAACCGCGATCCGCGTTAAAATTTTTTTTAATTGTTACAGTTCGAAAATCGTTAAACTCTGATTGTGATGTCACATCCTACGTTATCTGATCGTGCCATCCAGTAATAACTTACTAGGTTTATGAACCACTAAAGATTCAGATACAGATGATTTACCTTTTAACAATGAAGTAATGGTTTTCGTATTGGCCGATAATATAGCCATTTTGTTATCTCACCAGAATTCTCAATCTTCTTCAGAGAATGATGCAAAAAAGAGTTTGAACAAACGTACCTGCTCATCAGTGAAATAAAATTGATTAGTTATTTTTAAGCAAATAAATGTTAAGTATATGTAATTAGGATTTTATTAGGGTCAGTGATTGACATGGCGAAAACATGTTGAACCAAAGTCACCCAAACTAAAATGAAATTTGTTTGATTTAGGGAGGTTGATAAATAGAAAATCGAAACTTTTATTTGACATCAAAATAATAATACATAAAGCGTTAAGAATGCCTTTATTGGCATATGGTATCCAGTTATATGGTTCTACCAGTCCATCAAATATTGAACGACTACAACGCACGCAACCGAAACTCCGCCATAGAATTACAAATACTGGTTCAAAAAGTCCAAGAAATATTTTATATTGAGGTGCGGGTGGGTGGGTTAGTGTCACATTACAAAAACAATTCGAATATTTAAACTAACAATCGTTATTACATTGTTAATGTTATATCAAAATCAACCAAACAATTATTATATTTCTATTATTTTCCTATTATATTCTATTATTATTGTAATAAAATATATTAAACAAAACAAATTAAACAAAATTAATTTCATTAAAAATAATTTATTACAACATAAATTGTTTGTTTTTGTTTGTTTTCGTAATTCATAATTACTCATAAAACATTAAAATAAAAATAAATTGAATCCTAAGAATTAACATTATTTTTTAGCATAAACAACAACAAAATATTAAAATAATTCGATAAATAACAAATATAATTAATTGTTTTTGTTTTTTTTGGGATATTTAAATAAACCAAACAAATTGAAATGGAAAATATGCAGCAGAGAAAAATTAATTTTAAAGATTCAATTAAAATTTTATGTCTTCCGTATAGTAACATCATTCAAAGGCGATCTTTGTAGTACAAGAATAAATTTATTTGTCCACATTGAACAAACCATTTTGTTGGATTAAGCAAATAATAGCATATTTATTTCCTTATCATAATTGTTCGGTTCTATTAAAATAAGGCTGTGTATTTGCCTCATATCTGTTTATAGGTCATTTGTCATCTTAATATTTTTCACTTGAACGTTGTATCTGCAGTTGTATATATAAATAAAAGGCAAGTGTTAAATAAAGATAAAGTTAAGAAGAGCAAGAAACAAGACAAGTTGTGGTGGTGGATTATTTAAAAAAAAAGGGATGTTTTTTTGATAAATTGCCTTAATTTATTATAGCGGTTTATGTTGGGACTGGGAGCATGAAATTGCTTTTAAGGTACAATTTTTTTGGAAATAATTTCAAATTGCATTTTAATTTATGTATTTTATTTTACTTTTTCAAAATAAAGTTACGTATATTTTGGTTAAATATAATAAAATCTTATTCAACTCCTATAAATATCATAAATATGTGATGCCAAATACAATTTGAGATATACGATTACGTTTCTCTTAGGCTTCTCAGCCTTAACACTTTTGAGGTTGATTATAAGTGAAACCACTTTAGAAACACATTTAACATTTGCGAAGTAATAAATTAAAAATAACAACTCAGGATCATATTTGTCCATTTTGATGTACGAAGCGTGAATTAATAACTAGGGAAACCATAAATATAGCATGTTTTTTTATATCACTTAATTCAAACACGATTAAGCTTGAAATCAACTTCAGTTAAAACTACGACTTTTAAGCTCTACTTTTTAGATAATAATAATCAAAGACGACCAACTTTCAGAAGTTTCATATGCCATGCAGGTGATGACCTTTGGAGCAACTTTAGCCATAGTCAAGTGAAATACGTCAAAAATATCAATACAGAGAAATGCTTTTCTAAATAAGGTCAAGCTGTATTCGCTATAAAAAATCAATATGTTGATGACCAGCTAGATAGTCTGACAGTTAAAGACGAAGCTATTAAACTCGCAAAAGAAGTAAAATATATCCATTCTCAAGAGAGCTTCGACATTACAAATGGGTTGCCAAATTCTAAAACAGTTTTGCAGGCACTAGGCGCTTCATCAGATTGAAATAAAACAGCATGGTTTATGCGAAAATACAAACTGAGAAAGTATTGGTTATGTGGTCGTGTACAACAGATGACACATTTTCTTATTCGATAAATCAAAGCGAACTGAATTCATAAATTTTTGTTGGAACACATCGACCAATTAAAGGGAAGTTCTGCGGACTATTATGACTGTGTTTGATCCATTAGCCCTCATAGCTTTTTCCTTCGGCTACGTATAGATATTGCAAAGGAAATTTGTCGATAATTTATATATTGGAACAACCTAATCAACGATCAGCACTACGAAAAATAGAAAATATGGGCTAAAGCATTGTGTACTATTGAAAAAATTAAAATTCCTTGCTGCTATACTACAATTTTATCAAATATACCGACACCGAAACCCAACTGCATGTCTTTGTAGACGCGAGTGAGAGCATATTTTCGGATTTTGCATATCTGCGAGCTAAATTCGCCACAGATATCAGAAATGTCAAAACCACGACTAAAAATGTAGAAATGCAGACTGTTCTGTCAATTTATAGGCCATAGAATTGGTGAAATATTGGAAAGTACTGAAATAAACGAATAGAGGTGAATTCCTACAAAATTGAATGTAGCCGACGAAGCCACAAAATGAAAACACTCGCAAATATATCTACATATGATAAGAGGTTTAAAGGGCCAGCATTTCTAATGCTTCTTGAAGAACATTGGCTAAAAAATATCGACCATGAAATTCAGATAGAGAAAAAAATGAGCTGCACCACATCTATCTCATATTGAAGTATCAGTTTCGGAACCATTAACTCCAAATCCTTAAGCATTTTCTTCTTAGCATCGACTAGTTAATTCGCAGGGAGATGTCATGAGAGCTATGCGTATAATTTTATTCCAAAACAAAGAAGGATGCCCAAAAGATTAGGGACATTAACAATCGAAGAAAGATCAGAGGCTTAAAATATGTTGTACAGAAAATGTCGATGGGACACATATAAAGATGAAGTACTACTACTGAGCGTGAAATGGGGCAAACATTAAAAATGTAGCCTACTTTGTATAAATGCTCACCATAACTGGACCAGTCTAACGTTTTACGAATTTGAGATCATGCCGTGGAAGGGGTTAATATTGATACAAAACGACCAATTCTTCTGACGATCTATCACTTCAAATATCACCATAGAAATCACCAAACTGTGTTAAATGAAATTCGTCAGAAATATGTAATTCGTGTGCTGAGAGTTGTTATAAAAAAGGTTAAACCGCATTGTCAAAAATCCAAAAATGATAGAGCTAAACCACAATCACCGGAGATATGGAATTTACTTCCTGTTAGATTATGAAAGTGCACACAGATCTTCTCGTACGTGGGTACAGATTATTTTGGACTAATGAAAGAAATAGTTGGACGAAGATATGAGAAGAGGTAGGGTGTTTTATTTACCTGCCTGACTATTCGATCCTTACATATTGAGATCGCCTCCAGTTTCCCAACCGATACATGTATCCAGTGTTATGCCCAACAAATTCTGTTAAGTGTATATGTACACATTATCTTTAGCAGCTAACGTAAATAAACATTTAACACACAAACTTACCAACTTCCTTTAACATTTGTAATTAAAAAGTCCGTGTCCGCTGTAACTAAGAATAAGAACATAAAGAATTGAAAAAAACAAATTTATTCTTTTTTCTTATATATTTTTATTTTCTAAATTTGGTTGTTCGTGTTTTCCAGGGTTGTTAATATACACGTATAAAACGTTTTATACGTTACACGTATAATACGTAACGTATAAAACGTATATAACGTATAAAACGTATAAAACGTATAATATGATTTTGTTTTTGAAATTCATTCATAAAAAATTAAAAATACTTCTTACTTCAGATATTAAATATATTTTTAGTAAAAATACATATATTTTAGTAAAAATATAATTACGTAGTTATAAATTATTTATATATTTTATAATTTATAACAAAAACTATTTAAATTCTAGATGTTATTTGAATGTATATTTTTATACTTTATACGAAAGACTATGTTACTGTACATTAAACTGGTTAATAATTTTTAATTCACTAGATTTGAATATTGAAAATTTTGAATTATATATTAGAGATTTTTTTGAGCACTTAAACTCAAGCAATTAAATTATTTTCGAATTTTTCAACACGTATACTATATGATTTATTTCATTTTGATTCCAACATTTACTTAATACTTAATGGGAAGCATTTTGGATGAGAAACATTTGGCTCATGAACTTAATTATTTGGCATCATGAAATGTTATTGAATATATAAAATATGGTTCAATCCAACTTCAGCTCCTTCCATCTAATAAGAACAGCTGGAAATATAATGTTGTTTCAGAATAAATGTCGTTTTTTCATAGCAGTTAGGGAAATTATTAGAGATTATTAGAGAGATGTTTTTAAAAAAATTTTGTCGTGTGAATCCAGGTTGCACCACTTCCAATTAATAGACACAGTTGGAAAATAACAGGTCGTTGCAGATCAAATCTTCTTTTTATACAAAAGTTGTAATAGTTAAAATAATATGTATTTACGTCAAACGAAAAAGTTTAGTGAGAAGATTATTGAGTAAATTCATTTTTGGTCATTAATGAATAATAGGTATGGTTGGAAATGTCAAATTATTGCAGACTAAACTTGTTTTGAAAATAAATAATTATATTTTGAAAAGAAGCATTTACGTTAAATGTGGAAGTTTTCTGAACTAATAGGAATAGTTGGGTAAGAAATTTACATGTCGACGCTATATTTTCTAAAGCAACTGTTCCTATTAGTCCCGAAGTCTAGGCTTTATAAATATTAAATATCACGAGTACGATACGAGTTAACGCCCGCGTTAATGTTATATAAATGTATTTTTATTTATTAAGGATTTTACTTTTATACGGTATAAAACGTAAATAATTGTGTGTTTTATACTGTACGTTTTATACGTTTTATACGTACGTATAATACGTGTTTTATACGTTACCGTATTATACGTTACAACCCTGGTGTTTTCCTTATACTAATATTTTATTTTCGTTTCTTTTTCTCTACGGAAATAGCGCAATTTTTCGTATATCAGAAGTCTGATTTTCACGTTCAGGGTTCGATATATGTATGTAAGGTGATTCATGTCATTTGAATTGAAAAGTGTTTGCGATGTTAAACTGATGATTTTAATAATTTGGATTGCCTCGCAATATGAGTTTTAATCTTTCATTTTTTTTTGTTGTTTCGCTGACACAAAAAAAAAAGAGTAGCCAGAGATTTTTTGATGGCTACCAAGTTGTATGTAACTATTTTTAGTTAGTTTTTGATCGCTTGAAAATTAAGTCTAAAACTTTAAAGAGCCAGGTTTTAAACGTATATTCGAACAGAAATACAAATGCAGTGGATGCATGTGATACAGCGGCACGAAAATCAACTCCACTATATTTTGAGGTTGAATTTTGGGATAAGGAAAACCTATACTTGCAATCAACAAGACCAACAAAATTAAGTTTTGTCCTTTTTTTATTGTATTTTTTTATATATTATTATTTACAAGTATCTATTGGTTAAATTTTCATTTTAATATGAGCAACTACAATATTTTGAATTAGAGATTTCCTGGGCCAGAGGCCACATGAAGTTTCTTTTTCGTATTGATTGTTAAATCCCGGTATAAACGGAAATATGTTTTTTAAGAAGATTGTACTCGTTTCTTAATTTTTGAGTCCCTCCCTGGGTTATATTATCAAAAATGTTTGTGTTTGGGTGTGAGTGCGTCCCATCCACTTAACTTAGAATGTGGCCGACAAAAAATATTTGGTAAATTTTAGAGTTGTTGAAAGCTTAATCAATATACTTGCAATCTCATGTGTAAAAAAAACTATTGCAACCTCTTAGAAATTGGAACTTGTGTTTTGAGATGCAAGCGGTAAGCAGTACAGTACAGTACAGAATGTAAAACTATAATTTTTTTGGAACAAGTCATATGGGTTTGTAGGAACCAGATTCCTTTCTCTACAATTCAAAATATGAAATTCATTTATTTAAACAAAATAAAAATCTTTTTAACACCAAACAAAGTAAACAATTTTGTATTCCAAAATAAAACAATTCAATAAAGAAAATATAATATAAATAAAAAAGAAATAGAAAAATGAATTTTCTAATCATTTGTGTCTTTTCTAAACAAATGTGTAGGTGTGCGTGTGTTGAAGATATAAAGTATATTGTGTCTCACATTTTATTCATAGGAATATTTTTGGCCTCACCAACATTTGCCTAATTAACGAAAATTAAATAATATAATTTGTCGCATGCAAATATAATTATAAAATCTCTCATGTTTTATCTTTTGAGTTGAAAACATCCAATTTAGTATTTATTATTAAAACTTTTGAGTTGTTAGCATTAAAGTTAACTTTTGGTGTAATAAAGAAATTTGTTGTTTTAATTGATTTTATTAATATAAAATAAATACATTAAAATTGAAATTAGTGTTGTTTCAAATTAATTATTTTTATTAAAATAGTTTCAATAGATTATTGAAACTATAGGTTGTCATATGGAAGGCTGCATTTTTAAGGAAGATTGCCATTCTTTTATAATCTTTGGCTTTGGTTTATTACTGAAAATGTGTTGTTTTTATTCTGTATCAGACTTAACTCAGAACGTAATTCACCGATCAATTTGATAAAATATACGTAAAAAGTAAATTCAATTTTGAAATTTCTGTGTTTTGAGGTACTATAAGTGTAACGACCAACAAAAACCTGATCGATGGACATTTTCTATTAAAATCTAAAAAACAAACGATCATCACAGTAATCATACCTTCCTCCCGTACTATCAAACAACTTAAGATCATTTCATAAATAGTTAATATCTGATATGTATAATATTTTTTTACCAACATTTCTTTTATTTATTATTTTTGTCATTGACAATTCTGCTTACAATATGATTTGTTGAACAAAGGTTTTTTTTAGAGATTTTCCTGGTCCAGAGGCCATTTGCTAATATTTTTAATATTGTTATTATCCCCGGTATAAACAGAAACCTGTTTTTTATATAAGTGGAAAATGAAGTTTTGGATGACTTGTTTAAGTGTCAAGAATGGTTTATTATTTTAAAGATTTCAGGTTTGGCTCTAGGATCCTTAAGTTATGAATTTTCTTTGATCCTGCTCTAACATTTTAATAAAATTTACGGTAAATATTTTAAACCGCCCTAAAAGTTTTTTAATAGTTTAGGGTTTGTAAGAAATTCTTTCATATTAACTTCTGAAGACAGAATTTAGGGTTTTAATTTAGGAGTTTCTAAAAAAGTCAGTACTAATCACAGCGTTTCGCGGAATAATTATCTTTCCTTACTGGGTCAGTGACAATTATATCACCGTCAATGTAATGTAAATACTTTTATTAGGGTTTAAAAGACTGAGGCAGAAAAACGTTAACATTGAAAAACTGACATAACTTTTACACCCTTTAGTTTTATCAATAAATTTGAATGCAGTAATCTTTGCAATACTTGTCTCACGAAATTGAATTTACAATGGCGAAAACTTTAGAAGTGCGTAAATTTATTCTTTAAAAATTTAATGAAAATCCTCTATGGTCATTCGTTCGAATTGCAAAAGAAGCTGAAGTGACCAGACAGACGGTAGCAAAAGTCATCAAGAACGAAAGCCTGGAAGTGGCACACCAGAAGCATTTCACTCGCCAAAATAGGTGCGGAAAGCTGTGTCTGAAATGGAAAAGCATCCAAACATCTCAAATCGGAAATTGGCTCAAAAAGTCAGCTTGTCAGAAAAGTCAGAACGCAGAATTAGAGTCAAGACCTTGAAGCCGGTACAAAGTGCAAAAAATTTCAGACAGAAATGCAGGAAATAACACAGTGGCAAAAAAACGAGCTAAACAGCTGAGAGTCAATTTCTTTAAAACCAACGATTGTTGCGTAATGAACGATGTGACATACGTGCTCTGCAATTTTTCCCAATTACCTGGCTAGGAGTTTTATGTTTCTCGTGGACGAAAAAATGCACTCAATTAATTCCGGACCAAAAAGATGACGAAGTTCTCCAAAAAACTTCTTGTTTCGCAGGCAATCTACAGCTGTGGAGAAGCAAATCTTTTGTGACATCTGGATCTATAAATTCTGAAATTTACATACAGGAATGTCTCCAAAATAGATTGTTGCTTTTCTGAGACAACACAATGTATCTACTTTCTTTTGGCCGGATTAAGCCTCGTGTCACTATAGCAAGGTGACCATGAAATGGTATGAAGACAACAACATCATTTTAGTGCCAAGAGAGGCAAACCCACCAAATTGCAGGGCACTCCGGCCTATCGAACGCTCCTGGGTTTTGGTCAAAATAAAATTGAAGCTAACAAACAAGTAAGCAAAAACCATTGCAAATTTCAGGAAGATGTGGATCGTGGCGACCAAAAAAGTCTCGAATACCACCACAAAATCCATGATGTTGGGAATTCCTGAAAAAATCAAGCTATTTTGTGTTAATAAGTCTGATTAAAATAATATTACTTGTGGATTATTCGCGGTAATAAAATACGTATCCAAAAGTGAGACTTTTTTTAAAATTGGCCCAGCGGTTCCAAAGTTGTCCCAGTTTTTCAATGTTAACGTTTTTTCTGCCTCAGTCATTATTATTGAAAAGGAAAAAAACTTGTTAATTGCGAATTCAATGGTTCTGTAAAGTTTTGAGCAGAAATATTTACATCGTCGTTAAAGGAACAAAAACGATTAAAAGGGAAACCCAGGCAAAAAGAAGCACCAATGGGCTCAATTTTTGAAAAACAGGGCACTTTACGGGATTTTGGCACTTTAGATTTTAGTAAATAAATTTTGATAATTGATGTAATTTTTTTTTTTAAGGCTTTCATGCTCCATGTAGGAGCGTTGCCAGGCTTATCAGCTTTGAATATGGTCATTCGCAACAGCGAATGAAAAGCTTTGTCCACGGTCATTCGCAACAGCGACATAATTACCTTGGCAGCCGATTTTTTTAAGGTCGTTTATTACGTCAGTCTCCCATTGTAGTCGTGGTCTACCTCGTGGTCGCCCACTCCCTGGTGTGCTAACGTACATTTTTCTAATCATTCCAGACTGTGAATCGGCTCGTAGATCATGCCCAAACCAAGCAATCCTATTAGTACGGATACAACCTATTTTATCAGGACCCTCAAGAAGGTCTCTGATCTCAAAGTTATATCGGGTTCTACACTCTCTATCGTCTTTTTTTAAGTGGACCAAAAATGTAGCGTAGGATTTTACGCTCAAATACAGATAAATGCAATTCGTCATTTTGTGTAAGGGTCCACGTTTGTGACCCATACATCACAACCGGTCTACTCAATGTCTTGTATAACTTAAGCTTGGTGTTATTTGATGCATACGGTGATCCAAGGAGAGGTTTAATAGAGTAGAAAGTTCGATAACCTGCAACGATTCGAGCTTTTATATCTGTAAGTATGTTGTTGTTTGAGTCAAGCATTGATCCCAAATATTTAAAAGATTCAACTCCCTCAATTCGTTCATCGCCGCACATCAAATCTTTCTTCTGCGCCTCTCTTGAAACATTCATAAGTTTGGTTTTAATTTAGCTAATTTGAAGACCTATTTTTCTAACACCACTCTCAAGCGACTTGAAAGTCTCACTCATAACAGCTTCACTTCGGGCGAGGATGACAACATCATCAGCGTAAGCAATCATCTGTACTGAGTTTATTGGCAAGATATTGTTATTAGTCGGTAGTTTCTTTTGACGGCACGCATATTCCAAGGCTAGATTAAAAACTATAGGAGAGATAGCATCACCTTGTCTTATCTTAAGCCGGAGTCGACTTTAAAAAACTTTGATATTTCGTTCTCTACTCGTACACAGCATTGAGAGTTCTGTACTATCATTTTGCATAGTGATACCAGTTTACCAGGAATTCCCATTGACACCAGAGCAGACCATCCTGAAATCAATGAGGTGTTGGTGCACAGGTATGTTGAACTCTTGGTACTTTTCCAAACCTTATCGAGAAAAGTGCATCGGTAGTACCTCGGCCCCGCCGGAAACCACACTGATATTCTCCAAACAGTTGTTCAGCAAAAGGATTGATTTTGGATAGCAAAATGTAGGAAAAGATCTTACAAGCTGTGCAGAGGAGAGCGATTCCTCTGTAGTTTGCACATTGTAAGCGATTACCTTTTTTATGGATTGGTATCAGCATAGCTGTGTTCCAGTCCTGTGGCATGGTTTCAGTCCTCCAGATTATTTAAACAAGTTCAAATAATCTTCAGGATAGAGTTTCGCCACCATGTACAATCATTTCGGATGTTATATCGTCGATGCCAGGTGCTTTATTGCGTTTTAATTTTGACAGCGCCGCATCGAATTCTTCTTTGGTTGGTTCGTCTACATGTACCTATGACGCACGAATAAGCTTTGCTCGTCGCCCGACTTGTTGCTGGTCACTTAAGTTGAGAAGATTCTCAAAATAAGCGGCCCAAGTATCTAAAACATTTTTAAAGTAACTGATGTAATTAATAATAATTAATAGTTGTCAATTTCCAATGGTACCATTAGTGACACTTGTAATATCTTATGGTCTATAGCATATAATAGCAAACAAAAACTTTAGATCTGTAGCTCAGATATTTCAGGTACACTAGTCCCGTGTCTATGATCAAATTAAAAAAGGAAACTCTAAGAACATATAGTTCCATGATGTTTCTCTCGGTTTTTAGAGCATATTTTAAATGCTTAAAATAGTTGTTTTATAGGATATTTTTATAGTGCATATTTCTGATTGCCCTACTAATACTAACAGTAACAACAATAACAAGTCAACAATTTAACTGCAACTGGGCAATAACTTTCACCGTTCAGATAACATCTCAATGAATTAGTTATTTTTCTTCTCTACTACACCACACCCAATTTAGTGAGCATTACATAGTTAGCACGACGTGGACGTAGGACTTCGAATTTCACTACATAGTTTTCAACCTGTCTAATAATTAGCTCCACTTTCGTTTTAAACACTGGCTGCATCATGTCAATGTGATCATCAAAATTCATACATTCGTAGATTGTTGGCATTTAGGTTAGCATTTGCCAATATTTCAATGTTATGAACTTTTTGACATAATTTTTTTTATTTCAATATTTTTATAAAATAAAAGAAACCCAATATTTCCAATTAAACGACTATTAAGCAGTTCTAGGAATATTTTGCAAAGAACTTCGGGTAGGGTGTATTTTCTGAAGTGTAAATTTTTCAGATTCAATAATCGGTGTTGTTGTTTCTAGAAGTAATACCATGACACAATTTTCACATAAAACGTCTCTCTCAATCTTCAGTAATGCAATTATATAAAATTTAATGTACACGTTTAAAAGATTTTATGTGGATCACAGGCTACATCAGTATTAAATAATTATAAGAAATGTAGAAAAATAATAAAAACTGTAACAACACTTCTTGTATTTTTTTCTTTTATTATTTGAATTTTTTAATCACACAAAATTAAATCTTATATTTGTTGTTATTTTTGTTTTTTTGTTAACTATACAGCGTGGACCAAAAGGATAAACAAAGTTAGAAAAATCAGCAACATGTGAAGGTTTACTAAAACACCTTTACAATAATTAGTTTAAAAACGCAAGACAAATTAAAATTGTTGGTGTATTACTTTTCCCTTTTAAATTACTTTTTCTCCATCAAACAATCAAATCAATATTCTTACAAATTTTTTTACTGAGTCATGAGTGTCAAATTTTAAAAAATACTAGATCAGACTGAGAAGCGACAAATTGGTAAGATATTTCTCTCCGCTGTAACTAGATAGTTAATTTTAGGTAGTTACAAAAATAATAATCTTCTAAATGTTTG
Organism: Diogma glabrata; assembly: GCA_963693315.1. Lineage (NCBI taxonomy): Eukaryota > Metazoa > Arthropoda > Insecta > Diptera > Cylindrotomidae > Diogma > Diogma glabrata. The sequence goes on from OY856187.1 coordinate 214,080,978, forward strand.
GTGCTTATCTATGTATCAGTCTTGACAAAAATTATATATTCCAAATCTCTTAATTATACAATAATATGACAAAATATCCAGAGCAGAAATTTATTAGGTCCTGATCAGGTTTTAGGTCCTTATCATGAGTGTAACGCTTTTGCCCAATCAGGACCTGATTGGGATAGTCGGATCAGGCCGTGATAAAGTATGCCATATAAAATTAAATAGGGCAAACCCTAGTAAATTATTTTGTTTGAAGCTCTGATGAGATTGCTCAACTTGCAGTCAAATAAGAAAAACCAAATCAAAGCCAGACATATTCAATTAAGGGTATTTCTCTTTAAAGGTAATACTCTCAAAGGGTATTCCAATTCAGGTCCGTAACAGGCTTACATCAGATTGCCTTAATAGGGTTTCCTTATCTGGCCCTGATTACGGTCTGACTATATTCAGGCGTTCCCTAATTAATTTCTGCTCAGGATATTTTGGTCCACTTTGTATAGTTAAACTCTTATAATTTTTTATTATTTAATTATAACAATTATCATTGTTGTATAACTTTTGTTTTGCCACCAAACTGTTATTCGTTTGTTTTTTTATTTTCATATAAATTTCATCAGATTATTGTTCTAATAAAACTGTCAGAAACTTAACACAGTTTCTGTTATTTCATTTTTGTGTATCTTGTCTCTTATTAATTTTCTTTTTGTTTCTCCAAGAACTTTTGCAATTTTGGTATTTTTGGGTTTTTGTTTCATTTTGTTAACATTGTCTAAGAAATTTATCTTAGAAAAAGTGAAATTTATTTGTGGTTTAGAAGTATAAATTTATGTTGGTTTAGTGGATGATTAATGTGAATTGTTTTGTATTTGTTTTAATTAAATTGTGTTCTGATAGGAATCTAGACACACAAAAAAACTTCAATTAATATAGGTCAGGAGCTTTTAAAACAAAGTTCTAGACATATTTGAAACCTCTTAGAATTTGTTATCACACCCAGAAAGTACATTTTTCAATCATGTTTTAAAAGTAAGACATACATAGACATTCCATTACAATAATATATACAAAAGAAAGTCAAGGTAGAACAAAACTTTAGCAACAAGCAGTCTTTACGTAAAAGAGTTTTAAAAGAAAATGTTTACAATATATCTTGCTTGAAAGTAGAAACTTTTTTAACTGATTCTGTAACTTTAGTGGAGGAAGAAGTGAATAAGTTTGTAAATTCTCATTTTTTACTTGTTAATTCCTATTTAAGATTTTTAGATTTAATAAGCAATCATCATATGAATATCCCAGTTAATGTACGACAATTGAAAATCTAATAATATAGCCTAATGGCATATGATATAGCAGTGGTCACAGATGAATGAAGATAATTGTGACGAAAAAATAATTTTTGTAATAATCGCTCTTTTAACGAGCCATTTTTTTTTTTAATAAAAGTGTTGTATTATAGGGTTTACAATATGTGTTACAACATCACATAAATATCTTTTAAGACAACAACTTGCGCTCTGAGGTGTTGATGGACGCTTTTTTTAAACCTCTGCGTATTGAAACCACCTGAGACTATGGATTCCGGCAAACTATTCCATTTGTATGCAGTTCGGACAAAGAAATCTTTCTGCGATCCGCCAGTATGACAGCGCGGGATCTCGACCGTTTGACTGGTTGCGCTAGCCGATTGCCGAGTGGAACGGGTGTGAAAATAAATCCGCGGCATGATGCAGCTGATTTCATCTGAGCACCGTTGATGACGATATTTCTAAAAAACAATGAGGTCAGCTAGAGTGCGACGATGTTGTAGGGAATCAAGTTTTGATGTCAAATCTCGATCACACACAATTCGTATAGCCCGTTTTTGGACAGAGTCCAAGAGGGTCAAGATGGAAACAGAAGCAGCACCCCAAACTTGACAACAGAACACCATACAGGGGCGAATATAGGACTTTTAAACATGGAGCAATTGGTATGGAGTGAAATTTTTTTTGCATCTATTTAGGAGGCCGAGTTTTCTAGACGCGTTTTTAGCCATCGCCATTACATGATCATTCCAGAGTAGGTCATTTGAAACTGTGACACCCAATAAACAAATATTTTTACATTCACCTTTTGGTTCATCACACATACTGAATAAAATATCTTTGGGGAACTCGGTCTTTGATCTGGAAACAAATGATCTGGAACAAATGAAACAATGAACGTTGTTCAAATTTTGTGACCATTTATTTGCATATGTTTCGATATAAAATGATAATTTAACGATAAATATTGTTACGTTTTTCCAACCTTACTTCGAATTGGCCTTACTTTCAATTCGATAAATGCAATTCCCAATCTCTTTCTGAGTTTGATCACTGATCAGTAAGCAAACACACCAGGTTTTATTCTTTTCGGCTGTAACGAACAAGCTCCACCACCGAATTATCGAATTTTGTATTCTTTTGGAATGAATTTCAATAGCAAAAAAATAATTCGGTGTTGGAACTGTACTGAAATTTGTTCGGTACAGCCGAAAAGAATACACTATAAGTATTCAACACTTCAGTTGTTCCACAACAATAGGAAAACAATAAAAACCAAATTAAGTAATAAAACTATTTTTGTATAATTTTAATATTTTATTAATAAAAAAATATTATTAATAAAATGCCTTCATGTGAAATAATTTTTTTATCAGTATTTTATTAAGACATGTTTCGATAATTTTTAAATTATCATCATCAGTTTATCAAAATTAATGAGACGAATTATGCTAATTTTATTACTTTTAAAAACAATTTGAATAAATCAACCTTAATACAAGGACATAAAACAATAAAACAAAAACAAAACAAAATTGATTAAATGCAACTGATAAGAGTAAAATACATGAAATAAGTACTTATTCTAATTAGATTAAATGTTATAGTCTATATAATAATAGTACATTATGATGCTAGGACGTAAAGCTAAAGATTTTGGACGGATGTGGAGTTTGCAAATCGAGGCGCTAGCTGAGATTTGCACCCACATTAAGTCCAAAATAGCTTACGTCCGTGCATCATATACTATTTTTTATTCGCCGCAAGCAAAATATTTTAAGAAAATTTGTTTATTCTGAATTAAAATTATATATTTTCATAAATTTTAAAATAAAAATATATGGAACAAGTAACCTTTGACAAAATATTTATTATTTTTTCCAAATTATTGTGTAGCTATGACAACAAATGATAACAACTATTTTAATTGGATAATGAAATTTTGAATATAAGGGTTGCTTTGATAAAAAATTTTATTTTTCATAGAATTTAAACAAATACAAATGCTTTTTACTTTTTTGGACGTAGCTATGACAACAAAATAAATAGTTGAAAAGTGATACTTTAAGGCCGCAAATCACAATAATAAAGTAACACTTTAATATGTAGGCGAATAAAAAATAAATTTTGGATCTAGGATGAATTAAAAACTTAATATAATAAAGTATGGAGGGGCTGAAATCTCAAGCTCTGAGATATCAAGACTTCGGTTTTGGTCAAGGATTTTGATATAGTTTTCAGCATAAAACTTTTATGAGGACATTGTTTTTAGTTTTGGGCGGCGATGAATATCAAACATAAAACTCTTTGTTAAAGTACAAGTATTTTTTTATCTCTGTTTAGAAATATATTACAAAACTAACACGAAACATCAATACGTTGCCGGAAAATCATAACAGATCATAAATAAACAGAATTAATTTAGTGAAAAGATGATACAATCAGCAAACTACTCAAAAACCTCTCCATTTAGCGTTTCGAGAATCACAAATTCATATTTCTTTCAAAATTCCAAAAATATTGTAAAAATTAAATAAAATCCAAAATTCTAAAAATATTCCAAAAATTATTAGAAAATCAAAGATTAAACTTTTTTCGAAAATTCTGAAAATATTGCAAAAATTATAACAATATCAAAAATTGAAACGTTTTTAAAAATTCCAAAAATATTTCAAAAATTAGAATAAAATCAAATATTTAAACATTTTCTAAATTTATTATTTTCTAAGAAAAGAAATGAAAATCATTCTTTTGACACACTTGACATTATTTCTTTGACAAACTTGTAATGCCATAATTCTCTATAATAATAATAAAATTTCAGGTCATACAAATAATTAATTTTATTTTTCCCATAAAAATTGGGTAAAAAAATTAATATAAATCTTTCTTTTGACACACTTGACAACATTTTTTTGACAAACTTATAATGCCATAATTCTCTATAATAATAATAAAATTTCATGTTATACAAATAATTAATTTTATTTTTTTCTAAAAATTTGGGTAAAAAATAAATAAAATCTTTCTTTTGACACACTTGACAACATATTTTTGACAAATTTATAATGCCATAATTCTCAATAATAATAAAATTTCATGTCATACAAATAACTAACTTAATTTTTTTCCAAAAAATTGGGTAAATAATAAATAAGATCTTTCTTTTGACACACTTGACAACATTTTTTTGACAAACTTCTAACGCAATAATCTAGTTTTTGGTCTTACATACTATTTCCGACCATCAAAATTTCTTCAAATTCAATGTTTCTATTCGTAATCACTTAAATAAAATTAACGTTTTTTAAGCAAAAAATATGCAAATTTCCTTGTTTTGACACACTTGACGATTTTTTTTACTCACTTCCGGTACAGTTATCGAACACATCGTCCTTTTGGCTCTTCCTATTGAGTAAACCTATTTTTAGAAATCCGTCCAGCGGGTTTCTAGATTTCGTCGGTTGTGACGGCCGGCGGGCTGGCCAGTCGGCAGACAGACATACATTTTTTATTGCTTTTTTAGAATCAGTAGGTGAACATTTGTGTAAAAGTTTGATATACTTTTCAAATTTTGGATAAGGCAAGCAATCGAGCAATTTTATGTCAAAAAAGTAAATCTTCATATGTTAGTATACAGATCGTTTTTGCAATTAATCAACATAATCAACAACATCATTACTAATGATATCCTAGCATTCATTAAAAGTAAAATTAACAAGTTCAAATCCATTATTAAATACAAACATAAAAAGAAAATCAACAAATTATTGAATGTACGTAATAGTGACATCGAAGAGGATTTTTCGCATTTTAAGCACATATTTTACCCCAGAATGATCAACAAAACAGATATAGTGTTTTCAAACCATGAGACACATATTCTCAACAAAGGACTCCTGAATGCAACAGTTTCACTAAAGATTTAACCACTGAAATATCAAATTTGAAAACTATCGTTAAAACTACCCCAATACCCAAACACAAAATGAAGTTAGAGTTATGTTAAATGAAAAAATCAAGAAAGCCTTAAAACAAGAGAACAAAATACACCATAATTTAAAAAACACATATCACCAGGATAACATCACAATCAAGGGTATCCAAACAAAATTAAAAGATCATAACGCCAATGTTATATTATATGCAAAGCCGATAAGGAAACACTGTTATAGTAATGGACTTTAAAGTCTAATGATTACCACCAAAAAGTTTTAACATTTTTCAACAATAATAATATCGTAAAATTAAATTCTGATCCCACCAATAAATACCGCAAAAGCATTAATAACACTATAAATTCATGCACCAACACTCTTTACAGTAAAAACAATATAAAATACAAAATTATTAACCCCAATACCTAAATAAGGGGTACCCCTTACTGGGCTACCAAAAGTGCACAAAAACGACATGCAAATCAGGCCATTAATAAATTGCACAATGGCACCAGGCTTCAAAATATCCAGATTTCTTGAAAATGTCATTAAAATCACGCTTCAGAACAACCACAGCATTCAGAATGACAGTGAATTCATCGATAAAGTAAACAAAGTGAAAATTAGACCCAGCCATAAGCTAGCGTGGTTTGATGTGGTTAACATGTATACTAATATACCAATACATGAAACGACAAAAAGAAAGTACTCATCTGCACTCTATCTCAAAACTATTTTGAATATGAAGATAAATTCTACACACAAAATTATAGTCCAGCTATGGGATCACTTTTGTCTGGACTATTGTCTGACATTTATCTCAACCATTTTGAAAACACATATATTTTCAACCAATCAGCTAATAAACACAAAGGCAAAATTATTTTTTATTGCAGATATGTCGATGACACTGTCATCATATTCAACGGTACTAATCGACAAATAACCAATTTTAACAACATAATAAATAAATTTGTCAATAACATATAGTTCGCTGTGGTTTTTGAAACCAACAACACAGTCAATTTTCTTGACTTTTCCGTTACTCGACAAGCACAAGAATTGGAATATAAAATTTATAGGAAGCCAACCACAAGTGACGTCACCAAACAACGATTCATACCACCCGTATCAACACAAGCTTGCCGCGTATAATAGTTTTGTCAATAGGCTTTTGACCATTCCTATGAACGAGATGCAATATCAAGGAGAAATCAACACATTAAAATACATAGCTCAAGTCAACAAATATAGTCCTCGTTTAATTGATAATTTGATCAAGAAACAGAAAAAACCGACGAAAAACAAAAATAACAATATTAACAAGGAGGGCCCGGCGTGCTTCGCTACGCTTATAAATAAAGTTTTTTGCGTGGACATTTTGTTGACGTAGAAGCAATGATTTCAAAAAGTGGTAATGAGAAATGCTACCATATAATTTTTAATTTTTCTTTTTAAATATATGAATGAAAAATAATCAGAACTCTAGCTGATCAGTTGGGATATATGAAAAATTAGCGATCAAATAAGTTTTCAAGTAAGCTTCGCTAATTTTTCATATATCCGAACTGATCAGCTAGAGTTCTGATTATTTTTCATTCATATATTTAAAAAGAAAAATTAAAAATTATATGGTAGCATTTCTCATTACCACTTTTTGAAATCATTGCTTCTACGTCAACAAAATGTCTACGCAAAAACTTTATTTATAAGCGTAGCGAAGCACGCCGGGCCCTCCTAGTTTTCAATTAAAATAGAACGTGAGCCATGCGGTATAACTGGAAGAATTTGGCGAAAGTCACCGCTCAGTAAAAGAGTTTTACCTGCAAACAGTTTATTTTTATTTTCTTCGTTTGGAGTCAAATCTCTTAACAAACGATCAATTAATTTTAAAGCATGAATAGAACACATTGAAATTTCATCTATAATAATGATTGATGCATTATTAATATATGTGCCATGTACACTGTTTGGAGTTATATTTGGCATTGAATTCTCTAATAATGGAATTGGTAATTTGAAAACATTATGCAAAGTTCGCCCCCCAATCAAAAGAGTTGATGCAATACCACTGAAGGCAGTTACAATACACGAAAGATTTAATGAATTAAATTTATGAATGATTGCCGTTTGAACAAAAGTTTTGCCACAACCTGCATGAGCTGTCAAGAAAAAAACATTACTTCCAGTATCATGGAATTGAGCTTCACGCAAAACAATATCAATCACACTACGTTGCTCATTATTTGCATTTTCAAACATTCTATCGAAAACTATAGCTTCTTCTTCAATATCAAAATGACCTACATCGCCAATCTGTAAGTTATATTGTGGAATCGGAAGACCAAGATCACCACATGAAGTATTATGTGTAAGAAGAATTTCATTAATTTCAATCAAGGCTCGATTAATTGACACATCTTCATCGTAATTTCGTAAAAAGTCTTCAATCATACTATTTCTAAATTCAATCCATAAAGCTAAAGCATTCGGAGGAACATTCAAACCACAGATAAATGCAAATAATTGACGAAACTGTTTTGGTGATTGAATTTCTGAAGTTTCAAGTAAACATTCACGCCATTCATTATCATTTGTTGCAATACCTCGAGCTTCACATGCTGCAAAGTAGGGTACTCAACACCTTCATACATACGTAGATCAGAAAAAGATTTTGGACCACGAACATGCAACAGAAGTAAACGCATATGAAACAATTCTATATCTTTTGGAGAAACCATATATAATCGAGCAACAACTTTATCAGCCCCACGTTGTCTTCTTTTCCACGATTTACTTTGATCATGCCAAACATAATGTAATGGTAATTCTGTATACAAAAACTCATTAGCTAAATTATCAATGGAATTCAAATGGAAAAATGCTAACAATTTTGTTCTTGATACATTTGCGACTGCACCAGCCACATTACCATTCCTGATATAAACATTTTGTCTATTAGGCAAATGACAATCAAGTCGAATAATTGTATGAGATTGAAAATGCATTGGAAATTCAAATATGCGCCAAGCAGCTTCAGTCGAACCAACATACCGTCCATTCAAAAAATCTTGAATTTCATTTCCCACAATCGCATCATCATTATTCACTGCATTCTCTCCATTCACTCTCAATTCAACATTGGCAGAATCATACCCTTTATATACATACTTGTAAACATATTTCACACTTTTAACAGTCGTACATATTTCAACGTTAATATGACAATTGAATTTTGCAAGAAGATAAGGATTATATGGAACAACATATCTATTATCAAGAGATGCACCACGTACATCAACACTCATACCATTATCACGTCGACGATACAAAGGATAACCATTCACAGATTCTTTAGTATTTTCAGAAAAAGGTTTTGGAAAATTCTTACTACATTTACCATCTCTCATACAAACAGAATTGGGATTTAGAGCACCACATGGTCCATGCATCATATGACGTTTCACATATTCATGTAATTTAGGAAAAAGAATGGGATCAGGGATTTCAGTACATACAAATTTATTAATCATTTCATTTCCATCAATTCTATCTTCATCTGATAAATTTAACAAAATATGGGCATGCGGAAGACCACGTTTTTGAAATTCAATGGTATATATAAGTGCTTTGACAGAACCGAAAATCTTCACAACAACATCAGCTTCAGCATTCATTCCATCATTATTACCATTCATTTCATCATTCATAAAATCAACATTATTACGCATATTACGCATATAATCTCTTTTATTCCGACGACTCGATGTACCACTCACATCCAAACGTTTACGACGTAGTCTTGGCATCGAAATAATCGAAAAATGTCGAAAACCGTCCTTCTTGAAAGATAAAAGACGACTAAAATATAAAATAAATACGACGACTGAAATGAATATAAAATAAATATAAAAATTTTCGTTTTTGTTATTCGTTGTTCGGTTCGATAGCTAATATATAAAAAAGAAAAATTTTAAAGCATTGTTTTAAAGCAAAAAGAAAATTGTTTTTGCATGTATGTAAACTTATAATGCATATGTATAGAAAAAGTTTTCCGTATATAATAACTTTTTTATTTATGATCCGAAAAATCCCAAAAATCTTTAAAATCTAGGTTACACTAATATCAGTTAGCAGTGAAAATTTCAAATGAATCAAAATTCGAATAAAAAAGCCTAATGCTCCACAAAGTTTTGATCTAGCGTATTAATATATAAAAAAAAGAAGATGAACCTAAGGAAGTAATCAAATATATTTCATCATCATACTCCACTTTTATGCCATTCGCGGTTCGCCATAAGTAATTTATTAAGCAAATACACCATACGCATAAGTTATAAAACAAAGGCCAATTTAAAAAATCGATTCAGTAAATCATTTGTGATATAACATCACCCCGATGGAAAATCTCCCTTCAAGAATAATATAAGAACTGAATCTAAAAAATTATGGTGCAAATTATGAAACTTTTTGCAATCCATACAATTTTAGAGCGATCTAGTTTCGAACCAATGAGAAAATTTTAAACTTTAAAAAAGTTTATCATTCTCATCAGGGCTAGCCGACTAGATAAACTCTACAAAAAACGTCAACGCTAATGAATATAAACCAAAAATTAGGTTACAACTCCAGCGAAGTGTAAAAACAAAAAATTTACATAACCATACATTTAATAAATTCAGGTTTGGTCAATTAATTTCTCTGGTGATCACTGTTTTGTTATACTCTAGACATTCTAGTATTGAATAACAAACTTGTATCGGTGAGAAGAAGATGACTAGTCTTCACTTGTGTCTATTGACACATGATCAACAATTAATTCAGTAAATTATTTGTGATATAACATCACCCCGATGGAAAATCTCCCATCAAGAATAATATAAGAACTGAATCTAAAATATTATGGTGCAAATTATGAAACTTTTTGCAATCCATACAATTTTAGAGCGATCTAGTTTCGAACCAATGACAAAATTTTTAAACTTTAAAAAATTTTATCATTCTCATCAGGGCTAGCCGACTAGATAAACTCTACCAAAAAATGTCAACGCTAATGAATATAAACCAAAAATTAGGTTACAACTCTAGCAAAGTGTAAAAACAAAAAATTTACATAACCATACATTTAATAAATTCAGGTTTAGTCAATTAATTTCTCTGGTGATCACTGTTTTGTTATACTCTAGACATTCTAGTATTGAATATCAAACTTGTATCGGTGAGAAGAAGAAGGACTAGTCTTCACTTGTGTCTATTGACACATGATCAACAATTAATTCAGTAAATTATTTGTGATATAACATCACCCCGATGGAAAATCTCCCATCAAGAATAATATAAGAACTGAATCTAAAAAATTATGGTGCAAATTATGAAACTTTTTGCAATCCATACAATTTTAGAGCGATCTAGTTTCGAACCAATGAGAAAATTTTAAACTTTAAAAAATTTTATCATTCTCATCAGGGCTTGCCGACTAGATAAACTCTACCAAAAAATGTCAACGCTAATGAATATAAACCAAAAATTAGGTTACAACTCTAGCAAAGTGTAAAAACAACAAATTTACATAACCATACATTTAATAAATTCAGGCTTAGTCAATTAATTTCTCTGGTGATCACTGTTTTGTTATACTCTAGACATTCTAGTATTGAATAACAAACTTGTATCGGTGAGAAGAAGATGACTAGTCTTCACTTGTGTCTATTGACACATGATCAACAATTAATTCAGTAAATTATTTGTGATATAACATCACCCCGATGGAAAATCTCCCATCAAGAATAATATAAGAACTGAATCTAAAAAATTATGGTGCAAATTATGAAACTTTTTGCAATCCATACAATTTTAGAGCGATCTAGTTTCGAACCAATGAGAAAATTTTAAACTTTAAAAAATTTTATCATTCTCATCAGGGCTTGCCGACTAGATAAACTCTACCAAAAAATGTCAACGCTAATGAATATAAACCAAAAATTAGGTTACAACTCTAGCAAAGTGTAAAAACAACAAATTTACATAACCATACATTTAATAAATTCAGGCTTAGTCAATTAATTTCTCTGGTGATCACTGTTTTGTTATACTCTAGACATTCTAGTATTGAATAACAAACTTGTATCGGTGAGAAGAAGATGACTAGTCTTCACTTGTGTCTATTGACACATGATCAACAATTAATTCAGTAAATTATTTGTGATATAACATCACCCCGATGGAAAATCTCCCATCAAGAATAATATAAGAACTGAATCTAAAAAATTATGGTGCAAATTATGAAACTTTTTGCAATCCATACAATTTTAGAGCGATCTAGTTTTGAACCAATGAGAAAATTTTTAAACTTTAAAAAATTTTATCATTCTCATCAGGGCTAGCCGACTAGATAAACTCTACCAAAAAATGTCAACGCTAATGAATATAAACCAAAAATTAGGTTACAACTCTAGCGAAGTGTAAAAACAAAAAATTTACATAACCATACATTTAATAAATTCAGGTTTAGTCAATTAATTTCTCTGGTGATCACTGTTTTGTTATACTCTAGACATTCTAGTATTGAATATCAAACTTGTATCGGTGAGAAGAAGAAGGACTAGTCTTCACTTGTGTCTATTGACACATGATCAACAATTAATTCAGTAAATTATTTGTGATATAACATCACCCCGATGGAAAATCTCCCATCAAGAATAATATAAGAACTGAATCTAAAAAATTATGGTGCAAATTATGAAACTTTTTGCAGTCCATACAATTTTAGAGCGATCTAGTTTCGAACCGATGAGAAAATTTTAAGCTTTAAAAAAGTTTATCATTCTCATCAGGACTAGCCGACTAGATAAACTCTACCAAAAAATGTCAACGCTAATGAATATAAACCAAAAATTAGGTTACAACTCTAGCGAAGTGTAAAAACAAAAAATTTACATAACCATACATTTAATAAATTCAGGTTTAGTCAATTAATTTCTCTGGTGATCACTGTTTTGTTATACTCTAGACATTCTAGTATTGAATAACAAACTTGTATCGGTGAGAAGAAGATGACTAGTCTTCACTTGTGTCTGTTGACACATGGTCAACAATTAATTCAGTAAATTATTTGTGATATAACATCACCCCGATGGAAAATCTCCCATCAAGAATAATATAAGAACTGAATCTAAAAAATTATGGTGCAAATAATGAAACTTTTTGCAATCCATACAATTTTAGAGCGATCTAGTTTCGAACCAATGAGAAAATTTTAAACTTTAAAAAAGTTTATCATTCTCATCAGGGCTAGCCGACTAGATAAACTCTACAAAAAACGTCAACGCTAATGAATATAAACCAAAAATTAGGTTACAACTCCAGCGAAGTGTAAAAACAAAAAATTTACATAACCATACATTGAATAAATTCAGGTTTAGTCAATTAATTTCTCTGGTGATCACTGTTTTGTTATACTCTAGACATTCTAGTATTGAATAACAAACTTGTATCGGTGAGAAGAAGATGACTAGTCTTCACTTGTGTCTATTGACACATGATCAACAATTAATTCAGTAAATTATTTGTGATATAACATCACCCGATGGAAAATCTCCCATCAAGAATAATATAAGAACTGAATCTAAAAAATTATGGTGCGAATTATGAAACTTTTTGCAATCCATACAATTTTAGAGCGATCTAGTTTCGAACCAATGAGAAAATTTTAAACTTTAAAAAAGTTTATCATTCTCATCAGGACTAGCCGACTAGATAAACTCTACCAAAAAATGTCAACGCTAATGAATATAAACCAAAAATTAGGTTACAACTCTAGCGAAGTGTAAAAACAAAAAATTTACATAACAATACATTTAATAAATTCAGGTTTAGTCAATTAATTTCTAACCATAACTTGCACCATAATTTTTTAGATTCAGTTCTTATATTATTCTTGATGGGAGATTTTCCATCGGGGTGATGTTATATCACAAATAATTTACTGAATTAATTGTTGATCATGTGTCAATAGACACAAGTGAAGACTAGTCATCTTCTTCTTACCGATACAAGTTTGTTATTCAATACTAGAATGTCTAGCTAGAGTATAACAAAACAGTGATCACCAGAGAAATTAATTGACTAAACCTGAATTTATTAAATGTATGGTTATGTAAATTTTTTGTTTTTACATTTCGCTAGAGTTGTAACCTAATTTTTGGTTTATATTCATTAGCGTTGACATTTTTCGGTAGAGTTTATCTAGTCGGATAGCCCTGATGAGAATGATAAACTTTTTTAAAGTTTAAAATTTTCTCATTGGTTCGAAACTATATTGCTCTAAAATTGTATGGATTGCAAAAAGTTTCATAATTTGCACCATAATTTTTTAGATTCAGTTCTTATATTAAAAAATCGGTTGACCAAACTTAAAAAAATCATCCATAAAAAAAGAAACAGGGATATACAAATTATCATGCAAAAAATTTTACATATGCCGGGAAGGTAAAACGATACAAAGAGAATTTGCCATCGAAAAGTCATGATGTTGAAACATCAAATTATTCACGACCCTTAATAGAGGAAAGCCACGAACTTTTTTAAGTAATTTAAGTAATTTCATTATCACTTAAAATGCACGTTTTTTAAGAAGAAAATATGCATATGAAAAATTAGCGATCAAATAAGTTTTCAAGTAAGCTTCGCTAATTTTTCATATATCCGAACTGATCAGCTAGAGTTCTGATTATTTTTCATTCATATATTTAAAAAGAAAAATTAAAAATTATATGGTAGCATTTCTCATTACCACTTTTTGAAATCATTGCTTCTACGTCAACAAAATGTCTACGCAAAAACTTTATTTATAAGCGTAGCGAAGCACCCCGGGCCCTCCTAGTTTTCAATTAAAATAGAACGTGAGCCATGCGGTATAACTGGAAGAATTTGGCGAAAGTCACCGCTCAGTAAAAGAGTTTTACCTGCAAACAGTTTATTTTTATTTTCTTCGTTTGGAGTCAAATCTCTTAACAAACGATCAATTAATTTTAAAGCATGAATAGAACACATTGAAATTTCATCTATAATAATGATTGATGCATTATTAATATATGTGCCATGTACACTGTTTGGAGTTATATTTGGCATTGAATTCTCTAATAATGGAATTGGTAATTTGAAAACATTATGCAAAGTTCGCCCCCCAATCAAAAGAGTTGATGCAATACCACTGAAGGCAGTTACAATACACGAAAGATTTAATGAATTAAATTTATGAATGATTGCCGTTTGAACAAAAGTTTTGCCACAACCTGCATGAGCTGTCAAGAAAAAAACATTACTTCCAGTATCATGGAATTGAGCTTCACGCAAAACAATATCAATCACACTACGTTGCTCATTATTTGCATTTTCATACATTCTATCGAAAACTATAGCTTCTTCTTCAATATCAAAATGACCTACATCGCCAATCTGTAAGTTATATTGTGGAATCGGAAGACCAAGATCACCACATGAAGTATTATGTGTAAGAAGAATTTCATTAATTTCAATCAAGGCTCGATTAATTGACACATCTTCATCGTAATTTCGTAAAAAGTCTTCAATCATACTATTTCTAAATTCAATCCATAAAGCTAAAGCATTCGGAGGAACATTCAAACCACAGATAAATGCAAATAATTGACGAAACTGTTTTGGTGATTGAATTTCTGAAGCTTCAAGTAAACATTCACGCCATTCATTATCATTTGTTGCAATACCTCGAGCTTCACATGCTGCAACAAAAGTAGGGTACTCAACACCTTCATACATACGTAGATCAGAAAAAGATTTTGGACCACGAACATGCAACAGAAGTAAACGCATATGAAACAATTCTATATCTTTTGGAGAAACCATATATAATCGAGCAACAACTTTATCAGCCCCACGTTGTCTTCTTTTCCACGATTTACTTTGATCATGCCAAACATAATGTAATGGTAATTCTGTATACAAAAACTCATTAGCTAAATTATCAATGGAATTCAAATGGAAAAATGCTAACAATTTTGTTCTTGATACATTTGCGACTGCACCAGCCACATTACCATTCCTGATATAAACATTTTGTCTATTAGGCAAATGACAATCAAGTCGAATAATTGTATGAGATTGAAAATGCATTGGAAATTCAAATATGCGCCAAGCATGCTTCAGTCGAACCAACATACCGTCCATTCAAAAAATCTTGAATTTCATTTCCCACAATCGCATCATCATTATTCACTGCATTCTCTCCATTCACTCTCAATTCAACATTGGCAGAATCATACCCTTTATATACATACTTGTAAACATATTTCACACTTTTAACAGTCGTACATATTTCAACGTTAATATGACAATTGAATTTTGCAAGAAGATAAGGATTATATGGAACAACATATCTATTATCAAGAGATGCACCACGTACATCAACACTCATACCATTATCACGTCGACGATACAAAGGATAACCATTCACAGATTCTTTAGTATTTTCAGAAAAAGGTTTTGGAAAATTCTTACTACATTTACCATCTCTCATACAAACAGAATTGGGATTTAGAGCACCACATGGTCCATGCATCATATGACGTTTCACATATTCATGTAATTTAGGAAAAAGAATGGGATCAGGGATTTCAGTACATACAAATTTATTAATCATTTCATTTCCATCAATTCTATCTTCATCTGATAAATTTAACAAAATATGGGCATGCGGAAGACCACGTTTTTGAAATTCAATGGTATATATAAGTGCTTTGACAGAACCGAAAATCTTCACAACAACATCAGCTTCAGCATTCATTCCATCATTATTACCATTCATTTCATCATTCATAAAATCAACATTATTACGCATATTACGCATATAATCTCTTTTATTCCGACGACTCGATGTACCACTCACATCCAAACGTTTACGACGTAGTCTTGGCATCGAAATAATCGAAAAATGTCGAAAACCGTCCTTCTTGAAAGATAAAAGACGACTAAAATATAAAATAAATACGACGACTGAAATGAATATAAAATAAATATAAAAATTTTCGTTTTTGTTATTCGTTGTTCGGTTCGATAGCTAATATATAAAAAAGAAAAATTTTAAAGCATTGTTTTAAAGCAAAAAGAAAATTGTTTTTGCATGTATGTAAACTTATAATGCATATGTATAGAAAAAGTTTTCCGTATATAATAACTTTTTTATTTATGATCCGAAAAATCCCAAAAATCTTTAAAATCTAGGTTACACTAATATCAGTTAGCAGTGAAAATTTCAAATGAATCAAAATTCGAATAAAAAAGCCTAATGCTCCACAAAGTTTTGATCTAGCGTATTAATATATAATAAAAAAAAGAAGATGAACCTAAGGAAGTAATCAAATATATTTCATCATCATACTCCACTTTTATGCCATTCGCGGTTCGCCATAAGTAATTTATTAAGCAAATACACCATACGCATAAGTTATAAAACAAAGGCCAATTTAAAAAATCGATTCAGTAAATCATTTGTGATATAACATCACCCCGATGGAAAATCTCCCTTCAAGAATAATATAAGAACTGAATCTAAAAAATTATGGTGCAAATTATGAAACTTTTTGCAATCCATACAATTTTAGAGCGATCTAGTTTCGAACCAATGAGAAAATTTTAAACTTTAAAAAAGTTTATCATTCTCATCAGGGCTAGCCGACTAGATAAACTCTACAAAAAACGTCAACGCTAATGAATATAAACCAAAAATTAGGTTACAACTCCAGCGAAGTGTAAAAACAAAAAATTTACATAACCATACATTTAATAAATTCAGGTTTGGTCAATTAATTTCTCTGGTGATCACTGTTTTGTTATACTCTAGACATTCTAGTATTGAATAACAAACTTGTATCGGTGAGAAGAAGATGACTAGTCTTCACTTGTGTCTATTGACACATGATCAACAATTAATTCAGTAAATTATTTGTGATATAACATCACCCCGATGGAAAATCTCCCATCAAGAATAATATAAGAACTGAATCTAAAATATTATGGTGCAAATTATGAAACTTTTTGCAATCCATACAATTTTAGAGCGATCTAGTTTCGAACCAATGACAAAATTTTTAAACTTTAAAAAATTTTATCATTCTCATCAGGGCTAGCCGACTAGATAAACTCTACCAAAAAATGTCAACGCTAATGAATATAAACCAAAAATTAGGTTACAACTCTAGCAAAGTGTAAAAACAAAAAATTTACATAACCATACATTTAATAAATTCAGGTTTAGTCAATTAATTTCTCTGGTGATCACTGTTTTGTTATACTCTAGACATTCTAGTATTGAATAACAAACTTGTATCGGTGAGAAGAAGATGACTAGTCTTCACTTGTGTCTATTGACACATGATCAACAATTAATTCAGTAAATTATTTGTGATATAACATCACCCCGATGGAAAATCTCCCATCAAGAATAATATAAGAACTGAATCTAAAAAATTATGGTGCAAATTATGAAACTTTTTGCAATCCATACAATTTTAGAGCGATCTAGTTTCGAACCAATGAGAAAATTTTAAACTTTAAAAAATTTTATCATTCTCATCAGGGCTTGCCGACTAGATAAACTCTACCAAAAAATGTCAACGCTAATGAATATAAACCAAAAATTAGGTTACAACTCTAGCAAAGTGTAAAAACAACAAATTTACATAACCATACATTTAATAAATTCAGGCTTAGTCAATTAATTTCTCTGGTGATCACTGTTTTGTTATACTCTAGACATTCTAGTATTGAATAACAAACTTGTATCGGTGACAAGAAGATGACTAGTCTTCACTTGTGTCTATTGACACATGATCAACAATTAATTCAGTAAATTATTTGTGATATAACATCACCCCGATGGAAAATCTCCCATCAAGAATAATATAAGAACTGAATCTAAAAAATTATGGTGCAAATTATGAAACTTTTTGCAATCCATACAATTTTAGAGCGATCTAGTTTTGAACCAATGAGAAAATTTTTAAACTTTAAAAAATTTTATCATTCTCATCAGGGCTAGCCGACTAGATAAACTCTACCAAAAAATGTCAACGCTAATGAATATAAACCAAAAATTAGGTTACAACTCTAGCGAAGTGTAAAAACAAAAAATTTACATAACCGTACATTTAATAAATTCAGGTTTAGTCAATTAATTTCTCTGGTGATCACTGTTTTGTTATACTCTAGACATTCTAGTATTGAATATCAAACTTGTATCGGTGAGAAGAAGAAGGACTAGTCTTCACTTGTGTCTATTGACACATGATCAACAATTAATTCAGTAAATTATTTGTGATATAACATCACCCCGATGGAAAATCTCCCATCAAGAATAATATAAGAACTGAATCTAAAAAATTATGGTGCAAATATTCAAATCAAATTAAAGTTAAACATTGAAATATAAATTGATTGTTTTGTGATTATTGTGTGTGGATGCTCACAAATAAAAGAACTATAAGTCGCCAGATGCGTAGCCTCCCTAGGAGCTCGCTCAGCAGCATTAAACAGATGAGTCAAGGCATTAAAATGAGTGACATCCCAACAGTAAACAGGTATGCAGGTTTACCGCCTAACGTTAATTTATCAAAATATGCAAAAACATCGCAAACTAGTTCTCCGTATGGTGAAAGTTCTAGAAAACCTGTAGAAAAAATTCCTCCAATAATTGCAAAATCTTCCTCAACGGAGATTCATAAAACTATGAAGGAACTAAATATTTCAAAATATAATATACAAATAATGTCAATTGGCATAAAAATACTTACATATAGCCTATCAGACTATAACAAAATTTTTACTAAATTAAAAGAACATAACAATGGTATGTTCTCATATACGCTTGAGGAAAACCGTTTTGTTAAATTTGTACTATGTGGGCTCCATGATATGGATACAAATGAAGTTAAGAAAAGCCTCGAGAATAGTGGCCTGAGTCCTGTTAATGTTTGGAAAACTATTCCTAAAAAATATCGTCGAAACAGTGAAGATGCCCTTTATTTTGTTGCTTTCAAAAAGGGATCAATGTCTCTGAACCAATTAAAAAATATTAGATTTGTTAATAACACAGTGTGCAGATGGGAAATTTGTCGATCCACCAGCAAAGGTCCTCTCCAATGTTATAAATGTAAAATGTATGGTCATGGAGCGAACGCATGCTACATGAAGCCAAAATGTAATTTCTGTGGTGGAGATGAACATATTGATGATATGGAGTGTCCTTTACAAAACGATATTACTAAACATGTTTGCTGTAATTGTAGTGGAAATCATACATCTAACTCTATAATTTGTCCAGAAAGAGAAAAATACATTCAAATAAAAAATCATCTGAATCTAAAAAATAAGTTGAGTCGACCTTCAAATCAACCAACGTTTTCATTTCAACAACAGGATTTTCCTATTCTTCCTTCAATACCTCATCAAAACAACAATAAAAATTTTAATAATAATAATAATAATAATAATTTTGTTAACAAAAAAATGCAGTTCAGTACAGTGGTTCAAACAAGTGCAATCAATCATGAAAATTCAATTAATATTAATTCAGATAGCACAAATGATTTGTTTGCACCACATGAGTTATTACAAATTCTCAAAGAACTTGTTTCAGGACTTCGGGGGTGCCATTCCAAAGAAGAACAATTTGATGTTATGGCTAATATTGCTATTAAATATGTCTGTTATCCATAATTCTTTTTCAAAATTTGTGTGTGGAACGCGTACGGTATAAAAAATAAAAAATTTGAGGTAATTCAGTTTTTAGATAATTTTAATATTGATATATTACTTATTAGTGAAACGCATTTAAAGCCTTCTATTTCATTTTCGATTCCTAATTTTCGATTTTATCGTAATGATAGAGAAAATATTCGCAGGGGTGGTGTTGGTATTCTTATAAAAGATTGCATTAAACATTCGCTTCTTCCTGACCTTAAATTAAATTGTATAGAATCTCTGGGTATTAATATAATAAGTAGTGATAATAATCAACTTAAAATATTTTCTGTATATTGTTCATATTCGAATTCTGAGCATCTCAGAAATGATTTTATAAAAATTTGTAGTGGTAATATTCCTTACCTAATTGGTGGTGATTTAAATTGTAAACATCCTAACTGGTTTTGTCCTAGAACTAACCGCGGTGGTCGAACTTTATATGATTATTCTATTAACTCTGATTGTGTTGTTATCGCTCCCCAAGATCCTACCCACTATAGTCCTGCTGGAGTCCCTAGTATTATTGACATATTTTTAACAAACAACCCTCAGTTGATATCCGAAGTTAACACCATTCAAGCACTCTGCTCCGATCATCTGCCAGTCCTCTGTTCAATAGTATTTAATAATCAAGTAGATCATTGCCATCGTAAATACTTTAACTATAAAAATGCTAATTGGAGCATTTATCAGAATCATATTTCATCTGAAATTGAAAATTTCAATTTAAGTTCAATTCATACTATTTCAGATGTCAACGTTGCAGTCGATTTTTTGACAGCATCCATTTCTTCAGCTCGTGATCTATCCGTACCGCTTGTGCCTGTTCTTCCAACCGATAAATTGTTATTATCTGATCAAGTGTTAAGTTTTATCAGACACCGAAATTCGCTTAGAAGATCTTACCTCAGAAGTCGCCTTGCTCACATTAAAACCTCAATAAACTTGCTAAATAGAATTATTAAATATCATATAAATATTCTTTATAATCAAAAATGGCAAACGAAGCTTGAATGCTTGGATAATGGTTCAAGAAACTTCTGGAAAACAACTAAACATTTTAAAAACCATCGCAAGTCCATTCCACCATTAGTTACTCCCAACACTGGAAATCGAATTTTCTTAAATACAGAAAAAGCACAAGTATTGGCTGATGTCTTCCTTGACGCTCATCAAATTCCAAACTCCAATATTGTAATTGAAGAACAAGTGAATGACTTTTGCACTAATTTCAATAATTTGGATAACAATGCTCCAATTTCTGAAATTCGCCCTTCTGAAATTTCTGATATTTTGAAATTCCTTCCAAGGCTCAAGCTCCAGGTGTAGATAATATTCCATTTATTTTACTTAAAAATCTTCCTGAAAGTGGAATCCATTTTCTTAAGATAATGTTCGAGTGCTGCTTGAAGCTAGGTTATTTCCCAATTCAATGGAAAAAAGCTAAAATTACTCCTGTTTTAAAGCCTGGCAAAGACCCCACTCTTGCTACAAGCTACAGACCTATTAGTCTTCTTTGTACATTGGGAAAACTCTTTGAGCAGATTATCAAAAGAAGAATGGAAGAGTTCATAACTGACAATCAAATAATTATAAACGAGCAATTTGGTTTTAGATCTGGGCACTCTACAGTTCATCAAATCCATCGTGTAGTCAATCATATTAAATCTAATAGATCTTCGCTAAAATCTACTGGAATGATATTATTAGACCTTGAACGAGCCTTTGATAAAGTTTGGCAAGACGCAGTCTGCTATAAATTATTTATATATGGATTTCCAATATTTTTAATTAAAATCATAAAATCGTTCTTAACTGATAGAACATTTTTTGTCCAGATTTTTGATTCCATGTCCTCTATACTTAGCATTCCAGCTGGGGTTCCTCAAGGTGCCGTATTGAGTCCTTTGCTTTTTTGTTTATTCATCAATGATATTCCAAGAGATAGTGAATGTAAATTATCATTATTTGCTGATGACACTGCAATATTTGTGTCAGATGAGCTGGCGGTATCTATTATCAATAAGCTTCAATTGTACCTCACTAAAATTCTCGAATTTTTTAAAAACTGGAAACTTAGTATTAACATATCAAAATGTGAAGCCATTTATTTTACTAGGTGTAGAGCATCCCGTAAACTTCCACAACAACCTTTTCTGATTCAAAACTCTTCTTTGGAATGGAAACCTTCAACTAAATATTTAGGAATTTATTTGGATAAATCATTAACATTTAAGACACACGTCACTCAAATACAACAAAAATGTAATGCACTGTTCAAAAGTCTATATCCTCTACTCAACAGAAATAGTAAACTGAATAGTCATAATAAGACACTAATTTACAAGTGTGTGATTCTTAATATCATACTTTATGGTGCACCAATTTGGTGGGATATTGCTTTGTGTCATAAAAAGAAATTTCAAATTATTCAAAACAAATTTCTAAAAACTATATATAAACGCCCTAGACGTTATAGCACTTTAAGACTGCACAACGAATTAAATATAAAGCTTGTCAATGTAGTTGCTAGAGAAGCTAATGATAGATATATAAATAAGTTAAATTGTATTGAAAATGAATTAATAAATGCAATTAGCTTTACTACCGCTTAATTTTTGCAACGTAGCTTTTAAGTTTAGATTTAAGTAGGTTAGGTAAATATAAGTTTTTTATTAGTTACTAAGCAGACTGAACTGCATTTGAAAATATAAACATTCTTTTTCACTTATTTTTCGCAATACTCATACTAATTAATTTCATCTGTTGTAAAGCTTACTATTAAAAGCTGATCTCAGTAAACTATTAAATGTATACAACTGTATTATAAAATTTAAAGTCAATAAAGGATTATTATTATTATTTCAAAAAAAAAATATTTTTACAATATTTTTTTTAGTAAAACGTGTTGTGTAGTAGGAATTACAAAATGTGTCACAACAACACATAGATAAGACCTTTTAAGACCTTATAGGTCTCACAACAACATGCATCTTGAGGTGTTGGTGGACGCTTTTTTTAAATTTTTGTGGATTGAAGGCACTCGAGACTATTGATTCAGGCAAAGCATTCCATTTGTACGATGTACGCACAAAGAAATCCCTTTGCATTTTGTTACTGTGGCAGTGAGTAATCCCGACAGTTTGACTATTTGCACCATAGGCGAAGCGCGAGTTTTTAAGAATGGGATGCTGCGTTCTAAATAATATTCCACAATAACTACTATTAAAACTCAAAAATATCCTATTTGATGAAACATAGTACATTTTGCTACACGATATGGAAACGCTGCTTTTTCGTGAATGATATTTATTATTTATTGAATAATATTTGAATGATATTTATAAATTATTTAATTGGAAATCGACGACATACCATTTAAAATTCATATTCTATTTTTCATGGTTACTTTGTCTTAAAAACTATTTGATGAAGATACCATAGCAACTACAATTTGTTATCTAGCGAATATGATTTTATACACTAGAGGAAAAAACGATTTTCAAAGGGGATTAAATCTACATGAAAATGGAATTCATTTGCTATTGTAGAAAAATATATTTTTTGCATTTTGAATTTTTTGAGATCAATTAAACTCAAGTAAGTAAAGAAGTAATTGGAATATTTTCAATTCAAAGATCTGGTTTTTGAAGTTTCTCAGAAAAAAAAACTCCACTTCACATTTTATTTTTTGCATATTTTTCTATTACTTTTAACTAAAGACGCTTACCATTGAAGATCAAACTTGTTTCACTTTAATCTACTCTCCCTCGAGCAAGTTGTGTAATTGAAAAGTATTTCATTTTACTAATTTATTTAGATCGGCGGCTGCAAACATGTTTTTGTATTTTTTATAATAAAATGGACTAGTCAGATCAAAATAATAATGGACTAGTCAGATCAATCATAAGCTCAAAATAATTATTTTAAAATAAGAATAAAATTGTGTATTTATATTTGAAATATTTTTAAAGTTTATGCGTTCCATTTGTGATCTACTCAAAGCTTTTAAGTTATTCTGTCCTAAAGGAACAGTTTTTATTTAATATCCGAAGCAGTTGTTTGCTATGAAATTATCAATGCACAAAACGGCAAGGAAAATAAATAAATTTTGCGGGAAAAACGTGATCCTCTGGTTTGAAACGCAAAATTCAATCCATTTTTGAAATTGCATTTACTTATATGTACTAATATTGGAACATAAATATGGTTGTTACAAAGCAGCTCATCTCATCAGATACATGAAAAAATTTCTTTGCTTAATATATCAAAGTATGGACTATGGTTTTATATTATTGAAATTTACCAAGGGAAAAAATTATTGTATTTGTTGATTGGTCCTATCCTAACAAACAATCGAGAAATAGAACCACGAAAATGGTTCAAAAGGAGACAAATGCCTACATAATTTGGAAATCAGTGGGTCTTCTATTTTCTTATTGAAAAATATGTTGATATATTAAAACGAAACTGTTTTGGAAACTGTTCTGCAATAATTTTTAATTAATAATGCACCATAATTATTTATTCAAACATTTGTAATTCAAACAATAAATCCAAGTTCTTATTAAAAATCAATACATACTTTGATGTAAAGTAGTAAAACTTAGCTAAAACAATTAAATCAGTATGTACATATAAGCTAAAACAAAACAGATTTACCATAGCACTACTATGATAGTATATGATATGCTATAAGCAACACAGCATCTACTGCTATGGTTTTTGTTTGATTTTTTTCGTTTTTTCTTTTCCTATTTGTGTTTCTTCTTTTTTTTTTGCGTACAAATATCATAATTCCGTACGCTGCAAGTTGGACAGCTTCTTGTATATTATTTGGACGAAATAAATAAATATTTTGATTGCGTTGATGTTTTTTTTATAAATATTAGGAATTAATATAATTGAATAATAATAATAATAAATATTTATATGGAAATATTTGTATGATTTTACAGAAACTTTGAAGATTTATTTCAAATAAATATTAAAGTATTGAAAATTTATTAAATGATGGTTGATAAAATCTTTATTAAAAAACAATCGTTAATTTGAAAAAGAGCAGCCTGTTTCAAAGGGAAGCAGTGCTTCCCTAGCATCCAAAGACGCTTCGCCTATGATTTGCACAAACAGATTGACGAGTTGAACGAGGAAAAGAATATGTCTGAGGCATTATAGATCTAATTTTATCCGAGCACTGCTGGTGACGATATTTATAAAAAACAACGAGATCAGCAAGAGTGCGAAGATGTTGTTGGAAAATCTTGTAGATTTAATGTTAAATTTCGATCACCAACAATTCGTATAGCACGCTTTTGCACAGAGTCCAAAAGGCCCAAGATGGTAACAGATGCAGCTCCCCAAACTTGACAACAATACTCCAGGCAGGGACGAATATAGGACTTATAGAATGTTGAGTAATTGATACGGAGTACAATATTTTTTACGTCTATTGAGGAGGCCGAGTTTTCTTGATGCGCTCTTTGCCATGACCATGATATGATCGTTCCAGAGTGAGTCATTGGAAATTGTAGCTCCCAATAAACGAATCTTTTTACATTCGTCTATTTGGTCGTTACACATAATAATTGAAATATCATTGGGAAACTCGGTCTTTGATCTGAAAACAATCAATAGCTGTGTTTTGGTGGAATTAAAATTGACCACATTTTTGTCACCCCAATCGGCGAGTTTTTTCAGGTCCTCGTTTACATTTATGGCAGCGTCTCTCCGGGCGGGATTTATTCGTTCATGCATTTTACCCTTTGAAGATAGGGGGACAAATGACTTGTGTAATGTACTATCATCTGCAAAAC
This sequence comes from Diogma glabrata, assembly GCA_963693315.1. Classification (NCBI taxonomy): domain Eukaryota; kingdom Metazoa; phylum Arthropoda; class Insecta; order Diptera; family Cylindrotomidae; genus Diogma; species Diogma glabrata. Next base: position 214,106,799 of record OY856187.1, read on the forward strand.
TATTTATTGAGTTATTGGTGACTTGCAACACTTTGTTGATATAAATTAAAAATAAAGTGGGAGATAAAACTGAGCCTTGGGGACACCAGCTTTAATTAATTTGGACTCAGAAATAAAGCCATCTATAGATATCGAGATGTACCTGTTAGACAGAAAATTTTGAATCAACTTCACAACTGCGGGATGAAACCCGTACGCAACGAGCTTGTTGATCAAGTTGGCATGCCAGATTTGATCAAATGCTGTTGAGATGTCTAATGCGGTCACGTACGTTTCACCATCTCTCTCAAGTATGCTATTCCAAAGATGGGCCACATAGTTCAATAGATTGGTTGTTGATCTTTTGTTTCTAAAACCGTATTGGCTGTCAGATATCAAATGGTTGTCCTCCAAAAATTTAGATATGTGTGAATTAATAAATTGCTCGTATATTTTAGACAGGACTGAGAGTATGGCTATTGGCCTGTAATTTGAAATATCACATTTCGTTCCTTTTTTTGGGACAGGCTGGACATTGGCCAACTTCCAGCAGGATGGAAAAATACCAGATTTATAGGATTTATAAAATATTTTGGTGAGAGTTGGTGCAATATAAAACAAAAACATCGAATAATTTTTAATTAACTTTAAAAAAGCAAATTTCGAATAGTTTTTTATTAACTTTAAAAAATGATAATTTTGGTTATTTTTAAATAGAAATTTTTGTGCTAGTGATTTTGAAATTTAAACTTATTTGAAACTGAATGACACTTTACCTATTGATTCGCCTCAAACCTCTGTCTAGGAAGGGATGAACAAGAATTGTCCTGATTAATCAAATTCCTTAAAATCTCAAGGGGTTAGATATCATTTTAACTATTCTAACACACTTAATTTTGTTTTGTATTTAGAACAACTTCCAGGACACTTTGTTTTGTCCGATCTTATCTATTACCCGATCTACGAAATTGTTATTTGTTATTTTCGGCACGGAATACTAGTTATGAAAAAACTGCTGTAATTTATTTCTCAATTCCTATTTCACTATGTACAGGAATAGGGCTACAGATGTACTCATAAAGAAAGAATAGTAAACAAAATAGTAGACCAGTCGGCATAAATAATAGACGCCACAATAGTACATTATGATGCTAGGACGTAAAGCTAAAGATTTTAGACGTATGTGGAGTTTTTACATTACCACATTAAGTCCAAAATAGCTTACGTCCGTGCATCATATACTATTTTTTATTCGCCGCAAGCAAAATATTTAAAAAAAAAATGTTTATTCTAAATTAAAATGATAAATTTGCATAAATTTTGAAATAAAAATATGTGGAACAAGTTACCTTTGATATAATATTTGTTATTTTTTCCAAATTATTGTATCACTATTTTTTTTTATTTAGCGTATGGTTTTTTTGTGACACATTAAAAATTAAGCTTAAAATAGGTAGACTCTTCTATGAAATCTACCTAAAACAAAACATGGATACACATTAAATGAACTTACAATCGATTTGATTGCGCGTCTTTTAGTTAAAAAGTAAAAAGTAAAATATTTGAACATTGGGCAGTACATTTGTACATTAGATGTTTACATCGAGCGAGTCTAATCATGCTACTACATCGTGAGTTGCCAAATGGATGTCTGAGATGTCGCCATTGTACCGTCGAATTGGACACACAGTTGCAATGTGTTTTATGGTTTGTTGTGGAGCGCCGCAGTCACACTCAGGGGACTCTGAAATGCCCCACTTGTAGAAAGAATCAGCACAATGTCCATGATTCGTTCTTATTCGGTTTAGTGTAGTCCAGGTATGACGTGGCAGATCGAAACCAGGCTTGGTAAAAATTGGGTTAGTAATAGAAAGGCCAGTTGTATTGTAATGATGCCAGGAGGTGTCCCAGGCATCCAAGATATTAAAATTAGTTACCAGCAGGTTGCTGGCAGTTTTATGTGGAGGCTTTCTTGTTTTCAATCGACAACGAGTGTGGTCACCGTAATATTCGTGCAACGGTAACGTGATGTTGTTGGTTATCTTTTTCTGTTCACGCATGAGAGCATGCGAGCGTCTGAGTGCAGGTGGAGCGATATTGCTTAACACAGGGCCAAGGTAAAGGGGTGGATCTGATAGTACCATGCATGGTGGTACCATGCATGCTGATAGTACCAGGCATGCAGCTGGCAGTCAACTTTTTGAGTATGTGTGCTAGTGAGTATGTGTGCTATCACTTTGACAACATAGTGGGGGGTGGGGTTCTGTGGAACGAAAAGAAAGCAACTGTTCAATTCATTCGTAAGATGCCAGGGAAAAAAATCTTAATATTAGAATATTAGAGCAATTCTTCTAGAAAACAGAAACTTTAAAATTTCAAATTTTTAAACCCGATTAAACCCGTATGTCGCTACGCCACTGGTTACATTCTGCAATATCTTTACAGTCGACGATGAAAATAAAACTTTTCATGTTCAGATACATAAACTCGAAGTAAATTTAATCGTAATTTTTAAACAATTATTATAAACCACCATTTATTGATAAAAATTAATATATTTATTTAGAGTTAAGTTGTTTTATCACTGATAAATTATAAATGGATTTATTAACTATATACATATAATAACATGTTTTTCATCGCCAAAAGATCACCAAATATATTTTAGATTTTTGAGATCAATTAAACTCAAGTAAGTAAAGAAGTAATTGGAATTTTTTCAATTCAAAGGTATGGTTTGAAGTTTTTCAGAAAAAAACTCCAATTTACATTTTTCGTGTTTCGGATGGGATTCGAACCTACCCTCGTCAGTGCCCGGCTCGAATCCGTGGGCAAATTTAGTTTTAAACGAAAAATTATCATTTAACTCAAATATTTTGTTTAATACTATTTTGTAAAATTTCATTCAAAACATTTCAAAAATTCAATTCAACTATATATATTTCATTCATAATATTTTGATCAGTATGTCATGTTTTCTAAAAACTAGTAAAATTTTGAATGTATATAAAAATGATATTGAGCAATTTGATTCATAAATTTAGTATGCAATTTTTCAAACAAAAATTTTAAGAATGAAAAATATGTTTTTATTAATGATTAGAATATTTTGGTAATCTGACGATGAATGTTTACATTCGAAACATGTTATAATAAATATATACCAAAAAAAGTTTGTTCCGTTGATTATAATTACAATAATTTATTTATATAAATTATTGATTTTATTTAAAAATGTATTAGTCATTCATCCAGATTTTTTTGCTTCGGCTATTTTAAGTCGAGTTGCCGTAACGATTTTGAAATCGTAATTTGTCGAATGACAAAGAAAATAAGTGAATAAGTGATATTGAAAAAAAAGTGTTTATGTACTGAACAAAAGGTGTCAGGCCTGACAGAAAGAGGGAAGGAGGGGTTCTGAGGAACGAAAAGAAAGCAACTGTTCAATTCATTCGTAAGATACCTGGGAAAAAATCTTAATATGAGAATACTAGAGCAATTCTTCTAGATTACAGAAACTTTAAAATTTCAATGGGGGGGGGGGGGGGGGGGGGTTTGAACCCGAACAAACCCGTATGTCGCTACGCCACTGAACTGCTATATATATATATACTTTTCTCTGTCTCTTTAAGATGATTATTTCAAAAAATTGGAGTTTTATAGTTAAGAAGCCGTTGTTACACGGTATTAATTTACTATGTTGTTTTATGAAAACTAGTTTAAATATTTATAAAAATGTGTCGTTACAACAAACCGAGTTAAATACAGTAAAATAAAACATTTATTACTTGAAATTTAGCTCATTGAGAACGACAACGTGAAGAAAAAAGTCGAGAACACAGAATGAGTTTAAACAACACGATTATCAGGGATCAGGAATCAAACAAGAACTGATACACAGATCAAAAGCAAATCCCAGCATACGCCAAATCTGTATAAGATTGTCACGAAACGGGCTTCATGGTCAATAATCTTCATCAGTATTGTTAGATACCCGATAATAACAAGAAGCAACATGATGAACAATGAACAAAAAAGAGACGAAGCAAGCTATAGGAAATATTACAGCAATATTACGCTTTAATATCCTAAGCATGATGAACCCTGATGATTTTTCCATCCAGGTTATTGGATTCAATTATTGTCAGCATAAATTTAGGTGCTAGTTTGGTATCGTCACTCAAATGATGTTGCTGCACAATAACACGCTGTTGAGGTAAAATGTCGTTTTTTGAATTCGAAGATTATATTGATATTGCGATTTTTCAAATGCAGATTTAAGCTTTGCTTGAACACGACTCTTAAGTATGGCCAGATGAGCCAAACGATCTAGCTCTTCGCCAACTTTCGCATCGAGTATGTGAAGGGATTTCATAAGTTGAAATGTTTTTCTATATGAGATTGAATTTCGTCCAAACTACACATGGGGAGTAATGGGGAGTAATGAATGGGACCATGTACTCGCTAAGCATAGGCTATCTTCCCCAGATGAGAATCACTTTTGTTTTGACCCTTCACATACGCTCGTATGGCAGCGAGGACTGATCTATCCTCCCTCTCTGAAACATTATTCTGTGGACTGTAGACCGCAGTTCTAACATGTTGTATAGAAATTCGATAATAAGCTCTGAAAAAACTAACTTAGTCACAGTTTACCGTTGTCGCTGTGTAGAATATTAAAAACACATCACTCTTCAGGAAGACGTTCACCTTAGGATAAATTGCGTTCCGACATTCGTTCCGTTGAGTAATACAAATTTAGTCAAATGATAAATGAATATTACCGTATTCCCCAGTTTAGAACCAATAAATTATCTGCCATGAACGTGCAGTTACAAACTGAGGTTGCATTGGAGATTTTGTCTGGTACAAAGCCATTGTTTGTTTTTAGGTTTCGCAAGAGAGAACATAATTTTGGACTTGTATTGCGTCACAAGGCCGCCGGGCCAATAGTATAGACGTCGGAGCACCTCAAACGTCTTCTTTACACCTCCATACCCAAGTAACAAATTTTGTTTACAAATTTATTATAGTACATTTACTCTGTAATCGTAAAGTTACAGTGGTAACTGTACCGTAAACGTTCAGTAAGTGTTTCGTATACATTTTGGGGAATAATTTTGGCTTTTACTGAACGTTTACGGATATCAATTTGCGTAAGAATTATGTATGATTACAAACACGTACGTAGTGTTACAGAAAACAAAATGTATGCGATTTTTATAACTACGGATTACTTACAAAAAAGTTACAATCTCATACTTTAATACGAAGTTTTAGATGATTTTTTGTAAACAAAAAATATAAATATATATATACATATACAATAATATATTTTATGTTTATAAAATGCAAATGTTATATTTTGGCATAACTAATTTTGTATAGTTGGATGTCAAAATTTACAATAAAATTTCGATTAAATTTTGGAAATACTTTTAATTTTAAAAATAATAATTTATTATTTTTATGGCGCATTATTAATTGCGCCATAAAAATAATAAATTATTAAATATAATTTAAAAAAAAATTTATATGTCAATTTATTTTAGAGAGATAAAATTATATAAAATTTGTTTTATTATTTTCATAAATTTAAGTTTTCCTAAAATATTTATAACATAAGTTATAAAACCCAATAAAGTTTCATTAAATGTAATTTGTTATTTTTTTTTAAATACAGTCAAATATTAATTTTGCATAGAAATGGCTGAGTTTTCATTTGTAAGCTTTTAAATACAAGTTAGCCTTATCTAGCTATACAGAGAGTGCACAGAATATATACATTTACATTTTATTTACATTTACACTTCCATATTTAAAATGTTAACGTAATGTAAACGCTATGTGTTTGATCTGTAAACATAATCATATAATTACAACTTCCAATTCAAAGAGTTTCTCTCTCTTTCTCTGGCGTTTACATCCCATGGAGGGATTTTGCCGTCTGTGCAATCAGCTTCCAATCGTCTCGTTCCATGACCAGTTGACCCCAGTTTCGACATCCTATATCACGAAGGTCGTGATGATGTCATCACGCCAGCGTTGTCTAGGTCTTCCTCTTCGACGAACACCAGCTGGTTGTTGTTGGGACGCTTTTTTAATCATTCTATCTAATGGTGCCGGTATTCAGATTGCCGGGAGGTATATTCCTGGATGTTGTTAAAAGTTTAGTCTTGCCGGTGTTAATGCATAATCCAAGTCGTTTAGCATTTCTTTCAAGCTGAGAGAGACTATCCTTGATATCGCTTGTTCTACGTCCGAGAAGCACAATATCATCTGCATAGCCAAGAATTTGACTAGATATGTTAAATATACAGTTTTGTGTCTCAATGCGGCTTTTTCTTATCGCGTACTCAAGCGCCAAATTAAATAGTACGGGTGCGAGTGCATCACCTTGTCGAACACCTGATGTTATATCAAAAGAGTCAGAAACTGACCCTTCGATTACTATTCTACAGTTTGATCCCGATGTTGTGAGTTTGCACAGAGAAACAAGTTTCTCTGGAATACCAAGGCATATGAGTGCAGACCAGAGGTTGTCGCGGATGATGCTATCATATGCTTGCTTGAAATCAACGAAGAGCTGGTGAATGCTGATGTTGTACTCCCAACACTTTTCCAGAATCATCCTTAAGGTAAAACATTGATCTGTGGTTGAACGGTTGGGAGGAAAACCACACTGATAGTCACCGATGATAGATTCGGCAAACGGGATGAGCCGAGCGAGTACGACATTAGCTAGTATTTTATATGCAGTGTTCAACAGTGCGATTCCACGATAATTTGCACACTTTAGGCGGTCACCTTTTTTATGTAGCGGAACAATGAGAGCTGTTTTCCATTCAGCAGGTAGTTCTTCTTGGTCCCAGATTGCAAGAATCAGATCATATATACGTGAGACCAGAGCTGCTCCTCCATTCTTAAGTAGTTCTGCAGGGATTCCATCGATACCTGGTGATTTGCCATTTTTTAATTTTTTGATGGCAGCTTCCACTTCTTCTATTGTTGGGTAAGGGACAAAAATCTCCTCACTTGACGGAGCAATTGCTCGAATAGGATGAACTTCGTTCGTCCTATTCAGTAGGTCTTGAAAGTGGGATCGCCATACTTCCAGCACATCACGTTAACTTGTTGTAAGCTCGTTGTTTCCATTTTTAATGGCTGTAGATCTTGGGTGGAAATCTTTGGTCAGATTCCGCGCATTGGCAAAATACTCTTTCGAATTTCCATTAGCCGCATGTTGGTTGATGTTTTCGATACAGCTCTTCATGTGTTCGCGTTTCTTTTTCCGTAGGAGTTTTGCTGAGGCTTTTATGGCGCATAGATAATCAGTTTGGGAGCTTCGGGTGTTTCTTGTTAACCATTTTTCTCGCAGTTTTTGTTTGTGCTCAATGCTTTCGCGGCACTCGTCATCAAACCATTCGTTACGTGATTTCGGTGGTCGTTTTCCGATTGTAGTTTGTGCTGTGGATATGATGGTTGATTGAAGCGTTTGCCATTCTTCTTGTATGTTTAATGGCATCTCAGATGGGATGTCATGCTCTTCTATGTTTTACGTTACAATTTCCTGATATCTATTCAGTGTTTCCAGGTGTTTAAATGCTTCGACATTCCAGCGCACGGTCTTTTTTGCTTGCCTATTAAATGTAGATGATAATTTGCACTTATACTTAAAGATGACAAGCATATGATCGGTGTCCATATCAGCACCTCTGTATGATCGAACGTCAGTTACACTTGCAGAGTGTCTCTTAGAAATCATGACGTGATCGATTTGATTTTCTGTTCTTCCATCATTTGATTTCCACGTTGCTTTGTGGATTCTCTTATGAGGAAAGAAAGTGCTGGAAATTACTAGATCATACATCATAGCCAGTTCAGCTGTGCAAAAGCCGTTATTGTTACTAGCATGATGCAAGCTGTTAGGGCCGACATGTGTTTTAAGTTCTGCACTTCTACCAATTTGCGCATTGAAGTCACCTACCACGATTTTTATATCATGCCGCGGGATGTTATTGATGACTTCTTCGAGTTCTAGAAAGAACAGGTCTTTAATGTCATCTGCTTTGTCTTCAGTAGGTGCATGAACATTGATGATCGTTACATTAAATTTTTGGGTGCGGATTCTCATTGTGCATATCCGCATATTAATTGGGCGAAAGTCGATAACATGTTGATTCACGCGACGATGTGTGAAAAAGCCAACTCCAAATTCTCCTCCGTTTTCATGACCGCAATAGTAGAGAGTGTATCCCTTGGCTGTTTCGTGGATTCCACTCCTAGGCCATCTTAGTTCTTGTAACGCCACTATATCCAGTGTATAGCTATTGATTTGGTTTGTAAGTTTCAGTAGATCTCCTGGTCTTCTAAGGCTTAGCACGTTCCAGGTTCCCATTTTTAAATCGTAGTCCGGGTACAGTTTCCGAGGTCGTTCTAATAATGAATCCGAGATAATCCGAGGCCTGTGTACAGAATTCATGACAAGTAGTTTTTTACGGAAATGGAGTGTTAGCCCTTCGCCCAACCCAAATTTTTGTGAATGGGTTCGTTCTGCATCTTAAGGTCACCAGAAAAAACCTTCTTACATGTTTATATAGCGAGCCGCTTGATCCAAGACAGACGCCCGCTACAAACCGCCCCTAACATGGAGAACAGACGCTTGCTACACGTTGATATAGCGAGCCGCTTGATCCAAGACAGACGCCCGCTCCAAGCCGCCCCTAACATGGAGAACAGACGCTTGAGTTGCATTGGTTTTGTGGCGCCAATGACTCGCCATGGTGCAGAATCATTGAGTATAAGCAGTATTTACTCTGCCCCTCTCAACTACACCAACCTAATTCTGTTAGCATTACCCAGGTAGCACGGCGTGGACGTAGAATTTCGGATTTCACTACCCATTCAAAGAGTTTACAGGTATAAATTTTGTAAACGTTTAGTATTAGCCTCGTTGTTGTGCATTTACATTTACACCTTCCTTTTACAAATATTTACTTGTATATGGTTTGTAAAAGCTTTGAATAAATCCTTTTACAACTTTTGACATTTGTGTAATAAACAAAAGTGACATTTATTTTTTATTTGGTACAAGCAATCCTCATGCACCAAACTTTGGTATATATGTGCAATTTTTTTTACATAAACGGGGGGTAGGAGACTATGTACATTTGAACTTACACAATTATTTACATTTACAAATATCAATAAATTAGTTAATGTAATCATGGCATTGCGATTCGGCCAGAATTGAATATAATAAGTTTAAATTTATCTTGTAATTATCTTACGAAAGTTTGCCTCTTAGTGTTCTAAGCTTGGCATTGTTGGACCACAATAAAATGCAAATGGTCTCCAAATTCCGAATGATCGCTTATACATAAAATCGACCAAAATTCGTTTTGCTATTAAAAATGGGAAGGCCGTCAATGTTAAAAGTAACTGAAATATTAATTAAGTGATCCAAATTCGAAAACTTATTTGTCAAGCAACGTATTAGCTCATAATACCAAATCTTTCCACTACCCATCAAAATAATATTTTCCATGTTTCCAACAATGTTCGGGGATCCTTTGGTTAGAAATTAAATTCACGAAACTCTAAAATCACAAGTAACTTCTAAATTGATTAAGATGTAAGATTCGATTAACTAGTGCCCAATGTATTAAGTCGTCTATTACTGAAAGCTGGCTATCAATTTCTTTATCATCGTACGATGGAGACAGACATCTTTTATTAAACAAAAAATTTTGACATAAGAGAACTGTATAAATTATGTGACAGTATAAATATATTCTTAATGTAAATATCCCGTAAATATACGGTAAGTATATAAGTTCTCCATAAAATAAAGTTTTGTAATTAATCTGTAAATGTAAAAATACATTTACAAGGCCAACGTTTAGTATATTTACAATGTAGCTATAAGCTCTTGTAGACTTTACACAATGTAGTCATTTTGTAGAAGTAATAATACAGTTACATAGTACATAATCAGAAACGTTACATTCGAAGCTATAAGTTTACTACTACACTGTAGCTTTACTGTGTACAATCAGAAACAATATTTTGTAGAAGTATAAATACCGCAACCTATTTTAAGTACAGTATGTGTTCCGTAAATAAAACAACAATAATTTGTGACTATAATATATACAAAATTTTACTTGGGTGGGCTGCTATACAACCATCATGATGTCTCTTAATCGTTTCCAATGTTAAAGGTTTTGGTATTCAGAGCTTACACACATGCACCTCATTTGGCATTGCATCAAGTTTTGGTTCTAAATGGATATACAGCTTGCCTTGCAAATGTTTTACCAAAAGAAAATGTTTGGGTGACAGTTGGACTTTAGCTAACATTTCCGCGTAGTCTTTGTTTGTTGATAACCTTTTTCGCCAAGCTTATACGTGATGTGTTAGTACTTTGGAAAATTCTTCATGTGTATCGTCAGAAAGACAAGAAAGAGCATCGGTGATGTCTTGGATCCCCTTTTGATAAATAGTAGTAAAGTACATATGCTCGAACTTTAGACTCCACCTATCCAGTCGGGAATTTCTCACCCTCAACATAATTTCTTTATACCTTAATTTCTTTATACTTAGAATTGTAGTAAAACAATCAAGTGCTGAAGCCCAACAGTTTCATAGAGTTTTGTAAAGTTTCTTTGATATGAAATTAAAGCTGTCGAACACTACTGTTTTTCGTTATGAGTCACACTGGGTAAAGAGCTCTTTTTTATAATTCGGAATAATTATAGGTGGAGCTGAAGTCAACAGGAACGATTCCAAAGCCTCCCAGAAGTCGATTCCCAGGTTGAACTCTTCACGCAAACTAGGAACAGTATGGAATCGCATTTGTTTAGTGGAGCCATTCATAGTGATATGTTTACCGACATATCCTAAAATCGTATTAATTGTACTAACCACCGGATTGGTTACGGATGAAAGAAGTAAACCTGCAATAAGATATGCCGACAGAATTTAACAACTACAAGGAATTTCTTCGCAATATACTAATAGAGGTTCTACTATTCAAAAGCCTTAGGTTTAGGATATTTTTACTAAACATTTTAATTGATAAATGCGACCAAGGATCCTTCAAATAAAAGTCTCTGAATATCCAAAGTTACCATGAATGTCGACTAGGATTTGGATGCAAACTAACATTTGATTTGCATGAGGAATTTTCATGGATATTGATTTTAAAATATTGAGGATTAAAATTATCAAAGAAAATCCATGCAGGTAGGTAACCAGCGAGCGAAATTTTGTTGAAAAAATCACACCATCTCAGTAGAGTATAGTCATAATCAGGAAGTATATTTGTATAATGTTCGCAAAGACCAAGGCGAGTGAGTACAATAAGGTACATACCCCAGTATCTTCCAGGAAAAAAATTGAAGTAGAAATAATTTACATATATATCCAATATCAATGCCGACATTTTGCTATCTTGTTAGTCAATCAAGTGTTAAGGACTTAATACTACATATCATCGCATCCAAGCTAGTTGGAGAGCTCGTGTGAATAGTATAAAACTTTGGCTTTTCCGCAATCTTACCTTATATTGAAAACCTGAGCACAGGCATTGCACGTTGCATTGCAGCAATACCTTTTGGGTAGCATTGAACCCCTTTGTTGAACCGAAATTTCGTTAATCCGACACCAAATTTCATCCTTTCATTTAATATTATAAAAATCTCAACATTAATAGAACGGATATAACAATCATCAAAAAACATCTTGATCTACCCATTACTTTACGAAATTCTAATTTAATTTGCAAACACCTTGAGCAAACGATATTCATTAAATATTCATACAAAACAATCACGAAGAACTTTTTGTTTGTAAGAATTTTTAAATTAAATTTAAAACTAAAATTGTTTGCTTTGACGAAGATTAATTATAATTCTTCTTCCATCTTATTTCATTGAGTTTTATTCTGGTATGTACGCTAATTTGAAATTATGTAAATTTAGATTAAAAAAAACCATTTTCCTGGAACATAAAAAGTAAAAATAATTTATTAATTTCTTGTTCCGTGAATTTGCTTAATTATTTGGAACTTTTTTTGTAATTAGGGTAATTATAAATAAATTGATTATATTTAAGGTAAATTACGCATATTGCTCAAATTGAAATGTTAACTTAAGTTGTTGCAAGATATATTCACATCAGAAATTAATTTGACAAGAATTACCTTTGTCCTTGTGATTTAATATATAACATTAAAGTTGCATTACATTTGTCCGATTAGACTCAGTGTTTTAATATGTAGTTACAACTTATTATTGTTATTGCAATTATTTTATGTTGTGATTTGTTCTGCATCAATAAAATTATAACATAAATAGTATAATTTTCGTTTGGTACAGTTTATTATTTATGAGCAAAACGTAAGAGATCAAGTAATGATCATCATCGTTATACAATTTTGAAATTACAATAAAATGATACATAAAAACAACAATAACATTTATGCTAGCATATGAAACGGGGCCATTCAATCTAATATCTATCTAATCATATGGATACATCAATATCATAAATCTAATAGTGTATTCTTTTCGGCTGTACCGAACAAGTTCCAACACCGAATTATCGATTTTCGTATTCTTTTGGAACGAATTTCTATACAAAACAAATAATTCGGTGTTGGAACTGTACAGAAATTTGTTCGGTACAGCCGAAAAGAATACACTATTAAATTTAATTTTATCTTTTATAACATCCCCTGAAAATGTTGTTTAAAAATCACTAAATTTGTTTCGTGATCGAGTTTTTTTTTTAAGTAGGTTTATCTGCCATCTATTAAATAATAGATAAGCTTATAACATATATTCATAAATAGTTACCTGCAGTACCGATCGTTAGGTTATTGACTTTGATTTCTTTCAATTTGCTTTTACACCTTGTTTATACAAATATTTTAAAATGTAAATAGTTTGGAAGCATTGAAATCTATTTTCAAGGTATTGAATTGCTTTAACATTGATTGTGTAATAGAGATCACTATATATTTAAAAGAAAAAACAAAAATATCTGCTTAGATTTATGTTCCACAATAACATTAGGAACCCTCTTGAATGGGTGACTTTAAGCAACCCAGTTTGGAATAAGAAGTTTATCAGCATTGGATTTAAAAAGATTGGTTATGTGCAATTAATTAGAAACTGTTAACAAAACTGGGATGCAAATATAGTTTCAGCATAATGTATCCGATTTCATTTAAGTCCCGTTGGTCACCATATTTATAAAAACAACGAAATAAGTAATAGAGTGGCGTGTTGTTAAAAAAACCTTTGAGTTCAAAATTTAAACACCTATATCAACTTAATCGCCTTAATTATCATACGATATAACAGAATTCGAAGTGCCAATAATAGAAATAGTTTCTCCGCTTTTGATTACAATATTTCGCCAATGTAGAGTTGTTGTTATGGGATCAATTATTTTTACGCACAAACGAATCGAAAAACACATTTTACATCCTAGTTATCGTGGCTGAAAGTTGAAAGTTGATTTTACATCCGTAAAATAAAATCCCGTTGCTATATGAAATATTAATATATTTATGTTTTACTGATTTATTATAAGTCGTTTAGACCTTAGTTACCGAAAAAATAATGACATTCTTAATTCCCAAGGGAATTATAAGAGGCAGTTATGGATTCATAATAGACCTAGTTTGCATTATAAATTTTTGTTTTGTTTATTTATAAACAACATTATTTACATAAAGCCATAGTAACGAATAACAATACCCCAGCAACACAATTTGAAATGAAAAATAACTAACTTGATCAATTAAAACGCAAAATCATCTTATAAAAATACTTGATAAAAATAAATGTTTAATTTAATAAATGTTTTAGGTAGTAAAACATAAAATTATTTATGTATCACGTGAATTATTAGATGTCAATTACCTTGTGAAACTTACTAACCCTCGGGCCAGAGGCCCTCGGGTAGTAAACGTTTCCCTCGGTAATTAACATCCTTATAATTCCCTTGATACCTAAATAACTATTTTCTACTTAACCGCCCGTAAAATAATCACCCGTAAAATATTAATAAAGTTAGAACAAACAAATAAGTTATTGTATGAAGTTTATAGAGAAAATCGAGGCATGTTTAGCATAATTTTCAAAATGTCTAGTGAGTTTAAAAAATTCAAAAATTGATTTATACTACAATAAAGTTGTGCAGTTGTGCGTAAAACGTTGTACATACATACAGGCTGAAAGGAAGATTACGCCCTTGGTTCAATAAAAGCCCTCAAAGTCCTTTGAAGTTAGTAAGGAGAAATCATATAGGAGAAATTGTCACGTTTGGGGTTCTTTTTTTGACATAACTCGAGAACGACTAGTCCGATTTTGCTGAAACAAATTTAGAAATTAAGAATTACAATTCCTTTTATCTACTTAATACTATACTGAAAAAGTAACGAAAAACTAAAAAAATTTAAATTAAATAAATAAGAGATACAAAAAAAAATAAAATAAATAAATAAATGAAATAAAAATAATAAAGTTAAATAAATAATAAAAATAATAAAATAAAAATATAAAAAAACAAAATAAAAAAACTTAATAAATAAATAAAATAAATAATAAATAAATAATGTATAAATAATAATAAAATTATAAATTATAAATAAATTATAAATTATAAATTATAAATAAATAATAAATAATAAATAAACAATAAAAAATAATAATAAATAATAATAACAAATAATGAATAATAAATAATAATAATAAATAATAATAATGATAGTAATAAATAATAATAAATAATAATAATAATAAATAATAATAAACAATAATAATAATAATAAAAATAATAAATAATAATAATAATAATATAATAAAATATAATAAAATATAATAAAAGTATAAAAATATAAAATAAAATTATACTAAAAATAATAAAATAAAATAATAACATAAAATAAATAAATAAAAAATAAAAAAATAAAACATAGAAAATAATAAATGAAAAAGTAAAAAAAAATTAAATTAATACACAAAGCCACATAGACACATGTCCAAATACATTTAAAACAATAAATTTTGGAGTTTATTCCAGTAAAAATATTTTTAAAAATTTCTATGAAAAATCAATATTCTTGTCAAAATGGGATACGTTTACTTAATTGTGAATAAAAGCGAAATGATTTCATCGATTTTCATGATCTATGTCTCGTTTTGTGCACAGCTTATGTGACTTTACGTCAAAGTAATAAGATTTGACACTTTTTCCCGTTTTGAATTTTTCATGATTTTTTAAAATACAATTTTTTTATTTTTTAGGCAAAAAATTATTTTTTTTCTTCATAAATTTATTTATAACTGCGAAGGTAAGGTAAGTAATAAGATTTGACACTTTTTCCCGTTTTGAATTTTTCATGATTTTTTAAAATACAATTTTTTTATTTTTTAGGCAAAAAATTATTTTTTTTCTTCATAAATTTATTTATAACTGCGAAACTGTTGATTGTGTTAAGAAATAGTGTGTAATTAGATTAAAAGAATTGTAATTCTTAATTTTTCTAAATTTGTTTCAGTAAAATAAGACTAGTCGTTCTCAAGTTATGTCCCCAAAACGTGACTATTTCCCCTATATGATACATAACTTCAAATCGATATATCTCGATTCCTAGACGTGACCCAGCGAAACGCCGGAACACGTATAACTTTTTTTTACCGATATAACTTTTTCCGGTAAACAGAACCCCAGCGGATCACTGACCCCTACCATTTGTAGCACAGTGTTATTTTTAATTTTTCAGTTTCAATTATTTATTAATTGTTGAATTTTATGAAGTATTGTTAATTTTTGTGTTGCATAAAATTTCAAATATCAATTGATGTTCTTTTTAAAATTGTTTTATAAATAATATTTACATGAAAAATTAATAACCCATAATGACGACCAGAAAGGTCGTAATATTGGGAAGAATGATTTTCAAATCTTATATATTAATACGCTAACTTTGTACTTTGTACAGCCTAAGGCTTTTTTATTCGAATTTTCACTGATTTCAAATTTTCACTGCCAACTGATATTAGTGTAACCTAAATCTGAGAGATTTTTGGGATTTTTCGGATCATAAATAAAAAAGTTATAGACGAATTATAATGCATTTTTGAATTCAACTGCCTCCCCTCAAATCAAATCAAATGGATCAAACGGAATCGTCCAAATCTTTTCTTTGTTTATAGTATTTTATATTTTCTTTTCAGTTTATGCATTGATCTAAGAGAGTATGGACGTTATTTTTCTTTGTTGTTTTATCTTATATATTAATACGTTGAATATTTAGTTAGATATATATATTGTTTGTGGATGAAAGAGGATTGAATTTTTTTTTCAGCGACAATTTTGTAATGTGTGTTTTTGGTATGATAGTTGAGATCGTAAATTTGATTGTTAGAATTTTGAATATATATTGTTTGTGAATGAAAGAGAATAAAATATTGATTATTGAATTTTTTATACAGCGACAATTTTGTAATGTGTGTATGATAGTTTGAGATCGTAAATTTGATTGTTAGAATTTTTAATATATATTGTTTGTGAATGAAAGAGGATAAAAAATTGATTATTGATTGTTGTGTTTTTTTTTCAGCAACAATTTTGTAATGTGTGTGTTTGGTATGATAGTTTGATATCGTAAATTTGATTGTTAGAGTTTTTAATATATATATTGTTTGTGAATGAAAGAGAATAAAATATTGATTATTGAATTTTTTTTTCAGCGACAATTTGGTAATGTGTGTGTTTGGTATGATAGTTTGAGATCGTAAATCTGATTGTTTGAATTTTTAATATATACCGACAATTTTGTAATGTTTGTGTTTGGTATGATAGTTTGAGATCGTAAATTTGATTGTTAGAATTTTTAATATATATTGTTTGTGAATGAAAGAGAATAAAATATTGATTATTGAATTTTTTTTTCAGCGAAAATTTTGTAATGTGTGTGTTTGATATGATAGTTTGAGATCGTAAATTTGATTGTTAGAATTTTTAATACTAGGAGGGCCCAGCGTTTTTCGCTACGCTTATAAATAAAGTTTTTGCGTAGACATTTTGTTGACGTAGAAGTAATGATTTCAAAAAGTGGTAATGAGATATGCTAGCATATAATTTTTAATTTTTCTTTTTAAATATATGAATGAAAATTAATCAGAACTCTAGCTGATCAGTTCGGATATATGAAAAATTAGCGATCAAATAAGTTTTCAAGTAAGCTTGTTTGCTCTCTAACTTATTTGATCGCTAATTTTTCATATATCCGAACTGATCAGCTAGAGTTCTGGTTATTTTTCATTCATATATTTAAAAAGAAAAATTAAAAATTATATGCTAGCATATCTCATTACCACTTTTTGAAATCATTGCTTCTACGTCAACAAAATGTCTACGCAAAAAATTTATTTATAAGCGTAGCGAAGTACGCCGGGCCCTCCTAGTAGTAATAAATAGTCTAAATTTTAACCCGTTTTTAAATGAGAATAATTTTATATCAGACTTTATATATTAAATAATTAAAAATAGATTTGTTTTTAATTTATAATTTAATAAAAAAGTTTGTTAGTAAATATAAATATTGAAAAAAAAATCAAAATGGAAAAGAAAAATTGAATATGACGGATGTGCTATACAATTTTTTAGATATCTTTTCTCTATATTTATAGAGAAATAAATAGATATATTTATATTTAAAGTTATTTTTTCTCTATATTTATTTATATAATTACATACACAATAAATGAGGATGCAGCTGAAAATAAGAAAAAGTGATAAAGTTACTGATCAACAGATGTCAGGCTCCCTGTGGAGACTTTTATTTTCAAATTATCATGCTAAAATATGTACTTCCATTTATTTCGTCCGAAAAATGAAAAAAAAATTAATGTATGACAATTTGCAATTGTTAAATTTGTTGAAAACGCTGTTTTTTTAATTTTATTGAAAATGGTATTCTACCTATGTAGAGTTTTTAAAATTTAATTAAAATTTAATGCTGATTTTTCTTTCCATTTTGTAGATTTAAAATTTCGTTCCGAAATAAATACATATTTTCGAACATAAAATTTATTTTCAGGTGCATGTGCGTCTTAAGCCTATTCGAAAAAATGATATCATAAATCCGTTTACAGTTTACAATGATATCATAAATTTGGATGCAGTAATGTATCACTAAAGTTTCCGCAATTAGCCACAGATAGTGATTGATACTAAATATTTGCAACACATTTTTTGTATAAAAACTATGGTTTCTGTTTGTTATTTAATTCACTGAATTACATAGCCTGTTTTGTTGGTTTAATGAATTTGCAGTTAAAGAACCCAATTTAACTAATCGCCGTTTTGGTGTTGAATTGGATGTAATAATAAAGAATACTAATATGAATGAACGATTATAACAAAAGTATTTAAATGTAATTTAAATAAAATCAATAATTTATGTTAATAAATTATTGTAATTAAAATCAACGGAACAAATTTTTTTATTATTACATGTTTTGAATGTAAAACATTTATCATCAGATTACCAAAATATACACATAAAAAAAAAATTTTAAAAAAAATGTAATAATAAAATATGGAGGGGCTGAAATTTCACAGCTCTGAGATATCAAGACTTCGGTATGGGTTAAGGGTTTTGGAATAGTTTTCGACTAAAAACTTTTATGAGGACATGGTTTTTAGTTTTGGTCAGCGATGTATATCAAACATAACTCATTAGGCGCGTTCCATAGAAAATCAAACTTACAATTTGCTTTGACCTACTCTTCCTCGAACAAGTTGTGTAGTTGAAATGCAGATTATTTTTCGATTTAATTTAGATCGTTTATAAACTTGTTTTGGTATTTTTAATAATAAAATGGACCAGTCAGATCTAAACATTAGCCCCAAATAAAATTTTTTTAGAATAATAAAATTGTGTGGCTATATTTAAAAATTTTTCCAATTTTCGCCAATCATTGGTGATCTACTCAAAAGCTGCTTTGAGCAGCTATTTCGTTCCAAAGGAACGCATGTTTTGTTAAAGTACAAGTATTTTTTATCTCTGTTTAGAAATTTATTACAAAACTAACACGAAACATCAATACGTTGCCGGAAAATTATAACAGATCATAAATTAACATAATTTAGTGAAAAGATGATACACTCAGCAAACTACTTAAAAACCTCTCCATTTAGCGTTTCGAGAAAATATTACAAAATCACAAATTCATATTTCTGTCAAAATTCCAAAAATATTGTAAAAATTAAATAATATCAAACTTTTTTCAAAATTCCAAAAGCATTCAAAAAACTAGAATAAAATCAAATATTTTAACTTTTTCTAAATTCCAATAATATTCCAAAAATTCTTAAAAATTCAACTTTTTCCAAAATTCTAAAAATATTGCAAAAATTATTACAAAATCAAAAATTGAAATTTTTTTCAAAATTCCAAAAAATATAATAAAATCAGAAATTTAAAATTTTTCAAAATTCCAAAAATATACCAAAAATTCTTACAAAATCAAAAATTAAAACTTCTCCCAAAATTCCAAAAATATTGCAAAAATTATTACAAAATCAAAAATACAAACTTTTTCCAAAATTCTAAAAATGTTTCAAAAACTATAACAAATTCAAAAATTTCCGCGTCCAATTTCATTTTCAATTACATTTACGTCATAAAAACAGCTACAGTTTTTTTCCAAAAAATTGGCTAAAAAAATAAATGAAATCATTTTTTGACACACTTGACATAATTTTTTTGACATAATTCTCAATAATAATAATAAAATTTCATTTCAAACAAATAATTAATTTTATTTGTTTCCAAAAACTTGGGTAAAAAAATAAATAAAAATCTTTCTTTTGACACACATGACAACATTTTTTTTGGCAAACTTATAATGAAATAACCTAGTTTTTGATCTCACATACCAATCCCGACCATTCAGATTTCTCTACATGCTTTGGTCCTACTCATTATCACTTAAAATGAACGTTTTTAAGGAAAAAATATGCATATTTCCTGGTTTTGACACACTTGACGATTTTTTCGACAATTTTCCGGTACAGTTATCGAACACATCGTTCTTTCCCCTCTTATCATTGACTGTATCTATTTTTAGAATCCAAAATTTTTCAAATCCCTTCAGCCGTTTTCTAGATTTCGTCGGTTGTGACGGACGGCCGGCCGGCCGGCAGACAGACATAAATTTTTTTTTTTGCTTTTTTAGGATCAGTAGGTCCTAAAACGTCGAGAAATGCCAAAAAAGTGGGGTAAGAATTTCACTTTTAGCTAATGAATGTAATACTTAGGTCTTTCAGACCGAAGTAAAATATAAAGGGGTTGAGCTCTCACAGCTCTTAAAAATCAAGACTTCGGTCTGGGCTAAGGATTTTAATATAGTTTTCAGCAAAACACTTTTTAAAAAGACATTTTGATTAGTTTTGGGCAGCGATGTATATCAAACATAATACTCTTTGTATAAGCACAAGTATTTTATCTCTGTTTAGATATTTATTACAAAACTAACATGTAACATCAACACGTTGCCGGAAAATTACAACAGATCATAAATTAACATAATTTAGTCAAAAGATGATACACTCAGCAAACTATTAAAGAACCACTACATATAGCGTTTCGATAAAATATTCCAAAATCAAAAATTCAAATTTCTTTCAAAATTCCAAAAATATTCTAAGAATTATAAAAACATCAAAAATTTATACTTTTTTTTTTAAATTTCTAAAAGTATTCCAAAAATTATCACAAAATTATAGATTGATACTTTTTTCAAAATTACAAAAATTATAACAAAATCAAAAATTCCTTTTTGCAACACATGCACAAAAAATGTCCAATTTTGTTCTAAAATAAAATAAACGAAAAATATGTACACGCGAAAATATTTTATGCACGCGAAAAAAATATTTCACACATCAAAACAAGCACACAAAATATTTTTTGTACGAGCAAACCGTAAAATGCACTTTTAGGATTCAAAAATTGTGCGTAAAGTAGGCCTTTTTCTTATTGATATAACAATGCCTAAATTGAAATAACAATGCCTAAAATTACTATTTTACGCTCTAAAGCGTAAATATTTTTGACAACATCAAACGAACTCAAAAGAACAATAGTACATTATGATGCAAGGACGAAAACCCAGGTTTTTGGACGTATGTGGATTTTGCGAATTGAGGCGCCAGCCGAGATTTGGTCACACATTAAGTCCAAAATGGCTTACGTCCGTGCATCATATTGTGACGATTATGGAATACGATAGAACACAAATGGCTTAAATGGCCAAAATAGCTTACGTCCGTGCATCATATTGTGACGATTATGGAATACGATAGAATAAACACAATAGAACATCTTTCGAGAAAATGCTCTTTAGAGAAAATAGTTCCACTAAATATATATAAAAATACAAAAATCAATAAAAGAGAACATAACGTAAGCAAAGTAAACACCTAATAGGAAGTTTCTGTTTATCCTATCAGCGATTCCACATGAAACCGAACAGATTTTGTCCTCATCCCCTCCGATTTTTGTGAAACTGTGAATAAATATTCTCTATATTAAAGAAATACGAAAACTTATTTTTGTTTTTTGCACGGCTCTACAAGACCTGTTATTCAAAAACTAAATGTTGGATTTTAATAAACGCGGTCTTAAATGAAAGAAATTAAACGGTTATTTTAAAAATATATATTTTTAGAATTTTATATTGTTAGTTTCTAGGCGAAAAATAACGATTTTTCGAAAAATGTGATTTTTTACTACTTTCGACACCATGACCACCATGACCGCCGTACCCAACATGACCACCATGACCACCGTGAACACCATGACCACCGTGACCACCATGACCACCGTGACCACCATAACCACCATGACCACTATGACCACCATGACCACCATGACCACCATGACCACCATGACCACCATGACCACAATGAACACCATGACCACCATGACCACCATGACCACCGTGACCACCATGACCACCATGACCACCATGACTACCATGACCACCGTGACCACCGTGAACACCATTACCACTATGACGACCATGACCACTATCACTACCATGACTACCATGACCACCATGGCCACCATGACCACAATAACCACCATCTACAATCGGCACATCCAACTCATATAACATTTAGTAGAATACTAAATAAATTAATAAAAATAAAATTATCAAAACAAAAATAAAATTTATAAAAAAACAACGTAACCGAAAACCGTGACGATTTTTTTAAATTTTATGCGGCTTTAAAATTTCTCTCATACGCCGATAAAGAAGTTTCACTTCAAAAAAATATATTTATTATAGTTTTTAAGATATGATTTTTTGAACATATCATTCTTTGACTATTTTGAAGCAAAAATCGTTATACAATCATAGAAGTCGTGCTATCATAAAGAAAACACAGATAATCAAAAGTCCGAGGTGGGAGGAGCTAGATCATGTCAAAAAACTTCACAAAAAAAATCTTTATTTTGTGAAAAATCATATACAAATAAAATACAACTTTTGTCAAAAAAGAAATTTCATAATCAACTAACTGTTATTTTTAAACTCTTAAAATAAGTCCGAGGTAGGAGGAGCTAGCTAGATAGATCATGTCAAAAAACTTCACAAAAAAAATCTCAATTTCGAGAAAAATCATATACAACTAAAATACAACTTTTGTCCAAAAACGACATTTCATAATCAACTAACTGATATTTTCAAACTCCTGAAATAAGTCTACGGTGAGAGGAGCTAGATAATGTCAAAAAACTTCACAAAAAAAAACTGGATTATGAGGAAATCATATACAAATAAAATACATCTTTTGTCAGAAAAAGACATTTAAAAATCAACTAACTGATGTTTTGGAACTCTCAAAATAAGTCTGAGGTGGAAGGAGCTAGATCATGTTAAAAAAAACTTCTCAAAACAATCTCAATTTCGAGAAAAATCATATACAAATAAAATACAACTTTTGTCAAAAAAGATATTTCATAATCAACTAACTGATATTTTCTAACTCCTAAAATAAGTCCGAGCTGAGAAGAGATAGATGACGTCAAAACATTTCACAAAAAAATCTCAATTTCGAGTAAAATCATGTACAAATAAAATACAACTTTTGTCGAAAAAGATATTTCAAAATCAACTAACTGATATTTTCCAACTCCTTAAATAATTCCGAGGTGGGAGGAACTAGATAGATAGAATATACTTATTTTCTTTATGATAGCACGACTTCTATGATTGTATAACGATTTTTGCTTTAAAACAGTCAAAGAATGGGATGTTCACAAAATCATATCTTAAAAACTATAATAATAGTAGTTTAATCAATGAGTGTATAATGAAATAGTTTATTCTCAAGCAAAAAGTAGTATTCTCAAGCAAAAGATAAAAAACCCCCATCTTATACAATCAACGAACTTCAACTAAACGAAATAAGAGAATTTAAGTTAAAATTTGATTTTTGAACAAAACTTATCAAAGCAATTCTGATTATAATTTGAAAATAACTTTAATGAAATCAAAACAATTGGACCAATTGGACTCATACCAATTGAATAATGATAATTTTTTTATAGGAAAATTTTCATTAGACAATAGGTTAAGTTCATTAGGCTATAAGTTAGAAAACAATACAATAATACATACTATTATTATCGAAAAAACATACAAATAAAGCTGATATAATTAAATGGAAGAGAATAAACGTATTTTTTTAAATTATTTTATTGTTTTAACGAATAACCAAACTTACAAAAAAAATAAAATCTCTGATAATTGTTGTTGTCGAAAGTGGTAAAAAATCACATTTTTCGAAAAATCGTTATTTTTCGCCTAGAAACTAACAATATTTTTAAAATAACCGTTTAATTTCTTTCATTTGAGACCACGTGTATTAAAATTGGTTCTTTAGTTTGAAAAAATAGATCTCACACCTATGTGTCAATATTTGAAGATCATGTTATTATGTTTATGTTGATAAAGGAAGAAAAAAAGGTTTGTGTTCTAGAATATTGTAGAGATATCGAGACTATTTGATGTAGTATATATATAAGAGGTTGTGTTAGAATATAAGATCAGTATACAATTGTCAGCGATAGAAAAAGTATAAATTTTTAACAGTGATATAAGCGAGTTAAAATTAAGTGTTGTAATTTGAATAAGATAATTGTTAGAAATTACTATAAGTATAATAGAGTTTTATAAGTAAAAGAGTATCATAAGTGAACAGTTAAAAGTGATATTGTGAACAATTATAATAGAATTATAAGTGGTGAATTATTGTTAGTACAAGAACAATTAAGGGAAAAAGTACTAGAAAAAAATATGTTATAATAAAATCTTGAACGAATAAAATTATAACGTTTAGAAAATCCATTGTGTTTTAATTTCCTGATTTAGTGATCGAACTAAATAATTGTAACTCGGCTAAGAAACGTTACAATATACTATTTTTTATTCGCCGCAAGCAAAATATTTAAAAAAATTGTTTAATCTGCATAAAAATTAAAAAATTTTATATTTTGAAATAAAAATATGTTGAACAAGTAGCCTTTGACCATTATATTTGTTATTTCTTTTCAAACAAATCGTATAACTATGGCAATAAAGAGTAACAAATATTTTAATTGGATTAGGAAATTTGGAATCGAAATGTTGCTTTGATAAAAATTTCTATTTTTTTAGAATTTAAACAAATACAAATGTTTTTTACTTTTTTGGACGTAACATTAGCTGCATTGCTTGACGCATGATCTGATCCAGATCAGGTCATGTTTCATGAAACGATACAAAAATGTAATAATGGATGAGTCCGGTTGGTATTTCTTTAAATTCAATTTTTCAAAAAATTTCGGTGAACATCCCAAATAGTTTTGGGTGAATAAACATTTTAAATTAAATTTATTAGTTTTTTATTTATAATTTTTATTTAGATTAGTTTAGGATGCGTTCGGTTCTTAAATTTTCTCTTTTTTTTCATTATACCAATTACGAAATACCAATTATGGACTAATTTTTAGTTCATGATTTGTGATCCAAAAACAAAGTTGGATCTCAATTTGCATGTAACATAGTAATAAAGTAACAAACACCCTTAAGGCTTGAAACCACATACAACAGAAACAGAAACAAAAACAGAATTCCATACAAATTTTACAGAAACAGAATTTTTTCCTGTCAAATTTGTATGAAATTCTGTTTCTGTTGTATGTGAATGCCCGGCTTAATACGTAGGCGAAAAAATAGTACATTATGATGCTAGGACGTAAAGCTAAAGATTTTGGACGGATGTGGAGTTTGCAAATCGAGGTGCTAGCCGAGATTTGCACCCACATTAAGTCCAAAATAGCTTACGTCCGTGCATCATATACTATTTTTTATTCGCCGCAAGCAAAATATTTTAAGAAAAGTTGTTTATTCTAAATTAAAATTATAAATTTTCATAAATTTTAAAATAAAAATAAGTGGAACAAGTAACGTTTGACAAAATATTTATTATTTTTTTCAAATTATTGTGTAGCTATGACAACAAATGATAACAACTATTTTAATTGGATAATGAAATTTTGAATTTGAGGGTTGCTTTGATAAAAATTTTTATTTTTCATAGAATTTAAACAAATACAAATGCTTTTTACTTTTTTGGGCCTATGACAACATAATAAATAGTTGAAAAGTGATACTTTAAAGCCGCAAATCACAGTAATAAAGTAACACTTTAATATGTAGGCGAATAAAAAATACATTATGGCTATTTCCAAAAAAAAACATACATATATTTACAGACATATCGCTACATTGGAAGAATACCAGCACAACTAAAAAATTATGAATATTGACTTTTTTGCATAAAATGATCGTAAAATCGTCAAATTTTATGTGGTAAAGTGTCACAATTTAACCTCCCTCGTGAAAACGATAGGTGGCACTTATGTCGCTATTCGAAATTTGAAACTTCTCATATTCTTCGCTGCAACAACGCCACATTTTCATTTTATAAAAATGTCTATTTTCCGAGTTGTGCCGCTATTCTTCCAAGGTAGCGAATAGCGATATATGTTTTGTGAAATTTTATTTTGAAAAAATTGTTTTTCTACTACCCAACTTAAAAAATCTACTTTCGATGTTTGTTCATTGCATCGAAAATTTCTTTTTCGTCACCAGCGATAAAAAAACCTATACAAATTACTTTCGTACCTAGTGACGAAAGTAATTTTTTAAAAGCCATCTATTTTCTAATTTCTTAACTAGAATAAATCATCCTAGAACACCCGTTAAGAGAATCAATTAGTTGAATGAAATAATTTTGTTAGTGTTAATTTGTCTTTCTTAGGTAGATGACGTTAATTAATTTTAGAATTATTTACGGACAATTTACATTAAAAATGTAAAAATAATATAATAGTTAACTATATAAGATTTACATATTCTTTTTAAATAGTATTGTAACAAACAGTTGGTGTTAAGATATTTTAAAAAAATTGATTTCACCTATTTATTTAAGGAAAACGAAAAAAAATATTTATTTACATAAAATATTTTACGTTGTTTTAAAATATATCAGGAATTTACGTAGCAACCTCCCCATCCAAAAACTAAATCAAAACTGTTGTTTTTATTTTAGAAATAATAATAAAATTTTTAAATTTGATTTTGTTTATTAGAAAACCGCTTTTAGTTATAAGCCTACTAGACGCCAAATGCAAAAAACAATAAACCTTTAAAGATGAGTTATTTAATGATTTTACGGACTTTATAGACCAAATAGAATAAAATTATAGAATTTTGTAGCGTAAATAGAATAAATATTCATATACATACAGTTGACGATGTTTTTGAACGAAAGGACAATCAGGCTTGTAACTAAAGACGGTTTTATTTATAACATAGAAATCGGATAATTTATTCATATTGAGTCATCTATATTTTAATAGCAGAAATATAAATTGAAAGATTTGTTTGGATGTTTATATGTTTTAAAATTTGAATTGTAGGTAATTTTAAATGAAAATGCTTAATAATTAATAATAATTTTTAAAAAAGTAGTAGAAAAAGTACAGTTTTCTACTCGCCGAAAATCATATTTTGAATCTCGCGACCATTACCAACCTCGGCTATCGCCTCGGCTGATAAACTGTCCTCTCGCTTCAAAATATGTTGTTTTCGGCATCGTTGAAAAATATACTATTAATATAAGCATTTTTTTATTTGTTTGTAATTTTATATACAATTAAAATTAAATAAATTGGTTGCTAAAGAAATTTAGAAAATTACTTGAATTTAACGATTTTTTCAAAACATATTTTACAAAACACAATAAAATACTTATCTTTACGATAGAGCAAATATAACTGAAAAACAAAATGTTTTAAATAAATTAATATAGAAATTTAAAAAAAAATCGTTGCAATAGAAATTTAGGAAAATATATACGAAAAATAAAACTACTTGGTTTAAACAATTTTCTCAAAAAATATTTTACTATTTTGTGTAAATATATGTATTTTCATTTATGGAAATAATACAGAATCTTACTCGTACAAAAAATATTGCATGTTATTCGGGCATAAAATATCTTTTTCCTTTCGAGTGTTTGTTGCTCTCTGTTAACGCCTCGAGCAACAATTTCACTCTCAAACAAAAAAGACTAATTTTGCGCCCTTAATATAGAAATATTTTATGTCTACACTACAGTAGCTCTTGCTTGAAATGATCATGATGTAATACGTAAACCACATATATTATTTCAAAATTTTTATAAATTTTGTAATTTTTCAAAAATTGTTTTAAATATTTAACTTATAATGTTGTTACGTTTTTCCAACCTTACTTCGAATTGGCTTAACTCACAATTCGATAAATGCAATTCCCAAATCTTTGCAGAGTTCGATCACTGATTAATAAGCACAAACACCAGGTTTACTAAGTATTTAACTCCTTGATTGTTGCACAACAACACGAAAACAAAACAGTAAACAATATTCCTAGCTAGAATATTCTTTCAACAGCTTCAGAAACTCCAACGGTTGATTGTAGAAATTTCCAGTAATACAACGTTTAAAATAATACACAAATTATTTCTACTTAATAACACTTATAACTTTATTACACTTATAACTTTACACAAAAACTAATTTAAAAATCACTTTTATAATTTTGACTTCACTATCGCAGGTTTATATACAATTCTGCAAACCTTCTAGGTAATTCGAGGTCACTTTTAGAAATCTTGAGAAAATATTAGAATATTCGATTATTTTAGGCTATGTTGATTTTATTCATAAAATCATTCATATTATTCCTAATTCTAAGAAGAAGACAACAACAACAATATTCATTTCATTAATTTGTTGTAGTATTTTGTTGATTTGATTTTCCTGGAAGTGACCGTAATCGTCTAGATTTTTCTGTAATCATCTAGATTATTCTGTAATCGTAACAATATATAATAACCAATTATATGAATTGTTTATTGTAATTTAAAAGAAAATTCACCTATATGCCAAATTTCAGGAAAATCGGCAACTTGTATATTTTTTGTTAGTATTCAAATGGGTTTGTCTCGTTATAGAAACAAAACGCTTCTCTGTTATTTTAGTATCTTTTGGGTAAAGGACTAAATCTTTAGAAAACTAAAAAAGAAATCGTAAAAATAGATGCTTTTCAATTTAGTCATCCTTAAAAATACAATTTGTTTACAAATTAAAATTAAAAAATTTCATGTAAAATAATCAAAAAATTTGTCAGTGTAATTTTTTTTATTTCATACTGATATCTAAAACGACATTTTTCGAATAATTTATAGTACAAAAAGTTGAACTTTAATGTCCTAGGACTTTATAAAATTTTATAAAGTCCTGGGACGTTAAAGTTCAACTTTTTGTACCATAAACGTTGAACTTTAACGTCCTAGGACTTTATAAAATTTTATAAAGTCCTAGGACGTTAAAGTTCAACTTTTTGAGCAAAATTTAAAACTCATTTCTTTTTATTTTAATAAATTTCCAGTATGAAATAAAAATTTGTATTTACCTAAAACGAAAAGTGTTTTTAAAGGTACTCACTGGTGAAAAACACGTGAAATCAGCAAGGTCTAGAAATGAGGTTTTAATTTTGTATATATAGGTATTGGAATTCGTTGACATCAATAAAAAAAATTTTCTGCGTTTTTATTTTTTTTTTAACCCTGTCTTAAGATACTCTCTCTCTCTCTGGCGTTTACATCCCATGGAGGGATTTTGCCGTCTGTGCCACCAGCTTCCAATCATCTCGTTCCATGACCAGTTGACCCCAGTTTCGACATCCTATATCACGAAGGTCTTGGATGATGTCATCACGCCAGCGTTGTCTAGGTCTTCCTCTTCGACGAACACCAGCTGGTTGTTGTTGGGACGCTTTTTTTATCATTCTATCCAATGGAGCCCTTTCTACATGACCAAACCATCTAATCCGGTTGGATTTAATGAATCCGATTACATCACAGCCTCCAAGAAGCTGTCTGATTTCGTGATTCATTCGGATTCTATACTGATTTTCAGCAACTTTACATGGACCATAAATTGTTCGTATGACCTTCCTCTCGAAAGTTGATAAAATTCTACAATCGGAGGAAGTCAGTGTCCAGCTTTCACTTCCAAATGTAAGCACAGGTCGAATTAATGCTTTGTAAAGTGTGAGTTTACACGACCGCGAAAGATATTTTGATCGCAGAAGTTTTGAGTATGCGTAGAAAACTCTGTATGCGGCAGAGACACGGGCTTTGATATCTGCCTGCATGTCATTTGACGATGTTATTACAGACCCGAGGTATTTGAAGTTTTCCACGCGTTCCACTTCATAGTCGCCAGTATCCAGATTTCCGGGAGGTATGTTCTTAGATGTTGTTAACACTTTGGTTTTGCCGGTGTTGATGCATAATCCAAGTCGTTTAGCATTTCTTTCAAGCTGAGAGAGACTATCCTTAATATCGCTTGTTCTACGTCCGAGAAGCACAATATCATCTGCGTAGCCAAGAACTTGACTAGATTTGTTATATATGCAGTTTTGTGTCTCAATTTGGCTTTTTCTTATCGCGTACTCCAGCGCCAAATTAAACAGTACGGGCGCAAGTGCATCACCTTGTCGAACACCTGATGTTATATCGAAAGGATCAGAAACTGACCCTTCGATTACTATTCTACAATTTGATCCCGATGTTGTGAGTTTGCACAGAGAAACAAGTTTCTCTGGAATACCAAGGCATATGAGTGCGGACCAAAGGTTTTCGCGGATGATACTATCATATGCTTGCTTGAAATCAACGTAGAGCTGGTGAATGCTGATGTTGTACTCCCAACATTTTTCTAGAATCATCCTTAAGGTAAAACATTGATCTGTGGTTGAACGGTTGGGACGAAAACCACACTGATAGTCACCGATGATAGATTCGGCGAACGGGATGAGTCGAGCAAGTACGACATTAGCTAGTATTTTATATGCAGTGTTCAACAGTGCGATGCCACGATAATTCGCACACTTTAGACGGTCACCTTTCTTATGCAGCGGAACAATGAGAGCTGTTTTCCATTCAGCAGGTAGTTCTTCTTGGTCCCAGATTGCAAGAATCAGATCATATATACGTGAGACCAGAGCTGCTCCTCCATTCTTAAGTAGTTCTGCAGGAATACCATCGAAACCTGGTGATTTGCCATTTTTCAGTTTTTTAATGGCAGCTTCCACTTCTTCTATTGCTGGGTAAGGGACAAAAATCTCCTCACTTGACGGAGCAATTGCTCGAATAGGATGAACTTCATTCGTTCTATTCAGTAGGTCTTGAAAGTGGGATCGCCACACTGCCAGCACATCGCGTTCACTTGTTGTAAGTTCATTGTTTTCATTTTTGATGGCTGTAGATCTTGGGTGGAAATCTTTTGTCAGATTCCGTTCATTGGCAAAGCACTCTTTTGAATTTCCGTTGGCCGCATGTAGGTCGATGTTTTCGATGCAGCTCTTCATGTGTTCGCGTTTCTTTTTACGTAGAAGTTTTGCTGAGGCTTTTCTGGCGCATAGATAATCAGCTTGGGGGCTTCGGGTGTTCCTTGTTAACCATTTTTCTCGCAGTTTTTGTTTATTTTCAACGGATTGGCGGCATTCGTCGTCAAACCATTCGTTGTGTGATTTCGGTGGTCGTTTTCCGATTGCAGTTAGTGCTGCGGCTATAATGGTTGATTGAAGCGTTTGCCATTCTTCTTGTATGTTTAATGGCATCTCAGAAGAGATGTCATGCTCTTCTATGTTTTGTGTTATTATTTCCTGATATCTATTCAGCGTTTCCGGATGTTTAAATGCTTCGACATTCCAGCGCACGGTCTTTTTTGCTTGTCTGTTAAATGTAGATGATAATTTGCACTTGTACTTAAAGATGACAAGCATATGATCGGTGTCCATGTCAGCACCTCTGTATGATCGAACGTCAGTTACACTTGTAGAGTGTCTCTTAGAGATCATGACGTGATCGATTTGATTTTCTGTTCTTCCGTCATTTGATTTCCACGTTGCTTTGTGAATTCTCTTGTGAGGGAAGAAAGTGCTGGAAATTACTAGATCATACATCATAGCCAGCTCGGCTGCGCGAAAACCGTTATTGTTGCTGGTATGATGCAAGCTGTTGGGGCCGATATGTGTTTTAAGTTCTGCAATCCTACCAATTTGAGCATTAAAGTCACCTACCACGATTTTTATATCGTGCCGCGGGATGTTATTGATGACTTCTTCGAGTTCTAGGAAGAACAGGTCTTTAATATCATCTGCTTTATCTTCAGTAGGTGCATGAACATTGACGATCGTTACATTGATTTTTTGCGTGCGGATTCTCAATGTGCATAACCGCATATTAATTGGGCAGAAGTCGATAACATGCTGATTCACGCGACGGTGTATAAGAAAGCCAACTCCAAATTCTCCTCCGTTTTGATGACCGCAATAATAAAGAGTGTATCCTTTCGCTGTTTCATGGATTCCACTCCCTGGCCATCTTAGTTCTTGTAATGCCACTATATCCAGTGTGTAGCTCTCGACTTGTTGTGTTAGTTTTAGGAGATCTCCTGGTCTTCTGAGGCCTAGCACGTTCCAGGTTCCCATTCTTAAATCGTAGTCCGGGTACAGTTTCCGAGGTCGTTCCAATATTGAAACCGAGATATTCCGAGGCCTGTGTACAGAATTCATGACAATAATTTTTTTACGGAAATGGGGTGTTAGCCCTTCGCCCAACCCAAATTTTCGTGAATGGGTTCGTTCTGCATCTTAAGGTCACCAGAAACAACCTTTTTACACGTTTGTATAGCGAGCCGCTTGATCCAAGACAGACGCCCGCTGCAAGCCGCCCCTAACATGGAGAACAGACGCTTTCTACACATTTATATAGCGAGCCGCTTGATCCAAGACAGACGCCCGCTCCAAGCTGCCCCTAACATGAAGAACAGACGCTTGAGTTGCACTGGTTTTATGGCGCCAATGACTCGCCATGGTGCAGAATCATTGAGTATAAGCAGTATTTACTCTACCCCTCTCAACTACACCAACCTAATTCTGTTATCGTTACCCAGGTAGCACGGCGTGGACGTAGAATTTCGGATTTTCGCTACCCGAAATTACTAGTGGGTGAAAAACACGTGAAATCAGCAAAAAACATGCAATTTCGGATATAAGGTTTTAATTTTGTATATTTCGGTAATTCGTTGACATCAATAAAAAAAATTTTCTGCGTTTTTAGTTTTTTTTTTTAACCCTGTTTTAAGATACAGGGTGTTGAAAAATAAAGAAATCGCTCGACCCTGATGTATTGAAATGGCTCTACAGTCAAAACTACCGGAATGATTTTAATGTTATATAGCTCAAAATGTAGGTATTGAACTGAGCTAATCAAAATAATAATTCACGTTATATGACCTTGAACATTTCCTTTTAGAAAAATAACGGTTAAAAATTCAAATTCGATTTTCTAGAAATGCATATTTTTAAAATTTTTGATTTTTTAATATGTGAACGGTACATATGTTATTAACATTATATAAAAAATTCAGGAGAGGAAAACTTTTTGTCTTTTTTTATTAATTTTATTGCAACACGTCTTAAAATTTTTCATCATAAAAAAAAGTGGAGTTTAAAAATTAACAGTTTTTTTTTGGATTTACATATATATGTTTTTGTAATAAATTTTTAATTTTAACTCAAAATGAATATTTTACATATTTTTTATTATTTATTTAATTTTACATTAGTAAATTCCGAAGAGTTAGATTAACGTCTAGCTAGGATTGATCCATTATTTGTAGGAATGTATGAGTGATATCCTCGTGTTCCAGGAATTGTTTTTAAATTGGCGTATCTATCAGCTAGTTGATTTCGTTTTGCAATGTAACCTGTCTCCGATACATAGGAAAAATGCATGTTATCTTGAAAATTGCCTGGAAATGCTGCCCATTTATATAACTCCAGAGGTGTTGATATAATTTTGTCGTATTCTTTCTTAAGACTCGCTCTAGCTGCTTTGCTTTTTACTGTTCCTCCAATTTCATCACAAGGTCCTTTACCGTGCGATGTTGCATGAAAATGCCACTCACATGCTATTTTGTAGTCATTCATATGATGCAGGATCGTAGAAAAATTCTTTTTATTTTTAGATTGTGAAGCAGCGCCATCAGAAATATAAATAATTTTTGAAACTTTTTGAAATTTTGTTTTTAAAAAATCAATTAAGTTATCTATGAAGAGATTCACAGCAACGCTATCATGAGTAAGGCAATCCGATATTATAATGAAATTGGCATGTTGTAATTTTTCATATGCATCCGTGTAATATATTACGAAAGAATGAATTGTTGCTTGTTTATTGTTCCAATGGTAACCTTGCGCTTCGTTTTGTACTACGAACGAGTAATTTTCTGTGTAACTCACAAAAAATTCGCAAAACACAAAACACACTACACAAAAAATTGGATTATTTATATTTCTGATGGCGCTGCTTCACAATATAAAAATTCTACGATCCTGCATCATTTGAATGACTACAAAATAGCATGTGAGTGGCATTTTCATGCAACATCGCACGGTAAAGGACCTTGTGATGGAATTGGACGGACAGTAAAAAGAAAAGCAGCTAGAGCGAGTCTTAAGAAAGAATACGACAAAGTTGTATCAACACCTTTGGAGCTATATAACTGGGTAGCAGCTCCAGGCATTTTTCAAGATAATATGCATTTTTCCTATGTACGGAGGCAGGTTACATTGCAAGACGAAATCAACTAGCTGATAGATACGCCAATTAAAAACTATTACTGGTA
The DNA here is from genome assembly GCA_963693315.1 of Diogma glabrata. Lineage (NCBI taxonomy): Eukaryota > Metazoa > Arthropoda > Insecta > Diptera > Cylindrotomidae > Diogma > Diogma glabrata. Next base: position 214,141,168 of record OY856187.1, read on the forward strand.
CACGAGGATATCACTCATACATTCCTACAAATGATGGATCAATCTTAGCTAGACGTTATTCTAACTCTACGGAATTTAGTAATGTAAAATTACTTATTATTATTTGTTATTTTTCTAAAAGGAAATGTTCAAGGTCATATAATGTGAATTATTATTTTGATTAGCTCTTATCAATACCTACATTTTGAGCTATATAACATTAAAATCATTCCGGTAGTTTTGACTGTAGAGTCATTTCAATACGCCAGGGTCGAGCAATTAATTTCTTGATTAATCAACACCCTGTATCTTAAGACAGGGTTAAAAAAAAAAACTAAAAACGCAGAAAATTTTTTTTATTGATGTCAACGAATTACCGAAATATACAAAATTAAAACCTTATTTCCGAAATTGCATGTTTTTTGCTGATTTCACGTGTTTTTCACCCACTAGTAATTTCGGTAGTAGTAAGCAACTAGCTTACTAGTAGTAAGCAACTAGCTCGTACTTTAAAGTTTCACTTTTCGTTCTAGATAAATAAATAACTATTATTAAGTGTTATATACTCCCTTTTTTATTCGCTTACTTTTTATTAATGACCGGCTGTGATTTTCAAAAAATTGCACTATAGCAAATTAAACCTGTCGATAATTTTTTGAAAATCGAAACCGGTCTTTAATAAAAAATAAGTGAATAAAAAATTGGTGTTTTTGTAATTATTAAAAATATTTAAAACATATATTATGGATTATTCACGTCACTCCGACTCAACAATTTCAATTATTATATATTACCTTCTAAACAAAAAAAATTTGAGTAAAATCGGTGAACTTGTTCTTAGTATATGGTACAAAGTACAAGAAAACTCAAACTATTAATATACTCATATGCCTGTTCCTCAAAAACAAAAACTAACGCATGTCTGTAATTTAAGTATGTTTTAAGTAAATGATAAAAACTTAAAATATTTAAAAATTAAAGAAAACCAAATGTTATTTTTTGAAAAACAATAAACCATGTTTGGAGAATTGAAATTCAAAAATATCATCTAAAATATAAATTTTTTTTGTCAGTGTAATATTTTCATAAGGCCACACAAAGTACCTTTCAAACGAAAAAAATTACTCAAATCGAATAACCCGTTCGAGCACAATTTAACTTTAATCTTTAATTGTCACTAAATTTTTAAGAAATTTCGAGCCACACTGTGTCAAAACTAGTGAAAAAATAAAAAGATAAAAAACACGTATTAATTTTTTTTGTCCTTCTAACAATTACCAAAGTTTTAAATAAATTGTAAAAGATCGGGATCACACCATCGGCGTTCTTGATTGGATTTTCCATTCATACTCCATTTGAATGCAAATATTACATTGAAGATAGCGTACTCTAGTTTATTTTTAAATATCTTAAATTTGTTTATAAATTTGTTAAATAAAGCATATTATCAACACTTAAAATATATTTAGTAAATTTTGTGCATCGTTACGATTGTGCTACAAACTACACTATTGTTTCGAAAACGCGTTCGCACTAGTAATACAATCTACTATTTCCAAAATGATTTTTACAAAAACTTTTCAATAAACATTTCTCTAGTAATTACAATTTTTTAATAAAATCGACATTTAATAATTACTTCGGTCTGAAAGACCTAAGTATTGAATTCTCGAGCCAAAAGTGAAATTCTTAGCTCCACTTTTTTGGAATTTTTTACGTTTTATTATTACCTACTGATTCTAAAACAGCAAAAAAAATGTATGTCTGCCTGCCAGCCGGCCGTCACAACCGACGAAATTTAAAAAACCGCTGAAGGGATTTCAAAAATTTTTAATTCTAAAAATAGATATACTTAATGGTAAAAGCCGAAAGGACGATGTGTTCGAAAGCTGTACCTGAAGTGTGTCAAAAAATCGTCAAGTGTGTCAAAACAAGGAAATTTGCATATTTTTTTCTTAAAAAACGTTAATTTTAAGTGATTACGAGTAGATAGATACCAATTACGAGTGGGTATCTACCAATCCCGACCATCAAGTTTTCTCCAAATTGAATTTGAAGAAATCTTGATGGTCGGGATTGGTAAGGGAGACCAAAAACTAGATTATTTCATTATAAATTTGTCAAAAAAATGTTGACAAGTGTGTCAAAAGAAAGATTTTTATTTATTATTTTACCCAATGTTTTGGAAAAAAATAAAATTAATTATTTGTATGACATGAAATTACATCGGTTTTTATTTTATTATTATTGAGAATTATGGCATTATAAGTTTGTCAAAAAACTGTTGTCAAGTGTGTCAAAAGAAAGATTTTACTTTGGTTTATTTATTTTTTACCTAAATTTATGGAAAAAATAAAATTAATTATTTGTATGACATGAAATTTTATTATTATTATAGAGAATTATGGCATTATAAGTTTATCAAAAAAATAATGTCAAGTGTGTCAAAAGAAAGATTTTCATTTATTATTTTAGAAAATTATAAAATTAGTTATTTGTGTGAAATGAAAATGAAATTATTATTATTTAGAAAAATTAATTGCATTATAAGTTTGTCAAAAAAGTATTGTCAATTCAATATTGTCAAAAAAGGATTTTATTTATTTTTTTAGCCAATTTTTTGGAAAAAAAATTTAGCTGTTGTATGACGTAAATGTGTCATGGAAGATTTTGAAATTGTTATAGTTTTTGAAATATTTCTGGAATTTTGAAAAAAGTTTGTATTTTTGATTTTGTTATAATTTTTGCAATATTTTTAGAATTTTGGAAAAAGTTTTAATTTTTGCAATATTTTTAGAATTTTGAAAATAAAATAGAATTTTTGAATATATGAATTTTATATATTATTTGATTTTGTAAGAATTTTTGGAATATTTTTAGAATTTTGATAAATTTTAAATTTTTGATTTTATTATAATTTTTGGAATTTTGAAAAAAGTTTCAATTTTTGATATTGGTATAATTTTTGCAATATTCCTAGAATTTTTAAAAAAGTTTTTTAAAAATTAAATTTTTAAGAGTTTTTGGAATATTATTAGGATTTAGAAAAAGTTTAAATATTTCATTTTATTCTAGTTTTTGGAATAATGTTGGAATAATTTTAAAAAAAGTTACAATTTTTGATTTTGTTATAATTTTGGCAATATTTTCAGAATTTTTGAAAATAATTTAATCTATGATTTTGTAATAATTTTAGGAATATTTTTAGAATTCTAAGAAAGTTTGATTTTGTTTATATTTTACAATATTTTTGGAATTTTGAAAGAAATATGAATTTGTGATTTTGTAATATTTTCTCGAAACGCTAAATGGAATGGTTTTTGAGTAGTTTGCTGATTGTATCATCTTTTCACTAAATTATGTTAATTTATGATCTGTTATGATTTTCCGGCAACGTATTGATGTTTCGTGCTTGTTTTGTAATGAATTTCTAAACAGAGATAAAATACTTGTACTTTAACAAACAGTTAAGTAGGATATACATCGCTGCCCAAAACTAAAAACAATGTGCTCATAAAAGTTTTATGCCGAAAACTATATCAAAATTCCTAACCAAAACCGAAGTCTTGATATCTCAGAGCTTGAGATTTCAGCCTCTCCATATTTTCCATTTTAAAAAGCCACCAAAGATTACGAAACAATTACGACTTTCGTTATGTTTTTCTTTCTTTAGGAATATTATAAGCCATTATTTTTGAGATTTCGAATGGAGAATTAACCAATCTTACAACTGCTTTTTATGTTAGCTTAGGTCACACAGGTAAATTTGATATTGATTTAAGCATACCAGTGTTTTATGGCCAACTTGATCCACAAGCTCGTTGCTTGTCGTCAACGAATTGTTGAAAATCACCAGTAACCCAATAAATAGTTGATAGTGCTCTACACAAGTCGTTTGAGCCCCTTCCTTCAAAAACACGATCGAATTAATCCCGCCCGGACAGACGCTGCCATAAACGTGAATAAAGACCTAAAAAATGTCGCCGATTGGGGTGACTAAAACCTGGTCAATTTCAACTCTACCAAAACACAGCTGTTGATTGTTTCCAGATCAAAGACCGAGTTCCCCAAAGATATTTTATTCAGTATGTGTGATCAACCAATAGGTAATTGTAAAAGCATTCGTTTATTGGGTGTCACAGTTTCAAATGACCTACTCTGGAACGATCATGTAATGGCGATGGCAAAAAGCGCGTCTAAAAAGCTCGGCTTCCTAAATAGATGCAAAAAATTTTTCACTCCATACCGATTGCTCCATGTTTATAAGTAGTATATTCGTCCCTGTATGGAGTACTGTTGTCAAGTTTGCGGTGCAGCTTCCGTTTCCATCTTGGCCCTCTTGGACTCTATTCAAAAGCGAGTTTTCGAGCTATACGAATTGTGGGTGATCGAACTTTGACATCAAAACTTGATTCCCTACAACATCGTCGCACTGTTGCTGACCTCGTTGTTTTTTACAAATATCGTCATCAACAGCGCTCAGATGAAATCAGCAGCATCATGTCTCAAACTTATTCTTACCCCCGTTCCACTCGACAATCGGCTACCGCAACCAGTCAAACGGTCGAGATCCCACGCTGTCATACTGGCAGGTCGCAGAAAGACTTCTTTGTCCGAACTGCATACAAATGGACTAGTTTGCCGGAATCCTTAGTCTCAGGTGGCTTCAACCCGCAGAGGCTTAAAAAAAGCGTTCATCATGACCTTAGAACGCCAGTTGTTGTGGACCTAGGTCTTAAAAGGTATTGACACTAATTGTAAGCCGTATAACACAACACATTTTCTTCATATAATTTCAACCATCTTTTGTACAATGAAGGGAAATCAATGAATAAACATAAAAAGTAAAACTGAAACACATGTGTGAATTTTCCGAAAATATTATCATTTATTTTTAACATCTGATGAGTTTATTTATATTAATCTTCAATCTCGCCTACATTGTTTAAATAAGAAGTAAAACCGAAATCGTTTTAACACCCAAAGGTTAAAATCAATAAGTCTTACAGTTTTATTTAATCATAACGCTGTTCACACAAAAGAACCTTCGCCAATTAGTTATTGAACAAAGTGATAGCTTTTTCGAAGCAGTTGCTTGTTTTATAAACTGCAATAACTTTAAATACTGAATAACGATATTTATTAAAATTTGCATTTAAAGTTTGGCAAGACCTACAATAATCTTGCATTCCAACTTTCTTTCTAATGTAAATAATCGACACTATTTAAGGTTAGACATTAAACGAATATTTAGGATTATTATTTAAGATTAAGATTATTTAAGGCTAGAACATTAAACGAATTCAATAATTTTTAAGTCGAAACAGATCCAGCAGATTTAACGATCACATAAAGGAAGATCACGGAAAGGACAGGTTTACCCATATTCTTCAACGTTTAACTTAGTGAACCACTGTTTACAAGAATGCTTTAAGGCCAGATTCCAAAGCCTAAAAGATTTAACTTAGAAGACAAGAACATAACACCCAGAACGTAGAACTTAAAAAATATAACTAAGAAACAAGTAACTTCATTTAAGAGCCAACAACTAAGAACCCTGAACTTTAAAAAACAGAAACAATCTAAAATCTTGCCAGTAAAACCGTAAGTCTAAAATTAATAGCTCATATAATTACACTTAATATAAAGAACATAGAACCTAAGACTTAAAAGCCAATAACTTGAACCCTAAACCTTTAACCGAGACAATAGAAACCAGAATCTGGAGTCATGAAACTAAAACCTAGATATTACAAACGAGACCCAACCACCAAAAACCTACAACTTAAAACATATAGAAACAAGACTATAACCTAGAACCAAGAACCCAGAGTCTAAAAACCTAGAACCTAGAACCTAGAACCTAGAACCTAGATCCTAGAACCTAGAACCTAGAACTTAGAACCTAGAACATTGAACCTAGAACCCAGAACAAAGAACCAAGAACTTAGAACCTAGAACCTAGAACCTAGAACCTAGAACCTAGAACAGAGAACCTAGAACCTAGAACCTCCAACCTACAACCTAGAACCTGGAAACTAGAACCTCGAACCTTGAACTAAGAACTTAGAACCTAGAACCTAGAACCTAGAACCCAGAACCTTGAACCTAGAACCAAGAACATAGAACCAAGAACAAGGAACATAGAACCCAGAACAAAGAACCAAGAACTAAGAACCTAGAACCTAGAATCTAGAACCTAGAACCTAGAACCTGGAGCCTAGAACCTAGAACCTAGAACCTAGAACCTAGAACCTAGAACCTAGAACCTAGAACCTAGAACCTAGAACCTAGAACCTAGAACCTAGAACCTAGAACCTAGCACCTAGAACCTAGAACCTAGAACCTAGAACTTAGAACCTAGAACCTAGAGCCTAGAACCTAGAACCTTGAGCCTAGAACCTAGAACCAAGAACCTAGAACGTAGAACCTAGAACCAATTGTAATATTTAATAAAAGAATACATTTCGATTAAGTGATGATTGCAAATTAACTTTATTTATTATCTTTTATACCAAGAACCTAGAACCTAGAACCTGGCACCTAGAACCTAGATTAGAACTTAGAACCTAAAACCTAGAATCTAATATCTAGACGCTAGAAAATGGAACAGAGAACGCTGAACCTTTACATTTATAAATATTAAATCAATTGAGTAACATATAAAAATATCAAAATAGATGTAGTGTTTGAATGGTTCATTTTTCACTGAAAGCTGTGTTTGGATCCCAAATTCTGTGTGCAATTAATCACAAGGAACTAAGTAAGTACATAATAAAGTAAATAACCTGAATTGTTTCAATTCGAAGGTAAATATTTGGATTTTTCTCAGATCAAAACTTTATCATTTTTTTCATGTTTCGGACTAGAGTCAAAGTTTCTTCAGTGTGGTGATTCGAATTCATAATGGACGATACGTTATCAATTTCGAAGTTTAAACTTCATAATCAGTTATTTAGTTAATAGACTGAGAGCCCGCGACGGCCAGACCTTCGTTATTTTATAAAAGCTGAAAGTTTCTCTGCGCATACCCCCTACTCAGGTAGGAACGATAAGCGACATATGAAGTTTGGATCATAGTCCCTGCCAAAGCCACTATGATCCAAACTTCATATGTCGTTAATTGTTCCTACCTGAGTGGGGGGTATGCTCAGAGAAACTTTCAGCTTTTATAAAAAAAACGAAGGTCTGGCCGTCGTGGGCTCTTAGTCTATAAGTTTCTCTACAGTCATTAGACATTCTTCGTATGGAAATAATAATACCAGACTTTACTTTGTATGAATTCACATGATGGGAATATTTCTATTATAGTCCTAACGAAAGTCTCGAGTATTTAATCATTATTGATTGTTTCCATTCAATATAAAATCAGTGAGTGACACTGTCAATAACGACACTTAAAACTCATGGTGATGAAATGTTATTCTGAGAAAAATATAAAATAACAACAGATTACTTGTGAACTTGTGATTACTATTCACTAAACTACTTGCTCTAAAACCATACATATCTGATATCTATCATGTTAAAAAATAATCCCAATGATTTTCGTAAATTTAAAAAAAGAAGGAAACTACATCATCTGGAGAATATATTCTCATTAATCATAAAATTTATAATCCATAAGAAAATACAATTTCAAACGAACAACTTTTTGTCTTCCAGTGAAGATTAAAGTCATCGTCGAAAAGCTTAATGTTTTACTTTAAATAAAAAATCATTTCATATTTCCAAGAAAATAGAATTTCTATATCCTGTATAGCAGCTATAATCTTATACATATTTAAAAAATTTAGTTTCTCACATCGATTTAATCCATCTACTAAAGACACGAAACGTTTAAAAATGATTTATGCAAGCAAGCATGAATGTAAATTACATATTTCTTCTTAAACAAAAAATTAAGTAAACCATATTTGTTTATATAAGAAGATGTGAGGAAAATAGAATGCTTTTGTTCTCAAACATTTTAAAAGTTGTTTGTTTAAAAAAGCTTACCATAGAGACGGATTATTAGTTAAATTACAAACTTTTCCTCTTTGACGTATCAACGACTGCATTGTAATAACATAACTGCTTTAAAGATTAAGAGTCGTCAATGTTCTTATAGTAGTGTTTTACGCTTTCACTCCAAGCTGTTCCACGGGATAGTTACAGTATACAAAAGTTTAAAATCATTGAATTGTATAGTCCGCTCTCAACAAAGAAATTGTGTGAGATTTTAAGTTAACAGTTAAAAAAGAAATTATATTCGAAACTTCCACAGGTGTCAGATAAAAGTCGCCCTCACGTCATGATCACTTAATAACCTTTTTTAATGATTAATAAGCCTATCCATCATTTAGGTATACTTTAATTTATCTGATTTATCTTATCTGTTATGTTATGTTATGTTATGTTATGTTATGTTATGTTATGTTATGTTATGTTATGTTATGTTATGTTATGTTATGTTATGTTATGTTACGTTATGTTATGTTATGTTATGTTATGTTATGTTATGTTATGTTATGTTATGTTATGTTATGTTATGTTATGTTATGTTATGTTATGTTATGTTATGTTATGTTATGTTATGTTATGTTATGTTATGTTATGTTATGTTATGTTATGTTATGTTATGTTATGTTATGTTATGTTATGTTATGTTATGTTATGTTAGGTTATGTTATGTTATGTTATGTTATGTTATGTTAGGTTATGTTATGTTATGTTATGTTATGTTATGTTATGTTATGTTATGTTATGTTATGTTATGTTATGTTATGTTATGTTATGTTATGTTATGTTATGTTATGTTATGTTATGTTATGTTATGTTATGTTATGTTATGTTATGTTATGTTATGTTATGTTATGTTATGTTATGTTATGTTATGTTATGTTATGTTATGTTATGTTATGTTATGTTATGTTATGTTATGTTATGTTATGTTATGTTATGTTATGTTATGTTATGTTATGTTATGTTATGTTATGTTATGTTATGTTATGTTATGTTATGTTATGTTATGCTATGTTATGCTATGTTATGTTATGTTATGTTATGTTATGTTATGTTATGTTATGTTATGTTATGTTATGTTATGTTATGTTATGTTATGTTATGTTATGTTATGTTATGTTATGTTATGTTATGTTATGTTATGTTATGTTATGTTATGTTATGTTATGTTATGTTATGTTATGTTATGTTATGTTATGTTATGTTATGTTATGTTATGTTATGTTATGTTATGTTATGTTATGTTATGTTATGTTATGTTATGTTATGTTATGTTATGTTATGTTATGTTATGTTATGTTATGTTATGTTATGTTATGTTATGTTATGTTATGTTATGTTATGTTATGTTATGTTATGTTATGTTATGTTATGTTATGTTATGTTATGTTATGTTATGTTATGTTATGTTATGTTATGTTATGTTATGTTATGTTATGTTATGTTATGTTATGTTATGTTATGTTATGTTATGTTATGTTATGTTATGTTATGTTATGTTATGTTATGTTATGTTATGTTATGTTATGTTATGTTATGTTATGTTATGTTATGTTATGTTATGTTATGTTATGTTATGTTATGTTATGTTGTGTTATGTTATGTTATGTTATGTAATGTTATGTAATGTTATGTTATGTTATGTTATGTTATGTTATGTTATGTTATGTTATGTTATGTTATGTTATGTTATGTTATGTTATGTTATGTTATGTTATGTTATGTTATGTTATGTTATGTTATGTTATGTTATGTTATGTTATGTTATGTTATGTTATGTTATGTTATGTTATGTTATGTTATGTTATGTTATGTTATGTTATGTTATGTTATGTTATGTTATGTTATGTTATGTTATGTTATGTTATGTTATGTTATGTTATGTTATGTTATGTTATGTTATGTTATGTTATGTTATGTTATGTTATGTTATGTTATGTTATGTTATGTTATGTTATGTTATGTTATGTTATGTTATGTTATGTTATGTTATGTTATGTTATGTTATGTTATGTTATGTTATGTTATGTTATGTTATGTTATGTTATGTTTATGTTATGTTATGTTATGTTATGTTATGTTATGTTATGTTATGTTATGTTATGTTATGTTATGTTATGTTATGTTATGTTATGTTATGTTATGTTATGTTATGTTATGTTATGTTATGTTATGTTATGTTATGTTATGTTATGTTATGTTATGTTATGTTATGTTATGTTATGTTATGTTATGTTATGTTATGTTATGTTATGTTATGTTATGTTATGTTATGTTATGTTATGTTATGTTATGTTATGTTATGTTATGTTATGTTATGTTATGTTATGTTATGTTATGTTATGTTATGTTATGTTATGTTATGTTATGTTATGTTTTGTTATGTTATGTTATGTTATGTTATGTTATGTTATGTTATGTTATGTTATGTTATGTTATGTTATGTTATGTTATGTTATGTTATGTTATGTTATGTTATGTTATGTTATGTTATGTTATGTTATGTTATGTTATGTTATGTTATGTTATGTTATGTTATGTTATGTTATGTTATGTTATGTTATGTTATGTTATGTTATGTTATGTTATGTTATGTTATGTTATGTTATGTTATGTTATGTTATGTTATGTTATGTTATGTTATGTTATGTTATGTTATGTTATGTTATGTTATGTTATGTTATGTTATGTTATGTTATGTTATGTTATGTTATGTTATGTTATGTTATGTTATGTTATGTTATGTTATGTTATGTTATGTTATGTTATGTTATGTTATGTTATGTTATGTTATGTTATGTTATGTTATGTTATGTTATGTTATGTTATGTTATGTTATGTTATGTTATGTTATGTTATGTTATGTTATGTTATGTTATGTTATGTTATGTGATGTGATGTGATGTGATGTGATGTGATGTTATGTTATGTTATTTTATGTTATGTTATGTTTTGTTGCATATATACACTGAAACAATTTTATTACAGTTTCCTTTCAAGATTCAAAGAGTCATTTTAGCTGCAATAATAAACTAAAGTTTTCATTAACTGTTGTTGATTTACATCTCAAGCATGCATTATGCACACATGAGCAAGAAATTTAATTTAGTTCTTCTATTAATATTTAACAACTCTTCTTTTCTTTATGTGGATATGTTACTCATAAGAGATACTTCTTAACAAAGCTGTATTCTATTGATTTTAAAGAATTATCATATGCGATATATTTAATATTTTATGTTTATTTATAACTGTAGTAAATGTACAAACGATTTAAAAAGTTTTATATCCTTACATAAGAACAAACAATGAAATACGGTATTCAATTTAATTCTGAAAATGAAAAAGAGGAACTGTAGTCTTCCTTTTTTGCTATGAAATGATTTAAATATTTTCGTTTTATTTGTTTTATGATTATTAAATAAAAAAATTCTTTTGGGAAATTTATCTTCTATTGTTATTTTTATTATTTGATTTGTTTGAATATTACTGTATAAGTGTTTTATTTTTATCTTTGGATTTAAATTAATTTTGTTCTGGTTTTTTTCCTTTCGATGATGAAAAATTGGCAATTGAAGAAGCATTAAAAACATATATAATACTGCTTAAAGAAAGAAGTAATCTGAGTTATGAGATCAAAAGGATATTATCTTTCCAATTTAAATAAAAAATGTAGAAAAATGTTCTATGATCCAATGATCCAATTTTAGTAAGATTCTGAGTCTAGCTGCTTTTATTCCTGTGCTTTACCAGAATGATTTGCACTCGTGTTTAATAAAATAATTCATAAAATAGACTCATCGAGACAAAGCTCACCAGCTCAAAGACAAAGTTCAGTTTTCATGAAACACCAATCGTCAACTGACCGTTGACCAACAGTTTAACAGAGTTCAGTATAACATCCAGTTTTACTGACATCAATTTTATTAATAGTTAAAGTGACGTCTGTTTAACGTACAGTTTAACTGCAAACTGTGAAAGTTTAAGTGAAGTCAGATTAAGTTACATTTTAACTGCAAACAATTAAAGTTGAACTGACGTGAGTTTAAGTGACAGTTTAACTGATGTTAGTTAAACTGTCCGTTTAATTAAACTGTCAGTATAACTTCTAGTTGAGCTGACGTCAGTTAAAATTCTCAAATGATCGATTCGAATTAAACTGACAGTTTAATGAACGTCAGTTTGACTGATGTCAGCTTGAATAACTTCAGTTTAGCTAGTATCAGTTTAGCTGTAAGTTTAACAAACATTTACTAAACTAACGGCAGTGAAACAGCCACTTAAACCGACGCCTAATACACTGACTTCATGTAAAATTAACGTCAGCAAAACTGGCCGTTAAACTGAACTCAGTTAAACTTTGAATTAAACCAACAGTTAAACTAAACAGTAAACAGTTAAACTGACAGTTTAGCTGATCTCCGTTTAACTTAAAGTTTAACTGATGTTGGACTAACTAATTAATTTGAACTGTATATTTGACTAAGACAGTTTAACTGACAGTTTATCTGATGTCCATCTAACTAGCAATTTTATTGACATCAGATTAACTGACCATTTAATTGACGTAAGTTTAACTAAAGTTAGTTTAACTGACGGTTTAGCGGTCGTTAGATAAACTGACAGTTTAACTGATGTTAGTTTAACTATTGTTAGTTCAACTAACGTCAGTTTAACTAACGCTAGTGTAACTGACATCATTTAATTCTACGTCAGGACGTAATTTGGTGGACCTTAGTTAGACCGCTAATAAACAGTTGTTAATAAACCTTTTATTTATCATTATGTACGGCCGACATTGTAATATCAAACACGTATTGTTAACTTTCTTAGAATTATTTCTTATTTTGTTTGGAATATTTGAGTCAATTTTGTACGGCAAAGAAAAAAATGTCAGAGAAATGCGAATAAAATTCGCTCGCCAAGGGTTCCGTAAATGTGAAACAACACAAAATTGAAAATAATTGACAAAAAGTTGTGTTGTAATGTCTTTATATCGCCAGACCATAGACGCATAACAAAATAAATGTTTAATCGTAAATGTCAATAGTATATTACAATCACTTCTACATTGATCAAAAGTGACACAAAAAATGTTGCTTCAGGTGAAATCTTACAAAAAATGATGAGGTGTAAAATTCTAAAATAAATTTTTAAGGAAATGAAACCCTTTCATATGATACCTTTGAATCTAAAAAAAATGCATTTTCTCAAAGGTCTCACTTCGTACCCCTGTAAACCAAACTAAAACAACTTTAGTTTTATTTGTACTCGTTATTTTATGTGAATAGACTTGTTTTATACGTACCTAAAATTTCAGGTCCATGGCATTTATAGTTTACGAGATAATCGATATAATGTACCGAACCAATAGGGTTCGTTATAAAACACGGAGCCCTAATAAAACTGAAAATTATAATTTTTCAGCGAATGGTGCTACGAAGCTGTTCACCCACACAAAAATTCAGTTAAAACAATCTATCTTATCATCACCAGCGGTCTTAAAGCGATTATATTATTCTTAAACCAATGAGTTCAAACAACATATTTTGGACACACAACTAATCGTTTTTTTTATATGTTTACTTTTTCCTCTTCACCCGGTCCAGAGTTTAGCTTGCTACCTTTGTATGGATGTTGTTGACTCATAAAAGTTATTGAT